>JAWDJE010000004.1:230871941-233271941 GCA_035047345.1 Bradypodion ventrale
TCGGAACAGTTCTTCCGAGGACATGCCACACCAGTCTCTCAGGTTCTTCAGCCATGAAGTCCTTCTACATCAGGGGTTCCCAACCTATGGCCCATGGGTCAGATCTGGGCCCCGAGACCAATTCATCCAGCCCGCACTGCCTTTGCCTCTCCTGGAAGCAGTAGTAAAACATGCTCGCACATGTGCAAAACATTGCCAAAAATGACCCATGCAGCATTCTGTGCATGCATGGGCACATTTTACTTCTGCTTCCAGGTGGGAGGAACCATATGACCAGCCTGCTCAACCACTTGACCGGCCCATGGCCCTAAAAGGTTGACAACCCCTGATCTACATCCAGGGCCTCTCTTTCCAGGGATCTTTCCTTGAAAAGCAAGTTGGACTATTTTATACTTTATGTTGTTCCTCATGATATGGCCAAGGTACTGGAACCTTCTCTGTTTAATAGTCTTAAAAAGTTCTTGTTCTTTATCTATTTGGTGCAATACTTCTACCTTAGTCACATGGTCAACCCATGAGATCCTTAGCAGCCGTCTGTAGATCCACATTTCAATTTGATATATTTTCAGATGCTTTAGTCAATGTCCAAGCTTTGACTCAATATAGCAACACTGGGAATATGTAACATCTCACTATTCGGATCGTTGTAGAGAGAGTTAGATCTCTATTGCATAACAAATGTTGCATTTTTATGAAGGTGGATCTTGCTTTTTCTATTCGTATTTTAATGTCTACCTCGTGACCCCAATTTTCATTTAACATACTCCCCAAATAGACAATTTTATCCACTCTTTGATTTCTTGTGTTCCTGCCATTAGCTTGCTGTGAGTTGGTGTTTGTTAGGGTGATAACAGCAGAAAGCAGGAGTCTGAAGGGATGCAGAAGAAATTACAAACAGCTTAGAGTGTAGAGTGTTTCCTTTTACTGGCGGTGCAGAAAAATATGTACAGTGCAGCAAACAGAAAAATAACTAGAATAATTTCTCCTTTTTGGTATCCAGCTATTTACAGTATAAACAGTTCAAATAGTTGTATAAATAACAAAGAGATAAAAGCTCGCCAACAGTGGTGGGCATCAGCAGGTTTGCACCAGTTCGACAGAACCGGTAGCAGAAATTCTGGCCGGCCTCGCTCATCCAAGTTTTGAAATAAAGTACTCCTAATTCAGGTGCAACGCAGGGCTTTCCCACTGGCCACGCCCACCATACCGCACCCACAGTGTGGTAGCAACTTTTTTTTTGGAGCCCACCACTGCTCGCAAAACTTGCCAAAACAGTTCTTGAAGCTCTGTGAAAGACTTGGAGTAGCAGAGCTGATATCCGAGCGTGGTCAGGAACAAATGTGGTTGGATAAGAAAAACAAAGTCCAACAACACGTTCATCCCAGGGAGATGCCAACAGCAACAGGCATCTTCAGGCAGTAGATTTTGTTCCGCATTCAGTGCAGCGTATCACCAGCAGTTACTGGGGTTGTCCAGCAGCATATGGCCCAGCATTGAGGTAGCCCATCAGCATACCTGTCAAGTATCTCGGATTGGCCGGGATTTCCCATATTTCTGCACCGCTTTCTCTACTTTACCGCCACCATCCAGTAATTTGACCAGCGGGGAAAGTAGGTACTGCGCATGCGTGTATGCGCAGAACCCTTCTGCGCATGCGCAGAAAGGTTCTGCGCAGGTTTCATATTTTCCGGAGCCACGCTTGACAGGTATGCCCATCAGGCCAAACAGTTCAGGCAGGCTGACCAACTTCACAGTTTGGGATAGTCTTGTTTTTAAAGACATTTCACAGGCATAATTACTTGTTTCTGTGGGGCTGTGACAGAACATACACAGAGGTCTTAAAGGAACATTTGACAAAATATAGTAGCCTACCCAACTGATCCTGACAGAACTTAGGATCTAACAGTGTTCGGCTTTGTTGTGTACGCATGGACACTGTTGCTTTAAGGAAATGAATGTAACCAGCCCCATATCACAATGTATCACAGCTGTTAAAGGAACGCGAGCGAGCCGCCCATAAAGGGCAGCCGCGAGCGTTCATACTCACATGGTTCATTTCCCCAAATCACGGACAGCCGCGGGAACTTCCCCACACGATCAAGAAGTACCCCGCACGATCAAGAAGTACGGAGAGGGGGCGTGCCCCAAGTCAACGCCCCCACCGGTAGCGGCCAATGAGCTACCGTGCTACAAGATTCAAATGTGTTGTAAGACAGTATATAATGTGATGTACCTCCGCCATTACCACATGTTCGTTCTGATCATCAACCAATAAACCTGTGTTAGTCCTCATTGCGACTCCTTCTTTGTCTTCCGTGCAAGACACTAAATTGGCGACGAAGGTGGGATCAATGGCGAATCCCAGAGTCAAGACGTACCATTTCGACGTCAGCGAGCCTGACCAGTGGGAGCTCTACGAGTGCCAGTTTCGGCACGCGATGGAAGCAGCCGGCATCGACGACGACGCGTTGATACGCTCCCATTTCCTGGCCCAGGTGGGACCGGCCACGCTGCGCATTCTCATGAACTTGGCGGCGCCAAAGAAGGTTGAAGCAGTGCCTATCGACCAACTCCTGGAGCTGCTGAGGGCACATTTCCAGCCGCCCGTGTCGATCTTTCCGGCCCGGGTCGCGTTCCATCGGCGGGACCAGCGTTCAGGCGAGTCCGTGTCCGACTACGCAGCGGCCCTTCGACTGGCGGCCGTGCACTGCAAATGGGACGACCTGAACCAGGCTCTGCGAGACCGTCTGCTGTGCGGCCTGCGGGACGAGGAGCTACAACGGAAGCTCATGACCCGCGACGAGCACCTCTCGTTCAATGAGGTGTTGCGAGAGGCGCAAGCGGCCGAGGCGGCCAGGAGCGGGGTCAAGGTGTTCAAGGCCCGCAGCACAGCGTCCGAGCGGGCCAAGTCCCCCGTTCAAGCGGCACGGCGGACTCCAGCAAAGGCAGCCTGGCGGGCACCTAGGTCGCCCGCCGGCACTCCAGAGACCTCCGACGACTCGTCCGTAACGGCGGACTCCTACACCAGCGAGGACGACGGCGTCCAGAGAGTAAGGAAGCGCGGGGAGCGGCGGCAAGACCGAGAGCGGCAGGACCGCCGCTGCGACGGCTGTGGCGCGGCCCACGACCGCACGAGGTGTCCCTTCCACAAGGCCGAGTGCCACAATTGCGGTCGAAAGGGGCACATCGCCCGAGTTTGCAGGCGCGGGCGATCCGAGAGCAAAGGCAGTTCCAGCCATCCCCAGCACCACCAGCGGAAGGCGGCCGGTTCCAGGAAGGTGTCCACCATTCACGGCGAGGACGGCGTGCACCGCGTGGCCCTGGAGCACCGGCGATTCTACGTGGAGGTACAGTTGCAGGGGCGCCCCGTAAAAATGGAAATAGACTCAGGGTCGTCATACTCCATACTGTCCCAGAGGGAGTACTTGCGCATCCCCCCAGAGGCGCGGCCCAAGTTGCGGGCCATGCGGTCCCATCTGCGGGACGTACAGGGAAACGGGATCCCAGTGTTGGGGGTGGGGAAATTCAAGGTGAAGTTCAAGAATTTCTCCGAAAGGCTGCCCCTAGTGGTCCTCAAGGGGGGGGAAGTGTTGTCTCCTAGGGACGCAGTGGTTTGCTCCCCTGGGAATAGAACTGTCCGGCATCCATGCCATAGAGACTGACCCAATGCAGGACGTTTGCAATGCGCACCCGGACGTTTTTAAAAAGGGGCTCGGGACTTACAGGGGGCCCCCAGTTTCATTCGAGTTGGACCCAGAAATCCGGCCCATCCGCCTTAAGCCGAGGAGGGTGCCCTTCGCACTCAAGGACAAGATCGAGGCGGAACTGGACAAATTGGTGGGGCAGGGGATTTTGGTTCCAGTTGACTCGGCAGAGTGGGAGACGCCGATTGTTACGGCCCTTAAATCAAACGGGGAGGTCAGGATTTGTGCGGACTATAAATGTACGATCAATAAGGCCATTCGGCCAAACGCATACCCAGTGCCCGTGGTCAGCCACCTGCTGGCCACACTCCATGGGGGGAGGTGTTTCGCCAAGTTAGACCTAGCCCAGGCCTATCAGCAACTTTCAGTGACCCCAGCCGCTGCCGCTGCGCAGACCATAGTAACGCATAAGGGGGCATTTAAGGTAACGCGCCTTCAGTTCGGCGTGAACTCGGCCCCCGGGATCTTCCAATCCCTCGTGGAACGCCTTTTAAAGGGGCTTCCAGGAGTTCTACCATACTTCGACGATGTGCTGATAACAGCGGGGAGCGAGGTAGAATTAGCTAAAAGACTAGATGGGGTCCTCTCAGTTTTCGAGAAAGCGGGGCTTCGGCTAAGGAAGGACAAGTGTGTGTTTTTTGCGAGGGAGGTTGAGTTCCTAGGGTTCAAGGTAACCCCAGAGGGGATCAGGCCCTCAGAGTCCAAGGTTGCAGCCGTGCAGAACGCCCCTCGCCCCACCACAAAACCGGAGCTGCAGTCGTTTCTGGGGCTCCTTAACTTCTATCACTCGTTCCTGCCTAGGAAGGCATCGGTTGCGGAGCCACTGCACGCCTTGCTAAAAAAGGACGTGGTTTGGCGGTGGGGGGACAAACAAGAGAGAGCCTTCCGAGAGTTAAAATCACTCCTCTCCTCAGATGCGGTCCTGACTCATTTTGACCCTAGGAGGCCAGTGGTTCTGGTATGTGATGCGTCCCCGGTGGGGGTGGGGGCGGTCCTGTGCCACGTGTTAGAGAGCGGGCGGGAGGCCCCGGTGGCTTACTACTCCAGGTCCCTCTCGAAGGCTGAGCGCAATTATGCGCAGACAGACAGGGAGGCACTGGCCATAATTGCAGGGACCAAAAAGTTTCATGATTTTCTATACGGCCGCGAGTTTACGGTAGTGACTGATCACAAGCCGCTTCTGGGAATCTTCACTACCGGCAAACCTACCCCCCAAATTCTCTCCCCCAGGATGTTGCGTTGGGCCATATTCCTCAACGCCTACCAATACGAGTTAGTCTACCGCCCAGGGAAGGAGATCTCCCATGCAGACGCCCTGTCCCGATCTCCCCTCCCTAACTTGGGGGATTCCGCATGCGAGGTAGAGCAGGACCACCAGGTCATGTTAATCGAGTCCCTCGACTCACCCCCCATTGTCCCGGCCGACCTCGCCAAAGCCACGGCGGCCGACAAGATCCTAGCCCAGGTTAGCTCATGGGTGAAAAAGGGGTGGCCCACTACTCCTCCAGAGGAACCGTTCAAACCGTTCTGTAGGCGCAGGGTGGAACTTTCCCTGGAAAGGGGCTGTCTACTCTGGGGCCAGCGGGTGATTATCCCAGAGAAATTAAGGGCAAGGGTACTGAAGTTACTACACACCAGTCACCCGGGGATCGTGCGGTCCAAAGCCCTAGCCAGAAGTTTCTTTTGGTGGCCACAGATAGACGCTGACATAGAGCGTCTAGTGGGCACGTGCGAGAGCTGCCAGAGCTCCCGGCCCGAGGAGTCCCGATTACCCCATAGAGAGTGGGACACAGCCCGCGGGCCGTGGTCTCGTATCCATGTCGACTTCGCGGGGCCCTTCCGCGGGGCCACGTTCCTACTGGTTGTCGACTCCTACTCCAAGTGGTTGGAGGTAATCCCCGTGAGCAGCACCTCCTCCGCGACAACCATAAAGCAGTTGCGCAAACTCTTTGCTTGTTTCGGCCTGCCAGACGTCCTCGTGAGCGACAACGCAAGTTGCTTCACGTCGACCGAGTTCCAAACCTTCATGGAGAGGAACGCAATCAGACACATTACTGCTGCCCCATTCCACCCCGCCACAAACGGTCAGGTAGAGCGCCAAGTGCGCACTACGAAAGACGCACTGCGGCGCATGGGTCCCGGCGACCTGAACCTACACCTGTGCCAGTTCCTAATCACCTACAGGACCACCCCCCTAGCTTCAGGGTTCTCCCCGGCCGAGCTGCTTATGAAGAGGCGCCCGGCAACGCTGTTTGACCGGATGGATCCGTCCAGGGTGGAGGATGAGGGGAGAAATATAAATTTAGGGGGGGGGGAGCTCCAAGAACTTTTCCACAGGGGACCCGGTTCATTGCAGGAACTACGCGGCCTCGGGGCCAGCGTGGGTGCCGGGGACAATCATCGAGCAAACGGGGCCAGTCTCCTACAGGGTCGAGACGAACTCAGGGCTAACATGGAGACGGCACGCCGATCAGCTCCGAAGGCGAGTCACTAGTGAGGGGGAATCAGCGTTAGGGTCCTCCCCCACCCGCATTACCCAAGGGGGAGACACGGAGGCGTCCGAGAACACTTTGAAAGAGAGGAATGAGTTTGTCCCCGCATATGAAGATGATTATAATTTCCCGTACCAGGGGGAGTTAGCGGAGTGGTCCCCCACCCGTCCTAGCGAGAAGAGGGGTTTCAGTTCAGCCCCTGGTACATCACGTCCCCAAAGCTCGGGCATGCTAGAGTACACCATAGTCCCGGCCCCCAAAAGGCAAACGCCACACAGACAGGCAACCAGCGAAATCTCGCCAGCTTCAAATCCCCAAACCCCCGATCAGGCAGCGGGAGATAGCGGGTCCACGAGAGTCTCATCGTCAGTTCCGAAGTTCGTGCTAGGTGGGTCCCCGGGCTCTACTGGCAGTAGGCAAGGGTTCACTTCCCAACTGTTCATTCCATTCCCGTCCCCACAGGCAAGGTCAACGCAGCCTCACAACAGAACCACTAACGGGTCCCCACTTTGCATTGCAGGACGAGACCGCGCGGAACCTGGAGCCACGGGCTCCCCTGTGTTAGGGCAAGCGGCCGCACGCCCCAGACGCATGTGCGGCAAGCCACAATGGTTAAGGGACTTCGTCCCATCCTAGGGGGGAGGGATGTTGTGTACGCATGGACACTGTTGCTTTAAGGAAATGAATGTAACCAGCCCCATATCACAATGTATCACAGCTGTTAAAGGAACGCGAGCGAGCCGCCCATAAAGGGCAGCCGCGAGCGTTCATACTCACATGGTTCATTTCCCCAAATCACGGACAGCCGCGGGAACTTCCCCACACGATCAAGAAGTACCCCGCACGATCAAGAAGTACGGAGAGGGGGCGTGCCCCAAGTCAACGCCCCCACCGGTAGCGGCCAATGAGCTACCGTGCTACAAGATTCAAATGTGTTGTAAGACAGTATATAATGTGATGTACCTCCGCCATTACCACATGTTCGTTCTGATCATCAACCAATAAACCTGTGTTAGTCCTCATTGCGACTCCTTCTTTGTCTTCCGTGCAAGACACTAAAGGCTTATAACCAGATGTTTTGTCTTCTTGGTATTGAGATTCAATACCATATTCTGCACTTGAAGCTCTACTAGATCCATTACCAACTGAAGATCTGCAAGGTTTGTGGCCAGCCACTTACCCACTAGTAAAGTACTTTTTCTCTGGCTTGCCCCTCCCCCTCCCTCTTTCCTGTTTGTTTGCTCACTTTCATTGTGCTCCCCCCCCTCTTCTGCCCCAGCATTCATGCAGCCAGCATGGAAGGATGCCCTTCCTGCATGGCAGAGACTCCGACGTTTTCTTTTTTATTCTTCTTTTGTTGGTTTGCCTTTTACAATCTGCCAAAGGAATAACCAGAATTCCCCAATATTTTGCTGCCTGAGTTAAAATAATAATAAGATTGCACCTATTTCCTTCCAGTCTGTGCACACAAGAGCTAATTGGATTGCCACATCTCAACATCTGTTGATTAAGATGACAACCTTGTTCTGCCTAATGTTATTTGTTGCTTTAGATAGCTAAAGTTGGCTGCCTATTCCACCTGTTAAATTTGTTTTATGCTTAATTCCATGTTATCTGTCAGTATGTTTTATTATCTCCTACTGCATAATCAGCTTTGAGAGGCTAGTGATGGATTAATCAGGCAGGATATTATTAATATTAATATAAATAAACAAATGTAGAAAAATATTAAAATGCCAAGATTTAGAGCTTAACAATATAGCTTTATTGACAAGTTTTAATTTTTATTCCCCTTTTGCCTTTATAAACTTTGATATGGACACTGAAGAGTGCTGTCGGGAAAGAAATTGAATCATATGAAATATGGTGCTGGAGGAGAGCTTTGTGGATACCATAGACTGCCAGAAAGATTTACAAGTGGGTCCTAGAGAAAGTGTCAGGCTTGATCTGTCTGGAATCAAAAATAACAAAATTGAGACTGTCGTTAGAAGGCTAGATTTGCTAGAAAAGGGGAAAGTTGAAAGCAGCAGTAAAAGAGGAAGATCTAATATGAGATGGGCTGATTTCCTAAGGAAAACCACAGGCTTGAATTTGCAAAAACTGTGCAGGGCTCTTGAGGACAGGAGATTGCTTATTCATAGGGTCACCATAGGTCAGAGGCGACTTGATGTCCTATAACAACATACTTTGATAATGAAGAATTAACAACCACTTTCTAACACTGTTGTACTACATAAACACACAGCTGGCTTAAGACATTTTGCTTAGGCAAAGGTGCCACTTCGTTGTTCCACACTTGACTAAAATAGTTTTTGGAGAGACTAGAGGCCCTTTTAAACCCAAAGCAGCAAGCTACATTAGGACAGATCATGTAACATAGACTGGGTTTTCTTTCCTATCGCATGCCCAGCCATGTGAAGACTCAGCGTAGGGCAATGCTGCTAGCAAAAGAAGTGGGCACTGTGGGGCGGCAACTGTATTCCTGATTGTGAAGGGCAAGAGTCATCAGAGGGCAGAGGTTGTGCCATTTTCCCAGGGAACAGGGGAGTAGGTGGGCAAATACCAAAAGGTGGGAGGCAGCAAAAGCCAGATCACATCTCATGAATAGGTTCAAAGTAATCAACTTCGGGAGGACACCAGTTGCCTAACTTTATATTTGTGCTTTGTGCAATAAGAAACAATGAGCTTATTTTTAAAAAACTATTTTCAAAATAACTTCTTTTAAACAATCTAATTTTTAAAAAAATACTTTCCATTAGCATTTAGAAAATACAGTACAGTATAGAGCAAACACACACAAACACACAGAGAGAGAGAGAGATGCAGATGCATATCACTTTATACGTAAATATCAGGTACTGCTAGAAATTAACCCAAGGGAAAATCTTGCTCTTAAGCACACAGAGAATGAATTATTTGCTCTTCTAAAAAGGTGCCTGAGCACCTACAGCTATGTAATATAGCTATAAATGGCAGCATTTATGATTATGTAAATAGATGCTAGTAATAATGTATCCTGCTTAATGCATCCTGTTTTAAAGATGTCTAACACCCTGCTACCAGGCATATTTCCTGAAAGAAAGTGCCACCAATTTGAGTGGTGTTTTCCTCCAGGTAATATGCTTACAGTGTTTTCATATGCTTAAAATATTGATAATATTGTTAGACTACATGCTGCTAGGCATACTTTGGTTCCATGTACTCCGGTGCATGGATAAATGACAGACAGCTAGCGGTGGCAGTCTGGTAGCAGTAACAATCCACATTATTTTCTATTTTGAAATATTATTTTAAATAATATTAGCTTGTGTGTATTATTTTAAATGCTGTTTTCTGTTTTTGTCCAAAATATAGGATAGGAATGGATGGATTATAAAGAAACTTGGAGCCTGTTCAGACACACATTAAGTTTATTCTCTGCAACATTATAGTCTGCTTTTTCCTTCCAGTGTTTGATGCCAAAATAGTCCCAGGTGCCCCCAAAGTGACTTTTTTGGAGACCTAGTCAGGATGCTCTACTTTTGGGGAATGCTCCTTTTTACTCCATTCCCAGTGAATGTGGATGCTGGAAATGGTAAAAGAGAGCCTTGTGTCTTTGATAGCTGCGTCTGTTGTCAACATCTAGTATTGATGAAGCAGCAAACTAGCTGCTTTCAATACCGATAATGGACAAACAAAGGGAAACTTTTTTGACTGTCTCTATGTGTATTGAAATTCACACACACAAGCAAACAAGCAAAGGCAGTTTCCTTTTTACCTTGCCAGGACTGTAGCTAGGGGGTGGCCAGAGTGGGCATTGCCCACCCTGGGTTAGCAGTTTGCCCACCCTCAAACTTCCGGCTGCTTATATATTGGACGTGTGTGTGTGTGTGTGTGTGTGTGTGTGTGTGTGTGTGTGTGTGTGTGTGTGTGTGTGTGTGTGTGTGTGTGTGTGTGCCCACCCACGTGTAGAATCTTAGCTACAGCCCTGTACCTTGCTGAGGTCATGATGCTGGCAATGCAAAGGAGAAGCCATCTTTGCCCATGTGTATGTGTATTTCCAATGGAGAAGCTTTCGCCAGCAGTTCCTCCATCAAGAAAATGTACTGGCATTGTGAAGAGTCTGACATGGCACTTCCAAATATAGGCAAAGTAAATATTCCCCACTAAACACCACTGGAGATGTTCAGAGGAAGTACTAAGTCCCATTTGGATGGGAGAAGTGCACCTAATAGCACATTGCTCCTCCTCCTGACCACTCCAAACGATTTTCAGAGCAATCCAGCCTGCACCCAAATGGACAGTCTTGGCATGCCCTTTGCTTAGAAAGAAAGAGTCTCAGTGTTTCTATATATATAACAGCGCTGGTGAGTGACATTACACAGGGCTTTAAGGTAAAATATTAAAAATATAAGAAGAAATCTTGCTGGATCAAAACAAAGCTAAGAAAGGTAACCACAACATCCCAGAATATCCCAGCACATTGACTGGGACATAGGAACATTGGCAGATGCCTCATGTTGAGTCAGATCTTTGGTTCATTTAATTCAGTATTGCACCCATTGTCTGGCAGGATTTCAGACAATGTTTTCAAGCCATACTTGGACCTCCCTGGTGGTGTTCCAGTTCAAGCCAGGTACGAACCTGCTTCACTTCCAAAATCAGCCAAGCTCAATTTTATTCAAGGTATGTGCCGCCTCATTTTTACTGCAGTCCCAAAAAGTACCTATTCTAAGAGATGAATCAGACCGGTGGTTCAAATAGGTCACTGTGTTGCACTGATTCCCATCCTGGTTCAATCAGGTGACCCCAGGAAGCCCATAGACAAGAAATGGGACATGCCATTGGTTCCTTCTTCCTGCTGCATTTCAGAAATTGGTATTCAATGGTAACTGACTCCTGAACTTGTAGGCTTCATGCAGGCTTCAGGCTTGATGATCCATTAACAGGCCTCTTTCTCCTCCTGCAGTGGCTCAAGTGGCTAAGATGCTGACTGGGAGGCGGAATGACAGCAGTTCGATTCCCGAGTACTGCAGGATGGAATGAGCTCCTGTCTTTGTCCCAGCTCCTGCCAACCTAGCAGTTTAAAAGCAAAAAATTGCAAGTAGATAAATAGGGACCACTTCGGTGGGAAGGTAACAGTGTTCCGTGCACTCCGGTGTCTAGTCATGCCTGCCACATGACCATGGAAACATCTGCAGAAGCAGACAGCACTGGCTCTTTGGCTTTGAAACATAGATGAGCACTGAACCCTAGAGTCAGATACGACTGGCTTTTGAGCAAGGGAAACCTTTACCTTTACCTTCTCCTCTACTAAAATGGGTCACACATTAATAAGTAAGTAAGAAAGAAAGAAAGAGTAAAGGTAAAGGTAAAAGTTGCCCTTGCTTGAAAGCCAGTCATATCCAACTCTAGGGTTCATTGTTTATCTCTGTTTATTGCCAAAGAGCCAGTGCTGACTACATCTGCAGCTGCAGATGTTTCTGTGGACATGTAGCAGGCATGCCTCAACACTGGAGTGCACAGAATGTAGAAGTGGTCCCTATTTATCTACTTGCAATTTCTTGCTTTCAAACTGCTAGGTTGGCAGGAGCTGGGCCAGAGACAGGAACTCACTCCATCATGCAGTACCTGGGAATTGAACTCCGACCTTCTAGTCAGCAAGTTCAACATCTTAACCACTTGAGCCACTGCAGTCACATAAAATAAATAAATAACACTTCAGTAAAACTAAGTTCTAGATTAGTATTATTTTTTCCACACTGTTCTATTGCTTTTACAGTATCCAGCCAGACTTTCGTTTTTTGGTAGACTTTTGGACTTTAGAAGGAATTGTGTCAGTACTTTCTCTATGACAAAGAAATTGGATCTTTTGCAAGACCTAAATCTTATCCTAAATGTGTCATTTCATACAAGCAAAAAGGTAATAAATTCTGTCACAATTTCTCAAAGAGGGGTTGGTGGACAGTTTGACAAATACAGAGAGAGCATTCAGTAAAATTCCCAAATACAAAATCTCCAGCCATCAATATTACATTAAAAATTAGTAAAACACTCCAAATGGAAACACAATGTTAGGATATTGGAGATTTAAGATATTAAAATTACTCTAAAAGTCAGGAGTGTAGTCTTGAATATGCTATTACATTTTTTAAATCCTACTTTTCCACCATATTGTTCAAGGTGGCTAAGAAACATCAAATTAAACTGTAAAACAATTAAAACCATCACAATAATAAGTGCAGATGAAAAGAGTTTGGAATGTCAGTTTGAAAGGATTAACACTCTTGTTATAACCAGTCCTAATTAGAATCGTTCCAAGGGGAGCACATTCCAGAATCTTAGGGCAACAACCCATGTGTAGCAAGAAGCATGAAAAGTGAAAGGTACATTTTATAAAACAGTTCCTTCAGATCAGTTTAATGGGTTTAGTGGATACCAATAAAATAGATGAAACAACCATCACAGTAATCAATACTCATTGAAGGAGTTTAAAAGACCCGATTTTAACAGTGTGTCCTCTATTGATTTCTGAGAGTAATTAGAACGCAACATCAAATCTGTGTCATTAGAAACCCCTTGAAAGTTTAAGGAGACCATGGTAGATTTTATTATTTTTAATTTTATGTTTGCTGAATGTGTGATCAGGTCTAGTTGGTGTCTGTTTTTTGCTTGTTTGGAAGAATATGGCCTGGAATATGTATTTCCAGCTCTCAAACTGCACATAGATTGTATCTGAAATTTTCAGGTCAAATGCCCTTACCCCCCCCCCCCCTCCCTTCCACAGTGCAGCATCTGCCCATCAGTCTCTGTGCCATGGATGACTGGACACATCTGACACCAGGCCCTCTAGGCAGCCTTTGCTTTTGGCTCACAGCAGGATGCTAGTGGCTTGTTACCTTTGTTTGTTTCTATCTGGGAGCTCAGGAAAGTGGATGAACAAAGACAACAGTAATGAAAGCAGAGCCAAAGAACATATTGGATGGTTCTTTCACTCAAGGATATAACAACCAAATAAAAGATAGTCTCTACAGGTATAATAGTCTCTACAGGTATATGACTTTGCCCACAAAAGTATCTTAGTAGTGTAATTTACTGAGCAAGTATCTTGGTAGTGTAATTTACTGGGCAAGTTGAAAGTAAACCCAACATTACAAGATGTTGATTGGGCCAAAGAAACAGTAATTCTTCAATTTAAGATTTAAAGTGGCAATTATATTTTTAAACAAAGTGAAAGAGAGTTGTGGAAGACACACGGCCTCCGTGGGGTCAGGTTGCTGCAGTCAGATATTCTCCACCTTTTGTACAATGACATAAAGTTCTTTGAAGAATTGAAACTGGAGGGGAAAAGATGGATTCTTCCTGATTCCAGCATAAGCTGGTAGTATGCCTTGTTGATATGATGGGTGCTCATATTGCTAATTATTTAAGAAGATAGAAATGTATCTGATCTTCTGGAAGAAGCTGTCAATGATTTGTAAAAAAAAAATCACCTCAAAAAAGAAAAAAGCTAAACCTAGAAAAATGGAGTGGAGGGGAGGAACAAGGGTTGTCTCACAAATGTACAGTATATTGAATTATTGTAGATGTAGTTCTTTTGAGTTTGGAGGAACCCTAAATAATACGTGGTTAAAGCATGGGGAGGGAGATTTCAGCTGAACATGAGAGAAATTTATTTGTATTAAGAGTAGTTTTATAATGCGTCATTGAAAACCTTCTGTCCTCCAGATGTTTTGGCCTCTGATTCCCTCTAATTCCATCTACCAAAGGTAAGGGATCATTGAAGCTGTAAACTGAAACATCTGAGGGCAAAAATCTTCTTCTAGAGACTGAGGGGCTTTCCCTCAATGGAAGTCTTCTGACAGAGACTGCGCAGCCAAATCTTTTGAGGGTGTTCTAATGCTCAGTTGCTTGCATTGAGCAGATGATTGGACAAGATGGCTTAGAAAACAAAGGCCAGTTAATAGTGTTTTGTTGCCTGTGCTGCAAGGGACAAGATGAAGGTCTGCCTGCATCCTGCATAAAGACACTGAGTACTGGCAGTGGAATATAATTCCTCTTAAAGGACAGTGGACTGGCTCAGGAGAGTAGGGTAGGCTTTATGGTGCACATAGCTGTGGCAGAGAAATATCCAGGAAGTTCCCCACCTCAGTATCTTTGACCTGAAGTGTTTGCCTCACTCAGGTTTTCTTCTCTCATTTCACTTAAACAGCATTAAAAATGTTAGGCTGCCTTTCCCACCAGATTCTTTTTCTGGAACAGGTAATTTGGTTTTCAATGCATTCCTATGGGAAATCATGTTTCAAGTTATGAATTTGTAACTCGAGGTACTGCTGTATTCAACTTAAAGAAAAGTTTGAGGAAGTGAAAGTATGCTCTCTATTTGTGGTATTTGTGGTACTTCATAGGGGGCTTAGAGCTTGTTAGACCTCAGTAAATTGCAATACCTAGCAGCCAGGATTCAGGTACAGTATTTGATCCCCCACTATGCCCCCAAGAGAAAAGCCAGTCCATGTGGCTTTGTGTAAGCTACAGAGTCCCAAAGTGCCCCTAGAAAAAGGAAATGGTAGAACACTTTTAAGTACAGTACATTATACCCAGAAAACCCTGAGAAGGTTCACCATCAGTCAGAAATTAGTAGATCCAGTTATTCTGCTGTCTTTGTTCTTGGATTAAGTTGGCATATAACTAAGTAAGCTTCTTATGATATAAAAACTTACCTATATTTAGATCTTCCCATGCTATGTAGCATATCTGGCAGCAAGGGATCTCCAGCAGCTTTGGTCATGCATGAGTGCTTTGGCATCCTCTGTCATTTCCAGGGTCTTCAAGTCTCTCACAAATGTTCTTCGGCATGAAGTAATCTTGAAGAAGTCTGTATGACTGTCCTCAGTTTTATCACAGCAGCTTGATCATAGGTATAATTCTTTAAAGATGGTAGTGAAGTTTGCTGGTATGCCGTATAGACACAGGATCGGCCACAGCAGGTATTCTCAACATGCAGCCCATGGGCCGGATGCAGCCCATGACACTATTTCATGCCCACCACCACCTCCACTATACCAGGAAGTGCCATGTGGTGAAGGAAAGGCAAAATGGCTGTCTGGCCCCTGAAGCTGTCTGAGGGAACATGACCCGGCTCCCAGCTTTAAAAGGTTGAGAACTCCTGGACCAGAGAGACTCTATTAAAAAACAACATTTTTTTTAAATGAAAGACAGAATCTCTGGGCAGAATTAGTTCTGGAGAGCATTAGGCACATGCATTTGTTTTCATTTTGACTCTGAACTCCAGATTTTTCCACCATGAGAACTCTCAGCCACAGTCAGGGGCAGCTTCCTTTTCTTCTAGCAAACTAGACCCAAACTCAGTCTGTACTGGACCATACATAGGACCCAAGGTAGTGGATGTCCATCTGGCAGCTGGAATTCCTAGAATGGAGAACTCTGAGATTTAGAGTCCAAATAAAAATGGGTGCACATGTTTATAAGAGCATTCCAGCACATGTTGCTTTGCAGCATGGTTTCAGAAAAGTGCTGCAAGTTTCTCTGGCATCAATGTGTCACCAGGTGCAACATCTGGATTTATTATGGAAACCATTTTCAGATAAAATACATAGATATAGAACTACACATGTAATCTGACCATCAAATCACTTACACACCAGGGCAGGAGGTGACATTCTGTGTATTAAAAGAAAACCCTGCTGGAGTTGAATCTTCAGGATGGATAGTAAGACAGTGTCTTCTATAACACCTGAAGCCAGCAAGCGAGTTTAGGGGTACAGCACAGAGGGATACAGATCCTCTTTCTCTTATGGCATTCCTCCAGAAATTATTCTTTGGGGACTACATGCCAGCAGGGCCAGAACCACAGTAATTGCCCCTAATCCTTTCCCCCTCTCTCCTTCTAATGGCCATTTTCTTCTGCTGCTCCTTCCTCTACTACTCAGTTCTTCTTTGCTGCTCAACTGTTTGCCAGGAGAGGGCAGCCTTACCAGAGAGCTGAACTAGCCACTAGTAGAAGGACTTTTTGAAATTAGGCCAAGGGCTGCATGAAATTAGGCCAATGGTCTTATGTGGCCTGGTGCCCATCACTGCTGTAGCACATCTACTGAAGGTGCAAAAACCTTCTAATATCCTCTTCAACCTTGCAGCAATATCACAAGGGAGGTTGGCTAAAGCTGGCTAAAGCAACACGTGATGGAGGAGGGATTGGGAAAACTACAGCTTCAAGTACTATGACTTCTGCTCAGAACTGTCTTTTAGCTCTTCAGTTCCCAGCACCCCACGTTGGTGATCCCTGAACCAGACGTCTTGTCTAACACAGTGTATGCAAACATACAAGTGTAGCATCCTGGCTGGTGTCTGTTCATACCAGCAGCCAAGAATGCAAAGCAACTATTATATTTCCATCAAATGACCTTGATGCTACTTTATGCAGGGAAAGGAAACAACATTAACATTTTGAAATCATTGCTCAGGCAAGCCTTTCTTTATTTATTTTTTTTAAATCGAAAGAGTTCAACACAAGGGAAAGGAGCCGAACAAAACAGCCCTCTTTCTCCCCCTGTGCTCCTGCTGAAAAGAAACTACAGCCATTAGATTCACTTCAGTTGTCTCACCTGACCTGAAATGAACTCCCTCCCTCAGGCCTGTAAGAAAATTCAATTAAAAGGTCCATCTGTGAGGCAGCAGCTGAAGAGGAATTACTATGGGGAGGTCCACATTTTCCATAAAGAAAAGAATTGCCCTTTCCTCAATGCTCCCCTCCTTATCCCTGATTAAGTTTGCTCCTTAGTTCAGAACTGTGAGCCCTTTCCAATTAACCAAATCTGAAGCAAGTGGCTTTTATCTGCTCCATTCAAATGCAGAAACATTATGGAGTTGGTACATCCCTATAAATGTCATGGGGAGAAGGAAGGCCAGGGGAACCGAGGTTGAGAATAAGGGCTGTGGCAGAGCTCAATTAATGATCTGGTGCAGTGGGATTAATAGTTGCTGATATGCATAAAGGTTCTGCTGACAGCACAACACAACACACACACACCCCAAACCAAAGCAGAAAGGCAACAACCACCAGAGTAGACTTTTAAAAAATGAACCACAGTCAGAACTGAACACCATATAAATGGGAGTGAGCTAGTGGGCAATATTGTTGTTTTGTGAAAGGCTTGTGAAATTACACACTAAAATGTGGGATTATGATTGGGATCCTGTTTTATGGAGCAGCCCCATAAAACAAGCATCTATGTGGCATATGGGCTGTAATGTGGTATGATTGTTAATCGAATGAAAGCATACACATTGTGGGGCAACATCTAATCATGGTGACAGCTCAGAGTGGCTTTTATGCATCAGTCTTTGATGCAGTTTCAAAATGACATAGGCTTACATAAAATATACACATGACAACCCATCTGTATGGGGTAAGGGTCACCCTTGCTCGAAAGCCAGTTGTATTCGACTCTAGGGTTCAGGCATGACTAGACACCAGCATGCACGGAACACTTTTTACATTCCCACCAAAGTGGTACCCATTTCTCTACTTGCAATTTCTTGCTTTCAAACTGCTAGGTTGGCAGGAGCTGGGCCAGAGATGGAAGCTCACTCCATCATGCAGCACTCTGGTCCCAAACTGCTGACCTGTCAACCTTCCAGTCATCAAGTTCTACATCTTAACCACTAAGCCACTGCCCTGTGATAAAAAAACAGAAGGTGTTTCACCTTAGTGGGGAAGACACTGACCCAGTGACGTGTGTGTGTGCGCTTACTCAGTTTGCTGTCCAGGTGGATGTCAGCCTCCTGGCGTATGTGTTCTCCTTTGTTTGTTTCATTCTTCAGGCAGGCTTGGACTCAGCTTCTCTTCAAAGAGAGAACAACACCTCCATCTAGCAGGTTGTCTTCTCTAAAGTGGGACACATGGCTAGCACCCTGGATGGAAGAAGAGCTGATTTCTGTTAAGTTGTTTAGCTACCTGTCCCTGTAGAGCTGAAATCCACAAGCAATCAACATGAATCATCATAATCCCTACTATCACTGCATGTACACTTAGGTGCCTCCTGAACAACAACATTGAGCCGGCCAATCCTTCAGATCTTGTACTGTGCAATGCTGATACAAATAAAGATAAGATTACACGGGAAGACACACACACACACACCCTGCCGCCCTCCAGAGGGGTTCCAATGCTTGTCTTTCACAGAAAAAAAATCCCATCACACTTTAGAGACATAAGCGTTGATGAAACAGAGTCCATTTGGGTAAGAATCTGATGCAGCCCATGATTGTTTCTGCTGTGCTAACATTTCTTCAATTTTAAAGGACCACAAGACTCTCTTTCGTTGTTCTTGAACCTAGAACTGTTAATCTAGTTACCAACGTTAATAAATGGACTTTGGGTCTATACAGCTGAATGTCTACTTTTGTGGCATTCATAATAGGAGGGAGTTGTGGAAAATGAGGCAAAATGCTAACCAATCAGCCTAGCAAAATCTCCGTGCTCTGTATAAATGGCCAGTAACACAGACACTTTGTCAGTCTGTCTCTCCTCCTCCTCCTCCCCTACTCAGGTCTGTACAGCAAGCAGTTGGTTTGCCTTTCTGTAGATAAAACATCACCTTTACCTCCTGATCATTAATATTCTGACTCAAACATGTGTGGAGTCTGTAGGCAGTTTATTTATTGACATTTTCACAGCATATAATCAATAACTTTCAAAATATCTTGCTCACAGGGCTCATCTTTGTCCATCACAAAGAATTGGGAGGGCCTATCAAGGAAAAAAGGGGACATTCCATCTATACCTATAAAAAGGTGTGTGGGCCGTTGGTGTCCAGCATGCACGCCCACACCCGTCCCTAATATCCCATACCGAGCCGCCTACACTTGTCTTTAGACCGTCCAAGCATTGCCGCAAGCTTAACTGGCCCACAAACGCAAACAGAAAAAAACCTACAAGGAGGACTCCCCCTCCTCCCCACTACCCCGCTGAAGCCATGGTGAGGAGGCCTCTGCCGGCCTCAAGGTAAGTTGAGACGGGGGGAGCAGCAGGCAGCGCTTCATCAGGGGAGCCACCCTCCCTAATGAATGGCTGGCTGCTGCCTTTGTATTACCTACACCGCTGTTTCGAGAACTAACACGAAACAGAGGTGGGGGCAATAGAAAAGCAGCAGCCAGCAATCCACCAGGGAGAGCGCCTCCCCTTACGGATTGTTGCCTGCCGCCTTAGAATTTCCCAATTAGCTGCTTCACAGCCTCACACACAGTTCACCCAGTAGGTTGCCCAGGGGAAAAGGAGGCCAAGAGGAGAGATGAACAACATGAAAGGAAAAAAGTGGCAAGGCGGCTATTTAGGACCGCCGAAGAGAACCATCGTGATGCAGATCTCTTTTCTCGGCCTCCTTCTCCCCCGACCGACCTAATACACGTTCCCGGATGAAGTGCGAGCTGACAGTCACCTCCTCCTTTTCCCCATCGCTGTATCGAAAGCTACTCTCAACACAGCGATGGGGAAAATAGGCAATGACAGTCAGGCCATAATTCAGCCCGGGAAACACAAGCACAACAAAACAAAACAGTTTTTTTTAAAAAAACCAAACATCAAAAATACAAACAAAAAAAATAAACAAAAAATTCAAATAAACCCAGTAAACAACAAATTATGAAACAACAAACACAACAAAGCACATCCAAAATCCAATAAGCTAATGAAAATACATGAAACACTCACTAAAAACACCTATCTACAACATAACAGCAACACGAAAAAACCTAACTCAAAATCCAAAAAACCCTCAATGTACAAAATTAAAAACGGAGAAATTCAAAAGAAGAAATACCTACAAGAAAAATACATCCCAAAAAAACCTCAGAGAAAATCCAAAAAGCATAATTAAACAACAAGCAAAAACAATAAATTAAAGACACACACACACTACTTAAACCACCCAGCCCAGCACCCCAACATCCCCACAAAATGAAAAAATAATAATAACACAAGACAACTTACAAAACATGTCCTCTCATCATGACTCCACAGCAGTACTGAAAAAAAATAAAGAAAGTCAAACTAAAGGAAAAATACGTAATGACAGCCCCACCAAGAGGCCGGAGGAGTAACCTACAGGCAATTAAAATTACAAAAAAATCAAATAACATTTAAACAAACAAATAAAAATAAAATAAATACAAAAAACACAAAATCCACAACCATAAAATCTAATTTATTTTAGAAAAACTCTCACCACCAACAAAAAAACAACAGAGAAAACAAAAAAAACCCACTCTTCCAAAATTAGCCGCCACCACCCAAACCACCTCACCACCAAAACAAAGTCCATACATGCCCAGCAAGGCAGGGCAAAAAAAGCTAGCATAGAATAAAATGACATGATGCTTCCCCCCCTAGGATCTCTTATCTCGGGACTAGCAATTTTATGTTCACAAAGTCTACTATACAAGGCTCACTGCTGGGAAATGTTCCTTTTCTGGACTACAGTTCCCAGAATTCCCCTGCCATTAGTATTGCCACTGTCTTGGAAGTTCACAATAGATCATAAAATCATACCTTATAATAAGTACAGAAAATACAATAAAATACAATAAGGCTGGTTAAAATTATATTTATATTAAAATATAAAAATACAATAAGGCTGTTAAAATTATATTTATATAAAAAATAAAACTCATTTGGATATCTCAGGACAATGTTCACACTAGGAGTAGTTTATTGCCTCTGGCAAGACCCTTTCCAAGATGTCTGAGAGGGGAGAAAAATATAGTAAGGCACACAACACACGTACATGCACAAGTAATTCTGCTGAATGGAGGCACTGAGGACTAAAGTCACAAATCAAAAGTGTCTTGCTCACTGTCAAAAGTAACAAAATTTATATAGACTTCAGGCATGTAGGTTCCATCAATCATTATGTTGTAGGGATTAGTCAATTCTTAGCCTGGATTTGGAAGGCTGAATACTTTCTTGGTATCTTCGGACTTAGAAGATATTTGGTAGCTTGGAGAAGCTACACTTAGAGAACAAATCGTGCTTTATTATTTTACTAGATGAAGTGTTAGGTAGGCTTTGCGTCTAGGAAATTAGTTTGTTAGAAACTAGGATGCTTTTAGTTTAGATTTTACCCAACAATGGGATTGCCTTATGGACAATGTTTTAGTCTTTATTCCAATAAAAAGGGGGAGACACACAAGGTCTCTTCTATAAAGACAATTGGAAGCGTTGAGTCCAAGTTGGTGTGGTCCTATGACAAGGGGAATTTTAGCACCACCTACACCTGTTTATGAACCTGGTTTTACCACGCTACTACAAAATCTCCCATGACTCGACCTGGGAAGAGCACACTGGAAGGGAGATAAGGGGGACTTTCTCAAGCAGAACGCACAATGTTCCAGGGCCAGATTGTAAGGAGTCATGGAAGTCACCCATTGCCCTGAGCCCTAAGAAGGGCTTGCATTATGCAAGCATCTTGTCCATGTTATCCAATCTCACAGGTTGAAATTGATCCAACACAACTGGACCAGAAAAATGCATCTCTTAATGATTGGTGTAGACAAGGTGCTTGCATGATGCAAGACCACCACCTCCCCACTTGACCCAACCCCAATATCCAGTCTCTTGCAACAGATCTCATGAGGCTGGAATCTGCCAAAGCTTATCTATATACTGGCTGTCGGTGGTGGCTTCAGACACAGGATGGTCAATCCTGAAAATGCTAGGGCTGAACCTAGATACAAAGCATTTTCTCTGTGATTGAACCACAGCCTTTCCCTGTTCAGGATAAAACCAGGAATAACCACTTCTCTCAGCACTCTTGTAGCCTCCAGAAAGCTAAGCATACAATGGTGGGATTCAAAAAATTTTTACTACCTACTCTGTGGCTGTGGTATGGTGGGAGTAGCCAGGGGAAAGCCTTGTGTTGCACCCGAATTAGGACTACTTTATTTCAAAACTTGGATGGGCGGGGCCAGCCAGAATTTCTGCTACCAGTTCTAGTGAACTGGGGTGAACCTGCTGAATCCCAACACTGTAAGCATATATCCAGGTCCAAGGTCTCTCTTGCTCAAAAGCTGTCATATCCAACTCGAGGGGTTTGGTGCTCATCATCTCCATTTACAAAGAGCCAGCACTATCTGCATCTGCAAACATTTCCATTGCTGTGTGGCAGGCATGACTAGATGTCGGACACATGGAGTGCTGTTACCTTTCCCACAGAATCGATACCTATTTATTTATTTACTTGAATTTTCTTGCTTCTGAACTGCTAAGTTGGCAGGAGCTGGGGCAGACGATGGGTGTTCCCCAGAGCCATGCCCAATTTTGACAAGATTCACATTTCTTTGAACAATTAGGTGCGGTTCCTATCCAAGACTGATGTGAACATCTAGTTGCTGTTGTTGTATTTTATTATTTTAAAGAAACAATTAAGAAAAAACAAAAGAGGCTACAGGGAGATCCTGCCTCAAACTCTCTTCTGCCTTTTGACAGAATCAGGACGAGTGTGGCATCAGTAGCAAGAAGGAAGTCACATCAATGCCACCCTAACACCCCCATAATTGTCTGTATATAGCCTGAGAAACAAATCTGTGAGGTGGATGCGATTGTTGTGGCACATTCAAAGGAACAGCTTGAAAGCAGCTGGAGAGTTTTGCACACACAAAAAGGAGGGTGAAGAATAGGATGAGCAGCTGCATAGAAAGAGATATGTACAATATTAATTATTGCCATGTTATGGAAAGGGGGAGGGAAAATATTTGCATTTTTAATGGAGCAGAGTGGGCAGTGGCAGCCAAAGACAGCAATTCACACTTCCTCCCCTACTAGCTCTGCAACTATGTGTGAACTGGTTTTAGAGTGGATGGTAGTCTGAATGGGACAGATTTTCAAGGGTTTCATTGGGACCTGTAAAGAAAAAAATTGCCGCTGGAGGGAAATATACGATGTTGCCATTTCAAGTGAAAAACAACAATAATAAAATGTTATTTTACATAAATAAATCCTCCTTGCTTCCATTCATCTTTTTCTTCTGTTTCTCAGAAATGCTGCAGCTTCTACATTGATTGTGAAAAATTAAGTGTCTGCTGATGAGTCTAGGTTAAGATTAAAGTGACATATCCACTCATCAGTCTATTCTGTTGTGTTGTTATATGCTGTCAAGTTTTCAAGATACGTGAGATATTTCAAGAGTCAGTTTACCATTGCCTCTCAGCAGTGAGTTTCGACAGTTGAGCAGAGATTTGAACCCCAGTCTTCTGGATCTCAATCTGCCACTCTATCCATTACATCACACTGCTACCACTTTCACTCCTATTCTCATTCTCTCCCCCCATTCCAGTTGCCTCTGTTTACCATACTTCCAGGGTTTTTCTTTATTCGTGTCAGAGGCACCACCAGCATATAATAACCTGCAAAGCTAAAATTAACACATCTAAAAACAAAATAGAATCAAAGGGCTAGATGACATCTGTCCAATATCGGGTTACTTCAACAGCATTTCCTCTTGCCAACATAAAGTCCTCCTCAGTGCACATTGAAGGGCATCGTGTGCATTGTATCATATGGGAGATAGTTTGTACTTTTCCGCATTTACACAGGCTGACGTCTACAGGGAAACCCAACTTTAAAATTTTCCATACCGGCCATGGTTGTTCTTGGCCAGGCAGTAGAGTGTCACGTGGTTCTGCCCAGTTATCTGGTAGTTCCTTGCTTGCCTTCCATAGTTCTAAGGCGGTCTGTGGGGGCTGGTTGTTTGGAGGGGCAGAGGTTGTGAGGAAGCTATGCCTTGATTTCTGTCTCTGCTTTGGTGGTTGGTGATCTAATAGCAGGTGTGTTTCCAAGGAACTTGCTTTGACACATTCCTTCTGAGCAGCACTTTCTCGACGGAATTTTGATGGAGGGATGCCAGCTAAATAATGCACTCTTTGTATCAGGGTTGGCTTTAGGCATCCTGTGACCAATCTTGCTTCTTTCATTTAGGACTACATCCACCTGCCCTGCATGCTTTGATGTGCACCACACTGGACTAGCATATTCTCATGCAGAGTAACAGTGTGTGTTTGGGCACCCCTTCCACCTAATTGTCTATGTTATACTTTTCAAGGTCTCTGGATTCTGGTCCATTGAGACCCACTACTTTTGGAACACTTGATTTATAGGGTTCTTAGCAATTTGATTCCCAAGTACTGCAGGATAGAATGAGCTTCTGTCTTTGTCCCAGCTCCTGCCAACCCAGCAGTTCAAAAGCAAGAAATTGCAAGTAGATAAATAGGGACCACTTGGGTGGGAAGGTAACAGCATTCCGTGCGCTCCGGTGTCTAGTCATGCTTGCCATATGACCACAGAAACGTCTGCAGAAGCAGACAGTGCTGGCTCTTCGGTTTTGAAACAGAGATGAGCACTGAACCCTAGAGTTGGATACGACTGGCTTTTGAGCAAGGGAAATCTTTACCTTTACTATTTCTTAAATTCAGTTTCTTTAACCCAAACACTGGATTAGGAGAAAGGATGGAAGGAGAATTGGGCGCGTCTCTGATACTACTTTTTTCTTTCTTGGGTCTATTCTGTTGTCTGAGGATAAGGACAAGATGTCCCCCTGCTTCATCCTAAAATTGTATCACCTCTTTTTCGGACTTCAGCTCGCAGATTCTGAGATGTGTTAGCCAAAAAAAGAGCATTTCCTATCTTTGCCCACTGTATGTACAGAATCTGGCAGGTGGACTTACCTCAACAGTGAAAAAGGGCCAGCACTTTCTACTGCTGTTCAAAGCAGTAGAGTAGCTTAGGTAAAGGTAAAAGTCTTCCTTGCTCGAAAGCCAGTCATATCCAAATCTAGGGTGTGGTTCCCATCTCCCTTTACAACCTAAGAGCCAGTGTTGTCTGTGTCTGCAGACATTCCCATGGTCATGTGGCAGACATGACTAGACACTGGAGTGCACAGAATGCAGCTAACTTCTCACTGAAGCAGTGCCTATTTATCTACTTGCAATTTCTTGTTTTTGAACTGTTAGGTTGACAGGAGCTGTGACAGATGACGGGAGCTCACTCCATCATGCAGCACTCGGGTTTCAAACTGCTGACTTACTGTCCTCCCGCTCATCAAGTTCAGCATCTTATCCACTAAACCACTGCTTACCTGGCTCAAAACAATGTAAGAGGTCTGTTGGGTCAGGCCCAAGTTTTATCTAATCGAGCATTCCCTTTATGCACTGGCAGTGGAGTAGTGGAACCAGGGCTTAGATCATCAAAGATGCAGAGCTTTATGAATAGCAAGGGCTACAGTACAGGAGCTCCTCAGGGCTGTGTGCTCTCTCCACTTCTCTTCTCCCTGTACACCAACGATTGTATCTTAAAAGACCCTTCAGTTAAAATAGTTAAGTTTGCAGATGACACCACAGTGATTGGACTCATTCAAGACAACGATGAGTCCATATACAGAAAAGAGATTGAACAACTAGTCCTGTGGTGTAGCCAAAATAATCTTAAACTGAATGCAGGCAAAACCATAGAAATGATAGTGGACTTCAGGAGGTTTCGACCTCTACATCCATCGCTTATAATATTAAATAATCCAGTATTAATAGTGGAGTCCTTCATGTTTCTAGGTACTGTCATATCCCAAGATTTAAAATGGTCATCTAACATTAGGAACATAATTAAGAAAGCGCAACAGAGACTGTTTTTTCTGCATCAACTCAGGAAGCTTGTTGCCTAAAGAGCTGCTGATTCAATTTCACAGAGGGATTATAGAGTCTATCATCAGCACCTCTATAATTGTCTGGTTTGGTTCTGCATCTAAACAAGACAAAAACAGACTCCAACGAGTAATCAGAACTGCAGATTTTTTTTTTTGCTGTTAATCTACCTTCTATTGAAGATCTATATACTACATGAGCCAAAAAGAGAGCAGAGAAAATATACAGACTACACTCGAGGCAGGACCACGGAAATATCCTCTTTATGTTGTATGCAAATATACTTGAAGCCAATTGGCTCATTGTCTCGTCCCTTTAACACCCTCTTTTCCAGGAGAAACAGGGCTTCAACTATATTTGCATACAACATAAAGAGGATATTTCCATGGTTTTGCCTTAAACACAGAGTTTTAAAAAAATGAAATTGATGCACACAAGGCTAAGACAGTAGACAATTAACTAATATAAGTGTAAAAAACAGTTCCATGAAAAATCACCATAATATGAAATGCTGTTGCAGCAGAGAATAGGGAAAGAGATTTAAAATAGAATTATTACAGTTAGGCTGGCCTATTGCCTTCTTCCTCTTGAGGGGCAGCAGTAGTGCTAATGGCAGTGCCTAGGGGGTGCTTCCTCCTCCACGAGGGGAAGCCCAACACTCCTTTTTTGGCTCTGAACATACCTAATAAATAAAGATATAATAATACAATAATATATGGGAGATTTATATGACCTCTGAATTTTTTTTAAAATACGGGAGATTATTTAAAAAAAAATATGTGATGGCTGGAAAGAGGGCTAAATTACGGGGTTTTCCTGGGCAAAATGGGATACTTGACACCTATGCTAATGGGTAGAATAATGCCAATTATGTCTGCCTTACTTTGCCTAATGGCAGAGTTGATTTTACTACTATCTATCCAAGAGAAACTGAATGTGGCTGTCTTTATTTCCCAGATGTGGCTGTCTTCTGGCAGGGTTCGGCTGAGGACTTTGCTGACCATCTGGCAGAGAAAATTGATTGGATCCGCTCAGGGCTTGATGGTCCGGGGGGCCCTGGAGCACAGTCTTTCTGTGTGATCTGGGATCAGTTTGATCCGGTTGTCCCTGATGAAGTGGACAGGCTCCTTGCAGCAGTGCAGGCCACCACATATCCTTTGGACCCCTGTCCCACCTGGCTGGTGAAAGCCGCCAAGGCAGTGACAGGAGGCTGGGTTGGGGCAATAATAAATGCATCTTTGTGGGAGGGGGTGTTTCCTGCACCGCTCAAACATGCCTTGGTGCACCCCCTCCTGAAGAAATTACCCCTTGACCCAGCTGTCCTAAATAACTACAAGCCAGTCTCCAACTTCCCCTTTTTGGGGAAGGTTTTGGAGAAGGCGGTGGCATGCCAGCTGCAGGGGACACTGGAGGAAGCAAATTATCTGGACCCCTTTCAATCAGGATTCAGGCCCGGACATGGTATGGAGACGGCATTGGTCGCACTGATGGATGATCTCTGGCAGGAGCGGGATGGTGGTCATCCGACCATCCTTACTCTCCTTGACCTCTCAGCGGCCTTCGATATCATCAACCATGGTATCCTTCTGGAATGGCTCAAAGGATTGGGGAACCAGGGCACTGTGTTGTCCTGGTTTTCCTCTTTTCTGGAGGGCCGTACCCAGTCGGTGTGGTTTGAGAGTGAGAGATCCAGCCCTAGGCCCTTTAAATATGGGGTGCTGCAGGGCTCGGTGCTCTCTCCCCTCCTTTTTAACATCTACATGAAGCCACTGGGTGAGATCATCCATTCCCATGGGGTGTGGTACCATCAGTACACGGATGACACTCAATTGTACATCTCGCTCATGGGGACCCCAGTGATGTGGTCAAAGTCCTGTCTGGATGCCTGGAGGCCGTTGGGGTCTGGATGGGGGACAATAGGCTTCAGCTGAACCCTGGCAAGACCGAGTGGCTTTGGGTTGGGGGTCCGGGGTTATTCAGTGAGCTACCACCTCTAGTCTTGGATGGGGCAGTCTTGCCCCAGACAGAGCCAGTGCGCAACTTGGGGGTCCTCCTGGACTCGCGACTGCTGCTAGAAGAGCAGGTGGCGGCCGTGGCCAGGAGGGCTTTTACTCAACTTCGAGTAATTCACCAGTTGCGCCCGCTCCTGGACCAGGACACCTCACTAATGCTCTGGTCACTTCCAGACCAGATTACTGTAATGCGCTCTACATGGGCTGCCCTTGATGACCATTCGGAAGCTACAGCTGGTTCAGAATGCAGCTGCACAGGAGGTGATGGGATGTGGACGTTATGCCCGTGCCTCCCCATTATTCCGGGAGCTGCACTGGCTACCAGTTTGCCTCCGGGCATACCTGTCAACCGCAGCTCCGGCGAATCCGGGACCTGCGCGGACCAGGTTTGCGCAGGTCACGTTGTATGCATGCACGTGGAGGGCTACGCTGCTTGCGTAGCCTTCTACACACGCGGCGTAGCCTTCTGCGCATGCGTGGAAGGGAGCTACGGAAGTGTAGAGCCCTTCCATGCATGCGTGCAACGTGACCTGCGCAGATGGGCTGCACAGTGCCTCCTTTCCCCCGCTGCCAAAATCCGGGGTTTCGGCAGCGCGGAGCGGGAAAGGGCAAAAATCAACGCCGAAAACTGGGAAATCCCGGCCAATCCGGGAAGGTTGACAGGTATGCCTCCGGGTGCAATTCAAGGTGCTGGTTTTGACCTTTAAAGCCCTATATGGCAGTGGGCCAGGATACCTGAGAGACCGCACCGTCCCGAGAGTGTCTGCCCATCCAACCAGAGTGGACCGGAGGGGCTCCCTAGTTGTGCCTTCAGCTAGAGGGGCCCACCTCTCTGGCACACGAAGAAGGGCCTTCTCTGTGTCTGCTCCAGCCTTCTGGAACCTCCTTCCAACAAAATTGAGGCTACAGATAGAACTGCTGCCCTTCAGGAAAAGTCTGAAAACCTGGCTGGCAGGGCAGGTGTGGGGCCTTAATGGGAATACGGCTCCAGCCTGTTGGCTCATCCCCAGTTAGTACTTAGTTAATATCCCTCCCTTTGTGCTGTTGTATTCCCCCACCCATTCCCTTTTATTTCTTTTTATTCTTTTAATTTGGGTGGGGGGTAGTAGGGTGGGGAAATGAGTGGGTGTTTTGGGATTTTAAAATCTGTTTTTATACATTTTTAACTGTTGTACGCCTCCCTGAGTCGGGTTCTCCTGATTGGGCGGCATATACATTTAAATAAATAAATAAATACTGTCTATCCAAGAGAAACTGAACTTTCCCAGATGTGCCTGTCTTTTGGGAGACATGGCTTTATCTTTCAATCTGGATTTGTCTCTTTGGCTTTGGTGAATAGGTGATTCATTTATATGTTTCTTTTAAAAAAATAGTTGTCAATTGAGCTACACAACCTGTTGTATTACACAGAAAGAGCCTCCTCAAAGATTGTGGTGTTTTGGAACCACAATTGAGCATACCATGGTAGCAGTTAATCTTTATCACACTAGGTCAGGCAGAATGAGCTCACCAAAAGGTGCCTTCGTTTTGGCAGTTTCATGTCTGGGCTACACATAGAAGAAGAAGAAGCAGCAGCAGCAGCAGCAGCATACTAGACCTGGATTCAAATTCCAGCTGAGTTATAAAGGTTTCTGGCTAGCAGGCATCATATCTATCTCTGATCTATTGTATATGAGGAACTAATAAAGTAAAGCAAAAGCACATCTTGGAAAGAATTATACACAGAAGTGGAAGTTACCTTGGTTGCCTAATTGTAACAATGATGTCTTCTAAAATAGCAATCTGCTTTAAAATCAGATCAATTTATCTCTTCAGTATTGGTAAGTAATCACTTTTATTGGATTTGGCCTTATTTGAGTATTGATTTCTGTATCTAAATGCTGTTCATTGTTGGACTTCTTCACAATTGTGATGGTTTGAAAATCTAGGAGAATTGCAAACTGCATTGTTATGGCTGGGGGTTTCAACATCTTCACTTTTAAATTTTTTTTGCAGCAGATTATTTCTGCAGACCCTCCCTGGCACTCCCAGCTCTGGGACATAAAGAAACATCCTGAGGGTCAGAAGTCTGGCGTTATTGCATCCAGCCTGAATGGGGGAGTCAAAATTGGAACAGACACCAGGCAGTCTACTGTTACAGCTGTCTGCATTCTTATTGATTTGAAGGTGTCGTCTGCATTCTTCCTTTATCATGCAGTGGTATCATATTTGCCATCTATTCCCTCTCATCCTCTTAACCTGGAAAGCTTTTAGAGGGCTGTTATCAAAAGATTCAAGTCATTTTAAAAAAGAAGAACCAGCTGCCTAGCACCTTTGAAGAAAGTTTCTTGACACTTTTCCCTTTAATTAAAGGCACAGAGAGAGAGACAGGTGTGTGTGCGTGCTTGAAAGCATAGATGATGTTTTCTTCGTTGCAGAGCATTACAGAGAACATCTTCTGTCTGACTGTACTGGATTATAATGAACTGCTTATCATGACTGCCAGCTCAAGACAGACAGACAGCTTGTATGCATGTGTTCAGATTCCCACCTTGTTAACATCAGAAGAACAACAACAACAAAAAGAAAGGCACCAGGGAAGATTTATTGCAAGGAATTCTCTCTCTCTCTCTTTCTGACGATAAAATACACACTCATTGTGGAGTCTTCCTATTATGCTTTCTGATTGCTTTGAAAATGAAAAGGATGGTTCCACTTGGTGAAGTTGATGAGAGGAGTAACTCCAACATCAATAAAGATTTTCTGCATTTTGTTTCATCCCATCACCCCTGGGTTTTAAAAATTACCATAGTATTGCACTGAAGGAGGTGGTTTTTAACAGCACAATCCTCAGCTAGTGCAAACAAGTGGCCAGTACAGCAACAATAAACCCCATAAAAATTGTGTTTTTAATAGTGGAAATGTATTTCAGTTGGAGTCTGCATCACTAAAACTGCCTGTAAGGCGAGTTATAAAATAGAAATGACATTTACCATAGAGAGAAATGATAGAAGAAATCTAAAAAGAGGACCATTCATTTAAGAAATATAGCCAGGTGGAAAAGGAGAGGGTTGTAGTATGTGATAATCTAGTAGTCAGGTCTAATCCTGATAAAATTTACAGCACAATCCTCTGTGTGTTTATTGGAAGTAAGGTCCGATGAGGATTCCGCGTGCCCGGTTGGGCATCGGTGGCCTCTGGCAGAGGTTAAACCAGTGAGCAGACTCCTGGCCTCTGGCCTTTGTCGGCGAGCAAGGGGGGAGATTAATGGTAGGGATTAATTCGGCCGCTTATTGCCTGACCAGCGATTCTGCGAGAAGCTCATCTCGCTGACCCCAGTTACCCATTAGAGTAATGACTCATCTCCTACCCAAGGTAATGCCCGGTGCAAATAAGGGCTATGTTTGCCCCTGCCTAATCCCTGAACAATGGGACTCCTAAGTCCATGTTTGCCCCAGTTAATTAACTTCCCTTTGAGGTGTTCCCCATTAACCCGGGTACGTGGGTGAGGTAATTTTCCTGTCAGATGACGGTTCTGCCACCGTTGCGCTTTTTTCCCTATAAATGATGTTGCCTTTTCTCAATAAAGGACTGATCTGATCTCGCTCCGTTTGCCTCGTGTCGTTACTTGATCAGTCCTCCTCCGGGCTCCCCGGCCCTCAGTGGCCCTGATTCCTTCATCTGGTGACCCCGACGTGATTTACTCGTGAGTAAAGGGACCCCGGAGAGGTCTACTCGCGAGTAACGATCCACGCGGTCCGGTTCTGCGCTTGAACCGCGACCTGTCAGCCCGGAGGACAGCACGGCGCTCTGGTCGGCAGCCAGCCGGACAGAGAGACGGCCAGCGGCGAGGCATTCCTGAGAGGCATTCCTACGGCTTGCTCCCAGCTTTCGGTGAGGCTTGCGCAAAGGGAAAAACGCGTTCCGCTCAGGGCAGGCTGTGAGCCCCTGACAGCGCAGAGGCCGCCGAGGGCCTGTGGCAGAAGGTCCACGCTCCGAGGTCTACCCCAGACACCCGACGCCCGAACCTGTTGCCTGCAAAGACGCGTCGATCTTCGTCCCGAGAAGGAAACTTCAGAGGACCATCGCAGGTAATATGGGGACTTGTTCTCATGGACCAAGTCCGTCCGCTAGCCAAAGAACTCGTGAGGAAGAGTTCAAAATCCTGGCCAGGGTATTTCAGTTACGATTTCACAGCAGGGAACTAGCGAGACTTTTGGCGTACCTCAGGGGACACTGCCTACTTTACCCAGAAGTAGGTACGTTAACCCTGCAGCTCTGGGATCAGATAGGAGACTGCATTCAGCAGCCCCCCAAAGCTCCAGGAGGGATAGTTCGTACTTGGAGGAAGTGTAGGAAGCTCTTAGAACAGATCGAGCCAGTCCGGATAGAGGCCAATGAACCCCCGTTAGAAAAGTCATCAGGCAGGCCAGTCGAGCCGACTGCGCCCACGGCGCTCTATCCGTCAATCAGCTATCAGCATAGTAACGCAGGGAGCATTCCCGCGGTGACAGCTGCAGACGTCACTGAAGGAATGCAAGGAATGAGAAGCGCAGGCGCTTCTCTGACAGCTCCAAGCTCCCTAGTCGTGAAGAGTGCCCTTCAGCGCACAGCCGAGATAGAACTCAAGAAGGGGGAATTGTCAGCGGAAGAACTAGCTGAGCTTAGACAGATATGTCCAATCCGAATGGAGATGGACGCGCTCACAGGCGCTCAACAAATCGTCCATTCCCCAGTCCCGTACAAGCTTCTCATGGCTTTGCGGAAAGCAATCTCAGAGACAGGGCTCCAAAGCCGTTTTACCAGGGGCACGCTCCAGCAGGCGTGCGAAACCACCATGTGGATTCCCCATGACTGGAAAGCCGTCATGAGGATGATGCTAACCCCTAGCCAGTACATGATCTGGGACAGCGAGTATCGGCTCGAGGCCCAGGCCAGAGCCGCTAGGATGGGAGGCGCGGTAATTGCTGAACAGCTATATGGTTCAGGTGCCTTTGAGCCCATCAACGCTCAGATCGCCTTGCCTCTAGCCACCCTAGAGATGTCGGCCGAAGCCGCCTATAGGGCATACTTCAAGGTCCCAGCGACTGGCAAAACGGCCAAAAATTACACCGCGATCAAGCAGGGAGCCCAGGAGCCCTACATGGACTTCATCAATTGCCTGGAAGAAGCAATCACCAGGCAGATTGATAATGAGCAAGCCCAGCAAGAGCTCATGATTAAGCTAGCCAAGGACAATGCCAACTTGGAATGCCGTAAAGTTTTGCAGTCACTAGGCAATCGTCCTGACTTGACCTTAACGGACATGATCCGAGCATGTGCTGACGTTGGCACCGATTCCTATAAAATGGGTCTGCTAGCGGCAGCCGTGCAAGGGGGTAGAAGATCTCATCCTAATGGAAAGACCAAAGGGGCATGTCACACTTGTGGCAAGGTCGGCCACTTCGCTAGGGAGTGCCGATCCAAGGGAGGCGGACAAAAGTCCGGCCATTCCAAGGCTCCGAATACCCTCTGTCCGAAGTGCAAGAAAGGCTATCATTGGGCCAGGTTTTGTCCGAGTTCGGGAAACCGGAATCCGGGCACGTCTCTGGCCCCAGTCCAAACAGAGGCTTCCTTCACCCAGATCCAGAACTCCCCAGAACTAGACTAGATTCTAGGCACATTCCAGGCACTGCGAGGGCACAGGCCAGCCCCAAGAGTAGTACAGGGCTAGAATTGACTTGCCAGGCGGACGTTACATGCGACCTGCCAGGCACAGTCTATCTGGTCGATTCCCAGTACATGGGTCCCCTGCCCAGAGGCTTTTTAGGTTTAGTTTTGCCCCGTAGTGTAGCTGGTGCACGTGGAATTTTCATAATTCCAGGAGTCGTTGACTCGAATTTTTCAGGCGTTCTCCAAGTTCAGCTTTGGACACACCTGCCCCAAACCATTCACAAGGGAGACACCTTAGCGCAACTGATCATGGTTCCTTGTCACTCGTCAGCAGGCAGCCAGGGAAGGCTCAGTGACAGCGCAAGTGAGGCAGTGCAAGGATACCAGGTCTTAGCGACAGTGGAGACCAACATTGAGTGGAAACAGCGCCCCGTTATCGAGGTATTTTTGAACAAAAGAGTGTTCTCAGGGTTACTCGATACCGGAGCAGATGTGAGCGTGATAAGCAGGAGCCAGTGGCCGCGAGATTGGGCCATTGAGCCGGTCTCCGATGTGTGGGGGGTAGGTGGCGTTCAGGAAGCGTTTAGGAGCCGAGAGTGGGTAGAAGTCACAATCCCAAAGGCTGAGGGCACAGCGGTAATTCGGCCGCACATTCTTGACGTGCACGTCAACCTTTGGGGGCGAGACATTCTCCAGCAGTACGGTGCCACCCTTACCTTCGGGTAATGGCGCTGCCACTTAAATGGCTCACCGATACTCCGGTCTGGGTAGAACAATGGCCGGTAGTGGGAGAGAAATTAGTTGCTCTCAAGCAGCTAGTGAAAGAACAGCTAGACGCAGGACATATAGAACAGTCCACGAGTCCTTGGAATTCGCCAATTTTTGTGATTAAGAAGAAGTCGGGGAAGTGGCGACTCCTCCACGATCTCAGGGAGATCAATAAATGTATTCAGCCGATGGGTCCGCTTCAATGCGGCATCCCAAATCCTAATATGATTCCCGAGGGGTGGGAGATTCTAGTCGTAGATCTCAAGGATTGCTTTTATACAATCCCCTTAGACCCCAGGGACCGGGGGAGGTTTGCCTTTACGGTGCCGGTCGTGAACCACAGTGAGCCCACGCTCCGTTACGCGTGGAAATTTTTGCCACAGGGCATGCTCAATTCGCCCACTCTGTGCCAAATCTACGTTCACGACGCACTGGCGAGGTTTCGAAACCTCTACCCACAAGCTATAGTTTGTCACTTTATGGATGATATTTTAGTAGCGTTGCCGCAGCTTGGCAGCACAGTGTTTTCTGACCTCCAGGCCAGCCTGGGGGACAAAGGTCTACTCATTGCCCCGGAAAAGCTGCAGAAGTCCGAGCCCTTCTCATACTTGGGCCACCGGCTTCTCCGCTCTTTTGCAGCGCCAGTTTTGCCTCAGATAAATCTACAGGACTCAGTCACCCTCGTAGAATTACAGCAGATTTTAGGAAACATTAATTGGGCCAGACCGTATTTCCGATTGGATACGGATCTTCTAAAACCGCTCTTCTCGCTGCTAACTTTAGGTAAGCAGCCGGCAGACCGGATAAAAATCTCTCGAGACGCGCGCTTGGCGCTCGAGAAAGTGAACCAGGTTCTCAGCCAGAGGTGGGTGGATAGGATCGCCCAGGGGCCATATGCCCCGATCCTGAATTTGTACATCGTACGGTCAGGATCCATGTTCACTGGGGCGCTAGGAGTAGACTCAGAGAAGGGAGCGAAAATTGTGGAATGGGTCTACTTGCCTAATACATCTTCACGGAACATCGTCCCGCCCCAAGAGCTGGTCTCCGCGGTGGTTTACCGCGGCAGGCTGAGAGCTAGGGACATTTCAGGAAATGATTTGGCCAAAATTGTGGTTCCGTTCACCAAGGAACAAATTCATCAGCTGATGCAGCTAGGTGACTCGCTTCCGATAGCTTTGGAAGGTTTCACCGGCAGCTTAGCATATCATCTGCCCAAGGACCCTAGGCTTGTCTCACTTCAGACAGGAATAGTCAGCTTGTTCGAATTGCTCTCGCTGGTCCCACTTCAGGGGGCCAGAACAGTTTTCTCTGATGGTGGTCGCACCTATGGTGTCCTAACCTGGCAGGAGGGCGAAGCTTGGCGCACGCTGCTAACTCTTCCACAGAAGTCCGCTCAGCGGGCAGAGTTGGCAGCCGTGAACCTTGCCTTGCGCACCTTCGCCAAAGAACGGTTAAATATCATAACTGACAGTCTGTATGTAAGGAATTTGCTTCACAGTTTACCGGGAGCTTACATTACTCCCGCGATAGACAAAAATTTGCTTAGTCTGTTTCTCACTGCTCAATTTCACTTGCGAAACCGCACGGAGCCGCTCTATATTGCCCACATTCGAAGTCACCAAGACCTACCGGGTCCGATTTCCGCGGGCAATAGCAGAGCGGACGCGGCCGCAAAGGAAATTCAGCAACGTTCAGTTTTGGGTGTTTTTAATACTCCAATCCAAAGTCATGCCTTTTTTCACCAAAACGCCAAGGCACTCGCCAGACAGTTCAATCTGCCACTTTCTCAAGCCCAAGGCATAGTTCGCTCTTGCCAGCATTGTGCAGGGGCACCGGGGGGGCCCTCGTGGGGGGTCAACCCACGAGGGACAGAAGCCAACCAGGTGTGGCAGATGGATGTCACGCATGTGCCGCAGTTTGGCAGGTGGCAATACATGCATGTCTGCATTGACACTTTTTCACAGTTCGTTTGGGCTATGGCGCAGAAAGGGGAAACTGCGACCCATGTGGAGCAGCACCTCCTTTCCTGCATAGCTGCCATGGGCAAACCACGGCACGTTAAAACGGATAACGCCCCTTCCTACAGCTCTAGGCAGTTGGCCGCCTTCATGGCTACTTGGGACATCAAGCATACTTTTGGAATTCCCTACAATCCGCAAGGGCAAGCGATTGTAGAGCGGGTCAATCGGACGCTAAAGTCCTATATTGACAAACAAACAGAAAGGGGGGAGCCACCAGCCCTCCCCAAGTCACAGGGAGAAGCTCAGTTTTGTCTCAACAAGGTATTGTTCACTTACAATCACCTTAATGTTTTTTCGGATTGTACGCCGCAGGAGAGGCATTTCCGCCGTTCGGAAGCTCTCCCGCGACCTATGGTCCGGTACCGAGTGCCACCAGACCCTTCTTGGAGGGGCCCGGTGCCGCTCATAACCTGGGGAAGAGGGTATGCTGCAGTTATGTCTCCTACAGGTGTCGTTTGGATTCCAGCCCGGTGTGTCAAGCCTCACTTGGAACCTCATGGCGTGGACCCAGACCGACCCGAGTCCGATCCCGGAGATGGAGGACCTCACTCTGATCGAGGAGACCCACCGGGAGACGCGGCGGCTGCGGACCCCGGCACAGAGGATCACCTGGGGGATGGTCAAGACCCTCTGCTGTGAGGCCCGGGACGCCCTCCAACGCGAGGGGAAGGAGCCGACACCGGAAAACTTCGTTGCAGCAGTCTTTGCCCAGATTCACATCAATTCTGTGATCTACACCACCATCCTGGCCCTCCTCCTGCTTTTGGGGGGAGGCATTCAGGCCGCTTCACTTCAGGCCAACGGCTTGCCGCCTGGTGAAGATCTTTCAGCACGGATGCAGTACAACTTGTGGGAAAGGTTGGGGGGTCTCGTCAACCAGTCCGATTTTTGCCTGAAGCAGGACATTGGTTCTGCCTCAATCCTCAGCACCTGTCTCATCCCCGTGTGCCACACTCTGAACGCACGCACCAAGGATGGCGACTGGTTGTTGAAGGCGTTCTTTGGCCCACACACTCCCACCACCTTCTCAGCATACGCCCGCTGGGGGGGATTGCGACTTGCACCAACCTTGCCAGCTGACGCAGCCACTCTTCACGCCCCTCGAGTGGCGGTCAGCCCGGACGCTGCTTGTACCCGAATGACCGGTTGCACCTCAGGCGGTCAGACTCGGCGCCGCTGCATTAACCCCGGCAGCGGCAACTGGACTTGTAATAAACCAGAAACACTCATTTCGCTGTACTCTCATGTCACCCTACCTTCAGGGTGGTTTTTCACCTGCAACCAGTTCACATGGAACTATATCCCTGCGAATCTGTCGGACTCAATGTGTTGTATCAGTCGTTTGACATTGTTACTTCCTACCAAGGACATGATTGCCCCAAGTGTAAATGACACAAATGTACCAAATGTTGATATTTCCCCACTCATACGGCACACACGCACAACCCAGTTAGACAGCTCCTGTGACAGCAGCTTTAGGGTAATGAGTCCCGCTGAGTATGTATCACTAGCAGTCAGCCTAGTCGGCGTGCCGGGCTTGGCCGTCGGCAACGCACGGAGGATTGGCCGCTTGGCTTGCGGTTTGGCTAAAGCCATCAACCATACCTCCACAGCGATAGCGCTCCTCAATCAGGAGCAGGCAGAACTTCGCCATGCCGTTCTTGACAATCGAGCGGCTATCGACTACCTCCTCTTGCTGCATCACCTGGGTTGCGAATCTTTTCATGGAATGTGTTGTTTCAATCTCACTGATAATTCCCGTAAAATCCAAAGCCAGAACACGGATCTCCACACCATAGTTACAGGCATTACAGAAGGCTCCGCGTGGGGAGCTTGGTGGAGTTCCCTGTGGAATTGGATGTGGTCGTGGATTCCCTGGGGGTGGCTGCAAACGGTGCTTAAGGTAGTGGTGGGGATAGTCATACTAGGCATCACGATTTGTTGCCTTGCTCAGTGCATTCCCTCACTGATCTCTAAGTGCCGCCCCAAAGAGAAACTCCGTGACGTCACTCACGCCCAACAGCTGATGCCGCTTTTGCGCGGGATCGCCGGCCAGGCTCTTAAATTAAACAGAAAGGGGAGATGAGGATTCCGCGTGCCCGGTTGGGCATCGGTGGCCTCTGGCAGAGGTTAAACCAGTGAGCAGACTCCTGGCCTCTGGCCTTTGTCGGCGAGCAAGGGGGGAGATTAATGGTAGGGATTAATTCGGCCGCTTATTGCCTGACCAGCGATTCTGCGAGAAGCTCATCTCGCTGACCCCAGTTACCCATTAGAGTAATGACTCATCTCCTACCCAAGGTAATGCCCGGTGCAAATAAGGGCTATGTTTGCCCCTGCCTAATCCCTGAACAATGGGACTCCTAAGTCCATGTTTGCCCCAGTTAATTAACTTCCCTTTGAGGTGTTCCCCATTAACCCGGGTACGTGGGTGAGGTAATTTTCCTGTCAGATGACGGTTCTGCCACCGTTGCGCTTTTTTCCCTATAAATGATGTTGCCTTTTCTCAATAAAGGACTGATCTGATCTCGCTCCGTTTGCCTCGTGTCGTTACTTGATCAGTCCTCCTCCGGGCTCCCCGGCCCTCAGTGGCCCTGATTCCTTCAGTCCACTTTGTTCATTTGGGTTTAGTCCCAGGTAAGTATGCATAGAATTGCAGCCTAAAAATGAGCACACAGAATTCCTATGCATATTATTTCTCTTTGCTGCTAATTTGCTGTATGTGGAATTGCTTTAAGGGTGGCCTTGATGCTGTAGCCAATATAAAATACTTTCACTAGGCATGAGGTGTGCTACCAACAGGAAAGAATACAGTAAAACCCCGACTTACATATGCCTCAAGTTACATAAAATTCAACTAACATGATTTTGTGCTAAAACCATGTCCCGATTTACACGATTTCCTATGGGTTTGCTTCGAGTTACATAAAGATTATTTTTCCTATGGGTTTGCTTTGAGTTATGTAAAAAAACTAATTTTTCCTGTGGGTTTGCTTCGAGTTACATAAAAAAACGATTTAAGCAAAAGCCTACGGAATTGACTTTTTTTCGTAAGTAGGGGTTTTACTGTATTTCTGCAAGTGAACTGTTCTGGCTACATTTTGCTAAGGACCATGCTCAAGGTTCTTGTTAATATATAAAACTTTACATAGTTGGATTTCTGAGAGACCATCTTCTCCCTTATAAAACCATTCCATCCTTGAGGTCATCTGAATAGGCTGATTTCCTGCTGCCACATGTTTGGGAAGTCTACTCCACAGACCTCCAAATCAGGGCACTGAGCTTGGTGGTTTCCACTAAGTGACAGATGGACATCTTACAGTCACCTAAATGTGGCTCACCTGGATGAAAGCCCTTACCAGGAAGGCTTTGAAGCTGAACTTAGCCTACTTCCACCTAGTTTACCATTCAGAAAGAAAGCTCCCACTAGCACTGGGGCAGAAAAAGAAAACTTAGGTAGAGCTCAACTCTAAGTCTCCATGTAGTTGAGGTCTTTCTCCTAGGTAAGCCACATTTAGGTGTCTGTTAAGAAAAACTCCTAGGAAAGGAAAAACTTGCTGAATGTAGAATTATGAAATTTATCAACCAAGAAATAGAAAAATTCTATTCCTACCTGACACTCTTCCCTTGCATATCTGTGTCATTCTGCCCATTCATGTTTTCAGGTGTGCATCTCTGCTTTTGCAAAGCTATCCTGTCTAGTTTAGCTTGGAATTTATTCTTTGTTTATTACATCTTTAGTCTGTCTTTCCTCCAAAGGGCACTCCACCTCTGCCACCACTCTCTGGTTTTGGTTTATTCCAGGCATTCTCAACCTGTGGCCCATGGGTCGGATGTGGCCCATGGCACCATTTCATGTGCCCCCCCCCCACTGCCTCCACCACACCAGGAAGTGCCATGTGGTGGAGGAAGGGCAAAATGGCCATCTGGCCCCCGAAGCTGTTTGAAGGAGCATGACCCAGGGTCCGGCTTTAAAAGGTTGAGAACTCCTGGTTTAATCCGTGAGTGGCAAGTCAGAAAGCAAGCCATTAGAAGCTCTCCATGAGACTCAGGATTCAGGAAGCTAATTTTCTAGGGTCTTTACTCAGGTGGAAAACCCCCATGGATAGTGGATCCTCTTCTCTTCTGAATTATCACTGTTTGTATGCAAGACAACAGTTAAACTGGAAGCAAAGAGGGCCAGCCCTTTTACCTGTGGTGAGCGTACATCATTTAGTAGCAACTGAAGAGGTTTTTAGTCCAGCACTGTCACCAGTACACCACATGGATTAATATATCATGTTTTATGGGTAATAAACATTTAACTTGATACTGTGGATTGTTTTGTAGTGCTGTTTTATAATTGTTCATATGACTTTAAAGAACTCCTGATGCACCTAAAACATTCATAAACACACATATTCCCAAATGCAATTTTTGATATGTCTGTAAAGTCAAGATGCTATGCCAGTGCAGGTCTTTAGCATTGGCTTTGTCAGAGCAAGGGCACTAAATTGCTATCTTTATCCAGGGGGAGCAAATTAAAGATAGCATATCACCAGAACCTTCCATATGAACTATTTAGATAACCATAAGATCAAATATATAAAGAGATGAAGTTGGATATTCAAGCAGTTTTAGTAAAAGAACAGTATGTATTGTTCCATTAATATAGTCTAATGAGTGTACAGTAATAGCTACCCATATAGTTGCAGTCCCAGCATCCATGTTTAGTGCAAGCTTAATTTATGTCTGTGGCATTGCACTTACTTGCAATAGTTGTAGCCATGGATATATACCATCTTCATTAGCTCCTCTATGCCAAGAAATGTGATACAGAAGAACAGTTAATATAGCTATATGCCTAAATCTGCTAGCATGACATAACACATGTGCTCCACTGCGGACAGAAGGAAACATTGCCCACTATCCAGTTTTAGTGACATAAGCTGCTCCATTAGTGCTGAATCCCATCCCTATTTGTCCTATTAATAGGTCTAAACAACTTCCATCACACATCTGCTCTGGCTGTTATTCAGAACCATCATTGTTTTTAGAGATGACAGAGTCTGTATCAGGTTTGAGAGATAGTCCTTCAAAAGGGAATTGGAAAAAATAAGAACTTTTTCATTGCTTACTGTTGCCTGATGGATTTTTAAAAAATATTTTACAGACACAGCTGCTGAGAAGTATTAAATCATTTCTAGACATTTTTATATTTATGTATGCTGAAAACAGCTGAAATGCAACAAACCTCAGCAAATTATTAGGTATTGCTTTGCCTGCTGATGTACTGTATTATATGAAGCAACTTTAGGTGGACTGAAGAAGTGAATTAGGTAACATTATGTTTCATAGAACGAGGGCATAACTCGACCTTGAAATCTTCCAGGAATATATGGATAAATCTAAGTTTCTATCATATTGTGTTTTCTTTTACCATGTGTGCCCAGGATTCACTGGTTGTTGCATCCAGCCCTTATAAGCAATAGTCCAGACAACAATGAACAGAACAGCAATAGGGGTTTATTAAACAGTCTTACAGAATAAGCTTACAAGGCGCTCCGGACACCAAGATTGCTATATAAATGTGTAGGAGACCCAGGCCTAGCACGTACTGGCTACCTGTACGGAATGGGTAGTATAGATCCGGTCCGACCCCACCCTTGTTTACCCGTGGGGCTTATATAGTGTCTCCCCGGCGGTTGCTCCTTGATACAAAGTAGCGACCCGCCGGGCAATCGTAACTAACTAGTCATAACATGAGATATATATGTAGTTAACCAATGAGGAACAGGATCCAAAACTGTAACCAATCACAGAACTCTGATTAGCATAATGAGCACATAATGAGAGGGAGATTTCATGCCAAATTCAGCTCCAAATTAGGCTGGCGGGAAACCGCCATTTTCTCCTTGCAAGGCGCTGCCCGCGCAACTTGCAAAGTGCCTTAATACACAACACTGGTTAAAAAACAACTACAGAATGTCAGTGTGTTGACAGAAAATGAATTTCTTTCATTATTGTTACTACACACTGACAAATTTTATTTCAGTGCTGTAGACTATTTTTATTTCCATAAATTATCCAGATTGCTTCTCACATGTGTGATTCAAGACAAGAGGAGCAATATTTTAGTGATTAGCTGCCGTGTCATGCAAACACAATAAGAACTGGCAAGAGAAGGATTTCTTCTATATGTTTAGGAGAAACCTGGCTCCCTCTAGCACAGTTGCACCTATAGCTTACAGCATTTTGAAGATGACCTGTGACTACAGCTTGCAAATCATTTTCACTTTTAAAATCAATGGCTGTGGCCTCTTTGCAGGCGCACCCCCCAAAAAAGACTCAGACACCGGTATATGTGGATAACGGCATTGGGCCACATTTATTGATTCATGCCCTAGTCCGAATTATAAATTTCAATTGGTACTCAGCCAATTATAATTCTTAAGGCAAGCAGGCCGCAGTAACACTGGTAAGGTTCCTCCCAAAATTGCCAATGGCAATTGGCTACAATGTATCCATTTGTATCCATTTGTTTGTTTACAACAAACAAATTGTTGACCGTAGTCAATAAACTATCTACTGACCCCACCCTCTGACGTGTATCCGTCAAATCACGGGGTGATGCATGCTGAAGAGCTCCTGCCATCACCCCATTGCCTGGTTCGTCGTTGACCGGTCAACGTTAACAAACTTGTACCTATCTAGTGTTGGCCAGTCAATTGCGAACCTGCCGGATACCTGTGGGTCATAAATATTTACCTTACCAGTGCTACCCGTCACACGGGGAGGCTTACTAAAGACTCACCGCCCCCCCCCCCCAGACCGTCAGCTCGGTCAACAGGCCTGCTTGCAAATCTTCCAAAAAGAGGCTCATACCTCTGGGCGACAGATGGACCCCATCCCCTATGTAAAGATCATAATTTTGGAGACTAATGGTGGGGTGTCGGATGACCCGCCCCAAACCCTTGTCAGCAAAGAACCGGGCCACTGCCCTGTTCACCGAGCGACGAGCGTGGCCAAGGGCCTGGAGGTTGATAACCCCCCCCCCCTGTAAGCGTGACGCGGTATGATGTCCGACCATAGCAGCGTTGTGGCAGGCCACACATAATGCAAATAAGCTAGGTCACTGCAGATCGTATGTTTTAAGGAAAGGCCAGTGACCTGGCCCAAGTCATTGCCCCCGAGGTGCAGCACCAGGACATCAGGCGGTTCAGCATCCCTGATGGAGAAAAGGAATGGCAACAGTTCCCGCCATAACATTCCGCACTTACCATACCATCTGGTACATGCGGAGGCACGTAGTCCAAGCTGGGGTCCCCACTCTGTCGCCGCAGCGTACTGCGCTGCCCAGTGCACATAGCTGTGGCCCACCAGCCATACTGCCACCGGTGTGCGGGGACACACAGGGTTTGTAAGATAAAAAAGACAGGACAGTGACTTATCTGGTACTCATACTTGAAGAGGGCGAACATATAATTCAAAACACTTCGATCCCCACCTCCCCATATGGCATATATCAGCCTCAGAGTACCCAAATGCAGCCGCAGTAGAAGCAGCTCCTATTCTAAAAGAATGGGTGCCGTAACGAGCCCCGGGGAGGCCAACACTGGACAGTGCCTTACCGGTCACCTTCCAAAATTGAAATTTAGTAAGGGGAGACCCATCTTGGTGGCAGAAAAACGGGCCAGGGTGCGTACCACGCATTGCAAGGAACTCTTGTAGGGCACCAACCGGACAGATGTCTGCAATGGAACATCATAGCAGTCTAACACCACTGCCTACACCATGCTGATCAACCTTTGAGGACCGTATCCTCAACTGAGCCCACTCATTGGAGACATAGACATCTTCGAGTTCCAGTGCCCTACGAGCCGCATCCGCCTTAGACAGTAGCACCAGCTCACTGATGCGGAGCGCACCAAAAAAAGGCCACCGTGGTAGCCGCATGAAACAGAGCTGCCTCATACCTGTCAAAACACAGGTCATGCCAGCCTCGTGCAAGGTGGGTAAGAACCCCTGGAGAAATAGGGTGGCGATTGTCCGGGCTGCGTCCACGTTCCCGTGTCCACCCCTCCAAAACATGTTGTATACGGAAATCATTCGTGTTGTCAGCAGAGCCCCTCACTTTGGCCATGAATGCCAGTGCTGACAGCCTGGATGCTATGGTGCGGGGAGCTAGGCCCTGACTGTGTAGGTAGACCATAAATTGGAGAACGTGTGCAACTGGAATGGGCCACACCTCGGGCAACCGGAGTTGCGCACAAATTTTTTTAAATTGACTGAATGCATGGTGATACGCCTTATGCGTGCGGGGCGCCAGCGACATGCCGATCGCCCGGTTCACCTCTCCTTGCCAAACGTCCAAATCTCGTCCGGGAGCGGCGAGGGGAATTCCTCTGCGTCCGGAGCCAAGGCGCGGAACCGGGGGATCTGCAGGCGGGATAAAGCATCAGCAATATCGTTATTAATACCTGGTAAATGTCTGGCCCTGAAGAACACATTGAGGCGTAGGCTGCGCAACACAAACTGGCGAACTAACTCCATGACCTTGGGTGATTTAGATGTCTGGGAATTGACAATGTGCACTACCGCAGCATTGTCACACCAGAAATGCACCACTGAATTGGCCCACTCCTCACCCCATAGCATCAAAGCTCCCAGTATCGGGAAGAACTCAAGGAATGTAAGATCGCGTAGACGATCCGTGCCCCGCCATGCTGGAGGCCATCGGCCGTAGGCCCACCTTCCCTCAAAGTAAATCCCATATCCCAGGGACCCCGAGGCATCCGACTGAACCTGGAACCTAGGGGAAACCAAAAGGTCAGATCTCCAAAATGACACCCCGTTGAAGTCCCTCAGGAACTTAAGCCAAACCAACATGTCAGCCCTCATGCCCTTGTTCAGTCGGACCCTATGATAGTGCCTGGATAGGCCAGTCATGGCGTCACATAAGCGTCGAGCAAAAGCTCTGCCAGGCGTGACCACCCTGCAGGCGAAGTTAAGGTGACCATGGAGAACCTGGAGCTCACGAAGTGACACCTTGCGTTTGGCCAGTAAGGCCAAAATCAACGCAGTGATCCGGGTAACCTTATCCATGGGTAACCTGGATGCCTGCGAGACCGTGTCAATTTCGATACCCAGAAATGTGAGCTTAGTTGATGGGCCCTCGGTCTTTTCGGGTGCTAAAGGGACACCGATTTCCTGCATTAGCGTCTGAAATGTATTGAGGAGACGCGTACACGTGTCCCAGCCCCGTTCACCCCCGAACAAGAAATCATCGAGGTAATGGGCTACAGACCGGGACCCAGACCTGCGAACAAAGGCCCACTGAAGGAAAGTGCTAAAACGTTCAAATGCTGAACAGGAAATAGAGCAGCCAAAAGGCATGGCTTTATCAACATAAAATTTCCCTTGGAATTTAAAACCCAATAACTCAAAGTCACCCGGGTGCACTGGCAACAAACGGAATGCCGACTTAATGTCACATTTTGCCAGAAGTGCACCCGGGCCACAAGAGCGCACCATGCGCAGGGCCTGGTCAAATGATGTATACCTGACAGAACAAAGGTAATCAGGAATGGCATTGTTGACCGAATGGCCCGCCGGGTATGACAGATGGTGAATTAAACGAAACTCCCCAGGGGTCTTTTTGGGCACCAACCCTAAAGGGGAAACCTTCAGATTGGGAAAGGGTGGTGTAGGAAAGGGGCCAGCAACCCTACCTGCATTAACCTCCTTAGCAATACTTATGGCGGCCACCTCCTCCCTACCCTTCAGGGAAAGTAAATTAGGGGCATCTTGGGTCACCGCTCCCCTTTGAATGGGATGTGAAAGCCCCGCTGGAAACCCTCGAGGAGATACCTAGCATCCTCTCTCCTCGGGTAAGTTGAGAGCCACCGCTCCAACATAGCTACGTTAACCGGGGAGGGGGCCTTTTGAGTGACCAGCTCCATCAGCGGCAGGTCTGCCCGCTCCTTGTCCACCTCTACCTCTGCCCCGTGACCCACCGGCTCGCGGACACGCAGCGGCGGCGTGGGGGCCAGCGCAAGAGGGACACTCATGTTTGTATCGGCACTGTTTTCTATTGCATACACCATTGGCCGAGAAACTCCAACACAGCAAGCGGGCTGGAACCCCCTGCCCCGCCAGCTGGCGGGGAGCCTGTGTTGGAGCAGCTCGCTGTACCGCATGGCCACAATGGTACCTCTCCCCAGGCGCCGGGCGCGTGGGGGTCATGTATAAAAGCCACAGTTTTTGACATGGCTCATCCCACCTCATCTCCGGGTGTAAGGGCACTCTCATTCTAAATTCCTCATTGTAAGCCAACCACGATGGGCCAGGAAAATCCACCATTGCCCTGTAAATGTTGTCCAAATATTGGACCATAGGAATGGCCAGGTCAGGCCGAGCCCTGAGATACACCGCCATATAGATGAGATATGCGGGTAACCAGTTGGCCCAGGTGTGTGGTGGCTTGCGACGGTGAGACAGCTCTTTGTCCTTCTCATCCTGCCCCTCTTTTTCCTCCTTGGTGGGTTCCCTGTTCAATAGGGAGAAAATATCGACATACTCCCCCCGCCAAATCTTTTCCCTTGTGGCCTGGGCCAAATGATCCCCGAGGGGCAAGGAATACCCGGCCGTCGGCAATGCCGACACCGGCACAGTATTAACACGGGGTATCAGGAGAGGAGCCTGGACCGTCCCTGCGACACCCGGTGTAGCCCCGGGGGCGGAAACCCCCCCCGCCCAATGTTATGCCAGTATGGGACCAAGCTGCACCCGGGTAAGCTGGGAACTGATGCCCACCCGCCCCGACATTACGAGGCCATGGCCACTGAAACCTATCCCCGGAAGTGGAGTGTGATGTGGGAACATTAGCTTGAACCTGATACTCACTGGGTGCACCCCCGTGAGCCGCCCCCACTGGGGGTTCTGGCCCATGGCGGGCGTTGGAGCTCGCGACCGAAATCGAGCTCTGAGGACACATCCGACCACTACCTGTCTGCAGTTCCTGATGTACGGGGAGCTGCGAGACCGCGGCGGGCACAGGCCTGCACGCCTCAAGCAACTCAACCCGACTGGCCGCCTGCTGGAGAGTGGTGGCTGTCGTGGTAGCAGGCTGGCAAAAGGGGACCCCAGATGGCAATGAAGCCCCCCCAATGGGGTTATTGTTGATTTCTAGGGATGCCTCTAGCACCGCTACGCGGGCCAGTAATGCATCCACCGTCGCAGATCCCCCTGCATAAAGGGGGCCAGGTGGGCCGGACGGCCCACTGGGCAATGGTCCAGGGCCCCCGACTTGAGAGCCAGGCCCCAGATAGGGCCATGCCCAAAACTCCGGCCCATGAGGGGCCGGGAGTAAGCCCTGCTGTGCAACCGCACCAGGCCCTCCCCCATGCTCAAGGCCCATGGCCGGCAATTGCAGGCCGGGGGCCGAAGCCCCTGTAGGGCCAGTCTGAGGCTGGAGAGCTGCGGGCCATGGCCTAAGCTGCCCCATCCCACCGGTCCCGGTGGGTGCCTCCGATAAGGGGTCCTGTTGTGGGGGCGCAGTCGCGGTCCTCCGACCCGACTGCTGCCTCCCTTTCGGGCGAGCCTGAGTCGCCATAGCCTTCTTCTTGGGAGGCATAATGAATGCACGATCCCTTTCAAGGGATCAGAACCAGATGGCTGGAAAGCCGAAGATTAAGCAGCTAAGAAACCCGCTAAGGCTCTGCAGCCAACCGCAGCTCTTAGCAAGAGACGAAGAGCGACGGAAAAAACTTCTCCTCTCCGTCGCTTTTCCAAAATGGCAGCTCGGCTGCCTCGTGGCCACCCCTTTTATAGAGGGGTGGCCACGCCCCCTAATTCACCCGGATGTCTGAGTCCGGGTGGGGGGCCCGCAAAGAGCGCGGTGGCCATTTTGGCGCCGCGCTTTCATTATATCAAATACATAAGGAGCATTTCAGTTTGGGGGTACTGAACAATACAGTACCACTACCACCCATGACTAAGAAGCAGTGTGTTTGGGGCAATTCAAAGGCTCAAGAAGAACTAAAACAGATACTTATTTGGGGGACACAGATGAGTACCTCCCCCAACAGTCTGAGTAGTGTAGTGATCAGGTTCATTAATTACCAAAATAATAACTGGTACCAAGCAATCAACTGGGAGGGAGGAAAAATGGAAAATTATGGGGGGAAGGAAAGAGGGAATTGGAATATTTTGTAAGGAGAAATGATTGACTGACTGGGTCATTGAGAAAGAGCCATTATTTTCAATTGATTTTCATTCGTATTATAAAAATTTTGTAACTCAAACCATTTGTAACGCGAGGTACCATTGTATAGCCAAAAATGCTGGATAACAGTTCGAGTTCTGTTGTTGTTATTTTTTGTTTAAGTGTGCTGGAAATGAAGAAAAGTTATTGCATATCCTGGTTTAGACCACCTGAGATTCTCAAATTTATTTAAATTTGCTTAATTCTATTTAAATGCAAATTTTATTTGGCTAGTGACAAGGATTGTACTGCATTTTATTGTATTTATTGTATATTGTAATTTTGTGTGGTTTATTGTAATGATGCTTTGATATGGTCATAGAATAATAGAATAATTGAGTTAGAAGGGGTCTATGAGGCCATCATGTCCAACCACCTACTCAATGCAGGAATCCAAATCAAAGGTGATCTGACAGATGGTTGTCCAATTTGCTTTTGAATGCCTCCAGCATTGGGGTGCTTACCAACTCCCGAGGTAATTGGTTCCATTGTCACACTGCTCTAAAAATTAAGGAGATTTTTTTCTCCTTTTCAATCATTATCTAGTTTCCTGTAAGTTGAGTTCATTATTATATGTACATGGTGGTGAATCTTGGTACTCCAGGTGTTCTTGAACTTCAATTACCAGAAGTCCAAGTCAGCACTCCTACTGATCAGGGCTTCTGGGAATTGAAGTCCAAGAACATCTGGAGTGTCAAGTTTCGCCATCACTATTATATGTTCTACACTCTGGGATGATTGAAAACAGAGCCTACCCTTCCTCTTTATGAAGATCTTTCAAGTACAGTCAACCCTCACATAATGATGCATTCGAATAGCACCATTTTTGCTTAATAACGCATCGTTATGTGCCACGTGTTCCCCTTCATAATGACATTTTTAGCATCATTTTCTAGACAACGACGCTAAAATAACCGTCGTTATCTGGATAATGACACAAAAAACGACGTTATGCGGGAAACTCCATAGAAATCCACATAACAACAAAAATCGCTTAGCAATGCTATTTGGGGAACCAAGTAACATCGTTATGTGAGGGTCTACTGTATTTGAAAAATGCTATCATATCACCTTACAGTCTCGTTTTCTCAAGGTTAAACATGACCAGTTCCTTGCTACTTATCTGTACTCTTCCCTTGTAAACTAAACTTCCTCCCATTTCCTGTGTGTGTACTTTTTTGTTTTTAGCTCCACTCTGAGTTTTTGTGAAGCCACATTGATCTTTTATGCTGTCTTCCACCTTTTTTTTTCTTGTTGGAATTTCTTGTTATTGTGCCTTTAGAATTTCCTTTTTTTAGAAAGTACCACCCATCTTAGACTCCTTTTCCTGTTAGGATCTCCTGCCATGGGTCTTTAATTGTCGTTGTTTTGAGTTTATTTGTGCAGCTATACTCTGCTTTTGTTTCCTTTGAAGTCAAGAACTCCAGTAAAACATGTTGTGAACTGCCCAGAGAATGTCTGCACTAGTGAGACAGTATCGAAATTGAAATAATAAATAATCAACTATACCCATATCTCATAAAGATGATAATAAGTTTGTGGATTATATTATTTTAGGCTCTAAATGGGACCTTATTTCAGAAACAAAGACCCAAATGTCTCATTCTGAGAGGTGTATCTTCCTTCACACCATGGCTTTGTGAGTAACAAGGTCATGGAAAACACCTGCACTGTGTTCCTGTGATACAGGAAAAGAAACCAGGAGGTGGGAGAAGAGGGAGAATGGCAGTCTTAAGCAGTGGTATAATCAGCTTTCCTATTGTCCAAAATCTGCTACTTAGAATCTGTTTGCAAGGTAGAAAGTTTGACCTCTGGCTGATTTCTGGCTGCTGTCTACATCAATTTGCAGTGTTTTGTGTTACAGTGACCTATATGTCAATGCCGATTCAACTACAGGTGCTCACCGGCCATTTAGGAAAAGTTCTGGTAAGGTGTGTACTGTATTTACAGCAGCCTTCTCTAAACCTGGTGTCCTCCAAATAAGGTGTTTTATAACTACCATCATCCCCAGCTAACATGGCCAATGAGTTCTTTTCTGAGGGGAGCTTCAATACTGCCTGGAGGATTAGGATTTGTAGTCTATCACATCTGGAGAGCACTGAATTGCAAAAGCCTGCTTTGAGACTTTTGAAGGGAAGTTTTCCATCCATATGGCAAGTTGTCATCTCGCTGGACCTTGGAAATGGATTAAACATTGCATAAAATTAGTCACTGACACCTTTCCTGTTGTTTACTTCAACTATTTCCCAGCTGTATTAATTTAATAACATTTTATATTCCAGATCTAATAAATTTGCTGTCGGTTAAATTCTGATTTATGGGAACTCTTTCCAGGTAAAGAGTTCTAAGAATTATTTTATTCTGGGGGCACCCTGGGGCTGTACAGCTTGCCCATGGCCATACAGGCTGGTCCGTCTTCCTGGGGGCAAAGTGGGGAATCAGACTCCCATCCTAAGCCACTGAACTATACAACCAGCTACATATACACTGGCAACATGTGCAGTTTAGAAGATTGGTTGTTGGTTTAGTAAAGGATAAGAATATTACTACACATATTTTTTTCCACTCTGACTTCTGCGCCACATCACAGTCAAGGCCAGTACTAGTGCGCAATGCCTTTGCCTTATTTTATTCATTTACTAACTTGCACTCTCTCCTTCTCGCTTTAAGCTAGACTTACATTCTTGCCATGTAGTCTGTTTGCAGTGTTTGCGAGCTTAACCAAGTATCGTGTAAGGAAATCATTTTTAATAAAGGTGGGACACCGGGATTTATCATTTTGTAAGTATGGCAGGGCAGGTGAGGGAGGAGGAAGACCAGCCGGGCGGGGAGAGGCCAGCCAGCCGCCCCAACGCGAGCCCTTCCGAGCCGGTCCCCACCATCTCCAGCTGGGCAGGCAAGGGAGGAGGAAGACCAGCCGGGCGGGGAGAGGCCAGCCAGCTGCCCCAACGCGAGCCCTCCTAAGTCGGTCCCCACCATTTCCAGCAGGGCAGGTGAGGGAGGAGGAAGACCAGCCGGGCGGGCAGAGGCCAGCCAGCCGCCCCAACGCGAGCCCTCCTAAGTCGGTCCCCACCATTTCCAGCAGGGCAGGTGAGGGAGGAGGAAGACCAGCCGGGCGGGGAGAGGCCAGCCAGCCGCCCCAACGCGAGCCCTTCCGAGCCGGTCCCCACCATCTCCAGCCGGGCCGGTGAGGGAGGAGGAAGACCAGCCGGGCGGGGAGAGGCCAGCCAGTCGCCCCGACGAGAGCCTTTTCCAAGCCCTGAAAACAACCAAGCGCCGAAGGAGAGGTCCAATTGGCAGAAGGGAAGAAGGCAAAGGAGTTAAACCAGGGGGTGAGACTCAGAGCCCCATACAAAGGATAAGTAGTTAAATATGCAGAAATGTTGATGACTTAATATAGTAACTCACATAAAGACTTTAAAATGACTTAATATAGCAACTGACATAGAGACTGTGCTTTAAAGTGTGATAATATGCATGATAATATGTTGTCTTAAATGTTTTTAAACTTTTAAAAACTGTGATAAAATGTATGAGGAGAGAAAAATGGCGCAGACACCGGCAACCACGCCATAAATCTTGCCAAGAGAACCCTATTGACCAAAACAAAAGGCAAAACAAAAGGGCAGGCTAGGTGATACAGGATGCTTAACACCACAGAGTGGAGGAAGGGGAGGGACAGGAAAGGGGGAGGGGAAATGCAATGTTGTAAGGAGCAATACTGCATAGGGACATGGAATGTGAGATCAATGAACCAAGGTAAACTGGAAGTGGTAAAAAGTGAGATGGAAAGAATAAGCATTGACATCTTGGGCATCAGTGAGCTAAAATGGACAGGGATGGGTGAATTCAGCTCTGGAAACCATCATATCTACTATTGTGGACAAGAAAACCTTAGAAGGCATGGAGTAGCCATAATTGTCAATAAGAGAGTAAGAAAAGCAGTAATGGGATATAACCTCAAAAATGACAGAATGATGTCAGTCAGAATTCAAGGCAAACCTTTCAATATCACCGTAATCCAAGTCTATGCACCAACCACTAGTGCAGATGAAGCCACAGTGGACCAGTTCTATGAGGACCTAGAACACCTCATAGAACAGACACCAAGAAATGATGTCCAAATTATATTAGGAGACTGGAATGCCAAAGTAGGAAATCAAAAAGTGGAGGGAATAACAGGCAAGTTTGGTCTTGGAGTACAGAACGAAGCAGGGCAAAGATTGATAGAGTTCTGCCAAGAGAACGCACTGGTCATAGCAAACACTCTCTTCCAGCAACACAAGAGGCGACTTTACACATGGACATCACCAGATGGCCAACACCGAAACCAAATTGACTACATACTCTGCAGCCAAAGATGGAGAACCTCCATACAATCAGCAAAAACAAGACCTGGAGCAGACTGTGGCTCAGATCACAACCTACTGATCGCAAAATTCAGGTTAAGACTAAAGAAAATAGGGAAAACAAGAAGACCAGACAGATATCACCTAGACAGCATCCCTAAAGAATACACGGTGGAGGTGATGAACAGATATAATGGCCTGGACGCAATAGACAGAGTGCCAGAAGAATTATGGACAGAGATAAAGGACATCATGCAGGAAGCGGCAAAGAAAACCATACCAAAAGAAAAGAAGCGTAAGAAAGCAAAATGGTTGTCTGATGAGGCTCTTAAAATAGCAGAGGAAAGAAGGAAGGCAAAAGTCAAAAGAGAAAGGAAAAAATACAACCTTCTGAACACAGAATTTCAAAGAAAAGCAAGGAGAGATAAGGAAAACTACCTAAAAGAACAGTGCAAAGAAATGGAGGAAAACAACAAAAGAGGCAGGACTAGAGATCTCTTCAGAAAAATCGGGGAAATAAAGGGAACATTTAAAGCAAAAATGACCATGATAAGGGACAAAGACGGAAAAGAGCTAGCTGATGCAGAAGAGATTAAGAAAAGATGGAAAGAGTACACAGAGGAACTCTACAAAAAGGACCTCAACACTCCTGATAACCACAATGATGAAAAAACTGAACTCGAGCCAGACATCCTGGAGAGCGAAGTTATAAAGGCCCTAAAGAGCACTGCAAACAACAAAGCTAGTGGATATGATGGTATCCCAGTCGAATTTTTCAAAGCGCTAAAAGATGATGGCGTCAAATTACTACACTCAATATGCCAGCAAATCTGGAAAACAAAACAGTGGCCACAGGATTGGAAAAGATCAGTATACGTCCCAATCCCAAAAAAAGGGCAACGCCAAAGAATGCTCAAATTACCGAACAATTGCACTCATCCCACACGCCAGCAAGGTGATGCTCAAGATAATACAGGACAGACTTCAGCAGCATGTGGAGAGAGAACTACCAGAGGTGCAGGCCGGTTTCAGAAGAGGCAGGGGGACTAGAGACCACATTGCCAACATACGTTGGATCATGGAGAAAACAAAGGAATACCAGAAACAAGTTTACTTTTGTTTCATTGATTACACTAAGGCATTTGACTGTGTGGACCACAACAAGATGTGGCAAGTAATTAAAGAGATGGGAATACCAGAGCACCTCATATGCCTCCTGAGAAATCTGTACATGAACCAAGAAGCAACAGTTAGGACAGAACATGGAATGACAGAGTGGTTTGGAATAGGAAAAGGAGTAAGACAAGGCTGCATTTTATCACCCTGCTTATTCAATCTATACACAGAGCACATAATGCGAAATGCAGGGATGGAGGAATCACAATATGGGATTAAAATTGCTGGGAGAAACATAAACAATCTGAGATATGCAGACGATACCACCCTAATGGCAGAAAGTGAGGAAGACCTAAAGAACCTCTTGATTGGGCTGAAGGAGGAGAGTGCAAAAGCTGGTTTGAGACTCAATATCAAGAAAACCAAGGTAATGGCAACAGGCCCAATCAGTTCCTGGAAAATAGATGGGGAAGAAGTAGAAGCAGTGACAGATTTTACTTTCCTGGGATCAAAGATCACGGCAGATGGGGATTGCAGCCATGAAATAAAAAGGCGACTGATTCTTGGGAGACAAGCCATGAGAAACCTGGGGAACATAGTGAAAAGCAGAGACATCACATTGCAAACAAAAATTAGAATAGTCAAAGCAATGGTATTCCCAGTGGTAATGTACGGATGTGAGAGCTGGACAATTAGGAAAGCTGAACGCAGAAGAATAGATGCCTTTGAAATGTGGTGTTGGAGGAGAGTTTTGAGAGTACCCTGGACAGCGAGGAGAACAAATAGGTCAATCTTAGAAGAAATCAACACTGACTGCTCATTGGAAGGTCAAATAGTAAAGACGAAGCTAAAGTATTTTGGACATCAAATGAGAAGGGAGGATTCACTTGAGAAGGCCCTGATGTTGGGAAAGGTGGAGGGCAAAAGAAGAAGGGGGAGGCCAAAGATGAGATGGCTAGATGGTATTGTAGACACAACGGGCACAGAACTGGGAGTGCTGAGGGGGATGGTGGAGGACAGAGGTGCCTGGAGAACAATGGTCCATAGGGTCGCAAAGGGTCGGAACCGACTGTGCGACTGAACAACAACAACAACAACAACAACAAAGTATGGGTCAGGATTTAGTTCTCTGTGTTAAACTCTCTATGCTGGATGTGATTTTTCAAGCTTTGTCACGAACAAAAAGTTCTGAGGATGTGCAAAGCATAGCTGCTTGGTTTCCATGGTGATACTGCTAGTTAGGCTATGGAAATTCTGAAAGGCCAAGGGATGACTGACAATACAAGGCCTCAGCGGCTGATCTAAGGAGCCAGGCAGAATTAATGAGATTTTTCACAGAGTTATTAGCCAGAATAGCACGGTATGGAACTTAGGCCTGCTTTCGTTTTTCTCAGCTGTAGTCTTGGAAAGCAAGCCTGGAAAGATTTAATTGCTGTTTTTAAGCCCTTTAAGATTATTTTAACCTATAACATTTAAAGGATGCAATGAAAAGCAGATTTGCTTGTGTTTTGGAAAACACACACACATTCTTTTACTGTTACTACTGGATTGTTGCTTATTTTTTGTTCTTTTTTTATTAGCGAGAGTTGCTTTTTATCTTATTGAGATGGGACATTCAATAGTACTTATTATATTGAGCAGTTAATTCCCTCATGCTGAGAACACATTACTGTTCAATGTAGGTTATCTAGAGTTCCATTTAGAACCAAATGAGAGATACCATGTCAGTGGTTTTAAATTTCCTAGGGCTGTATTAATTTATTACTGAATGCTAATATAAACTGTTAATTCCGGCCTGAAATAGGTGATTCCGTAAGGCACTGTTTCCCCCACCCCACCCCAATGGCTGGCTTTCCCCCTCTTTCCACATAGAGCTTTATGGTACATTCAATATGTCAATTAAAATTTTGAAATTCTTCAAACAAACAACCCCTAAATTATGGCTTCAGCTAAAGGAAAAATCACTCCAGTTTTGCTGTTAATAACAGTAGCCTACTACCAATCATTCTTTTAAAGACCTATATATAAAAAAAGAGAAGTGTCTGTTTGTATGTCCTGTATGCGTTCCCACACCCTGGACTTAACCCCCTGAAATTTGGCAAGAACCTACCTTGGCGCTCCAGTTTGGTTTGTACCAGGGAACTGTGGCTGACGGGGGGGCCTATGTCCCCCCCAAATGAGAAAAATGAAAAAACCACAAGTCCCAGCGGCTACCGCAGCACAGCACGGCCAATGTACTTTTGCACTTTTGCATTTTTGTATTACTGTTGCATTATGATGTATTGCTTTGTAGTTTTGTATTTTGTATATGAAAATGTATTATTACCTTGTAATCTGTACTGTATTTTTGTAAATTTGCTTTGGGTCGTCCACAAAACGAGGAAAGCGGTATATAAGAATAAAATTCAAATTCAAAAATCAGGGAGGCCAGCATGAGCGCGGGAGAGGTGGAACGAAGGCACAGCCAATCAGGGATACCAGTGTGAGAGCAGGAGAGATGGTTTGACGGACGCACAGCCTCAACCCCAACGGATGCCGAATGCTCAGAAGGCAGCCGTGGGGTACTCCTGTGCCCTGGCCTTGAGGAGCTGTGACTGGGGGAGGGGAGAGGGGGGGTTGGCTGGGGATCCCTGCCTGCTTTTACTGCCTGCCGCAGGAAAATCAAGGGGTGAGAGAAAGAGAGAAAGGAAGATAGAAATCCCACCCTACACGTACGTGTGTGTGACAAGTATGTGCATGTGAGAGGGGGGGGCAGGAGATTATTCATCAGTTGAAAATCATCATTTGCTCTGACAGTTCACAAATTCTTAACTGTGTCAAAGTGAAAGAAGAAAAGACGAGAAAACTAAATATGGGATGAAACGCATAGTCTGAGAAAGCATAACACTTTTTAAATGCTGATTCATGTCATGAGTCCAGTGGTAAACACTTTCTCCGGGACAAGGGTGCTGTATGTGATTTCAGACAAGTTTTTTTCTCTCTATCCATCCAGACTTTATCTGTATCGGACTTTATCCGAGGTACCACTGTACTCTTATCCATATATTTGAGGAGATGTAGAACCATAACATTGCTGCTAAATAACTCACAGCAAAAGTACATGCAGGAAGCATTTCTCAAATTCCTGTACAGTAGACTAATACACCTAATCTTACTGTTCACTTCTGTGGCTGGAATTTCACAGTCATTTTTGATTTGGCAGTTTGTAAAATCTCTGTTCAGTGCCTTTTGTGTGCATGTACATAAGTATCTGTATGCTATATTTCTAATTCCAACTGTACAGAGAGTTATTTTTAAAACAGTAATCCAAACTGTCAAATTTTATGATCTCTTTAAGAAGGAAAAGAATCCTGATCGAAATATTGGAAGACAATGTCTTTTTCTTTTTTATCGGGAAAAGATAAATCTATACCTATAAATCCAAGGGTTAACCGTTGGAATGTGACAAAGGCTCCTGCACCCGTCCACACTATCCCGTACCGAGCCTCCTGCACTCGCCCGAACCTAGTACGGAGGTCACTAAATGTTTGAGAAACGCGCCAGTGGGGCAAGAGCCCCACAAACACGAACAAAGTGAAACAACTTCAATTCCCAACATTGAGGGCTTTGTTTTTGGTACTCACAGAGAAAGTTATACTGCGAAATTTTCTTTAAAATTCCCCACCATTTTGACAGAAATGCCTTATCACCATCACAACTCAGAATGATGTGAGGTCGACATCATTTTGCAAAATGATAGCCAGGTTGTCAACATAAGTAATGTTGCTGCCACTTGCAGTATCAGTGGGACTTGCCCCCAAACCTTTAGGGTGGGGATTGATGGAGCAGAAGTACAATCTCAGCTCTGAGAAATTGTTGGGAAAATTTCTTCTCTCTCAAGAAGAAATATTTCCCCCACCCACAAATAAGGTGGAAATGTTTAGAAGCCATTTTCTAGGGAATGCACAGTTAAAATTGTTGTATTTCTTTCATTTCCGGGTCTTTCAAAGAATGCCTCTTCTATTTTCTTTTATGTTTGTATATTTAGCATACAGAAATAATAGAAACTTCTACAGTTTGTGTTTCCCTGTTTGTGTTTTCTGGTACTCCAAAATTCCTAAAACTATTTCCAAAAAAAACAGAGGCAAGGCAACAGAGAATCAATCTCCTCCATAAACAGACAACATTAGAAAGAAAAATGATGATTAAACCTATTCAGCCATTGGTTTATATCAGGAGTTCTCGTCTTTTTAAAGCCAGGGGCCGGGTCACGCTCCCTCAGACAGCTTTGGGGACCAGATGGCCATTTTGCCCTTCTTCCACCACATGCGGTGGTGGGCATCAGCAGGTTCGCACCAGTTTGCCAGAACCGGTAGTAGAAATTCTGGCTCGCCACGCCCATTCAAGTTTTGAAACAAAGTACAGTAGTCCTAATTTGGGTACAACGCAGGGTTTTTCCCGTAGCCACACCCACCATACCACACCCACAGTGTGGTACAGTAGTAAAAAAAATTGGAGCCCACCACTGATCACATGGCACTTCCTGGTGTGGTGGAGGCCGCATCTGGCCCATGGACCGCAGGTTGAGAATCTCTGGTTTATCTCATCCACAGTATAAGTATAGTGACACCTACTCAAAACAACATAGGCTCTCTGGGCATGGGCAGCACAAAAGGAAAAAGGAAAAGAAGCAGCCAACCAAATAGACACCAGTTGCCTCACACAGAGAGATACTCACCAAAGCAACCAGCAACAACATAACATCAAGAATAACAAGAATGAAATGTTCCGCAAGCCCAGTGGCATTCTTTTTCAGTTACAAAGTCCACCTCCATGGATCCCCCCCAAAAAAAACAGCCCCCCAACCCCACCAATATATACAACTTTAACAGAATAAATATAAAATAAAATAACCAAATCACAATGTTAAAAATTCAAAGAAACCACTCCCACGACAGGGAGAAAATAGTAAAATACAACAGACAAACAGAGAGCACCTCCTCACAAAAAAATTAAAAGCAAGGAAGAAAATAAAGGCAAAAAACAAAATCCCTGTTCAAATAAAAACTAATGGAATATGGGGAGATTTCTCTAACTTCTACCATTTTGTGCCTTCTCTTTACTTTGAATCTAGCAGGCAGCAACATGTAATCAGACAGCAGCATAAACAACCCAGGAAAGGAAAGGACACACACGTGTTGTAGAGGAGATGAAATTCGCAAAGAAATCAAGGGGTAATCCAAAAAATAATTCCAAGGAGTCATACTGGTACAATTTTTCAAAAGTTCAAGTTAATTAACATAATACTTCAGTGCTCTTTGTTTGTGTAAAAACCAGTGGTGGGATCCAAATATTTTTGCTGCCACAGTGTGGGTGTGGTATGGTGGGGGGGAAGCCGAATTAGGACTAATCTATTTCAAAACTTGGATGGGCGGGGCCAGCCAGGATTTTTGGTACCGGTTCTGGCGAACTGGTGCGAACCTGCTGATGCCCACCATTGGTAAAAACAATACTGTACTTTACACCCTTCTCTTTTCCTCAGTTGCACCATTCCTAGTGCTGCCAGCTACCAACTATAGGCTGCCAGTGTTCCTTTGGATTCTACTGCCACAAATGAAATATGCTAAAGATGCTTTTCATCAAGTCAGTTGTATAATTTGTAATAGCTCTTCAAACATCTCTTCAATAACAAATATAAGTTGTAATAAGGAGACTACATAGTTCACCAAAGCGAATCCAGTACTTGACACTTTTCAAAATACTTTCATCAGGGTTTCTATAATAACACAAAATATAAATTATAATGTCCATTAGTATCTAAATACATGCACTGACAAAAATAATGAAGTTACAATATTGTTATAACATCCTGGACATGAAAACATATATTGACAATAACGCAACAACAAGGTCTGTAAAAATAGTGTAGCAGGTATAGCATTACAATGAAGAGAAAATTAATTCAAAAAAGTGCTGAAAAAAACCGTTACATACCAGTTTATACATGCGTCACAAGCCTCACTCTTGCTATCTCTTCATGTGCTCATGACGTCAAATTCAACTAATTCTAACACTGCCTTTGTTGCCGGGGCCGCAGGGAAGTGGTTAGTTAGCCGGCGCATCGGCAGGTTTTTTTTTACACATGCGCCGGCTTCCCCGCCTCCTCTGCACTCACGCCCTTCAGCCTGATTGGCTGAGGTGTTGCATGGCGCGGAGGATGCTGGGACATGTAGTTCTTTTTTTGTTAATCTTTGGGAGCAGTTGCCCCACTCTCATCGACTGGACCCTTGCGGCGACCCTCGGACGGTCTAAAGGTGTTTGGTGGCTCGGTACAGGATGGTTGGGCCGGGTGTGGCTGCTAATGCCGGACACGCACCAACCTACCCTCTTCTTATAGGTAAAGATTGAAGAGCTGTTTGAAAAACTATTACAAATTATATTTACAAGACTTGATGAAAAGCATCTTTAGTTTAATTGAATAAACTTTGATAAAGTATTTTGGAATAACCAGACATTATTTTGTGGAAAGAAAAGAAGAATTTACTCTCAATCAAGTTTGATTTGCTATTTTGTCTCAAACGGTTTTTTGTTTCTGTTTCTACTGACACCGTTTGGCCAGTCTTCGATCCTTACAAATGAAATACGAACATTTACTATATGTAATATAAAATGTGGAATAAAATCTGCTTCTAGGTATTATTAGTAAAGGGGTTTTGCATGATCTTTGTAATATTTTTGCAGAACAATGATTGCACCTCATTGTACAATTGCTCCTCTCTGTGGCTGAGCTGTACTAGCAGGTTCTTCAAATGTTCTTTGTGAATGAGGCATTCTGGCTCATTAGACATTTGGTCCGTGTAGCAATAATCTGACTCTGTTAAGAATATTCACTCCTCTTTTGTGCACAGAGGCACTCTGTGATAGGACCTAGCATGTTATCTGTCTCTGGCATAATATGGGGAAAGGTTTAAGTGATTTCTGATAAATGCTGCAAAGCAAAAAAAAAAAAAAACACCTTATCTTTGGCCTTAACAAAGGTGTCACATTGATTTCCATGGGACTATAAAGCATTTTTTTTTTGAAAAATGCAGCAACATTGTATTTAAAGTAACCTGTAAAGGATCACTAGGCTGATAGACAGCCAATTGAGAGTTCACATCTTGGCCTCGTAGTTTTCTGTACATGAACAGCTGTACATCGTTGCTCTTAAATAACTTTCTCTTAATTCAAGGATACTGTTTCTCCTATGTTCTTTTTTGCTCCGCAATGGAGGTCTGCCATCAGGGTGCTTCAATGCTGACCCTGCAGGATGCTTCCACACATTGACACCAGCTTTAGGGGTGTCGCTACACCACACATTTATCCTGTTTTATCTAGACCAGGTGGGATACACAGAAAGAGCCTCCTTGAAGATTGTGGTATTTTTGAACCACAATCGGGCATACCCTAGTAATGACAACCTTGTGTTGCCAGCTAATCTTTCTCACACTAGGTCAGGCAAAGGGAACAGAGAAAGAATGGTAGAAAGTGAGGAAGACCTAAAGAACCTCTTGATTGGATTGAAGGAGGAAAGTGCAAAAGCTGGCTTGAGACTTAATATCAAGAAAACCAAGATATTGGCAACAGGTCCAATCAGTCCCTGGAAAATAGACGGGGAAGAAGTAGAAGCAGTGACAGATTTTACTTTCCTAGGATCTAAGATCACTGCAGATGGTGACTATAGCTATGAAATAAAAAGATGACTGATTATGGGAAGACAAGCTATGATAAACCTGGGGAATATAGTGAAAAGCAGAGACATCACCTTGAAAACAAAAATTTGCATAGTCAAAGCAATGGCATTCCCGGTGGTAATGTATGGGTGTGAGAGCTGGACCATTAGGAAAGCTGAGCACAGAAGAATAGATGCCTTTGAAATGTGGTGTTGGAGGAGAGTCCTGAGAGTCCCCGGGTCAGCAAAGAGAAAAAATAGGTCGATATTAGAAGAAATCAACCCTGACTGTTCATTGGAGGGACAAATAATGAAGATGAAGCTAAAGTACTTTAGACATCAAATGAGAAGGGAGGACTCACTTGAGAAGGCCTTGATGTTAGGAAAGGTGGAAAGCAAGAGAAGAAGGGGGCATCCAAAGATGATATGGCATCTATGAGCATCCTGAATGATTACTTCTAATTCATAGCCATCAGATCAGTATTTGGATAAGAAGCCCTTGGACGGCAGGACCACTGAGTGTCCTGGCTTTTGGAGGTCAGGGTGGGGTCAGGTGTTGTACCTCAAATGTTCCAAATTCTGAGTTTAATCAACTGAAAACATTTTTCAAAATAAAATTAAATCCTTATTGACAATATATTCCATCATATATTAAGATCTGCTATGGACAAGCAAATCAGTTGCCTGAGATCCGCGTATAAAGTAGCATCACTGTCTACATATGCAAAGTTGGCCACATAGAGACTGAAGAGGGGGGAAAAACCCAGCTCATTGTGAGAAGACTATAAATCCTGCAATAACAGGGCCTTCCTCCTGGGCTTGGCCATCTATCATGTAAATATTTCAGAGTCTGAGTTCATCTGCTGGCTGCTAGAGAGATTTTTGGCTGCTCTCCCAAACTGACGCAATGCTCTTTGTGACTGAGGCATTTATTACATACACTGCATTAGGCATTTTGTCCGTGTCGCAATGATCAGACACTAAAAAGTTGACGGATATGTTCTTGATGTTGTTCTCCTATGTACAAGCTATGATATCACACACACACACACACAAACACACACAGATCCTGTGGAAGTCCTCACTCCCTCTCTTTGCTTTTTCCTCCCCTCTTCTGTCTCTCCTTTTCTGCCAGCAGTTTGTCAAACTGTCTTTCCTTTATCTCATCTTACATATGCTTTGCAAACAAGCAAAGAGTGATTAATGTGGTGCTAACTTCTAGTGGTTGGTTGAGAGGGGGGGGTTGTATTATTTTTACTTTTCAGTTGTTTTTTGAAATCTAGGCTAAATAAAGCAACCTCTCAAAAAGAGCATTTTGTGGAGGCGGAGGGAGAAAGCCATTCATTGCTGCCTGGAGTGTGTGAAAAGTGTTATCTCAGCAAAGATAGCCCAGGGCAGGGGGCGAAGGGGAAAAGGGAGTCATTTCAAGACAAACAAAAGGCCTCCGAGGATTTTGCCTCCATCACCACTCCCACCTCTTTAACCTGACTGTGGCACCCTTGAGGAATGCTGTCTTTTATAAAGAGGATCAAATGTCTTTGGCAAACCAAGCCAGCAAAATAAAATAAAATACAAATAAATCACCTTTGACCAGTTTTGTTGCCTTTAAGTGCTGCTATGGTGGTTATTAGAGAAACCTGATGAACATGTGCTACTGGCTTGTAACAGTGCTCATGGTCAATCAGCAGATGAATGCAAATCATGCCATATTCATATTGAGTCATGTAGGAGTAAAGACTGGAAACAGAACTTTCTGCATTATGGGTGCACAGAGAAAGCCTCAAAGATTGTGCTGTTTTTGAAACACAGTTGGGTGTACCCCGGGCAATGGCAACCATGTGCCCACTAATCTTTCTCACAGTAGGTCAGGCAAAAGGAACTGCGGAATGAATTCACCAAAAGGTGCCTTCAGTTTGGCACTTTCATGACTGGCCTAGACACTGAAGAAGGCCAGTCACACACACAACCTGCCGCCTTTCTGGATAAACAAACAGTGCTGTAATTGGGCAGTGGTAGAGTAGGTGAAAGAAAAGAGAAAGAATGAAAGTATGCATAGGTAAAGGTAAAGATTTCTCTTGCTCGGAAGCCAGTTGTATCTGACTCTAGGATTCAGTGCTCATCTCTGTTTCAAAGCCAAAGAGCCAGCACTGTCTGCTTTCTGCAGATGTTTCCATGGTCATGTGGCAGGCATGACTAGACAACAGAGTGCACAGAGCGCTTTTACCTTCCCACCGAATTGGTCCCTATTTATCCACTTGCAATTTCTCGCTTTCGAACTGCTAGGTTGGCAGGAGCTGGGACAAAGACAGGAGCTCATTCCGTCCTGCAGTACTCGGGAATCGAACTGCTGACCTTCCGCCTCCCAGTCAGCATCTTAGCCACTTGAGCCACTGCTCAACTGAACTTAAAAAGTTACCCTCTGAATGTCAATTAATATTAATAGTGCTGAGCTATGTCAAGGCTCAATAAAAGGGAACTCTTTCCTGTCTGTTTAACATGATTCCACCATTGTAGCTGATTAATCAACACAATTTCATTAAGGCCTAAGGTGGCCATGCACACATTAGTAAAAAATGAAGATAAAAGAGGGCACCAATTTGCATAAAACTTCACATACTAATTTTATGTAAAGGTAAAGGTCACCTTTGCTTGAAAGCCAGTCATATCCGACTCTAGGGTTCAGTGCTCATCTGTTTCATAGCCGAAGAGCCTAGACACCAGAGTGCACGGAACGCTGTTTACCTTCCCATGAAAGTGGTCCCTATTTATCTACTTGCAATTTCTTGCTTTCAAACTGCTAGGTTGGCAGGAGCTGGGACAGAGGCGGGAGCTCATTCTGTTATGCAGTACTCGGGTATCAAACTGCTGACCTGCCGCCTTCCAGCCAGTGTCTTAACCACTTGAGCCACTGCAGTCCTTAAGTTTATGTACAGATGCAAAGGTGTGTGTTGTTGTTGTTGTTTTTTGTTAATTTATTTAAACAGAAACTACAGAGTATTTACTATTTCATTTGAAGATATTGATCAGATATCCTGCATGTCTGCTGAGCATTCTGTCCTGGTGCCCACTGTGTACAGGCAGCTTCAAGGTCCCATAATCTCCTTCCTTGTGGTTCTTAATCTTTAAATCTGATCTGGGCAATCCATCAAACGGAGAACACTGCCCCCCCAAAAAAACAAACAAACAAAAAACTAACAAACCGCCCCAAAAAAGGGGCTGTCCTCTGACAGCTTTTCAAATGCAGGGCTAAGAATGGAAGAGTCTCTTCCCTAAAAATAGATTACATGTGGACCCCTTACTAGGGTGGCCCAAATGATTGCTGCCAAGTCAGACCAACCCACAAGAAGTCATAGCTGGCATATAAAGCTTGTTGGTCCAAAATATGCTTGAGTAGCATAATTCATAGAAAATCTGACACACTAGACCTGAAGAAGCAATCATAATTAAGCTGGGAAGGAGTGACACTTTGCATTGCTTCCCACTTAGAACGACTGGCTGGCTCTTGCCAGCCATACCAGAAGTCGAGGAGCACTTTTGTCCACCTTTTCCTCACTGTAGATCTTTTAAACCCCTCTCTCCCCACTCATTAAAACCAGCAGGAGGAGTTCATCACATCACTTATCAGTCTGATCTTGCCACCTCTCAAAAATTACTGGGGAGACTTGGATCTAGCGGAAGCGATAGAGTCATAACAAGTCATACACAAACATGACTTCATCATTTTCTTTTAGGGCCCTGAAGAGAAAAGAAGCAAGAGTTTGCTCAGAGGTTTGTTAACCATGCTTCTTTGGGGTTTCCTGATTCTGCGTCTTCTTAGGTAATAATAACTGCTGAGGTTCACAATTAATGGAATACAGAGTTCCTTTCCTCCTAATAGCCTCAGCTCAGGTGTATTCTGAGGAGACCCTCCTTGCCCTGAAACTATTCATGTGCTTGAAAAGGAAACTGATGAGTTTATGTGCCAACTTTACATCTGTGCTATCTTCATCCATCAGCATCTCAAAGGTGGCTGCCAACTGCACAGGAGCTGAAAATTTAACATCACTATTTCCAATCTGGTGCCCTCCAGATGTTCTAACTTGAACTATAAGTCCTATCATCACCGTCAGCATGGTTTGGTGAAAGGTCACTCAGAGCATGAACCCAATTGAGGCAAAGGCAGCTAAAATAGAAATAGTGCCACTTGTATGTTTCTTCCTAAAGAGCTAGAACAGTGATGGGTAGTCTTGGCCCTCCAGCTGTTCTTGAACTTCAATTCCCAGAAACCCTGACCAGCTGGTGTGTTGACTTGGGCTTCTGGGAACAGCTGGAGGGCCAAGACTGCCCATCACTGATAGCATCTAATCACTTAAGACAGATCTATAGTAAAAAAAAGATCTATAGTAAAAAGGCTAATACTTGTTCATTTTGTTATTACTGTATTCATGCTGCCAGGGATGCTGGTAAGGATTTTCTGGGGGAAATCCTTTGGTGGACTTTGGTTGTCTTGTCCTGTACTTTCATTGTGGTGAGCTGATTGAAAGGGTGTGTATTTTCGTGTCAGAGATTACTCTGGGTTGAAAGGATTTTTGCAGGGGGTGAGGGAGGAATTATTGCTCTGCCTTAGGCAGCAAAATATCTTGAGACATACCCTTTGGCAATACTGTATATCCCTTCTTCTCTTTTTGGCAATGCTGAATGGCCACTGAGGGAATGCTGTGGGTGGGAAGTTGAATATGTGTGAGAAGTGCTTTTATGCTTATAAAATTCTGAAGCTCCCAAAATTTGCCAGATATTTCTGCAGTCTCTGCCAATAGCCAAACATTCCCCATCTCCCACAGAGACATGACTCACTAGAAGCAAGGATATTTCCATTTCCATTAGATAAGAGCCACAGAAGATTAGTTAAATCTATGTATAATTTCTCCCCCTTTACAGGCAATTTCTTGGTTGTTTTTTCTCCTTCTGTAACTATAGTAGAAAACATCCACAAGGCGATAGTGTGTAAGAAGTGAAAATGACTAAGCTTAATATGGATGAAACACACTTTCCTTTGTGGTCATTATGATCTTAGAAACAAATTATGGTACACACTCCTGAGGTATGCTTCCATAATTTAATCAGCGTTAAGTATTTTAAAATCCTTTTAGTTTCAATTTAAGATGATGCTTAACTTTCCTTTTGGAAGAACCAGGGTTTTTAAAGATACAGTACTCAGTTTGATGTAATGGATAAAGTGACAGACTACGACTTGGGAGGCCTGAGTTCAAATCCACACTTGCCCATGGAAACCAGCAGGAAGGGGAGACTGGTAAAGCTATTTCTTGATTATCTCACCTTTTTTGAAAGCTTTATTAAGGTCTCTGTAAATGGTTTCTGACTTGATGGCACATAACAACAGGATTGTAAAATACTGAAAACAAATATAATAGTTATTTAAAACATTTCTTGCCCAAAAAGAGCAAAATCAGTCATTCTCTGAAGAGGAGTGTGCAAACTCTCTGTTTCTGCTTCTTTGCTTTTTAGACATGCTTGTCCAAAAGTTAAAGAACTTGGAACCTGTTGTGTTGCTCTCTTTGGCAGACATTATTGTTGCACTGCACATTAACAACACCTTGCGTTGCAATGTTTGAGTTACCACAAAACTACAGGGAAATGTTCTTCAGTTCTCTCTTGTGGCCAATTATAATACAGTATTGCAACTTGAAAATACTTAGGGGGGGGGGGGAGAGATACAATGACAGGACTTCTCTTGGCCAGATCAGCAAGATTATGGCATAAAAGTTTTAGAATGTCTCTAAAATGGCCTTAAACTCTTATTTAGAAGTTAAAACTTTAGAAAAATAAGAAAACTTATTACACAAAAAAACCCTCATGTGTAATTATTTATTTTTGAATTTATTATTTATTTTTGAATTGCAATCCGCCTTTAGAGAGATTAGTAAAGGTAAAGGCCTTGCTTGAAAGCCAGTCATATCAGACTTAGGGTTCAGTACTCATCTCTGTTTATAGCCAAAGAGCCAGAACTGTCTGCAGATGTTTCCGTGGACATGTGGCAGGCATAACTAAACACCGGATTGCACGGAATGCTGTTTACCTTCCTACCAAAGTAATACCTCATACAAAGTCCGCTTCGTACAACATCAAATTCATACAACATCACCTAATTCCTTGAAAAAAGTTGCCTCATACAAAGTCGCTGCAACTTTGTATGAGGCATTGGCGTTTTCCCAGGTTGCATTGTGCCTGGGCAGTATACAAGGCAGGACGCATGCGTGCATTGCTCTTGTGGGTTTTGCATGAGGCGAAGAGTGTTTAGGAGTGGTTTTGAGCACAATTTTGGATTTTGACATGTTTTTGTAATGTATTTAGCCTTTAGACAATGATTTCTTAAAGTTCTGTCAGTTTCCTGTCTGTTTCCTTGACTTTGCCCTGAAGTCTGTCCTGTTACAGTACAATGTATCTCTATGCAAACAACGTTGTACGAGGCATTGCAGCATCACAGCAAGGATTTGGATGTTGTATGAGGCATTGCAGCTAGGATTTTGCATGCCTCATACAAAGTCCAAATCCGTATAAAGTCCAAACTTGTGGAACCAAGTTTGGACGTTGTATGAGGTATCACTGTACTTGCAAATTCTTTCTTTCGAACTGCTAGGTTGGCAGGAGCTGTAAGGAATGAATGGATTTGGAAGAGAGAAAAGAATGAGAGCATGTGCAGAGGAAAACTAATGGATAGAAAGTAGCAATGAGGATCTTAAGTTAGATAAAAATCAAAAGGAACTAGTGTTAATATTGCTGACAGTAACAAAATCCATGATTGCCAGAGAATGGAAAAATAAATTTAAGTTAAAGCTAGAAAGGGCATAATAAATAAGGTTGGTTTTTTGTTGTTGTTGTTGTTGTTGTTTTTGAATAATTTGAACCCATTTGTGATTTATGCTACAACTAATGAAGAAGGTATTAAACCTAGCTAAGACTCAAGAAAGTTCTGGGAACAATAAAATTAAAGAGGTAAAAGCAAGTTCCAAATTTGTATAGCACCGGGGAATCTGAGTTGTCATTTTGGATGGACTGGAGGGCGAATTGGTGGGGGTGCAAGGGGGCAAGAGGTGACACGTTTTGGGGTGTAGATGTGATTTATGTACATGTTTTTTTATCTGTAAAACAATAAAAATTATTAATTAAAAAAAGAAAAGAAAGTAGCATTAGCAAAAGAGAGGCAAAGCCAGGAGAAGATTAGCAGCAGTGGTTGGAGATAGAATGCTGCGAAGAGCTAATTTGCATGTTGGATTATGATTGTTGTTGTTCAGTCGCACAGTCGATTCCGACCCTTTGGGACCCTATGGACCATTGTCCTCCAGGCACCTCTGTCCTCCACCATCCTCCTCAGCCCTCCCAGTTCTGTGCCCATTGTGTCTACAATACCATCTAGCCATCTTCTTTTGCCCTCCACCTTTCCAGGCATCAAGGCCTTCTCAAGTGAATCCTCCCTTCTCATTTGATGTCCAAAGTACTTCAGCTTCATCTTTACTATTTGACCTTCTAATGAGCAGTCTGGGTTGATTTCTTCTAAGATTGACCTATTTGTTCTCCTCGCTGTCCAGGGTACTCTCAAAACTCTTCTCCAACACCACACTTCAAAGGCGTCTATTCTTCTGTGTTTGATTGATTGAGAGTGAAATATTGATGGGGAATGTGCTAGAGACCTGAGGGGAATTGATACAAAAGGGAGAGAACTGAGGTAAAATTGAGGAAAATTGAAACTGGAAAAAATAGGGAGTTTGAGAAATGTAGAGAAAGTAAAAGGAGATTGAAATGGAAAGAGATAGGGAACATTTAGAGAAAGGAAGTGTAGAGAGAAGGTGAAGGCAGAGAAAAGAGAAACCGGTGAAACAAAATAAATGAAAGAGATGAAATGAGAAAGCTAACAAGAAAAGAGATAAACCTGAAGTAAAATAAGAAAACATGTAGGGTTTTGAGATAGCTGCTGTCAAGGGATGAATATAGAGAATGAAAACTGAGGAAAAATAAAAAAGACAAACAGGTCTTGGAGATAGTAGCTAGCAAGGGATAGTTCAGCTGATTAGGGGTAGGAAGGTTCCCCTAGAACAGTGGTGGCAAACCTATGGCACACATACCAGGTGAGGCACTCTCAGCCCTCTCTGTTGGCATGCATGCCATTATCCCAGCACAGAGTTCACTCCACCCCTCTGCCCAACAGCCCAATGGGAGTAATTCCTCCCTCCCCCCAGCACAGAGTTTGCCCTGTCCCTCTTTTTGGGCACTCAGTCTCTAAAAGCTTCACCATCACTGCCTTAGAAGAAAAAGACAGGGTTATTATTTTGTGAAGAAAATGATATCTGTCTTGCCTGTAGAATTTTAAAGTGTTCGTTTAAACTGCTTTTTTGTTTGCCACAAGTTTGAAACCTGACAGTTATCAGTATAATTAGCTCAGTGTTATTTTACAAATAAAACTATTTGTTAAAGAAATCTCAGTCAATCTGTTTGTGTAAATCTGTGAAGGGAGTTTGTTTAATTTAAGTTACGCTACCAAGATTATACTGAAGTATAATCAGTATCTAACCCTAGGAAGAGGGCAAGACAGGATTGAGTGTGCGAATCTCCCAGGGCTTGTCTTGGGTTAGAAAAATTCCAGGCCAGACATCACAGTTTTAAAGTGTCCTGGCTGGTACGAACTCAGACCTGATATTTTCTGAGGAGTGAGGGTCTGACTGGTCATTACAGGAGCTGGAACAGAGATAGGTGCTCACTCCATCGTGCAGCACCCAGGTCTTGAACTGCTGACCTGCCAACCTTCCAGTCATCAAGCTCAGCATCTTAATCACTAAGCCACTCGAGTCCCCTTTAGAGGGATTACTGAGATATTATTCCCACTACCTACGGTCTTTCCCTCTCAATAAACTTTTTTTAAAAAAGCAATTCTGTTATCACTACCCAATACATTGTTTGCCTGAGGAATAAGATGACATCTCCCATTCACATACCAAAGTCAAATTTCACTGGCAATAGCATCTTCTACCACCACCACCGCCACTTGAGAGCATAAGTCCAATTTAAGAAGCACAAGACATATGTAAGAAAGCAAAGCAATCACACTTATATACCGCTCCATGGTGCTTAGTGCACTCTCTGGGCGGTTCACAAGTTAACACATCTCTGTCCTCTGGCAGAGGGGATCAACCAAAGGGCTGCCATTTGTCCCTCCACAAAGGCCCAACTTCTGCAACTGAAGTGACAATGACAATCGCACTTATGGTAAGAGTGGCTATGGCACCAACGATGTAGCCTCATAAAAGAAAACATTATTTTTATTTTTCACTCCTGTCAATTTTGTGCCTCTTCTCCATGTTTCTTTTTTCCTCAGACAAGCACAGAAAAGAAAAATCTGTCACACAGTCTTTAATGGAGAATATTTCTGTTAGGTTTGGTTTCAGATAATTCAGTTACCATCTACTGTTGTGAAAGCCCCAAAAGCTATAAATAATTTGGCCACATGTTCTCCTTGATAATATCTCTGAACACAAGCACACACAGAGAGAAAAAGAGCAGTCAGAGAATTGTAAAACAAGATGAGGATATCTGTTTCTTTTTATCTTGTGACACATAAGAGACTAAACAGTCCCTGCCTAGAGCTTATGCTTTTATGGTAGGTGAACCTCAACACGGTTTCCTGCCAGAGACTGTGGAGACATGTGCCTCTTTGAAGATACAAACCACCTAAATGTCACCGAAGGAAACAAGCAAAACCGCCATCCATCCAGGCAAAACTTGGGTGAAAGTATTTCACCTATGATGCTATTTATAATTAGAATTTCAGGACCAACTCATGGGATACACAGAAAGAGCCTCGTCGAAGATTGTGGTAATCTTGAACCCCAATCAGGCGTACCCTGGTAACGGCAACCTTGTGTTGCTGACTAATCTTTTGCACACTAGTTCAGCCAAAGGGAACTGCAGGTGCCTTTATTTTAACAGTTGCACGTCTGGCCTTGACACGGAAAAAGAAGAAGGACAAACTCATTATGACTCAGACTAGGTCAATGATGGTGAACTTTGGCACGACAGATGTTCTTGGACTTCAATTACCAGAAGCCCAAGCCAGCACTCCTGTTGATCAGGGCTTCTGGGAATTGAAGTTCTAGAACACCTGGAGTGCCAAGGTTCACCGCCACTGGACTAGGTAAACATATGTGTACAGTACCTCAGATATCTATGAGACCTTACCTTTATGAAATTGACATTGAAAACATTGCTTTCTTAGACTACATTTCTGGGAGAATTTAACACGCAGATTGAATAATTTGTACAAGAAAATGCACCCACCTTTCAGTTTCACTCCTTTCATGTTCCATGAACCAAACAGCAACAAAGCTAAAACCATTCCAAGTTTCTCTAGAGCATGGGGAGAGCTTCACAGACATGTTGTTCAAATTCCAATGGCAAAAAATGGCTTTTCAAAACACATGCCTTGGTTTCTTTTTATATCACATAGTAGTTAGCAGTTTTAGTAATAAACAATCACATGATGCCTGAAAAACAGGATAAGAATTGTAAATGAAAACCTTGAGAAATTCCCAAGATGTCACTTTTTAAAATCTGTAGAATAGAAAGTATGTGTTAAAGTATGTGTTAACTCAAGGCAGCTGTCATCCCATTCATAGTTATTGCCTCTACTGCAATTTTCCTGTTTGTTGGAAAGCTTCCCACTTCTCTTGTTGGCACAGTTTAGCATAATAAAGTATCAGCTTGTCTAATTTATCTTTTTACATTATGTGGAACCAAAGATGTTCATTGGACTCCAAAAATGCAACCCGATAGCAGTGCCTCTTAAGAAAGGAAAGATATGTTGTCAAGAAGCCCCAGCACTCAGCCACGCTTTCCAATGCCTGTCCCACCTGCCTGGTTTTCTTAACCCTGAGGTTGGAGAAATCTTCAGAAGATACACAGCTAGGCTAAGGTCATTGACCACCTGAGATAAGTTTTCTTTGTATAAAATTACACTGCCACTATCTTTGTACCTTATCAAATCCTTGTAGCTGCTGCCCAATGTGCTTCTCATACTTATGATAAGGAGGAGGAGGAGGCTCTCTGCCTTTTTGAAGATGGAACTCAACTTTGGCTGAAATGGAAGGTCCATTAGCTTCAGGCAAAAATGGCTTTGTTTCAGGGGGAAAATAGAACCTACCTAAAGGGTCTGTTTCTACTAGGATTTTGGCTAACTCCATTACACATCCCTAAAAACACAAAATGGAAGGCAGTTTCATCCACAAGCAAAACTACTGACTATTGCAGGCTCCTTCATTGAGACAATCTCCACTCTGGATGATACCACCAAATGCATACCTGTCAAGCGCGGCTCCAGAAGCCTTCTGCGCAGAACCCTTCTGTGCATGCATAGAACCCTTCTGCACAGAACCCTTCTGCACATATATAGAATTGTTCTGCGCATGCACAAAAGGGTTCTGCGCAGAAGGTTTCTATGCATGCGCAGAAGGGTTCTGCGCAAAAGGGCATGCGCAGTAACTACTTCCCCCCACTGGTCAAATTACAGGATGGCGGTGGCCGGTGGCAGGCAAGTGACTGAAGCGGCAAGGAAATACGGGAAATCCCGGGAAATCCGGGATACTTGACAGGTATGCAAATGAACAGGACAAATTGAGGTCTTGCTTATCTCCAAGCTATATCAGATGTCACGAGAAAAAACAATGATTGGCATAGATGATGAGAGAGACAACAGGACAATTTTACTTCATACCAGGGTCAACCTAATGAAATTCATTTGAAAAAAAGTAAAATAGCAAGTGGAATATAACATCCCATTCCCCTTTTACCCACTCCATAATTTATTGTGTATGTCAAGGTGTCAAAACCAGAAGACTTACATGTAGTATGTGGAGTTGTAGAAGAAAATTAGAAGCCTGGGTTTTGTGTGAGAAAATGTAAAATTACATAACAACTGAGGTGAGTACAGGTAGTTGAGGTTTCCATTCATGTAGCTACTGTTAGTTAAATCCCAAGGTGTTTTGAAAGATTACTCAAATATGAAATACTGAAAGCTTTGCCACTTTTTGAAAAAGCTAGTTGTGACTTGAGAGTGAGGTGGAAAAATTATACCAAAATTGTTTGAACCTCAAGCATTCTAAAATGAAACAGTCATCTATTTTGTTGTCACATTTCCCATAACTGTACTGACTTCTCCCAAGGTTAATCTCCTCTTTACAAAATGTCACTTAACAGTAGGCCTAGATGTTCATTCTAGAGAAGTGGTTCCCAATGTGGGGCACATGCCCCACCAGAGGACTTCAATTCCCAGAAGCTTAAGTTAGTTCATTGGCTGATCAGTGCTATGGAGGATTGTTTTAGGCTTCTGGGAATTGAAGTCCAAAAACCAAAAGTTGGGAAACACTGTTCTAGAGGAAGATTCATAAAGACAAGGTAGGAGATCTCAGGGAATGTAGGCTGGGATCTTGTAAGTGACTAATAGCTTCAGAAGGGTCTGCACCTAGCAGAATTGCACCAATAAAGCAACATGAAAATCTGGTAAAACAAGGGATAAAACAGGGAGGAGTAAAGGCCAGGAGAGTGATGACTTCACTTGGTTAGAATTTGGGACTCATGACACAAACTGTCTCTATTACAACATATCTGCTTCTCGTTTGATACTGAGAATCAAACAAACACCCAGTACTTTGTAGCTGTGAAAAAACTACCCTTCTCATGCTGACTGGAAAATTACAATATGGAGTACTGCCTGAGATCATACCTGTCAAGTATCCAGGATTGGCCAGGATTTCTCATATTTCTCTGCTCGTTCCTCCCCTTTCCCACTGCCATCCTGTATTTGAACAGTGGGGAAAGGGGTTACTGCACACACATACCCATCGCAAATGGGCTCTGCGTGTGCGCAGAGGAGTTCTGCACATGCACAGATGAGTTGTTGTGGCACATGCGCACCTGGGTTGGAGCAGTTCCTGTATTTCCAGAAAGTGCCCAAATTTTGGTATGACAGATTCATTGCTGAGCTGAATTTTCCAGACTCTACTTTGAACTATGGATGGATGGATCTTTCAGTATTGCAGAGGTTGGAGATGCTGGGCTGTGTCTCAGGCGACTCAGGATGAAGAATCATGTCAGCTGTGAAACACACTGGGTGACCTGATCTACCTCAAAGAGCTATTATGAGAATAAAGTGATAGCAGGAAAGTCCTAATACACTGCCTTGAGTGCACTGGAAGAAAAATGGCATATAAATGTAACCAATAAATAAATTTCAATTTCTCTCTTTTATCATTTTTCTGCTATATTAAGATCATTTCACTCCTTTCCACATCAGCTTTTTATAAAGAAATCTACAAGAAAATATGCCTTCATTTTTGTTTGTATGCTTCTCATACAGCACTTTCTGTAAAGATTTCAACAAATCATTTTCCTTAATGTAAATTTTTTAAAAAAATATTATTTCATTAATCTATACATGTGGTACATATCTATTCTGAATATAGATATATTTGAATATTTTTGTTTAGAGAGTTGCATCACATAATTCTGAACTATCTGATTTGCCTGTTCATTTAGGAGATGTGAGTAAGTTCTTATCAAAATGCAAATGCAACACAATTCATCCTGCCATCCCTATTTGAGATTAAACTATTTCAACTCCATGCTAGGCCCTCCTTGACAGGCTAAACATTCCCATTGATCCCTCTTTCTCATATGCTTGAGGGTTTGTCATCCAGAATTGAGGTGAAAATGAGCAACCTCAAAGCCATTGCATAAACCGTAGTGTTGGTACAGGCAGACTTCATATCTGAGGAGAACTTTTGTGTTTTACACTAGACACCTGAGATCTGTTAGCTGAAGCTACGAGCAAAAGGTCTACATTTAGAATTATGGAATTGTGATCTTACGATTCTGAGTACCACAACTGAACTGATTTCACTACCTTTCTACACAAAACATACTTTTGTGCCTCTACTCCAGTCAGTTTTTTTTCATTTTAAAGAATAAAAACAATACTTTTGTTATTGTAATTGTTAATAAATTTATTTATTTGACCTATATTCCTATATGGCACGAGCATAACTTTGGGCAGCTCACAGACATTATGAAATCCCAGGCAGGATTTCAGCCTCCCCTCTTGCCTCCCCATTGGCAGAGGGGAGAGGTGGGTGGGGAAGCGGCGCTGCCATTGGTGCCAGCTGGGTGGGGCTTGTGCACATGCCCACAGAAAGAGTTCTGCATGCCACCTCTGGCACACACACCATAGGTTTGCCTATACCAGTGATGGGTAAGCTTGCACTCCAGTTGGGCTTGGACTTCAATTCCCAGATGCCCTGATCAGCAGGAATGCTGACGGGCTTCTGGTAATCGAAGTCCAAAAACAGCTGGAGTGCCGAGGTTCACCATCACTGACCTACACTGTCATAGGCTAAAAATAAAGGTAAAGCATCTCCACATTTAGCAGCTGGTTTATGCATCACTCTTTGTGATTACTATCATATTTAGGCATCTTCCAAATAGCACATTTGTAACTCTATTTATCTCTTACTTTTCTGTCAGAACACCAAAAGTTGTGTCCAGACCTAGTACTGAACCACTCCTCTGTGGCTTTGGATGGACAGCTGCAAGTTCTCCAAAGGTTTCTGCCCTTCCCTCTGTCACTTACCACTTACACCCATCTGATGCCCCTTGTATGTTCCAAGTGCTGCCAGTACTAGGTCATTTTCTTTCCATCTGGTATTCAGTATATCACTTCCTTAATGTCCTTTGTATGTTGATCATTTTTAAATTTAAGGGAGGGTGGGAGATTGGTGGGTAACCACCATAGCATAACACAACACACCTCTTGCTTTTGGATTCAGATTGCAGGTTGCAGGTTGGGAAATTGTTTCAAAAAACATATAACACATCACGTAACAACTCCAAGGGCTTCTTAAATAAAGTTAGAAGAAGATGCAACATTGGCAGGCAAAAAAATGCTCAATCAAGCTAAAAGCTGTTTTTGTGCTAGAAAAGCTCAACTAAAATGAGGTGTAAATAAGATTATTTGGTGTGATGGCAGATTATGTACCTGTCTCCTCCTCTCCTAGCAATGTAGCAGATTAGTTTTGCCTTCTGAGATGAGTGGTCAGAGCTCTAGCATTTGTGATATTTGTGTGGAAGAGGAAATTTCAGCACAAGTAGGCAAATAGAGGGCAGATATCCTCTTCTGCATAACTATTAACAATGCATGATGCCTATCCTCTATTTCCTCCTACCTGTAGGTAAGAACTGTATCCATTGGTGCCTATGTGGGAGATAGGAAAACAGGTTAAAAATTTTAGACTGTGGAGATTAAAGAACAGGGTGAAGAGGGGAGAAAGGGTTTGTTCATTCTTCATGGCAGGTATACAAAGCAGATTCATTTTTTTTAAAAAAGGCCTACCCTTCAGCCAAGATCTTGGTATGGTTATTTAAATATATAAACAGTGCACTACGCAACAAAAACTTAAAACTGGCTTTTGAGCATGTGCAGTGTATAGTGCTATGTATTCTCTGTTTGACTAAGTGAAGAACTGTGCATACACGCAGTAAACCCATTCATGTGGATTCACGGGGACTAGGGCTTCTGGGAATTGTAGTTCAAGAACAGCTGGAGTGCCAAGGTTCACCATCACTCTTATAGGTGGTCATTCAAGGTAAAATAAATAGTAAAAGAAGCTCAGAAATGAGAAAAAACCCTAGGGGATTGCTTTGGAGGCATCTTAACAACATTGTTTAGAATGACTGTATTTAGCTTTCCTATATGTGGGGTGGGGTGGAGGAAGTATATATGATAAGGTTTCGCTACCAAAAACATTTCCACTATTAAACCATTGGTAAGAGATAGCTGTACAGTTTCTATATGATAAACTATTCTTTCTAGCCATGTAACAGATTTAGAATAAAATAAATCTGTTACACCAGAAAAAAGGAGGTGGCCAAGGCCAACCGATCTTGTGCATTACATTTTAGAGCCTATAATTATCCAAATTTTGGAGAGGAACAATAGCATCTGCTGAAAGGAAACATCTGGGAGGGGATCAAGATGTCCCAATTAAATGATTGATGAGGGACTCGTGTATGAGATTGCTTGCTGTGTTAATGGGATTGCAATTTTATAAATGCCACTCAAGTTAACAAATGTATTTTGAAAGTAGCAATACATGAGGTGGGAGGGAACCTAGTGATAAAGTGCTGAAGAAATCTGTTTCCTCAAGTGATGCTAGTTATCAGAGCAATAATCTTCTTTCATATCTAGGGCAGACGTGAAACTGCCAATATGAAGCCACCTTTTGGTGAATTCATTCTGTAATTTTTTTTGGCCACCTTATGCTGACTCATCTTTCTCACACTAGGTCACTCAAAAGAGCAGCAATAAGATCAGTGCAAACTGATTGCAGAGACATTGTAAATAAATGTGCTATGCAAGGATGAAGATTGTGACAAGGTGCAATGGCAGTTCAGCATCGATGTATAGAACTGTTCAAATAGTTAATGTCTAGCTACATGGGACTAACACAGTGATGGCGAATCTTGGAACTCCAGATGTTCTTGATCTTCAGTTCCCAGAAGCCCTGATCAGCAGAAGTGCTGATTTGGGCTTCTGGTAACTGAAGTTCAAAAACACCTGGAGTGCCAAGGTTCGCCATCACTGGACTAACATCACATGTTTAAACAAAGATCTTTAACTTGACTACTAGGATTTTTTTTAAACTTCAGCTCCTAGAATTTTCAGAACATTCCCCAGAAAGAGTTTTGGAAATTCCAGCCCATAGCTCTCATGTGGACAAGGGCCTATCCCCAAAGCAAATTTTCTAAAATAGCTGAGATGTTTAAGGAGTAGTTTTTCCATGGCAGAGTTGAGATTTGAACATAGGTCTCCTAACTCCTAGTCTGACACTCTATCCACTACACTACACAGAACGTGAAGTGCACTTTGGCCTTTAAACTGAAAAGGTAAACAGGTATGCAGGTGATTGTAGTTCTACTTCTGTTTCACAACTAACATTGCCAACTTGTGTATTCAGCAGAAAAACCAACAAAGACACAACAGTGGTTGACGGCATACTTAGCTGCTTGAGCACAATGCGGGCCTAGCAGGATGTAGTAAGGGATGCATTTCCCATCTTTGGGGATCGTCATCAGCTGCTACTTGTATCCAAGTATACATATTTCCTGGAACAGGAAACATGCTACTGGTGTGAATTTTTTAAAGATGGATTGCAGCTTGCCATGCAGTGACCCACACACTGTGATCATGGAGCCATCTCCTGCAACATGTATGAAATGAGACATGCAGGATTAAACACTAGAACTACTATGGACTGCCACAGCCTTGAGGATATTAACAAGGTGCACCTTCACAGCCAGTCCATCTGGCATGGCCTCTTCCGTCTCCATGACCGTTGGGAATCAGAATAGTGACGTGGTTCCTTCCCCCCCTCTCATTTTGTTGCTGGGCCCAATATGACGGGGGATAAATCACCATTATAAGAAATGGACTGTGACAATGGAAAGACTGAAAAGAAATACCAACAATGCATTTCCCCCAAATGTTAAACCTTTATCTGCCTGAGAAGCCTTCATCTTATGTGGAACCCTGGCAAAGCCTGTAAGTCTCACTAGTGAGACTGAAGTTCACACTGGGTCTTGGGCAGAATGGGCACAGCATGACTAAGGGATCCTCCACAGTCCTTACTATGGCCTCTACTGGGCCTCTGATGGGCATAGCAGTCTACCTCATGCCTGCAAAAGCCCTACGGGTTCACATTACAGAGATTGGAAAAGATGACTTTCAGAGAAGGCCAACACAGGTGGTTCATGATGATGGGGGACAGCTTCCCCAAAATTCTAGGGTGATTCCCCCCTTGCTTGGTCAATAAATGGTCCTTATTTCTACCAGTTTGCTTTTGAACATACAAACTCACCATCAGTCTAACTACCTCACTATTCTGGCTTCTACCTAGCAGTTAAGGCACTGCAGTGGCTCAAGTGGCTAAGACGCTGACTGGGAAGCGGAAGGTCAGCAGTTCGATTCCTGAGTACTGCAGGACGGAATGAGCTCCCGTCTTTGTCCCACCTCTTGCCAACCTAGCAGTTCGAAAGCAATAAATTGCAAGTATCTAGGGACCACTTCGGTGGGAAGGTAACAGCGTTCCATTTTGCTCCAATGTCTAGTCATGCCTGCCACATGACCACGGAAACGTCTGCAGAAGCAGACAATGCTGGCTCTTCGGCTTTGAATCTGAGATGAGCACTGAACCCTAGAGTCGGATACGACTGGCTTTCGAGCAAGTGAAACTTTTACCTTTACCTAGCAGTTGTTCTCTACAGTCTAAGAAAAGTCCTTCCAGTCTGACACCTAATTAAACCAGTGGTACTGAGGATTGAGCCAGCAATTTTCTGAATATGCCAAAGAGCTATAAATGTTCTTCCTCTTCTTCTCCAGGCCTGTTGTAAGTGTCAAAAAAACCGCAAGTTGCCCAGGAACACACTTTAAAAGGCCACAAAGCTTTGAGCCTGTGACTACCTGTTAAAGTGTTACTTCTCTAAGCGTTTCTACATTTCTTAGATCTCCTAGGCTAGGGGATCTAAGAAATGTAGTACATAAAAGTAACTTCCATGCTCTGCCTGTGCTTGTTGTTTTATCAGAGCAATACGTATTCCCATAAAGGTAAGCACATTTGGAGGTCTTGAATTTTTTGAAAAGGATAGAAAAGAAAGAGAAATAGCAGAGGTGAACAGAACACCTGTGAACACAAATGTTGATAAATGATTTAAATACCATTCATAGCTTTGAACAAGACACTTGGCCTTGTTAAACATGCAGACCCTCTCTGTACCTCAATACATGTTTGTTTTTGATCCAGCATTTTCTGTTCCTGAATGTCTACTAGCAGGATGACCCTCTTTATTCTGGGCCTTGAAAGATGGCTGTCAACACTTCCCACAACCCAAGACTTCATATTTCCTACAACTTTGAAAGTCCCTCTCACTCACACCCACTCATCAGGAGTATTAATTGCTTGTTTGCTGTGGCAGGTGTCATTTGCACACTTGGAAAGGACTTGTTGCTAGCAACAACTTTTAAAGCCAAAGGCCAGTCTCTACTGGGAGAAACTATATTTTAAACAAGTACGTGCCTGCCTTTTCACATTTCTTTTACATGTAGGCTGGACACTTTGGTGCCAGAGTGTGTATCAGAAACAAATTCAGTTTCTTCTCCACAGGTGCCAAAACTCCAGAGCTCTTCAAAGAAGAAAAGGAATGATATTAAAAAGAACTAGGGCAATTATTAATTTAGTAAGGCTCTTTTAAAATAATATTTGTTAGACTTGTGTTTCTTCTCTGTAAGAGTGTATTTTAGCATGCAGGTACAGTACACTGGAAAATACTTTGTAGTTGTGTCCAGGTTTGTTATGGTGTATTCAAAGTATTTTTCAATGAACACATGATGGAAAGATCAGTGTAAGAGAGTCAGTCCTTTTCTCCTTCCAATCTGGACTTCTCCCCCTGGGCTGCCAGGGGCTTCTACTCCCCCCACAACACCCAATTACAATGATTCAGATGGTGCTTTGCCTGTGTGATCGCTTGTTTTGTTGTACTTCTTGCTCATGGTCACGCACGCTCTGGTCACCTCCAGACTTGACTATTGCAATGCGCTCTACATGGGGCTGCCCTTGATGACCATTCGGAGGCTGCAATGGCCCAGAATGCGGCTGCCTGGGTGGTGATGGGGTGCGGGTGGTATGTGCATGCTTCAGGAGCTGCACTGGTTACTGGTATGCCTCCGGTGCAATTCAAGGTGCTGGTAATGACCTTTAAAGCCCTACATGGTAGTGGGCCAGGAAACTTAAGAGACTGCATCACGCAGAGAACATCTGTCCGTCCAACCAGAGCAGACCGGAGAGGCTCTCTGTTGAGTCCGGAGCAAGAAGTATTCTTTATGCAGCTCATAACTCAGACTGGGGACTATGTACAGGGGTGGCCTCTATATATACAGTGATTGACTGTTACAAAAACAAGATACATTCAGGCGGGCTTCCGGAGGACAAGCAAAGTTCAACATTTCCTGCTTTGACATCTATTTGAATTTCGCGCCTTTAGAAATGCTGTTCTTTCCGCTTTGGTGCGGTTTGTCTTTTAAACAAGAATTAGGGTTTGGACACAACACTCTCTCATTGTGTCATCTGCTCGGGAGGCTCGTCTCTCTAGCACCAGAAGGTGGGCCTTCTCAGTATCTGCTCTGGCCCTATGGAACCACCTGCCAATTGAGCTGCGTCTCCAGGAAAGGGCTAAAAACCTGGCTGGCAAAGCAGGTGTGCAGCGCCAGCGATGTGGTGACCCCTGCCTGCTGGATGATTTAGTAAGAACACTCTCTCCCTCTTTTAACCTCTTTTAATCTGTAGGGGTCTGAGAAATTTTTGGTGGCAGTTTTAATGGGGTTTTTACATTGGTTTATTGGTTTTATTTTCTGTGAGCCGCCCAGAGTCTTTGGAGTTGGGCGGCAATATAAATCAGAAAAATAAATCAGAAAATAAATAAATAAAAGGACTGAGGGGACATGATTTTGGGTGGTTTGTGGTGGCATAGTAAGTTGGAGGGTGATGTTTTGGGACAGAAGCTATACCCACTCCTGCAATCATCCTTGCTATCAGGGCCCCAAGATAAAGGACTAGTGAGAGGTGGGGAAAGGATTAGGAGGAGGACTTCTGTGACCTGCTGAGCACTTTAGTAAAACCCAAGACACCCATTAACTTGCCTGCTGAATCCCTGGAGCCAGGTAGCAGAGGACTCAGTCTCACTGCCTCGAGCCCAGGAGGGGATGGTTGGATGGTCACAGTTGCAGATTGAGCTGTCTGTGGAAATTAAAAATCTCAGTCTACTTCTTTTGATGTTATGGAAGGTATATCTAATTGGACTAAGATAAACATCAAAGCTTTTAATCAAAGAAAAATAACATAACAAAGCATTGTTTGATATGCCCGTAATTAAATCATTGCTTGCCAGCTTCTTAGGGTGCTATTTTTAGGGGAAAGGCGAGCTGTAAACATAATAAATCATATTGCTGTTCTTGAACACCTGATTTCAGATGGGATTTTCGACACACTATGGTCCTGAATCATTGCCTAAGCTTTAGGGGACTTTTGGGTCATCTTCCACCAATTTTCCTCCTTGGTTTTATCACAGTTTCTTCCATCTAATTTTAATGCAGAAACCCTGTTGAAAAGGAAAGGGTGTGATAGCAGCCTAATTGCCAAGGAAGAGGAGGCTTCTTGCTGGAACTGCTCTTGTTAGGAACAGATGCCCTGACCCTGTATGGTATCTTGTCTTCATGAGGGTCATTTTTTCAAATGCATAAAGAAAGTCTGCTTCTAAAAGCTGCTTGTTCATTTGTTGTTGTTGTTGTCATGCATCTCCCAAATGCATCAGCCTATCTGCTGTCTCTCTCATTAACTTTGCTCCTTGATGTGCATGGTACACAAATTATTCCAGTGGAGTGATTTGTGCACATCAACATATGCCAGGTGGGTAGGAGAGAAGAGGACAAGATAAATCCCAGGAAAGAGATGGTCGGGGAGAGGGGGTTCTCCAGGAGCAGAAGTAAACAGCAGTGGGTGGGCATCCAGCACCTCTGCTTTGTACTCTGCCATCTGCATGCTTTCATCCCATAGTTTTCATTGCCTGCTGAAGCTCTGGGGGTTAGAATGGCAGAGGGCAAAATCCTCATAAAAATGTCTGCCCTCTGCTTCCCTCTTTGTGGAACACACACACAGCTGAATAGTGATCAGTCTCTTTCTTAAGTGCAAACCAAGTGGACATGGTTGTTTTCACTGGCCTTGTGCCATTTCTTATCCATCTCATCCTTGCTTAGAAGCAGCTCAAGGCATCTTGCTAAGTCAGCTAAGACATTTATCTGCCACAAGTAGCAGGGAAATCTGCTATGCCAATTCAGAATCATATGTCTTTAATGTTGTACATTTTTATGTGTCTAAAGGTAAAGGTCACCCCTGCTCAAAAGCCAGGCATATCTGACTCTAGGGTTCAATGCTCATCTCTGTCTATAACCAAAAAGCCAGTGCTGCAGACATTTCCATGGACATGTGACAGGTATGCCTCAACACCGGAGTGCATGGAATGCTGTTTACCTTTCCCACTGAAGTGGTCCCTATTTATCTACGTGCAATTTCTTGCTTTTGAACTGCTAGGTTGGCAGTTGCTGGGACACAGACGGGAGCTCACTCCGTTATGCAGTACCCGGGAATCGAACTCCAACCTTCCAGTTCAGTGTCTTAACCACTTGAGCCACTGCAGTCCTTACTCAAAGATAAATTTGCAAGTAAACATGTAAAGGATTGGTGCCACAATTTTTTTTTAAGCTAAAGGGATAGGGTGTTTAACACCACTTAGATTATTTGGTTAGTCATTGCTAGATCAGACCAGGTAAAGGTAAAGGTCGTATCTGACTCTAAGGTTCAGTGTTCATCTCTGTTTCATAACCGAAGAGCCAGCGCTGTTTGCTTCTGCAGACGTTTCTGTCGTCATGTGGCAGGCATGACTAGACACCGGAGCACACAGAACGCTGTTTCCCTTCCCACCGAAGTGGTCCCTATTTATCTACTTTCAATTTCTTGCTTTCGAACTGTTAGGTTGGCAGGAGCTGGGACAAAGATGGGAGCTCATTCCATCCTGCAGTACTCGGGTATTGAACTGCTGACATCCCACCTTCCAGTCAGCATCTTAGCCACTTGAGCCACTGTAGTCCCTCAGATCAGACCAAGGATTATCTAATTTAGTATCTTACTTATGGTAATACCCAACCAGATGAGTCCCAGGATTTAGTGAAATTTCTTTCTCAGACTACAGTTCCCAAAATCTCTGACTAGAACATTCTGGGAGTTGTAATCCAAAAAGTTATTTTGTCAAATGCTGAACTGATTCTGCATTTTTACAAGCTGGGCATGAAGGTAGTGGTTTTCTTTTGATGTTTATGCACAGCAAAAGGTGTATGCCGTCTTTGGATGGAGGTCTTCTTAAGGACACAGATATTAACAGGCCTGTCTGGCACAAAGATGGCTATGTCAGAACCACGGTCCTAAGATCCATCTGAACAATCAGGTACAGCTGCAGCCACTGAAATGGAAAATAGTCGCTGTGAGATTGTGAGGAGAAGTCAAGTGAAGGGAGAGACTAAACAGAAGTGTTTTGTGTGGGATGGGTGGAAAAAATAAATAAGGCCGAGCCTGTTCCTTTTGTATTCAGACTGGTTGCTTTCCTGATCTGAACAAGGTTGTTTAGAGATCTATTTTAGCATTTTTGGCTTGGAGAGCAGCTGTGTACTCCGGGTTCAAACACACAGTGCTATTAGGATGGGCTACTGCTGAGGAGGTGAAATCAGTTGGAATGACCTGTGTCCGATTGCACTGGAAACGGCCCCTTTGTAAAGAGCAATTTTCCTTAAAGCCACACTTGTTCCAGAACAGTCCCCAAAAGTAACAGCCCTATAGCTGGACTTTTTGGGGCTAGAACACAATTCTCCATACATCAAGTGACCACCAGGAAGTACAGGAGCTTGCACCAGACTGCTTTTGTGCACGCATGAGCTTAACACAGGGGGTTCTCAACCTACAGCCCATGGGCCATACCCAGCCCATGACTTCATTCCATCATGCCCATCGCTGCCTCTGCCGCTCCCGGAAGTAGAAGTGGGCACATTTACATCAGCCGTAAAACGTGCCTACACATGCACAAACGCACCCATGGCTGTCATAAATGTGGAAGTGGGTGCATTTGCAACAGCCATAAATGTGCCCGCTTCCGCTTCCAGGGGGCTTGGTCCAGCCTGCTCAGCTGTCTTGGGGCATGGTCAGGCCCATGGTGTAAAAAGGCTGGCCACCTCTGGTCTAACAAGTAATCTATTTCCCTGTATGATCACACCCTGAGTTACTGAAAGAAAGAAAGAAGTAATGTAGGTTACTAATATGAAGGAGGGGGAAATGTAGAATACCTGGTGCTCTTTGATTGATAAGTTGAGAGAGAAAACGTAACCCATGACTATCAGGGTTGGACCCTGAAACCTGCATTCCTGACTTGCATTTGCAATCCACATTTTTGAGTCCACCTTTAAGAAACAGATCTTACGCGGACATCTGCCATGATTTTTGGGACTCTCTTATGTTTTTACTGCACAGTCTGATGAAGACTAGTTATGTCGAGAAAGCTAGCCTTTTAAACATTGTGGTGGTCTAATATTACCTGCCCTTGGTTTCGTATTGTGTACTGAGTTCATGGCTTTGTTTGTTTGATTTCCTGTGATATTGTAAAAGCTCTGGAAATCATGCCCTATAAGGAATGGGTGAGGGAGGTGTGAGTGTTTGGCCCGGAGCAGAGAGTGTTGAGAGGTAATTTGGGAGCCATCTTCAGATATTTGAAAGACTATCACTTGGAAAGTGGAGCAAACTAATTTTCTCCAGACAGCTGGGGCCAAAATAAAGGATTCAAATAAGAAGAAAGGAGACTCCAACTTAACAGGATGATAAGAGGTGACCAGTAGTAGAACAGAAATAGGAGTCTCTTGTTCATTGAAGGCTTTGAAATGGAGATGGTATGGCCATCTATAATGGATACTATAATTGGGAATGTCCTGCAGTGATAGGAGGTCAACTTCCCACTGTACAATTCTGCTTTTGTAATCAAGTCCATTATCACTTCCAAGGAGAGAACTGATAGGAAGCCTAGCTTTCATAATGGAATGCAAATCTAGACAGATGGTGACATGTTGTCCATTTTATGTGTGGGCCAGAAAGGTGGTGAAATGCAACACCAGAAAAGAGTGCATAGCTTAGATTCGAATTTGCAGGTGCTAAGTTATATGTACAAATACACATTTGGAAATATTTGCTATAATTTAAATTTCAGTTCAATTTTCTGCACCAGACCTGGGACAGTTGTGTACAGCAGCTCTATGTATCTGCTTACTCTGTGGCCCAGGTGCCTGCTGCTAACAGGCAACTTCAAAGCCTCTACTGTCTCTTCTTGCAGTTGTTAATTTTTAAACAGAACCAGACACTCTTTAAAGCAAAGGATGCCTTCAAATACATGATTGTTTTCTTTAGTTTGGGAAACATGACCACACTAGACAGCAACCACTAGAACATTAGCTGCAAGTTATGAGAAGGTTGGCTTTCTGAGAGAGGCTTTTCCCACCATTTACTAGTATAAAAATTTAAGGTTATCAACTTGTTTAGAATTTTTTAATTTACATTGTTCTCCGTTAAACCAGCTTTCAAATTACACTTGATGATTATGGCAAAAAAAAATCCTGCTTGCTTTGAAGCAGAGTTGAATTTGTGCAACTGAGAAATCATTGTTCCATTGTTATTTTGACAATACAGTACGGTATTCTTAACAGATTAAGCAAACTACTATTACAATCCTATGCCTACCAGTACCAGTATTTGTAAGCCCTAATACAACATATACAATTCACAACAAATGGACCATGAAATCATTTCTACCTTCCTTCCTTCCTTCCTTCCAGATTCTACCAGAGCCACAGGAAATTGAGATAGAAGCCAAACATCTAGTGGTAATTCCTTGAGTGTTTTGAAAAAAGCTTCATCAAGTGTTTTTTTTTTTTAAACAAAAATCACACTCCTCCTCAGCTAAAATTAGAGTCTTTTAGACTTTTCTGAATTTTGGGGACTAATGTTTCAACAGGCCACTTCATGATTCATTCAAGATTCTCTTCAGTGGCTGTTGACACCATGGCCAGAAAGTCAGAACAGCTACTTTTAAAGGCACTGAATTGGACTCTGTCTAGCTCATAGGTGGTCAAGCATGGCCTTCCAGGATGTTTTTAAGATTGCAGCTGTCTAAATTCTTTATTGCTGATAATGTTAGCTATGGACTATTCCAAACAGAAGTAGGTTATCAGGACTGCATCCAAATTTCCTTTTAAAAGCCACTTGAGACGACAGCTTCTCTTTAGGACATTTTGAAGAATTATTTTTAAAATAATAAAAGGACTCCACTTCACTGATGGGTTTTTTTCTTTATGAAGTTGTTGTGTATGGATTGTAATGTGCCTTTAAGTCAATGTAACCACACGAATGAGTGAATGTAACAATCTCTAAAAGTAACACTGTAACCTTCTGTATTAGGACGCGAGCTAGTGACCACTGGGGGCAGTAGCGAGCGTCTAGCTCACATGGTACAAATTCTCCAAATGCCTACAGCCGCGGGAAGATTCCCTCCAATGCCTCACCTGGACAAGAAGGGCGTGACTAAGGGTGACGTCACACAGACAGTAGCCAATGAGCTACCGAGGAGCCACATTCAAATGTATAGCCACTGTATATAATGAGCTGTTTGTCCGCCATTACCACATGTTCCCCCTGACCATCATGCAATAAAGATGAGTTAAGCCAGAGTTCGGCTGTTTCTATTGTCTTGGTTCTTGAACACTAAAGAAGCTTTTTTGTTTGTTTCTGAACAGGAGGCAGTCACAGAAACCATCTTCAAATAAAGAGATGTTTCATTGTGCTAAACTCTGTCCTCAAAACAGAAGAGAACAAAAATCCTGCTTTTAGCAGTGAATTATAGAGAGCCAAAGAATAAGTCCCACTCCAAGGATTATTGTTTGCGGCTTATGTGACTATGGGCTATGCCATATAGGGCCACCCAAGATAGACAGGCCATGGTGGAGAACTCAGACTAAATTCCACCCACTGGAAAAGGAACTGGCAACCCAGTATCCTTGCCAAGAAACCCCCATGGACAGTATCAAAAGGCTAGAAGATATGACACTGGAAGATGACTCCCTCAGGTTGGAAGGTGTCCAATATACGATTGGGGTAGAGTGGAGGACAAGTACAAGTAGTCCCTACAAAGAGCTAACCTGATGCCCACCCCTCTTCCTTTCACATCCAAGCTTAGGCCCAGGCACAGGCTTGCAGATTAAGCTCTGTCTGTTCACTACCATATTGATTCCGATAGCTATCTATGCCAGCAAGACTTGGAAGGCATCAACAAATATTAGTAAAAGACTCAGAGTCTTCCATCAGAGGTGCCTCTGCCGAATTTTAAAGATCTGATATTTTGATCATATTACTAATGAGGAGGTGCTTCTAAGGAATGGAAACTCCATAATATTGTCACATGCAGAAGGCTCCAATGGGCTGGTCATGTCCTTCACATGAAGGCAGCAATGAGCTGAACCCTTCCCCCAGCACCAAATGATAATGAGGATACCCCTGAATAACATGGCAGAGAACACTAACCCAAGATCTGAAGGCACTATATATCACTTGGGAGGGTGCCAAAACACTTGCCCAAGATTGAAAATGCTGAAAAACCCTCACTACCCAATACGCCACATAGCATGGGGAGGATCTATTTCTATGTATATCTTTTAAGGGGTATGGAAGACAACTTTGTCATGGTGAGTTCCGCTCTGCCCTTCCCCACATGCCTGCTCCAGAAGTTGAAAAAGTTACTTTTAAAATTAAAACTCAAAAAAATCTCAAACTATGACCACTGTGACGAGGTGGGGTTTTTTTTTGAAAGTATAATTCAGAAAGTAACTTTTCAAAATGTTGCCCTGTTCTGTAGACAACTCACCAAGCCCACATGCATTTCTGTCCAAAGAGATTGCCTGTGTTCTTTCTAGACCTAATGGTAGTCTTTGTTTCAGTTTTGGCTGTCTTGTCAAAATCATTTCAGGTGGCAACTGATAATCCTTCCCTATCTTGAAATGTGAATATGAAAGTAACTAAGCTTTGCCTTCCGATCCACCCCTTCCCTGGGGTCATTCTTCCTCCAGTATGGCCAACAAAGGGCCAGCTGCATTATCTGCCTATAATTTGGTTACACATGCAAAGCCCTTGGGGTAGAGAGTGTGTGTGTGGAAGAGGAAGAACAGAGGATCATGAATTATTAAAACCTGAATGGTGAAGCTTTTATGGCCCACTGAACTTGGATTGTGCAATAAATAAAAAGAGAAAGAGGGAGTCTCTGCTAACTTAGGACCTTATACCCACAAGGTTAGATCTGAGGCATGAGCAGAATGGGGAAAATATGAAAATAAATTTGGCAGTTGTGTTCACACTAGAACTTCTGATTACTTGAAAATAAAACTTCTTGCCAGTTTATCACTCCATTTGGGGAAATTTTATAATATAGAAATAATCAAAGAACTGATGATAAATGGAAGGTTTTTCTATGCAGAACCTCTGCAGAGAGTAGGCCCAAATTATAATGATTCTATCATCCATGAAAATGATCAATATCCTGCTTCTGCTAGCATAAAATAAAGTTAAAGGTTTCCCTTGCTCGAAAGCCAGTCGTATCCGACTCTAGGGTTCAGTGCTCATCTCTGTTTCAAAGCCGAAGAGCCAGCGCTATCTGCTTCTGTAAACATTTCCGTGGTCATGTAGCAGACATGACTAGACCCTGGAGCGCACGGAATGCTGTTACCTTCCCACCAAAGTGGTCCCTATTTATTTACTTGCAATTTCTTGCTTTCAAACTGCTAGGTTGGCAGGAGAAAAATAAAGTTATGCTGGTGTAAATATGCTAGGTATTATACTTGACAACAAGGGATTACACTGCGCAATTGTGCAATCAGTCACACATCCCGAGAAACACAGACTGTACAATGCACTGGAGGATGTGCTTTGGAGATCACACTTGCACCTTGGCTGCTGTGCAACTACCATGGGTGCAACCTTGAGCTGTGCGCACATAGTTGCACAATTGATTTTGGTCAATAAATGGCAAGTTTGGGGGGGGGGGGGAATCAAAAGAAAACTTTTATAACCAAAAGGGTCTATTTCTATTGCCATATAACTCTGTCAGGATCCTGTCTGCTTTGAATCTGTCTCGTCTTTCCAGGAAATTCCCAGTGCTGTAACTAGCAATTCTGGCACCTGAGGGCAAGTGCCACAAAATGACTGACATGAGAGGAGAAGAAATGGGTTCTCTGGACTATTTGTTTCTACCAGTACAAACTTTATATCTCTTCAACCTCAAGAGAGCATGAAATAGGACCTTCTACTGCTGGCCTTTAGCTGTGGAGTCCAGTAGCCCTCCAGGCATTCCTCTGCCTCCCATCACCATTGGAAGTATCTATTCTCTTCTGTTATGCACTGTTACTCCTGAAGAGTATGGATGCATTTCAATCTGGTCCTTCAGCTGTGAATATTCCACCATGGCTCCTCTGTGCTCAGGGTCATAGCCAGGGAGGGCCGGGGGGGGGGACCCTCCTGGGCTAACAGCCCACCCCCACCCCAGCCCCACTTCGTGATGCCAATGTTACATATGTGAGTGTGAAAACCCCACCCCACCCCACCCCATCTAGAATCCTGGCTACGGCCCTGTATGTGCTTCTGTGAGCATTGTTCTTTGCTTCTCTGAAACACCCAAACTCCCTGCTTTAGGCACAACACTTCAGAACTACCTTGATCTGATTCCTACATCAGAAGGGGAAGATCTTGTTTAACAGAATGATTGCATGAAACTGCCACAAGGCTTCATCTGCAGGTGTGGGCTGCCCATTCATGTGCATAATGTGGCACCTCAGTGGTCAATTCATAAAGAGAAGACAACACAAGCATCTCTGTGTTCACAATTATCTCTTTTGTCCTGTTTTTCAACTATGGACAGGCCCTAGTCATCTTGATGGAATATATTTTTCTGCTTCCTCCATAACAGGAATGGATTTGTGGTCATAAAACTTCTTCTTCTTGTGCCATATGCGATTCCAAATATTGGTGATCCTCATAGCGATCAACTATGAAGACTGTCCTGTGAATATAATGCCATGGCCTTTCATCTGCCTTCTACGTCACAGCGTGATACCCTTACCACTGATCCAGCTCTGTGAGTCACTTTCTGGTCGTTTTGGCACAAAAAGTCCTCCTCAGCCCCAGGCCAGTATTGATAAAGTTGCTGCCCTCCATCAAGATGGATTCAAGTGGGAGTTAATCCACTTGGGGACCATCACCCTTCCCTGTGGAATTTGGCACCCAAGGCCACTAGTCCTCGGGGTTGTCAGGTTAGTTAACCGCCGCCTGACACTCAGCGTTGAATTGCTGGCAGTATGTTTCTCTATTACCATAGCAGGATAACCTGGATAGACTTGAAGGTCATGAAACTACCTGTACTGAATTAGAAAATATATGCCAGGTGCCATCATTTACTGCTGTGATGGATCAATCTCCCATAGCTGTAATGGTTAACCTTGGCACTCCAGGTGTTCTTGAACTTAAATTCCCAGAAGCCCTGGTCAGCAGGAGTGTTGACATGGGCTTCTGGGAATAGAAGTTAAAAAACACATGGAGTGCTAAGGTTAGCTATCACTGCCCTATTGGAAGAAGTTATAAAAGAAAGCTGGACTGGTAACAAATTGGATTTTTAAAAACCAAAAGCAATCTTTCAATAGTCAGAAAGAAAAGGGAGGCCATATCAAAAGGATACTTTAACTATCTTGGATCCTCAGTTTGGTTTTTGTATAAAACCAAAGATAGCTCTAAGAAAACAAACAAAGCTAGTACAAATATCCAGGTACCAGCACTATCTTTATTAGGACTAGTTTCACAAAAATGGACAAGATGTCAGATTTCCTAGAACTCTTAATCAAGCTATGTTGTATTAAAAACCAGAACAAGTGGGGAGAAGAAGCAGAGAAGTCCAAACATTTAGTCAGAAGATTTTGTGGCCGTAAGATCTGCCACAGAACATTTTCCAGATGGAGATCTTAGTCTGAAAGAGTCACTAGTAGATTCAGGTTCACAGAAAGAGCTTCCTCAAAGATTGTGGTATTTTTGAACCATACAGTGGTAATGGCAACTTTGTGTTGTCAGCTGATCTTTCTCACACTGATCTTTCTCTCAGGCAAAAGGAACTGCAGCATGAACTCACCAAGAGGTGCCTTCATTTTAGCAGTTTCACATCTGGCCTAGACATGGAAGAAGAAGCAGGAGAGCTTGTGGACCAGGATGAAGGGCTTCATCCAAGTTTTGCTGAGGGATACTCTTTGTCCCGTTCACAAGCTACCTGTGAGTAGACATGCAGGTACTGTATAAGATAACACCTTTTGTTTCACACTGAGATAGAGAAGAAATGGTGGGTTCTGTTAACATATGGTATTCTGATGTTCTTAGAGAATGTTTGGTTCTTACCATTGTTCAGGATGTCATAAATATCAACTATTACCTATGAAAAGTATGAATAAATACTCTAACAGTTACCCTGTATGTGTATTCAATTGCCTGCAGTGGCTTTCCTCTACGATGGGACTATCATAGGCATATGTAAACTGGCTAGGACTGATAATGATAAAAGAACCCACTTCAAACTGGCATGCTATTCTATAACAGCAAACAATAATTTAAGTATTAGGAGAAATCATACAGCCAATAAACAATCTGTCTACTGAAAATACAGTACATGTTTTAAACAATCCAACAGACGATTGTACTTGTGAACATCACCAGATGATCAATACAAAAATCAAATAGACTATGTAATTTGAAGCAGGAGATGAGAAGCTGCATTGCTGTAAAACTGGGAAAGTATTAAAAGAGGAAGGCCATATATGAGATTACTCCCTAAAGAAATCACAGGTTTGACTTTACAAAGAGCTGAGCAGAGCTGTTGAGGACCAGACATTTTGAAGATTTCTCATTCATAGGCATGCCTATAAGTCGACTGCAGTGGCTCAAGTGGCTAGCGACTGTCAGCAGTTCGACACCCAAATACTGCAGGACGGAATGAGCTCCCATCTTTGTCCCAGCTCCTGCCAACTTAGCAGTTCGAAAGCAAGAAATTGCAAGTAGATAAATAGGGACCACTTCAGTGGGAAGGTAAACAGCATTCTATGTCTAGTCATGCCTGCCACATGACCACAGAAACGTCTGGAGAAACAGACAGTGTGGCTCTTCAGCTGTGAAACTGTTGTGTATAAGGTTTTATTATGTTTAAATGTAAAACCACACCAAACTGGGAACCCGGAAATGCGCCATTTCCAAAGGCGCCAAATTCATAGCTATGTCAAAGCGGGAAAAGACTAAACTCTGTATGTCCTCTGGAAGCCAGTCTAAATGTATCTTGTTTTGTAATGGCCCGAACACTGTATATATATTGGCCACCCCTGTACATACTCCCCAGTCCGGAACCTGAGCTGAATAAAGATCACTGAGTTTAACCTGATCCTGCTGGTTAGAGTACTTCTTTGTCCGGACTCAACAGAAACAGAGATGAGCACTAAACCCTAGAGTCAGATACTACTGGCTTTTGAGCAAGGGTGACCTTTACCTTTTACTATAAGTTGAAGGAAAAGTGACAGCACGTAACAAGATAAAGCCAAAATTGAGTAAATAGGTCATTTATAGACTTGATAGCTTGTTGTACTGTGACGGCTGGTAGTGCTGTTTTACAGTGTTTTCAACTCATAATTGACTGTCACTTCAGCACTGAATGCATCTCAGTTACTGCACAGAGATTAAGGCTCTTCCCCAGGAATTCAATACTTCCTTTGCTTTAGGGATTTGTTTTGATCTCACCATTACAGGATAACAGCCTATACAATAGTACCAAAGAAAATTACAACAAAAAGAGCAAAACTAACAAGCCAGTTTTCTCTCACTGTTACTGAATAAAAACCCACATAAGTATAACAGAAAAAACTGATAGACCAGCTTTTGACTCCATTGGACTTTGGTATACAAAGGGAGAGATGGGGAAAGTATGGTCCTTTGGCTAAATGCAACCCTCAAGCCACTTCTTGTTGCCCATGAAGATGCCCTTGCCATTTAGGCTACTTTGCTTATATTTAGTTTCTTAGTTTACTTTATTTAGTTATTAAAGAGAGCACACCACTTCTTTTTTGTTGTTGTTCAGTAGCATAGTCGAGTCCGACCCTTTTGTGACCCCATGGACCACTGCACACCAGGCACTCCTATCTTCCAGCATCCTCCATAGCCTGCTCAGTTTTACACCCATTGCGTCAACAATGCCATTTAGCCACCTAATCCTCTGCCGTCTTCTTCTCCTCTTGCCTTCGCTCCTTCCCAGCATCAGGGTCTTCCCGAGTGAGTCCTTTCTTCTCATTTGGTGTCCAAAGTACTTTAGCTTCATCTTCAATATTTGTCCTTCCAAGGAGCGGTCAAGGCTGATTTCCTTCAGGATCAACTTATATGATCTCTTTGCTGTCCAAGGTACTCTCAGAATTTTCTTCCAGCGCCATGTTTCAAAGGCGTCTATTCTTTTGCTCTCAGCCTTCCTTATGGTCCAGCTCTCACAACCATAATTACTACTGTGAATACCATTGCTTTGACTATGCTGACTTTTGTTAGCAGGGTGATGTCTCTACTTTTTATTATGTTCCCTAGGTTTCTCATACCTTGCCTCCCACGAATTAATCATATTTTTATTTCATGGTTGCACCACTTCTATTATTGTCTAAAATAGCTGTTCGTCTTAACTGAGCATGGAGGTTATAACAAGAAAGTATTTACTTCCTCAAATGTGAGTTCTCGCTTCCATGGTGATTGGACTATTTTTCACTCCCTTTGGCAATCACGCAATGCTTGGGGACTATTCAAACAAAACAATAACAGTTGTGAAGTTCTCTAATGCCAGACCCATCCCTAGCCATAAGGAGCTGTGGCGGCTCAGTGGTTAAGAAGCTCACCTTGTTAACTGGAAGGCTGGCAAGTCAACAGTTCAAGACCTAGGTACTGCATGATGGATGGAGTGCCCATCTCTGTCCCAGCTCTTGGGGACATGAAAGGAGCCTCAGTTTAGCGTTCCCAGAGTGGAGTTTCTTCTGCAAAAATCCTTTCAACCCAGAATAATTTCTGACATGAAATTATTATTAGCCATAAAGAATAAGGAAACACCACAAAAAAATCATATTTAAAGAAGTAAACACACCAGGCGCACACTTCTTTGTTCTATTAAGATTATTAAGGCACAGAACATAAAATGTAAAGCAAAAATAAAAAAATGGCAAGTTCCTTTTAATAGCTAAATAAGTTCAACTAAGGGTATAGTTTAATGGGTATTTGTCCCACAATTTAATCAGTGTTGGTTCACTCCTTTTTCAGTTGATGATGTGAGATTGTGTCATTGTGAATCAGCCTACCCTGATCAATGCCTACCTGCAACTTTTTGGGTCCCTATCAGGAGCTACTCTTTTTTTGGTGTGAGTAGCATTGCTCCAGTTTGGTTCAATTCCAACATGTGTGATCACTGGGATTGAACCAAATAGTTGACTAGATGTCACTTTGGTGAAGCTATTTAACAAGCTTAAGAAATGAAAATCTTCATTTCCACTTGCCTTTGGATGGGAAGGGAGATAAATTTATCTATTTCTTTTTACTTGTTGCTAACCAACTCAGTACATTAGCAATGATTTGACAGAGCTTAAAAGGTCACCATTTCAACGAATTGTTAATAAGTTAGTAACAATTTGAAAAATGCAAAAAAGGATACTTTCAGTTTCTCAGGGTTGTTAAGTGACTTTACCAAAGGGCTAGCCACTGAGTCACTTAACAATCTTCAGAAATGGGAAACAGGGTTGTGTGAGGTGTAATGCAATCGATCCATGCAAGTGGCCTTGTTTACCACAATCATGACTGATTCATGCTGGGATAATTCAGATGTCTAGTCTCGCCCTGGTATAAATTGAAGATAAACAAAGCTATGGAAGTATCTGAGAAAGTTTTGCTGATTTCCTGAAAGACAAAGGAAGCTCAGAACTTTAATCTCTCATAATAAAATTATATAAACCTTATGAAACATACTGATTGTATTAACCACATTATGTCAAAATAAAAATGAGTAAAATTATTACAAATTAAATACCATAAGCTATTAAAATAATCATTTATCTTTTAAAACATTCAAAACTTAGAATTAGTCTACCTTTGGCCATGTCTCCTAAGGAGTGCAACCTGGTCTTCTATCCCTCAGGAACTGCCTATTCCTGCCTTATGGCATGCATAGAAAAGTAGATGGAAGACACTGATTTTCTGGGAATTTTGGGCAAATTACTCCATTTACCACTAAACATACTTCTGCCATCCTCAACTCTGATCTTAGCAGTGCCTTTTCAATAACTAAGACAGGTCCAGGGTTGAGTGTGGGTAAGAAAAGTAAGAAATTTCAAATTCCTTTTACTGCTTCTTTAATGATTTGATTATTTGCCTGCCAAAACATAAAGTTCTATTTATCTTCTAACACAGACAAATTAATCTTGCCAACTTTCTTTTATTACAATTCCCCACCCATTTAGTTTCAGCACTGTTTGCTTGGTGCATTCATTGTCACTTCTCAGGCTGAGCTAGCTACAGTTGGAAATGCTCAATGACAGGAACTCCCAGAGTTTCTCATTAAAATGATACACTCACAAGTGATTCCATCTGTGAGCAGATAAAAGAAAGCTACTGTTGCATAATTTCTTGGACTGTTGTGAGGCCACACTGTATGGCTTGAGTGACTTGAATTTTTCTGCAGACTAAGAGCAAGAGTACAGTACAGTGGTACCTTGGATAAAGTCTGATTCGGATAAAGTCAGATTCGGATAAAGTTGCGGTTTGCATGCACATGTGATGCATCGCATAAAGTCCAAAACCATTAAAAATGGACATTATCCAAGGTATTTGGTAAAGGAACCTCGGATAAAGTCCATTTTTGACGTTATCCGATGCATCGCCCATTTGATTCGGATAAAGTCCAAAATTGGATCAAGTCCAAACTTGTGGAACAGGCGAGTTTTACTTCTGCTTCCAGGAGCAACGAGGGCAGTGCAGGCCAGATGAATTGCAGTAAACCCATTTGTGTGGATTCACAGGGTGCTTGGGCTTCTGCGGATTGGAAGTCCAAGAACATCTGGAATGCCAAAGTTCGCAATCACGGGTATAGTGGGTAGAGTGACAGACAAGACTCAGGAGACCTGGGTTTGAATGCCTGTTCAGCCATAGAAGCTTATTAGGGGTACAGAACTGATAAAACTACTCTTCAGATATCTCACTTGCCTTGAAAACCCTTTTAGCGGCATGATAAGTAGGTTCCAACTTGAGAGCACATAACAAAATGAAAGAAGGGGGAAGGAACTACTTCATATGTATATAAGTCTTCCCCTCCATCATGTAGACAGACCATAATGGGACTATCTGTGGGATAGGGAAAGCAGTACAGTGGAACCCCAAGTTACAGAATTAATCCGTTCCTTGGGGTTTTTCTTATCACAAAAAATCTGTATCACGAAGCATGAGTCTAGCATGCCCTGGGGTGGTGCTATATACCCCCAGGCGTAATGCTCCCTGGGGAAATCTGTTCTTTATCATGATATAATACTGTATGGTGGGGCATTATTTTCTATGGATACCATTCTGTATTGTGACTTTTCTGTTATGTGAGCCATCTATAAGCCAGGGTTCCACTGTATATCCTTCTTGTGTAAATGCTCACTTGCAATCTCAAATATAGCAGAAAGTGGAATTGCAATTAATGAAAGTTTGGAAGTGCTGCTAAAGAGACTATTAAATGAGAAATTGTTAACGTCTGGCAGAGATTGGTACAGTAAGAAAAGAAAAATCCTATCTAGAAGTTATTTGGCTGAAAAAACATGAATATTAACATTGACAACAAGAGATAGGGAAACTAAGCTCTGCTTTTTGAATGTCAGATATTTGTGCTGAACTTGGCTCCATAGCCTTGCGAACTTGGAACTTGATTTTAAAACCAGAGGCTGTAATTCTAAAGAATTAACATTCCTCCCCAGATCGCAGGTGGAACAAACCATTCCAACTATGTCTTTACAATGTTGAACTCCATACCAGAATCAATTTCCTACTCAGGGCCATTAATAAGACCAGTTACAGTTGGTTGAGATGTAATATTAGCTGCTGGAAAAGCTTTAGGAAACATTGGCAGCATCTTTATTTTTAAACATGGCTCGCACGGTTTCTGCTAATTACATTGGCCATATTAATGGCACAGACTGTTCATTTTCAGGCCGTACTAGAAAGACTACCTAGTGTGGCATTCTTCTCCCCGGCATGGTGTCAGATGTCACCTGTTAGGATATTAAAGCCAAAACAGGATTGTGTTGAAAAATATTTTATTTCCCTGTCCAGTAACTCACAGAGCAGGCTTCTTGTGTTAAAGAGAAATCCCTTTGCAGGAGAAATGGTCATGCAGGCTGCCAAAAAGGAGTGATTTTCCATACTTCACTGTTAATGTAAACGTTTGTTGCCACAAAACACACTGTCCTAGAACAAACAGCTGATTGAATGAGACCCAGGGACCCATGTTTCATATCTCCTGCTAAGACAAGCCAATTCAAAACGGGAAGCATAGGCACTCCAACCCTCAGGTTAATTTATTTTAATATAAGCACTAATTGAGTTTAAGCGAAAGAGAACAGAAAGGGAAGTGTATATTGTAGTGAATGGGAATACCTGGCCAAATATATTTTGATACTTGAGACTGCAAATGCGGCCTCCCAGCCAACGAACAACATAAAACTCTAGGCCCGTGATGGTGAACCTTGGCACTCCAGATGTTCTTGGACTTCAATTCCCAGAAGCCCAAGCACCTTGTGAATCCACACAAATGGGTTTACTGCAATTCATCTGGCCCACGCTGCCCTCATCGCTCCCGGAAGTGGAAGTAAAATGCGCCCATACGAGCACATTTGCTGCACTTTCTGGACACAGAAAATACACTGCCTGAGGTAGCTGCCTCAATCAGCCTGGAGACAAGGCCAGCCCTGTTTGTGAAACAAAACCACATTTTGAGCATTCTGATGAGAGCACAGAGCACCATTACTTTGTCAAATATGGTGATCTTTGCTCCATATATAAAACTGGTGAATTTGAAGTATATTATTTTACTGACCATATGACAGTGGTCCTTCCCTTTTTGCTGACAAATTGGTCTTTTTTCTTTACCACTGGGGGGGCATTGACTTTTTCAAGCCGGAACAATCCAAATGGGCATTACTTGCTCCTGTGCTTACTCTTGTAAAGGTGTGTGTGTGTGTGTGTGTTCTGAGTCCTGTCAAACACTGTTAATTACTTAATTGGCAGGTCTGAAAGTGGTCCCACCTGTGCTGATCCTTTTATGTTTCACTGTATAGCCATTTTGTCATTTAAAGCTTCAGATTACTACGTACTGTACTGTATATTTCTCAAAAAACTTTCTATAGAAAAATATTATGGAAAGAGACTTCACATTCTTAGGAGTATGGAACAGCAAAAGTTTGACCAGTAAATTTGCAAAATACATCATGATTCACAAGTCAGAATAATTCCATAGAAATCACCATTTCCCATCACTCATCTGTTACTCTTTCAAGTAAGGTATGCAGGGATTATCTCATCTTTAGTTTTAAACGTACTATTTCCCCTTACTTTCAAGTAATGCATGCAGGAATTACCTCATCTCAGGTCACTTATGGCTTCAAACTAGTTTTAAATTGGTTTAAAGCTGTGAATTGCTTTCAAAGTGACTCTGGGGCATGAGTATAAAAAACTGGATTTAAAGGCAGGCATTTTCTCATCACCAGGAAAAAAACACAGAAGAGTCTTTTTATGCTCTTATTTTTCCGTGAAATATTGCTTCTTTACTTCTGCATGGTCACTTTTCTTTAAATCAGTGAGGACAAATTGTTTCCTCTGTGTGTGTGTGTGTGTGTGTGTGTGTGTGTGTGTGTGTGTGTGTGTGTGTGTGTGAGCATTGCCATCTTCTCGGAAATGAATATTTTGGGGGAAGCTATGATGAGGATTCACACATGCACTTGGATATCACAAGGGTAAATTCTTCCCGCTGCCATTTGGAAACATTCACCAGCTGACAGGAGTGTGAAGCCTGAGTTGTTCCTATTGACTTTAATTCCATTTCCTTTGGAATGAAGCATCTGGTTGGAAGTTTTGGAATGCCTTCTTGTTTGCTGCTGTAGTGAAGGTCAAACTGACCTGCAAAAGCTGTCTACACACAACTTCAAAGAGCATATGACTGATGGTAGTACTGGGTCATAGCTGTCATGATTCTTACTACAGTTACCAATAGTTCATGTGACAACCCGTTATGAAGATTGCAGTGCAGCTGTGTGTAGAACAGAAAACAAATACTTTCAAGTACTGATATTGAAAAACATCTCAAGTGTTGTCCTTTCATGTTTGAGAGCAAAATGTTGACACTGAAATTCAAATGCTAGATTTTGAATCAATCGTGGTCATGCTTGCTTGGTAATCTGGGAATTATATTCATAAAAGTAATTTTTCCATCTCTCTAGAATAGAAACAATGTGCCAAGTGATTCTAAAAGATTCAGCAAAAGATTCTAAAAGCATTATTTGGGTATGTGCTTAAGAAAAGACAGAAAAGGTAGAAGTGCTCAATTTCTACGTTAGCTCAGCCTCCCCCCCCCCCCCCGCCCGCCTCTCTATAACCTTCCAGGCAACTGTGAAGTACAAGTGGAGGGGATAGGATAGCAGCCTAAGATTGATTTCATAATCAAGTAATACCTTCTTACCTCCAGTGCCAAATGAACTGCATCCAAAGATATTGAAGGAACTGGCTGAAGGGATATCAGAACCACTGCCTATCATTCTCTTGAAATCATGGAGGATGGAGAGAAATGCCAGATTTTTGGAGGAAGGCTAACATTCTCCCTATTTTCAAAAAGGGCAGACAGTAGGATGTCAGCCAGACACCAATCCAAGGGAAATTTTTGGAGCAGATTACAAAGCAGTCACTCTGCAGGCACCTTGAAAACAATGCAGCAATAATTAGAAGCCGATATGGATTTGCCAGGAACAAATCCTGCAAGATTAATTTTGCCTCCTTTTTAATTAGGTAACTTCCTTGGTAGATGGTGGGAATGCTGTAGATATATCTTGACTTCCACAAGGCATTTTGACAAACTGCCCTGATTATGTGTGGTCTGGATAGCACAAGTGTCAGGTGGATACACAGTTGGTTACAGAATCAAACTCAGAGAATGCTTATTATAGCTCCTTTTCAAACTGGGAAAGAATAACAGGTGGGATACCACAAGGCTCAGTCCTGGGCCTGATGCTCTTAGCATTTGCATTAAGGACTTGAATGAGCGAGTGCAAGAATTATTTGTCAAATTTGCGGATGACACAAAATTGGGTGGAACATTTTGCCTTGCAAAAGGGAATCAGAGGGGAAATACGATAGGACTTTTCAAACATTTGAAAGCTAGTCATAAAGAAAAGGGAAAGGATCTGTTCTTGAACATCCCAGAGTTGTTGTTGTTCAGTCACACAGTTGATTCCGACCCTTTATGACCCCTTGGACCCTTGCCCACCAGGCACCTCTATCCTCCACCATCTTCCTTAACTTGCTCAGCTCTGTGCTAATTGCGTCTACAACACCATCTAGCCATCTCGTTTTTTGGCCGCCACCTTCTTCTTTTGCTCTCTACCTTTCCCAGCATCAAGGCCTTCTCAAGTGAATCCTCTCTTCTCATTTTATGTCCAAAGTACTTCAGCTTCATCTTTACTATTTGACCTTCTAAGGAGCAGTCAGGGTTGATTTCTTCTAAGATTGACCTATTTGTTCTCCTCGCTGTCCATGGGACTCTCAAAACTCTCTTCTAACACCACATTTCAATGGCATCTATTATTCTGCGCTCAGTTTTCCTTATGGTTCAGCTCTCACAATCATACATTAACACCAGGAATACCATTGTTATGACTATGTGAATTTTTGTTTGCAAGGTGATGTCTCAACTTTTAACTATGTTCCCCAGAGTACAGGATGTATTATAATGGGTTCACAGGAACTACTACCAAATATATGCTGAATATCAGGGGAAATTTCTTAAACGTTAGAGCAGTGTGACCATGGAACCACCTTCAGACAGATGAAGTGGATTTGGTCAACAAAAGCCCACATTTAAATGCAGGAGTTACTCTTTAAGGAGCCACAACATTTCTTATCTTTCCCCCCCTCTCTTTTCTTTTTGCTGTTTTGTTCAATTGCAAAGATGTTTTCTATTTGTTTAAAAGAAGGAAGGGAAAACCCACTCTGTGGAAACAGGAACTGGCTACAGACATGCTCCATGATTATTTTAAAAAACTTTTTGAGGCTTATTTTGGTGGTTAAATCCTGGCCTTTTGAACTAAATGTCTTTTAGAGACACAAAGCTTCCTTAAGATGTTAACACCCTTAGCAGTAGGCTGGCTTGTATTTTTGCTATAAATATGTTTATAGTCAATAGGACTGCAGTGGCTCAAGTGGCTAAGATGCTGACTGTAAGGCGGGAGGTCTGCAATTTGATTCCCGAGTACTACAGGATGGAATGAGCACCCATTTTGTCCCAGCTCCTGTCAACCTAGCAGTTCGAAAGCAAGAAATTGCAAGTAGATAAATAGGGACCACTTCAGTGGGAAGGTAACAGTGCTCTGTGCGCTCCGGTGTCTAGTCATGCTTGCCACATGGCCACGGAAACATCTGCAGAAGCAGACAGTGCTGGCTCTTCAGCTTTGAAACAGATGAGCACTGAACCCTAGAGTTGGATAGGACTGGCTTTCGAGCAAGGGAAATCTTTACCTTTACCTTTACTACTTCCTGCAGTCCATACCTGTCAAGTTTCAGGAAATTTCTGTCAAATAAGGGAAATTTCCCGGCCAAAACAGGAAAGTGGACATCTATGCTTATCCTGTACAGGCCTCCAATCTAACTCCAGGCTAATTGCAGTCTAATTAATACGGGATGATGGCGGGAAAGAGTGTAAAATATGGGGGTTTGACAGAAATTTCCCGAAACTTGACAGGTATGCTGCAATCAGCCAACCAGTCAGTCAGCCTGTCTGTCTGTCTAATTTTTATGCCACCTTTCTCCCAGCCTTTCTCCTAGTGAACTGCCTAGCACCTATGAGCAAATGGGAGTTTGATATACAGTCAACCCTCACATAACGACGCGTTCGGATAGCGTCATTTTCACTTAACAATGCGTTGTTATGTTCCATGTGTTGCCCCGCATAATGACATTTTTAGCATCATTATCCTGATAACGACGCTAAAAATGTTGTTATGCGGGAAACTCCATAGAAACCCGCATAACGACGAACATCACTTAACAACGCTACTTGGGGAATCAAGTAACGTCGTTATGCGAGGGTCAACTGTAGATCAATAGTAAGACAGGTTTCTGTTCTTTAGCTGCTACCATTATTCACTTTTTCTACATATCTCTTGTCCTGCTGCTTGCTCCTTCTGTCCTCAGTTTTTCATGGTAACTAAAGCCCATGCCTACCACACTTTCAAAATGCATGCTTTGTTCATACCTCAGCATATATTCTTGACCCCTTTGGTTATCTGGAAACACGTCCTTTGAAGTTTGTGCAATACGTAAACCCAATGGGCCCAAGGCCCTCTTGCTGTAAACTCATTCAGGGTGAGTATATGGCTTCCTGTTAAATGACAACAGTTCTCTATTTGAATGAGTTGCCACAGGAGAATCTTCCATTTAATATCACCTTTCATTTGAATGGTTGTCTGGTATTTAGATAAAGGTAAAGGTCGTCTTTGCTTGAAGGCGAGTCATATCCAACTCTAGGGTGAGGCGCTCATCTCTGTTTCTAGCCAAAGAGCCAGGGCTGTTTGCGTATGCAGACATTTCCTTGGACAAGTGGCAAGCATGACTAAACACCAGTGTACAAAACACTGTTTACCTTCTGTTATGTATGCATGTACAATGTCTCTTTAAATGTATGAATGTAACAAGCCTAAATCACAATGTATCTCAGCTGCTAAGGAACGCGAGCAAGCCGCCCATAGAGGGCAGCTGCGAGCGTTCAGTCTCACATGGTTCACATTCCCCAAATCACGAACAGCCGCGGGAGATTCCCGCATGTCAAAGAACCACAGAGGAACTACAGAAGAAGAACTACAGGAGAGAGGCGTGACCGGGGCGAGGTCACGCCGGTAGCAGCCAATAAGCTACCTTGCAGCCAGATTCAAATGTATGGTGTTACTGTATATAATGAGATGTACCTCCGCCATTACCACATGTTCTTACAGACCATCAATCAATAAACCTGTGTTAGTCCTTCCTGCGACTCCTTCTTTGTCTCCCGTGCAAGACATTAAATTGGCGACGATGGTGGGATCGATGGCGAATCCCAAGGTCAAGCCGTACCAGTTCGATGTCAGCGAGCCCGAGCCGTGGGAGCTCTACGAGTGCCAGTTTCGGCACACGATGGAAGCCAACGGCGTCGGCGACGACGCGCTGATGCGCTCGCACTTCCTGTCCCAGGTGGGACCGGCCGCGATGCGCATCCTGATGACCCTCGTGGCCCCCCGAAAGGTGGACGAAGTGCCCATCGACCGCATCTTGGAAGCGCTGCAAGAGCACTTCCAACCGCCGGTCTCAATCTTCCCAGCCCGGGTCACGTTCCACCGGCGAGACCAGCGCCCAGGCGAGTCCGTGTCCGCCTACGCGGCGGCCCTCCGGCTGGCAGCGGTGCACTGCCAATGGGACGACCTGGACCAGGCCCTCCGAGACCGCATGTTGTGTGGTTTGAGGGACGAGGAGCTACAGAGGCGCCTGATGACCCGCGACAGCCGCCTCACGTTCAATGAGGTGCTGCGGGAGGCCCAAGCGGCCGAGGAGGCCAGGAGCGGGGTCAGGCTGTTCAAGTCCCGAGGGGCCGCGGCCGAGAGGGCCAAGTCACCAGTGCAAGCGGCCCGGCGGACACCAACAAAGACTGCCTGGCGGGCCCCCAAGCCGCCCGCCGGCTCACCAGCGTTGTCCGAGGAGTCGTCTACGACGACAGACCCCTGTTCCAGCGAGGACGACGACGTCCAGCGGATTCGGAAGCGCGGGGAGAAGCGTGAGACCCGCGACAGGAAAGACCGCCGTTGCGACGGTTGTGGGGCGTCCCACGACCGCACAAGGTGCCCGTTTCGCAAGGCCGAGTGCCACAACTGCGGCCGGAAGGGGCACATCGCCAGAGTTTGCAGGCGCGGGCGGACCGAGGACAGGAGCGGCCCAAGTCACCCCCGGGGACACCAGCGTAAGGCAACCGGCACGAGGAAGGTCGTGACCGGTTCCGACGAGGAAGGCGTCAACCGCGTGGGACTGGAGCACCGGCGTTTCTTCGTTGAGGTACAGTTACAGGGGCTCCCAGTGAGGATGGAGATAGACTCGGGGTCATCCTATTCCATCCTATCCCAGAGAGAGTATATGCGCATTCCCCCAGAGGCGCGGCCCAAACTGCGGGCCCTAAAGTCGAACTTGCGGGACGTGCAGGGAAAAGGGATCCCAGTGTTGGGGGTGGGAAAGTTCAAAGTGAAATTGAAGAACTATTCGGAGAGACTGCCCCTAGTCGTCCTCAAGGGGGGAAGGTGCTGCCTCCTGGGAACACAGTGGTTTGCTCCCCTGGGAATCGAACTGTCCGGCATTAACGCCATCGAGACTGACCCAATGTGGGACGTGTGCAATGCACACCCGGACGTTTTCAAAAAGGGGCTCGGAAAGTACCGGGGGGCCCCAGTCTCTTTTGAACTAGATCTATCGATCCGGCCCATCCGCCTCAAGCCAAGGAGAGTGCCTTTCGCACTAAAGGACAAGATCGAGGCGGAACTGGACAAACTGGTGGGGCAGGGGATTTTGGTTCCCGTCGATTCGGCGGAATGGGAGACACCGATTGTTACGGCCCTTAAATCAAACGGGGAGGTCAGGATATGTGCGGATTATAAATGTACGATTAATAAGGCCATTCAGCCAAACGCATACCCGGTGCCTGTGGTCAGCCACCTACTGGCCACGTTACATGGGGGGAGGTGCTTCGCCAAGCTAGACTTAGCGCAGGCTTATCAACAGCTCTCGGTAACCCCAGCTGCCGCCGCCGCACAGACGATTGTAACCCATAAGGGAGCCTTTAAAGTGACGCGCCTCCAGTTTGGCGTGAATTCGGCTCCCGGGATCTTCCAAGCCCTCGTGGAACACCTATTAAAGGGGCTTCCAGGTGTTCTCCCCTACTTCGATGATGTCCTGATAACAGCGGGGAGTGAGGCAGAGCTAGCCACGAGGTTAGATGGGGTCCTCTCAGTCTTCGAGAAAGCGGGGCTCCGTCTTCGAAAAGACAAATGCGTATTTTTCGCAAGAGAAGTCGAATTCCTCGGGTTTAAGGTAACCCCAGAGGGAATTAGCCCCTCGGAGGCCAAAGTCACAGCTGTAAAGAATGCCCCCCGCCCCACCGCAAAGCCAGAGTTGCAGTCTTTCCTGGGGCTCCTCAATTTTTATCATTCATTCCTGCCAAGGAAGGCATCGGTCGCGGAGCCACTGCATGCCCTACTAAAGAAGGACGCGGCTTGGCGGTGGGGGGACAGGCAGGAGAAAGCATTTAAAGAGTTAAAGTCACTCCTTTCCTCGAATGCTGTCCTGACCCATTTCGACCCGAGGAAACCAGTGGTTCTAGTATGTGATGCATCCCCGGTGGGGGTGGGGGCGGTTCTGTGCCACGTGCTAGAGAGCGGGCGGGAGGCCCCGGTGGCATACTATTCAAGGTCCCTTTCTAAGGCTGAGCGCAATTACGCACAAACGGATAGGGAGGCCCTAGCCATAATTGCGGGAACGAAAAAGTTCCATGACTTCTTGTATGGCCGCGACTTTACGGTGGTGACAGATCACAAGCCGTTGCTGGGAATCTTCACCACCGGCAAACCGACCCCCCAAATTTTATCCCCCAGGATGTTGCGTTGGGCTATATTCCTCAACGCCTACCAGTACGAGCTGATTTACCGCCCAGGGAAAGAGATCTCCCATGCAGATGCACTATCCCGATCCCCTCTCCCTAGCCTAGGAGACCCCACATGCGAGGTGGAGCAGGACCACCAAGTCCTGCTGATCGAGGCCCTCGACTCACCCCCCATTGTCCCGGCCAACCTCGCCAAGGCGACGGCGGCCGACAAGACCCTAGCCCAAGTCAGCTCCTGGGTTAGGAAAGGCTGGCCCACTACTCCCCCAGGTGAGGAATTCCAGCCGTTTGGCAGACGCAGAGTGGAGCTTTCCCTGGAAAGGGGCTGCTTACTCTGGGGACAGCGGGTAGTCATTCCCAAGAAGCTGAGGGCGAGGGTGCTGAAGCTACTGCACACCAGCCACCCGGGGATCGTGCGCTCCAAGGCCCTAGCTAGGAGTTTTGTGTGGTGGCCTAAAATAGACGCAGATATAGAACGGTTAGTGGGCACGTGCGAGAGCTGCCAGAGCTCTCGGCCCGAGGAATCCAAGCTACCCCATAGAGAGTGGGACACGGCCCGCGGCCCATGGTCCCGAATCCACGTGGATTTCGCTGGCCCCTTCCGCGGGTCCTTGTTCCTCCTAGTCGTTGACTCTTACTCCAAGTGGTTGGAGGTAATTCCCATGAACAGCACTTCCTCTGCCGCAACCATTAAACAGTTGCGCAAGCTGTTCGCCTGCTTCGGCCTGCCCGACGTTCTTGTAAGCGATAACGCTAGTACCTTCACGTCGGCAGAGTTCAAGACATTTATGGAGAGGAACGCCGTCAGACACATAACCGCTGCCCCGTTTCACCCCGCCACAAACGGTCAGGTAGAGCGCCAAGTGCGCACTACGAAAGACGCACTGCGGCGCATGGGTCCCGGTGAGTTGAACCTGCAATTGTGCCAGTTCCTCATCTGCTACAGGACAACCCCCTTAGCCTCAGGTTTTTCCCCAGCCGAACTCCTCATGAGGAGGCGTCCGGCAACCCTTTTTGACCGGATGGATCCGTCCAGGGTGGAGGATGAAGGGAGGAACATAAGCATGGGGGGAGGGAGCTCCAAAAGTTTTGCGATAGGGGACCCGGTCCACTGCAGAAACTACGCGACCTCGGGACCAGCGTGGGTTCCGGGCACAATTGTGGAGCAAACGGGGCCGGTATCCTACAGGGTCGAAACCAGCTCAGGGCTACTTTGGAGAAGGCACGCCGACCAACTCAGAAGGCGAGTCACAGGGGAAGGGGCGTCAGCGTTAGGGTCCTCCCCCACCCGCATTACCCAAGGGGGAGACACGGAGGAACCCGCGGATACAAACGCATATCCTGGGTTCTCATCCACAGAGGAGGATATTTTGAAAGAGAGGGATCAGTTTAGTGATGATTTTGATTTTCCGTACCAGGGGGAGTTAGCGGAGTGGTCCCCCACCCGTCCTAGCGAGAAGAGGGGTTTCAGTTCAGCCCCTGGTACCTCCAGCCCCCCCGGTTCCTGTATCCTAGAGTACTCCATAGCCCCGGCCCCTAAAAAGAAAGCAGCTGGCGGGAGCTCACCCGCCCCCGCCACTAGTTCCCGAACTCCCGAACAGACAACAGGAGGTGGCGGGACCGCGAGGGCATCCTCATCGGTCCCGAGGTTTGTGCTAGGAGGGTCCCCGGGGTCCTCAGGAAATAAACAGGGGTTCACTTCCCAGCTGTTCATTCCTTTTCCGTCCCCCAAGACAAGGGCATCGCAAGCGCCCCACGGAACCACTAACGAGTCTCCATTTTCCGTTGCAGGACGAGACTCCACAGATCCAGGAGTCACAGGCTCCCCTGTATTAGGTCAGGCGGCCGCATGCCCCCGGCGCACTTGCGGCAAGCCACAATGGTTGAGGGACTTCGTCCCATCCTAGGGGGGAGGGATGTTATGTATGCATGTACAATGTCTCTTTAAATGTATGAATGTAACAAGGCTAAATCACAATGTATCTCAGCTGCTAAGGAACGCGAGCAAGCCGCCCATAGAGGGCAGCTGCGAGCGTTCAGTCTCACATGGTTCACATTCCCCAAATCACGAACAGCCGCGGGAGATTCCCGCATGTCAAAGAACCACAGAGGAACTACAGAAGAAGAACTACAGGAGAGAGGCGTGACCGGGGCGAGGTCACGCCGGTAGCAGCCAATAAGCTACCTTGCAGCCAGATTCAAATGTATGGTGTTACTGTATATAATGAGATGTACCTCCGCCATTACCACATGTTCTTACAGACCATCAATCAATAAACCTGTGTTAGTCCTTCCTGCGACTCCTTCTTTGTCTCCCGTGCAAGACATTAAACCTTCCCACCGAAATGGTCCCTATTTATCTACTTGCAATTTCTTGCTTTTGAACTACTAGAATGGCAGCAGCTGGGACAGAGACAGGAGCTCATGCCGTCTTGCAGCACTCGGGTCTCAAACTTCTGACCTTCCAATCATCATGTTCATCCTCTTAACCACTAAGCCACCTAAGTCCCATGTAAAGGTAAAGGTAAAGGTTTCCCTTGCTCGAAAGCCAGTCGTATCCAACTCTAGGGTTCAGTGCTCATCTCTGTTTCAAAGCCGAAGAGCCAGTAAATGACAATAAATGGCAGGCACAAAGGTTATCTAATTACAATCTGCTGCAGCCAGGTGAGATTTGTTGTATATTTCTATTTAAATCATTTCCATTGTTTCTAAGATGGTTTGTGCATGTGTATCTACCTAGCTACAGTATATGTCGCTTTTATACAAATGTAGATACAGTACTCTTTTTGACATGGGAATACAAGTTCTCTTTCTTAAGTTTGCAATTATAATTGTTTCTTTGTGTGAGCCTCTCACATTGTTGTTTTTTTTTCTCCCTCAGATCTTGCAGTGCCATAAGAGAAAGAAGAAAAGATGCCTCAGAAAGGAAGTGAGACATTGGAACCACAAACCAACGGCCCACTATTATTGGTGCACTAAACACAGGAAAACTGCCACAAGGGCCTGCTAAGTGTGCACGAGCCAGGGAGCGAAAGATCAGCTGTATTTTAAACTTCTGGTGTTGATTTAGTAAACCTATAAAAGAGTAAATTGCAAATATGTCAAACAAGGTGTGATTAATATGTCAAAAGAATTAAATCAAAAGCAGCATTTAAATAAAGAGCAATCCTCCCCTCCCCAGCTTTACAAGACCATTTGATTGCAATGAGAAGGTTGGGAAGGGACATAAATATAGAGTTGGCCGCACATGTTTTTTTAACCATGTGAGTTAAATCAGGCTGACAGGTTTAACAATAGCAGTTAAAATTGCTTGGAATGGTGGTTGTCAATCTTTGACCCGCCAGATGTTTTCAACTTCAGCTTCCTTAATCCTTGATAACTAGCCATGCTGGCTATAGCTTCTGGGAATTAAAAGCCCAGAACATCTCGGGCCCAGAAGCTAAGAATCTTAGATTGAGAAGAATTAAAATAGAGTTCTGAAAAATAGCAGATTCTTGACCTAGGTCAGGGGTGCCCAAACTGTGGCCTGTGGGTCGGATCCAGGCCCTGATGCCAATTCATCCAGCCTGTGACACCTTCATTGCTCTGGGAAGTAAAATGCGCCCATACGGGCGCGTTTTAGTTCCATTTCCAGGAGCGATGAGGGTTTTGGGGGCTGGATGAATTGGCTTCGGGAGCCAGATCCAGGCCACAGTTTGGGCACCCCTGGTTTAAGCAAAGAAAATCGCAGCCAAAAAAACCTATCTCATCCTGTTGCAAAACATCCTTCCGGAGTGAGGAACCATGTGACCAGCCTGCTAAGCAACATGACCGGCCTGCTAAACCACATGACTGGCCTACGGCCCAAAAAGTTTGGGCACCCTTGACTTAGGTTGTGGGCAGTTATTCTTCTGAAACAGCTCCTTGAATCCCAGTATTGGCTATGCTGCCCATGGAATTCTAGGCTGTCATCCAGGAAAGTGACTTTTCTCAAGCATGCTAATACTCTTCTAGGTTTCATCTTTGAACTACTCATCACAGTTCTTGTAAAGAGAGTTATCTCTCAGGGAACCAAATCAGCAAACCACGAGGACTGTCACCACAAATATATTGGCTACAGGCAGTGCCGCAATCAGGGGGACAAGTAGGACTCCCGTCCCGGGCCGGGAGATGACGGGGGCCCGTCAGCACCGGGAAGCAAACGATGTGCACATGCGCAAACAGACCACGCATGTGCAGAAAACCACGGGGGTGTGGCAGCACCAAGAAACCACCAATGTACACATGAGCAAACAGCCCACGCATGCGAAGAAACCACAGGGTGTGTGGCCAAAATGGGGGGGGGGGGGGACATGTACCGGACCCAGACATTTCTGATGTCGGCCCTGGCTACAGGAGATCAGAATGATTACAGAATTGCCAAAGGTCATGTAATATGTTTACAATCAATGAACTGTATTACTCCTTAGCAAAAATAAAATAAAAAAATGGGCTGAATTATACTGCCTGAAGGCTTTTCTTTATATGCTCACAAGTAAAAGCACTGGAGACTTTTAAAAACAAAAGCCAAACATTTGGAGGAGTTCCTGCAGCTACAGACTCCATAGGAATCCACAGCTGGATCAATTTCTAAAGATCCCTTTCTCTGGTACCATAGTAGAAGACAATTAATTCTTGCAAGTGTTGTGTTTTCCTTATGAGGCACAAGGTTATGCAGAGCTATCGGTTACTGTATAAGTGGCTTCCCATACAGAACCTGAGAAACTATGTTTGACTTGGATTCTTCCTAAGACTAATTGTTTGGAATATTAGCTGGACTGGATAACCAACTATCTTTTAAACAGAGATACAGGGGGAAATATGTGTTTGGCATTCTGCCTAATTATTTGAGAAGAAAGAAATCCCCTCTTAAGACAATATGGCAACTCACCAATATAACTGACATATATGGATTCCTAACGTTTGAGAGTGGTTAAATATAGGACTGCAGTGGCCCAAGTGGCTAAGATGCTGACTGGTAGGCGGAAGGTCAACAGTTCGATTCCCAAGTACTGCAGGATAGAATGAGCTCCCATATTTGCCCCAGCTCCTGCCAACCTAGCAGTTTGAAAGCAAGAAATTGCAAGTAGATAAATAGGGACCACTTCAGTGGGAAGGTAATAGAGTCCGTGCGCTCCGGTGTCTAATCACGCCTGCAATATGACCACGGAAACATCTGCAGAAGCAGACAGCACTGGCTCTTCAGCTTTGAAACAGAGATGAGCACTGAACCCTTGAGTCAGATATGACTAGCTTTTCAAGCAAGGGAAACCTTTACCTTTAAGTATGCTTTATGCTTATTTATTCACTTATTTAGTATATTGAGGTCATAATCACAGAAATGTCTCAGGCCAGAAAACACAACCAGCATGCTATGAAAGGTCTTCAGGATGAGAAAATTCCATCTGGATTAATTTGTATCAGATTTATAATCAACTCTATTTGCTGGGAATTGGAGTGGAAAGAAAGCTAACTGTTCCCCCTCCCCTAGTGTATGAAGCTCTGTTAAGTGTGGTCCAAATTGGGGGTGTTGGATACATTATAAGCCATTGTTTGTCATTTGAATGGCAAATCAGGAGCCAGTATAAACCTTCAAATGAAAAGTTACTCTTTCCCATTCCATAACTTGTATTGGAAACTTTCACATTTGTACACAAGCAATACATGTGAACCCATCAAAGGTGTTTGGTATCATGCGTAAAATGTCCACTGACATAAAACAGGCGACATAAGGATGGGATGTGACTAAACTATCTTTCTTTCTAACCTGTCAGTAGACACGAGGGGGTGATGAGTCTGCTTCATATAACTTTTTCTCTCTCCATGGGAATCATTTATGATTTTATTCCCATGAACGAAAATGGTAACCTCAGAAGCAGAGCAAAGAATCTTTCTTGACAGTCTTAATGTAGCTGAGGGAACTCTATATTCTTGATGAGATTTGGGACTGAGAAAGAAAATGAAATGAGTGAAATTATCATGACTTCAGCTGAGCAGAGAAAAGGGATATCAGAATGAGCACATGAGAAAAGAGGCAAGGGTGGGATGGCACACCAGGCAGTACAAAATAGATGCTTAAGAAAATGAATAGAAAAGGCCTGAGGGTCCCTAGAGCCTTCTTCGGTACTAGAAGGGGACATAATAAAGATAATAGTAAAGATTCTAAAGTTCTGTTTAGAAACACTAGAAGGGTAGACAATTAACGAAAGTTAATTTCAGTTCATTATTCTTCTTAACTATTAACTATTATTACATGAGGATAGTGTGGTATATTTGGTGGAGGGTCAGACCAGGATTTTGAGTTCAAATCATTGCTCAGCCATGAACCAAGCAATGGTATACCACACTTTGAACATCTCACGTACTTCAGAAACTCCATTAGAGGTGGTGGCTTAGTTGTTAAGATGCTGAACTTGGTGACTGGAAGGCCGGCAGGTCGGCAGTTTGAGACCTGAGTACTGCATGACGGAGTGAGCTTCCGTCTCTGTCCCAGTTCATGCCAACCTAGCAGTTTGAAAGCAAGAAATTGCAAGTAGATAAAACTTCGGTGGGAAGGTAAACAGCGTTCCGTGTCAAGGCATGCCTGCCATATATCCATGGAAACATCTGCAGATGCAGACAGCGCTGGCTCTTTGGCTATAGACAGAGATGAGCAATGAACTATAGTCAGATACAACTGGCTTTCAAGCAAGGGCAACCTTTTCCTTTACCTAAATCAGAAGCAACTTGGTGACTCCTAACAGCAACAATAGTTACCAGTATTAGTCATTGACTTTCTGTCTCTGTTGACTGACATACAGCCCAAGACATTTACACCCCAGAACTAAAGAACCAGAGCAGTCGCCCTGCAGTCTAGAAGGGCATCCACAGAGGCAGAGATAGAGAGTGAAGGTGCAGGAGTGATTCTTCTACATCAAGAGGTTCATGTTGACAATCCATGATAAGGCCCTGTTTATTAGGTATATAGGCTGTACACTTCATTTCTGGCACTCCAGTGGAAGGGAACCATTTTAATACCCAAATTTTAAAATGGGATTAGAATGGCCAGGAATTAGAATTCACCAAAAAACAGATCATGCCTCCCCACCAAAAAGGACATAAATACACTGTAATTTGCCCCAAATCAAGTACACTGGTTTATATTTAGAGATGTTCATAGACATTTCGTAGTTCAAACAGAATAACAATGCATCTCATTTGAGCAGAGAAGACATGGACCAGGTGGCCTGTGAGCCTGCTAAGCCTGCTGTCCAGATGCTCATAGTGGACAGACAACTTCAAGGTCGATGATCTCCCTCCTTCAAGTTCCTTAATCAGACCTGGATTGGACAACTTTCAAATGAAGGAATCCTACAGAGGACTTGCCCTCTGGCAGTCCTTCAAATGGAGAACTATCCCTCCTAAATAGTCTCTGGTTTACTTTCCATAAAACACATTTGAGTTACATTATGGCCTGTAGCACGCACACCGACGCATGTGCGCAGACAGTCTCTTGAGGGCCTGGTGACATTTCACAGCCTACTTTAGCCATCACCCCACTCTTCCCCCTCCCTGTTGTGCTTGTATGCCAATGTCTGTGACACATAGATAATTTATGAAAACAGAGTAGACACTTTTAAATAATTAAATAATAGGTAATGGGTGGGTTTTATTCTGATGATGCATGGTGCCTGAGTGGAGAAGGCATATTAGCAAAGGGAAAGAAAACTGAAGGGAGCTGCTAAACTTGTACCCTATAATTAACTAAATTAAGGCACTGAAAGGTTCTCTGTATTTTGCAGCATGTGTACCTCATTGCTGTCACATGATATCAGCAGGTCTATGGCTAAATGCCAGCTGACTGCTCCAGTTTAAATCACACAGCATCAACTGGGGCCTATTCTCTCCAAATTACAGGGCAAACAATAACACAGGTAAAATTAGCCAAGGCACTAATTATACAGTGTGAGTGTGTAAAATGGCTGCAGAATGATAAATGGCAAATGAAGAACATGTTGTGTCATATCATGTAATCTCTCCCGCTGCAGAAACAAAAGGGAGAATTGTGTCTTGTTTGTCCAACATGCCCTTGATGCAAATTAGAAATCCTTCTCAATTAAGATATTGTTAAATTTCCTTTGTTAACTAATCTTAAACAATGTTAATTAAGAGGGTAGGGTGATCAGTGTTCATCTAACAAACAATTAACCTGATTTGAACTGGAGTTTGAAGAGACCCAAGGCATCTATTCCCACAAGCTTTCTGCCTACCAACACCACCCCTCCAAACCTCCTCCTTTCTTTCTTTCTTTTACCCTCAGGCTCCTCCTGAGCTGAAGCAGGACATCTGGGAGTGCTAATGCCTATGGAGCCAGTCATTCATCAGGGGCTGGAGCTCAGCATTCATGTCTGCCTTAACTGCACAGAACAGGCTTTTTTTTTTTTTTAAAGGATTCCAGCTTCACAAGAGATTGCCTTATAATTTAAAGCAGGGATTCTCAACCTGCGGCCCACAGGCTGGGTGCGGCCAGTTGTGGGCATCAGCAGGTTCGCACCAGTTGGCCAGAACTGGCAGCAGAAATTCTGGCTGGCCCCATCCATCCAATTTTTGAAATAAAGTAGTCCTAATTCAGGTGCAACGCAGGGCTTCCCCCCTGGCCACGCCCACCATACCACACCCACAGTGTGGTAGTAAAAAATTTTGATGCCCACCACTGGGTGCGGCCCACCACAGCACCATTTCATGTGGCCCCCCACTGCCTCCACCACACCAGGAAGTGCCATGTGGTGGAGGAAGGACAAAATGGCCGTCCAGCCCCCGAAGCTGTCTGAGGGAGCGTGATCCAGCCCCCAGCTTAAAAAGGTTGAGAACTCCTGATCTAAAGACTCAAGTGGGCAAAGTGAGGGAGACGATTTTTGCTCTTCAGTCAGGTTCATTCACCAGAAGCAGCAGCGCTGCAAGGAGAGAATAATATCCTATGATTTAAGACTTGTGTGTGTTAAAACTGCTTAGTGAGGTTGCCACTTTCTTTGCCAGTTACTGTTTTTTGGTTTGAAGAAAAACTTGCTCTGCACGGTGTAGATCCAAACTGGTGATCAAGTGCTTCATTTTACAGAGGAAAGGCCATTAACCAAACATGTCTTCTGTTTCAAATCAAGACGCTGAAAGGGTTGTGACTCCTGGGAGAAGAGCAAGCCTGCGTGGCTTTGGGCAAGCTGCACAGTGGCTTACAAATCCTGTAGAAAACCCTGGAAAAGGTCACCATAATCAGAATTGACTTGATGACACACAATTATTATTATTCTAGTTCAAAGGTTGTCCAGTTCAAGCTTGTTTTTAAAATACTGTATAGCAATAATTGCGTGCAGTCATGTTAATTCTGGCTTATAGTGTTCCTCCTAGGCATTTTCTAGGTATGAAGTAGAAATAGTTTGCTAGACCCTTTTACTGCGAGTGCTCTGAGATAGCATAGCTTTTTCAAAGCCACATAGGCTGGATATTCCATAAGATAATACAGGGAAATGGACTTCGTAATCAGTGATCCAAGGAACCATTAGAAAAGAGAACTGAAAACAGGCTTTTAAATTGCTCTTCTGTAGCGATGCCTGGCCGCTAGGGCGGCGTTACGTCCCGGAGGAGACTGATCAATGACAATACGAGGCAAGGAAGCAGGATCAGATCAGTGTTTATTGGGAAAATGCATACACCTTTTATAGATCAGAAGGCAGGTAGAAAAAACCGTCACCAGTGATTCAATCAAGTCACCTGTTTACTCAGGTTAATTGGGGAAACTCTTCAGGGGAAGTTAATTATGACAGGTAAACATTTGACAGGGGAAGCCCTATTGTTTCGGGCTTACTGGCTGGGCAGACATGGTCCCTGTTTGCGCCCGAGATTAGCGCCAAGCCAGGGGGAAGAATGTTTGCCTAATTATACACAGGAGATGCAGGAGATAGCGTTCTGCCTGTCTGGCAGAGCCGCTGGTCAGGTCACGTTAATTGGGTGAATCAAACCCTATAGCCCTATAATTTATTCACCCCCCTTGATATGGCTGCCCACAGAGGCCACCGCTAGGAGCCTTCTCACTCAAGAGGCCTCTACTCAGCCGTCCCATGCCCAACCGGGCACGGGGAAACCATACTCTTCAACTGTGAGCACTAAGATAACAGATTGAGTCAGGCACTCTGGTTACATCTCACATGCTATGGTGAAATGTGTGTGTTTAAAAATTTTAAATTACAGCTAATGTTCCTAAATTTATTTATTTATTAATTATTTCTTACATTTTTATACCACCCATCTGGGATATTTCCCACTCTGGGTGGCATACAAACAATTAAATAAACTACAGCAACATAATACAACAGACAACAAAATAAAATAAACATTAATATGAATGCTCATGCAATTTTATTTTAGTTGGTGTCATTTAAGCACAAAGAAATCACAATTGTTGTGATTAAAACCTAGAGATTAAAGTTTAGCTGCAGTTTAGGTCTAGTAAATACAGCAAAACCCTGATTTACACAAATGTCCTGATTTACATAAATTTACATAACACGATTTCCTATGGGTTTGCTTTGAGTTACATAAAAATTCATTTCCCTATGGGTTTGCTTCGATTTACATAAAAATTCATTTTTCCTATGGGTTTGCTTCGAATTATATAAACAATTTAAGCAAAAGCCTAGAGAACGGACTTTTGTGTAAGTAGGGGTTTTACTGTATAGTCAATAACAATAATTTCGTGTCAGAGATTACTCTGGGTTGAAAAGATTTTTTGCTGGAGAAACTCTGCTCAGGAGATGCCCGAATGAGGATCCTTTCATGTCCCCAAGTGCAGCTCTCAGGTATTGAAACCCGACCTTAAGAACATAAGAACAGCCTTGCTGGAACAGGCCACACCCCATCCAGTCCAGCATTGTGTCTCACACAGTGGCTCACCATTTGCTTCAGGGTATTCCCAAGCAGATGCCTTCACCTGCTTAGGATTCCCTGGAAATGGCATTGAGAGATATCCTGCCTATCTCTCCAACCCGGAGGCTGTCCTTAGGTATCCATAATTATAGCCATTGATACCCTTGTCCTCCATAAACTTGTCTAATCCTTTCTTAAAGCTGTCAAGACTGACAGCTGTCACCACTTCTTCTGGCAGGGAGTTCCATAGACCAGTGATCCTCTGGCTGAAAAAGTACTTTCCCTTATTTGTTTGAGAACTAGTACCCAAACGTTTCCTGGAGTGCCCCCTAGTTCTAGTGCTGTGCAATAGGGAAAACAGTTTTTCCTTATCTACTTTGTCCACACCGTGCATGATTTTATAAACTTCAATCAGGTCACCTCTTAGACGCCGTCGTTCAAGAGTGAAGAGGCCCAACCGTTGCAGCCTCAGATGGTAAGGAAGGTGTTCCAGTCCCCTTCCAGTCTCCAGCTCAGCATCTTAACCACTAAGCCACCGGGGGAGCATGAAAACCAAACTAAGATTTTTAAAATATAATTTTTGAACCTTTTGTGTAGTCTCACTTATGCAACAGCAAAAAAATCTATGGATCCAAATCCAGCTCACAAGGCTGAAACCTCATACTCTGGATACTGAGGTGAGGATAAATAGTTACATCACAGGACAGCATCTCATAACATTGCCATGTTTTTGCAGTAACTATAAATGAATCATTGCAGTTACTTCCAAGAAAACTGGAAATGTTTTTTGTTTTTTTTAAAAGACAGTGAGAGCGCTGCAATTGTAACAAAAACTGATGTAGTTATGGGACTTGGGATAATACTGTCTGACAAAACAAATGTTCCTTTTTGGTCCCCACTCCGCCCTGCCCCACCCCTAATAGAACTGCACTGATATGATCAGATTAAAGACTTGCCATTTACTATACTTCTGCCTCTTCTTGATTATTATTGACAACACTGGAGTGTACCATAACCCTAACCTTCTTAGCTCTCTCATGAATATAAATGTAACTGTCCATCAATTACATTTGCATTTGCAAAATGCCCTTCCTACAAGGACTTAAGAATTGGAAGACAATCAATACAAATAAAATTGGTTAATCTTGATTAAACAAAAAAAATTGGCAAGCAAGTATTTTACAAGGCATTCCTAAAACCGATATACATGTCCATTGCTTTGAAGTGTAAAATGTGGGTCAGATTAAACTGATAGAAGAGTTATCTAAATTGCTTCACTATGGGCACATAACATATGTAAAGCCAAAGAGCCAACACTGTGGCAAAAGTTCTGTGAAATGCTGGCATACTTCCCTCAAGACCATGCATGAATTCTGTTTATTGTGGTAAAAAAAGTGTTTCTCAAACGGCTGATATTGATTTCCTCCATAACTTGGTATAAGAAACATAGATGCAATTCTGCACACTGGATGAGCACAAATCAATCAAGCCCTTTTTTCCTGGATGAATCCCTCTTCCAAGGGTAAGAAATTACAATGTATATCTGCATTGGGAACAAATGAACGATCCTATCATCAGACCAGATAGAGACATTCTGCAGAATTACAAAAGAAAAACAACCAACATACGCAGTTTGGAATGCTTTTATGAAGACCGTGCAAAGTTACCACAAAAGTATGTGAAAACTGTTGAGACATCATCTCTTCTGCTATAGTGTTTCATACTACATAGCATATTTTTTTAACGGCATAATCCATTCTCAGAAAAGAATCGCTCCGAAAAATAATCCAAAAGAATACTTCTAGTTCTTCTTCCATGTCTAGGGCAGACATGAAACTGCCAAAATGAAGCCACCTTTTGGGGAATTCATTCTGCAGTTCAATTCGCCTGATCTAGTGTGAGAAAGATTAGCCGGAAAAACAAGGTTGCCGTTACCAGGGTACGCCAGATTGTTGTTCAAAAAATACCACAATCTTCAAGGAGGCTCTTTCTGTGTCCCCCAAATTCTAGTTTATTCTTGGGTGGTTCAAGTATGAACACATAAAATTAGAAAAGACAGAGATTGCTGAACTCTAGTTTGACATATTGACCTAAATAGGATTGTTGCGCCAACAGATAAACATTTGAAAATCCACCTTAAAGCCAATTGTTGTCAGTCTGAAATGTTATATAGTAGTGGTGGTGAATTTATGGCATGTATGCCAGAGGTGGCACTCAGAGCCCTCTATGTGGGCATCCATGCAGTCACTCCAGCACACAGTGCCATAACCAGAGGGGGCCGAGGGTGGGCTTGGCTCACCCTGAGTTAGCAGTTTGCCCACCCTGGCAAGGAGTGGTATCCCATAGGAAAGCATTGAAAAGATGCTTTGTTTCCCACCCACTTCTAGAATCCTAGCTACGGCCCTCCCAGCACAGAGTTTGCTCTGCCCCTCTGCCCAATGGGAGTGCTTCCTCCCTCCTTCGGCAGAGTTCACCCCACTCCTCTGCCCAGCAGACCAATGGGAGCACTTCCTCCCTTTCCCCAGCACAGAGTTTGCCCCTTCCCTCTGCCCAGCAGCCAATTGGGAGTGTTTCCTTCCTCCCCCATTGCTGTGTTGGCACTTTGCAATAAATAAGTGGGTTTTGGGTTGCAGTTTGGGCACTCGGTCTCTAAAAGGTTCACCATCACTGTTATATAGAATGGTGAAAATCCTGCCTTAAAAAAATCAGTATGACTCTCTGATTCACCAATGGCAGGGGGTTGGGCAGCCAAAGACATTTGTAACGTGAATAGTAAAAAGTATCCTTTGTTTCATGTCTTTGTACAGAGGAAAGCAATTGAGGAAGGAAAAGAGAGGAATTAGCCATTTAATTATTTAAAGAGCATGAGAGATGGAAAAACACTGACAAAATGAGTTACTGCTTAAATTAGCAATTAGGAACTTCTTGGAGTATATATTTTAAACTCAGAATGTGCCAGAAGCATAATATGTTCTTTAAGGTCTTGGCCTATCTTAATTTATTGTATGGAATAAGGGGCCTAATAAAGCTTGTAATTACTGCTGCATTGATCTCAGCATTTGGGAGAGCAAAGAAAGCAGCTGAGGCATACCCACCCTTCCAACTTAACACATATGTAAAAGTGAAGGATGTATGTTGGGTGAAGGTTTGAGTAATGTCTTCAGAAAGCACAGAACATGTGCTTGGTTACAATATCACCTGTATCATCACTGACTTAAAGTGTGACTACATAGTGAGAGAAATGTGCATTCACTCACTATTAAGTTACATCCAGGAATTTGGGTCTGTTCAACTTAAGAGGCCATGCTTAAATTGAACTGCTTGCAATTCTGCAAACAGCCCTGCAAGTTGTGTTGTTCAAGGTAAAGGTCGCCCTTGCTTGAAAGCCAGTCATATCCGACTCTAGGATTCAGTGCTCATCTCCATTATAGCCAAAGAGCCAGCACTGTCTGCGTATGCAGACATTTCCGTGGACATGTGGCAGGCATGACTAGACACTGGAGTGCATGGAACACTGTTTATCTTTCCACCAAAGTGGTACCTATTTATCTACTTGCAATTTCTTGCTTTCCAACTGCTAGGTTGGCAGGAGCTGGGACAGAGACAGGCGCTTGCTCTGTTGTGCAGTACTTGGGTCTCGAACCGCTGAAGGTGAGGGCACTTTGATCAATGCAGTGACCGAGGGTTATTGTTTGTGCAAAAGAGTTTTACTTATGGTGAAAAACAGAAGGGTTTAAATATTTACATCAACAAAGGTAACAGCAACACAAATAAGATAACTTCTCTTTTGGTGCCACCCAGTTCAGTTCACTACGGTGAATACTCTTGTAAGTTTGTGTGGCAAACACAAGTAACTCAGTCTTTAACTTACAAGTCACTTAGCTCAGCAAAATGGCAGTCCTTGGCTGAGCAAATGGTTCTGCTTACAATGCAAGTTGCAAAGTCCCTTTGGTGCGATGATGAAGCAATGAGTCAGCCATACCTGTCAACCATCCCGATTTGGCCGGGAAAACCCCGTAATTTGACGTCAATTGACATCATAACCCGCCCCCCGCTGCCGAAACCCCGTAATTTGGCAGCAAGGGGAAACGCTTTCCACGCATGTGCGGAAGCGCTACGCCGCTTGCGCAGCCCCTACACAAGCGGCGTATTGCTTTCTGCACATGCGTGGAAGGGGTAGGTCCCGTTTTTCCGGAGCCGCGGGTTGACAGGTATGGAGTCAGCGTATATAAGCAAAAACAGTTCCAAAGTCTTTAGGCAAATAAAGCAGTCAGTCTTACTCTTTCCTTTGGCAAGATGATCATCAGTGAGTCTGCAGTTTCTTGGAAAGTTTGTTCCAGCATGAAACCTTCTTCTTCCGAAGTACAATGACTAGTAGAAGTCCTTAGCACACAGGCAGTATCTTGTGCATGGGTTCCAGAGAGCATAAGGGAAGCATTTGGAGCATAGACCCTGGTGAGCACATAGGCTAAAGACATGTGAACAAAGACCTTGATTTATACACAGGTCTTGGAATTACACAGTCAGTGAGCAACACCTGTGCTGTTACAATCACAGAACTCTTAAGGCAAAACAGCAGTATTACAGTGGTATATAATATCCTATACAACTAGTTAGGCAAACACTTAGTACCCTAATAATGTCATCTTTTTTAAAAAAAGATTATAATACTGTGCTATTCTTTCAACAATTTATTTTCCATAGAACTTCTCTACTGTATATCTGAGGTCCTTATTCAAAATAATTTTCAGGTGACTTGCAATTCAGGTCCCTATTATAGGAATGCATTTGTCCTCATTCCTCTCTCTTGTCCCCTTTTTTCCCCATTACAGTAGACAGAGTGTGTAGTTTTTTGAAATTCTCCTGGTATATGAGCTTCCGATAATTAGGAATGGGGGTGAAAAATGCAGAGTGGAAATTGATGCTATTAAAGCACAAAGGTCCCACTGTCTGAAGGTGTCATTTTTCTCTTTGGACTATGAAATCCTTTGGAAATGATGCAGACAGGTGCCATTTTTTTAGCCTTTGTAATTTTCTTCTCTGATTCAAACTCAATTACATAAGCTGCTCCTAAGTATTGGATTAAATATCAAATTTTGGAGAAGATCAATGGAGAGCAGGAACAAATAGGGGCAATTTGGCAAACAAGAATAGCTATCAAGGGATGGGGTAGGTGGGTGGGGACTGGCAGTCAGGAAGATGAATAAGATTTATTGTCAAGTTGTAACTCATTGGAAATGAATCCTACAAACTAAACCCATTTGAACTTTCTTCTGGGCAGTTTAATAATGATGCCAATGTTGCGGCAACTTCTGATATGGCTTAGTGCCAAGCCCACCCACTTGATCTGCAAAGAAGACCAATAGTGGCTGTGGTGGCAACAGCTGAGATTTCTCAGTAGTTGAATAGAAAACTGGAAGCTAAACCTGCTAAAAACAGACAGATCTTTGTTCCTTCTTAGCATTTCGGGTGTGACACAATTAGATTATTTTTGACAGGAAGCAAGCTACTTCAATAGTGTTATCTTGGTTATTTCTAGATCTCCTTTTGCAGTATGATGGGTTATATATTGCACACACATAAATGCTGCATTGATTGAATTTCTCCACATTCACAGAAAACGCATTTTACTTGATTATTCTTTGATCTTCTTACTTTGTTCTGAAGTCTATCACATGACTTCCAGAGGTTCGAGACAGAATCTTATCCACATTCAACACTGTGTGTTGCTTTTGCTCTCAATAGGTTATGCCTAGCCCAGCAATGGTGAACCTTGGCACTCCAGGTGTTCTTGGACTGCAATTACCAGAAGCCTAAGTCAGCACTCCTGCTGATCAGGGCTTCTGGGAATTGAAGTTCCAGAACAGAGTGCCTAGGTTCGCCATCACTGGCCTAGCCTTTGCCAGGCTAATATTTAGAAACTGAGAGGTGTACAGAATTTCCCCCTAGGTTTTAGCCATTGGCTAGGGCAGGGGTGGCCAAACTTTTTGGGCCATGGTCTGATCACGTGGTTGAGAGGGGTGTTCACATGGTTCCTCCCACCAGAAGCAGAAGTAAAACATGCCTGTGCATGCACAAAACACTGCCGTAAATGCACCCGCAGCTGTCGTAAACATGTTTACGACAGCTATGGGTGCATTTATGGCAGTGTTTTGTGCATGTGCAAGCACGTTTTCCTTCCACTTCCGGGAGCAGCAATGGTGGCAGGACTGGATTATTAGGCACCACGGGCCGTAGTTTGAGAACCACTAGGCTAGGGGGTTGGTGTCCATGAAATGAGTTGATTTGGTGTTGCATTACCTTATTTTGTTCATTATTTCTTAGTATCATTCAGAGGGGCAATGTCAGCCCCAAAATATACTTTTTTCCATCAGGGTGGGTTTCAGGTAGCTAGTAAAAATGCTGGATAATTCATTTGTTTGGCATGTGCCATATGGCACTAGCATATTTTGCTGTGGAATAGCACAAGAACAAAGTTGCTGTTCTTACTGTTTGTGGGTAATACACCCCAGCCTGAACCACCTAGTTTCCTAAGCATTTTATTTCTGGTGGCAAATCTCTGCTTGGTGTTAAAGACAAATGTTTTCTATAGGTCAAAGCTTGATCTAGTGATGCCCCGATACTTTGAGTTAGGGCAACGTTCCAAAATCTTGCCTTCCCAGCTTATTTGGAGCTTTCTCTCATCTTTTCTGATCTTTAAGTGGAAGGTACAGACCTATGCTTTCAAAAGGTTTGTTTCAACTGATTGTTTTTGTAATACAGTATAGGAAAGATCTTCTAAGTGCTCAATGGACTCAAAGGTTTCCCCTTTTACTGTCAAGGTAAGATCATCAGCATAGTTAACACTCTTGCCATATGAGAATGCTGGTTGATCATTTGTGTAAATGTTAAAAAGTAATGGTGCCAGGATGCTACCCTGTGACAGGTTGTTCCTTTGACATCTCCAGCAACCATGCCTTTCTTTATGATCAACAAAAAAAATCTTCGTTTTTGAAACTAAATGGCAATCATCTCTGTTAATCCATGCTCTTTAGTAAGGAGGTAGAGCTCTTTGACCAACAATTGATGGTGGACAGAATATTTTGTTGCAATTCTGCTTAAAATGAGACTTGTTTTCTTTACCACAATTATATGTTTTTGTTGACTGTGGGTTCCCAGCATTAATTGGCATAAAACCTCTCCCGAGGGGTGCGCCTGGTGTCCACAGACCCGCATGGAAGTCCTCAAATTAGTTGGGGCCATGCTCTGCTGGAGGGGAAATTGGGAAATAAGCGGGTAGGTTAGGAATTAACAATAGCCCAGGCTGAGGGCAAACAGAGCTAGGCAGACAGACATGAGCAAACAGGGGACAAAGCTAGGTACTCGGGGTCAATACACACAAGCTCTGAGATTAGGGCAGGAACAATGAGTTTTGCCAGCCCAAGGCGATTAAGTGCGGGTTGTCCATTAACCTCAGGGCAGTTTCCAGAGCCACCGTTGTAGCCACACCACCGGAAAATACCATGCATGCAAGCCTTCTGTACAGGGGATGGTGCGATTATCTTACATACGCATCTTCGCCCCTAGGCAGGGAATAAATACTTGCTCCCAACTCAAGTCGGGGCTGGACTTCGCCACACATCTGCCTCACGCGTCTCATTACAACAGTTGACAGTTCACATTTAGCAAGCTATTTTCCAACAACAAAAAAGGAAAAGAAACATATTTTCTACTGCCCCTGTTGCATGCCCATCAAGTGCAGCTCTGGAAAATACGGGAAATTACTGTGCATGTGCAGTTGCGCATGCTCAGTAACACATTTGTGCATGCGCAGAACCCTTTGTGCATGCGCAGAACCCTTTGTGCATGTGCAGAACCCCTTTGCAATGGTCATGCATGCGCAGTAATCCCTTTCCCCACCATTCAAAATGCGGGATGGCGGCGGGAAAGGGGAGGAACGAGCACTAAAATATGGGAAATCCCGGGCAATATGGGATACTTGACAGGTATGCCCTGTTGGCTGGAAGTCTCAGGAAATGGTAATTATAAAAATTAAGTTCCCCATGGTCTGTTCATTTGTTACAATGGTCAGCAGCTAGGCTGTGAGAGGAGGCTGTACTGTATATTTATGCACAGATGAATAAAAAAGTGGTTTTCCTTTGAAGAGTGGGGGGGGGGGGGGGGGTCAGAAAGTGATTTTCTTGTAGGCCACAATTGGTTAATATTATTGATCAGTCTTCTACACATGTTTTCTAAATATCTAGGATTATAACATCTATTTTCCTCATGCCAACTGACAATGAGGGATGTAGTCCAATATATCTGAATACTGTATACTGGGCTGAAAAACTTAATTAAATTTAATCATATTTTAATATCATGTTTTAATTTACTGTGTTTTAATCAGATATTGATTACCTGTTGTATACCATCTTGGATCCCTTCCTTGGGAGAAAGGTATATAATATAATAAAATAAAACTTTAATCTGTGGAAATCCGTGTATAATTATTAATTTGAATTATTATCAGCCTTTTGCAGGCATACAGAACTCTAAATTGGACTAAAGTTTGAAGATTTTTGAATGGCAAATATAGTGACAATCAGCGAATAAAGGCAAGTTAGCCTCCCTCCATGATGTAGGATTCTAGAGAATTTTTTAATGTAATCCCCCAAACCTACAGTGTGTAATCATCACCCCAATAATATAGATACAAATATGCATATAAACACAAGTTCGTTCAGAAAGGATGCAGGGTAGGCTGAAGGCACTTGATGATCTTAGGCAGTGGTTCCCAACGTGGGGCCCACGCCCCACAGGGGGACTTCCATTCCCAGAATCCTAAGTCAGTACATTGGCTGATCAGTGCTGTGGAGAATTGACTTAGGCTTCTGGGAATGGAAGTCCAAAAACCAAAGGTTGGGAAACAATGTTCTAAGATAAAGGACAGGATGTCTAGTCCACTAGACTGACAGTCCTAGCAATGTAACAACATCCTTGACTGCATCTGAGAGCAACCATCTAGCTTAGGACGGTGGTTCCCAACCTTGGAGCCCCAGATATTCTTGGACTTAAACTATAGCCTAAAAAAACCCTGCCACACATGACTGCTGTGATAAGTAGTTTATCTCCCCTAGAACTAGGAGAATACAATTAAGCAATTGTTTTTAGTATGGATCTTTAATATTGTACATCTCCTTTTATGATGCAAATCAACAAGGGTAATGAGACAATAAGGAATTGAATTTGGAAAACACAAAATGGTGTAACTATTTTGTTATGTTAGAACTTAAATGTTTATTGCATATTTTATTGTTTAATTTGCTGTATTGTAACATTGTACCATTTGTAATTTTGTATACTGTATTTGATTTACTTGTTGTAAGCCACCCTGAGTTGGCCCTGGTCGAGTAGGGCGGGGTATAAATCGAAATAAATAAATGAATGAATGAATGAATGAATGAATGAATAGACAGTTGACATAAATGCTGAATTCAAGAAAACAAAATAATCAAGATAAATTTGTGTATGTGTGAAAATGTTCCTTTTTTTTAACTACAGCTCCCAGAATCCACAACCAGCACCTGCAGTCCAAGAAGGTAATGTTTCCAAAACAAGAGAGAACAGCTTTTCCAAACAGTGGTAAACATTCACATAATTCATTTGAACTTTGAATCAGTGACGGAAAAAGTAATTAAATAGAAACTATTTTGCAAGCTGAAAAGAAAATGTTGACTTTTCAATCTGAAAGGCGGATGTAATGCTTTGATGAACAGCATCTGTGGATATGGAACAGATGGAAGTGGCCAAATGTCGGGGGTAGGGTTATAGTGAGGGCGGAGGAAGGCTTTTGATTGTGCAATGAATATTCAACCACAGGACCACCCTGCTGGAGGCAAGACACACAGAAAAAGAAAAAACAGAAAGACACTGGGTGGTGTTGGCTACATGACTCGAGATTATTCTTTACCAGTGTTTTCTGAAACGTTGGCCAAAACAACTTAAGGCATATATTCTAGCTTCCAGTAAGGTGGTCTTGAGATAAGTTTCACAAATGGTGTTTTATTATGAAGTTTGGGGATGGAACACCACTTTTTTTCAGCACAGATGGAGGATGTGTAGCCCTTTCAGACGTTGCTGGACTGTAACCCTAATACTCTCTCACTATTGGCTATGTTGGCTAAGACTGAGGAAAGCCACAGTCCAACAAGCTCAAGTGGACACATTTCTCAGCACATCTTATAATACAGTACCTGCATTTTCTTCTGTGGTGTTTTTTTTAGAGAGGTGGTTCACTTGTTTTTGAGAAACAAACATATACAGTATGCATTTTGGAAACAAAGAGTATCTTGTATTGTTTCCAAAACATACAGGCTTTTTGGTGACCACTGTATAATACTGGAGAAGGATTGCAGTGGCTTAGTGGTTAAGGCGCTGAACTTGATGACTGGAAGGTTGGCAGGTCAGCAGTTCGAGTCGGATACGACTGGCTTTTGAGGAAGGGTGACCTTTACCTTTATATATTGGTATTATTATCTTTTTTATACGTATTTATTATAAGTAGGTTCACTGCATTATGGAGTAACACACAAAACACATTAAGAAATAAGCAAGCAAACAGACAGATGAACAGTCTCTTGCTCAATACCACCCACTTATCAGCAGTGACTAGAGCCTAGAATTTCAAGGGCAAAATATGGTGATTGAAATGTGCAATACTCCCTTTTCCCCTTATCCAAATCAGACTGTTATGAATCCCATTCAACGTTACCAAAATATTTGTCTGAAATATTTTTTTTGGCTGAAATATCATTGGCCAAACTGAAAATCATAGCCAAATTGTGCTTGAGCGGTATCCCAGTGTAAGCATACACACCATCCATCTTCTGGCAATGTCTGCTCAACATATTTCATGCCATTCTGTTTGCTTAGTAATCAGCACATACAAAGGGAAGCTCTTGTATGTTGGCACAGCAACAATCTGTCTGTGAATGGGCAAGATGGCATTCCAAAGAACTGAGCTGCTGTTCCTTCCAGATGTACGCTTTTCATAAGTTCTAGATCAGGGGTGCCCAAACTTTTCAGGCCACAGGCCGGTCACATGGTTCAGGGAGCCAGTCATTATGGCCCGGGTCCCGGATCTGACCCCCGACACCAATTCATCTGGCTCATAAAGCCCTCGTCCGTACGGGCGCATTTTACTTCCGCTTCCAGGAGCAACGAGGGCTAAGTGGGCCAGATGAATTGGCTTTGGGGGCCAGATTCATCCCCCAGGCGGTAGTTTGGGCACCCCTGTTCTAGATTCCCACAGTCAGCATAGCTAGAGAGTTTGCCTTTTGTGATAGGATGAAAGGAATCATCAGGCTTTAAGAATTTTCAAAAGAACATAGTGTTTAGAAAGATTGGTATCTAGAAATATTGTTTAGAAGGAGGGAGTAAAGGGGAGAGTAAATGTGGGAAGTTACTTTAAAAGTAATTAGTTATATTTCTGATATCAAGTAAAGATTGGTGATGGATTTAGATGAATATGTTCTTGTTGGATTGGGGCCGTGAAGCGGCCCTTAGGGTCCCGGAGGAGACTGGTCAAAGGAACGACACGAGACAAGATGGAGCGAAGACCAGTGGTTTATTGAGGGAAAAGCATCAGCATATATAGGAATAGAAGGCAACGTGTGATAGAATCGTCATCTGACAGAAAATCACGTCACCCATTTACCCGGGTTAATGGGGAATCTCTCAGGGCAAACACTGACAGGGGAAATCCATTGTTCGTGGCTTACACCAGGGTAAACATGGCCACTATTTGCACTAGAGCTTAGGCTCTTCTGTGAGTGAGTAATTGCCTAATTGCTAACAGAAGTTAGCGATCTCGCTTCCCTCAGCAGAACTGCCGGTCAGGTCAGATGTGGGTGAATCAACCCTATGATTATTAATCCGCTCCCCAATTTCTGTACTGGCAAGGGCCAGTGGCCAGGAGCTTTCTCGACTGGTTTAACCTCTGCCAGGGGCCGTATTATGCCAATTGTGCTCGCGGAACCCACATGTTCTGATGAGTACTAGGAGCATGCCTTTGTTTGTTTTTTGGTATTCTCTTTTACTATAAATTCCACAACTCTCCATTCTGGGAGACAGATAGACACCTACAGACAGGTAAATGTGTCTGACCTAGTAGCAAGCCCTAAGATGGAAGGCTTCATGGCCTAACTCATCTTGGCTTCTTGCTCAAAAAACAGGTTTTCTCAGGGCTTACTGATAGCTTCCTTTCTGGAGCAGCAAGCTAGCCCTAGGCCTTCAAGCCTTCTAGCTTAGACTTTTCTTTCAGGTTAGCCACATTTTAAGTGCCTGTAGGAATCTGTCTGTCAGGTTGGACTTTCACAATGGAGAATTCTAGGATTTGTAGTTCAAAATACCATACTGAAACAAAAACGAATGGTGAATTCCTATTAGCTGCACATTAATCATCACCTCTTAAGTATGTGTTTCTCTTCTGTGAAAATGAAATGATAAATCCCAGAAACCAATGCTGGCTTTGAAAAGCCTGTAGACAAGGTACTCACAGAGGGATTCTTTCTCCAAATGAACATACCATCTTTTATTACACTAATGCTCTTATTTGTTCAGTTACCTCTTTCGTTATGTTCAGTCGGCACTACCTGTGTTGTGAGAGAGAGGAGATGAGGCATGTGGATGATATGACTCCTTCTTCTTGCTTTTCTCACTGATTTTTCACTTCTTTCATGCCCAGATCAAATTTTGGATTGTCAAAATGTGGCCACTTTCTTGGCTTTGTTGTTAGCCAAACCTAAGTCCTTAATGGTATACACATAACAGTGTGTTGTTGTCTGCCAGCAGTCCCCACTTGAGTATGTTGGTCTTGCATTTAGGGAATCCAACCCTCAGCCTATCCAGAGTCCTCCAAGTGATGTAGGAGAGGTTGAGTTATTCTTTGTCCAGTGAGATCCTTCCTCCATCTTCTAATTTGGTTTTTCTCTTCCATATCCTCAACAATGTTTGTTCTTGCCATAAAGCTCTTCCTGGATCTGAGCCAGGGAACTTGAGGCATACAGTATATCCATTCAGATAATGTTGAGGATCATTCTCTTATTTAGTTCTCTTGGTGTCCTCTCCTATTTCTCTCCTTATCTTAGGTTGAGCAATACCAACAAGAGGATATATTTTCTCAACTGGTGTAGGTTCAATTTTTCACTGGGAGATAGCAGCAGCAGCAGCATGGTCAGTGGGGAACCCTGACATGAATCCTAGTTGGTGCCAGACACTGTCAACAAATAATTGGGGAGGGTGTCATTGTATAAGCAGCAGAATTCCATTATAGAAAACTGTTTGCAAGCTACCTGCACTACACATGCATAGCACATGTACAACTGAAACTCTTCCAGCAGGTACCATGAGCATACCTGTCAAGTTTTGGATTTGAAAATAAGGGGAATTTTGACCACACCCCTCTGTGGGTATGGCCAATTCTGTGGGTGTGGCCAAATATAGCCATGTGACTTGCTGGGCTCTAGTCATGCCTGCCACATGGCCATGAAAATGTCTGCAAACACAGACAGCACTGGCTCTTTGGCTGTAAATGGAGATGAGCACTGCACCCTAGAGTTGGATATGACTGGCAGATTTTACTTTCTTAGGATCAAAGATCTCTGCAGATGGTGATTGCAGCCGTGAAATAAGGCGACTGATGCTTGGGAAACAAGCTATGAGAAACCTGGGGAACATAGTTAAAAGTAGAGGCATCACCTTGCAAACAAAAAAATTCATAGTCAAAGCAATGGTATTCCCGGTGGTAATGTATGGGTGTGAGAGCTGGACCATTAGGAAAGCTGAGCGCAGAAAAATAGATGCCTTTGAAATGTGGTGTTAGAAATAGGTCGATCCTAGAAGAAATCAACCATGACTGCTCATTAAAGGTGAAATAATAAAGATGACGCTAAAGTACTTTGGACATCAAATGAGAAGAGAGGATTCACTTGAGAAGGCCTTGATGCTGGGAAAGGTGGAGGACAAAAGAAGGGGGTGGCCAAAAATAAGATGGCTAGATGATATTGTAGATGCAATGGGCACAAAGCTGTGTGGGCCTAGAACCCATTCCCCATCTTCTTGGAGGATTTTTGTTTTGTTTTCTTTCTTGTTTACTCAGTGGCTTAAGTGACAAAGATGCTGACTGGGAGGCAGAAGGTCAGCAGTTCGATTTCTGAGTACTGCAGGACGGAATGAGCTCCCGTCTTTGTCCCAGCTCCTGCCATCCTAGCAATTTGAAAGCAAGAAATTGCAAGTAGATAAATAGGGACCACTTTGGTGGGAAGGTAACAGCATTCCATGCGCTCTGGTGTCTAGTCATGCCTGCCACATGACCTCGGAAATGTCTGCAGACGCAGACAATGCTGGCTCTTCGGCTTTGAAACAGAGATGAGCACTGAACCCTAGAGTCAGATATGACTGGCTTTCGTGCAAGGGAAACCTTTACCTTTACCTAACTCATTTTTAATTATTATTTTTTTCCTGGGAAGCAAAGAAAGTGCAGAATAGTAAACCAGCCCCCTAGGGTTGCCAACCGCTTGTAAGCAAAAAGACGAGACGGCTCGGGTGTAAAGTACCAAAAATGCGAAGGATCCACCCGAAAAATTGGGTGAAAGGAAAGAATACTTTTTAAAATGATTTTAATATAACATGAAGAACAAGGAGAGCCAGTGAAAGTACCCTTGGTGAATGATATTCGATAATGAAGTAGCGTCTTTAGGTACATAAAAGGAATACAGTCATGCAATATTTAAATTACGTATCAGAGGATTGCAGTCACCTTAAATGTATACATGTATACCTTATAAAATATTCCGCTTGGAAATCGAGCTATATAATTGCTAAAGTAATATAAATCACAATACACATTGTGATTGGGCGTCCAGCCCAATAAGAGAATACATCCAGGAGGCGAGAGTATTATTTTTCAGAATCTTGAAAAAAATACGAAATATCCGAGCAAACCGAACGGATATCGACTTTGGTGTTCTGCTTATATGAACATTTTTCACACATGTTTCCGAACACCTGGAGCATCGTGACCCCTTGTACAAATACTCTTCAGGAATTTATCTAAGACTTTACTATCAGACACCGAAGTTGATTTGTTGACTTTTATTACTCCTAACGTCACTCATGGAGCTTTTTTCCTTCCGATGATTGTCATTATATAGAGTTTTTGGTATTACCGCTATGGATTTGTACCTGTCTTACTTCGTTTAAGAGCACCTCATGATTTTCGAACTGATTACTTCATAGTTATACATGTTTATATGTACCGTATTTTCCGGCGAATAAGACGACTGGGCGTATAAGACGACCCCCAACTTTTCTAGTTAAAATGTAGAGTTTGCAATATACTCGCCGTATGACTACCCCTCTTCCAACGGCACTCAGGGGATGCCCAAATGAGGCTTCTTTCATGCCCCAAGTGCAGCCTTTGGGTATTGAAACCCAACCTTCCAGTCACCAAGTTCAGCGCCTTAACCACTAAGGTTTGTCCCCAACATGCTGGGTACTCTTTTTATAGACCTCAAAAGGATGGAAGGCTGAGTAAATCTTGATTCCCATCAGGATTGAACGCACAATGTCAGCAGTTTCAGCTGCAATACAGAGGTTTAACCACTGTGCAAAAGGTAATGGTTTCCCTTGCTTGAAAGCCAGTCATATCCGACTCTAGAGTTCAGTGCTCATCTCGGTTTCAAAGTTGAAGGGCCAGCACTGTCTGCTTCTGCAGATGTTTGCATGGCCATGTGGCAGGCATGACTAGACACCGGAACATTGTTTACCTTCCCAACAATGTGCTCCCTATTTATCTACTTGCAATTTCTTGCTTTTGAACTGCTAGGTTGGCAGGATCTGGGACAAAGACAGGAGCTCATTTCGTCCTGCAGTACTCAGGAATCGAACTGCTGACCTCCCGGCTTCCTGTCAGCATCTTAGCCATGTCAGCCGTGCTACCAGGGCTCATATATTGTTTCCTGTTCAATCACTGTCCAATGTAATGTCTCTTGGTTGTTTTAGAAAAGGCAACTAAAGCATTATGATTTAGAATGATGCAACATTTGAGAAAACACCCATCCCTTATGGGCTTTGCTTCACTTCATCATCATCCATAACATATGAGCTTGGAGTTTCTGCTGTAGCTCCCGGGAGAGGGAACAGCACTCTGGTCTGTGTAGTGTGAAATCTTCCCCCTCTGAAAATGTATTATTCCTCTACAGTGCAATGACAACTTTTATTCAGGATTCCAGAGGAATCCACCCACCTCCCTTTTACCTTCCCCGCCGGTGAAAGGGGCGGGAAGGTGCGGCTCGCGATGTCTCCGAGCCCGACAGGGCTCCTTTTACCTTCCCCATTGGTGAAGGGGATGGGGAGGTGTGGCTCGCAGCATCCCTGCCCCCTTCACCGGCGGGGAAGATAAAAGGAGCCCTGTCGGATTCGGAGCCACCACGAGCCGCAACTCCCCACCCCCTTCACCGGCGGGGAAGGTAAAAGGAGCCCCGTTGAGCTCGGAGACACCACGAGCTGCACCTCCCCGCCCCCTTCACCGGCGGGAAGGTAAAAGGAGCCCCGTCGGGCTCGGAGACACCGCAAGCCGCACCTCCCTGCCCCTTTCACCAGCAGGGAAGGTAAAAGGAGCCCTGTCGGGTTAGGAGCCACCACAAGCTGCACCTCCCCGCCCCCTTCACCGGCTCCTTTTACCTTCCCTGCCGGTGAAGGGGGCGGGGAGGTGCGGCTCGCTGTGTCTCCGAGCCTGACAGGGCTCCTTTTACCTTCCCCACCGGTGAAGGGGGCGGGGAGGCGCGGCTCGTGGATACCACCACCCCAACCGGGGATGGGGGGTGAGGAGGAGCAGCAGCTGACCGGCAGGGGGGAGCTAGCTGCAGCCGCGAGGCTGAGAGTGGTGGTATCCGGGTGGCCCCTTGCTCCGGAGGCCTCGCGGTGGCGGCTGGTTTTCCCCGCCAGTCAGCTGATGCTCCTCCTCTGCACCACCACCCCCAGCCGGGGGTGAGGAGGAGGAGGAGGAGCAGCAGCTGACCGGCGTGGAAAGCCGCCGCTGAGAGGCGTCCGGAGCAAGGGGCCGCCCAGATACCACCACCCCAGGGGGGGTGAGGGGGAGGAGGATCAGCAGCTGACCGGCGGGGAAAGCCATTCACTGCCTCCGCCGCAAGGCTGGGGGTGGTGGTATCCTGGCGGCCCCTTGCTCCAGAGGCCTCGCGCAGCGGCGGCAAATGGCTTTCCCTGCCGGGCGGCCCCTGGCTCCAGAGTACCCAGCGTATAAAATGACCCCCAACTTTGGCACAGATTTTTTGGGGTTAAAAAGTCATCTTATACGCCGTAGATGTCTTAGCATCATTTTTGTGTGTTGTGATTTATATTACTTAGCAATTATATAGCTCGATTTCCAAGCGGAATATTTTATAAGGTATACATGTATACATTTAAGGTGACTGCAATCCTCCGATAGTAATTTAAATATTGCATGACTGAATTCCTTTTACATACCTAAAGACGCTAATTCATTATTGAATATCATTCACCAAGGGTACTTTCACTGGCTCTCCTTGTTCTTCATGTTATATTAAAATCATTTTTAAAAGTATTCTTATTTATTTTTATTTATTTATTTATTTATTTTTCACGCTTATATACCGCCCACTCAGGTACAACCCAACTCAGGGCGGTTTACATAGCGGACAGTAAATACATAAAAGACACATGATAAAAAAGTTAAAAGTTAAAAAAGTTAAAAAAAACCCACCCATAAAAGGTGCGCAAGAACCGAAGGGACCTTGGGGGAAGGCACACTTCCCTATACCAACCACCCAACGGTACCCCCATCCCCACCCGCACCCCAAACTTGGCCCGCCAGCCAGGTCTTTAGTTCCTTCCTAAAGGGCAACAACTCCGTCTGGAGATGCAGTTCCACAGGCAGGAGGTTCCAAAGGGCTGGTGCAGACACGGAGAAGGCCCTCCTCCTTGTGCCAGAGAGGCGAGCCCCCCTGGCTGATGGCACAATTAGAGAGCCCCTCCGGTCTGCTCTGGTTGGACGGACAGATGTCCTTAGGGCGATGCGGTCTCTAAGATACCCTGGCCCACTACCATGTAGGGCTTTAAAGGTCAAAACCAGCACCTTGAATTGCACCCGGAGACAAACTGGTAACCAGTGCAGCCTCCGAAGCAGTGGTGAGGCATGGGCATAACATCCACACCCCATCACCACCCGGGCCGCGGCATTCTGGACCAGCTGCAGCCTCCGAATGGTCATCAAGGGCAGCCCCATGTAGAGCGCATTACAGTAGTCTAGTCTGGAGGTCACCAGAGCGTGAGTGACCATGAGCAAAGAGTCCCGGTCCAGGAGTGGGAGCAACTGGCGAATCACCCGAAGTTGGGCGAAGGCCCTCCTGGCCACAGCCGCCACCTGTTCTTCTAGCAGCAGCCGCGAATCCAGGAGGACCCCCAAGTTGCGCACCAGGTTGGTCTGGGGCAAAACAGCCCCATCCAAAACCAAAGATGGTAGCTCCCGGGATAACACAGGACCCCCTATCCGTAGCCACTCAGTCTTGCTAGGATTCAGCTGTAGCCCATTTGCCCCCATCCAGACGCCAACAGCCTCCAGACAGCTAGAAAGGACTTTGACTGCATCACTGGGGTTCCCACGGGCCGAGATGTACAACTGTGTGTCATCCACGTACTGGTGGTACCGCACCCCGTGGGAACGGATGATCTCACCCAGCGGCTTCATGTAGATGTTAAATAGGAGAGAAGAGAGTACCGAGCCCTGAGGCACCCCATATTTTAGGGGCCTAGGACTCGACCTCTCACTCTCCAACCACACCGACTGGGTCCGGCCCCTCAGAAATGAGGAAAACCAGGACCACACCGTACCCTAGATCCCCAATCCTTTCCTTTCGCCCAATTTTTCAACTGCTTGTAAGCAGCTTGGCTTTAATGAACTAGCCCTGCACATGACTAGACACACTCTCTCTCTCTCTCTCTCTCTCTCTCTCACACACACACACACACACCATTAGGGTGGAGGAGCAAGGGATTAATTCCCCCAAATTAACCAATCTATTTGTTCCTCGCTGCAACCAATTGAAGCACCAACACCTGAGAATGTCGGATCCAGTTTAAGGAAGGGAATTAGTAAAGTAAAAAGCAACCTCTGTAGTTTCCAAGCCTCCCAGCAGCTGAGGAGTTAATCTCCCTCCAGATGGTTTGTTAGAAGGTGAGGTGCTCTCTCTCTCTCATATAGTGATCAAGCAATATCCCCCCTTCCCAAGTTAACTCTAAAACAGAAACGGAAGCCTCCAGCTAGGAGGCAGGGCAGAAACAGCTCAATAAACCATGAGAGTGAGAGAGAAGTCTCTCACTGATTTGCCCCTGCATATATGAAATATCGCTCACCTCTAGAGTAGACTCCCGTCCCATGGTGGCTCCGAACAGCAGCAGCAAAAATGAAGCCTCCATGACCATGTGGCAGGGAAGGAAATTGAAAGAGAAACTACAGAACGCCCCCACCACCTTCTCTCTCTCTCCTTCCACAAGCGAAAAGCCACACAGCGACCTCTGGTGGCCAGAAAAACATACTGCAGCTTCGCCTGTGAGGGCTCCGGTCAGGATTTTAAAAAATTAAGGGATATTACGGGGAAATTAATAAAACGGGAGGGGGCGGGAAGAGGGGTAAAAATAAGGGCTTTTCCTGGGAAAAACGGGATACTTGGCAGGTATGACCATGAGACACTTCCTGCAAGGAAACAATGAGGCAATAACCACTGTTTGGTATTTCAATAAATATAATTGCATTTTTATAGAGTAACTGCAACTGCATATTCAACATCATTTATTATCTAGGCTGTGGAGAGAGGCAATAGAGGCAATATATCCACATTTTATGCCAGTACATAACCATTTTACATGCAGGTGTGTTCTGATAAATAGACTTTATAAATATGTAGATATGAAGCTTGTGGTAAATAGGAAGAAATGTCATGCATGTGCACTTTAGGAGATTTAACTTGGAGATAACTTGGCCAAAGAGTGGCAGTTAGCAGAAAGTGACCATATTCTGCTTGAGTTGTTATTTTTAAAGGAAACAAAAGTAGAGTGTAGTTGCAGGTGTATGTTGGATTTTAGGAAAACCAGTTTTAATAAGCTCAGAACAATGATAAACAAGGTTCCACAGCAGGAGATCCTAACAGTAGGTGGGACTTTCTTAAAAGAAAACTCTATGCAGTTACAAACAATTCCAACAAGAAGAAATTATGGAAAACAACAAACAAAGACATAAACTCAATGTGGCTTAGCAAAAAGATCAGAGAGTATCAGAAAGTTAAAAAAAGGACACTTATAGGAAGGGGGAAGAAAGGTCAGGCCACAAAGGAAGAGTACAGATAAGTAGCAAATAGTTGCAGGGATTGTGTTAGGAAGGTAAAAGCTGAAAATAAACTAAGGTTAGTTTAGTGTTCAGGGAATGAAGAAGCAGATGAGTGAAGTAGTTAAATTCAGCTCTTTTTTAGTGGGTTTTGAACACAGTTTGGATGGGGCAAAACTCAGACTTATATACACTATAAACAGTAACAGTAACAATAATACAACAAGCCCATTGGCTAACAGAGTGTGCACATTTTCGATCCACTTATTTGCATAAGAATAGATACATGAGAAAAGATACATTCCGCTCCTATAAACAGTAACAGTAACAATAATATAACAAGCCCATTGGCTAACAGAGTGTGAAAACACAGTTAACATACATAACAGTTAGAAAGAAATACTAAAAGCAAGAAAAAAATCTTCAGGTACATTCATGGCAAACAAAAGAGAAAAGAAATGGTGGCTGAGCTATTAAGTGGGGATGGAAAAGTGATAACTGAGGACAAAGAAAAGGCAAAAGAACTCAATGCCTACTGTTCTTCAGTCCCCTCCCCACACAAAAGACATCTATGACTCTCAACACAAATGTGAAAAACAAGTGGAGGATACAAGATTGCAGCTTTAGATCGATAAACACATAGTTAAGGAATAGTCTTCTTGTTGTTGTTGTTCAGTCGCACAGTCGATTCCGACCCTTTGCGACCCTATGGACCATTGTTCTCCAGGAATAGTCTTATTTTCTTGAAATCATGGAAGATGGGTGAAGTGCAGATGATTGGAGGAAGGCTAAGTTGTTCTTATAATCAAAAGGGGCAAAAAGGAGAAACTTGGGAACTACAGACCAATCAACCTGATGTCAATCCCTGGGAAAATTCTGGAGAAGATTATAAAACAATCGCTCTGCAAGCACCCTGAAATCAATGCAGAGATATCTAGAAGCCAACACAGATTTGTCATTAACAAATACTGCCAGATTAATCTTATCTCATTATATTTGATTGGGTAACTTTCTTGGTAGATGGTGGGAATGCTGTAGATGTACTATATCTTTAATTCAGCAAGCTTTAGACATACACAGAAAGAGCCTCCTCTAAATTTTTGTACAATTTTTAATTATAACGAACAACATGCATAAATATGTTGCTATGAGCCTTGCCCAGCAGTGAGAAGGAACGACAGACTTCAGGAATCAGGATAAACGGCTGATTTAATTCATTTTTCAGTCCCATTAAATAGACAAAAAGCCCTGTTGGCAAGCAGAAATGGCTAACTTGTTTTTTACCTCTTAATTACTAACAGAGTTGTATTCTTGACTCAACAGATTAACATTCCATTTTCTACCAGGAAGAAATCTCTAACCAGAAAGAGTTAAGTATTAGAATATACAAGAAAATAATTAGATATTAGGTTGACCTGAACCATGGGTGACTTTTTGGTCAATTTAGGAGGTAAAAGGTTACTTAGATTATTAATCAGTTTAAGGATTCTGCCCTGTTGCTTGATTGAGTCTGAGGGCGTGTCTTCAAAACTCGCTCCAGCTTGGAACCCTTAATATTAAATAATGTGTTTAATATATGAATCTGCTCAGGTCAATCTAATGCATTCCTACATAAATAAATAAGGATTTCTCTGAAATTCACTGATTGAAGCATTGCTAAAGGTGTCCAGTTTAGTTTCAAAATTAACTTCCCTGGCTTTTAGAAATCATGCTGTTAAAATCCATCCTGATTGGAACCTGCTGGACTAGACAGGCCAGATGTTTTTAGTAAAGGTAAAGGTTTCCCTTGCTCGAAAGCCAGTCGTATCAGACTCTAGGTGCAGTGTTCATCTCTGTTTCAAAGCCGAAGAGCCAGCGTTGTTTTTAGGAAAGGTGTTATTCACTGTCTTCTTCTGGTCTCTACGCTCAGTTTCCATTCTCAAAGGGACTATGTATAAAGCCGGGTGTTTTATGCCAGGTGCCATACCTCTGCGTCCAGCCCCGCTTTTGCTTTTAGTGAAATGGCAAAGATCTAAACATTACTCAAGCAGCAGTGATAAATACTGACTGGTGGGATTTTGAAGAAAGCTCCTGAGGACTCATAACAAAAATATATGATGTGCACACTTGAAAGCTGTGAATAATAAAGCGGTCAGCAGCAGTTAATGTGTGAGTTCTGAAAAGAAAAATAAAGAGCAAAAGAGCCAATGTTTATAATTGGCCAAATTAAACAAGAGGCAATTATGGCTAACTCAGTCCCTTAAGATTCATAAATCCAGTCAGGGCAATCCAAGGGAGATTGTGAGGAAGCTGTTGCTCTAATTGTGACTTGTTTAGCTTGGCCGTTTTAGTGGCCAGTGCTAGTTGGACTTGGCTTTCTTTGGAAGTCTCACACCTCTGGAAGAGCTGGGTAGGCTCTCTTTTTTCACTAGTTTGGCTCCCCACCCACGCCCGGCATAAATTGCCTTCTGAATCAGATAATACTTTTTTATTTCATTTTATGTGCTAATGAAATGGCACGAACTGAAAAGACAAATAGAATGTGTTGCACCAGAAGACTCAGATGGCACAACTGGGACAACCAGTGGTACAGTGCCATGCCAACTCAATTCCTAAGAATGAAAGAGTTCATAATTTAGTAACACTCCTTTGGTATTAAGGACTTAGTAATTTGAAAACTTGCCCAAGAGGCATAGGATGAGTAGTTTTTGAAAGCCCTGTACATTGCTGTGCAGAAACGTCTTGAAAGCAGTTTAGAATAAAATTATACTTTAAGTTGCTCTTCAGTCCTCCAGTCCTGGTGGAGACCTTAAAAACATTTCACTGAGCTCCTCAATATATGTAGGTTTCTAGCAGGAGAGGACTAGAGGTGCTTTGAGTATTATATATACAGTACTGTGCAAAAGTCTTAGGCCATGATTAGATTTGATGTTTTAGCAATGGTACAATGACCATATGTAATTATTTCTCAGTCTCTTCATTAGAACACAACCGGAAGATACAGGAAAACTGTAGGCAGAATTAAAAAATGAGCTAAAGTGGCAAGTATTTAGTGTGACCTCTCCTTACATTTGAGCAACAGCAGAAACTTCTTCTTCTTCTTCTAGCGTCATATCCAATTCTGAATATTGGCCATCATCATGGCGATTAAAAATGAAGACTGTCCTGGGAACAATATAATGCAGTGGATTTCCATTTGCTTTCTGCATTGCAGTGTGTCACCCATACCATTGATCCAGTTCCGCGAATCACTTTCTGGTCCTGAGCCCATTTGGCACACAAAGTCCTCATCAGCCCCGGGCCAGTATTAATGAATAAAAGCAGGGATGTGGCTCTCATAAACCTAAATGGAATGGAATCCTAACTACCATCATTGCTAACACCTCTATATGTCATTACATGGCAAAATGATTGATGTGGAAAAGAACTTTACACCAGGTTTGTGCAAGACATGCTTGTGCATTTCATACAGTACACACACATGTTGTATGAGTGTAATACACTGGAAGTTTGCTAACAAGACCATCTTTCAGTCACATCGTTTCACTCAAAATACCAAGGATTACCGAATTTTACAGAAACAAAATCATATTTTTGCATCAGCATGGCCATTCACAAAGTGAAATCAACAAACAAACTGGGTATTCAAAATGTGGTATTCAAGCTGTTATAACGAAATATGAAGAATCAGAAGAAGACAAGGCCAAAAAAAGGACTAGAAGACCAAGAAAACTTTCAAATTCTAATGAGAATTCCTCACAGATTCTTCTTTGAGAGACTGGAGAAAGTCCAGCAATAGGTGTTTTTCATAGGAAAATGTTTCTTGTCTTGCAAATTAGTTTTGCCATTGTGCTGATTAGCCATTGGGAAGTAAATACATTCTTCATCTTCAAGTCTGATTTTCCATGCAGTCACGGAAATCATTATTAGCTTGTAAGCATGTGCTGTCAATAGCACTTGATTTGACCATTTCTCAAAGTGCACTTGATTGTTTTGTATCATCTCTGGTTGCGACTTTGTGTGCTATCTTCTTGCCTAAAAATCAAACAGCCGGTCCTCATCCTGTTATATTACCTGCTAGAAAGTTTAAATTTTGCTGCATTATGTGGTCATAATGTGTTATATTGCTAATTACCCATGGGCAATGGGTAACACAACTAGCTGAATAATTTACTGAGTTAGGTATCTGACTGTGGAGCAATAGCTTGAGAGTTTGATTTCCTCCTGTACTTTGCAGGAGGAAAGCCAGCTGTGTAGCCTTGGGCAAGCTACACTGGCCCCGAGCACCCTCAGAATAAGGGAATGACACACTACTTTTGAATCAGAGGAAATGCTGAAAAGGCTCACCATAACTCAGAATAGACTTGAAGGCATGTAGTTATTATAGCTTGGCTAAATAGCTCAGTAAGTTACATATCAGGTTGTGGAGCCACAGACTGGGAGTTGGATTTCCCTCAGTGCATCCAGAGAGAAGAGCCAACTGTGTAGCTTTGGGCAAGTTGCACAGTCTCAATGTAACTCCAGAAAAAGGGAATGTTAAATCATTTCTGAGTACACTATACAGTACTTTTAAAAAGCTGGAGAGGGTTGCCATAAGCAAAGGCATACAGTTGTTCTTAGTAATAGTAGTAGTACACAACCCTTGAAAATTAACAAATGAGTAACATTGTTTTTGAGATAAACCTCTGATTTATCATCTTTCCTTTCCTTCACTATTATACTTCTTTGTACTCTTGCTAAGAATGTACAAATACTTGCATATATCATTCACTACATGCACATTTCCCTCTATTTCCCAAAGTATTTTTATCCATGTTATTTTCATCTTGTATTTAAATTTTTTAAAAAAAAACCTGTTCTTTCTCTAATGTAAATAATTGTTATGCTTCTTTACTTCTCTTTCACTTTTTATTCTTACTTAAATGCTTATAAAGTAAATCAATTAACTTTTCCTTGATAATGCTTTGATAATAATTAACAATCTGCTCTGCTTTCAACATCTTTGTTGCTAACCCCCTAATTTGTTTAATGCTAATATGCCTACTTTTAAGTGAAGTTACAATATCCTTTACATGGGGTGGGAGGATGGCTTCACAGATACTGTAGAGCAGGGTTTCTGAACCTTGGCCCCCCAGATGTTCTTGAACTGATCAGCAGATGCTCTGACTTGGGCTTCTAGTAATTGAAGTCCAAGAACACCTGGAGGCCCAAGGTTGAGAAACTCTGCTGTAGAGCTTCACTCCCACTAGGTCTAGCAGTAGTCCAACAGTATCTAGAAGGCCAGATAATCTCCATTCTTGCCTTACATGTTACAGTATATGTGTATTCTCTGTCCCTGCATACAACACACAATGCTATGTACTGTATGTGGCTAACATATGGAGTAACAGTAGGAAGCAACAGCATTTGGTGTAGGAAGTGAATTTTGGCTGGAAAATGAGGGCCTACTTTTTCTTCTGTTTACCACAGACAAATGGAACATGGTGTGTATTTTGAGAAAGAGCCTAGAACTGAACTGCAGCTGCCATGTCTAGCACACCAGGATGAAACATAAAAGTTTTTGTCTGGCCTTATGAAGTGCAAAATGGTAGGCTCTGAAAGAAGGAAGGGTTTAATTTCCTAGTTCCAATCTCTGATGGAAAAATGGGACTCTCATCTCAGTCTGCATAACAGCAGAAGTGCTGAAATCCTTTGATCTCCTCTTTTGTTGCTTTTGTATGGGCATGTAATCAGTGGATGTATAAATTCACACAGAGCTTGGAGTATAATTTCAGTGCCAAAACACTGCCTGGATTGCATGAAGCAATCGTAGAATGCAGAAGTGCCACTGAGTCATACCTGGCAAGTATCCCGTTTTCCCCAGGAAAACCCCTTATTTTACCCCTGTTCCCGCCACCTCCCGTTTTATTAATTTCCCTGTAATATCCCTTATTTTTTTAAAAAAAATCCTGACCGAAGCCCTCACAGGCAAAGCTGCATTATGTTTTTCCTGCCACCAGAGGCCACTGTGGCTTTTCGCTTGTGGAAGGGGAGAGAGAAGGTGGTGGGGGCCTTCTCTTTCATTTCCCTGACACATGGTCATGGAGGCTTCATTTTTGCTGCTGCTGGTCGGAGCCACCATGGGATGGGAGTCTACTCTAGGTGAGCGATATTTCATATATGCAGGTGAAAATCAGCTCTTGGTCTGGGGCAGAGACTTCTCTCTCACTCTCATGGTTTATTGAGCTGTTTCTGCCCTTCCTCCTGGAGGCTTTCATTTCTGTTCTAGAGTTAACTTGGGAGGGGGGTGGGTTGCTTGATCACTGTATGAGAGAGAGAGAGAGCGCTGAGATTAATTTTGCTTGCAGTTGCCTAGCTGGGTTCCTTTTACAGTAGGAAAAGCTGCTGCCAAAGGTTTCCCCGCCCTGCCCAACAGGCACCCCACCTTCTAACAAACCATTTGGGGGAGATTAACTCCTCAGCTGCTAGGAGGCTTGGAAACTACAGAGGTTGCTTTTTACTTTACTAATTCCCTTCCTTAAACTGGATACGACATTCTCAGGTGTTGGTGCTTCAATTGGTTGCAGTGAGGATCAAATAGATTGGTTAATTTGGGGGAATTAATCCCTTGCTCCTCCACCCTAATGGGGGTGGGGGGGGTCTAGCCATGTGCAGGGCTAGTTCATTAAAGCCAAGCTGCTTACAAGCAGTTGGTAACCCTAGGGGACTGGTTTACTATTCTGCACTTTGCTTCCCAGGAAATTTTTTAAAATTAAAAATGAGTAAACAAGAAAGAAAACAAAACAAAAGTCCCCAAAAAAGATGGAAAAGGATTCTTTGGCCCACACAGCTTTGTGCCCATTGCATCTACAATACCATCTAGCCAGATTTTTGCTGGAGAAACTCCACTCGGGACGCCCGAATGAGACTCCTTTCATGTCCCCAAGATCCATCGTGCAGCACTCAGGTATCAAAACCCAACCTTCCTTCCAGTCTCCAGGCTCAGTGTCCTAACCAAAAAATATACTATCTGCTGATTCTATAATGAATTAACTCTTGTGTCAGTGTGACTTACAGAATCTATTGTTTCTACAGGCCAGACCTACAGTATATATTTAGGCCAACTTTTTCCACATTGTCTCTCACGTACTGCTGTTATAAAATTCTTATTGCCTTCCGCTGGCACGCTTGAGCATCTCAAGCTGTATTATTGTTATGTATGTTAACTGTGTTTTCTGACAGGAGCAGAATGTATCTTTTCTCATGTATCTATTCTTATGCAAATAAGTGGATCGAAAATGTGCACACTCTGTTAGCCAATGGGCTTGTTGTATTATTGTTACTGTTACTGTTTATAGTGTATATAAGTCCGAGTTTTGCCCCATCCAAACTGTGTTCAAACCCCACTAATTAAAGAGCTGAATTTCACTACTTCACTCGTCTGCTTCTTCGTTCCCTGAACACGAAAATTATTCAGTCTCATTCTGCTGAGCAAACATTTGGCACTAAAAAAATCAGAGAATTGGGAGGGGGAATCTAGCCATTTAAAAAACTTCATATACTTTCCATCCTGAATATGTGATTTGAAAATTTTGCTAAGTTCAGGAATAATGAACTGAACTTTCCACCCATCTATAACTGGCCAAATGCAATAAGTTACAGTAATCACGGTATGTAGAAAATATGTTGCACTTGCCTGAGCTTTACCTATAAGAAGGGGTGTTAACCATTAGTGTCCGGCATACACGCCCACACCCATCCCTACTATCCTGTACCGAGCCCCCTTCACTTGCCTTTACACCGTCCGAGCATCGCCACAAGGGTCCAGTCATCAAGAGTGGGGCAACTGTCCCACTAACCCAGCCAACAAAAAAAAAAACAAGCCCCAGCATCCTCCACGCTGCGCCACCCCTCAGCCAATGAGGCTGAAGAGTGTGAGTGCAGAGGAGGCGGGGCAACCGGCGCATGTGCTAAAAAACCCACTAACGCGCCGACAACTTTCCTCCGGGAGACACTTTGTCTCCTGATGGGAAGCTAAGTGGGGGTCAGGGAAGCAGAACGGGCCAGGCCGCAGGAAGGAACACATACCCCACCGCTGCCTGAAGCGCCGCAGGCTTTCCTGCAGCCCAGCCAGTGAGGCCAGGCCGCGGGGAGGGAAATCCCCCCGGCGACGCCGCTGGGGTTCCCACGGCCCGGCCAGCAAGGCCAGGCTGTGGGAAAGAAAATCCCCCCCGCCATCACCGCTGGGGTTGCCAAAAAATGCTAGTAGGTATATGTTAATGATGAGGCACTTTCAATAATTAAGCAGTGGAAGCGCCAAACCTAAAAGGGCAAATCTGCTCTCTCTCTCTTGAATCTTTCCTTTTAAATACAGAACATTTTTGCAAGTTTTGGGAAATTCTGTCTAGAAATGGAGAGAAACACAATTCTACCCCATCCTTCTTTGGAAGCTTTTGGGGGTTTCAGGTGAAACCTGTGTCAAAATGGATCCAGTCAAAGTTTTCCAAGCTACTCATCATTCTTATGGAAGGAAACAGGCTGTTAGGTTTCACTCTTGATTTAATGTAACTCTTTGCTGCATTGTTGGAAATCATACTTTACAGAAAACAAATAGCTAATTTATCCACCACTTTTGCTAACAAAGACCTGCTAAGCAACCAAATTATGCATCCATCTTGCTTGACAGAAAGCCACTTCCTCTCACCCTTTAGCAATGTAAAAACTGAAGTGCCCAATCTAGACAGCTATGTGGTGTTTTTCTGTTGAGGAAAAGAAGACAATAATGCATCTGGAGACACATTACAGAGGTTGCTTAGACTTTTAGAAGTACATTTTCATGGACGTGTTATTGTTCATGAACGTGTTATTGTTCTTTAATACCAATATAAATAATTTCTTTGTTTTGCAACTGCTAATTATTTCAACATAAACTTAATTTATAGTGATAATCACAGACCTAATTTGTACTACCACCAATGACACTTTGAGGAATCATGTAAATTCATCCATTAGCAATCACATAAATGGTCCCATTAACCATTACTGGTATTGGCTAAAAACTATTTAATTGACTTCTTGAGATTTATAGCAGACGGTGCAGCCTGTGAGCTCAGATTGAAAGAGTTTTTCATAGTCTTTAGTTTCTAATTTAGCTGGCTGGATAGCTCAGTGGTTTAAGTATTCAACTGTGAAGACAGAGTTTGATTTCCCACTGTGCCCCTGTGAGAAGAGCCAGCCTATGTAGTCATGGGTGCCCCCTAGAAGAAGGGAACAGTGAACAATTTCCATATATTTTCTTCCTAAAAATACCTGGAAAGTTTCATCATAAGTCAGAACTGACAAGCGGGCATGCACTTATTATTATTTGTTTCTAAGTTATTGGATACCGATCAGTATGAGTAGCATAAATTGACACAGTGTTTTTGTTTGAAAGCAAAATTAGAATTTGGGACTACATACATTTAGGAGAGCCAATGTACTATACAAGTTAGAGTCCTGAACTATAAGTCTTTACTGAGCCATGAAACTTATTGAGTGACTTTGGTCTAATCGCTATCTCTCAGTCTGACCACGGTTGCCATGATGATAAAATAGGGGGAAGATCTATGTATGCCAAAAAGTTCACTAGAGGAATTAAGGGATATACTGTATATGTGACAAATGAATATATAACTAGTTATTATCACTGACTCTACTTACTCTTAGCCTTCTTCTGATTCTAATAAATGTTGTGGCTCAGCATGGTGTGGATTAAATATATCCTACAGTTTTCTTATCTGTTGTGGGAATAACCCTATTACCATGAATTGCCTCAGGAATGTTTTGAGAAAATCTAATGAATGGATATAAGAATTTATAATCATTTCAAAGCACCTGTCCCATTTAGCACTAATCCCTAAAGTCCTTCCTCAAGCCAAGGCCAACCCAAGATATTTTATTAGCTGAAGTCAATGAAATGACACCTTGCCACATTTCATATACAAATGACCAGGCTAATAGCTGAATCTGTTATTTCACTAGTAACAGTGAGATAACATTCTGTACTGCATATGGGATAAACACCTAGCTTGAAGGGGCAAATATCAGGAATATCAGGTCATAAGGCGAACGGAGCAGTAGCTCCAGGCGCCCACTCCCAGGGGGCGCCGCAGTGGTAAAGCATGTGTAAAGTTTTGCCAAGTAACTTAATTTAACCCCATATATTAGGGGTGACCAAGGGGGCACCATAGTTGGATCTCGCTCCATTGTAAAACTTGCATCAGGCTGGCACTGCACATGGTGCATATAGTTGTGTCTTCTCAGAACCTATCACAATATGTCACTTCAAGCAGCCATTATACCTTGTCTAATGTTAGGGACAGCCCAAGCCCACATCCATGAGTAATACCTCATACAAAGTCCGCTTCATACAACATCGAATTCATACAACATCACCTAATTCCTTGAAAAAAGTTGTCTCATACAAAGTTGCTGCGACTTTGTATGAGGCATTGGGGGTTTTCCCAGGTTGCATTGTGCCTGGGCAGTATAAAAGGCAGGACACATGCATGCATTGCTCTTTTGGGTTTTGCATGAGGCAAAGAGTGGTTTTGAGCACGTTTTTGGGTTGTTTTAATTTTTCATCAGAATTTTTAGAAGCATTCCTGGGATTTTTGCAGCATTCTTCAGGTTCTTGGACAATCAGGGTTGTTTGACATGTTTTTGTAATGTATTTTGCCTTTAGACAATGATTTCTTAAAGTTCTGTCAGTTTCCTGACTTGTTTCCTTGAGTTTGCCCTGAAGTCTGTGCTGTTACAGGGCAATGTATCTCTATGGAAACGACGTTGTACGAGGCATTGCGGCAAGGATTTGGACGTTATATGAGGCATCACAGCTAGGATTTTGCATTCCTCATATAAAGTCCAAATCTGTATAAAGTCCAAACTTGTGGAACCAAGTTTGGACGTTGTATGAGGTATCACTGTAACTACAGAGTTGCATTCTTCTATAGTCAAGAGGTAAGCCAATGGCACTTGGGAAGGATACCATCTTTCACTTAACCACTTGTAACCTGAAGGATAAAAGATGAGAGAAATAAATGAACCAAATGTTTTTGGAAGAATAGTGAATTAAAATGTAATAAAATTGTTAGTTAATTTTGATCAAGTTATTTATGACCTGGTTTATTAACTAAGGGGCTATGAGTTCATGAGTTCAGTAGATGGTTTAACTATTATATCTCAATCATTTTTTCACAGCCTAATCTTTAGATAATAATGGCTAAATTGGCAAGTTTGATTGATTTAATTTGATATTTATCTTTCTTTATTGAGTTAATTATATGAAGTGTGAACTGAGAAATTGGGGAAACATGGGATTCTGAAATTCAGACTTCTTTGTGAGTGCTACCTGAGAACATGGAGTCAGCATCTTCCCAGTAATAAGGGGGAAGTAACATGAGAGGGACAGTGGTGGCTTAGTGGTTAAGACACTGAACTTGATGACTGGAAGGTTGGCAGGTCATCAGTTTGAGAACATGACAGAGTGAGCTCCTGTCTCTGTCCCAACTCCAACCAACCAAATTGAGAAATTGCAAGTAGATAAATAGGTAACACTAGGGTGGAAAGGTAAACAGCATTGCGTACACTCCAGTCTCTAGGCGTGCCTGCTACATGTCCATGGAAATGTCTGCAAACACAGACAACGCTGGCTCTTTGGCTGTTAACACAGATGAGCACTGAACCCTAGAGTCAGATACGACTGGCTTTTGAACAAGGACAACCTTTACCTAACACTCACAGCTTATCTCTTATGTAAGGAGACATTAAAGCTAGTCTGCTTCCTCCCTGGAAATATGCTAATTGACTGACGATTGCAGCTGTGTGAAGGGAGTTCAAGTGCTCTTGTAGGGGGGATGGAAAATAAGATATGTGTTTTAACTTACTGAATATTATAAAGATGTTTGGAATATAGCTGTCAATGATAAATTAACATGTGAGATTAAAGTAAAAAAATGATTGTCAAAAGTAAATATCTTCTATAATATAGGGGGAGATTTTATAGAATTTGTCATATTGAAGGTGTAAGTTAGACCCCAATACAGTATAGGAAAAATACATTTTTGGAGAGTAGTGGGGTTTAGCAACTAAAAAGAAGAAATGAAGGGAAAGAAAAAAGAGCAGATATTATAAAGGGTCCTGAAGGTAGTGGGGGCACAATGTTTTGTATAATAATTTGTTTTTATGTTTGTATTTTGTATCTATTAGTACATGTTTTATGATTTTAAGAAAATTAAAAAGAAAAATAGAAATGTTCTTGTCTTTATAAACATTTGAGGAAATTTGGATTTTTGATGTGTAAAAAGGGGTCAGAAATCTTGTTAGGGAACCTAGCCAGTCTCCCAGGAGGAGGCTCTGTCTATCTGCTGTCCTGTGATGCTTGGAATAATGCACTCTGTGTATGCTTCAGAACTATGCTGACTCTATGCTAATATGTGAACATCAGGTAGATGTTGCTCCAAGTGCTGTTTTGAAACTTTTTGAACTTTTCTCTTTTTATTCTTTACTATTTTTAATAAAATATAAAAAATATGTTCATCCAACTGTCTGTGTTTTCAACTCAAAGTTTTTGTAGTACTAAAACCAGGTCTTGCCTTAACCTGCTATAGGAATATTGGTATTTGTCTATTTGGCATTTGTCTAGCTTGCAAAGTGCAAATGTTGGCTCCACTTGCCTAGATTTCTGGATTTTGGAGGAACTCCTTTGCTAAGTCTGGGTAGACAAGAGTGTTGGGAGACATTGGTGCCAGGCCTGTTCCATAGTAATTACCCTGAGTTGGTAATGGCCGAATGGCCGAATGGCCGAATGGCCAGAGGAGAAACCCCTTGAACCTAAGAAAGTGTAACATGAAGCTTCTTGAGTGCTCAGAAAAATGTGTTACTATTTTACTTTTGTCCCATTTTATTCTGCCCACCCTACCTTTAGGTAGTATTTGTGTGAGCACATTACAAAAATTTGCATTTTGTATTCATTTTTTGCAATGCTTTGTTATAGCTTCTCTTCAAATGCTCCAGAAATCCTGCCTATTACAATTTTTCAGGCATTGCTGAAGGCAACTATATTATACAGTTGTCACAGTTGTGATATCAGTTTAACATTTTTATTAACAGCCTACAGAAACTTGGCAATTTTAGTTTGGTGAGATACCGGTAGTTAGAATTCACTGTTTCAGAAATGTAGTTGACATTCCCTTGAAAGTCAACATGAATGCTCTTCAACTGTTACTGAAAGCTTATAGTAAGTTGCAATGATAGTAAGCCAATTGAATCATCAAGGACTTTCTGAGTTAAGTTCAGTTGATTCAGTGAGCCTACTCTAGTTATGATTTACTGAATTTCAGACGGAAAATTGTAACTGTCTCATCAAACTGCAAATTCCAAAATTGCATAGGAGAACGCTGTGCTCTTTAAAGTGTCATCAAAGTGCTCTAGCTAAGTAGTAGATCGGGATCCCCTGGATTGGGCAGTGTGACATGTTTAGCATTTTATAACAATTCTGTATTAAAAATAGAGCCACTTGTATTAATATATAAATATAATTAATATATAATTAATATATAAATATGACTATTAAATTAAATTAAATTAAATTAATTGGGGGATTCTATGTGATTTGATGCTGAGGGAGGTACACTGAAAAAGATTATCACATAAATGAAAAAGTATAATACTGTACTGTACATACCTTGCTGAACTGGAACTCAAGCTACAGTCCTAAATTCAGCAAGCAGTGAATAAATCCCATTGGACATATAGGGGCAAACTTGATTAGGAGTATACAACGCTTTAACAGATAATAGAATGTATTGGTCAAGATCCAGCATTATATTGGCAGAATTTGACAGTCTGTCTCCTGCCCCTGCAGTTCTTGGAGATATGCCAAAATCAAATCCAGAGACTTTCCCAACTTTTTGGAGAAGGTTTGGATAGTGCAGAGCAGTGAAAGGAAAGGGTGATCTCCCCTATGAAATCAACTGGTGGAAATGCTTCTGTCAGTGTTTATTCCCCAGTGGATCCTTGCCATACGATAGCTGTAAAGAAAATGTCTAAATTGTAGTGAGCAGATGTTGCTTTTGGAAGCAAAAAATAAAATAAAACTAAAAGCAGATATTTTAAATAACTCTTTGCTTTTCCTAGAGATCATTGCCATTGTCCCGCTCCCTAGTTAGGCTTAGACAATATTTAGAATGGAAAATGTAACAGGTATGAATATGCAGCCTCCCAAGCAATCATATCTCAGTAATTTTGGGCTATAAAATTATGGTGGGGGGAGAGTTCAAGGCAAGCTATTGATATATTGAAATATGAAGCAGAAAATATTTATTTCATTAAAATAAAGAGTCTTTTCACTGGAACATGGTCTTAAAATGGAGAAATTCAAGACTCTGACTGAACAATCTAAGAGCTCTTAGTTCCACAGCATGAGGCACCCTACAGTATTATACTAAAAAATATTAGGTTAGAGATGTTGAAGGCATCCAGCAGTTTTATTTGTGATTTAAATTATTTAGAAATCCTTTTAGAAATAGATTAATGTGTAACTTTACTCAAAAGACCAAAACATTATCACTGCATGAGCTACAGTCTTTACACAGCAAATATATACTATAGTTTTGTATTTTGGTGGTATGGCTGAAAAGTAATCATTGAACATGTTTGCTTTTTTCCAAGTCTTCTGACTGTTACAGAGCTTTTGTTCCTTTAAAATCATGGTATTAATTTAAATTCCATACTGACTGAAATGATACTATGTCATAATTATTAGAAACAAATTTGCAAAATTTGAGTATTATATGGACATTGGCAAATTCTGTTTTGCTCAAATGGAACTGAAATATCCAGGCTCTTTCATTGTCCCACTGCAGAAAAATCAGATTGTAAGAGCTCAAAATGCTAGCCCAGCCAAACCCGTATTTGATGTTTTTCAGATGTGTTCAACTACAATTTCCATTATCCTTCCAGACAGCATTGTCACTTAAGTGCTGCAGTGTGATGAGACTGTAGCCCATATCATTAGGAGAACAGTTACTGAAGATTCTGGAAGACAAATCTTACATGAAAGAACATTATTGTTCATCCCTTTTAATTTGTGAAAGTTTGGACTTGCTCATTTTTGAGTTTCTTTTTGGAAGGGGGAAAGACTAAATAAACATTTAGCTTGTTGCAGTGGTGGGCTCCAAAAAAATTTACTACCACACTGTGGGTGTGGTATGGTGGGTGTGAGCAGGGGGAAAGTCCTGTGTTGCACCCGAATGTAGACTACTTTATTTCAAAACTTGGATGGGCGGGGCCAGCCAGAATTTCTGCTACCAGTTCTGGTGAACTGGTGCGAACCTGCTGATGTCCACCACTGGCTTGTTGCCCCCATCCAAACACCCTAAGCAACCTGGCAATGACAAACATGAAGGAAGAAGCAAAGGAGAAGAAGGAAGGAACAAGTGAATGGGAAGCAGACAGAGAAAGAGAGAAGGCTGGCCCATCTCTGTGCATAGTCCCTCTGAGGGGAAATCATCAGCCAAACATTTTCCCTGTTCCTCTGCAGAGAGGCAAATAAAGTGTAATTATGTTTCCCTTCCAAAGCAATCCAATGCTGCAACAACTGGCTAGAAGGAGGAACATATACTATCTCCCCCCCCCAACCCGGACTAGCCCTCAGCCTCTCTGGGCCTGGGAGGGCAGAAGAGGCACCGTTGGGGAGAGGGGGCGGCTTTGACATCTACCCCCCCCCCAACTCTAGTAATATCTTATTACTTGTAAACCGCCTTGGGTCACCCCTTAGGGAGAGGAAGGCAGTATATAAATAAAACAATTTTAAAAAATACTTACACTTCCCCTGCCCCTCTGCAGAGGAAAAGGAGAAGTGTTTAGTTCAAAATCTCATATATTTATTTATTTATTTATTTATAGTCATATTTGTATATGCCGCCCACTCAGGCAGAACCCGACTCAGGGCGGCATTACAGCAATTCTAAAAATACATAAAAAACGTTATAAAAACCCACATCCCACCCCCTTTAAAAAACCCATATCCCACCCACCCATCCCACCTACTATACAAAAGGAAAGAAGAGAGAGTTCTTATAAAAGCCAGCAGGCGGGCACCATAGTCCCATTCGGGCCCCACACCTGCCCTGCCAGCCAGGTCTTCACTCCTTTCCTGAAGGGCAGCAGTTCACTTTGGAGTCTTAGATCTATTGGCAGGAGGTTCCAGAGAGTTGGTGCGGACACGGAGAAGGCCCTCCTTCGGGTGCTAGACAGTTGTGCACCCCTAGTTGATGGCACTATTAGAGAGCCCCTCCGGTCCGCTCTAGTTGGACGGGCAGACACTCTTGGGACGATGCGGTCTCTAAGGTATCCTGGCCCCCTGCCATATAGGGCTTTAAAGGTCAAAACCAGCACCTTAAATTGCACCCGGAGACAAACTGGTAACCAGTGCAGCTCCCGAAGTAGCAGTGAGGCATGGGCATATCTCCCACACCCCATCACCACCCGGGCCGCCGCATTCTGGACCAGCTGCAGCCTCCGAATGGTCGTCAAGGGCAGCCCCATGTAGAGCGCATTACAATAATCTAGTCGGGAAGTAACCAGAGCATGGGTGACCATAAGCAAGGAGCCCCGGTCCAGGAACGTGCGCAATTGGCGAATCACCCGAAGTTGGGCAAAAGCCCTCCTGGCCACAGCCGCTATTTGTTCTTCTAGCAGCAGCCGTGAGTCCAGAAGGACCCCCAAATTGCGCACTGCGTCTGTCTGGGGCAAAACAGCCCCATCCAGTACCAAAGGTGGTAACTCCCTGGATAACACGGGGCCCCCTATCCACAGCCATTCTGTCTTGCTGGGATTCAGCCGAAGCCCATTGACCCCCATCCAGACCCCAATGGCCTCCAGGCATCCGGATAGGATTTCAACAGCATCACTGGGGTCCCCACGGGCCGAGATGTACAACTGAGTATCATCCGCGTACTGATGGTACCGCACCCCGTGGGAACGAATGATCTCACCCAGTGGCTTCATGTAGATGTTAAATAAGAGAGGAGAGAGCACAGAGCCCTGAGGCACCCCATACACTCTCTAACCACACCGACTGGGTACGGCCCTCCAGAAAAGAGGAAAACCAGGACAACACAGTGCCCTGGATCCCCAGTCCTTTGAGTCGTTCCAGAAGGATACCGTGGTCGACGGTATCGAAGGCCGCTGAGAGGTCAAGAAGAGCAAGGACGGATGGATAACCCCCGTCCCGCTCCCGCCAGAGATCATCCATCAGTGCGACCAATGCCGTCTCCGTTCCATACCCGGGCCTGAATCCTGATTGAAAGGGGTCTAGATAATCCGCTTCCTCCAGGACACTCTGCAGCTGGCGCGCCACCGCCTTCTCCAAAACCTTACCCAGAAAGGGCAGGTTGGAAACCGGCCTGTAGTTGTTAAGGACCGCTGGGTCGAGGGATACTTTCTTCAGGAGGGGGCGCACCAAAGCATGTTTTAGCTGTGCAGGAAATACCCCCTCCCGCAGTGATGCATTTATTATCCCCCCAACCCAGCCACCTGTTACCTCCTTGGAGGCTTTCACCAACCAAGTGGGACAGGGGTCCAAAGGACATGTAGTGGCACGGACAGCTGCAAGGAGCCTGTCCACTTCATCAGGGACAACAGGATCAAACTGATCCCAAATCATACAGCAAGACTGTGCTCCGGCACCCCCCCCCCCCCCCCGACCCTCCCCATCCACGCCAGGATTCAATCCTGAACGAATCTGATCGATTTTCTCCACCAGATGGTCAGCAAAGTCCTCAGCCGAACCCTGCCAACCGGGCACCGATCTCCCCCTACCAAGGAGGGACCTGGTTACCCAGAACAGGGCGGCTGGGCAGTTATCAGCGGAGGCAATAAGGGCGGTGAAGTATTGCCGCCTCACCACCCCCATCGCCACTAGGTAGGCCCTAATAGCAGCTCTAGCTAGTGTCCAATCGGAGTCATCCTGGGTCTTCACCCAGCGGCGCTCTAGGCGTCTCTTTGCCCGTTTGAGTTCGCGCAGTTGATGACTGCAAGCCTCCCTTATATACCATTCCCAGTATCCAGAGGTCCTGAAAATTGTGTATAAAGGATTAGTGGGGGAAAGTATACTGATGTGGGTTACAAAAGAAGTTTTTTCGGGAGGTTGCAGGGCTCCAGCATCCACAAAATGTGCATGCATGGAGCCTGGAGTGATGCTCAAGAACTCAAACATGTAGGGTAAACACTCATCTGGACATCTCTTTAGTGTGTGCTATAGCCACCATAACAAACATGAAAGTTGCTTTATGTGCCAACACTTAAAGATCTGTAACTGATACCTTTTGTGCCATTTTGATTATGCTAGATCAATGATGGCCAACCTTGGCACTCCAGGTGTTCTTGGACTTCAATTCCCAGAAGCTCAAGTCAACACACTTGCTAATCAGGACTTCTGGGATTGAAGTTCAAGAACAGCTGGAGTGCCAAAGTTGGCTATCACTGCCCTAGATAAACACACTCAATATATATAGGTGGGGGAAATAGCCACTGCACTGTTTGTCCTTCTCCAGAAGCTGCAAACTCTTACAGTTTTTAGATGTTGCCATAACCTACAGGTATGTGCCTTTGCATTAGAAAAAAATGCTTCCAAACTGCCTTATAAGAAATTTGATCAAGGGCTAGCCTGTGTACTTAGTAGGAGTGTGCCTCACTCCAAAATCTATATGGGGTTCTACTCTGGTCAGCCCATGCTTCTTCAGACCCTCTAACAGGCTGAGTAAACTGTGCACCGCATCAAGGACATAGATTACACCTGGATTGAATGTAATGTGAACAAGTCTTAAAATACAGTCTGTTAATAAGAGAATAAAAAGTCAGAAAACATAAGGATTAGGCAAGTCAGCTGAGGACAACAGGTCACCTATAGCTGCCCAACTGAAACAATCCTGCTATCTAGTGCAGATAAAACTAGGAAACTAAACCAGCAGGTATGGACATGTGAATGCAATATCTGTTCACTTCTGATTTATTCTCAGAAATATCTTGCTAGCTCATACGTGAATCAGGACACTATCACCAAACTCATATTCTGTCACTATTGAAATGATTGATGTTAATGCCATTCTGAAGCTTTTCATATAAAAAGGTCAACAGCGAAATCAGATGAGCGGTGGGTATTAACATATTCTTCCTCTGCCTCTTTCACAGTGAAAAGCTTCATAAGTAGGCCTGAATCTTCTCTTCCTTCTCCTGTTCTGATGCCACTGGGTTATATTAGACACTGAACAATCAAACATTATATTTAAGAATGTGACCATTCTCTTCTTGTTTTAAAGACCAACAAGTTCCTCAAGTGCCAAATACGTCCAGTCAGGTTCTCATAAGACATCTGTCTTCTCAGCAAGCGAAACAGTTGTCATAGCAACTTCCAGACTTTCCCCCATCAACTGCTTTTAGGATTTTGACAATTCAGTGTAAGGGACGATGAAGGAATTTCAATTAGAACAAACACTCACAGAGATATTTAAAAGTCAGCAAACTACTTTTAAAAATATGCTAAAATAATACTGTTATGTCAGGGAATGGTGATTTGTGTGTGTGTGTAAAATGTATTAAGTGATAGGAAACATAGTTGGAAAACATTGTCAAAATATGAAAAATAAATGCTGAAACTGGGGGAGAAAAGGAAGGAAACAAAACACATGCAGAATTTGAAGATGTGTATGTGTGGAAATCAGATGAGACAGATGTGCTTAAACAAAACATGATATTTGTAATACAGTACCATTTTATGACCATTTTGGTAATGAGAGAATGGGATGACCACAGTTTGGTCAGTGTAATGATGTCTTAAAACCATTGCCACCCTGTAGTGTTCCTGGTTATCAATACCCTTCTAGCCATACCTGTCAACCCGCAGCTCCGGAAAAAACGGGACCTGCACAGATCGCTTGTGTGCAGGTCGCTTTCCACGCATGCGTGGAAGGGTTTTACACTTGTGTAGAACCCTTCCACGCATGCGTGGAAAGCGTTTCCCCCCGCTGCCAAATTACGGGGTTTTGGCAGAGCGGGGCAGGTTATGATGTCAATCGGCGTCAAATTCCGTGGTAATCCCGGCCAAATCGGGATGGTTGACAGGTATGCTTCTAGCTATCTCTCACTGCTGAAATACAGTAATACCTCAGACAACACTAAAACCGCATAACATTAAGCAATCTGGAAAAAATTGCATCACATAACGTTGAAATCCTATGGGATGTATTGCATAACATTTGCTGAAGCCTGTGCCGGTTACAATGTATCTCTATGGAGTGTTAATGTTATACGATTCATTCCATAGGATTTTAACATTATACGATGCATGTATTTCATAACGTTAAAAATCAGATAACGCTAAGACTCGTGGAACCAAGTTTTAGCATTATCCGAGGTTCTACTATACACAGTATTGCATCATTATGCTACAATCTGGCTAAAACTCATTGCCTCTAGCTTCATCTGGATTCTAGAGCTTGCCATGATATAATCCCTCCCCGTTCTTGACTGATGGCATGAGTATAGATGACATACAGGAAAATACAGGAAATGCTAGTAATGGACATTGAGCCCCGGGTTCTGTCATGGACGCCGAGCCCCAGATTCCGTCATGGACTTTGAGCCCTGGGCTCCGTCATGGACGTTGGGCCCTGGGCCCGTCATGGACGTTGAGCCCAGGCACCGTCATAGATGTTTATTGTATTTGCTTCACAGTGTAAGCTGCCCTGAGTGGTGCTTGCACCAATGAGGCGGGGTATAAATAAATAAATAAATAAATAAATAAATAAATAATAGATTCCACATAATATATACAAGAATTGCATGCATACGTTCATACCCAGGCATCATTAGCAGTGTTTTACCCCAAAGTTCATCTCCCTATAACACCTTCTTTGGAGGACATATATTGTAATAATGATTTAGGGAACAGTGTTAAACTTCTTGTCCCCCAAATACTGCTGGTCCAGTATAATTTGTATCACTCCCTTTTCCTTCAGATGGTTTAAAGTGATATCACGGATCTCTCAGACAATGTGTAAAGTAGTTCTTTTTTATTATTAATATTTTATTCAAACTAAATATTCAACAAGACAGATAAAAACATAAACAGAGAACAAGAAGAAAGAAAGGAGTTTTGGAGTTTGTTATGTTGTTGTTTTTTAATGTTTGATTAAAGTAGTTCTGAAATTAAGAACATAAGAATAGCCTTGCTGGAACAGGCCACAGCCCATCCAGTCCAGCATTCTGTCTCACACAGTGGCTCACCATTTGCTTCAGGGTATTCCCAAGGAGATGCCTTCACCTGCTTAGGATTCCCTGGAAATGGCATTGAGAGATATCCTGCCTATCTCTCCAACCCCGAGGTTGTCCTTAAGTATCCATAATTATAGCCATTGATACCCTTGTCCTCCATGAACTTGTCTAATCCTTTCTTAAAGCAGTCAAGACTGACGGCTGTCACCACTTCTTCTGGCAGGGAGTTCCATAGACCAGTAATCTTCTGGGTGAAAAAGTACTTTCTCTTATTTGTTTGAGAACTAGTACCCAAAAGTTTCATCGAGTGTCCCCTAGTTCTAGTGTTGTGCGATAGGGAAAACAGTTTTAATAAAATTGATTTATTAACTGTTGGATCAGGGCCCAATGTGGGCCGGAGGGTCCTGGAGGAGACTGGTCAAGCAAGACACGTGAGGCAAGATGGAGCGAAGACCAGCGTTTATTGATCAGAAGGCAATAGACTTTGTATCCTGCCTAGCTTGGCGGTGTGCATACGTTGCGCGCAGCCGTTACAGGAAAGCCCTGAGTCTGCACATTGAGATTACACAAGGGATGACTTCACCGGGGGAAGTTCCTTATCTATCTAATTTACTACCGGGGACATGCATTGTCTACTGTTTATCGGGAGCAAACATGAGCCAAGGTTGACTCTAAGGCTTAGAGCTTCTACGGATGCGAGATTACTCATTACATGCCTATCGAGTTAAACATCTGGCGATCTTTTGCCCTCTATTGTCCGAGTTGCCTGTTAGGTCAGCGATCGGTGAATTAAACTGTATCTATTATTCCGCTTCCCAATATCTATCCCCTCGGAACCAGAGGCTCGAAGGAGTGTTCTCCCATAACCATGGTTCGGTCAGGGACAGTGTGCCAATTATGTGCGTGGAATCCACAATTAACCCCTCATTCCCACTCCCAACATTTATTTTAGATAAAGTACAAAAGAGTGGCCATGTCAGCCTGTTGTACTGAAGGAAAAGCAATAGGCAAAGATGGAAGAAATATTACTGCAATATTTCTAGACAACATTTTTAACTGGATTTCAAGCAAGCAGCTGGTAGTTAATGTAAATAAGAGCCTTTCAAACAAACCAAGAGAGGATCTTGAAATCAACAGAAAACAGAGTTAGCATTTCAAAAGCCCACTATAATGAATATGTGTCTAGACAGCAAGCCAGTTTTTAAAATATATGCTGCTCCTTTGATATGTGACGGTCATATGAGAAGAAAAACAAGGTTGCCTCAAAACAGTATGCTTGTAAAACTGTTCTATCCAAAAGCATTAGTTGTAATTTAAGCATTTGCTTTAGTACATTTGCCAACACAATTTTGCTTTTTCATCTTGGAAATTTTTTTGGAAGATGACACGATACTGACTAGAGTCCAAACAGCTCTCAGCACAGTTTTAGTCACCTCAATTCATTATGTGAAATCAAGAGCACTGGAATGTTTTAACTAGTGTTTTATCTGGCATGATGATAGATGCCGTCACAATGGTGTGATGATATGAGACTTTCTTTCTCCTCTTGTTTACACCACAGATTGTAATAGATTAGAAACCACAAAGGAAAGTTTCCAATTACAGTATTCACACATGGAAGATTTGTCAGTAGGAAACTTCATTCCCATTTCAAGTCCAAAGACTGCTACCGGACTTTAACTCTAGCTACTGTAAATAACACCAGTGTCACTACTCAGCAATCTCTGGGAGGCCTGTGAATAGAAAACAAAACCAAAAATCAAGATATCTTTGTCAGACTACATCTTGTTCAGTTTGAGTAGCTTACGCCAAAGACATGTACCCAAGTTGTAGCCTCACATAGCAACATAATACATCTCTACTTTTATTTTACCCAGGAATCCCATAATGCTTACTCCCTAGTAAATGTTTATAAACTTGTATCATGACATTTTTCAGCTGCTTAGTATCTTTAGATGTTTAGTGTCTTTTCATCTATACCTTCTTCAACTATAAGTGGCAAGGAGTTCAGCAGGTAAATTCTCAGCCTGCAAATGTAGCAATGCAAAAGCTGTTTGTTCTGTATCACTCTGCCAAACACCAGAACCAAGGCAGCAAGTACTCCATTTCCTAAAGTCAGTCCAACATGCAATCTGAGAGGGTAAATATTATTTATTTATTTATTTAATTGGATTTATATCCCGCCCTCTTGCCCTAAGGCAACTCAGGGCGGCACAATTACACCTAAAAACTGTAAAATCCCCTTTAAAAACTTCCATAAAAACAAACCATGACCCTCTCACAGTTATTGTTCTCACCCAACAATAAAAAGGGGCCACTGCTTCTAGCAGAGCCAACGGGTGGGAGTCATCGTCCTGTCGGGCCCCCCATACTTGCCCTGCCAACCAGGTTTTCAGCCCTTTCCTAAAAGGCAGCAATTCAGTGTTGCAGCTGTAGGTCTGCCAGCAGGAGGTTCCACAAGGTTGGGGCAGACATGGAGAAGGCCCTCCTCCTTGTGCTAGAGAGTCGGGCCCCTCTAGCTGATGGAACACTGAGAGAGCCCCTCCGGTCCGCCCTGCTGGGACGGGCAGACTTCCTTGGGGCAATGCGGTCTCTTAGGTAACCTGGCCCACTACCATGAAGGGCTTAAAAGGTTATTACCAGCACCTTGAATTGCACCTGGAGACAAACTGGTAACCAGTGCAGCTCCCGGAGCAGAGGCGAGGCACAGGCATACCGCCCGCATCCCAACAGTACCCGGGCCGCCACATTCTGGACCAGCTGCAGCCTCCGAATGGTCGTCAAGGGCAGCCCCATGTAGAGCGCATTACAATAATCAAGTCTGGAGGTAACCAGGGCATGTGTGACCATGAGCAAGGAATCCTTATCCAGGAGCGGGCGCAACTGGCAAATTACATGCAATTGTACCATATGTATTTTCGCCTACTCTTTCCTGGGGCATACAAACTTGTTGTTGTTATATATGCTGTCAAATCATCTCCAAATAATGACAACCAAATGGATTAGAGATTTCCAAAATGTCCTGTTCTCAGGAACCTTTCTCAGCTCTTGTAAATTCAAACCTGAAATCATGGAGTTCAACCATCTCATGATTGCTCTCTTTTTTCTTGTTGCTTTCCATTTTCCCTAGAATGATAAATGTTCTGAGTTCTGACCCTATTTGTGTCACCTTTTGCTTTGCAATTTTCAGCGTTTCTTCCATTATCCATCCAGATTTTTCTTTTCTTTTTAGTATGGGAATTGTCTTTTTACATCATTCCCATAGCAATGGATCTGGTTTCAAACCATAGTTCTTCTGGTTCCTGGTTAATTGAGTTTAGCAGTTTGAATCTTTTCCTCATATGGACTTTAAATGAATCAAGATTATATTTTGGCACTGCAATTCTTTCAATGTTCTTCTTCAGCTACTGTAATGCTGGATATTAGTAGTTAAAATCATGCCATAATTGCTTCTGGTCTTGTTTTGGTCAGAGAATACAGCTTCTCCAACTCCTGTTTCCAATTATTTGAGTTTTGTACTGACCATTAGATGGTGTCTATTGTGTACAGCTGTCCGGTTGCTTGAAGAATGTGATTGCAATAAACTGATAGCTAGCTCACAGAATTTTATGACTCATTCTCCTACTTAATTTCTGCCTCTAGGCCAAATTTTCCAACAACACTTGATTCTGCTTTGTTCCCTACTTTTGCATTCTAGTTGCCTATTATTAAAAACATGTCTTGTTTAGGTGTATGATCAACTTCCTCCTGAATGTTTGCATAAAAGGTTTCAATTTCCTCTTCTTCAGTATTTGTGTTTGGAGCATAAATTTGAATGATTGGTATACTGGTATACTGATAGGTTTCCCCAGATTCTGACTGATATTATTTGGCCAGACCTTGTAGAGAAACCCCTAAACACCTGTGCTACATTTTGCCTCAGCATTAGAGGCACTCCATTTCTTCAGAGTCTGTCATTTCTAGAGTAGAACACTTTTTAGTTTTCTAAAAATATTCTATTCCAATCCATTTTAGTTCATTGATGTCAAGCATGGAACATTTATACACTCTATTTCTTGCTTTACAGTTTCCAGTTTACCTTGACTCATACATCTCTTTATCCATATTTCGATTGTATGTGATCTGCTACATATAACTTATCTTTCACTCATGTATATTTTAGCTATGCATTTTCTACTTCAATTTAGTTGCATTATTAGTGGCAAAGACATTCATAATTCTTTGCTTTTCCTTAGTAGCTGATTGCTTTCTGACCAGGGAATTTCAGCTTCAACTATTATCTCTTGTTTCATTTTGGGATGTCCCACCTGAGGGTTTTCTTTGTAGGTTCAGTAAGGCCTTACCACTGCAACTTTCTGTGTAATACAGTACTAACAAAAGTTAGTTTGACTGTAAGTACCATTGCCTCCTCTTCCCGGTGTCACTTTCAGCTCAGTAGCTGATACCAACATGCAAATAAGGTTTGATGTTTTTTGGGTTGATCAGCTACTAAATGCAAGTCAGCTAACTGTGAATTAAAACAAGGTAATTTTAGAATAAGCAGACAAAACTTTTTTGTTGAAGGTGAAATGTTTCTAGATATGAAATCAGCATCTCATCTAGAGAGACTCTTAAATCATCAAACTGCTATGGAGAGCCTAGATTGAATGTCCCTGACCTCTTTCCACAATCCATCTTAATAGACTAAAATATGACTCCATAACTTCACCTTCAGCTGTCCTCCCTCTGTGACATATTCTGCTACTTTACCATCTGCCTGATTAAGAGTTCTAAAGAACACAAAAACTTGCATGGTATTCTGTAACCTCTGAGTTGGCTTCATTCAGAAAGTGACCTAATAAGGATTGTACTGCCCTAATGTCCCATTCCTGTGGTAAATGGAGACCAACAGAAATGAAAAGTGAATATAGCTGGGTTTTTGCAATTATTATAGGAAACAAATTGTAAAAGTCAACCTCTTTTTACCTGGGACAATTAAGAACAGGAATGGTAATCTTTTTTTCCTGCCAAGAGTCACATTCCCTTGCAAGAAGTCTGCCAGGAGATATAAGGTGGCAATGCAAAATGGGGGGGAGGGCACTTTTTCCTTCCTTCCTATCTAAGTTGCCAGTGAAGGAATAACGGAGGGCCACATTGCCAAATGCAACACATAAATCTGTTCTGGGAGCTCTCACCTCTCTTGAGAACCCTCTTTTTCCAGCAAAGATAGTAAAATGCAACTCCTGGAAGTTTCCAAAACTGTTGATTTGCTTTTTTAATAAGTCACAGAACCTCCTGCACCATTTACCACCCCCTTTGTCCATTTTTCAAAATGGAAACCAAATGTCTGGTCTTTTCCATCTTTGTTTGTATGAGAGGTTGTCAGGACCTGGAGAATCCCAAGATAGGGGGAAAATGGCCCCTGGATTGGTCAAAATTGTCTGCTCCTGCTGTAAGACCACAGGATAGATCACCCTGCTTTATCTTTACCTATAAGGAGGGACGTTAACCGTTGGAATCCGGCAAAGGTTCCCGCACCCGTCCGTACTATCCCGTACTGAGCAGCCTGCACTTGCCTTTACCCGGCCCGACGATCGCCACAAGGGTACAGCAGTCACCACCAGCGGGGCAACCACCCCACAAATGCAAACAAAACAACTTCAAGTCCCAACGTCCTCCGCACCGCGCCGCCTCTCAGCCAATCAATCTGACAGGCAAGAGAAAGGAGAACATAGGGAAAGCCGGCGCACTCAATACAAAATGAGCCACAGAAAAAAACGCTGCACGAACGCGAACAAAAGAAATAAAACTTAAAGTCCCAGCGTCCTCCGCGCCGTGACCACTTCAACCAATCAGGCTGAAGGGCGCGAGCACGCAGAATGCTGAAAAATCCGGCACATGAAGAAAAATAATAATAACTCCTCATGCAATGGGAATGCAAGGCCACCGCAGACGGACACAGTGCCTCACTGCCTCGCTAACCCAAACCCACAAAAACCCATGGCGAGATAACCACCAGCCTTCTTTCCTGGAGCAACGGGGAGAAGAGGGACTCCCTCTACTCCACGCTACCCCGCCGAAGACACGGCAAAACCACCACCGGCCTCAAAGTAAGTTGAGCCGGGGTGGAAAAAAAAGAAGCAGGCAGCAATTCATCAGGGGAAGCACCCTCCCTGGCGAATGACTGGCTGCTGCCTTTGTACTACCCACACCGCTGTTTCAAAAACTAGCACAAAACAGCAGTGGAGGTAATATAAAAGCAGCAGCCAGCAATCCGCAAGGAAGAGCACCATCTCTTACAGATCGTTGCCTGCCGATCTCCCATTAGGTAAGCCTGGGAAAAAGAAGGCCGAGAGGAGAGAACCATTGTCAAGCAAATAGCTCTTCTCTGCCTCCTTCTCCCACAACCGACCTAACAAACCTTACCAGATGGAGAGCAAGCTGACTGCCGGCTCTTCCTTTTCCCCATCACTGCATTGAAACCTAATTTCAAAACAGCAATGGGTAAAAGAAGAAACGACAAACATGCCGTTCTTCACCCCAGAAGAAACGACAAACAGGCCGTTCTTCACCCCACAAAACACAACAACAAAAGAAAACAGTTAACCAGAACTGTTAATAAAACACAAATAAATAAACAAATAATTACAATAAACCAAGTAAAAAACACAACAAAAAACTCAACAAAAACACCCGAAATACGAAAGACTAAGAAAAACTATGAAAACTCACTAAAACACCTATCTACAACACGAAAATACCTAACTCAACAAACAATAATATCACAAATTTAAAAAATAAATACGGAAAAAATAAAAAATAACAACCAAAATACCCAAAACAATCAAACACATCTAAAATCCAAAATAAAAACATAAGAACAAGCAGAAACACTTTGTGTGTGTGTGTGTGTGTGTGTGTGTGTGTGTGTGTGTGTGTGTGTGTGTGGTTAAGTAGAAACTCTCTACTTAAACCCCCCAGCCCAACACCCCAAAATAAAAACAAAATAAAAACAGAATACAAAATCAAGAGCACTTACCAAACACGTCCTACCTCCATGCCTCCAGAAAAGAACTGAACAAAGAAAGACAATCGCACTACTCTTAATCACAGCCCTACCTAGAGGCAGGAAGAGTATAAAACAGACAAAAATATTTTAAAAATAAAAATAAAAAATAAATAAAATAAACAAAAACAAATAAATTACAAAACCACAAATTCAAATCACAACCACCAAAACCACCCCTAACCAAAACACACACACACAAAAAAAAAACTGCCCGCCTGGCCGGACACAAATAGGCTTGTATTTTCTAATATTAGATAACACATGTATTTCCATTTCCGTGTGGGTTTTTTTTACCAATACCAAAGAACTTCGGGGGAAAAGTGATGATACGTTTGTTGGTGGTATGATGGTAACAGAAAAAGCAACTGGAAAGCACAAAATTTATTGTACAGAATTGTACCATGTATTCTTTAATGAGGTACAAGTACAATAAACTGAGCTATTATTTACAAATGATTGGGAAAAGATTGGTAATTTCCAAAGAAATTGCTCAGATAATCTGTAAAAATTGTTAACTTTTTAATTTATAGCTTCATTTTAACATCATGCATTTACACTGCAATGCACTTCCATTAATATGGCATTATTGTCATGAATGCCATCATGAAAATGGATTGAGTATCCACAGCATTTTTGACTACTTCAATTATAACGCTGTAAAACAGATGCTATAAAATCTGAAGTATGAGCTATGGAAGGAAATAAACATTTAGCTTTTATATTTCCTGAACAGCTTTTAAATAGAAAGGTTATGTGATTTCCATTAACTTTGTTTGCTTTTAATGCATGTTCCTCATATATTGGTGTAATAATAGTTTGGTAAACTTTTTCTATGTCAAGGATTTTTTATAGTTCCAATATTCTGTCATCTCTCCCACTGCTATTCGGACCTCATTAAATTAGATGTGAACTAGTGTGAATCAAAGGAGCTCCTTTGAATATGCATCCTATTAAGGCTTTGAGGACAGATAATAAGAAATTAAAACTGGACGTAATGGCACCACTTCAGTGATAAATGGGAGTGTATTTAGAATCTATAGTATTTATTTATTTATTTATTTATTTTGTATAGCCGCCCCAACTGACCTGCGACTCTCGGTGGCGTACATAAAATCCCCAACGTTTAAACTATAGAGACCCTTAAAATTCCTAAAAACACTGAAAAACTACCACCCACCTGCACCAATTAAAAATCTAGTTAAAAACTATTTTCTGTGGTATTGCCAAAGTGCATGAAATGGTAAAAACAAAATCCTACAGCTTAGAGCAGACAGACTGTGCGAACATTTGGTTAATTCAAAATCCAGATAAAAATATGATATGTTTGTAGGCTGGGGCTTGATGTTCAATAGGACATCAAGCCAAACAATATTTTTTCCTCTTATGCTAGATCAATGTTTTCCAACCTTTGGTTTTTGGACTTCAGTTCTCAGAAGCTCAAGTCAATTCCCCAAAGCACTGATCAGCCAATGTACTGAGCCAGGCTTCTGATAATTGAAGTAGCCCTGTGGGGCGTGCGCCCCACGTTGGGAACCACTGTGCTAGAGAAAGTGCTGGGGACATAATCTGAATCCATAACCCAATATGTAAGAATTAGCGGAACTTTTACCCTTCTCCCCACCTGTGGTCCTGATATGAACTGGATGTGGGAGCTGCATCTGTAATTTTTACTGTTTCTCCACAAGAAACATCCCAAAGGTCAGATTGTAAACGCATGTATTTTTTCATGCAGACAATTAGTCCCTGTGATGCTACACTACACTTGGAAATAAACCAAACGAGATTAGTATACAATTTGAAAGAATCTTGTGAAAATGTTTCTAAAAATGTCTAAACACACTTTTCAAAAATCTTCTAAAATGAGTAGAATACATTGTTCATTGCAGCTAATGCTGTTACCAGGCAGTATGTTCCTTTTACAATGTGACTCCACCTTGTCTTCATTATGAAAAGAAAGTAACTAATTATTGGTAAGAGCATTCTTTTACTTCCCAGGCCAAATCTTACTAATACACATCTCTGAAAAGGAAACTTTATTATCTCCTACAAAGCATTACCCCATCATATTCTGACTCTCCCCTGCAAAACCTCACAGCCACACACACACTTTTTAGTGCTTTCTCCTCCCCACTTTTCAGTGTTGAACTCTACTGTGAAAGAACAGGCGATCCTTCTGCAGCTCCCACTCACCCCCCTCTTAACAGCCCAAACATCTATTCGTTGAATTCAGTATTCATAAAGCTACTTAAATTTCATCAAGGAAATGGGGGAAGGAAGAAATGTTCCATGGAGGAAGGTTACCTTCAAATATTTAAGTCAGAATAAATGGCACTCAAGGCATTTGCTTATGATTAACGACTAACAGAGAGAAGTTGATACTCTGAGGTAACCCCCATGAAGTCATTAATTCTCTAGAAAGTCCCAGGGGAGCAGCCTGATCATGTCATTGTCATCTAACTGATTCTCTTGCAAGAGAAAAATCTGAAAGTGGTTTCTCTAGCCTTTTGTTTTCTATAAGATGTACAGTACTTGCAGTGATCTACTGTGTCACGCTGAGAGAAATTAATGTGGAGTCGCTGATCGACAGGGGAGCCAGATGAGTGTCTGTTTAATGTCTAGTTTAATAATCCCAAGTAGAACAGATCCATTTAATCAACTGCTAAATGGCAAAAGTCAACACCCTGTCCCACCCTGACCTGAAAATCCCAGCTCCCTCTTCTCATTTTCAGGGAACTAGTTGAAACTGTATGGGTAGCCTCATGTATCTCTCAGCACCCTATCTCTCAAAATGTTTTGGAGAGGGAAGTGTCAGAAATTATTCTGGATTGAAAGGATTTTTGCAGAAGAAACTCTGCTCAGGGAATGCCCAAATGAGGCTCCTTTAATGTCCCCAAGAGCTGGGGCAGAGACAGGCACTCAATCCGTCATGCAGTATCCTGGTCTGAAACTGCCAACCTGCCAGCCTTCCAGCTAACAAGGCGAGCTTCTTAACCACTGAATCACCGTAGCCCCATCTGGCAAAAAATCACTAGATGGGGCAACCATCAAGCAATAAGCTTTTCTTCCCCTCTTCTTCTCTCTTTCCATTCTGTCCCACTGCCTACTGAACACTGCTGCTGTCCAATCCTGCAAAATGAGAAGTGGAATATGCTACAAGAAGGTCCTTAGAAAAAATGTCAGGGGAAACCCTCAGTTTAAGGGTTAACCACAAAGAGGTGATTGCGGTGGCTTAGTGGTTAAGACGCTGAACTTGACAACTGGAAGGTTGGCAAGTCAACTGTTCGAGAACCGAGAACTGCACAACGGAGTGGGCTCCCATCACCTGTCCCAGTTCCTGCCAACCTAGGAGTCTGAAAGCAAGAAATTGCAAGTAGATAAATAGGTACCACTTTGGTGGGAAGGTAAACAGTATTCCATGCACTTTGGTGCCTAGTCATGCCTGCCACATGTCCACGGAAACATCTGCAAATGCAGACAATGCTGGCTCTTTGGCTATAAACAGAGATGAGCACTGAATCTAGAGTTGGATACAACTGACTTTCAAGCAAGGGTAACCTTTACCTTTACCTTACAGAGAGGTGAATCCACATCATGGTATTTTGAAATGAAATCCTTCCAGGGTGGAATCCAACAAAGGGGATTTCATTAGCCGGACGAGAGAAAGCCTCCTCCACGGTACTGCTGAAGTGCCAATTTGGTTTAAAATGCAATGTAGTTCCATATATCAATATGCTGCACAAGAAAACAAAATTGATCCGCTGACTCAAACACTATGTGACCTTAAATTGAGTTCACAAAACCTCAATTTAGATCTCATTTTTTCTACAGTCAAAACACATCCTGAGACCTTTTATTAATTCTCCAGAGTTGTTTCCCTAATGCAGTCTTCTTTTAAAATGTCTCTCTTTTGTGTTTGACTGATTTAAAACCAGGAAGGCCATATATCTCCACCAGGCCGTTATAATAAAAGGTGAGAAAATGTATATTATTATAGACACAGTAATTTAAAACCTGGAATTGCCATAATTATCTTCATATTGTTGCTCAAAGCTTTTCCTGTAAGATGTCAGAAATAAATATCAAATTTTGAGGGCAAATTGTTGGTGCGTGTTGTGAAGAACCTGACAGCCAATGACATAGTGAATCCAAACACAAAGATATTAATCAGAAATTCACTTCACTGGCACTTTTTCATAGATTTGAAAATCAATTTAAAAATGATTAGAGTGGAAGGAAAGAGAAGGTGTGTCATTGTTACTGCATTATTATTACCATGATAACTTGCTACATAAGTCTTTTTACTAAAAGTCTTAGTGCCAAATGACATTGCATTAAACGGGGCACTGGTGCTAGATCTATGTGTGTGTCTAGTTCTCCACTTCTGCAATTTCTAGGTTGGCTACATGAGAGTTTAGGCTGCTCTCTAGCCCCCTGCTGGTACAGTTGGAAGGACTCTTAAAAACATCAACTACACATGTTTTTTTTAATTAAAGCACTAGCTGATTACCCGGCTTCACTCGGGTTTATTTTTTTTTACTGTAGGCCAGCCTTTCCCACTTGGAAATGTCGTGGTGTGTATGTGGGTCACTCCTGCCTCCCTTCCTCCATCTCTCTCTTTCCTCACCCGTCCCGCTTCTCCGTTGATGGTCCAACATTATCCTTCCCATACATGTGTCCCCTTTGCGTCCCTAGCTGGGACTATGACATTAGCCAGCTCAATTACATCATGATGATGTCACAATCAGATGACCTACCTGGGGCTATGATATTAGCATCACTATGACAACACTGGGTCACACACACAACTTCCTGTCGAGTATACTTCCCTTTGTAGATCAATTTAAGGGTGTACACACAGGGTCCCCCACATCTGGCCCCGGGACCCTGATGGGTGCACTCCCACATGCCCAAGGAAGGTGTGTGCAAAATTTCAGCACAATCGGTGCAGGGATGTGGATTTATATACAGGACAAACAAACAAACACCTGTTTTATTTTTATTTATTTTTATTTTTATCGCTAGATAGATTAGATAGATAGATATGGATATAGATATGGATAGATAGATATAGATATATAGATATAGTCAAAGCAATGGTATTCCTGGTGGTAATGTATGGTTGTGAGAGCTGGACTATTAGGAAAACTGAGTGCAGAAGAATAGATGTCTTTGAAATGTGGTGTTGGAGGAGAGTTTTGAGAGTCCCCTGGACATCGAGGAGAACAAATAGTCACACGTCAATTGGGGCGGCTATACAAATTGAATAAATAAGGATATTTATTCATTAGGATATTTCTTTCCAAGAGTGTTGGGTAACTAGATGTTTCACATAGACTATATGAAAAACATATGGCTCACCAGACACTTTTGGAGTTCACCTTGTATCTTCCCTCACTGCTGGCTGCATTCTGTGACATGCAAGTGGCAATACAATGTTCCACTACTATTTTAGTTGTTAGAGATGGAGAAGGCTGAGAGGTAACAAATGGCTGCCATTATCAGCAGTAGCTATGCATTCTGCATAATATATACTTTGGCACTCAGTGTTTGAAGAATTATTCCTCAATTATGGTTTTGGAATTCTTATGGACCAACAAAGCTCTCAGTAAGTATGCAAATTCTACTCTCATGAAGGTTGCAGCTGTTCTGGAGATGAAATAAATGAAGTTTGTATATGACGCTATTCCCAGCACTGCTCTGAATGCAAAAGATTTTATGTAAAATCTCTTAGAACATCTAAGAAACATGACTGCTGAGGGAGCCACTGGACTGAATGCTAGATTGGATAATGGAGTCATCACAGAATCCAGCTGTCATAAACTGTGTTGATCCTTATTAGAGGTGTTTTTTTAAAAATTACTGTATACAGGAGTTTATTTCAAAGTTGGAATACAGGTCACTTGCCTATCCCCTTGATTTTACAAGACTTTTGAGTTACAGCTATTTGTTTATATAAAACTTGCTACACCTATGATGCTCTAGACAGTTTGGTTCATTACTTAACCATGATTGATACAATTACATGAACACATCCCCCTTAGATGCTTCAATATGATGTGAGTATATTTTGACCTTTTAAAACAGGGGTTCCCAACCTACAGCCCACAGGCCAGGGCCAGCCCGTGATGCCATTCCAACTGGCCTGTCACTGTCTCCCCCGCACTCGGAAGTAGAAGCGCGCGCATTTATGCCAGCCATAAAATACGCATGCGCAAACGTGACATTAATGTAGAAGTGGGTGCATTTACCTCAGCCATAAATGTGCCCGCTTCCGGGGGCGTGGTCCAGCCATTCAGCTCTTCTGGGTGCATGGTCAGGCCTACAGCGCAAAAAGGTTGCCCACCCGTTTTAAAATATTTCAGAACTGCCTCTGTGCCCGACTTTCTCTTCATCTTTTCTTCTAAACTGAAATGTTCCTTCCAGTCTTCCAGTCTTTGAACTAGTTCTATTAATCTCAGCTAGACATTCTCACTCTCTTCAGTTGATAAGAAGAAAGGAAATTCTAGACTTTTGAAAGCAGCCAAAGAAACAGAAAATGTGTGAGTATATTATCAAATAAGCTGGGAAGTCAAAGAACACAACCATGCAGTAGAGAGAGAAAATACATTGATGTAGGATGGCAATATTAGGTTTAGCAGAGAGTGAATTTTGCCATATGACTTGTCATTTGCATGATAGCTATTCAGTCCCTTTGTGTGTGTGAATGTGCGCTTGTACATTAAATACAATTTGTTTCTCTGTAGAAAAAGGAAGAGATGGCAAAGAAGGAATGTGGACCATTTGAGAAGGCCATGAGGATACAAATGAAAATCCAAGTTGCACTTGATTTGAACTGTATTTGCTCCAGAGCTTGGAAACAACCAGAGCTCAAAACATAATTTTTAAAAAGAAACTTGTTGCATTCCTCATTAATTCTTAGCAGTCAGGTTCCTGTTATCATTGTCATTGTTCTGATTCTGCAAATTATTTTGCACATAATGCATTATCAATGTGTAGTACTGACTTTAATGGAAGGCCAGAAATGATATTGTCTGTTGTGACAACAGGCTATTTACAAAAGTGCAAAAGAGAAAAGCTGGCTGGATAGCTTGCAAAGTCAATTCTCCACTGAACTTTATTGAAGAAAAGCTTCAGACAAACTCCATGATCCTAAAGCATCCATAAAAGAAAGGAATGATAAACTCGTTATGAGTACTCTCTCTATGGTGTAATCCTAGAATGGATTGCCATACAATCAACTTGATGGGACATCATCACCATCATCATCATCATCATCATCACAAAGACAAAACCAAAGAAGACTTCTCTTGCTACTTAGAGTTGACAGAAGAATGACATAGAACTTTTGAAAGTACTATAACTAGAAAACATTAATTAGCACCTATAAAGTAAACTTGTGGCTATTTGTGACATCACTTTTTCCGTAACATTGTAAATATTCATCATATTATTTTCATCTCAGAAGTAATTACACATAACTATTTGATTTAGATCTGTTATTCTATATCCTGATGCAAATACAGTACTGTAGTTACATTTAATGTAACTACTGTAATGCATTTTCAGTTTCTAACAAGACTGTAATTGACATTTTAAAAATAATTTTAGAACTGCAGAGCTGAAAGGGACCATAGGGATCAGGGGGTTCTCAATGTTTTCAGGTTGTGAGCTGGACAACTCCACCTCAGACAGCTGAGCGGTCACGTGGTTCTGCGCATATTCTTGCATGTTTTTGTGAGTTCTTGTGCATATTCTCATAAGATTTTATGAGTTCTCATGAAATTTCATGAGTTCTCGTGCATATTCTTGCAAGATTTCATGAGTTCTCACATGTATTCCTGCTCCCTCAGGCAGCTTCAGGGACTGGACAGCCATTTCGCCCTTCCTCCACGACATTACACTTCCTGGTGTGGTGGAGGGGGGGGGGACATGAAATGGTGGTCCAGGCTGCATCCAGCCCGTGGGATGCAGATTGAGAATCCCTGAATTAGACATTACTGTACTTTTTAATGTAGCTAAAGGTTACTTTTAAGGGTGTGGGTTCCGCGAGCGCAATTGGCATACTGTCCCTGACAGAACCCCGGTGATGGAGATCACTTCGTCGCCACGGGTTCCCGAGGGGACAGAAATTGGGGGAGCGGAATATTAGATAGAGTTTAATTCATCAATAGCTGATCTGACAGGCAGCTAGGACAATGGAGAGCTAATGACTAACTCGCTAGGCATGTAATAGGTAATCTCGCGTCCGCAGATTCCTTAAAGCCCTAGAGTCAATGTTGGCCACTTGTTTGCTCCCGATAACGAGGAACAATGTATGTCCCCAGTAGTTAATTAAGTTAGATAAGGAACTTCCCCTGGTGAAGATTTCCCCAATTAACTTGTGTAAACATGTTGTGCAGACTCAGGTTTTCCTTTGTATCGCTACGCGCAACGTATGCACGCAGCCAGATTAAGGCAGGCATAAATGCTTCTGATTTGTCATCATTAAACACTGGTCTTCGCTCCATCTTACCTCGTGTGTCTTGCTTGACCAGTCTCCTCCGGGACCCACCAGCCGCTTCGCGGCCCCGATCCAGCTTGCACAACCCGCTTCGCGGCCCAGATCCAACATAAGGGCATTTAAAATTATTATTGAAAGCATTTTGACAAGAATTCATCAAGTTCTGTAGCATTCTCATAGCAGCAAAGAAAATATTGTTTTGTTCTATCTTTTGTATTTGTGTATTGTCAAGGTACAAGATCAGAATTGGCCTCCAAAGTAAACCAGAAACCAGAAAATATATCTGAGTTTTCTCCCCATATGGTGGGAAAGACAGCATAACACATAAAAAATACACAACCCAAAGAACTACTTTTATTATTAGAGCAATAATTCATACAGGTATCATCTGACTTTTCTAAAGCAATGAGAAATGTACTAGGTTCCTCTTTTTAAAAAAACTATCCCAAGCTCTGGTTTCCTCTCCTTGTCATTGTCCTTATAGAAAGGGCAATGAAATGTCCTTGAAAGTAGCATTTACCTCTAAGCCATAAATGGAATATGCAAAGAAACCTTGAAGACTATTTTCACCACTCTTCTCCAGCAGCAAGCACATTTCTCCAACTTCATCCTCTTCCCCCTGCTTGTGCAAGATTTTTAAATGGTTAACGTCCCACTTTCATCAAACCCCATGCATTAAAGCTGACAGTCCTGACTTTGCTCACATCTTGAGTGTTTCATTTCATCTTCACTGTGGTGGGGTGCAGAGTTAGTAAAAGTCAGTTTGTCAGAATCCAGTCGAAGATTTTGGGCAGTGTAGTCGGTTACTTATCCAGTATTCAATTCTACACAATATTATTGCTAGACTTAGAGAACAAACGAATGAAATGTTCAAAATATTTTGACATCTATATCTTATAAAATGGGTAACTTTTTAGCACTGTTTAGCTTTTGAGTTCATGGGTAATTGTGATGTTTATTCACATTCTTCATTTTCAGTTTTGCTTCCCTGGTAATAAAAACATATTTAAAAGTAAAATGATACTGGGAGGGGCACTTGCCCTTAGGGATAGATTGTTAGCATGCTGCAAGAAAAGCAGAGTCCATGACTCTTGTTAATTAGTGTGGTGAATGATTTGCAGCAACTAATTTATGTAGAGTTAGTTCTTTCTTTGACATGCTGTCCAGAAGTAGATTGTGAATACAGTATTGTATATGGAATGTGCTTGATGACAAATTCTTGGTTAGTACATGCTTTGTGATATAAATACACAAGCTTTAAAACTCAGAATTCTGCTCCTTAGGTTGAATTAGAGCTTGTAAAAATTACTTTTTGGACTATACTTCGCAGAAACCCTTAACCACTATAACCTAGCTTGCTAGAGAATTCTAGGAGTTGTAAACTAAAAATGTTACCTTTAAGGACCTCAACTGGATTATAAAACCTTTTCCAAATGAAGACCAGACAGAAGAATTATATACACTTACTCAAAAGGAAACAACCTTAGTAGGGGCCAGTACTTAGGTGATTAGATCTAGGCTTTCAATCTAAATTCCTCAGTGCAGATGTTATATCCCTATGGTCAATTGTAAAAATTATCTCTAATAGGGCTTGCTAGGTAAGTGAGATATTTAAGGAGTGGCTTTGCAGTTTCACACCCTCAAGGGAAGCACAGTAGCAAGAACAAAAGTACAAAAGTATGTGGACAAGCAGCAGAATGATGGTAAGCAGATAAGAAGCAATAGCCCTCCCTCTTCAAAATACACCCTGCTAAACTGACTCTGAAAACTCACAGGTGTCAAGCTCGGTGTTATGTATACAGTATTACCTGCTCTCTCAAATGACAAGAACTCCAAGATGAGTGTTGAATGTTTGGGGGTTTTATGGAGCACACTGGATACCTATAGCCTAAATATAGCACGTCTCTTAATGTTTGTTACACCTGTAAATATATACTTTAGACCAGGTATGGCCAATCTTGGTGCTCCAGGTGTTCTTGGACTTTAATTACCGGAAGCCCGAGTCAGCACTCCTGCTGATCAGGGCTTCTGGGAATTGAAATTCAAGAACATTTGGAGCACCAAGGTTGGTCATCCCTGCTTTAGACATGTTGGGAGAGAAGAGTATCTACATTACACAGCAAGACTCCTATTTCTTTGTTAGATTTCCAGAAGGAGAAAACTTTTGTATTACATTATCTTCTGATCTCTTTTCACAATATCTTTCTCCCCCAAGTATTTATTTGTATGAAAATCTGCCAACTGAAGTATTACTCCTTGCTCCTGATGAGATGAATTCTAACCCATTAAACCAGGGGTCTCCAAACTACAGCCCATGGCACCAAAACATCCGGCTCACACCCTCACTCCAGCTGCCACTACTGCCTCCACCACCACCACAATTCTTGTCCCCTCCACTTGTCATGCATGATCCTAGCAGCGCTCCATAGCAGGGCAGATGTTGTAAGCCTTACATCTGCCCTGCTACAGAGCGCCATTAGGGACATGCTAAGCCAAGTGGAGGGGACAAGGATTGAGGTGGAGGAAGCGGTGGATGCACACAGCTGGCCACATCTTTCCCGGGGGTCGCTCTGGCTGAGCACGGCTTTCCTGGCGGATGCAGGTGACCATCCTCATCTTTCCCAGAGCTGTCTGGCTGAGCACATCTTTCCCAGTGGATGCACACGGCCACCTGTGTCTTCTCTGGGGGGTGCTTGGCCGAGCACAGGCGAGAAGAACAGCCTGGACCCCTCCTTCAGCCAAGCCATGCAGCTCCTCCAGGCCAGTAAGCAGGTATGGGGAGCGGGGGGTCCTCTGGGTGGTCCCGCCACCAGTGGTGGCAGTGGATGGAGAGTAGGGGTGGCTCAGGGGGGTCCTGGCAGCGGCGGCAGTATGTGGGGAGTGGTGGGTAGCTTGGGGTGGTCCCACTGCCAGCAGTGGAGGTGGGGAATGGTGGGGACTCAAGGTGGTCCCACCGCCACTGGCAGCAGCAGGGGAGAGTAGTGGGTGGCTCAGGTGGTCCCACTGGTGCTGGCGGCAGCGAGACCACCCTGAACCCCCACCACTCCACCCACCACTGCCGGGACCACCAGTCTGGCTACTCAACAGTTTGGGGACCCCTGCATTAAACCAATGTCATAATAAATGTATTCATTCTAAGCAATGGATGTTCGGTTTTAATCAAGAATCAAGTCACACAGTACAGTACCTGTAATATGTAGTACTAGCATATTTTGCCCGGCGGTGCCGGGCTTTTTAAAATTGTGTTGGATAGTAAAGGGTTTCGGGTTTTTTTCTTGAACCAATGGTGCTGGGCTGTTTTAAATGGTGTTGTAAGGTTTTGTGGCTTCAAGGCGCTGCGTACGCCTGCGGCCGACTTGCGCTCCCAGTGGTTGTTGTTGTTTTTTGTTTTGTTTTTTGCGTGCTGGCTTCCTCAGTGCCAGGCTCTTTAAATTGGTTTTTGAACATTTTTGTTTTATGTTTATGCAAATTTTAATTTAATTTAATTTATTTAATTTAATTTAATATTATTTAGTTTAAAATTTAATTTTGTTTTTAAAATGTTTATTTTTACACATTTTTATTTTTTGTTTTGGTTTTTTGGAGTGAAAAGTGATTTCTGTTTTTTGGGTAATTTTTGAGAATAGTGTGTTTATTTTTGAATGTTTTTATAACTTATTTGATTAATTTTGGAATTAATCTTATTAGTTTTAATATTTCTGAATGTTTTTTTTCTTTTGGCCTATGGGTGGGGGTGGTGAGCTTTTCTGCCTCTCTACAATTGTTGCCTCTCTACAATTGTTCTCTTCTGTCCTCTGGGTGTCGCTTCCGGTAAGTTTTCTCTTTCTTTTCTCATTTGAGTTCCAGTCCTCATAGATGGAAGACGTCTTTTGGTAAGTTCTCTGGGAAGGGGGGGTTAGGGGTGGGGGGATTTTTTTGGGGAGGGGGTGTCTGTGTGTTTTTTCTTGTTTCTTTTTGATTGTTTTTGTGATTCATTTTTGGATTTTTGTGTGTTTTTGAATGTTTTTGGTTTGTGTTTATTTTTTCAGGGGGGGGTGGCTTTCTTTCCTGCGGGCCATGTTGGCTGGCCTGTGGGAAGGAAGGGCAATGGCGGGGAGGCTTTCTTTCCTACGGGCCATGCTGGCTGGCCCGTGGGAAGGAAGGGCAGTGGCGGTGGGGGTTTCCTTTTTTTCCCCACGGGCCATACTGGCTGGCCCGTGGGGAAGAAGGGCAGTTGCGGGGGGGTCTTGTATTTTTGTGCGCCGGCTGACCCTTCGAACGGAAGGGCAGCGGCAGCGGGGGGGGGTTATTTTTTTCCCCACGGGCCATACTGGCTGGCCCATGGGGAAGAAGGGAAGTTGCGGGGGGGTGTTCTTGTATTTTTTGCGCGCCGGCTGGCCCTTCGAATGGAAGGGCAGTGGCGGCGGGGGGGGGGGTTATTTTTTTTCCCACGGGCCACGCTGGCTGGCCCGTGGGGAAGAATGGCAGCGGCGGTGGGCGTTTTTTTTAAACTTTTATTTTTCGCGTGCCGGCCGCCTCAGCGTTCTGCGCGCTAATGGCGCGCAGGATGCTGGGGCTTGTAGTTTTGGCTGTGCGTTTTTGCTTACTGCAGCGGTTTTTCCTTTGCGGGTTTTTTTTATTGGCCACGGCACGTTTCCAAACGTTCCTTTTGCCGCGCCGCTCAGCCTGATTGGCTCTGGCGCGGCGCGGCAAAAGGAACGTTGGGAATTGAAGTTCCCTTTTTTTGTTTGCGTCCGGGGGGCTCCTGCCCCCCGGGTGAAAATTTCAACCCGACAGTTACCTGCGAACCGGGTTCGGGCGAGTGAACGGAGGCCCATTACGGGCTAGTGGGGCCTGGTGCAACATCCTTTGTCACATTCCAACGGTTAACGCACCATTTTATAGGTATAGATTATATTATAAGATATGTATGATACTACATATTGAAGTGAGCAATTGTGGCTCTTTTGGAAGTTTTTGGACTGAGTATCTCATTAATATCTCACCATTGACTATGCTGGCTATAGCTGATGGGCCTTAGTTGCATCCTGCCTATATATGATACCATGAATACCTTAAGGTTTTGTGATTTCACTAAGGCAGAGGTCCCCAACCACCAGGCCATGGGGCAGTGTCCGGCCATAGGCTGTCCCAAACTGGTCCATGTGGGTGGCGCTGGGAGCTTTGGTGACAGCCTTCTGCCCTTGGCATGCTGCACCCAGTTTGCCTGGCAAGCGGGTTAGGGGTGCGAGCTTCAGACACAGTGGATGGGAAGGTGGCCTGCAGTGGGACTCCACCCCCCCACTCCCCGCCTGTGTCACTGTGCAGTGTGATGCCTCGCTGCCCAAGTCAGGTGGTGTGGCTGGCAGGTGGCTGCGCTCCTCCTCCATGTTTTTGGGCAGCAGTGGGGCTTGTACCCCCGCCTGTGCATAGTGTGCATTTTGTAATATTTTGTTGTGCGTGTGTGCCATCCAGACCCGCCACTCCCACGTGCTGGTCAGTGGAAAGGTTGTTTGGCATGAAGCAAGTCTGTGGTGCAGGAAAGGTTTGGGACCCCTGCACTAAGGCATGTAGTTCCTCCACCATTGCAGTCCTTACATGTTCCATGCATAGTTGTGGGGGGCAGGTTCAAGGAAAATAATCATTCATCCATCAAGTGATGAGCCTTTCCATTCATAGCTGGACTGGACCTTGGATTACAAACACAATCTGTTTTGGGGGGTCATAGTCGAAGTCTTATGAGCCTAATAGACTCTGCTGGAACTTACTCTCCACTGCATAGCTTCAACAATCAAGGAACACCTCAACAGGAATTCCCAAATTGTTACCTTTGAAAAGTTTGAATTACCACTCCAATCATCCTCCACCAGCAGGATCTTCTGAAGACTGGGGAATACTAATATCTTCTTCTTAAGGTGCCATATCCATTCTGGATATTGGCTATCATCATGGCGATAGTCTTCCTGTTCTTAACTCCTCAGAACAACTCTTCTGAGGACATGCCACACCAGTCTCTCAGGTTCTTCAGTCAGGAAGTCCATCTACATCCAGGGCCTCTCTTCCCAGGGATCTTTCCTTGCAGCGTGAGTTGGAGTATTCTATAGTTTATGTTGTTCCTCGTGATATGGCCAAGGTATTGGAGCTTTCGTTACTTAATGGTCTTAAAGAGCTCTTGTTCTTTATCCAACCGGCGCAACACTTCTACATTATTCACATGGCCAAACCTTCAGGGAAGGACTATAGTCACTAAAGACCTGAATTAAGTAGATAGGAACATTTTGAGAACAAGTCACAGCTCCCACTGAGTTCTTAAGGTCTAATTAATTGGGTCAGAATCTGGTAAATAATTAAAAGAAGGTAACATGCATCTCTTGTAGGAGATACCAGTCAGGCATCACAGGGCAAGTGCCTAAATGTTGTGTGATAATGGTAGAAAAATTGTCAAATCTTACATAATTATACCAATAGACTTCATAATCTGTAGAAAAATGTTTCCCATACTTTTTCCACTTGTGACTCTCTTTCATAATACTGTACTCAAGTAACCTGCAACCCTGCAACATTTTTGCATAAAAAGGCATTTTAATGGAGTAAAGAAAGTATATTAAAATATGATTTTTTTACTCCAACACCACTGCTTTGCCACATGACCAGCCTCACAAAATGGTGAAGTGTCTCTAAGCTCTGCTGACTCCTGACTCCAAAGATAATCTTCATCAGTGAAGTGAAGCATAACTCTTGTAACCTCCCAGAATGCAGTTTACAACTCCTTGAGAGTCGCGACCCACAAGTTGGGAACGGACACTATGTAACTAAATTGTATTTTATATTTTATTTGAGTTTTAGGGGTTGTGTACTCATTTCTCTAAAGCCATCAGTGATTTTATATTTTTTAAGCAATGGGATTTGCAGCAAACAGAAGGTTTAGGCAGAAGGGAAAGAATTTCTGTAGGACCACAGGGGACCTCAAAGACACTGCCGGATCCCATTCCCCAAAGCTACTTAACATGTAGTCAGCTAACAGTCTGAGTGGGTTAACTCTATCAAAGCAAATTGTCAACAGAATCTCATAGATTGCTCTAGTTCCTGTGAATATTGGCACATTGCAGGTGAATAGATGCAGAAAGTACTACACTCAAATGAACTTGGATTGTTAATGTATTCAGTCTAGTGAACTGAGCTACAGAGAAAGTAGTCAATGGCCCAAGGCTCCTCTGCACTGCTGTTTTACAGTACTGCTAAGCTCAAGTTGATTTAATGCACAGCTGGCCTTCCCTGTCTCCTCCACTGGTATGTTTGATAGTGGGGGGATGAAAAATTGACAGAGTTTGATTTTATTTTTTGAAGCAAGACAAACATCTTTGCCATAGCCTTTAGTAGGAATTTGGGAAGGATAATCTTTTGGATTACCACTTGCAGAGTCCCTCAGCCAGCATGAGCAGTGGCCGTATTGGCTAAGAGACTGTGGAAATTATCCTTCAAATAAGTAATCTTTCCCTGCTCTGCCCATATGCTGTGGGCTGAATGTGGAAAATAATCTGTATTATTTTTCCAACTGAGACATTACTTTTCATATGGACTCAGCTAGTTGATCCTCAGACCAATCCTCGACTCCCCCTACATTCCTATCCTGCAGGAAAGCTTATGCTCTTGGACAGCACTCATACCAAAATATTATAAAAACATGAATATAGAAAGTTTATAGAAAGCAAATTATTCAACATAATCATAAGCATGAGGCATGATGTAGAAATATTGTGGCACAATGAGAGTAAGTCAGAGTCAAGGCCTGTAGAAAGACAGGTGGTGAAACGGATGGTGGATTTCATGCTTTCCAGTAATTCAAATTCAGTGGAAATTTAGACAAAGCCTTAAGTGTGTAACTGCTGTGGTGGTCTTGCCACTGACTAAACTGTCTGCTCCAGACAGAAACTGCAGTGAAACAACATCTGGTAGACTACATTGTCCACCTTTGCTGTAGAGTGGGAATGGTGTGGCCTCTCCTTCCCACTCAACCCAAATATTTTACTGTAAAATGGGACTTGTTGCTATTATTATAAAAAGTGTTTGAAACGTGGATTTATTGCAGGATGCCAATGATTTTTTGGATTGAGAGGGTGAACAATTGCAAAGTATCAATATGCATGAATAAAGACCAAGAGATTATAAACATCATAAAATGCAGAAAGCTAGACTACTTTGTCTCTGTACTAAGAAATAAAAAGTATACATGGTTATAGTTTGTCAAGATAAATTGACTCAGGAAAGAAGAGCAGAAAGGAGAAGAACACAGGCTGAAACCTCAGTGACTGGTTTGGGTGTTACACAAGATCACTGTTCTAAGCTACCTCATCCAAAGTCAGTGTAGTCAATTTTTTTTATAGTGTCAGAAGCACACAAAGGTTCTTCCTAGGTTGAAAGGATTTTTGCTGGAGGAACTTCGCTCAGGGGATGTCTGAATGAGGCTCCTTCATGTCCCCAAGAGCTTTTCCCAACGAAGTGGTCCCTATTTATCTACTTGCAATGTCTTTCTTTTGAACTGCTAGGTTGGCAGGAGCTGGGACAGAGATGGGTGCTCATTCCATCATGCAGTACTCGGGTCTTGAACTGCCAACTTGCCAACCTTCCAGCTAACAAGGCGAGCTTCTTAACCACAGAGCCACCACTAGTCAAAATGATATCCAGACTCTAGTGGGAGGGGAAGACCTCAAAGAAGCAACAATCCTTCTAATTTCAACTATAGGCTCACATGGGTCAGTGTAACTCCAGGATGTCCTTGTCTAAGAAAAATGTCTCCTGAGCACCTAAGAGACTCCCCATCTTTAGTTTAAACCTGTTACACTGGCTCACCTGGGCTTATCTGTGAATCCACTGACCATTATATCATGTACATTAGACCCTAACCATGGAATCCTTTGCTACAAAGAACCTTTAAAAAGGCAATGTGTTTGTAGTATAGTACATAAAACCTTATACACAAAGGCTATAGTCTACGTCCAGGAAGGTACCCTGCCAGACACAGATACTTAGCTGTGATTCCACAGTCCCCATTACACATAGGCTACTAGGTACAGTACTTAGATTCAGTCATAATGTTCTACTGCATAAATGTGGAAGGATTTTTTTCATCCTGTAGGTTCTGCTCCTTACAGCTCTCAGCATTGGATGTAAAATGTGTCCACACTACACTCTTAACTACTTCTCTGATACTTTAACATAAAACCCAGAAGGCTGAGAAGCAGGCCCTGAAAGAATGGGCTCTATGTAAAACAAACGTTGGTGGATTTGTTTACCGTCTGCCCATGTTGGTTCCTGCCTGGCTTTCCTCATTCTGCCAAGTAAACAAATGAAGCACTTGTACAGGACCAGCACAGCTGCCATTAGGCATGCAGGGATCTGTTGCACAGAATGGGAAAGACTACCATGTGTAAAAACACTTAGTTGTCCAAAAGCATTAGAAGCAATAAGAGCCTGAATGACGCCAGAATAATGTGGGTTATTGTTCCATACCCTCACTGATCTTATGAAGTGCAGTGTATTTCTCTCCAGCACTTGTTTAAAAAGGAGATGGTTGTGAATAAATCAATGAGTCTGTTTTAGAACGGAGGCCAATCTCTGCATTACTTTATTGCAGTAATAGGTCTGTGGAGCATTTATTTGTTGAATGGATTTATTTAAAAGGTATTGGGCCCAAGAGGATTTACCTGCAGGATATGTTGAGATTACTGAGCAGCCCAAATGGTCATTTAGCAAATACATCCTGTAATAAACAGCAGCTTATATCCCTATTATTTATAGAAAAATGCCAACCTGGCCCATCCGGATCTGGAAAACTGGGCTGGAAATCACAGCTCAGCCCTAGCTTTAACTGGGAGCACAGGGGTGACCATGTTTCTTATTTTACTATCCTCCATCATGCTTCCTTTGGTGTATGAAAACCAAGACACAGGACACAGCCTCGGGCTGGGTTAACTCAGGTTTATTGCATCGTGGACAGAGGGAACATGAGGTAATGGCGGATCGATAGCTCTTTATATACAGTCGTCATACATTTGAACGTGGTTGCATGGTAGCCCATTGGCTACTGTCTGCGTGACGTCATTGCTGGTCACGCCCTTCTTGTCCAGGTGTAGGTGGTGGCGGGAAAACTTCCCGCGCTGTTGCCTTTGATGAGTTTGGACCAAGAGAGCTTGGACGCTCGCTGCTGCCAGCTGGTGGTCATTAGCTCGCGTCCTATTACAGGGTTCATATGATACAGCTGAAGGTTACATTGTTGCTATAGGCACGGTTACATTGGTTCAGATACATTGTAATCCATGTGGAAGATAAAACCATTAGAACACAACACCCCTCCCCCCTAGGATGAGACAAAGTCTCGAGCCCACACTTAAACACACTCCCCCCCCTAGGAGACAAAGTCTCTCAGCCAAGATGGCTTATTTCGAACACGTTGGGGTCTCGATGCAGGCTGCCTTTCCCCGGGTTTGCTACCTTTTCTTTGTTCCCTGGTTTCCTGTCCTGTAATTGGAGAGGGAGACTCGTTAGTGACTTGCCGCGGCTCCGCGGCTTGTTTTGGAGGTGTGCTCATTCTTAGGGGAGAACCGGGGGCACTGGGGGCTAACGAAAAACCCCTCTTCTCGCTTGGATGGGTGGGGGAACACTCCTGAAAACCCCCCCGGCTCGCAAAATCAAAATCAAAATTACATTCGGGGGCAGCGGTCGCGAACTCCTCTCCCCCTTCCCCGACCTCTGGTAGAACTGGCGTATCAAAAGGGTATGAGTCGGGGCCGCTGCTTCTGCCTTCCCCCCTTGCTTGGGACTGTTGTCCGCTGCTGTCTCCCCCTTGGGCCAAACGGGTGGGGGAGAACCCTAACGCTGAATCTTGTTGCTGCGCCCCACTGACTGGCCCACTCACTCGGTGCCTCAGTTGGTCTGCGTGCCTCCTCCAGAGGAGGCCGGTGCTAGTCTCGACCCGGTACGACACTGGCCCCGTTTGTTCTACAACCGTCCCTGGTACCCAGGCTGGCCCTGCGCTGGCATAGTTCCTGCAGTGAACAGGGTCGCCGGCGGCGAAACCTTTCGAGACTGCCAACCCTATGTTTTTCCCTTTATCCTCAACTCTCATCGGGTCTAGCCTGGACAGGATCGTGGTCAGTTTTCGCCGCATCAAGAGCTCTGCCGGCGAGTAACCTGACGCCAAGGGGGTCACCCTATACGCTAATAAGAACTGACATACTTGGTGATTTAGGTCCCCCGGGCCCATGCGCCGCAGCGCATCCTTCGTTGTACGCACCAGCCGTTCCACTTGGCCATTCATGGCCGGGTGAAATGGCGCGGATGTGACATGCCGAATGGCGTTTGCCTCCATAAATGCCCCGAACTCCGCGGAGGTGAAACAACTAGCGTTATCGCTGACTAAAGTGTCGGGTAAACCGAACGTGGAAAAGACTCTCCTCAGTTGGCTAATTGTAGTGGCGGAGGACGTGCTCTTTACTGGGATAACCTCCAGCCACTTGGAGAACGCATCCACCACCAGGAGAAACATGGTTCCCCGGAATGGGCCAGCGAAATCTACGTGCACTCTGGACCATGGCCCCCTTGCTGTGTCCCATTCCCTATGCGGGAGCCGGGCCGCCTCTGGCCGGGATCCCTGGCATGCCTCACAAGTGCCGACCATGTGCTCAATGTCTGTGTCTAGCTGTGGCCACCAAAAATAACTCCGGGCCAGCGCCTTTGAACGAACGATGCCCGGGTGGCTGACGTGCAGCAGTTCGAGCACCCTCGGACGCAGGGACGTAGGGACCACCACCCGTTGGCCCCACAACAGGCACCCCCTTTCTAGGGACAACTCTAGCTTTTTCCGAAAAAATGGGTCGAATTCTGTGTTTGGGGACGATGCCGGCCACCCCTTCTGTACCCATGAACTAACTTTCTCCAGCGTTCTGTCCTTGCCTGTCGCCCTAGCAATGTCGGCCGGTACTATTGGGGGTGCGTCTAAGACCTCAATTAACAACACCTGGCGGTCTCTTTCTACTCTCGCCTTTTGGTCGTCCGACAAGGGCAAGGGAGATCTCGAAAGTGCATCAGCATGGCTGATCTCCTTTCCGGGCCGGTACTCCAACTCGTGTTGGTATGCGTTGAGAAAAATAGCCCATCGCAGCATCCTCGGGGACAGGATCTGCGGCGTGGGCTTGCTTGCCGTGAAAATCCCTAACAGGGGCTTGTGATCAGTCACGATTTTGAACGGGCGGCCATACAAAAAATCGTGAAATTTTTTGGTTCCGGCTACTATTGCTAATGCCTCCCTGTCGGTTTGTGCGTAATTGCGCTCCGCTTGGGACAGGGACCTTGAATAAAACGCTACCGGGGCCTCCCTTCCGTCATCCAACACGTGGCAAAGCACCGCCCCCACCCCCACCGGGGATGCATCGCAGACTAAGACCACTGGCCTTTTGGGGTCGAAATGCGTCAGGATTGCCTCAGATGTTAAGAGTTGCTTTAGTTCTTTGAACGCCCTCTCGTGCTCGTCACCCCACATCCATGTCTCCTCCTTTTTAAGTAACCGATGAAGCGGTTCGGCCACGGACGCCTTCCGTGGGAGGAATGTATGGTAAAAATTGAGGAGCCCCAGGAATGACTGTAGCTCGGTTTTGGATGTGGGGCGAGGGGCCTTCTTTATGGCTGCTACTTTGGATTTAGACGGCTTAATACCCTCGGGTGTGATCCGGAACCCTAAAAACTCGACCTCCGTTTCGAAAAAAACACATTTGTCCTTCCTCAGTCTCAGCCCCGCTTTCTCGAAAACAGTTAGTACTTTATCCAATCTCTTTGCCAGTTCGGCCTCACTCCCCCCTGTTATCAACACGTCATCAAAATAAGGCAACACCCCCTCCAGCCCCTTCAGGAGGCGTTCCACAAGCGACTGAAAAAGGCCGGGTGCCGAGTTCACGCCGAACTGTAAACGCGACACCTGGAACGCCCCTTTGTGTGTAACTATCGTTTGTGCCGCGGCCGTGGCGGGAGTTACGGGGAGTTGCTGATAGGCTTGTGCCAAATCGAGTTTAGCGAAACACTTTCCCCCATTCAGCCTGGCCAAAAGGTGGCTGACCACCGGCACCGGGTATGCATTAGGGCGGATCGCCTTGTTAATTGTGCACTTATAATCAGCGCAAATGCGCACCTCCCCGTTGGCCTTCAGAGCTGTTACAATTGGAGTTTCCCACTCCGCGGAATCAACAGGAATAAGAATCCCCTGGCCCACCAGTTTGTCCAGTTCCGCCTCTATTTTGTCCTTGAGTGCGAACGGCACCCTGCGCGGTTTGAGTCTTATCGGGCGGACCTCCGGGTCTAGGTCGAAGGCTACAGGGGGTCCCTTGAACTTTCCAAGTCCTTTTTCAAAGACGGCGGGATGCGCATCGCAAACCGCTTGTATTGGGTCCACTCCCACTGTATGCACTCCCCCTATGAACAAACCTAAGGGCTGAAACCACTGCGTCCCTAGGAGGCTACAACTTCCCCCCTTAAGGACAACTAGGGGCAGTTCCGCAGAATGTCTCTTAAAGCTGACCCGAAACTTTCCGACCCCCAACACCGGAATGCTGTTTCCCTGTACATCTCGTAGCGTGGACCTCAACGTTTTAAGTTTGGGCCGCACGTGGGGGTCGATTTTCAAGAACTCTTTCTGGGGAATTATAGAATAGGAGGACCCCGAGTCAATTTCCATCCTAATAGGGGCCCCTTGTACTAGTACCTCAACGAAGTAATGGGACTGTCCCGCGGACACGCTGAACACTGGAGCGTCGTCCTCGCTGTCGTCCGAGACGCGGCCCACGCCGTCCTGCTTCCTCGTGGTCTGGGCGCCATCTTTGGACCTCGCTGGACGGTCCGGTCTGGTCGAACGGTCTTGTGACTGCCTCCGGCCCTCCTTCCGTTTTCTGCATGCCCTGGCGATGTGCCCCCGACGGCCGCAGGTGTAACACTCGGCCTTTCTGAATGGGCACCTCGCGCGCTCATGGGCCGCTCCGCAACCATCGCAGCGGCGCCCACCTTTTCGGACCTTCTGGACCTCCTCGCCGTCGCTGCCTTCCGTAGACGACTTTGAGGCCCGTCGGGTTGCGTGCACCGACTGTCCGGACTTCCCGTGCACCGAATTTTCCGCTTTGCCGGCTCTCGGACGCCACTCACGCCACTGGTGCATCTCGTCCACTCCCGCATTCGTGGACTCCGCGGCTTCCGCGGCCTCTACGACCTCTGCCAGCGTGGGTGGCGGCTCCTTGTTCATCAAGCTGCGCTGCACCTCCTTGTCCTTCAGGCCACACAGCACGCCGTCCCTGAGGGCCATCTCTAGGTTGTCCCATCTACAGGGGCCGGCGGCTATCCTCATGGCGGTCACGAATGCCTCAACCGACTCGTCCGGCGCTTGGACTCGCCTCCAAAACGCGCTCCGAGCGGGAAACATTGCCCTCGAGGGTCGGAAACGCTCTCGCAGCAGCTTCATGATGTCGTCTGCCTTAAATTCGCTCACCTTCTTCGGAGCGATGATGCCCACCAGCGTCCGCTTGGTTTCTAACCCAAGCATTCTGGTGAGGATGGCCCTCTTCCTCTCCTCGTCGTCTTCTTTGACTTTGAGTTCCACCAGTGCCGCCTGGAAGTCCATCTCCAACAGCTCCCAGTCTTGCGGTTTGGTGATGTTGAACCCGCTCTGTGCCCTGGCTGTTCCTTGGGGATCCATCATCCCACCTTCGTCGCCAATTTGGTGTATGAAAACCAAGACACAGGACACAGCCTCGGGCTGGGTTAACTCAGGTTTATTGCATCGTGGACAGAGGGAACATGAGGTAATGGCGGATCGATAGCTCTTTATATACAGTCGTCATACATTTGAACGTGGTTGCATGGTAGCCCATTGGCTACTGTCTGCGTGACGTCATTGCTGGTCACGCCCTTCTTGTCCAGGTGTAGGTGGTGGCGGGAAAACTTCCCGCGCTGTTGCCTTTGATGAGTTTGGACCAAGAGAGCTTGGACGCTCGCTGCTGCCAGCTGGTGGTCATTAGCTCGCGTCCTATTACAGGGTTCATATGATACAGCTGAAGGTTACATTGTTGCTATAGGCACGGTTACATTGGTTCAGATACATTGTAATCCATGTGGAAGATAAAACCATTAGAACACAACACTTCCTATGTATTTGAAAGGTTGTCCAGGATCACATCATTAAAAAAAAAATTGTGGCCAGTATTACATGGATAAGCTCAGTTATGAATAGATCCATTGAATTAATTGGTCAATAGTAATTCAACACCTATGTAAATCCCATTGAGTCAGCAGATCTACTCTCATTAGGAATACTGATCCTGGCTGAAGAAGAGAAAGTAAGGACTTTGAATTTGCTCATCAACAAAAAGCACTTGCGCAGAAGACATTCAAATCACCTGGCCACAGATGTCTGTGACCTAATTAATAGTGATAGATGGATAGTCTGGTTAAGACCTCTCAGAGGGAAGCTTCCATTGCTCAAGTATTATTAATAATAATACTCATTCAATATTTAATCATTCAAAATGCATAACCTGTGTGTGTCAGAATCTAGACTTGTGACTTTTAGATTTGTAGGCTCTTTTTCCAGAGTTTTCTTTAAGTTCTATTCATATCACCCTGATCAGCATGTTTGCCAAATAGATCAGCATCTGAGTAGGTTCAGACCTACAACTTTCATGACCGCATTGCAAAAAAAAAAAAAGGGATCTTGTTGCTAGCCCTACTAGTTGCACAGATGAGAGCGAGCTGCAGAAAGCAAGTGGCTCTCCAAAAGTTGTCATCAGTTGCAATGCCTCACAACTGGAGACATTCAAACTTGAGGAAACAAAGCACAGAAAACGATCCTGTCTTCCTGCTTCAGGTTCACCAAGATAACTCCTGGACCTCAGCAATGCCAGGGGCAACAAGTTCAGACAGAAGCATGGAACTGAAGGCACCAGGTCAAACATTCCTCAATGTTTTGTGAAGATGTTCTTTACAGGAAAAAGCCAGAAATGGGTAGATGTGGGGTCCTAATGGATGTACGGCCCCAGCCTGTTGGCTTATTTCCAAATAGAGTCCAACTGTCCCTCCTTTTTGTGTTGTGTACTGCGGTATTCCTCCATTCCCTATTCCCTTTTTAGTCTTTTTAAGTGGGGTGGGAGTGGGAGAGTGGGTTGTTGGGTGGTCGAGTTAGGGTTTTAATGTTTTGTTATATTTAACTGTATTTTTATGTTTTTACTGTTGTGCGCCGCCCTGAGTCGGGTTTCCCCAAGTGGGCAGCATAAAAATCTAAGGATAAAATAAATAGATCAACCACATCCCCTATAAAACTCTTGGCTCCTTGCTGAAGCAATCCTTCTCCAAACAATTTGTGTAGTTACAGAAATCAACTGTGTGTGGTTCTGTATGCCATTCCACTTTACTGGATGATGCACTATTTAAGTAGAATGTAATATATAATACATTGTCAAGAACTGATGTTCTGAACTGAAGTAAGTTTCCATCTCTTTTGTAATTATAATGGATGGTATCAATGTTGATTTTTAGACATTTTTGTCTATTTTCATTCAGTTTAAATTTGTTCAGAACTATTTGCTTTATTCTTTCTGCCACCTGCACTGCATATTTAAATTAATTCACATTTCACAGGGTAGATTGTGAGACATTATAGTTTGGGGTCAGTATGTAAAATCTACCTTTGATGAATGTTGTATGTAATTATATAATGCTGCTTTTCACTGTGAAGCCGTTTTATCAATGCTTTATATAGCATTCATAAATCACTAATACGATGCAACTGAATATTGGTCCTGACTGTACAGAGATTTAGGTACTCAAATGAATCTGGCCATGGATTGTCTGAATATTTTGTTCCACAGTCAGTTTGAGTTTCGGTGCAAGAGGGAAAATATGGCCACTAAAGATCTTAGTTTGTGTGTGAGAGAGGATTATTGGGGATAATTTAGTTTAAAGCATTCTTGAGGCTGCCAGGTTTGATTGGTTCTTCTTGAAATCTGGCTTTGGGAAATGCAACACTTAGGAACTCTTCAAAGACTAGGCTCTAGTTCTCCAAAGTTACTTTGATCCCATTTATTAAAAGGTAGGCAGGATATAAATAAAATGAATGATTGAATGATCATTTGTTTCTGATAAGAAGCCTAACAAGATTAAAATAAATGGGAGCAGAGGATCTTTGCATGTAAAAGCCACTATTACAGCATAGGGTTTGCCTTTTAAAGAGTTTTTTTCTTACATCCTATGGATTTGTGGATAATTTGTATGAAAATGTACAACACAGAGAACAAATCTGCAAAATATTCCAAAAGGTTAGACTTGGGGTGGGAGATGTGAAGTGTACTTTTACAGCTGATTTTTCTCTTGTGGCTTATTGACAGTTTGTATGCATTCATTTTAATGGTGTTCTTTAAAAAGTAAACTATAAGCTATCTGAAGAATAGGTGTACTGACTTATGAATCAGAATGAATTAAATATAGTTTGAGATATTTAACGTGTACTGACATGAATCAGAATGAATTAAATATAGTTTGAGGTATTTAATGTACCTAATAGTAATTATTTTACATACTGTTCATCTTCACACATCCCAAGCATACACAGTATAGAAATACTGAAACTGGTAAAAGTAAAAGATATTCTGTATTGTGATTCAAGCATCAAATATGGAAAGTGAAGCCAAGAAATCAGATGAAAATTAGGACATGGAAAAGCAACTATTGAAGAAACTAGGAAAGATCCTCATGTGTAAGGATGTGTCATTGCAGACCAATCTAAGATCATCCATACTATGATTTCCCTATGTGAAAACAGAATAGTGTAAAATCTGAAAGGATCCATTAGAAAGACAAATAAATGAGCGATGAATCAAATCAAGAAGTCAATATGCTGTAATGGATAGGGATGGATTAGACTCAGGAGACCTGAGTTCAAATGATTGTTCAGTGAAGAGAATCCTCAGGGAGGGGGTATTAGCAATAAAACCATTCTTTATGTTTTTTCACATACCTTGAAACACTCATTAGGGTCATCTAAAGTTAAATGTGACTTGATGGCACCTAACACACAAATCAAACAAAACCTGGATTCTCCTTAGAAGTAGAAGTGACTAGACAGAGACTTACATATTTTAGGACACATTATGAGGAGGAGGAGATTATTATTGTTGTTGTTGTTTAGAAACTCACTAAAAATGAAAATAGTGCTGGGGAAAGTTGAAGGCAACAAGAGGAAAACCAAATATGAGATGGCCTGACTCCATAAAGAAAGCCACAGCCTTGAATTTGTAAGACTTAATCATGGCTGCTAATGACAGATTCTTTTGGTGGTCACTAATTCTTAGAGCAGACATAATTTGGAAGCCACTTGGAGGCACATCACAGAGTAACAACCATCACAGAGTAGAGATACTAATTTTATCCTAACTTATCTCACTGAAGATGTATACAGAAGGTGTTTAAAATGTATACATTTAAAGGAAAAATTGTATTAAAATTGTAATATTCAATATACAATATATTGACCAACAAAAGAATACAAGTCACATTTGACTTCTGCCATTACAAGAGGTGCTCAAAATGGTTACCATCAGCATCCAGACTTTTCTGATTATGGCAAACTATTGCTTGAGCAACATTGATCAAAATGTCCAGTGTTAGTCTGTGCATTAGAATTATGGCTAGATGGTAGAATACCAAGAATAAAAAACAAAATCCATCTTGTATGAATGCTTACATACGATTTATTTCGCTCTTATCTTTGTCTATTTCACTTCTTTAAAAAATCAACTCAAAGTTCCTTATTTTGAGATTTGTTACCTGAAGTAAGGAACTTTGAGTTGCTTTTTTAAGAAGTGAAATAATAGACAAAGACAAGAGAGAAATAAATCGTATAGAAGCATGTTTTTTTATTGTTGGTGTTAGTCTGTGCAAGCATATTGGAGAGTAAACAAAACAAAACAAAAAAATGTTGTGGTACCTTAAAGACTAACTCCTGTATTTAAATGTGAGCTTTCGTGGACCAAGTCCACTTCATACAGGAGTTAGTCTTTAAGGTGCCACAACTTTTTTTTCTCTCTTTTTATCCTTTTCTTATTCTGTTCACTCTCTGATATGCTTGCACAGACTAGCAGGGCTACCACACTTATAAACTAAAACAAGACTACAAGAAGAAAATGGAGGGAACGTGAGGCGGTGGATGGAAGCGAGATCCTGCAACCCAAGAAGGTCCTCCAGCGCCACCTTCTGTCCACTCAAGGCACCCTCACTTTCCCCTCAGGCTTGCCTTCCCAAAGAGGCTGGTTCGGCTAAGTCACGAATTACGTATGAGACAAACGTCTCCACTCCACTCCTCAGCTTGGCTCGAACGAACGCCCCCCACCCCACCCCACCCCCGACGCTCGCGGGATAACAAGCAGGCGGCCGCCCTCGCGCGGGAAGCTCGCGCGAGCCACCCGGCCGTCACGTGGGTTAGCAACAGGCAGCAGCCAGTTAGAAAGGAGCCTGTCAGGTGGCTCGCCTGGCTCTGTCAAGGGCTCTCGTATAACGGAGCATGCCTGGCAAGGCTACTTTCGCGAGTGGCGGTTGGGGAAGGGAGGGGCGCTGGAGGAGGGAGGGGGGAGAGAGCGAGAGGAGAGAGAGCTTCTTCTCCCCCTCCCCCAAGTGGTTGTTTTGGGTGAAGGATATTATTGCTGGAGGCAGCGCCTTTTTGAGGAATAATAATAATACAATAAACTCAAGTGTGTTTTTTTTCTTTGAAAATTAAAAACAAAATTAAGCTCTAGTGCTCTTTTTTTTAAAAGTCAGAAAATTGTAATTGGACGGTAAAGAGCAGTCTCCCCCCCAAAAAAAAGAAAGAAAGAAACAGCTTGTTGCGATCTGGCAGCCGAAAAAGTGGTGACAGACCGTTAAAAACAACGGCAAACTTCTCTGATCCGAAGAGAAATGAGGGGTGGGTGGGGTATGGGGCTCAGAGGGAAGAGGCCGGGTTGGGGGCGGAGGCAGAGAAAAATCTGTGAAGTGATCAGCTGTAACCCTGCTTGTAAGCGCTCTCCCCCCCCCCCCTTCTTGAATATGGCCGCTATAAACGAAACCAGACGGTTCACGTTTCGGTCGGTTGCTTTCGTGATGGCTCCTGAGAAAAGAGTAGTCTCTGAGTAGAAGGCACAGGATGAGAAAGCTGTTAAATTCTGAGGAGCTCATCGTACTCCGCCACCCCGCTTTTCCACAGATCTTGCTGACCGACCTGTTTCCCCCTTATGTTGTTGCAGAAATAATGAGTCTGCAAACTTGAGAGAAGGAAGGACGTGAAATAAACCTTTGGTTTAACAAAGCCATTCCGACCTACTTGCATGTCTGTCCATTTTTCCTCCTGTGGCTTCTCGACAGTAACCATTCACTCTATAATATTGTGTGCTATTTATAGACGATAGTTAAATAAATTGCAGCTTTCCAGATAGCATACATGATTTTCCAATTCCCCACATTGTCTTACAACAACCCTGTGAGGGGGAGCAGGCACTAGTGGCCAGACCAGAGTTGCTCAGTCCCATCTGTGCCTAAATAGAGTTTTGAAACTCAAGCTCCCAAGTCCTCGTTTAAAGCTTCAGCTACTTTTCTTCACTGGTATTTCATTTGGGACTTTACATTTAGCTGACGGAGAGAAATGTCCTTCCACCAAAGCAGCCACTGTGGTTAGTAGACAAGCAGCTCAGCCTCCGTTTGTGAGGAAGCTGGGTGTGCAAGTTTATCACAGTGTAAAGTGTTCTGAGGTGTTGATAAAGAAAAAAATCCTCTGAGACCAATTTTTTAAATGCCATCATAGTCATGAGATTAGGATACTGCTGAATAAGCAATAAGCATTAAAAAGAGGAATGAAAAAATTAGTACAGTAGTTTAAGAACAAAGCATTTTACTTTTCTGATCTACATTTTCTATAATACAAAACGTAAGATTCAAATGCTAAGATCTGCTTTTAAAAATTGGTTTATTGTTTTGTTAGGAGTTCCCCATATTTGAAATAAAAATATATATTTCATATTATATATATTTTGAGTCAGTATGCATCCATAATATATTTATGGATAAAGAGTACTCCTTATTCATGTATACATCTGCTTGATTATTAGGACATATGGCCATCCTATTGGAAGTATGATATAATTTTAGCCCACGTTTCTAAAGCTGAGCTGTATTTTCCTATGGACAGCTAGGAAAAATGTTAACACCATCAAGGAAAAATGCACTCCTTTCACAGTTAATGTAGACTTGGCAGTCTCCAATGGTCTTTTCCTTAACACACATTTCTAACACAGCCATTCACACCTGTAAGGAAGAAAGTGTCAGAGTACAGACAGGTACACTATTTTTTTAAAGGAAAGTTTCTGTCATAATATTTGGTTTGCTTTTAAGATTAACATGATTGATTAAGGGGCCAATATTAATTGAGACATTATTCTTGGCTGTGAACTGGAGAACAATGCTTAAAGAGTAAATTATAAATGCTTAGTATAGTAGAAATCTCTTGATCTCTGCCAGGTGAGACATAAAATATATCCACTATGGAGAAAGGCATAGTCAAAAAGGTGAGAATGAGCTGAGGTTAGCAAGAGACACTAAAAGCAACAAAAAGCATTCTTCAGATACTGTATATGCATAGCAAAAGACAGAAATGAAACAGAGGCTTGATTGCCCACAAACACATCTCCCACTCATTGCCTGTAAAAGTATAACAAAAACTATGGTTTCCCCGTGCCCGGTTGGGCATGGGACGGCTGGGTAGAGGCCTCTTGAGTGAGAAGGCTCCTAGCGGTGGCCTCTGTGGGCAGCCATATCAAGGGGGGTGAATAAATTATAGGGCTATAGGGTTTGATTCACCCAATTAACGTGACCTGACCAGCGGCTCTGCCAGACCGGCAGAACGCTATCTCCTGCATCTCCTGTGTATAATTAGGCAAACATTCTTCCCCCTGGCTTGGCGATAATCTCGGGCGCAAACAGGGACCATGTTTGCCCAGCCAGTAAGCCCGAAACAATAGGGCTTCCCCTGTCAAATGTTTGCCTGTCATAATTAACTTCCCCTGAAGAGTTTCCCCAATTAACCTGAGTAAACAGGTAACTTGATTGAATCACCGGTGACGGTTTTTTCTACCTGCCTTCTGACCTATAAAAGGTGTATGCATTTTCCCAATAAACACTGATCTGATCCTGCTTCCTTGCCTCGTATTGTCATTGATCAGTCTCCTCCGGGACGTAACGCCGCCCTAGCGGCCAGACATCGCTACATCTGGTGACCCCGACGTGATTCTACTCGTGAGTAAAGGACCCCGGAGAGGTCTACTCGTGAGTAGCGAACCACGCGGTCCGGTTCTACGCTCGAACCGCGACCCGTCACCCCGGAGGACAGCGCGGCACTCCGACCGGCAGCCAGCCGATCGGAGAGGTGGCCTGCGGCGAGGCATTCCAGAGAGGCATTCCTACAGCTTGCTCCCGCTTTCGAGGAAGGTTGCCATAGAGGGAAACGCGTTCCGCTCAGGGCAGGCTGTGAGCCCCTGACATCGCAGAGGCCGTTAGAAGGGCCCGTGGCGGAAGGTCCACGCTCCGAGGTCTACCCCAGACACTAGACACCCGAACCTATTGCCTGACAAGACGCGTCGACTCGTCCCGAGAAGGAACCTTCCGGAGACCCCACTGCAGGTAATATGGGGACTTGTTCTCATAGACCAAGTCCGTCCGCTAGCCAAAAAACTCGAGAGGAGGAGTTTAAGATCCTGGCCAGGGTATTTAAATTACGATTTCACAGCAAGGAATTAGTGAGACTTTTGGCGTACCTCGGGGAACACTGCCTACTTTACCCAGAAGTAGGTACGTTAACCCTGAAGCTCTGGGATCAGATAGGAGACTGCATTAAGCAACCCCCAAAAGCTCCAGGAGGGATAGTGAGTACATGGAGGAAGTGTAGGAGACTCTTAGAGCAGATCGAACCAGTCCGGATAGAGGCCAAAGAACCCCCGTTAGTTGAGCCATCAGGCAAGCCAGTCGGACCGACTGCGCCCACGGCGCTCTATCCGTCAATTAGCTGTCAGCAGAGTAGCGTAGGGAGCCTTCCCGCGGTGACAGCTGCAGACGTCACCGAAGGAATGCAAGGAATGAGAAGCGCAGGCGCTTCTCTGACAGCTCCAGGTTCCCTAGCCGCAAAGAGTGCCCTTCAGCGCACAGCTGAGATAGAGCTAAAGAAGGGGGAATTGTCAGCAGAACAGCTAGCTGAGCTTAGACAGATTTGTCCAATCCGCATGGAGATGGACGCGCTCACGGGCGCACAGCAGGTAGTACACTCCCCAGTCCCGTACAAGCTTCTCATGGCTTTACGGAAAGCAATTTCAGAGACAGGGCTCCAAAGTCGTTTTACGAGGGGCACGCTTCGGCAAGTGTGCGAGACCACCATGTGGATTCCTCATGATTGGAAAGCCGTCATGAGGATGATGCTAACCCCTAGCCAGTACATGATCTGGGACAGCGAGTTTCGCCTAGAGGCTCAAACTCGGGCTGCTAGGATGGGAGGCGCGGTGCTTCCTGAGCAATTGTATGGCTCTGGTAATTATGAGCCCATCAACGCTCAAATTAACTTGCCTCTCGCCACCCTAGAAATGTCAGCCGAGGCTGCCTATAGGGCATACTTCAAGGTCCCAGCATCTGGCAAAACGGCAAAAAATTACACCGCCATTAAGCAGGGAGCCCAGGAGCCCTACATGTTGTTGTTCAGTCGCACAGTCGATTCCGACCCTTTGCGACCCTATGGACCATCGTTCTCCAGGCACCCCTGTCCTCCACCATCCCCCTCAGTCCTCCCAGTTCTGTGCCCATTGTGTCTACAATACCATCTATCCATCTCATCCTTGGCCTCCCCCTTCTTCTTTTGCCCTCCACCTTTCCCAACATCACGGCCTTCTCAAGTGAATCCTCCCTTCTCATTTGATGCCCAAAGTACTTTAGCCTCATCTTTACTATTTGACCTTCCAATGAGCAGTCAGTGTTGATTTCTTCTAAGATTGACCTATTTGTTCTCCTCGCTGTCCAGGGTACCCTCAAAACTCTCCTCCAACACCACATTTCAAAGGCATCTATTCTTCTGCGTTCAGCTTTCCTAATTGTCCAGCTCTCACATCCGTACATTACCACTGGGAATACCATTGCTTTGACTATTCTAATTTTTGTTTTCAAGGTGATGTCTCTGCTTTTCACTATGTTCCCCAGGTTTCTCATGGCTTGTCTCCCTAGAATCAGCCGCCTCTTTATTTCATGGCTGCAATCTCCATCTGCAGTGATCTTAGATCCTAAGAAAGTAAAATCTGTCACTGCTTCTACTTCTTCCCCGTCTATTTTCCAGGAACTGATCGGGCCTGTTGCCATTATCTTGGTTTTCTTGATATTGAGTCTCAAGCCAGCTTTAGCACTCTCTTCCTTCAAACCGATCAAGAGATTCTTTAGGTCTTCCTCACTTTCTGCCATTAGGGTGGTGTCGTCTGCATATCTCAGATTGTTGATGTTTCTCCCAGCAATTTTGATCCCATATTGTGATTCCTCCATCCCTGCATTGCGCATTATGTGCTCTGTGTATAAGTTGAATAAGCAGGGTGATAGAATGCAGCCTTGTCTTACTCCTTTTCCTATTCCAAACCACTCTGTCATTCCGTGTTCTGTCCTAACTGTTGCTTCTTGGTTCATGTACAGATTTCTCAGGAGGCATATGAGGTGCTCTGGTATTCCCATCTCTTTAATCACTTGCCACATCTTGTTGTGATCCACACAATCAAATGCCTTAGTGTAGTCAATAAAGCAAAAGTAAACTTGTTTCTGGTATTCCTTTGTTTTCTCCATGATCCAACGTATGTTGGCAATGTGGTCTCTAGTCCCCCTGCCTCTTCTGAAACCAGCCTGCACCTCTGGTAATTCTCTTTCCACATGCTGCTGAAGTCTATCCTGTATTATCTTGAGCATCACCTTGCTAGCGTGTGGGATGAGCGCAATTGTTCGATAATTTGAACATTCTTTGGCATTGCCCTTTTTTGGGATTGGAACATATACTGATCTTTTCCAGTCCTGTGGCCACTGTTTTGTTTTCCAAATCTGCTGGCATATTGAATGCAGTAATTTGATGCCATCATCTTTTAGAGCTTTGAAAAATTCAACTGGGATACCATCATCTCCACTAGCTTTGTTGTTTGCAGTGCTCTTTAGGGCCTTTCTGACTTCACTCTCCAGGATGTCTGGCTCAGGTTCAATTTCTCCATCATTGTGACTATCAGGAGTGTTGAGTTCCTTTTTGTAGAGTTCCTCTGTGTACTCTTTCCATCTTTTCTTAATCTCTTCTGCATCAGCTAGCCCCTTTCCGTCTTTGTCCCTTATCATGGTCATTTTTGCTTTAAATGTTCCCTTGATTTCCCGGATTTTTTTGAAAAGATCTCTGGTTCTGCCTCTTTTGTTGTTTTCTTCCATTTCTTTGCACTGTTCTTTTAGATAGTTTTCCTTATCTCTCCTTGCTTTTCTTTGAAATTCTGTGTTCAAATGATTGTATTTTTTCCTTTCTCCTTTGACTTTTGCGTTCCTTCTTTCCTCTGCTATTTTAAGAGCCTCATCAGACAACCACTTTGCTTTCTTACTCTTCTTTTCTTTTGGTATGGTTTTCTTTGCTGCTTCCTGCATGATGTCCCTTATCTCTGTCCATAATTCTTCTGGCACTCTATCTATTGAGTCTAAGCCATTGAATCTGTTCATCACCTCCACCGTATATTCTTTAGGGATGCTGTCTAGATGATATCTGTCTGGTCTCTTTGTTTTCCCTATTTTCTTTATTCTAAGCCTGAATTTTGCAATCAGTAGGTTGTGATCTGAGCCACAATCTGCTCCAGGTCTTGTTTTTGCTGACTGTATGGATGTTCTCCATCTTTGGCTGCAGAGTATGTAGTCAATCTGGTTTCGGTGTTGGCCATCTGGTGATGTCCATGTGTAAAGTCGCCTCTTGTGTTGCTGGAAGAGGGTGTTTGCTATGACCAGTGCGTTCTCTTGGCAGAACTCTATCAATCTTTGCCCTGCTTCATTCTGTGTTCCAAGACCAAATTTGCCTGTTATTCCCTCCACTTTTTGATTTCCTACTTTGGCATTCCAGTCTCCTAGAATAATTTGAACATCATTTCTTGGTGTTTGTTCTATGAGATGTTGTAAGTCCTCATAGAACTGGTCCACTGTGGCTTCATCTGCACCCGTGGTTGGTGCGTATATTTGGATCACAGTAACATTGAAGGGTTTGCCCTGAAATCTTACTGACATCATTCTGTCATTTTTGAGGTTGTATCCCATTCCTGCTCTTCTCACTCTTTTATTGGCAATTATGGCTACTCCATGTCTTCTAAGGTTTTCTTGTCCACAGTAGTAGATGTGATGGTTTCCAGAGCTGAATTCGCCCATCCCTGTCCATTTGAGCTCACTGATTCCCAAGATGTCAATGTTTATTCTTTCCATCTCATTTTTTACCACTTCTAGTTTACCTTGGTTCATTGATCTCACATTCCATGTCCCTATGCAGTATTGCTCCTTGCAACATTGCATTCCTCCTCCCTCCTTCCTGTCCCTCCCCTTTCTCCCCTCTGAGGTGTTAAGCATCCTGTATCACCTAGCCTGCCCTTTTGTTTTGCCTTTTGTTTTGGTCCATAGGGTTCTCTTGGCAAGATTTATGGCGTGGTTGCCGGTGTCTGCGCCATTTTTTTCTCCTCATACATTTTATCACAGTTTTTAAAGTTTAAAACAGTTTAAACAACATATTATCATGCATATTATCACACTCTAAAACACAGTCTCTATGTTAATTGCTATATTAAGTCAGTATGAAGTCTCTATGTCAGTCGCTATATTAATTCAGCTACATTTTTCATATCAGCTACTTATCCTTGTGTCCTCACTCCCCAGGTGGGGTTGTTGTCTCTGGGTCCCTTGCTCCAGGGGCATCGCAGTGGCGGGCAGTGGATGTTTTCCCCGTGTCTCAGCTGTTCCTCTTCCTCTGCCTCTGTCTGCAGTGGTGGATGGTGACCTTTCCTGCCGCCTGCCTGGTCTTCCTCCCTCCCCCGGCTGGGGTGGTCTCGCGGCTGCTTCTGTCCGCGGGCAGCCTCCTCGCGGCGGCGGCTGTGGAGGATCGCGACCTCTCCCGCCGCCTGCCTGGTCTTCCTCCCTCCCCCGGCTGGGGAGGTCTTGCAGCTGCTTGCTGAGATTAAAAACAAAATACTGTACTGCAGCCAAAACTGCATTGTAAGTTCGGTCCTGACTGGGTTCAAAGTTGACTCAATCTTCCATCCTTCCAAGGTTGATGAAATGAGTACTCAGCATGTTGGGGGCAAAATGCTAACTACCTTGTGAACCACCCAGATAGAGCACTAAGCACTTTGGGGCAGTATACACGTATAATTGCTATTGCTAATCATCTTGAGTGTAAGCAGCTACACAACGGAGTTGCTTCCAACAGGAGAAATATATTTACTGCCTGTCCTTTTTTCCTTTGTACCTCAACAAATGAAGAGGACATCCTCTACCTGTTTAGCTTTGCATCACATCAGTTGTGGCTGCAGACACACTCTTTCAGCATAAGAACAAAAAGAGCTTGGTAAACTGTTTTACATGGACTTCATCAATCGCCTGGAGGAGGCAATTAGCAGGCAGATTGAGAACGAGCAAGAGGAAGAGCTCATGATCAAGCTAGCAAAGGATAACGCCAACCTGGACTGCCGTAAAATCTTGCAGTCCATGGGCAATCGCCCCGACATAACCTTAACGGACATGATTCGAGCATGTTCCGACGTTGGCACAGACTCTTACAAGATGGGTCTGCTAGCGGCAGCGGTGCAGGGGGGGGAAAGACCTCAGGGTAACAGCAAGACCAGAGGGGCATGCCACTCCTGTGGCAAGGTCGGACACTTCGCTAGGGAGTGCCGATTCAAGGGAGGAGGACAAAAGTCCGGCCGTCCCAAGGCTCCGAACACCCCCTGCCCGAAGTGCAAGAAAGGCTATCATTGGGCCAGGTTTTGTCCGAGTTCGGGAAACCGGAATCCGGGCACGTCTCTGGCCCCAGTCCAAACAGAGGCTTCCTTCACCCAGATCCAGAACTCCCCAGAATCAGACTAGGTTCCAAACACATTCCAGGCACTGCGAGGGCACAGGCCAGCCCCAAGGGTAGCACAGGGCTAGAATTGACTTGCCAGGCGGACGTTACATGCGACCTGCCAGGCACAGTCTATCTAGTCAATTCTCAGTACATGGGACCCCTACCTAGAGGCTTCATAGGCTTAGTTTTGCCCCGTAGTGTAGCTGGAGCACGCGGAATTTTCATAATTCCAGGAGTCATTGACTCGAATTTTTCAGGCGTTCTCCAGGTCCAACTTTGGACACACCTGCCCCAAGTTATCCACAAGGGAGAGACCTTAGCGCAACTGATCATGGTTCCTTGTCACTCGCCAGCAGGCAGCCCGAGAAGGCTCGGTGACAGCTCAGAGCCCGGTTCAGCAGACCGCTCGAGCGCGAGTGAGGCAGTGAAGGATACCAGGTCTTAGCGACAGTGGAGACCAACATTGAGTGGAAGCAGCGCCCCGTTATCGAGGTATTTTTGAACAAAAGAGTGTTCTCAGGGTTACTCGATACCGGAGCGGATGTGACCGTGATAAGCAGAAGCCAGTGGCCGAAGGAGTGGGCCATTGAGCCGGTCTCCGATGTGTGGGGGGTAGGTGGCGTTCAGGAAGCGTTCAGGAGCCGAGAGTGGGTAGAAGTCACAATCCCAAGGGCTGACGGCACAGCGGTGATTCGGCCGCACATTCTTGACGTGCACGTCAATCTTTGGGGGCGAGACATTCTCCAGCAGTACGGTGCCACCCTTACCTTCGGGTAATGGCGTTGCCACTTAAATGGCTCACCGATACTCCGGTCTGGGTAGAACAATGGCCGGTAGTGGGAGAGAAATTAGTTGCCCTCAAGCAGCTAGTGAAAGAACAGCTAGACGCAGGACACATAGAACAGTCCACGAGTCCCTGGAATTCGCCAATTTTTGTGATTAAAAAGAAGTCGGGGAAGTGGCGACTCCTCCACGATCTCAGAGAGATCAATAAATGCATTCAGCCGATGGGCCCGCTTCAATGCGGTATCCCAAATCCTAATATGATTCCCGAGGGGTGGGAGATTTTAGTTGTAGATCTCAAGGATTGCTTTTATACAATCCCCTTAGACCCCAGGGACCGGGAAAGATTCGCCTTTACAGTGCCGGTTGTGAACCACAGCGAGCCCACGCAGCGTTACGCGTGGAAATATTTGCCACAGGGCATGCTCAATTCGCCCACCCTGTGCCAAATTTATGTTCACGACGCGCTGGCAAAGTTCCGAAGCCTTCACCCCAAAGCTATTGTGTGTCACTTCATGGACGATATTTTAGTAGCGTTGCCGCAACTTGGCAGCGAAATCTTTTCTAACCTCCAGGCCAGCCTGGGGGACAAAGGTCTACTCATTGCCCCGGAAAAGGTGCAGAAGACCGAACCCTTTTCATACTTGGGTCATCGGCTTCTCCGTTCCTTTGCCGCACCAGTTTTACCCCAGATAGCTTTACAGGACTCAGTTACCCTTGTAGAGTTACAGCAAGTTTTAGGAAATATCAATTGGGCCAGACCATATTTTCGTTTGGATACGGATCTTCTAAAACCGCTCTTCTCGCTGCTAACTTTAGGTAAGCAGCCGGCAGACCGGATAAAAATTTCTCGAGACGCGCGCTTGGCGCTCGAGAAAGTGAACCAAGCTCTCAGCCAGAGGTGGGTGGATAGGATCGCCCAGGGGCCATATGCCCCGATCCTGAATTTGTACATCGTACGGTCAGGATCCATGTTCACGGGGGCGCTAGGCGTAGACTCAGAGAAGGGGGCGAAAATTGTGGAGTGGGTCTACTTGCCTAACACATCATCACGGAACATTGTTCCGCCCCAAGAGTTGGTTTCCGCGGTGATTTACCGCGGCAGGCTGAGAGCTAGGGACATTTCAGGAAATGATTTGGCCAAAATTGTGGTTCCCTTTACCAAGGAACAAATTCATCAGTTAATGCAGCTAGGTGATTCGCTTCCGATAGCTTTGGAGGGTTTCACTGGAAGTTTAGCATACCATTTGCCCAAGGACCCCAGACTCGTTTCACTCCAAACAGGAACAGTCAGCTTGTTCGAATTGCTCTCGCTGGTCCAACTTCAGGGGGCCAAGACAGTTTTCACCGATGGGGGACGCACATATGGTGTCCTGACTTGGCAGGAGGGCGAAGCTTGGCACACGCTGCTAACTCTTCCACAGAAGTCCGCTCAGCGGGCAGAGTTGGCAGCCGTGAACCTTGCCTTGCGCACCTTCGCCAAGGAACGTTTAAATATCATAACTGACAGTCTGTATGTTAGGAATTTACTCCACAGTCTACCGGGAGCTTACATCACTCCTGCGATAGACAAGAATTTGCTTAGCCTGTTCCTCACCGCTCAATTTCATTTGCGAAACCGCACGGAGCCGCTCTATATTGCCCATATTCGAAGTCACCAAGACCTACCGGGTCCGATTTCCGCGGGCAATAGCAGAGCGGCCGCGGCCGCAAAGGAAATTCAGCAACGTTCCGTTTTGGGAGTTTTCACCACTCCGATCCAAAGCCATGCCTTTTTCCACCAAAATGCCAAGGCACTCGCCCGACAGTTCAATCTGCCACTTTCTCAAGCCCAAGGTATAGTCCGCTCTTGTCAGCATTGCGCAGGGGCGCCGGGGGGGCCCTCGTGGGGGGTCAACCCACGGGGGACAGAGGCCAATCAGGTGTGGCAGATGGATGTCACGCATGTGCCGCAGTTTGGCAGATGGCAATACATGCATGTCTGTATTGATACTTTTTCCCAGCTCGTTTGGGCCACGGCGCAGAAAGGGGAGACTGCCTCCCACGTGGAGCAGCACCTCCTTTCCTGCATCGCGGCGATGGGCAAGCCGCGGCACGTGAAAACAGATAACGTCCCGTCCTACTGCTCCAGGCAGTTGGCCGCCTTCATGGCCACATGGGACATCAAGCATACATTTGGGATTCCCTACAATCCGCAAGGGCAGGCGATTGTAGAACGGGTCAATCGGACGTTAAAGTCCTACATTGACAAACAAACAGAAAGGGGGGAGCCACCAGCCCTCCCCAAATCACAGGGACAGGCACAGTTTTGCTTAAATAAGGTATTGTTCACTTACAATCACCTTAATGTTTTCTCGGACTGTACGCCGCAGGAGAAGCATTTCCGCCGTTCGGAAGCTCTCCCGCGACCTATGGTCCGGTACCGAGTGCCACCGGATCCTTCTTGGAAGGGCCCGGTGCCGCTCATAACATGGGGGAGAGGGTATGCTGCAGTTATGTCCCCTACAGGTGTCGTTTGGATTCCAGCTCGGTGCGTCAAGCCCTACTTGGAACCACATGGCGTGGACACAGACCGACCAGAGCCCGATCCCGGAGATGGAGGACCTCACTCTGACCGAGGGGACCCGCCGGGAGAGACCGAGGTCGCGGACGACACCACCGAAGATAACCTGGGGGATGGTCAAGACCCTCTGCCATGATGCTCAGCACGCCATCCAGCGCGAGGGGAAGGAGCTGACACCAGAGAGCTTCGTGGTTGCAGTTCTCGCCCAGATCCATGCCAACTCCATGGCAGTCACCATCATCCTGATCCTTTCCCTGCTTTTGGGGGGAGGCGTTCAGGCCGCCTCACTGGAGGCCAGCGATTTAATGCCGGGCGGAGACCTTTCTGCCCGCATGCAGTACAACATTTGGGAAAGGTTGGCAAGCCTTGTCAACCAGTCCGATTTTTGCCTCAGACAGGATGTCGGTTCTGCTTCAATCCTCAGCACCTGCCTCATCCCGGTGTGCCATTCTCCAGGCGCACACCCCCGGGATGGGGACTGGCTGGTGAAGCGATTCTTCAGCCCGTACATCCCAACGGCTTCCTCGGAATATGCCCGTTGGGAGATGCGGCTAACCATGACTTTACCGGCTGATGCGGCCACTCTCCACACTCCTCGAGTGGCGGTCAGCCCGAACTCTACCTGTGGCCGGATTTACGGTTGCTCCGGAACCGGCCGAACCCGGCGCCGGTGCCTCGATGTGGGCAGCGGCAATTGGACTTGCAGTGACCCAGTGCCACGCGGCACACCATATGCACATATCACCCTACCATCTGGATGGTTTTTCACTTGTAACCAGTATACGTTTAACTACATTCCTGCTAATATTACAGATGCCATTTGTTGTATTAGCCGCTTGACACTCTTGCTCCCCACTAAGGATATGATTGCCCCAAGCCCCAATGTTCCTATTGTATCCAATGTATCCAATGTCCCTTCACTCATACGGCACACTCGCACCACCACGTTAGACAGCTCATGTGAAAGCAGCTTCAGAGTAATGAGACCCGCCGAGTATCTCTCCTTGGCAGTCAGCATCTTTGGCGTGCCAGGCTTAGCCGTCGGCAACGCAAAGAGGATTGGTCGCTTGGCTTGCGGTTTAGCAAAGGCCATCAACCATACCTCCTCAGCGATAGCGCTCCTCAATCAGGAGCAGGCAGAACTTCGCCATGCCATTCTCGATAATCGAGCGGCTATCGACTACCTCCTGCTGCTTCACCACTTGGGCTGCGAGTCTTTTCATGGTATGTGCTGCTTTAATCTTACGGACAACTCTCGTAAGATTCAAAGCCAGATCGAAGATCTTCACTCCATAGTGGCTGGCATCACAGAAGGCTCTGCATGGGGGGCATGGTGGAGCTCACTATGGAAGTGGATGTGGTCGTGGATCCCATGGGGGTGGCTTCAGACGGTAATCAAGGTAGTGGTGGGGGTAGTCATACTAGGCATTACAGTCTGCTGTCTTGCTCAATGTATTCCCTCACTAATCTCAAGATGCCGCCGGAGAAGGAAACCCCGTGACGTCATTCCAGACCAACAGCTGGTGCCACTTCTGCGCAGGGTCGCTGGTCAGGTTCTTAATATAAATAAGTAAGGGGAGATATGGTTTCCCCGTGCCCGGTTGGGCATGGGACGGCTGGGTAGAGGCCTCTTGAGTGAGAAGGCTCCTAGCGGTGGCCTCTGTGGGCAGCCATATCAAGGGGGGTGAATAAATTATAGGGCTATAGGGTTTGATTCACCCAATTAACGTGACCTGACCAGCGGCTCTGCCAGACCGGCAGAACGCTATCTCCTGCATCTCCTGTGTATAATTAGGCAAACATTCTTCCCCCTGGCTTGGCGATAATCTCGGGCGCAAACAGGGACCATGTTTGCCCAGCCAGTAAGCCCGAAACAATAGGGCTTCCCCTGTCAAATGTTTGCCTGTCATAATTAACTTCCCCTGAAGAGTTTCCCCAATTAACCTGAGTAAACAGGTAACTTGATTGAATCACCGGTGACGGTTTTTTCTACCTGCCTTCTGACCTATAAAAGGTGTATGCATTTTCCCAATAAACACTGATCTGATCCTGCTTCCTTGCCTCGTATTGTCATTGATCAGTCTCCTCCGGGACGTAACGCCGCCCTAGCGGCCAGACATCGCTACAAAAACAAATGTATTTGATGTCCTTTTCTGATCTCCCTGAGGCAGTTGCCTCACTCTACCTTAAAGTGAGTCTGGCCCTGATCTTGGCAATAGTGAGGGATGCTACAAGGTGCAGACCAGCAACTAGTAGCATCTGAACGAGCTATAAGTTGCTTGCCTTAGTTTTAAAGTAAATGTCCTGCCCTATGATTCTACTCACAGCTGGATTTTGAGGCAAGGTAGAAGTAAGTTACAGTTCAGTTTTGCAACTACAGAGACACTGGCATGTGTTTTGACACAGTAAAAAAAAGACTGTACATTTAAGTATTAATCACGCAAAGCAGAACAAGACACTAGTCTCAAAGAGGCAACATGACCTTTTTATTTTTAGAACACTTTTATTTAGTCAGTACAAAAGTTCGCTCTTCTCTAGCAAGAAAAGTTTCATTTCACTGTTATGAAACCTTCCTTAAAACTGGAATGGTTTCATCTGTCCTCAGCTGACCCCACTCCAGTGTATTGATTAATTAATTAATTTTATTTAAAGTAGATTTATATACCGCCCCAATCAATAGACTCTGGGCGGTGTACACAGTCCAGCGAACATCTCACTGGCTGCTCAGCAACAATTAAAAAACAATATTAAAACAGTTAAAAGCCCTTCCAACATAATAATGCTGCCCCACCCGCTGTGCCCCATTGATCTCTTAAAACAGGTATAAAAACAGCATGACATTAAAAACGATATAATCATTATATCATTAATTCCCTTTTTGAAACAAAAAAGCAACCTGAGTGCACTATTGACAAGAAAGATGGGAGGTTTCCTATATAGCAATCCTATTATTTTGTCTGATTTATATTCTGTACCCCTATTCACTTCAGTATCCTATTTGTCTTTTATATCTAAAAAGTCATACCTTGTTCTAACCTCTGCAAGGTTTTACTAAAACAACCCCAAGCAAATTTATTTTCTGGTCCACTTACTGCAAATTACTGTTCCACTTAAATTCTTGGTTCATTGCACCTACATGTACATGTATTATGTAATGTTTGCATTAAATTTTCTCCTTACTAGCCCAGATTCTTTTCAAAAAGATCATTTTAAAACCATGTAGATTGTTACTTGCTACTGTCTTGAGTTCTGGTACTTTCTATTTACACTGATATTTTATATCTGACATTGTTTTACGATATAATGTATTTAAGGGTGGGTGGGGGAGGATTTAAACTGGAAAAAGCTCCAGGGTCAGCACACACATCAATTCTAATGGTGCAGCTGGGAATAAGTTTGTGAAACTCCAAGGAAGAATACAGCATGAAATCCTATGTATGTCTCCTCATAAGTATGTCCTACCGATTTCTGTGGGACTTACTGTTTGGCTAGTATTGCCTTAAAAACATTGATCAAATTTTATCAACTGGCTTGAAGAAAACACCATAATGGCTGAATTCTTGTTGCTTATTTTTGTAAGTTGCAACTAGAGAAGGTGCAGCAAATGTGCAGTGGGCCTGGCCATACGAACACCGCCACTGGATGCCCCACCACCATCAGACGCCCTCAGCCTGCCCCAGCCTGAAGGGAGGAGCGGTGAGGAGCAGCAGCTGTACGGCGGGCCTGGCCATAAAACCGCCTACGCACCACCAGACGTTTTTTGTGACTATGGTTGGGATGTGTGTGTGTGTGTGTGTGTGTGTGTGTGTGTGTGTGTGTGTGTGTGTGTGTGTGTGTGTATTTCTTTTTGAAATGTTTTTATGATTTTGAAGTTTTGTAGTTGTAATTGTGATTATTTTCCTCTTTGTTAGGCGCCCAGAGTCCCTTTGTGAGTAGGGTGGCATACATGTTGAATAATAATAATAATAATAATAATAATAATAATAATAATAATAATAATAATAATAATAATAATAATAATAATAATAATAATAATAATAATAATAATAATAATAATAATAATAATAATAATAAATCAATGGAGCATACAAAGGAGTTGATTCAATTGGGCTATTCTAATGTAACATGAAACTTCAAAATCACAAAAACATTTCAAAAAGAAATACACACACACACACACACACACACACACACACACACAAGATTTTAAGCCAATAAGTAACACATTAACAAAAAACCAGGCTTCCTTCTTCAGAACATTCTTGATTATAATGTTCAGTAAGTACAGGCTGGGCCTGCTGAAGTCTAAAAAATGGATTTTGTTCAACAAAAGCTCAAGCTGAAGCAAATCTTTAAACCAAGGCATCACAACATTTTATCATTTGCTTGCTTTCCCTCTTTTTTCTCCTTTAATTTTGTCAATATGATTATCTTAACCTATAAATCCAAGTGTTCACCTTTGGAACTGGCTATAGGTTGCTATGCGTCGCCCTACTGACCCGCACCCACCCTTCGTGCGCACGGCCGAATTGCCTACGCAGGTCAACGAAGGATTCAAAAATCCGGCACGGGGGCCTCAGCCCCACAAACGGCAAGAAAGGGAAAGAACTTCACTTCCCAACATTCCTTGCGCCGCGCCAGAGCCAATCAGGCTGAGAGGCTCTCGCACGGCGCAGCGTTCGGAATCGCGCCACAGCCAATCAAAACAAAACCATTTTAAAAAAACGCAGCACACACAGAAAGCACCAACCCATTACTACAATCCCCAGCGTCCTGCGCGCCATGAGCACGCAGAATGCTGAGGAAAACGGCGCCCAAAAAATTAAAAAGAAAAACAACTCACCGCGTCACAGCCAAACACACACCAGCCGGCTTTCTTTCCCTCACCCACAGCGCCTAGAGTTTCCCCTTTAATATCAGTGGGTGGGGGCTGCGACCCCCCTCTCCGCTGGCTTTTCTAGGGTTGGGAGGTTTGTGGGGAGAAAAGGGGAATGTTTCCCAAACCCTTCTGGACTCTGGACACCAGGGAGAGAGGATCGATTCCCACCCCCCTCCTTAAAAATACTCCGTCTTTTCTACTCTTTAAAAACAGAGTTGTTTTAAGGAGGGGGGGAGGGAATCGATCCACTGTGCTTGGTGTCGTGAGTCCAGAAGGGTTTGGAAAACATTCCCCTTTTCTCCCCACAAACCTCCCAACCCTAGAAAAGCCAGCGGAGAGGGGGGTCGCAAGCCCCACCCACTGATATTAAAGGGGAAACCCCGAACTACTTTCACAACTCCACACAAACAAAGCACCATAAAACAATAAAGCCCCCCTCCCTACCACCTAGCCCACCCTTCCTAACCCCCAACGACCATGCCCCCCTCCCCACCACCTAACCCAACCTTCCTAACCCCCAACGACCATGCCCCCCTCCCCACCACCTAGCCCACCCTTCCTAACCCCCAAAGACCATGCCCCCCTCCCCACCACCTAGCCTACCCATCCAAACCGCCAATGACCACGTAGCTTCCCCACCACCAAATAAATAATTTTTAAAAAATTACTAACAACACTCAAACACAGCCAAAAATACACAAAAACAAAAACACCAAAAACAATAAGAAGTAAACAAAGACACAATCAAAAACAAAACAAACAGACAAAAATACAAATTCCAACTCCCCCCCCCCCCCCCGCCCTTACACACACACAAAAGAAAGAAAACAAGCAAACGTACCGAAACAGGTGCTACCTCCACCAGGACTGGAAAAGAAATGAATACAGAAAGACCCTACTTACAAGAAGAAGCTCCACCCAGAGGCCAGGAGAGAAACAAAAGTCAAAATACATAAACCCCTACCAGCACCACCTGCTGGCCACAATAGTACAAACAATTCAAAAACACACAACAGCCCCAAACAAAACACAAATTCATAATTATACACAAAAGGTCACACCAACAAAAACAAGTAAAAAAATTTACACTAAACACACTTTCACACAAATCACAAATATATGTCAATCAAATACAATAGAAACTTTAAAAAATCCTGTGCTGAGTTATTATATAAAACTTTCTTCTTTTATTAATCCTCAAAAAAACCAAAAAAAACCATATCACAGTTAATAACAGCCAAGCCAAACAAATTTAACATAAATAAACATTTAAAAAATTAAAATTACAGACTAAGCCATTTTAAAAAAACAACAACACAATTTAACCTTCCAACACAATGTAAAACTATTGCAAAAATAAAATTGGCTCATTTTTAATTAAAAAACACAGGGGGAAAAGCCCGGCAACGCCGGGCAACCCTTGCTAGTACTGTATATTTTCCTCAAAGTACTATGTGGTTGCCTTGCTATATAAACGATAAGTCACAATATTTTTCTTTAGGTCATATCGGTCTTCATTCCTATCCAGTTGAATAATATTACTGTAACAAAGAGAAGGTTCTTCTCACTCAGGCTTGGAATAAATTATTGTCCCTATAAAACTGCGTTAATTTTCATGAATTGCAGTCCTGCTATTGCACAACTTATTAGTAATATATATTAAAACATTTTAATAGACTTTTGGGTCTTATTCCAGCTTTTATTAGTATTAAAATCTATGCAAGCAAACCTTACAGCCAAGAAATAATGAAATGAGAATTCGCAATAAAGAAACATTCTGAAATAAAATGTACTCATCGAAAGACATTTACAGAGTGGTAATAAACTGCTAAAACACAGGATTGGTAACAATCAGGTGTTTGCTTTTTTACATTTATTATTTCCCAGTGCAACTATGGGAAACTAGGACAATATTGCCTGGATTCAGCAGAACTGAGAAAATGCTCAGCTTCACAATTTATTCTATTCCCCCACAAGCTATGTGTTAGTAATTCCTGTTCCCTTTTATATGCTGAAATATCTTGGACTGAGTGCTGGCTGAAGCTTATCAGAGATGTACCTGCATATCATATAATACCCACTGATTGCTGGTCACGTACATTGCATATTGCAAGATCTATATGGAGTGGAAGGGTGCAGATTGACATCTCATGAGGAAACATTATCAAATAACACACACTCACCAGTGCAGATCAGCACAAAACAATGCAATATTGGGCCTCCACATGCTCAGACAATGCACTGGACTAGCAAAGCAGAGCAAAAATACACTCCCACTCACTGTAAGGTGATGTAAAACTCAGAAAGCAAGTTAATTTTCCTACTTTGATTCTCTTGACTAGTTTCAGCCTGGCATTGTGTTGACACAGACATGCATTACTAATATCAAAAGCAAAAGGAAAGTGAGCAAATTTCCCCCAGCTCTAATCCTAAACTCTAACCTCTCTACTACTGGCTGCTAATGCATTTGAATATATTTGTCTGTTATCTGATTCTGAAGACAGACTTTCTGGAAGTTAAACTTCAAGAGGATAGTCATATGCAGTTGTCTGTTTATTCATGAATCTCTGCTAGACTAGTGATTAGCATCTGTCTGACAGGGACCAATTCAAATACAGGTGGGTTTCAAAGGCAAAGAAGTAGCTGTATAGTTATGTGAAGCTGAAATCATCTCAGAATCCAGACCATGGTTTTATACAACCCTCCTGATGGTTTTGATTTTCCAATACACTCTTTGAATGCCCAGGGTGGTGTAACAAATAGAATATTGGACTAGGAGAGCTGGATTCTATTCCCTAGTAATACTGCTCCTTAAATACCTCACTTACACTGAAAACCTTATTAAGTTCACTATAAGTCAGTTTTGTCTTGGTGGCACATGACAACAAACAACTTGTAGTAATGTCCCATGTTTCTGCAAGTCTCCCATTCTCCTTTCTTTGCTTGAACCATTATAACAGTGTGGCATTGGAAGGCTTGGAAGAAGACTGTGGCATTGTTAGTGAATCTGCTTTTTCCTTCTTCCTTACTAGAATCTATATACTGTAACTAAAATTGAGGTGTCGCGCTGTATGTTACCAATACACAGCGTGACACCTGCACCCCCATCCCTGACAACAGTGGCCCCGCCGACCTCAAACCCCAGGTGTGTCCGGCGCGGGGTCCCAGCAAACCATTTGGGGGTTTTTCACCCCAAAAACCAGCCACAAAGGGCCCCCCACCAGCAGCATGAAATGGCGCGGAGGTGGTAATACGCATGCGCCAGAATCCGTGCAGGTGCAAAAGCCTGCACGGAGTTCCAGCCAGTGGCACCTGGAAACTCTGGGCAGACTTCTGCCGCCTGCGCAGATTCTGGCGAATGCGTATTACTGCCTCACCATTTGGGAGGCTCCACTGGCTGGCTGCCATTCGGCCGGAGGATGGCGGGTGGTCCTTCTCCGGAAGGCATGGGCCGCCCAGAGTGCTCCGTTCAGGCCAGGCCTGCCGGAGAAGCCAAGGCCCTTCTCCGGCAGGCATGGGCCGAGCGGGGCACCCATACACTGGCTGCCTTCCGGAGAAGGGCAGGCGGGCCTTCCGCCTTGGCTTCTCCAGAAGGCATGGGCCACCCGGAGCACTCTGTTCAGCCCATGCCTGATGCCGGGAACTGCGCATGGACTGGGGTTTTGGGTGCCGGCACCCAATCCGTGACACAGATGCCCTCACAGGCGCAAGGTGAGGTGGAAGCGCTGGACTGTGCTCGACGGAGGTGGATCCCCCATATCGGCACTACCCCACATCATCTGCCAGCGTGGCCTGCGTCTCCAGGCAAAGGACGGTGCTTCTGGAAGCAGTCCGTTGCCTGGAGACACAGGCCAGGGATGGTGTGTGTGTGAGAGAGGGGGGTGAGACAGAGAGAGTATCTGAGAGTGTGTGAGAAAGTGTGCGAGAGCGTAGTCAGAGTATGCCACTATTCTGTGTGTGTGACTGTGTGTGTGTGCACGCGCGCCGAGGAGGAATAAAGAGAGAGTGTGTGTGTGAGAGAGAGAGAGACAGACAGAGAGGGAGAGGGAATGGATGTGCGTGTGGGAGAGGGTACGTGGATGGAGGCCACACTCCAACTCAACCCTGGGAGGTAGGACAGACCCCCCTCAAAAAAAAAATCCCACCTGCACGAAGCCAGGCACCCCTGCTAGTACTGCCTATAGACAGTTTCAATAAGAGTGTGTTCCTCACCAAATACATTTCCTGGGGATTTGTTTCAGTGACAGAAGAGAACTTGGTTTTCCCTAAGCTTTCTTCATTTGAGCAGCCAGGTTTATAGAGAAGAAAGCACTCTTTTGTTGCTTCTGTTACTTTGTTCATCTAACGCAAATCACTCAGAAATGTACTGATAAATCCTGATATAGCTTCTGCCCAGCCCCAGTTTAGACAAATGAAAAATAGATAGACTGTACCAGGGAAACCTGTAAATATTCACTGGAGAAAGAACCGATCAATTGCTCCTTTCCCCTAGAAGTAGTGCAGCAGAATATCACTGTTTCTGCTGTTTTAGGAAGTCATAAAAATGTTGTGACATTGGAAGCTATTTAGACCAAGTGTAGCATCACATCTCTTACATAGCTGCATACTTAGCAAGCAGTTTTATATAATATAAAGGGGGAAATGAAAACGTTTATCCAGCCTGGAAGCAAGGGGGTAAAGATCTGCCACAAGCCCCTTTCCATGGCATAACCTGCCTCTTGATGCTCATTTCCATTGGTATCATGCAGACTGAGGCATGAAAGTCCTTTACCTATTCCTCACTGGACAGTGAGAGACATGAAGACAATCCTATCGTTATCTCCAATTGATGATCAGAAACAACAGAAATTCCTCTTACATGTTTGTGATAAACCTTTAAAAGTGTATTTGCTGTGGTTTAGCTGCAAACAAGTCTGACTCTCTTGTAATACATCCAAGTTGCTGGGTTTTTTCCTTTGTTTTAATATGGTGTGTACACTATTGTCATTAGCATGTTGGGGACTGGGACTGGCTGTGACATCACATGGGAATGTTAAATTTGTTCCTCTTTACCTTTTTTTAAATTAAAAAAACATGGTTATGCACATCTTTGGATGGGCATTTTAAATTACAGATAAGAGAAAAAGTAATTACATATCCTCATGTATAAACAGAGTGGAAAAATACAATACAGTCAAGATAGGAGTGAGGAGATGATGAACAGGCAGGGCTGGGCAGGAATGAGCAGACAACTGGCAGGAGAAAAAGGTGTCCTGTACTGCCCATAACTGGAAATTGGAGCAGAAAGGAATTGGGTGGGCACCATTTTGAAGTGTAGTAGGGTTTATCATGGTGTACTGTGTTAGGAGTCGCTGTGCTTCAATCCAGTTTTTCTGGAACGTGTAGTTTTCACCAAAGTTCCACCTTCCTGACGAATACATAGGGAAATTCATCATTCAGAGATAATCGCAGAATCCCTAACTCATCAACTCAGCAATATCTGTGATGTAAAATTGAATGCTGCAGTTGTTTGCAAGTAGTTACGTGAATAAAACTAAAAAAACTTGCAATCACCAAAGAAACCATTGCATAAAGTTAAAAATGCCCCACAAACCAATCTACTCGTATTTAATTCAAAAATGTTCTACTGAGAAACTTTAGACATATGAACAATGGAAACTGACATATTTCTGAAGAGATCCTAATGTGTATGCTAACGTCACATCTCCAGAGTCAAAATTAGTGATAATTCAAGTTTATAATTTCCAAAGGGCACATCTGCTAACATTCTATTATAATTTTCTTAACTCCATTTCTTTCATTAAGGAGCTAATTTCATTCCCAAGTGGATCATTAGCTTTTTACCCACTTTGATTAATTTAATTTGTACTACTAAGAGCTACCTACAGTTTCATGGACTGAATGGGGACTTTTGCTTGTATTATAACCTTGTCTTTGCAAATCCTGTCAGTTCTAATTGCACTGAAAAGAATTTATATTCATTTCATCTGACATCATTTCAAAATCTATAAGAAGCAAAGTCAGTAATTGCCCTCCTCACGTAGCTCTCTTCATTCAAGAGATATGGGCAGGGTGTGTCTCTAGAGGGTGGCTCAGTAGCTCCCAAATCCTTGACATAAAGGGATGTTAACCTGTCCAAAGGAAACATCTAAAGCCTTTTCCCAGTTGCCATGTTTATGCCATGCCAAAACTATTTTTGGTAAATTGCTTCCATTGATTTTCCCACGTTTCACTGATTTATTCCTTGTGAAGCTTTTGACACGGTTATGGTAGAGTAATATTAGGGCAACTTGCCATCAAAGGCATTTTGTGTCTATATTTCTATTCTTGGATAATAACCCAGAATGCACTTGATTCCTCCAGGGTGAAACTCATGAGGACAGGCAAGAAGTGGCTACACATTTGACAGGTTATTTCTCCTCAATTAGTTATGGTACCAGAAATAAATTTCAAAGAGTGACAGGGACAGAGTAGAATTTCTGCTAGCATATGAACCAGAACAAAATGTTTGTGAAAGCGTTATAGGAAATGCAACATAAGTAGTTGGAGAAAGAAATAGGGATTACTGCACAAATGTAACAACTGTCTCAGAGACTGAATTGAACTTGATAATGGTAGTGCAATTCTAACCTCCATCTGAGCAGGGACATGTAGAATGGGGTAGAAGCAGTGGTGGGCCCCAGCCGGTTCACACTGATTCAGGTGAACCGGTAGTAAAACTGGCTGGCCCCACCCACCTCCCTGCCCTGCCCTCATCCCAGGGGCGGGGAGGAGGAGGAAGAGCTGCAGGGACGCGCCACCACCGCCAGTGCACTCCTTTTGCTGCCGAAGTGCCCCGCCACCTGCCCCTTCTGGGTAAGTCTCTCGCCTTGTGTTTGTGTTTGTGCATGGAAAGGGATGGAGAGAGAGAGAGAGAAAGAAAGTGTGTGTATGGAGGGGAAAGCTTAAGTGGTTAAGATGCTGAACTCGCTGACTGGAAGGTCGGAGTTCGATTCCAGGTACAGCATGACAGAGTGTGCGCCTGTCTCTGTCCCAGCTTCTGCCAACCTAGCAATTCAAAAGCAATAAATTGCAAGTAGATAAATAGGGACCATTTTGGTGGGAAGGTAAACAGTGTTCTGTGCGCTCTGGTGTCTATTCATGCCTGCCACATGACTACAGAAAATAGCACTGGCTCTTTGGCTATAAACAGAGATGAGCACTGAACCCTAGAGTTGGATACGACTGGCTTTTGAGCCAGGGCAACCTTTACCTTTACCTAATAACAGAAGATCCCTGATTGGTATTCAGATTTGCTGTGAAGTTTGGCCCTGTTTAGTTGCAAATGGTAAGTAAAGGTAAAGGTTGCCCTTGCACAAAAGCCAGTCGTATCCGACTGTAGAGTGCAGTGCTCATCTCCATTTACATTAATCAAATTAATTAAATTAATCAATTAATCAAATGTTTGCAGACATTTTCATGGTCATGTGGCAGGCATGACTAGATCGCCCACCCAGTCACGTGGTCATGCCCACAGAGTAGGCCACACCCACAGAGAGTGCATTGAGTGCTATGGGGTGATATATAAGTGTAATTGCCATTGCTATTGCTAAAACATGATAAACCAGATAATAAGGCAAGATAGAGCCAAGATGAAAAAAATTAAAATTGGCAGCCTGGCAAGCAAGAAAATGGGTCCAGCAATTGTAATGACTGCTATCATTCCTGCTATAGTTCACATCCCACTTGTCCTTATTTATAGCAGACTAGCAGATTTTGCCCGGCGGTGCCGGGCAGTTTTAAATTGTGTTGGATAGTAAAGGGTTTGGGGTTTTTTTCTTGAACAAATGGTGCCGGGCTGTTTTAAATGGTGTTGAAAGGTTTTGTGATTTTTTAACTGTTTATTTATATGCACGGGCTGTTATAAACTGTGATCAGCTTTTTTTGGTTTGTTTGTTTTTTTGGATAAAAAAAGTAGGAAAGGATGATATAATTTTTTACAATTATTTTTTTAACCAAATAATGTTTTACTATGTGTTTTTTAATAGTTGTACTTTGGATAAAAAAATTTAAAATGTGTAAGTATATGTTTTTTCAAATTTAATATTTTTAAAATGTTTTAAAATGTTGTGTTTTTATTTTTGAGTGAAAACTGAACACAGGATTTTAGAAATGTGTGAACCATTTATGTGAATATTTTTGACTGTTTTTTCTCCTGTGGCCTCTGGGTGGTGCTGTTCAGGTTTTCTTTTGCTTTGACTGTTTTTCTCTACTGGCCTCTCATCACTTCTTCCGGTAAGTAGTCTCTTTCTTTCCTCATTTCATTTCCGGACGTCGTGGAGTGAGGACGTGGGGGTGAGTTCTCTTGTTTAATTTCTCTGGGGGTTTTTTCTGGGGGGGGGGGTGTTCTGTGTGTTCTGTCTTGTTCTTATTTTTGGGTTTGATTTTGATTATTTTTGAATGTTTTTGATTCTGATTTTTGTGTTTTATTTTTGGGGTAAGTAAAGTCAGCAGGCGGAGCGCTGTCCATTGGCTTTGCTTACCTGGGAATGGGTTCAATGTGTGTGTGTGTGGGGGGGGTTTGGGAGGGTTTAACGTGACCTTGCCTTGCTGGCCAGGCCGCGTTAAATCCTTGTGTTGGGGTGGGGGTGGGGATTCTTTTATTTATTTATATGTATGATTTTTTACAGGGGGCTGGCCAGTGCCTTGCCATAGTCTGGGTTTGGGGGGGAAGAGGGGGGTATCCCCTCCCCCCCAAGCTACGGGCTGGCTTGGGCAGGCCTCCAAGGCTGCGGGGGAAAACATAGTTTTCCCCGTTGCCTCGCCGAAGCATGGGGGGGAAGAGAGGAGTATCCTCTTTCCCCACACCCCATGCTACATAGCAGGAATTATTTCGCTTTCAGGGGGGGGGAGGCAATGATGCCTTCACCCTCCCTTGAAAGCGAAACACTTACTTGGAAAGTAAAGGTACTGGGCAGAGCGCCGTCTGGTGCCTTTCCTTTCCGGAGGAATTGTTTTGCTTTCAGGGGGGGGCCAAGGCATCAATATCTCCCCCCCTTGAACTTCCTCTGTTGTTGTTTTTTTCCACCCCAGCTCAACTTTTGTTGAGGCTGGTGGTTGTCTCGCCGTGTCTTCGGCGGGGTAGTGTGGAGGAGAGGGAGTCCCTCTCCTCCCCTTTGCTCCGTGCAAGAAGGCCGGCGGGTGTTTGCGTCACTTTGAGGCGTTGCGTCCGCCTGCAGCAGCATGCAGGACGCTCATGGCGTGCAGGACGCTGGGGCTTGTAGTTTTGGGTTTGTGTTTACCATTGGTGCAGCGTTTTTTTCCCTGCGGCTTCATTTTGATTGGCCGCGGCGCGTTTCCAAATGTTCCTTTTGCTCGCGCCTCTCAGCCTGATTGGCTGTGGCGCGCCGTTCCCTACCGCCCAGGGAGATGCAGTGGCCGGGTCCTTCAGCCCTGTGTCCCCGGTCAAATGGGAAGGTCGCAGTGCTGTGCGCCCAGTGATGACGCCAGCGCACTGTCGTGCATTGATACATCCTGAGGTTTTTTTTATGGCTCCGGTAAGGCTTGCGCCCCACCCGTGTCATCCGGACCCTCTTCTTTGACCGAAGGGGGTTGCAAGGTAGGTGGCGTGTGCTGGTCAGGTGGGTGGGTGGGTGGCGGAGGGGGGGAAGGCAGCCTGGACCCACAAACATACAGGTCTCCTTTATATTTATAGATATGGGATGTTGAAATAATATGTTAGTACAGTATTAGTTACAAAATAGACTCAAGTTAGAGCTTGACTTTCAGGGCAGTTTTAAAATTTTTCCCCACTCTTCTAATGTTCACATACCTATTCCAAGTCAGGGAGAAATTCTGCTGTCTCCCCGACAGAAGACTATCCTGATTTCCTGGGCTGCAGACACTATTATGAATTCCATTTATTATGCTGTGCTTTAGACACACACCAATTAGATATGAATATATATATATATATATAGACTGATTTTGATCTTAATGACCTCCTGTATGTCATCAGTTAAGACATTCTGATGTGAAACCCTTTAACCTCTCTAGCCTATTTATCTTGGCTGACCATCTCCATCTATGGCTCCATGAAGATATTTCATCTGACAGCCTTGAACATTTTCCTTTCATTGAAACCCCCCTCCCCTTATTTCATTGTGTGTGAATGCTCACACGCCCTGGTGAATTATAGCTATAATGAGATAAAGATCTCTAGCCATGGAATGATTCTTATTATAAAGTCCCCTATTTCTACAAGAGACTCCCCTGGGTATATATTAAAACCAAAATGGCCCCACACAATCATTTAACTCTACAAAACTCAATTCATTTCTGACTCCCTTCAGGCAATTGTCTTACAAGTGACCTAATAAGGACGAGTTGTGATTGTCTGAAAAAAGTCCATGGGAACATTGTACTGTACAGTGATTCCCCAGCATTTTTCAGAGGTACTGAAATATTGCAACTTTCACGTACTATTACATTTGAATGTAACATTTGGCACATTTTAGAAGTGTTTCTCCCTCACATTGTGAAATATTATATATGTTTGCCATGGCAAATGCTTTTCTTCAACTGTGTATCTTGCATTAAACATGTGTTTTGTAACTGGTTTTTAGAAAGTGAATATTGCCTTAATGTGCAAGCCAGAATATCAAAGCACAAATCTTTGAGGAACTCCTGTAGAGTGAAAATAGGTTGATTGAGGAGACATGTATTCCCATGCACATCTATTTATAACCTTCTGTCACCAGGCCAAGGCCTTCCTCTTTAGCCAGGCATTTAATCTTTAGGTTTTATTTTATTTTTGCCTTTTATTTTATTGCTGCTGTTAACATCCTAATATGTTAACAAATTTGTTTCAGCTGAGTTGTATGCTTGTATGTGTTGTGGAATTATTGTGTTATACAGTACAGTATTTATATAAGCTGCAGATTGCAACAAGGGGCTTTGTTGATGGGTCATATATACAAATAATATATACTTTTATGAGTAGCTGGCTTAGATCCATTTGAATCAATGGAACCTATGGAGGAATTGACTCACCAAATCCCCACTGATTTAGTGAGTCTGCTCAGTTGGATTTGGTACACTAAGCAACAGGAGATCATCTAATGAATTAATACCTATAAATACTGTTTAACATGAAATTGTATCCTATGTTAACAAAAAAAATCATTTTCTTGTCTGTTTTAGTGATTTTTACTGTGCATCTTTCAAATTCAATTTTTTTCTATTTCTTTGGAGCTTGGTTTCTTCAATAAGCATCATTTGGAACCTATGTTGTCCCTTGTCATTTCCATTTACATTCTGATAATTGCTTCCATATGAACTCTGATAATACAAAAAGAAATTCAGCTGCATTTTCCATTGATAGATTGAAAATATTATAGATAGATAGATAGATAGGTTTTTATTTATATACCGCCTTAATCGACCCAATGGGTGACTCAAGGCGGTTCACAAGCATTTTAAAATACAATATAACAAAAGATGAAAATACAATATTACAAAACACAGTAGAAACCACAATATAGTATCTATAATGTATCAAAAGCTAAGTACAAAACACAATAGGTACAACAGTGGCAGCTGCAAAATATTTTAAACACACAAAGGGGTGGGCTGGGATGTTACTCCCAGCGTCCAGCGCTGCAGGGTCCGTTCCAGCTCGCCCGCAGAGGAAACAAATGTTCATAAAAAATATAAACTGTCCACAAGGAATACAAAACATAAGTTCCCAACCATAGGACACACAAAACATATTGTACAAGTCCTAGCTGCTCACGTCCAACAAAGCTGGGCGGGGCCAAGAGGGGCCAAGATGCATTGTTGCATGTGTAAGGTGGAGCAACTTGGCCGGGATTCCCTGGCAGGATGATACAGAATAAACTGATAGTGTTTAGTGTGTGTTGTTTTTTGTATTGTTTCACATACCAATGGAATATTTTCAGAGCTCCTAAATCAGGGGTTTCAAACCTAAGGCCCGTGGGCTGGTTCCAGCCTGCGGCGCCATTTCAGGTGGCCCCCCACCCCTCTAAGGACATTCAAGAAACAAAACGGCCACCCACTTTGAAGCTGTTGGAACAAAATGGCTATCCCCATCGTGCAGGCAGTGCAAAATGGCTGTCTGGCCCTCAAAGCCAACTGAGAGAGCGTGACCTGACCATACCTGTCAAGTATCCTGGATCGGCCGGGATTTCCCGTATTTCCCCGCCGATTTTTGCCATTTCCCGCCCGGAGCTGCTGCTACCCCATAATTTAGCAGTGGGGGGAAGGAGTTACTGCGCATCCCTTCTGCGCAGGTCCTTTCTACGCATGCGTAGAACTCTTCTACACATGCGTAGAACCCTTCTACACATGCGTAGAAGGCTTCTGTGCAGAAGGGGATGTGTAGAAGCCTTCTACGCATGCGTAGAAGTGAGCTGCACAGAACAGTTCTGTGCAGGTCCATTCTATGCATGTGTAAAAGCCTCCTACGCATGCATAAAAGCCTTCTACACATGCATAGAAGTGAGCTGTGCAGAACGTTTCTGCGCAGGTCCGTTCTATGCATGCGTAAAAGCCTTCTATGCATGCGTAGAAGTGAGCTGCCCAGAAATGTTCTGCGCAGGTCCTGTAATCTCCGGAGCTGTGCTTGACAGGTATGGACCTGGCCCCCGGCTTGAAAAGGTTGGAAACCTCTGTCCTAAAGGGATAGCATTGCTGGAGGGAGTTGTTTTTGTACCAAAGTTGGTTATTTGCTGTTTATGATTATTCTTAAATTAATTTTACAAAAATTACTCCCAGATGATGCAAGTTTAAAAGCACCCAGGTAATATCAGAACATTTTAACACCTGTATGATACAAATTTGTATGGAGTGTGCATATAATTTATGATCTGAATAGTGAGATGTTACGTATTCCCAATGTTTCTATATGGAGTTGAAGCTTTAACATTGACTAAAGCATCTGAAAAGAGAATCAAAGCTTTTGAAATGTGGATATACAGACAACTGCTGAGGATATCATGGGTTGACCATATGACTAATGTATAAGTGTTGCGCCAGATGAATAAAGAGATGATAAACTAATTAATATTGCATGCACACCTACCCATTCCAATGCCTCCTCCTCATGCCATTAACCTACCTCTTCTTTATTTATGTTTCACTTCACATTCTTCACAAATTCATTTTCCTTTCCTTTCTCTGCATGAGAGAATGAGATATACTTATCTGCACATTCATTCCTCCTCTTACACCCTATCCTAGGCAAGGGCAAATAAATCATCACTAGATTAATAAATAAATCAGATTGACATCTAAGGTGCTTCTTGTTATTGTTTTAATTCTGTTGAGTTTTACTATTATTGTGTATTTAATTGTGTTTAAATATTTAAATCTTTTAGTGTTTTTCTCTACTGCTTCCTGAACTGGTTTTGTTGTACACTATGTTGAAATCCAATCTGGAGAGAATGGTGGCATGTCAATCAAATAAAAAACATCAATCAGTAAAAAAAACATAGCTGGGGTACCTGCTCAGAAACTCACCCTTACTAACACCCATAGTAGTTTTGCTTACAAAGTCAGACTCAGGTCTTACTGTTTACCAAAGAGCTGCTAGATTTTTAAAAGGAACAAAATCTACACAATAGTTTTCAGCAAATGCATTGTTGCTTGTGTAGGGTGGACCAACTTGGCCGGGATTGCCTAGCAGGATGATACAGGATAAACTGATAGTGTTTAGTGTGTGTTGCTTTTTGTATTGATGCATAAGATGAAATATGTACTTGAAGAAATGGAGGTTCTACACATCCCTGTGTGTTCTATGTGGGAAAATAAAATACATTAGCAAATGTTAGTCATGGAGCATTTATCACTCACTCCCATTGATGATGCACTTCCATTGTTTCACATACCAATGAGGAAAATCAGTTTCAATCCTTAAAGGCAGAGGAGGTCACTGGACATTAGCAGAGCTCAGAGCACACTACTGCATCACTTTCTGTTACATGGAAAGAGCTGGTTTTTCCCTAAAACTTTCTTACCATAGATCTTCCCCACATTACTATGATGTTCTTTCCGGTGATGAAGAATAATATAATATTTCAACAGAGATTGAGTCAAATGAACACATAGCACTAAAACCTGATGAACAGAACCCATAAAGCTAAGATAGTCATTGCAAACATTTTCAGTAAGAGGGCTGACCAGTGACATGTTGGTGGCAGTCTTATGCTTGTGCACCTAAGTAAGCCTCTTTCAGCATTGCAGGCCTTTCATCTGAATAGACATGCATAAAATTGGACGCGTCAGCTTTGCTAAACGCCTTATTCTTTAGAATACTTGATCTGAAAACACAATTGCCTTTTGCCTCATGTGCTGCCAATTGTTTCATTGTGCTCACCACTGCCAGGCAGCTGACCAGGGCTGGCAGCTCTCCCAAATGACTCATGATGTGTGCCCAGCCAACTCATTGGGAAAACTTTCCAACAGGATTATAACAACAGCAGGGTTTGCTTGGGGTCACACTATATACAATATGGGTAGCACATTCTTAGAAGGTGAAAGCACATGAGTGTTACCTTGACACATCCAGGCTTCATATCTGGGTAACCAGACTTGCAAATGGAGCTGGCCATTCGTTGCTTCACGTCACCTCAATATTTTTCTAGATGACAACAATAATATATAAAATCTGTTTTTGCAAAAGGCACACTGTAGCCTCGCACAGTGCAATATCATAGAACAAGTGAATGTGTATTTTGGAAAATTCTTTCAGACTGCACTCCTATATATGCCCTACTGGAATTTTAAAAAAATCTGAATTTAAGAGGGATTATTTCCATGTCAGTGGGCATAGGTTTTAAACTTTAAAATAATTTCCAGACAGTGCTGGCTCTTCGGCTTTGAAACAGAGATGAGCACTGAACCCTAGAGTCGGATACGACTGGCTTTCGAGCAAGGGAAACCTTTACCTTTACTTATTATTTATATACAGTAATACCTCACACAAAGTCTGCTTCGTACAACATTGGAGTCATACAACATTGCCTAATTCCTTGAAAAAAGTTGCCTCATACAAAGTCACTGCGACTTTGTATGAGGCATTGGGGTTTTTCCCAGGTTGCATTGTGCCTAGACAGTATAAAAGGCAGGACGCATGCGTGCATTGCTCTTGTGGGTTTTGTGCGAGGCGAAGAGTGTTTAGGAGTGATTTTCAGTGTGATTTTGGATTTATTTATTTATTTGGATTTTTTCGTCAGAATTTTTGGAAGCATTCCTGGGATTTTTGCAGCATTCTTCAGGTTCTTGGACCATTCTTTGGCACAGTGGAAAAGTAGGGAAATGAGGTTTTCTGTTTCCAATTGGCTTGGGGTGGGGAGGTGGATGGAGGAGGGTGATTTTTTGGTGGGGTGGCAATTGTTTGGTGTTTGCTGCTGTGGTTTTTAAAAACAGATTGCATGTTCCATACTTTTTCTTATGTTGGTCTTTTTTGGTGGAGCACTGTTTGGTGGGGTGGGCAATTGTTTGGTGTTTGCTGCTGTTTTGATTATTAACACTGTGCTGCATGATGGGACATGTTAACTTTTAAACCTGCACTTCATAAAGTTTTCAAAAGTTAAAATGTCTGTAATGACATCGTTAACATTGTGCTTCTTGAAAATGCTTTCACGTGGGTTTCCTTGCTACAGTACAGTACATTAACACTTGAATTTTTCACTAATCTTAACGTCATGAGCTCAAATGAACATACACAGAGAGGCTCAGACGCTGTTAAAGACTTCTGGTAGGTTTGATATACCTTAATCTTCTTGCATAATTGTTTTATCCTACTACATTGTTTTTAACTTTCAAATTAACCAGTTTTTATGTTCTCTTTGTGTACTTTTGTCATCCTGTGGAATCCCTCATTTTAAGCTTAATAATTTTTTGTGAATAATTTACATGTGTAATGTTGTTATAGTGGTCTCCTTGATGTATTTAATACATTTAATATATAAGTTTGATTCATTGAATTTTTACATTTTTTTACCACGTGTAGATTTCTGATTTCCTGAAGAAAGATTAATCTGAAAAGTTTGATTTACCGGATCAACTTTGAGATCAACTTCATTGGATTACTGAATCATTGTTTATTTGAAATTAATTGCGAAGAAACAGACCTTAGTTCAACTTTTGAAAAATATACTTTATTGAACCTTTTGTGAAGAAACAACTCCTTTTTTGACCTTTAAAAACTTACAACTTTATTTACAACAATTAAATATCAATTATCAACTTTGAAGACTTGCTTTGCTGTTTTCCATATTTCTCGCCTCAAACGGTTTTTCTTATTGCCCCATACAGGTCTTCAGCAGACTGCGTGCCACAGAACTGTAGAGGGTGCAGAAAAACAACATACAGGTTCCAAAAATCATGGCCAGATGTGTATGCCAGGTTCCTCTGTTAAAGATAAGTTTCAAACTGGGGGCTGCATAAACAAACCAGAGGTGTAGGTTTCACAATTATTCCATTAGATTGAATGTGTACACACTGCTTTTATTTCTTTTTATTTTCTTTTGCGAGAGAGAGAAAGGTTTGCAAGATACTCCAAAAGGGAAAATGTGTTTTGCATGTCTGTATCCCTAGAGTCCGACATGACTGGCTTTCGAGCAAGGGAGACTTTACCTTTGTCATCCATCTTGGTATTGTTATGACAATTGAAAAGCCTACAGTGACCCAACAAAACAAGGTGGCAAAATTGTCAGTAAGTTTCTTTGCAAGCGCTGCTCCAAACTGGGGAGTCAAAATAGCCCTCTTAAGAGATGTTGACAAGGTGAAGTCTGTTGTCTGTGTGTTTCATTCTGGATTTGTAATAACCTGGAGATCCCTTTTCCTGAAAGCATGTCTGAAAAAGGAGAGATAGAAATTAACGTTTCTGGGCTCTAAATGCTATGGGATGGTATATACATGTAATTGCTATTGCTATAAATAAATATAATTTGCTTTGTTTTATTACCATATTTACTGTCATATATCAGATGTTATCTGAGACTGTAATTTACAGTCGTGCAAAGATGAGTTACAGTCATCTTTGAGGAGGAGCAATTAACTATGACTGCATATTCAGGCAAACAGTGTTTTGGTGCCATTTGCTCAGCAAAAGAATTGTCTTGATAAACTTTGAAGGAAATCAATCAGTAAACCAAAAGAAACAGAAGCAGAAGATTGATCTTTTTACTATTCTAAAAATTGTTAAAATCAGTAAAATAAGCTCTCTTTGTTTCTCCACATATAAAAACTATAAATTCCATTTTCCATTTAGAAACTTGATAGTTTTTTGTGGGGTGGGTGGTGATCTGAGCTTTATGCTAGATATTACCATCTTGGAAGGCACTCAAGACCTGGCTGTGCCAGCGGGTCTGGGATCCATCTTGTGGTACGGCCCAGGTCTGCTGGCTAGTCTAGTTGCCCAAGGTTACAGGTCATTGCTGGGAGTTGTCAGATGTTTTATGTAGCTGTTTTTTTGCACTTTTTGTATGGTTTTAGCTTGTTAGGTTTTTTTACTGTTTTTATTTTTTTCTTAAGGGGTTGGGGAGGATCTGTGCTGGGTTTTTAGATGTTTTTATGACTATTGTATTTCTATATATATGTTGTTAGCCGCTCTGGCTGGCGCTTGCACCAGAAGAGCGGGATACAAATGAATAATAATAATAATAATAATAATAATAATAATAATAATAATAATAATAATAATAATAATAATAATAATAATAATAATAACAACAACAACAACAACAACAACAACAACAACAACAACAACAACAACAACAACAACAACCATCATCAATCATCTCAATGAAAAATTGTATATGGCATATTCCTTATAAATGAATGCCTCACAGACATTAAATCATATTTCATTAATGTTTAGTACCGCCTAAATCTCGGGGGGGGGAGAGGAAGCTTTTCCTATTTGTGTTATCCAGCGCTATCTTGTAAGTTATGACACCCTGTCTGCAGGCTTTTTGGTGAATGTTAAGCACTCGTTGCTCTATGTCAAAATATGATACTTTTTCAGAATGGAGACTTATGTATAAACTCAAGGCTGCCAATTCAGGAATGCTTTCTCAGTTAGGTAATTGGAACTTTATACTTATCAAGAAAAGCTGAAGTGTGTAGGACAACAACAGAAAATGACAACTAGCTAATAGGTTAAAACATCTTAATTTTTCTGTAATTCTGGTTACTCATTAAGGTTGGTTGACCATTGAGTCAGGGCGTAGAAAGAGAAATATGTTTTCACTACATACATAATTCATTTCTGTACTTAAAAGACAGAACTACAATCACTAGCTTTGTTTGCTTATTGGTCTTCTGGACCTAAACATAAGCTTTATTATCACAGATATTTGTACAGTTTACACCATTTTTCTGATTCTTCTGGAACAAGAGTGGATTTCAGGCTATTTATAATGTATAGCTTGGCTTCAGTTGCAGTTGGAGGTTTGAATGCTGGCAATGGCAAAGAAGGCTCCACAAGAAAATGAGTGCAAATTTCAGAAATAAGAAATGTGCCTTTTTTCTTTTGGAAAACAGCTTCTAGCATTTCCCAGGTAGCATGATCACTGCCCAGGTTAATTATACTGCACAACAATGATTTTGTTACTGGGAATAGCACATCTGATTTACATAATACTGAGTGAGCTGATTCCAAATCTGAACTCAGAATTTGCCTCTCACGTACAGATTTTAAGTTATAGGTGTGCTATAGCTGTTCAAATGGTATTAAGTAATGTATTTTTACATGGGAACATTATAACAGTTGCAGCTATCACTATGTCTGCTGCCACCACAGCTGAATCATGTCCCCTGGTGGCATGCATGTTCCAGCAGCGTCTGGGCATGTCTGGGCAAGTTAGTGAACTGATGTCAGAAATAGGTATACAGTATAAGGTGAGATGGACCAAGGGCTTGTCTCTAGTGCAAAACCATCTTATTGGATAGTACAGTTAGGCCATAGTGAGTCCATTTTGAGCTAATGATGAGTATGCACAGCTGTGTTAATAAACTGGACAATTTTTGCTACATTTGTGGCAAATATACCCCACGTGATCAACACAAGAACCTAACCAAGAGGATGATATTTGCTTTTTTAAGATCCTGATGTCCTAGGCAGAATTGGACTTCAGATTTAGATTCAGCATTCTTGATTTAGTATAGGACACATAGATTAGACCAAGTAGCAGACATTTTTTTTTTTTTTTGTGATGCAGTGTTATGGGATTATGAGAGTGATGCTGCAAAACCAGAGATTTTCCATTTCTGGCATTACCTCATGTTCTGCCAAAAATGATTTAGCATGGCCCATATATGCTGCAGCCAGGTGCTGTCACTAACCAGGGGGATTCTTACAGATGAGTCCAGTTCTTGTACTTCCTAGTGAATATTGTGACAACTGCACCTAAAAGGTAGGCAGAGTATCTGTTAGAAACAAGCTAAAAATACTTACAAAGGCAAAGAAGATGAGCAGCAAATAGAAGCCCCCAAGAAAGCACAGCAACACAATTTCTGTTTTATATTGTTTCAATTTTGCATTTTGTGATTGCTCAGGACAGTCTGGAAGGAAAAAGAGATACATTCACTTGACTGTACCATGAGCGATTCATAAAAGAAAGTAATAACTTATTAATCGTACCTATTACTTTTAATGCAATTGTACTGCTTTGGTTATGTGTTCTAACTTGTGTTCTTAAGATGCACTTATATATCCCATTGCTGTAACTTGTGATGTTTTTAATCTTCAGATAATACCAGGTATCATTAAAGATTTCCCAGGAATCATTAAGTCCTCTTAAGTAACCATGTTCTGTATTATGTTGCAGACTCTTCAGGTCTTCCCGATTTTCACCAGTCTGCAAAACAAACGCATAGCAATAAGCATTATGCCAACCAAGTCAGTGCTAACAAGGGTCTCACACCCTTGATCTTCCATGGCTGAGAGGGGATTTGAACCCAGGCTTCCTGAGTCCTATTCACTCTGTGCACTACATGATCCTACGTAGAAAGAAATCACACTCAAAAAAGCTGCTCCCTAACATAACTTTTTCAGATTTATTAAAAAACATATAGTATGATATGCTGTCACAGAGTCAGATATATACAGTAGACCCTTGCATAATGACGTTACTTGGTTCCCCAAGTAGTGTTGCTAAGCAATTTTTGTTGTTATGCAGGTTTCTATGGAGTTTCCCGCATAACAATGTTTTTAGCGTCGTTGTCCGGATATTGGCGTTTATTTTAGCATCATTGTCCGGGCAACAACACTAAAAACGTTGTTATGCGGGGGAACACATGATGCATAACAACACGTTGATAAGCGAAAATGATGCTATCTGAACGCGTTGTTATGTGAGGGTTGACTGTGCATGTAAGTTTTAATTCTTGAGTCAAAACAAGGTGCACAATTCTGTTGAATTTTAATTCCTTTCAAATGAGTGCTTTTCCTCCCTAAACATTCCTTCACATCTAAATAATAACTTATTGCCTGTGGAGACATCTAGTGGTACATTACTGGTTTGACAGGAAGGTTCAAATGGACCTGGATTGTTCAGCACATTCTTTTAAGATTAATTGCTTGTAAATAAAACTTTCAGGAACTGAAGAATTGTAAGCAGGCAATTATAAACATATTGTACTTCTGAAAAATTGAATTGTTAACACCTAGTTATTTGCAATCTTGAAATTGCTTGTTTTCTGAATCTCAATTTTTACTTTCAACATTTTTCTTTCTGCTTTTTGAAAAATAATAATCTGTACAGGTTAAAACCTTTCTTTCTATCTTGCCTAGTTAGTAGAAAGCATAAGAATTAGTTTAACAATATGAACACCTTCTCCCCATATCCCAGAGTAATTAAGGCACGGAAAACAAATGTTCAATCAAGACAAACTATCGATTTTGTCCAACAGTGTTGTTCCCTTCTGCACAGCTTCTATTAGTTGTGTGTGCTTCTGTGCAAGGTATTGCACAAACCTTCTGGAACCAGTGACAATAGCACTATACAAGACTACATAGTAATCGTTAATGGCCTCAAGTCAAAGAGACACTAATTGGTCAGACATGGGATGAAAGTTGTTTGAATCAACTGGAAAAGAACTAAATGTCAAAGAGTAGTCTTAACTCATTACAAGGCAGGAAATTCCCCATTGACTCATACAACTTGTAACCCATGTCTAACCATTTACTGTCTATTTATCCTGAAGGGGCTGCAGTGGCTTAAGTGGTTAATATGCTGAACTCGACAACTGAAATTCCCAAGTACTGCACGATGGACATTTAGTTTCTGTCCTAGCTCCTGACAATTTAGCAGTTTGAAAGCAAGAAATTGCAAGTAGATAAATAGGGACCACTTTGGTGGGAGGGTAAACAGCGTTCCATGCACTCAGGTGTTGAGGCATGCCTGCCACATGTCCACGGAAACGTCTGCAAACACAGACAGTGCTGGCTCTTTGGCTATAAACAGAGATGAGTACTGTACCGTAGAGTTGGATACAACTGGCTTTCGAGCAAGGGCAACCTTTACCTATCTTGAAGCCATGTATAAATGATTGCCATGTAGTGTCACTCTTATGTCTGAGGAAGTGGACTTGATCCATGAAAGGCCACATTAAAATACTTATTTTTATTATTTATTTATTATATTTTGATATGTCCATCTGGTATATTCCCCACTCTGAGTAGTGCACAGACAGATAAATAAAAGCAATGTAATAAAACAAAGAACAACAACAAAATAAATGACAGAATATAGCAGTTTGTCACTAAGGTGCCACAATGTTTTTGTCTTTTTTATTATTGTTGTTGCTGGTTTGGTTTGGTTTGGTTTCTTGTCTGATATGTCTGCACAGACTATCAAGGTTACCACTTTAAAAATTACCACTTGAAAATGTTTCTGTGGCTTGTAGCCTAGTGTTTCCTAAAAACATTTATGTTTCAGGAACAATGAGCTTAACTATTAGCCAAAACAACTACATTGAGAGAATTCCATGATCAGAGTAATGTTATGGCAGGAGAAACGGGAAGGAAGTTCTTGCATGGGACTCACAAACAGAAACAGGAAAGCAGCAGCTGGAAGCAGATTTAACAGAGTGGACTAACCCGGTGTCGACTTGCCACCTGTCCCACTCTATTAGCTCTCCAGTTTCTCCTAAAGAAAACAGCAAGGGCGAGGAATGGGAGAAGCTTCTGGCTGGTGACAGCACAACCGAGTTTATGGCAAAACAATGCCTTCTTACATGTCAGACCGTGACTTCAGTTTTTGAGCAGTTGGCTTCCATTGAAAAAAAAGTTGGATCTTTTAAAATCTGATTTTGAAGCCTTCTCAGGCAAGCAATCAGAAAGAATGACAGTATTTCTTGAATTTTATTTATCATTTGCAAAATATAATTTGACTTTTGAAAATGAAGAAACATATCTATAAATGGACTCACAGCAATGTGTTTGATTGTATGAATTGAAGTAAATAGTTATATGGAATCCTATTCCATTCGTGTAATTTTCAGCAGGGTAATTGCCACCAGTTAAGATGTGACAGGTGTATGAGAGCAAATGCTTATGCCAACTTCTTAATTTGTGGGAATTTGCTGCTGAAATGTTCACAGATAGAATTGCACTGGTGGGTGTAAGTCAAATCTTCCTAGCTTTTATGCAGTCTGAGGTGGTGACAATTTTCTTAGCAATGTCACATAAGATGCTCATTCATCAATGTTGGCATTACAGTCCAATTACTTCTACAACAACAGCAGTTCACACTGCCTGGTCACCTCATCATCATCATCCAATATATTTTTAAACAGCAAAAGTCAAAGGTTAATTGGTAATATTTACTACACAATTCAGAAGACCCTGGACTAGAGATTTAACCTGAGAGCTGTTTGAACTTTACAGTCCAAAATGTCATACTCTTTGTTGGAATTATAGTGTAATTGGCCCCATGGGAGCCCTAGACACTGGTTATTGATCAGGTTGCCAATAGATTTATTTGAAAAGCGATTAATTCAACAATTTGGCTCCCTAGCTGTGCTCTGTCATCTTCATAGTCTCACAGCCCTGGTTCTTAAATGTTTTCATAGAGAAAAATAAAGGTCAGTTATGCAAAATTAAGGAAGAGAAGATATCATAGCATCCTGACACTTGCATGATTAATATCTGCAGCTGTTGCTAGCTGTTTAATGCTTAATTAGTGCCAACAGTGTTATAGGACAGTTAAGAACACAGAAATGACACATTCTGTCCTCAGAATTAATTCACATAAAGACCAATTCACATTAGAATGTTTTCACTTGAAGCAAGCCACATTCACTCATTCTCAAATGAATTACTTGCATGGACAGTACTCCACAGTGAACTGAAACAATTGTTTTAACAATGTGTTTTCTAGCCTCCACAGTCACTTCCGTATGTATCTACGATTACTCAGATATGCATATTAAAGTATTAAGAGAAACATATCCTGAAACATTTTATTAGATCAAGGCATTAAATGAAATGTGAGTGTATGTGAAAAGTTTTGTACCTTATACCATGATACAACTCCAGTTGTATTGTACACGTCCTGTAAAGCCTTACATCGGAGCAACACATCTTCATTACATACCGCTACAACCTGTAGTGTGTCATCAGCAGTTCCGTGGAATGAATGCCAAACTGCAAGAAAGAAAGAACATTTCAGAAGAAAGACCAACTGCAGAAGGAGATTTTGTCATTACATTTTCATTGTAGTTTATTATAGTTATTCTAGTGGCAATGATTAGTACAGTATCAAAAGATGTTCAAGAGCAAAGTATAGAAGAGAAAGGAGAGGAACATACATTTGTGAATGGGGTACTAGAATAGTTTTCTGCAAAGAAAATTTGGTAAGGGGAGGAACATACTGTACCTTGAATTTGAAAAGAAAGGAAAGAAAAAGAGAAAAAGGAGCAAAGAAAGAAAAAGGACAGGGGAAAATTAGTTTACCTTGACATAGAAAGAGAAGCTGGTAGTAATGTATTGAAGCCATGGCTCTGTTTAGAAGTGGGAGATATCTTCCCTTTTAAGAGAAAACATGAACAGAAGTGAAAATGATGACACTATAGTCCTGCGTATTGAAGTTCCAAAACAAGCCTGTTGGGATTCCCCTGCTCAGAAAGTCTTAAAGGCCACAGAGGAAAGGGAAAGTCCCACAGTCTTTCATAGACTTGTAGTTCTGTAAAATCCTTTCAACCCAGAGTAATTTCTGACACGAAATTTGTTTACTCACCAAATCCCCTACTGATTCTGTGGGCCTACTCTGATGTGACTTGTGCTAAGCAACAGGATTTCAGCCGTTTGTTTAAGAAGATTACCAGTAGAGACCATACCTGTCAACCATCCCGATTTGGCCGAGATTACCCCATAATTTGACGCCGATTGACGTCATAACCCGCCCCGCGCTGCCAAAACCCCATAATTTGGCAGCGGGGAAAACGACCTGCATGCATGGAAAGCGACCTGCGCACAAGCGATCTGCGCAGGTCCCGTTTTTTCCGGAGCCGCGGGTTGACAGGTATGGTAGAGACACAAAGTATGATAGAAGCCCTTTTTTGTGTATTTCATTTTTTTTTTCATTGATAGCTGGAAGAAAGCCTTTGAAATAAAAATGATTTCTGTTTAAGGAAGAAGGATACCCAATAGTTTTGTGTTTATTTCATGTTCCTTCTTTTGTGTAACCTTTATTTCATTCTTTGTCTGTCTAATTGAAATATGTCATCTAATAAGAATTGTGAAGGCTGCTCTCAGCATCCAATCAGAATGTCCAGGAGGAGAGAGAATTTCTAATCTGTCAATTGGCCTGGAAAGTAATGAAGAGTACTCTTTGTGTCAGTCATTCCTTGTGAGATTACTATATGCTGCTGAGCTTCTGCTGCTATCCATCTTGGATCCTTCCTTCCTTAGGAGAACCACCACCACACCCTTCTTTGAATAATTTTTACTGCTGCCAGACAGCAAGTGCCAATGTGCCTCCTTGAGCTTGCTAATGCTAATTAACTTATGAACCACCCAGAGAGTGCACTAAGGGCTGTGAGGCAGTATATACTGTAACTGTAATTGCTATTGCTATCAGATGAACCAAATCATTGTAGTGAAAATTAGGAACTCTAAAAGTTAGCAGCTAATGCCATAATTGGCAAAATTAGCAGCAAATAGATGGATGGAATTTTTGTGTGAAAGAAGAAGTGAGATTATTTAGTAGGTGGTTTTAAAAATGGAGTGAGTGGTTTGCAAATTAACATTTTTAGAAAATAGAAGTGATTACAACAGAACCGTTAAAAATATGTATGTAAATAATTTGTCAGTTAGGAGCCTTCTTCTAAACTACAAGGTAGAAAGCAAGTTGAAGTTATTATGGTAAACATACATTTTATAGTGTTCTTTTTTTTTTGGTCCATAAATCAGGTGAAAATCACAAGACTTGATTGCTGTATAGATCCAAGTCTCTGTTCCAGTTAATAGTCAGCATACCAGGGAAAATTTTAAAATTTGGAGTTATCATGAATATACTGTACATTATTTCATAATATGGTTTCTATTTCCTTAATCCAACTCTAGATGGCATCAGCAAGCTTCATGTTTTACTATAATAGACTATGTATTTTAAAAGCTGGAGCTGGTTTTTTCATGTTTTCCTAATATATATTTTTTGAACATTTCTGGGAAATATGGGCTGCAATAACAATTCCAGAAGCTTCTGGTATATGCTAATAGATCTTGATTATGTTCAAAGGCACTCAAAAGATAATCATATAACCTTGTGCAATTCCTCCTGCATATCTCTCTACTGCAGGACGGAAATGAGCTCCCGTCTTCATCCCAGCTCCTGCCAACCTAGCAGTTCGAAAGCAAGAAATTGCAAGTAGATAAATAGGGACCACTTCGGTGGGAAGGTAACAGCGTTCCGTGCGCTCCGGTGTCTAGTCATGCCTGCCACATGACCACGGAAACATCTGCAGAAGCAGACAGCGCTGGCTATTCGGCTTAGAAACAGAGATGAGCACTGCACCCTAGAGTCGGATACAACTGGCTTTCAAGCAAGGGAAACCTTTACCTTTACCTTTATCTCTCTATATATAAAACAAAGGTGTGGTCTTGTATGTGCTCTATAGGAACCCACACCCCTGCACCAATCTTGCTGAAAATTGGCACACACCTACCTTGGGCTTGCGAGATCAGCGCTGTGGGGGTCTCAAAATCCATTTGGGGGTTTTTGCCCCCCAAATTGGGATGCAAAGGAGCACCCCCCGACCGAAGAAAAAGCAATGAAAAACCAGTACTGTGCATGCGCACCACAGCCTCTATTATTGTGCATGTGCAGCACAGCCTCCATTTCATGCTCCGGTGGCAGAGAAGATGGCGACAGGAACACAGGAGCACTACAGCCTCCCGATGCAGCCAATGTGGCTGCAGGAACCATCCATTCCCCCTTGAGCACCGGGACTCAGGGAGGAAGAGGGCAGAGTAGCTCTGGGAAGAGGGAGGGGTGAAGGGAGGAGGGGGTGGGCCACTGCCACTTGCCTCTCCTGCCAGCCCCTGGCCCTGGTTGGGCCTTTCATGTAGGGAATAAGGTCTGGAGCTTTAGGGGGTTCCCCCTCCCCACTTTGCTTGAGGACCGGCCAGAGAGTGGGTCCCGAAGGAGCAGCCAAGGTGGCAGGAGCCAGGGTCCTTGCCCCATTCAGCTCCTGGGTCTCTTTCCCTCCCAAGGGTGACGCGAGTCCCGGCCTCCATCCCAGGAGGAGAGGCCGTGGCCTGCAGGCACCAAGAGAGGGGGCAAGAGTGGGGCGCAGCCAAGGGGGGCAGTGAGAATTGGTAGCCAGCCCCCAACAGCCCAGGCTTGCAGGCGGCCCCAGTGAATTCAGGCCCCAGCTCCGGGGGAAAGCCTCTTATGCGGCCTTCCCGTGGCTCCGGAGGTGCCTCCGCTGGGCCATCCTTGACCTGCTGAGCAGGGGAAGGGGCCTGGATCCAGAGGGGGAATCCTAAATGAATTGCTGACTCTATTCTATTGCTGAGCGTCAGGCAGCAGTTAACTATCCTGACAACCCTAAGGACTAATGGCTTGGATGCTGACGTCCATAGGGAAGGATGATGGTCCCACCCCAAATGGATTAAATCCCAATTGAATTCATCTTGATGGAGGGCAGCAGTAAGAAATCAGAACTATACTTCCTTTACAGAAAAATAAAACCCGAGCAAAAATAAAATCCGGTACACCCCCACAGACCAGAAAAACAGCAACAAAACAGCTGTGCTGTACAAGCACAGCCAAGCAAGCAGCTTGAATTTTCCACTGGGACACGCCGCCGCCAAAGAAAGCTATGGCCATGATTAGCGGCCACAGCTTTCTTCAGCGGCGGGGTCTCCAGCCTGTAAACGTACTGTTTGGTCAAGCCGTGGGCTCCTTTCACTGACCAAAGGAGGCCGTGGCTTGACAGAACTTAACGTTTATGGGCTGGGGACGCCGCCGGGCAAAAATGTAAAACCGCAGTCCAGCCGTGTCATCCTTGATTTAAAGGACAAAAACAACCCAGGCAAGGCTGGGTAATTAGCTAGTACTTCATAAATTATGAGAGTTGGTATACGAATGTGAACATCCAACCCTGGAGGCATTCAAGACAAAATCGTACAACCATCTGACAGATCTGCTTTGATTTGGTTTATGCATTGAGGGAGTTGGACTCAATGACCTCAAAGACTCCTTCCAATTCAGTTATTTTATGATTCTATGGCAAGAGATTTCCCAGATTACACATGTGCAGTGCTAACAGAAACAGTATGATTGAATCTGTAGTTCTCCAGCACTGAAGTGTCAACATTATACTTCCACCTTTTAGTTAACATTGAGATATTTCTCCTGATGCCAAAGGCCAGCAGAATCCCAGACCCAGAATGGTTAGTGCAGGGGTTCTCAACCTATGGCCCATGGGCCGGATCAGGCCCATGTCACCAAATCATCTTGCCCCTGACCTCACTCCAGATGTGGATGAGACACATTTACAACAGCCATAAATGTGTATACGACTGACATAAACGGATTTACAACAGCCACGGACACGTTTTACGACAAAGTTTATTGCAGGGGGGAACCACAAGTCCGCCCCCCCTCAACTGTCTGAGGGAATGTGACCCAACCCCCTACTTTAAAAGGTTGAGAACCCCTGGGTTAGTGGGACTGTCAAAGCTTTAGCACTACCAATGGCCGAGAAAACCCTGATTATAGACTAGAAGCTGCAGCCCCATTGTTACAGTTTAATTTCAAGCCCCAAAATAGTTAATTACATTAGTTATAATTTCAGTGACCAGTTTCTCAAAAGTAAAATGAACAGTTACTACTCTTTAGTAATCCCAAAATGTCTGAATGCGGATTCCCCATGCCCATCTGGCATGGAAACGGCCCTTGCAGAGGCCACTTTGGTGAGAAGGCTCCCAGCCGTGGGCTCTGCGGGCAGAGAAATTAAGGGGGGTGGATTAATGATAGGGTTTGATTCACCCAATTCCTTGACCTGACCAGCGGTTCTGCTGAGAGAGCGAATATCTAACTCCGTTACCCATTAAGGTAATCACTCATCTCCAAGGAGAGCCTAATCCTTGGTGCAAATAGAAGCCATATTTACTCTGGCGTAAGCCTCAGACAATGGTTTCCCTCTGTCAGTGTTTGCCTTAGTTAATTAACTTCCCCAAGAGAGGTTCTCAATTAACCCGGGTAAATGGGTGATGTAATTTTCTGTCAGATGACCATTCTACCATGCGCAGCCTTGAACATAATATATACTGATGATTTTCCCTCAATAAATCACTGGTCTTCGCTCCATCTTGCCTCGTGTCGTTTCTTTGACCAGTCTCCTCCGGGACCTCAAGGGCCGCTTTATGGCCCCAATCCTACATCTGGTGACCCGCGACGTGATCCTACTCGTGAGTAAGCGACCACACGGTCCGGTTCTGCGCTTGAACCGCGTCCACTCATCCCGGAGGACGGCGCGGCAGCCCGGTCGGTAAGCCAGCCGATCGGGAAGACGGCCCAAGCGGCGAGGCATTACAGAAGAGGCATCCTACAGCTTGCTCCCGACTTTCGCGGCAGGCTTGCAGTAACGGAAAAACGCGTTCCGCTCAGGGTCAGCTGTGAACCCCTGACAGCGCAGAGACCACCGAGGGCCCGTGGCAGCAGGCCACGCTCCGAGCTCTACCCAGACAACCGTCGCCAACACCTATTGCCTGAACTTCAGACGCGTCAACTCGTCCCGAGGAGGAAACTTCGGAGGATCCACGCAGGTAATATGGGGACCTGTCCTCAGCGACAGCGTCCATCCGCTAGCCAAAGAACTCATGAGCAAGAGTTCAGAATCCTGGCCAGGGTATTTCAGTTACGCTTTCACAGTGGAGAGCTAGCGAGACTTTTGGTGTACTTGAGGGAACACTGCCTGCTTTACCCAGAAGCAGGTATGTTAACCCTGCAGCTCTGGGATCAGATAGGAGTCTGCATTCAGCAACCCCCGAAAGCTCCAGAGGGCATAATTCGCACATGGAGCAAATGTAGGAAACTCTCAGTAGAGGATGACCCAGTCCGGATAGAGACCCAGAAACCCCCAGCGCAGTCAGAACCATCAGCCCCAAGGAGTCTCTATCCGTCATTTCAGCTTAAGCAGGGCAGTGTAGGGAGCATTCCCCCAGTGACAGCTGCAGACGTCACTGAAGGAATTCATGGCATGAGAGGCCCTGGCGCTTCTCTGACAGTTAAAAGTCCCCTGCCAATTAAGAACTCCATTCAGCGCATGGGTGAGGAAGATCCATTCACGGGGAAATTGCCAGTGGCACAATTAGCTAGCGCCCAACTGCTGTGCTCAGCCTATCTGAAGGCAGACACACGTTCAGGCAGGGCTGCTCAGCGCCCACTGCTCACGGAAATCTGCACGGCCCCTGGCCACGCAGGGCTCCAGAGCAGACCCATTACCACACTCAGGCGCAGAGCAGGGCAAAAACCCCAAGGCGCCTGCTTCCAGTGTGGTAAAATGAGACACCTTAGAAGAGAAAGCCAATCTAGACCAGGCAGATCTTCAAAAGGTTGTCTTAATGCCAAATGGCCACGCTGGCATGCATCTGGCCCAGGCTAGAAAGGAGGCAGCCATCGCCCTGGCTATGCCAGAAGAACCATCCCAGCAATAGTACCCCGAGTTCCCCCAGGGCACAGGCAGAACCTACTTGTCTCACCTTGGGAGTAGCCCAGAGAAACTTGCCCCTAAGTAGAAGCACCCAGATGGTTGTAAATAGCCAGCTGTGTATAAAGTCATCTCCTAATGTGTAGAATAGAACGCTGCAGATCAGGGGAGGAATGTGCGAATGCATAAATAGATGTGTGTATGCGTGGTGCACCACTGAATGTATGACTGCAAGAACTGTGTATGATTGCAAAAGCCTTGTCTCTATGACCACAGTATGACTGAAAAAGTGTTCCTTGTGTGTAACTGCGTGGTAATGTCCCTGTGAAATATGTGTTAAACAGTTTGCACTCTGCTCATGGGCAGGAACTATTCAAGGTTTGAGAAAGCAGGATGTACAAAACCTTTACAAAACCCTTTGCCTTGCCTGCTTAGCAGCTTAAGGGCAGCAGGAGGGGGGGGAATCCTAACATGCAATAGGGCGGGGTGATTCCCCCTTCTTCCCTTGAGACTTTTCTCTTTGTCAAAGGATTAAGCCACTCTTGGAAACCGGTTTTGCAACCCTTGCCACTCAGGAAAACAGATTTTTCTTTTCAGAAGCGCAATCTGAAAACAAAAATCACTTCCATGAGTTTTCCTCACTAGATCATAAGCTATGGGGCCCCTCCCTACGTCTGTGTTCCTCAAACCCCCATCTCTGTGTTTTAAGGTTTTTTGAATGTCTCTTAACGTCTTTAAGTCACATATCTCACTAGGAGTGAGAGAATTGCATTGTCTTCATGTGTGTACTGTGTTATCATCTTGTAACCTCGGTTCTCAACCTTTTAAAGTCAGGGGCCAAGTTCCGGGGCCTCAGGCAGCTCTGGGGGTCCGGACAGTCATCCTGCTCTTCCTTCACCGCACAGCCCTTCTTGGCTTGGTGGGGGTAGTGGCGGAGCAACATGGGCCACATCTGGCCCACTTGCCCACATCTGGCCGCAGGTTGAGAATCGTTCTAACTCTCCTTCATTCTCTTAAGAAAGATACTGTTCTGGTATTTTGACTTTAATCTGTGCAAAGTAACTCACTCATTGTACCCCTTTCACAGGAAAAAGCCCGCAAACATTCTTGCGCTCTGTATATTCAGAAAATGCTTACCTTTTTTACAGGAACAAAATTACTCTCCAGGCCTTAATAGTAACCAATTTATTTATTTCTACAGCCTTAAATTGCTTCCTTTCACAGGCTCCAGAGTTAATTACTGATAGGGATTTCTTAACAGGAGGACCCGGTTGTCTTAGTTACCTGACCTAATCTGATTTCGTTATGATAAGAGTTGTTGCATTCTCATTGTGATAACTCCTGACTTGTCTTTCCTCCTTTCCTCCTTTCGCCAGTGGAACTCCCTGCTGGAAATGTTTAACTTGTGTGTCTTTTCATTTTTTGTGTATTATTTCCTTACAGCTGGCACGTCATAGTTGGCTTGTTTTTAATAAGTCTTAGTCGGTCATTTTAAGTATGGCACCTGGCCCACAGCACCCTCTCTAGTGAGCAGACACATTTTGCAAACTCCAGAGCACAGAGGAAGGATTAGTCCCTAAGCTCCTGAGCATGTGCAGAGTGCCACCCATTAGCCAGAACTGCCTAGGACCATTTTAAGAGTGCAGTCAGGTCACACCTTCAATCAGATACAGGCATTTTTAGGCCACCCCTTCCCTTTTGGCTGCTAGTCTAAGCACAGGCAAAAGGCTAAGCCACCATCTGGCACTCTTCTAAACGTGTGCACGCACGCCATGAATGGATGTGCGCAGGGGGGCCTTCTTGAGAAATTTACCCAAGGGAAGCCTGGTGCTTCATGCGCCAAGGTTTGCCATAAGACCCCAGACTCGTCTCGCTTCTAACGCAGACAGTCACCTTGTGTGGATTGATGTCACTGGTTCCTCTTCGGGGGGCTAGGACAGTTTTCACTTATGGGGGTCGCACATATTAGGTTCTTACTTGGCAAGAGGACCGAGCTTGGCGCACGCTCCTGACTCTTCCGCACGCGGGCAGAGTTGGCAGCCGTGAACCTCGCTTTGTGCACCTTTGCCAAAGAACGCTTCAACATAATTGCTGACAGCCAGTTTCCTAGGAATTTGCTTCACAGTCTACCAGGAGCATACATTACTCCTGCGACAGACAAAATTTGCTAAGTTTGTTCTTCACTACTCCAATTCAGAATGCCTAAGCGCTCGCAAGGCAGTTCAACCTGCCACTTTCCCAAGCCCAAGGCATAGTCCGTCCCTGCCTGCATCGTGCAGGGGCACCGGGGGGGGCCGCGTGGGGAGTCAACCCATGAGGGACAGAGGCCATTCAGGTGTGGCAAATGGATGTCACACATCCCCACATTTTGGCAAATGGCAGTACATGCACGTTTGCATTAATACCTTCCCACAGTTTGTTTGGGTAACAGCACAGAAGGGAGAAACGGCTCCTCGTGTGGAGCAGCATCTCCTTTCCCCCGGCCAAGGGCGAACCTTGGCACACGAAGTCCGATGACGCCCCAGCTTATAGCTCCAGGCAGCTGGCCACCTTCAGGGCCACCTGGGATATTAAGCTCACTTTTGGCGTTCCTTACAATCCGCAGGGGCAAGCGATTGTGGAACGGTCTATCGGACGCTTAAGTCCTACATTGGCAAACAAACAGAAAGGGGGGGAACAACATCCCATAGTTGCACAGCAATTGCTATCCTATAAGTGCAAAAACTAACTAACTCTTTCAGAATTTTTATCTCCCAAACAAGTCTCTTCCCCATGCAGGTTATTGCAAAGTCACTGCCATTCACTGTCCTGGATGTCATCAGCTGTCCATCTTCCTTTATGACTTACATCTCCAAAGACGTTTCTATGAACATTTTGCATACTTAGTGCAACTTCTAAGGACCATGCTTTTCCCCAAAACAAGACTTTTCCAAACTCAAGTTACACAGGAAACCCCACCAAGAAGGGAAGCCTCATCTTCAGAAGCTGCTGAATGTCTTTTATTGCTATTATCTGTAGTTGCTCCTTATTTATTCATGCCTTGTACAATGCTCCAGTTGGGATTTGCAAGGGACACTTGAATTTCTGTATATTGTTAATAACTGCCAGCTTCCACCAAAGGAAGCCAGACCGGCCCATGTTTGCACTGGCCCATTGCTTGGAAAGATTGAGCACCCGGTAGCCGGCTATCTCCAGCCATTGTAAGTTTCACACCTCTCCATAGGTGCTAGAAAGACATTTGCACAACACCAGAGGTTGCAGAGATAGCTTAGAATCACCCCAGGTCACAGTATCAATGACACATCTCGTTATCTTGCCTTGCTACAGAAAGCAGTCTGGATTCAGACCCACAGCTCTGAAAAACCAGGCGGCAGTCAGTATATTTCAGCGTGCCCGGCTTAGCCATAGGCAACGCTCGGAGAATTGGTCAATTGGCTTGCGGATTAGCAAAAGCCATTGACCATACCTCCTCAGCAATAGCGCTGCTCAACCAGGAGCAGACAGAGCTTCGCCATGCCATCGATTACCCCCTGTGGTTACATCATTTGGGTTGCGAGTCTGTCCACAGCATGTGTTGCTTAAATCTCACAGACAATACCCACAAGATACAGAGCCAGCTCACGGACCTCCACACCCTAGTTAAGAACATCAAGGAGGATTCTTCATGGGGGTGGTAGGACTCCCTGTGGTTGTGGTTCCCATGGGGTTGGCTTCAGACGACACTCAAAGTGATTGTGGGGGTGGTAATACTGGGCACAACTGTGGGAGTTCATTATACTTTTAGCTTAAAACATTTTAGCTGGAAACTTTTAGCTTAAACATGTGTGGCATATAGCTGGCAATTGAGGTTAGCTCTTCTTGCGCTGACCACAACTAGGACTGCGGTTAGACACTTCCTGCATCAACAAGTGCTTCCTGCCTCTGAGATTCTACTTCTGAGCAGAGATTCTACCTTTATGCAGAGCTGGTTTGATGCAGAAAAGCGTCTCTGTGTAACCTTCATATAAATGCTTTTGGTATTAGCCATTTTACAGCTGAAGTTAGATCGTAGCTACTGCTGAATATACAGGTAACAGCTTTTGCAAGGGTACCGCCACAGAGAATAGGCTTTGGCCTAGTCTGGCAGGATATAAGCTACTGCGCATGTACTAGTAAGAGATATAGGTCATGCCATATATGGTTATGCTATAGAGAATGTCATATTATTGGCTGAATACCACTGTACCTATGCTTGCGTATACATCCTGTGTATGCTGTCGTAATACATCCTGTGGAACCTGTGTATTTTTCAATAAAAACTTGCTCCCCGGTGCCGGAGCACTTCTCTTTCTTGCGCACCTTTAACTCTGACTGCTGTTTCAGTTTCTTTTGACTTTATGCTTGCACCCTTGTTGAGCTGGATTCTCAACAAGTGCTTGGTCAATCTCTGACCTGATCTCCTTTTCTGTAGCCACCTTCTGGCTAGAATTTCTCCACATCTGGTGCCCCCCGTGTGAGGCAAATCAGATTGTAATCTACCGGATCCAGATTACAATCTCCCTTCACTTTGACCACGCTCACGACTTCAGCGCTGCGGCCCCACAGTCCTCACCCACGACCGGCTAGGTCCAGGACGTCCCTCATCATCCGTGTAAGGATCCCGGGTGAGTGACACAGTCAAGTTAGAATACTTAGACAAGACAAGACAAGACAACATGGGCAGTGGTCTCTCTTCTCTGCAACAAAAGTATTGTCAGGATCTTAAACACCTCCTGCAGAAAAATGGACATGCAGTATCAATCAATGAAATAGAGCAACTCGTTAAGGCAATTTACGATTTTTGTCCATGGGTCCCAGAAAACGGGACTTTAAAGTTACAAGTGTGGGACAAAATTGGGACTCAATTTCAAAACCACCCCAGAGTCAGTGTAACTGTACAACTCCTGTGGTGCAAAGTACGAATCTGCTTGCAAAGTCTCACCCCGAAAAATATTTTGTTGGATCAAGTAGTGACAGTGCCTCTGCCGCAGATTCTGCTGCCATGTCCGTTACAAAGACCGGACTTAAAACGGGACTCTGATCCTACGGCACCACCACCATATGCCACCCCACCAGATCCTCCTGATCTGAATAATAAACAACCGAAGAACATTTTTTTGGCCCAAAGCCTGACCACCTCCATGCCACAAATACTGCCACCTGCTACTGGAGATCCTCTGTCCCCAACAGCACCCCCGCCATATGGGCCACAATTGCCTCCGAAACCCCCTGATGAAGGTGGAACGTTTTATCCTGCTTTGCAGCAATCAAGTACTGTTACCCCGTTCTCTGCTGCTTTAACTGCGGCTGTTCTGGACTTGGAGGCTGCTATTACATTTCCAATCATCAGCAGTGCCTCAATAGTTGCAAATGCTCCTTCCCTCCCTGCCACCTCATCGCAGATAGAAGCTATTACTGCATGCAGAATGGCAGGCAGAGAGGGTTCTGAGGGCAGCACAGAGGACCTTGGCTCATCCCTGAAGTGCCCCCCATCACGAAAGGTGGAGAAGAGGACCAAGCAGGAGAAGCCGAGTGATAAGCTTGATTCCTCACTTGGGGGCAGGAATTGGAAGGATGAGCCAGAGGAGGAAGGCAGAAAACCCAAAATCAGAAAGGGGTCTTCTCGCAAATCCAACATGACAGTTTTTCACTTGGTTAAGATTCAAATACTGCAACTGAAAGAAGCCCAGAGAAAACGTGGCATGGATCCTTCCTCTATGGATGGCAGGTTTCTACCAAAATACAAGGTGCGAGAAGATATACTCCAGTTTTTGGCTAAGTTACTTGCAAATTCTGGAGAAGCTGTTCTTTTGGGTTCTTGCAATTTCTACTTGCTGAAATACAGATGGATGTGCCTGGAGAGTGAAGGACTGAGTGAGTAGCTGAAAAGCTGAAAGATGTGCTTGTTTGGAGGGCGGAGGGTTGCCTGGTTGTTTTGTGACCAAGAACTGTGCGTTTCTTGCCTCGTGTCGTTTCTTTGACCAGTCTCCTCCGGGACCTCAAGGGCCGCTTTACGGCCCCAATCCTACATCTGAATGATACAAGTCTCTGATTTGCGGTATCAAACATATTCTCCTTGGTGTCAACTGAGTTCAGGAATGGACATTAGAAATAACTTGACTACAAGAGGCACATTTTTAACAAATATTAGTGTCTCACAGCAGAAGCTTATCTCATCTCAGAGATCATGCACATTAGTTTTCTTTGGTGATTGATCTTCAAGACGTAAGCATGGAATTCTCATAATGTCTGGGTACATAAATGCAGAAGGATGCTTTCAGCGCTAATTGTGGGCTGTCTATAAAGTCTGTTCTGGCCTTAAACCATGTGATGACTATGATTCACGCCTTCAAAATGTTACAGTTACATTTCTCAAACCCAGGTGCGTGTCTTCCTCTGGCACCCGCTGTGTTCACACTCTGCTACCTGTTGTCAACCCGGGCACTAACATACATCACAAGAAGAGTAAAGTTACCCCTCACTGAATTACAGAGAACTAAATATAACTAGTTACATGTATCTAACTATATTTACACTCTGCTCTGAAATTAAATTTTAGCCTATGTGAACAACTCTGGAAGCGGAAGCATTTACAACATTCATAAATGTGCCCACGGCTGTAGTAAATGTGTTTATGACAGCCACAGATGTGTTTTACTGCAGTGTTTATGTGGAGGGGGACCGCCAGTCCAGCCTGCTCAGCTGTCTGGGGGGGTGTCGTCTGGCCCATGGTGTAAAAGGTTGGGAACCCCTGATTTAGGCAGAAGTTTCTATCTAAGGGTCAGATTTCACATTAGAGTGAATGATCATTTCTTTTTCTGACAGTGCTTCCCCTCCCAGACACACAAATCTTTTGTGAAACAATAAACATGCAAACAAAGCCATGCTATCTCCCAGTTGATGAATTACAAAGCAAAAACAAGCTTGTTTGTTAAATGTATACTGTGGCAAGCTTGTGTTACTGTAAACAAACTATCTTTTCCCCAAGTGTTTGTAGATGCAGTGTTTTGCCTAGTGGGGGCAGGACAAATCAGATCTGCAAACAAGGCTGTGTTTATCTACCAAATAACAAACACAAAACAAGGCAAATTAATTTTAAAATAAGATGAGGCATCATTTGAGTGTCACTCCCTTCTGCAACACTCAAATAAATTCATCATTCTACTGATGGACTAAGAGATAGGCATGGAAAAATGAGTAACAAGCATATACACCTCTAAGCCAAACATTTTATAGAAGGCAGCAGCCAGATGTTATTTCAAGATCAAGGATATGAGTTTTGGAACTAGATGGGAAATTAGTACAAATAACAAAATGATGCAAGCCCAAAGAGGAATGAATAAAATAGAAAAACACTGATATATGGTCCACCTGCCTATTAACGTACTGGAATGAGAATTAGAAGAAAGCTAGAAAGCATGGTATCAAAATTATAACAATATTAGTAATCTCAAAATGGTATCATTAAAAACAATAAATTAAAATTCTAATCCTAATCTTCTTGGATCAATTGGAGTTACTTTGGTGTTATTTTCAAGATTGTGATATTTTTTAACCACAATTGGGCATACGCTGGTAATGGCAACCTTGTAACTTCAGAAAAAAGAAGAAAACACCCTCAAAAGAAACAAACCAATATGTGAAACGTATTTAATATTAAAACCACAAAGTCCCCAGAGAATTAATACACTCTTAAGCAGAATATAACGCTGAAAATACAAAAAGTTGCAGTCCGTGGTTTAAATTGCCAGAAATCCGTGAAGTCCAACCTGAGTACTAAAAGTCCAAAAAGTAATAAAGAAGTCCAACAACCATGAGAACCAGAATCCGACGGAATGAAAAGGAGCAACTTGTATGTCAGCGGCAAATGAAAATTCAAGCAGGAGACGATGGGCGGAACATAACTCAGTCTCCATATCCATCCGCGGTAATGAGATATTTCATTGACTTTGTCAAGAGTCTGTGAAAAAGTTAAAAACTCACTAATGTAGCAAGAACCATATAAGAACAATACAATTGAATAAAGGACAAACATAATAATAATAATGCTAATAGTTACAATCGATACATAATGACAAATAATAGGTTACCTGGATATCAATTTGATTGCGCTGAATAACACCTCTAATATGATCAGTCTTGTAGGGTAACAGCGATGATAGAGGTAAAACATGTAGAGATTATAAAGGCAGGGAACCCAATTAAGAACATGTGAGATATGTATATAATTAGAGAGAAGGAAAGAAAGAGAGCAAGATTTAAAGGAACACTGATAGATCCATGTCTGCATTTAACCCGAACGGAATAATGGTGCAGAATCTATGTATATAGAAAGCCTCACGTTGTAAGAGGAGACATTCGATGTCATGTCTGTCATAAGGATGTGGTTGTAGCATCTCTAAAACAACCACTTGTAGTTTTCTGATTGAATGATTAGTTTCAAGGAAATGGTTGACCATGGGTGCTGTTGAAATGCGATTCTGAATTCTGGATAAATGTTCCCCCAGTCGAATTTTAAGGGGCCGCCTAGATTGTCCAATATAGGCAAGTCCACATTCACAAATGATCATATAGATAATATTATGGCTATTACAATTAGAAAAAGAAGATAAGTTGAGTTTAAACTCACTGCTGGAAATTTTAACCTGATCAGTGCGCCACATGTGGTGACAGAACTTGCAGTGGCCACATGAGTAGTGGCCGTGGGGCAAACTGGAACGGAACGTAGTACGAGAAACATCAGTGCGGGAGACAAGACTGCCCAAAGTCCGAGTTCTACGAAAGCCAATGGTAGGTGGTTGGCTGCATCCAGGGATAGAATTGACAATATGCCAATGTCTAAGTATGGATCGTTTAATACTGGTGGCAATAGGTGTGTAATCGAGTGACCAAAACACATTAGACTTAGGAGATCTAGCAGGTGGATGGAAAAGAGTGTGCCTTGGGCGACTATGGATCTTAGCTCTGGCAGCTCTGATAACTGGCTTAGGATAACCTCTGTGTTGTAATGCATTATCGATGGAATCCAATGCCAACCGAAAGTCAGCATCGTTGGTTGAATTCCTTTTGGCTCTCAACATGAGACTGAAGGGAATATTTAATTTCAGGAAGTGAGGGTGGAATGAGTAGAACTGCAGATAAGCATGTCTATCTGTAGGCTTTTGATATAGACGCATCTGCAAACGATCATTCTGGATAAAAACTGATAGATCAAGAAAAGGTAAGGAAATGGAATTAACAGAATGAGTAAATATAAGATTGGTATGTAGGGAATTGATCCAATCCAAAAAGGAGGGAACAAGCGAGGGGTTCTTAAAAACAAAAAATAAGTCGTCGATGTATCTTTTGTAAATAAGAATGTCCAAAAAGAAAGGGTTAACAACAGTGTCCAAAGTAATTCAAAGTAATTCATAAATATATTTGCAACTGAGGGAGCAAAATTCGAACCCATAGCAACGCCTTGGATTTGTAAATAAAAAGTGTCATCAAACCGAAAAAAATTATTTTCAAAACAAATGTCCAGAAGGTCCAACAAAAAACTAGTAGGAGGCTGTTCCGCCCATCGTCTCCTGCTTGAATTTTCATTTGCCGCTGACATACAAGTTGCTCCTTTTCATTCCATCAGATTCCGGTTCTCATGGTTGTTGGACTTCTTTATTACTTTTTGGACTTTTAGTACTCAGGTTGGACTTCACGGATTTCTGGCAATTTAAACCACGGACTGCAACTTTTTGTATTTTCAGCATTATATTCTGCTTAAGAGTGTATTAATTCTCTGGGGACTTTGTGGTTTTAATATTAAATACGTTTCGCATATTGGTTTGTTTCTTTTGAGGGTATTTTCTTCTTTTTTCTGTGTCTACACACCCTAGCCATTTCCCCCTTTAACCTTGTAACTTCAGCTAATCTTTCACATACTAGGTCAGGTGAAAGGAACTGCAGAATGAACTCACCAAAAGGTGACTTCATTTGGCAGTGTCACATCTGTTCTAGAAATGGAAGAAGAACAAGAACAAGAACATAACCATTCATTCAATGTATCTGTTCTGATTGGGACTAACATTAGGATTTAGCACATGTAACATTCAACCTAACCCTTGCCTCTTGGTTCTGAAGGTGGAAAGCTACTAAAAATGAACATACAAAACCAGTTTTACCACTGAGCAATTGAGTAATGAGGAGAAAAGGCACTTTTTGAATCTTTTTGGCAGCAACCAACATCACTCTAAACAACCTTCAAATCTCAGTAAAAGTAGGGATGCGCTTAAGAACAGAGGGATAATAAAAGAGATGCATGAACTCTTGGCATTGGACAGAGATAGCTCCGTGATAAATTTAGCTCTATAATAAATTAAAATGCAGCTTGTAGTATATTTAGAAAGTTTTCCATATCAGTCTCTAGGGGAAGGGCACACGTAACTGAATGTTCAGTTCACATAAATAATTTTAAAATGTTGTGACTTGTTTCAACATGGTGTTGAACCTTAAAACATTATGAACCGAAGTAAACAAATCAGTAGTCAAAAAAGAATATATGAGTAAGAATTCATTCAGACATTGTTATAACATATGTACTTTATAGCAAAACCTGAGGGTTTTACCATTTCACTTATAACTCCCAGAATCTGTCAGCAACCCAGTGGTCATAAGCAGATTATTTGAACTCCTTCCAGCTTAGTTTGAGATCTGGGTTTGGTACTAAAAGAACTGTACCCAGTGAAACCGTTTTTATACCAATTCTGAAAGTGCTGCTCAAGTTGCTTGTTTGCTTTTGAATCCAATATAAAACAGTTTAAAAATATTTAAATCCAAACAAATACAAGAACAAAAAACACATACCATTAAAAAAAATCCACGAGCAGTACAATATACAAATGAAAAAAGAAAGAGTTCTCCCACACACCAAGTTACTTTTTTTCATTTGTAGAGTCACATTCCCCTTCCAGAAACTGCATTACAGTTTCTCTTAAGGTGTGCTGAATTCCAGACTTCTTTATACCATTCATATATCTGAAAAATCATACTTTACCTGTTAATGCTACTATTTATCTAGCTACTGTTAATAAATTTGATACCAATTTCTTCATATTTTAATTCTAAATATTGATACCAGTGCTAATTTAGGATATATCTCTATATTTAACTTTGTTATTTCCTTTATTTCTTTAAACATTATTTGCCAGAATTCAATATATTTTCACACTTTCACTACATATGAAAAACATACCAATTTTCTAACATCATTTCCAACATCACCTAAGTAATTAGAATGTATATGATTTAATTTAACTGGAGTTAAATACCATCTCAAGACTATATAAAATTCTCATTAATTCTAATGTACTTCAATATACTCATATTCTGTATATTTTCCAACACATCAGTATTTATTTCCGCTCCAAAATCATATTCCCACAATACTTTAATAAAATCTTGCCCAGCCTCATCTCCTAATATATAAAATATTTTACTTTTGATCCCTTTCATTGTTTTATTTTCATTTACTTTTTCCTTCTATGCTACGAGTTCACATTTCATAAAATCCCGACATTTGCCATTTCTAACACAATGTTTAGTCCACTGCTCCAACTGAGAAAAACTGAACTATGATAACCTCTACACTCTCAATACCTGTACAATACTTCCTTTATTTGTTCTTTACCTAGCATCTTTTCTAACCAATCTTTTATAGTAATATTTTTAGTCCAGTACAAGACGCTTGTGACTCAAGTGTCTATAGAAGTGCTCCTGCCAGTATTACTCTGTGTATATTGCTCAGCCAATGATTTAAAATTAACAAGGAGGTTATTTGCAAAACATCCTGCAGTGAAGCAGGGATTTCTTGGTTAGCATTGCACTTTGGGAAACCATCTTATGGTGGTATGCCTGATACCAGTGATAGTGATAGAACTGTTTTGGTGAAGTGCGGATTCCCCATGCCCAGTCGGCATGGAACGGCCCTCGCAGAGGCCACTTCAGTCGAGAAGGCTCCTGGCCCGTGGGCTCTGCGGGCACAGAAATTAAGGGGGGGTGGATTAATAATAAGGGTTGATTCACCCACAATCTGACCTGACCAGCGATCCTGCTGAGAGAAGCAGATCACTAACCTCCGTTACCTATTAGGCAATTACTGACTCACAGAAGAGCCTAATCTTTGGTGCAAATAGAAGCCATATTTACTCTGGCGTAAGCCTCAGACAATGGTTTTCCTCTGTCAGTGTTTGCCTTAGTTAATTAACTTCCCCAAGAGAGGTTCTCAATTAACCCGGGTAAATGGGTGATGTGATTTTCTGTCAGATGACCATTCTATCATGCGCAGCCTTGAACATAATATATACTGATGATTTTCCCTCAATAAATCACTGGTCTTCGCTCCATCTTGCCTCGTGTCATTACTCGACCAGTCTCCTCCAGGACCTCAAGGGCCGCTTTACGGCCCCAATCCTACATCTGGTGACCCCAAGACGTGATCTTACCCGAGAGTAAGCGATCACACGGTCCGGTTCTGCGCTCGAACCGCGTCCAACCATCCCGGAGGACAGCGCGGCAGCCCGGTCGGTAAGCCAGCCGATCGGGAAGACGGCCCAAGCGGCGAGGCATTCCAGAGAGGCATCCTACAGCTTGCTCCCGACTTTCGCGGCAGGCTTGCAGTAACGGAAAAATGCGTTCCGCTCAGGGTCAGCTGTGAACCCCTGACAGCGCAGAGGCCACCGAGGGCCCATGGCAGCAGACCACGCTCCGAGCTCTACCCAGAGAATCGTCGCCAAAACCTATTACCTGGCCCAAAAGACGCGTCGACTCGTCCCGAGGAGGAATCTTCGGAGAACCCCCGCAGGTAATATGGGGACTTGTCCTCAGCGACAACGTCCGTCCGCTAGCCAAAGAACTTGTGAGAAAGAGTTCAGAATCCTGGCCAGGGTATTTCAGTTACGTTTTCACAGCGGAGAGCTACCGAGACTTTTGGTGTACCTAAAGGAACACTGCCTGCTTTACCCAGAAGTAGGTACGTTACCCCTTCAGCTCTGGGATCAGATAGGAGTCTGCATTCAGCAACCCCCCGAAAGCTCCAGAGGGCATAATTCGCACATGGAGCAAATGTAGGAAACTCTCAGTAGAGGATGACCCAGTCCGGATAGAGACCCAGAAACCCCCAGCGCAGTCAGAACCATCAGCCCCAAGGAGTCTCTATCCGTCATTTCAGCTTATAGCAGGGCAGTGTAGGGAGCATTCCCTCAGTGGCAGCCGCAGACGTCACTGAAGGAATTCATGGCATGAGAGGCCCTGGCGCTTCTCTGACAGTTAAAAGTCCCCTGCCAATTAAGAACTCCATTCAGCGCATGGGTGAGGAAGATCCATTCACGGGGAAATTGCCAGTGGCACAATTAGCTAGTGCCCAACTGCTGTGCTCAGCCTATCTGAAGGCAGACACACGTTCAGGCAGGGCCCACTGCTCACGGAAATCTGCACGGCCCCTGGCCATGCAGGGCTCCAGAGCAGACCCATTACCACACTCAGGCGCAGAGCAGTGCCAAAACCCCAAGGCGCCTGCTTCCAGTGTGGTAAAATGAGACACCTTAGAAGAGAAAGCCAATCTAGACCAGGCAGATCTTCAAAAGGTTGTCTTAATGCCAAATGGCCACGCTGGCATGCATCTGGCCCAGGCTAGAAAGGAGGCAGCCATCGCCCTGGCTATGCCAGAAGAACCATCCCAGCAATAGTACCCCGAGTTCCCCCAGGGCACAGGCAGAATCTGCTGGTCTCACCTTGGGAGTAGCCCAGAGAAACTCGCCCCTAAGTAGAAGCACCCAGATGGTTGTAAATAGCCAGCTGTGTATAAGTCATCTCCTCATGTGTAGAATAGAACACTGCAGATCAGGGGAGGAATGTGCGAATGCATAAATAAATGTGTGTACGCGTGGTGCACCACTGAATGTATGACTGCAAGAACTGTGTATGATTGCAAAAGCCTTGTCTCTATGACCACAGTATGATTGAAAAAGTGTTCCTTGTGTGTAACTGCGTGGTAATGTCACTGTGAAATATGTGTTAAACAGCTTGCACTCTGCTCATGGGCAGGAACTATTTAAAGTTTGAGAAAGCATGATGAACGAAACCCTTTGCCTTGCCTGCTTAGCAGCTTAAGGGCAGCGAAAGCAGGAGGGGGGGGGGAATCCTAACCTACAATAGGGCAGGGTGACCCCCCTTCTTCCCTTGAGACTTTTTTCTTTGTCAAAGGATTAAGCCACTCCTGGAAATCGGTTTTGCAATCCGTGCCACTCAGGAAAACAGATTTTTCTTTTCAGAAGCGCGATCTGAAAACAAAAATCACTTTTATGAGTTTTCCTCACTAAATCATAAACTATGGGGCCCCTCCCTACGTCTGTGTTCCTCAAACCCCCATCTCTGTGTTTTAAGGTTTTTTGAATGTCTCTTAGCGTCTTGAAGTCACGTATCTCACTAGGAGTGAGAGAATTGCATTGTCTTCATGTGTGTACTGTGTTATCATCTTGTAACCTCGGTTCTCAACCTTTTAAAGTCAGGGGCCAAGTTCCGGGGCCTCAGGCAGCTCTGGGGGTCCGGACAGTCATCCTGCCCTTCCTTCGCCACACAGCCCTTCTTGGCTTGGTGGGGGTAGTGGCAGAGCAACGTGGGCCGCTTCTGGCCCACTTGCCCACATCTGGCCGCAGGTTGAGAATCGTTCTAACTCTCCTTCATTCTCTTAGGAAAGATACTGTTCTGGTATTTTGACTTTAATCTGTGCAAAGTAACTCACTCATTGTACCCCTTTCACAGGAAAAAGCACGCAAACATTCTTGCGCTCTGTATATTCAGAAAATGCTTACCTTTTTACAGGAACAAAACTCCTATCCAGGCCTTAATAGTAACCAATTTATTTATTTCTACAGCCTTAAATTGCTTCCTTTCACAGGCTCCAGAGTTAATTACTGATAGGGATTTCTTAACAGGAGGACCCGGTTGTCTTAATTACCTGACCTAATCTGATTTCGTTATGATAAGAGTTGTTGCATTCTCATTGTGCTACCTTCTGACTTGTCTTTCCTCCTTTCCTCCTTTCGCCAGTGGAACTCCCTGCTGGAAATGTTTAACTTGTGTGTCTTTTCATTTTTGTGTATTATTTCCTTACAGCTGGTACGTCATAGTTGGCTTGTTTTAATAAGTCTTAGGTCATTTTAAGTATGGCTCCTGGCCCACAGCACCCTCTCTAGTGAGCAGACACATTTTTCAAACTCCAGAGCACAGAGGAAGGATTAGTCCCTGAGCTCCTGAGCATGTGCAGAGTGCCACTCATTAGCCAGGACTGCCTAGGACCATTTTAAGAGTGCAGTCAGGTCACACCTTTCAATCAGATACAGGCATTTTTAGGCCACCCCTTCCCTTTTTGCTGCTAGTCTAAGCACAGGCAAAAGGCTAAGCCACCATCTGGCACCCTTCTAAAAGTGTGCACGCACACCATGAATGGATGTGCGCAGGGGGGCCTTCTTGAGAAATTTACCCAAGGGAAGCCTGGCGCTTTATGCGCCAAGGTTTGCCATTAGACCCCAGACTCGTCTCGCTTCAAACGCAGACAGTCACCTTGTGTGAATTAATGTCACTGGTTCCTCTTCGGGGGGCTAGGACAGTTTTCACTTATGGGGGTCGCACATATTAGGTTCTTACTTGGCAAGAGGACCAAGCTTGGCGCACGCTCCTGACTCTTCCGCAAGCGGGCAGAGTTGGCAGCCGTGAACCTCGCTTTGCGCACCTTTGCCAAAGAACGCTTCAACATAATTGCTGGCAGCCAGTTTCCTAGGAATTTGCTTCACAGTCTACCGGGAGCATACATTACTCCCGCGATAGACAAGAATTTGCTGAGTTTGTTCCTCACAGCTCAATTTCATTTGCGCAACCGCACGGAAGCGCTCTATATTGCCCACATCCAAAGTCACCAAGACCTACCGGGTCCGATTTCCGCGGGCAATAGCAGAGCGGATGCGGCTGCAAAGGAAATTCAGCAACGTTCAGTGTTAGGTGTTTTCACTACTCCAATTCAGAGTCATGCATTCTTTCACCAAAATGCCAAAGCGCTCGCCAGACAGTTCAATCTGCCACTTTCTCAAGCTCAAGGCATAGTTAGCTCTTGCCAGCATTGCGCAGGGGCACCGGGGGGAGCCCTCGTGGGAGGTCAACCTACGAGGGACAGAGGCCATCCAGGTGTGGCAAATGGACGTCACACATCCCCACATTTTGGCAAATGGCAGTACATGCACGTTTGCATTAATACCTTCCCACAGTTTGTTTGGGTAACAGCACAGAAGGGAGAAACGGCTCCTCGTGTGGAGCAGCATCTCCTTTCCCACGGCCAAGGGTGAACCTTGGCACACGAAGTCCGATGACGCCCCAGCTTATAGCTCCAGGCAGCTGGCCACCTTCATGGCCACCTGGGACATTAAGCATACTTTTGGCATTCCTTACAATCCGCAGGGGCAAGCGATTGTGGAACGGGTCTATCGGACGCTTAAGTCCTACATTGACAAACAAACAGAAAGGGGGGGAACAACATCCCATAGTTGCACAGCAATTGCTATCCTATAAGTGCAAAAACTAACTAACTCTTTCAGAATTTTTATCTCCCAAACAAGTCTCTTCCCCATGCAGGTCCCAGAGGCCAGAATCTGGCCTGGATGCCAAGTTCGGCTATTGCAAAGTCACTGCCAGTCACTGTCTTGGATGTCATCAGCTGTCCGTCTTCCTTTATGACTTACATCTCCAAAGACATTTCTATGAACATTTTGCATACTCAGTGCTACTTCTGAGGACCATGCTTTTCCACAAAACAAGACTTTTCCAAGCTCAAGTTACACATGAAACCCCACCAAGAAGGGAAGCCTCATCCTCAAGAAGCTGCTGAATGTCTTTTATTATTTATTCATGCCTTGTACAATGCTCCAGTTGGGATTTGCAAGGGACACTTGAATTTCTGTATATTGTTAATAACGGCCAGCTTCCACCAAAGGAAGCCAGACCGGCCCATGTTTTGCACCGGCCCATTGCTTGGAAAGATTGAGCACCCGGTAGCTGGTAATCCCCAGCTTATTTTCACACCTCCCCATAGGTGTTAGAAAGACATTTGCACAACACCAGAGGTTGCAGAGATAGCTTAGAATTACCCCAGGTCACAGTAAATCAATGACACATCTCGTTATCTTGCCTTGCTACAGAAAGCAGTCTGGATTCAGACCCACAGCTCTGAAAAACCAGGCTGCAGTCAGTATATTCAGCGTGCCCGGCTTAGCCATAGGCAACGCTCGGAGAATTGGTCAATTGGCTTGCGGATTAGCAAAAGCCATTGACCATACCTCCTCGGCAATAGCGCTGCTCAACCAGGAGCAGACAGAGCTTCGCCATGCCATACTGGATAATCAAGCAGCTATCGATTATCCCCTGTTGTTACATCATTTGGGTTGCGAGTCTGTCCACAGCATGTGTTGCTTAAATCTCACAGACAATACCCACAAAATACAGAGCCAGCTCACGGACCTCCACACCCTAGTTAAGAACATCAAGGAGGATTCTTCATGGGGGTGGTGGGATCCCTTGTGGTCGTGGTTCCCATGGGGATGGCTTCAGACGACACTCAAAGTGATTGTGGGGGTGGTAATACTGGGCACAACAGTGTGTTGTTTCGTGCAATGTATTCCCTCACTGCTATCGAGATGTCCCCCATGGAGGGAACCCCGAAGCGTCATTCCCGCTCATCAGCTGATGCCCCTCCTACGCAGGGTCGCCTGTCAGGTTTCTAAACAATAGAGAAAGGGGAGATGCGGATTCCCCATGCCCAGTCGGCATGGAACGGCCCTCGCAGAGGCCACTTCAGTCGAGAAGGCTCCAGGCCCGTGGGCTCTGCGGGCACAGAAATTAAGGGGGGTGGATTAATAATAAGGGTTGATTCACCCACAATCTGACCTGACCAGCGATCCTGCTGAGAGAAGCAGATCACTAACCTCCGTTACCTATTAGGCAATTACTGACTCACAGAAGAGCCTAATCTTTGGTGCAAATAGAAGCCATATTTACTCTGGCGTAAGCCTCAGACAATGGTTTTCCTCTGTCAGTGTTTGCCTTAGTTAATTAACTTCCCCAAGAGAGGTTCTCAATTAACCCGGGTAAATGGGTGATGTGATTTTCTGTCAGATGACCATTCTACCATGCGCAGCCTTGAACATAATATATACTGATGATTTTCCCTCAATAAATCACTGGTCTTCGCTCCATCTTGCCTCGTGTCATTACTCGACCAGTCTCCTCCAGGACCTCAAGGGCCGCTTTACGGCCCCAATCCTACAGTGAAGGCTCAAGCATTATTGTTGGTTGATTCTGCCTATTTTATTCTACCAGCTGTTTTTCTTCTTAGTTCATTCTCTGTGATCTCACTTTTTAAAAAGGGTTGCTGTAATATGGATGGTGGGTATTTTTAAAAATGATTTAATAACATAAGTAACAACATTTTGTGGGCTACATAAGGTTTTTGGCACAAAGTCTATCACTCTCTGGTAACTTGAAAAGCTCCTGGTTAATAATGCTCAGCAGCTCAGCTCAGTGAGGAGGCTGTGTTGGCTGTGTTATCCTCTAATTCTGATTCAGAGTATATACTCTTCTGATATGGTTATTGTCAGGGTCCAGGACATGGACAGCTGGCAGATAACAGGAACACCAGGACAACTAGGTAACAGGCCTAACAGTAACTGTATCTCAGCCAAAACCAAATCAAACCAGGGAAGCAGGATTAGTCCAGATGGTGAAAGTGTAATCCAAATGAGCCAGAAATCAGAAGACCAGCAGAACAAGACAAATCAAAGTATCTTCAGGGGATGGAGCAAGGTGAAGATGGACTTCCAGGATCCAAGCAAGGTACAGCAACAGTCCACAGAAACCAGGAATAAAGCAGGGAGTCTTCAGGAGCAGGAACAAGGCAGGAGATCTTCTTGAAACCAGGAACAAGGCAGGAGATCCAGGAGCCAGGTAACTGCAAGTCTGCTGGCCTCCATTGCTAAGGCACAACAACAGTCCACAGGAAACAGGAACTGGGCAAAGGTCTTCAGAAGTGGGAATCAAGAACAAGGCGGGAGTTCTCCAGAAACAGGAACAAGGCGGGAGATCCAGGAGCCAAGCAATTGCTTCTCTGCTGACCACTGCTGCTGAAGGCAGAGGATCTTCAAGGGCTGGAGCAAGGCAAGGATGGAGTTCAATGAGGAAGGAGCTAGGCAAGGCACAACAACAGTCCACAGGAACCAAAAACTGGACAGACATCTTGAGGAGCACAAATCAGGAGCAAGAAATCAGGAACAAGGCAGGAGATCTTCTAGGAACCAGGCAGGAGATCCAGGAGTCACACAGCTGCAAGTCTACAGACCACAGAAACAAGAGCAAGGCAAAAGAACTTCCAGAGGAGGAATCAGGAGCAAGGCAGAGATCTTCAACAGCAGGAACAAGGCAAGAGATCTAGGAGCCAAGCAACTCTAAGTCTGCTGACCTCTGTTGCTGAGGCAGCATATCTTCAATGGAAGAGGCAAGAGATCCAGGAACCAAGCAACTGCAAAATCTCCTTACCTCTGTTACTGAAGCTGTTTCTGAGGAGAATGGTTGGTTTTTATATAGCTAAGCCACCCAGGGTCTTCAGGTTGAGCCTATGAAGATCCGGAACCTTCCCCAGGGCTCTCTGGTGAGGCTTAGCAGCTGCTTCCAGACTGGGATCTCTAGTCCTCCAGAATTTAGAGGAGCAGCTGCAAATCCTGACAGGTAAAGTCAGACTTTAACATACTATAACATACAGGTGAAACTTTGAAAATTAGAATATCGTGCAAATGTTCATCCAGTTCAGTAATGCAACTTAAAAGGTGAAACAAATATATGAGATAGACTCATTACATGCAAAGTGAGATAGTTCAAGCCTTACTTTGTTATAATATTGATGCTTATGGTTTACAATTTATGAAAATCCCAACCCCCCAATCTCATATATCCCATAATCATCACATAATCTCATGTACACTGTACGCCATGATCGTCACAATTATAACGAATTAAGGCATGACATCTCTCGCTTTGCATGTAGTATCTCATATATTTGTTTCACCTTTTAAGTTAAATGAATGAACATTTGCATGATATTCTAATGTTCTGAGTTTCACCTGTATGTAATAATGAAAATCTTGATATTAAGAACTTTTGATGTTTAGTTCTGTTGTGTATATGGGTCTCAGAATTGCCTTATAATGATCCCTAAATGTATTATGGAGATATTGCATAGAATTTATATTAGTGATTTGTCCACTCAGTTTTATAAATGTTTAATATCTTGCTGGATGTTTTGAGAATTGTTGGGGGATGATTCCTGAGAAACTAACTCAACAGAAACCTAGTCAAATAAAATCAGCAAGGATATGATGTTGCCTCTCTGGAGACAAATTTAAGCTTAAAAATTGAGAGCAAGATAAATTAAGGAAGAAATGCCCTGCAAGAGTATATTAGAAGCAAGTAACAAGGGAAAATGGCATCTCATTTCAGAGCTTTATAGCAGAAGAAACTCATTTACATTGTGATTAATGATTAAATAGAAGCTACTGAATGTAATAAAGATGTGAGATCATTTTCTCTGAACGAATAAAATATAATATCTACATACATCTTTGGCAACTATGCTAGGTTATTGTAATGATGGAAAAGGAGCCTCCTCAAAGATTGTGAATACAATCAGGCATACTGTGGAGACTGGCGCAAGAAGTACTCTAACCAGCAGGATCGGGTTAAACTCAGTGATTCTTTATTCAGCTCATAACTCGGACTGGGGACTATGTACAGGGGTGGCCTCTATATATACAGTGATTTGACGGTTACAAAACAAGATACATTTAGGCAGGCTTCCGGAGGACAAACAAAGTTCAACATTTCCCACATTGACATACATTTGAATTTCATGCCTTAGAAAACAGTGCACGTTCACTCTTCCACTTTGGCGCGGTTTGTCTTTTAAAGTAGAATTAAGCTTTGGACACAACACATACCGTGGGTGGCAACCTTGCCAGCTAATCTTTCTAACACCAGATCAAACCAAAGGAACTGAAGAATGAATCCACTAGAAAGGGCTTTATCAAGACCAACCATAAAAAAAATCCCAATAAATAATGAGGGAATTTCAAATAATAAGAGTGTCCTCCTAGCAGACATATGCAGAAAATAAAAATGTGGTATACTTCTGCTCCAGGAAACACATTAGGGAACAGCAAGGTACAGACCCAAAGTGGCTGGAATGGAACTAGTGATTGAGAGACCACATGACCAGTATGGGAGTGCAATTTATGTTAGACCTGGTCTCAGCATAATATCAACTGCACTGACGGGAACAAACAACACTGAAATTCTCACCATCCAAACACCTCGATTTTCTGTTACCTCTGTCTGTAAGTCACCAGAAGCAAATTTTAGTTTTAAAGAACTGGACAATATTACTTATGACCAGATATATTTTGTTATTGAAGATTTTATTTGTCACAGTGAGGCATGGGGATATAACCAGACCAATGAAGATGGTGCACAACTTGTATCTTGGGCAGACACCAATGATCTCCAACTTGTCCATGACCCAAAACTGCCCGCATCCTTTAACAGTGGTAGATGGAGGAGGAGGTATAATCCGGAAAACATCCTCATTAGCAAGAAGACAGCAGCACAGTACTTGAAAGTTGTTGATGATCCGATCCCACGCACTCAATACAGGCCCATTTTGTGCATAGTAAATACTACAGCGAAACTCCAGGAGGTGCCTTTTCGCAGACAGTTTAACTTTAAGAAGGCTAAATGGGTGGATTTTTGAGAACAGCTGGACAAAAGTGTGAAGATTCCCAAACCCCTTTCTACCACATCCAGATAAATATCATGAAGTTGCCTATCTTGTGAAAAGTATTATCAAAATTCAAAGAGGATGTTGCACCCAGTACATTCAGGGCCTGACTGACGACAAAAAACCTCTGCTGGATAGGTATCACGCACTCTACAACCAGAATCCTTTTCAGGAAGATACTGTTGAAGCTGGGAAAGAATTGATGCAGGCTTTAGCTGTCAATTTATCTACTTGCAATTTCTTGCTTTCAAGCTGCTAGGTTGACAAGATCACAGACAGATGATGGGAGCTCACTCCATCATGCAGCACAGCTGACTTGCCAACTTTCTAGTTGTCACGTTCAGTGTCTTATCACTAAGCCATTGCAGAAATTGCAAGTAGATAAATTGGTACTGCTTCGGCAGAAAAGATGCAGACAGCGCTGGCTCTTTGGCTGTAAACTGAGGTGAGCACCGCCCTCTAGAGTTGGATACAGCTGGGTTTCAAACAAAGGCTATCTTACTGAATGTAATAAGGATGTGAGATCATTTTCTATGAATGAATATAAATATATACTGTCGACATGCATCCTTGTCTCCTGTGCTGGGTTATTGTAATGATGTGTGCATACAAGTGTTAAAAACAATATGGACAGACACAAACACAGGATACATAGAAAGCACTTCCTCGAAAATTGTGGTATTTTTGAACCACAATCGGGCATACCCTGTTAACAGCAACCTTGTGTTGCCGGCTAATCTTTCTCACACTAGGACAGGAGAAAGGAACTGCAGAATGAACTCACCGAAAGGTGCCTTCATTTTGGCAGTTTCACTTCTGGCTTAGACATGGAAGAAGGCACAAAGACAAACCTACTGAGATAAACAACAGTGCTGCACTTTAGAAGACCATAGGACAGGGCTGTCCAAACTTTTTGGGCTGTGGGCCGCTGACGTGGTTCAGTGGGCCGGTCATGTGGTTCAGTGGGCCGGTCACATGTTTCCTCCCACTAGAAATGGAAACGGGGCGTGGCCAAGATGGCCGCCGAGTAACATCTAGATTTGGACGCTCGCGCTTAACAAAGTGGTAATTAATGTGCCGGAGTGAAATGGAGAAGTTTTAAAGCGGTAAATTCTAAAGATAAGAACCTTGCCTGTCTTTTTGAAAAAATTTGGGATCTTTTGAAGCTGGATGGTCGAAGTTCGGGAGGCTTCTCTGGCTGAAGCTGTGACGGTAGTCGCGGCTTTTCTGCCGAGGAACCGAGAATGGGACCAGCGAGACTGCTGAGAAGGCTTTGGAACTGGCAAGAAGTTGTTTGGTACGAGAACAGCCTGCATGTAAGTGCATGAATGGAGCTTTAAACTTTAAAATTGGCTGGGTTTTTTTTTTTAAATGAGCTCGGACTCTGAAATGGCAGTGGGTGGAAGCGGATGAAAGCAAGCGGAGGTTCTGTTAATGGCGGTGGTCCTGGAAAACGAAAGTGAGTGTGTTTGGGCTATGGTTTCTTTCACACACCAGAAGATCGCGCCACGTTTTGACAACAACAAAGTGGATTAATTATCCTTGTCTGGGCTACAACATTGGAAGGCGACTGGGAGTTCCCCGGCTTAAACTGCTTGGAGAAAGTTTTCCGTTCCTTAGAAAGAGAAGGGGGGGGGTTACTCAAAAGTTAAGGCAGCCGCTGGAAAATGGCGTTTTGATTGTCCGCTTCAAGAGAAGGATTGGGTGGCTCTTGCCTTTTTGCTCCTTCTCCGTGTGGATTATAAATACCTGTTTGTTTACTGTGGAATTTACTGCTCCTCACCCCTTCTCCTCGCTGGTTGGATTTTGGGCTTTTTCTCCCTCTGGTCTCCCCCCCCCCTCTTTTTTCTTTGGCGGCTTGGGTTTTTTTTTTTAAAGGAGAAGCTTGGGCTGACTGTTCCCTTGAAGCCCTTTTACTGCAGTTGGAAGACGACTGATCGGATTACTTGCTTTGGGGAAATGGACCTGCTGTGGATCAACATCTTTTGCTCTCCTTTTTTTTTTTCTCTGAGCTGCCTGTTGGGAGAATTGTTTCCTTCTGTTTTACCTCTGTGGATTACAGTAACTTTTTGATCTTCTGCTTGCATATAAATTTCCCTATTGGATCTGTGGAACCAGTGGTTGCAGTGTTACAAGCTTTATTTCAGTGACTAACTTTTACAACGAACTGCAGCATTGGGCTTTTTACATATTACATTACTATGGATAAAGGTACAAGAGGGAAAGCAAAGGAAGAAGAACCAGTTGTAAAGCCCAAAAAGAAAGAAAAAGTACCAATGGAGGAATCCACTCAGTCTTCATCCCCGCCCACAGTGCCATATGATCAGACTCAAATTATGGTGGAAATTGGCAAATTGTTTCAAAAATTGGAGAAAAATGAGGATTCAAGGGTGAAAGATAGAAATGAAATGATGAAAAAACAAGATAAGGTGATGTCATCAGTTGCAGATTTTGCAAAAAAAGTGGACTTAAGTTTGAAAAAAATTGAGGGAAATGTAAAATTGGTTCAAACCGAGGTAAATGCCATAAAGAAGGAGGTAAAAGGGACTCAGGAGGTGGTGCGGGAGAACAAGCTGAAATTGGAGGAACAAGAGAGAAGGATAGATGCTGTGGAAGATATGATGAGAAAGCAGAACATTGTGATCCGTCAGGTGGTGGAACGCACTCCGGACTTGTTAAGAGAAAGGATGGTTCAGTGGCTAAATGGTTTGAATATGGGGAAAGAATTTGTTCAGGAAGATTTTGTAAGCGTTTTCCGGGTGGGCCCAAGAAGAGGGAGGGTGGTTCAAAGAAATGTGTTGGTTAAATTTGCGAATTGGGCAGATAAGTTAAAAGTAATGGCACATCTGAAACGAGTTGGTTCTGATGTGTTGAAATTTGATGGCTCAGATGTGGAAGTCTACAATGATATCTCATTAAAAGAAAGAACTTGGAGGTATAAGATGAGGCCTATCACTAAATTATTGATGAGTAAAAATATAAGGTATAATTGGAGATTTCCGCAAAAATTACGTTTCTTTTATGACAAAAGAATGCAAGTTATTGATGAAGGTACTAATCCATTGGAATATTTGAGCCTGTTGGAACTGGTAAAGGCAGATTCGGAAGAATGGAAAAATCTTAAGAAGGAACTGATGGATTCTGGAGTTTTGGGGAGGGAATATGAGAGGGAGGAAGCCGGTGGGGCTACAGGTGGAACACCACAGCGAGGAGAGGAGGAATAGGAGCCGTCTTTGATCATGGTGGAGGAGGAGATAGGTAAGGAGTAACGAGCATTAGATTTTAGTAATTTTAAGCAGTTAATAGAGGTAGAATGGGCAAATAGCGCATAGCGCCGGTAGTAAGGCGCATTTTGCATGTCCCCCCTCTCCCCTCTTTGGTCGACAGAGGCGGCTTTTCGCGGGAAAGTGGGGAGAGTGAAAGTGTGTGTTTTATGTAGCTGGTATGGTGATAGGGTTGTTGGTGGCACGCCCGATGGAGAGTTTAAAGCTGGGAAAAGAATTTGGTTATGGGAAGTATTAAAATAATTTCGTGGAATGTAAAAGGTACAGGTTCTGTTCTTAAGAGACGGAGATTGGAATTGGCGTTGAAAAAAGATCGACCAGATATATTGTTCTTATAGGAAACACATCAGAAGTCAAAAGATACGAATAAACTTTATTTGGGATGGATGCAACATTATGAGATGGCGTTTGGTACTTCAAAAGCAAGAGGGGTGGCAATTATGATTTCTAGGAAGTTGGGATTTGAAATTACAAAAAAGATTGTTGATCAAGAGGGTAGATATCTGTTGCTAAGAGGAAAATTAGAGGATGAGGAAATTATGTTAGTAAATATTTATGCCCCGAACGACCATCAAGCAGAGTTTCTTGAAAAAATTCGGAAAATAGTGGAGTTGGAAAATGTTGCAAAAACTATTGTGGCTGGTGATTTTAATTTGATAAGGTCAGGATTAGATTGCACAAACATAGCTAGAAGTGGAATTGGTTTGAAAGGGAAGGTGTTGGATAATTGGATGGATGTTATGGGCTTGAAGGATTCGTGGAGAGAGTTTAAGGGCTCAGAAAGAGCATATTCCTTTTTTTCACACGTCCATGGGACCTACTCAAGAATAGATTATGTTTTACTTTCGGAAAATTTAATTGGGGATATAGAAGGTACGGAAATTGGGATTATTAAGGAATCGGACCATGCTAAACTATATTTGGAACTGAAAGCACAAAAAAATATTCGAAGAGTAAGAAATTGTAGGTACGATCCTAATTTGTTTAAAGATCAGAAAAGTAAAGAGGTAATTATGGAAAGTTGGAAAGAAAGTTGGCAGTGGAACGATAATAATGAGGTTAATTTTAACGTTGTATGGGATACCATGAAGTCAGTTTTTAGGGGGGAAAGTATAAAATTGGCAAGCTTTAAATATAAAAAATATAAAGCAGAACAGGCAGAAAAAGAAAGAGAAATAAAACAATTACAGGAGGAGCATGCAAAAAACAAAGATAAAATTTTTTTTACGAAATTACAAGGACTTAAGGCAGAAGTAATGGGTAAGGATATTGATAAAGTTAAAAGAGACTTGATTTACCTAAATAGAGAATATTTTGAATTTAGTAATAAGAATTCAAAATTATTAGCAAGAGCAGCCAAGGTTAAAAGGGAAAAAAGAGAAATTGGGGTATTGGTTGACAGGCAAGGTTCAAGGTGTAACAAGAATAAGGACAAATGTAAAATTGTTAGGGAATTTTACCAAGTATTATATGCAAAAAAGGAAGTAGATTTGGAGAAGCTTAAAAAGATACTGGAGAGACAGTTAGGGAATGGAATAAAACAAGAGCATAGGGAGAAAATGGAGGAAAGGATAACTGATAAAGAGGTTAAGGAGGTAATAAGTGGACTGAAGATAGGGAAAGCCCCAGGGGATGATGGATTATCGACAGAGTTTTATAAAGAATTTAAAGAGGTGGTGGCCCCGAAATTGGTGAAGTTATATAATTACATACTAGATGGAGGATCAATTCCGACTTCATGGTATAACACTACAATCGTTCTTTTGCCAAAGCCTGGTAAGAATTTGGAAAGAGTGGATTCGTACAGACCAATTTCACTTATAAATCAAGATGCGAAGATCTTCACAGCAATATTGGCTAACCGTTTAAATAGTTTCATGGGGGAATATATAAATGTTGATCAAGTTGGGTTTTTAAAAGGACGACACATGGCGGATCTGACTAGAAGGGTATTAGATTTAATAGACAGCGTTAATCAAACAAAGGAAAAGGTGGGATTATTATCATTGGATATTTTTAAGGCTTTTGATTCATTGCAGTGGTCTTCAATTAAGGAAATAGTTAAGAAATATGGATTTGGGGATAAATTCAATAGGGTTATAGATTTACTATATCAAAAAGGAAATGCTAGGGTTAGAGTAAATGAGGAGTTTACGGATGTGGTAAAGCTAGAGGCTGGTACTAGGCAGGGCTGTCCATTATCTCCTATCCTGTTTATTATGGCAATGGAGATTTTAGCTAAAAGCATAAGGGAAGATCTAAACATAGAAGGGATTATGGGTAATAAAGTGAGTATGTATGCAGATGACACACTGCTTATGGTGAAGCGCCCGGAGCTGGTAATGGACAGGATTAAAGATCATTTACAGGTATTTCAAGCTATAACTGGATTAAAGATAAATTGGGATAAATCAGAACTGATGTTATGTAATTTGAAACCAAGTGAGATGGGTAAGATAGTGTCGACACTTAATATACAAATTAAAGACAAACTGAAATATTTGGGGATAATTATTTCAAACAAATTAGAAGAACTTAAACGATTGAACTATGACAGCTTGAAAATGGAATTTAAGAACAAAATACAAGAACTTCAGAAGTTAAAGCTGTCATGGTTCGGAAGGATTGCTATATGTAAAATGATATTGTTACCAAAGATTAACTTTTTATTTGATACAATAGCGATCCATCTGAAAGAGAAAGAAATTAATGAGTTTCAAAAGATGTTCAATGGCTTTTGTAATGGAGGCAAAAAATCTAGGCTCCCAAAGAAGCTATGGTACCTGTCTCAAAAGAAAGGGGGTTTGGGTATGCCAAATTTGCTAGCATATTATCGAGCTTTTCAAGTTAAGAATGTTGTGAAAATTTTGGCAAGAGAAAAGACAATCTGGGAGCAATTGGAGATGAAGGAATATAGAAATATTGGAAATATGATTTTTTTGGGAATAAAGGATAGGGTGAAAAGGTCAAATAATACTATGATGAGAGGTCTCATGGAGGTATGGAAGAAGGTAAAAAAGGACATGGTCCCAAATCTCTCTCCAATTGTGGAATTGACCGACATGATGTGTTTCCCAATAAAGTTAGATAAGGAAAAAATGGAAATATTGGATAAAAATGGGATACTTTTATTGAAGGATTGGTTAAAAACTTGTGATTCTGATGTGGAGCGGAAAAAAATATTTGAGATATTAAATCTGAATTGGTTTCAGAAGTTGAAGGTGGACAATTGGAATAAAAAATATAAAAAAGAAGTAGGGTTAGATAGAATACACACAGAATTTGAGGAGTTGATAAGGAAGATTAGAAAAGGGGAAAGTAGTATTAAAGATCTAGTAAGTAAGCTTTATAACATACTGAATAGAGGTGCAGATCCACAGGAGGATTTGAAATGGAAGTGGGAACAAAATTTGAATATAACAATTGGGGAGATTGAGTGGAAAAACAAATGGAAAAAGAGGATTATGAGAACAATGTCCGTAAGAATTAAAGAACATAATTTCAAAATGTTGTGGCAATGGTACTTGACGCCATTAAGACTTTACCAGATGGATAATAAAAGAGATAAGTTATGCTGGAGATGTAGAGAATCCGACGGAACATATGAACATATGTGGTGGAGCTGTAAAAAAATAAGGGATTTTTGGGGAAGAATAGAAGGTGAGCTTGGTGAAATACTGGGTAAAAGTGTTAAGCTGGTGTCAAGTACTATTCTTTTAACGAATGTGGAAGGTTTGGGTTTAAACAAGGAGGAAAAAGAATTATTGGAAATTGTATTGACAACGGGTAGACAATGTATAGCTAGAAATTGGAAAAATGATATTGATATACAGATTGCAGAGTGGTATAAAGAAATGTGGAGTTTAGCACTGAATGATAAATTGACATGGGAGATTAAAGTGAAAAGAGATAACTTAAAAGAGGATAGATTTTGGAATATATGGAAACCATTTGTGGACCATTCTTGTATGGCAAATGATAGTTCAGGACCAGTACCATCTCAAAGAAGTTTCTGGAGATGAGCAGAAAATAAACTCTCCGGGCAATGTATATATTCACAGGGTGATTATTATTTATCCAAAGATTAGTAGTAGCACAGAAAGTCCTTATTATTTTGGATCTGGAAATAATGGTTTTTAATATTTGGTGGTCATATAGTAATTAATGAGTTTAGATATTGTTATGTGCTAACATTTAGTAATGTTTGTTAAGATGATACTATGGATTTGTTTGTGTATTGTATTGTTAGTCATTGTCCTTTTTTCTTTTTTCTGTATGTCTTAAAAAATTCAATAAAAAAAATTTAAAAAAAAAGAAATGGAAACAAAATGCGCCTTGCCATCTGTTTTGCAACAGGATGAGATAGATTTTAAGCTGCCGTTTCCGCTTGTTAAACCAGGGGTGCCCAAACTATGACCCGTGGACCAGATCTGGCCCCCAACACCAATTCATCCGGCCCACACTGCCCTAATCGCTCCCGGAAGTGGAAGTAAAGCGCGCCCATACGAGTGCGTTTTACTTCCACTTCCGGGAGCAACAATAGCAGTGAGGGGCCAGATGAATTGGTGCCAGGGCCGGATCTGGCCCACAGGCTATAGTTTGTCCAATCAGCAGGAGGAGTGTAACCTTGCATTTAAGCTTGCATCAGAGACACCAGAGCTTCCCTGCGGCTGGGCGGCAACAGAAATTTGAAGCATAAATAAATAAATAAATAAATAAATAAATAAATAAATCCCACCCCCTTGACGGGTAGGGTGGGATCCCCAGCCTTTCCAAACGACTGCTTCCAGGGGGACCCGTGGAGGCAGGGTGGGTCGCATATGAAAATATAGACACGTCCTCCAGCTTGGTTTAGCAAAGCCTTTCAGAGGCCGGCGAGCCGGGCGAGGATGAGGAAAGCTGGGCTAAAAAGCCACGGCATCGTGAGGCGGTGGCAGCGGGAGGGAGGCCGAATAATATTCCTCAATGAACGGGCAGGCTCCTCCTCGGCCGTCGCTGCTACGGCTGGTGGCAGCTCAGCAGCCAGTTTCTATAGCGACGGCACCGATCCTGCACTCCTCCCGGCAGGCCGGCAGTGACAAAGCCCGGGAGCTCTGCCACTGCCCAACACTACTAGCTGTTGCTGAATGAGGAAGAGGAGGAGGAGAGGAGGAAGAAAGCAGGGCGAAGAGAGGAGAGCGACGACGTCTTCGCCAGAAACCCCGCCCGCCCACCCAGCCGGTCGTCTGCCTGCCTGCCTAGACGAGCACCCAAACAAGGTACAGTCCGACGGTGCCCTGCACTGTGCCTACCTAACCCAGCCCCAATACTCATGGGTGGGCACGCACGTGTGGGTCATGGCATCAGTTCTTCTATTCCTGCCCTCCTCGTGAAGGGATGGGGTGGGGGGTGGAGGAGGCTCCATCGACAGCCACCCCATAAACATCCCTTCTGCTGTCTCATTCTGCACAGGATCTCACAAGGTCCGCGTGAGACTGTCTGGCGCAGTGATCATGGCCAACCTTGGCACTCCAGATGTTCTTGAACTTCAATTCCCAGAAGCCCTGATTAGCAGGAGGGCTGGCTTGGGTTTCTGGGAATTGCAGTCCAAGAACACCTGGAGTGCCAAGGTTGGCCATCCCTGTGCTAAAGCTTTCATCATCCTGATTGGGAGTTGTGTGGGTTGTGTGGCATTGAATGTTGGGCTGGCGGGTTGAGTTGGAGGAACATTGCAACCCTGTGGAAGTAAATAAGAACAAGTGACATAAAACAGAGGGGGGGGGGGCGTGACAAAGATTACTAAGCAACACCTTGCAGTGCAAGTGGGGAAAGTTTCCATTCTGGGGTTCCAAAGATGGAAAGTTTACAATTTAGTGTGTCATATGTGGTGGTGGTGGACACTCTTTTTCACCCCCTCTCTTTTTAATAGAGTTGGACAGCACCCTCAATGGGTCTTTGTGAAATGATGGCCCGAAACAATTAGAGAAAAATGTATTTCTCTCAGTGTGGTTTAAGTTACTTGTGACTAATGTTAAGTCCCGTTGGTTGGTTCCACCGGGTTTACTCTAAGAGAGGCTCCAGCCCTTTGTCTGTAAGGATGTTGCAGTTTTGTTGGGCATGATAGAGCAAAAAGTATGGCTGGGAGTGTGAGCTCTATTGTCTATTATGACATTGCTTCCCAGAGGTGTGTAAATAATAGAAAGCAGGTAAATGCTTACTTTAAAAAAAGACAGTTTCTTCTAGTAGACTAAACATATGAAAAGGGTGTGTATTAATACAGTACCCTTACAAGGAACTGAGACAGTTTCTTCTATTTTCTTTTTTCCTGATCTATTGAAGGTGGGATTGGCAATTGGCTCTTCTTCTGGAGATTTTTTTTTTTTTTGGGGGGGGGGGGGTTGTGTGTAAAAATCTATTGACAGGTGTCTGACTGGGTTTGAGATTAAATACTGTACAATCATTTGGAAATCTTATTTGAATCTGTCCTTTATCTTTAAATATAATTAATATTTTAAAGGGCATGAAGTTATCTGTCAATATTTGGAAGACCTGAAGGAAACAACTCTTTGTATATGGATACTATATTTTATCCATTTGGGACGGGGGGGGGGGATTAGGTGGGTTTTCAGTCCAGTGGTAGAAAAGGAGTCATTTTCAAATTTGTATAGGTCTACAGTACAAATCATGCCTAAATTAACATTTAGTTAATATTCATAACATTTAATTAACATTTTATCCAGTAATAATGTTAACATTTCACATTGGTACTACTTACTTCTATGAAGATTCTGGTGTGCTTAAAACTAGAAACCCACTGAATTCAAGAGAGCAGTTCCTAAGCAATTTTTACCTTACTTTTATCATTTGAACTCCTTTTGCGGTGCTGTGATTTAGGGAAAGAGGAATATTTTATTGAAACAGAGTAAAATATTGATAGCAGCGTGGAAATCTTCAATAATTTGTACGGTAGTTATGAAAGAAGAAAATATTGGACTAAAGATTTGTTACTGGCAAAGGTCAATATATAACCCAGAATTCTGGGTAATACAACCGTACTTATAGTTCAAGTCATAAAGTATATGTAATTGTCAGTCTTTTTCCCCTGAGGTTCCTAAGGTTGAGTGGCAGTACAGCATCCAGCAATTCAGAAAGTGTAGATGCTATGATGTGGAAACCTGTTGAATTTTCGTTTCTCATGTAGCTCATAATTCCATCCTGTTTTTAAAATGTTGGAAAATCATTTTCATTTAGGCTAGCAGCATAAACGAGTTAATTCTATCTGTGGCTATTCAGGAGTAAATCCCATAAATTTACACAGATTTGTGGTGTAAAATGTAATCAATCCTGCTGTATTAATGACATTTGGGTCTCAAGTAAATGAATGTGTGATTATAGCCTATGGTTCCCTTTGGAGGAATTGTTATTGAAGTTTATACATGATCACATCCTAATTTAAAACTGTGACATCCACTTAAATTTATAGGAAACAAAGTTTAAAATACAGAGCTTCAAGAGAATAAATTGCTCTTCAGGAATGGCATTATGCAATACTGTTTGTTGTTCAGTCGCACAGTCGACTCCGACCCTTTGCGACCCCATGGACCATTTTCCTCCAGGCGCCTCTGTCCTCCACCATCCCCCTCAGCCCTCCCAGCTCTGTGCCCATTGTGTCTACAATACCATCTAGCCATCTCATCCTTGGCCTCCTCCTTCTTTTTTTGCCCTCCCCCTTTCCCAACATCAATGCCTTCTCAAGTGAATCCTCCCTTCTCATTTGATGTCCAAAGTATTTTAGCTTCATCTTTACTATTTGACCTTCCAATGAGCAGTCATGGTTAATTTCTTCTAAGATTGACCTATTTGTTCTCCTCGCTGTCCAGGGGACTCTCAAAACTCTCCTCCAACACCACATTTCAAAGGCATCTATTCTTCTGCGTTCAGCCTTCCTAATTGTCCAGCTCTCACATCCATACATTACTACTAGGAAAACCATTGCCTTGACTATTCTAATTTTTGTTTGCAATGTGATGTCTCTGCTTTTCACTATGTTCCCCAGGTTTCTCATCGCTTGTCTCCCAAGAATCAGTCGCCTTTTTATTTCATGGCTACAATCCCCATCTGCAGTGATCTTTGATCCTAAGAAAGTAAAATCTGTCACTGCTTCTACCTTTCCCCCGTCTATTTTCCAGGAACTGATTGGGCCTGTTGCCATTATCTTGGTTTTCTTGATATTGAGTCTCAAGCCAGCTTTTTCACTCTCCTTCTTCAGCCCAATCAAGAGATTCTTTAGGTCTTCCTCACTTTCTGCCATTAGGGTGGTATCGTCTGCATATCTCAGATTATTGATGTTTCTCCCAGCGATTTTAATCCCATATTGTGATTCCTCCATCCCTGCACTGCGCATTATGTGCTCTGTGTATAGGTTGAATAAGCATGGTGACAAAATGCAGCCTTGTCTTACTCCTTTTCCTATTCCAAACCACTCTGTTATTCCATGTTCTGTCCTAACTGTTGCTTCTTGGTTCATGTACAGATTTCTCAGGAGGCATATGAGGTGCTCTGGTATTTCCATCTCTTTAATTACTTGCCACATCTTGTTGTGGTCCACACAGTCAAATGCTTTAGTGTAGTCAATAAAACAAAAGTAAACTTGTTTCTGGTATTCCTTTGTTTTCTCCATGATCCAGCGTATGTTGGCGATGTGGTCTCTAGTCCCCCTGCCTCTTCTGAAACCAGCCTGCACCTCTGGTAATTCTCTCTCCACATGCTGCTGAAGTCTATCCTGTATTATCTTGAGCATCACCTTGCTGGCGTGTGGGATGAGCGCGATTGTTCGATAATTTGAACATTCTTTGGCATTGCCCTTTTTCGGGATTGGGACGTATACTGATCTTGTCCAATCCTGTGGCCACTGTTTTGTTTTCCAAATCTGCTGACATATTGAATGCAGTAATTTGATGCCATCATCTTTTAGCGCTTTGAAAAATTCAACTGGGATACCATCATCTCCACTAGCTTTGTTGTTTGCAGTGCTCTTTAGGGCCTTTATGACTTCGCTCTCCAGGATGTCTGGCTCAAGTTCAATTTCTTCATCATTGTGATTATCAGGAGTGTTGAGGTCCTTTTTGTAAAGTTCCTCTGTGTACTCTTTCCATCTTTTCTTAATTTCTTCTGCATCAGCTAGATCCTTTCCGTCTTTGTCCCTTATCATGGTCATTTTTGCTTTAAATGTTCCCTTGATTTCCCCGATTTTTTTGAAAAGATCTCTGGTTCTGCCTCTTTTGTTGTTTTCCTCCATTTCTCTGCACTGTTCTTTTAGGTAGTTTTCCTTATCTCTCCTTGCTTTTCTTTGAAATTCTGTGTTCAAATGGTTGTAGTTTTTCCTTTCTCCTTTGACTTTTGCGTTCTTTCTTTCCTCTGCTATTTTAAGAGCCTCATCAGACAACCACTTTGCTTTCTTACTCTTCTTTTCTTTTGGTATGGTTTTCTTTGCTGCTTCCTGCATGATGTCCCTCATCTCCGTCCATAATTCTTCTGGTACTCTGTCTACCGAGTCTAAGCCATTAAATCTGTTCATCACCTCCACCGTGTATTCTTTAGGGATGCTGTCTAGGTGATATCTTTCTGGTCTCCGTGTTTTCCCTATTTTCTTTAGTCTAAGCCTGAATTTTGCGATCAGTAGGTTGTGATCTGAGCCACAGTCTGCTCCAGGTCTTGTTTTTGCTGACTGTATGGAGGTTCTCCATCTTTGGCTGCAGATTATGTAGTCAATCTGGTTTCGGTGTTGGCCATCTGGTGATGTCCATGTGTAAAGTCGCCTCTTGTGTTGCTGGAAGAGAGTGTTTGCTATGACCAGGGCGTTCTCTTGGCAGAACTCTATCAATCTTTGCCCTGCTTCATTCTGTGTTCCAAGACCAAATTTGCCTGTTATTCCCTCCACTTTTTGATTTCCTACTTTGGCATTCCAGTCTCCTAATATAATTTGGACATCATTTCTTGGTGTCTGTTCTATGAGGTGTTGTAAGTCCTCATAGAACTGGTCCATTGTGGCTTCATCTGCACCAGTGGTTGGTGCATATATTTGGATCACAGTGACATTGAAAGGTTTGCCTTGAAATCTGACTGACATCATTCTGTCATTTTTGAGATTGTATCCCATTACTGCTTTTCTCACTCTTTTATTGACAATTATGGCTACTCCATTTCTGTCAAATAATATTTTCCTTTCATTGTCTGTTAGGCGTATACATAGAAACTGGTTTTATGAAAAAGCACTGTCATTCCTAATACTAGGTTGTTCTTATGTAACATTTTGACACCTTTGTAAACTTCACTGTACCAATGACCTGTGTTATTAGCTTAATACAAAAGGCTGTGAAGTTGCTACATGAAATGAGCCTCTTTTGGCTGTTCCCTAAGTGGAGTTTCTCCAGCAAAAATCCTTTCGACCCAGAATAATTTCTGACATGAAATTATTATTATTTTCAAAGGCCTAGTTAAATAAAATTGTGTATCTAGTCATGAAAAATCAGTTTAATATACAGTACACTTTTCCATGAGCCAGAGATGTTCTTGTGAGCATGACACAAAGAAAAATATGTGAACTTAATACAAAACTGGCTTTAAAAGCACATCATTATGCACAAAAGAAAGCCCCAAGTTTTGTATTTTAATGGCTTGATGCTATGTTTTACTTGCTCATGGTCCTACTGAGATCAAAGCAATTTAGTAAATGTGCACAGGATTTTAGCCCAGTATACTGAAACAATTCCATAGAGTAATACTGTACTTCTAAAAGCAATGTTCTTCTCTTAAGTGGAATAGAGTAATCATGATAAAAAGTAGAAAAAGCAGACAAATCTCTGGCATCACCTTGCTTATGGTCACTCATGCTCTGGTTACTTCCCGACTAGATTATTGTAATGCGCTCTACATGGGGCTGCCCTTGACGACCATTCGGAGGCTGCAGCTGGTCCAGAATGCGGCGGCCCGGGTGGTGATGGGGTGTGGGCGATATGCCCATGCCTCACCGCTGCTTCGGGAGCTGCACTGGTTACCAGTTTGTCTCCGGGTGCAATTTAAGGTGCTGGTTTTGACCTTTAAAGCCCTATATGGCAGGGGGCCAGCATACCTTAGAGACCGCATCGTCCCAAGAGTGACTGCCCGTCCAACCAGAGCGGACCGGAGAGGCTCTCTGGTGGTGCCATCAACGAGGGGTGCACATCTGACTAGCACCCGAAGGAGGGCCTTCTCCGTGTCCGCACCAACCCTCTGGAACCTCCTACCAACAGATCTAAGACTTCAAAGTGAATTGCTGCCCTTCAGGAAAGGAGTAAAGACCTGGCTGGCAGGGCAGGTGTGGGGCCCGAACGGGACTATGGCCCCCGCCGGCTGGCTTTTATAAGACTCTCTCTCTTTCCCTCTGTGTGGTAGGTGGGACGGGTGAGTGGGATATGGGTTTTAAATGGGGGTGGATGTCGGATTTTTCTTTATTGGGTGGGTTTTTTATTGGGTGGGTTTTATAAGGTTTGATAATGTTTTTATGTATTTTTTGGAGTTGTTGTAATGCCGCCCTGAGTCGGGTTCTGCCTGAGTGGGCGGCATTTACAAATGTGAATGATAAATAAATAAATAAATAAATAAGTGCTTGTATTACGATTCCTTGTACTGTATGTGTTTCAAAGCAAGAAAAGATAACAAATGTGTAAATGAAATATATGCATGCTATGTAACATGTAAAAAACATTTAAAATCTAATAAAAATGAGCAATATTGTATATAATTAAATACATAATTGCTGGTCACTATCAAGAAACCTATACAGTGTACAGTATATAAAGCAGGGGTTCTCAAGGTTTTCGCACCACAGGCCGGACTACTCACCCTCAGACAGCTGAACAGGCTAAACGCAATGGCGGCAGGCGCGTTTGTGCATGTTTGGGCACGTCTGCTTCCACTTCCGGGGTCATTGCCATGGGCCAGATGTAACAGCATTGGGGGCCGGGGCCGGCCCATGGGCTGTAGGTGGCAAACCTTGATATAGAGGATCATACAGTACATTTTAAAACTGAAAGGATAATATACTCAAAATATGCTATGGTATCTTTACCTTTTATTATTTTACACAATATAATCCTCTGGAATTACATAAATTGTAATCTAACATACTGTATCTTTGAAAAAGCTGCTCTAAAGACTTTTGTCCTCATCAAGTTGTCCACATAAGAGTGAAAAGAAAGAGGCATAGCTTTTTAAAATCATTGAGGATGAAGCAGCAGGCAGGGATATAGTATAATATCTCTCATGCATCTTTCTGAAGGTTTTGGGTGCCTGCCAGAAGCAGCTTAAAACATGTACAAACATTTTTGCCAATGACCCCCAGAGATGGTGATTTCATTGTTACTCTGATGCCCTGAGGAGACTCAGCAGTAGGTGTGTCAGAGAAGTCTCCTGTGACTGTTTAAAGACATTTGGGGAAATGGTTACTTCTGCTTGTTAAGTTAACGATGTCACAGTAACAAGGCATTGGTAAATACTTGAACCATAATATGCTGCTCAAATACACTCACATGAACCAACATATCCCTAGGTGAAAGCACTGTTCTGATTTCATATCTGAAATGGTTTTCTAATTAAATCCCAGATATCTCATGAATCCAATACTCTCTTACTATAATGAAATAGCCCTTATTTTTCAAAAAATGTGTCATAAGCCCCCTGCACTGTAGAATATATGTGCCTACAGAAAATCACCTACAGTGTGTCCTGTTTGACATTTTAGTCTAATAAACTTGATTTTAAAAATCATAGTGTATGTTGACTACATACATTTATGCATTTACTGTACTCTTATTTTTCTAATGAGCTATTGCCCATAAGATCTGACTGAATAAGCAGCCCATGTTCATATTTTTCCCCAAACAGGATGATATCTCGAGCTGATTCTGTGATTTATAAAAATTGCCTTTGTCTCAACACTAGACTTGTAGCACGACGGAGTGAGCTACCGTCTCTGTCCCAGCTCCTGACAACCTAACAGTTCAAAAGCAAGAAATTGCAAGTAGATAAATAGGTACTGCTTTGGTGGGAAAGTAAACCGTGTTCTGTGCACTCTGGTGTCTAGTCATGCCTGCCACATATCCATGGAAACATCTGCAGACGCAGACAGAGCTGGTTATTGGGTTATAAATAGAGATGAGCACTGAAACCTTAAGTCAGATATGACTGGCTTTCAAGCAAGGGAGACCTTTACCTAAATCACCTGGAAAAAAATCTTTGCTGCCAGGCATCTCCTTGCTCCACTGGCATCTCTGCCCACCTCATCTTTTCTCTTTCCCGTCTTTCTGTCACCACCATCTCTGTTCAGCTTCTTGTCATGTTCTCAATTCTACCAGCTCTGCTTTTTCTCCTCCTCCTCCTCCCTTTGCTACCACTGCTTGCCTCCATGCCTCACTGTCAAAACTGCCAGCCATATCATTGCACCTTGTCCTGGTGGCTCTGTCGTTAAACTGCTCTATTGCAACCAAAACTGCTACACATTGTAAGTTTGATCCTGGCTGGGCTCAAGGTTGACTCAGCCCTCCATCATTCTGAGGTCAGTAAAAATGAGTACCCAACATGTTGGGGGCAAATTTCTAATTACCTTGTGAACTGCCCAGAGAGTGCATTAAGCACTATGGGGTGGTTTATAAATGTAATTTCTATTGCTGGTTTCTATTGCTAATTACTATTGTTTCTCCAATAGATGAATAAAAGGGGTGTGTGTGTGAAATGTCCCAAAAGAGGCTAATTCTGGGATTTTAAGACTTTTTTGGTATGTTTTCACTGTCCTAATATCACTGCCTGCATTGGGGAGGAATCGCCAATCCATAGTTGAGAGAATCATAGTGCTGATGTCTCACTAACATTATGTACGTCACAGTCTATTCCCAGTGGCTTTTCCCAGTGTGCCTGATGACAAAAAGCACAAATTGAACATATGCAGAAATGGAGAATTAAATCTCTAGGGGAAAAAGAGCTGCCAATTACAATTTTCTGAGATCTTACTAGATAGATAGATATGAGTAAGAATGATGTTTAAATTGTTCTCGTAAGAAATGTATGGGGTTTGAGTATTATTGCAAAGATCTGTCCTTAGCAATTGCTACTGGGAAGGCAATACTATACAGAGCTGTGCTTTGTCCTGAAACATCAATGCTACAGAGGAATTTGGCACCCCTTATTCACCCCTTATGTATTCCCTCACTGCTATCGAGATGTCCCCCATGGAAGGAACCCCGAAGCGTCATTCCCGCTCATCAGCTGGTACTCCTCTAACCCAGAGCCGCCGGTCAGGCTCTTAAATAAAACAGAAAGGGGAAATATGGTTTCCCCATGCCCCGTGGGGCATGGAACGGCCCGCTAGGAACCACCGCGGTGAGAGACGCTCCCTTGCATGTGGTTTCTGCGGCCGCCAAATTAAGGGGGGTGAATAAAGTATAGGGTTTGATTCACCCAATTACCGTGACCTGACCTGCGACGCTGCCGAGTAAGCAGATAGCTGACTCCTGTCAAGCATTAAGTGTATAACTCATCTCCCCGCTTGGGGGAAATCCCTGGCACAAATAGATGCCATGTTTACCCCTGCCTAATCCCTGAACAATGGGACTCCTAAGTCCATGTTTGCCCCAGTTAATTAACTTCCCTTTGAGGTGTTCCCCATTAACCCAGGTACGTGGGTGAGGTAATTTTCCTGTCAGATGACAGCTTGCCACCGTTGCTCTTTTTTCCCTATAAATGATGTTGCCTTTTCTCAATAAAGTACTGATCTGATCCTGTTTCCTTGCCTCGTGTCGTTACTTGATCAGTCCTCCTTCGGGCTCCCCGGCCCTCAGTGGCCCTGATTCCTTCAACCCCTTATTCACTTGAGGCAAAAAAATCCCACAAGTAAAATACAGTAATAGCATAGTAACTCCTAATGATAAGGCCAGCCTCCTAGTTAAGAAGTTGATCTGTTCTGAAAAAAGTGGCAGAAACATAATGTTATAATCAACTTGTTTTCACAGAGCACTAGAAGTATAGTTCATTAAGTGCAAAAGCACTTTATTTTTGATCTGAGCAAAAAGCAATTTTGGTAAAGCTGTGATACTTCATAGTATCATAGCAATAGTATCATAGCAATATGACCTTACTCTAACTCTGGCTACCTGTGACTACTCATATCTGCATCAGCCATCTAGTGTTATTACTGTTTAGGCATTGCTTGTGATGTGCATGTTTCCTGCTTTTTGCATTGCCATTTGACTGTGCTCCTAAGATGTGATATGTTGATAATCCTGCAGTTGAGCAAAGTTAGTTTTCTGTATTCTTATGCAGTACTGTATCTTTAAACCATATGATGTGGTGTTTTTGTACACCTATAGACCCTATACTGCATCTTTAAACCATATACCTTTAACCCTTATTATGAGACTGTCAAAATTAAATAAGAGATAGTGCTGGAAGATGAGATTCCCTGGTTGGAAAGCACTTAGTTAGCTACTGAGGAAGAGCAAAGAACAAGTATAAATAACATTGTTAATGATGCAACAAGGTTATGGCTGAAAGGATGTCTAGTGGATTTCAGAAAAATGAAGAAGCATTCAGGATCATAATGTAATTATCTACTGTTTACTGGAGTACACCAAAGAAGTTAAGATGATCACTTTATGCATTATAGACTACAGGAAAAACTTTGATTGTATTGATCATAAAAAAACTATGAGTTGTTCTGAAAGAAAAAGATGTGCATCAGCACAGAATATGGAGAAACAGAATGGTTTTCTATGGCCAAAAGTGTGTAATATCCTCTTATCTGTTCAAACTGTATGCAGAATATATCATATGAAAAGCCAGACTAAATTCAGATGATGGGAAAGTGAATATCAAATTTTAAATTATTCAGATGATACCTTCTGACTGGCAGAAAGCAGCAGTGACTTGAATTGACTTTTAGCAAAAGATGAAAGTGCCAAAGCAGGACTGCAGATGAACAAAGATCATGATCATCCACACTCATATACTGTATTTCCAAACACTATGTACTGATGTGAAAACTGGATAAAAGCTGACAGAGAAAATTGACTTGTTTGAAATATGGTGCTTTGCAGATACCCTGGACTGCCAGAAAGACAAGCAAGTGCAAAGCTAGGGCAAAGCAAATCTGAACTGTTTCCAAAGGCAAAAATGATGCAATTAAGGCTGCCATGCTTCATGCACACCATGAAGGCAAGCTTCTCGGGGGGGGGGGACCCCCAATAATGCTAAGAAAGGTCAAAGGCAGCAAGAAAAGAGGAAGACCAAATATGAAATGGATTGACTCCATAAGGGAAATCTCAGGCTTGAGTTTACATTTTGAAGATTGTTCATTCATAGGTTGTGTCATATGTGCGACATGATGGCACATAATAACAATAATACCTTAAATAGGGGGCACAACAGAAAGAGTAAGGAACTAGAATTCAGGAGATTTGCCATTGGAGAGGAAAGTGAACTAGTAAAACCACTCCTTAAATATCTCACATATCTTAAAAACTATTAAAATTGTTATATGTCAGTAAGTACTTGATCACGCATAACAACAGCGATACAGTAGAACCTCGTATAACGACTGTCCCCTATAGCAAAAAAAAATCGCATAACGAAAAAGGTTGGGGAAAAATGGTGCCTTGTATAGCAAAAATTTTCACTATGCGAAAATAACACTCCCTATGGGGAAAACCTGTATAACAAAAATTTTTGCTATGCGATACAGCATCCCTAGGGGGTGGGGAAATTGTATAATGAAAATTTCTATGGGAAAAACTGCTTAGCGGGGAAAAAATTGTTATACATTTTTTCCATAGAGATTTTCATTGTACAATTTTTCCATAGGGGTTTTTGTTATATGTGGAAAAATTGTATAACAAAAAAAATCGCATAGCGAAAAGCCTTGTACAATGAATTATTTTCATTATAGAAGGTTTCACCATACCCGTCAAGCGCGGCTCCCTAAAATATGGGAAATTTCTGCACATGCATGGCCACGCGCATGTAGAACCCATTTGCACATGCACAGAACACATTTGCGCATGCGTGAACGGGTTCTGTGCATGCATGCGTGCGCAGTAACCCCTTTCCCTGCCATTCAAAATACGGGGCAGCAGCAGGAAAGGGGAGGAACGAGCGCCAAAATACAGGAAATCCCGGCCAATACTGGATACTTGACAGGTATGGGTTTCACTGTACTTTAAATAGTTGGGTGGTAACATAAAATTCAGTTCATGAAGCTTCGCCCCTAATTGCAGTTACACTGGTACATCATACAACAATTTTAATCCGTTCCACAGGGCTCGTTGTTGTACAAAACAATTGCTATACGATGCATCAATCATATAGCGATTTTTCCTATGGGATGCATCGTACAACAATTTTTTTTTTTTGCTAAGTAGTTTTTCCCATTGAAAAATTATTGTACGATTTTTCCCATAGGGCAAATTGTTATATGGGACGCCATTCCTCCCCCCGCTCAAAAAAAACTAATTGTTATGCGATTTCGTTGTTATATGGGCCGATTGTTGTATGAGGTTCCTCTGTATATGTTAGGGAAACTTTCACCAATAAAATTAGTTTGTTACATAGTCCTTGGAAAAGAAGCATTTGTAATAAATCTCTTAGAAAGGAATTGCTTCTGGACTCTAAAAATTTATTTGCATAGTATGCTGAATGAATATTATATCTGTGACTTCTTTTGATCCAGCGCTATCCATAAAATAGTGTTGGGGTTAAATTTAGGCATTATTCCATTTTTGGCTCAAAATTTAGAGCTGCCCCGTGAAGCTGTTAAGCACAGAAAGAACTCTTTCATGGTTATGAGTCACTGCAGCCTTGTTCTTAAAAGGCTGTCAAGACTGGTTTGCCAGCCAGACTTTGCACATATTTCACCTTGTGTTCCAAGTTATGCCTTCTGTGTGTTTTTAACAAACAAGAAACTGTCATAGGCTCTAACGTAAATTGCTACATACAAGTCAACATGTGAACTCCCATTTATGAATTGTGTTTAGAAAGGAGTAGCAGGAAGAATGTCTGTAGAGAACAGTCACAAGGCGATCATGGGAGTTTTAGCACAAAATACTGTACATGTTTGCTGGAGAGATGGAAAATGTTGTTAGACACTGGAATTTGACAACTCTTAACTCTTGAAGGCCTGTAATATTTCACGGTTGACATATATTTTATTTTGCTTTTTATAAAAAAAAATACAGTATAACTATATCACTTGTGTTGACAAATAAACAAAAAGCACAAGTTCACATTAGTATATATGGACTGGGATGGTGGTTGTAAAAATAATTATTACTTTTCAGAAATTATCTAAACCTGTAGCTGGTAGTTCAGATTGATAAAAAGACTGAGAAGGGAGTTTTGAGTATAAAAACTGCGAGAGGGAGAGAGAAGATGGAATGGCTAACACCTTTAACTATACTTTTGGGGGATCTAAATTTGATCGTACAGCTTTACATTTTGAAGGTCTTCTTGTCTTAAATAGTTTCTTTTCTGCTTTAAATAAAAATCCATTAAAAATATACTTGTTTGGCTTATTGGTTAAGGATTCATCAGTGGTACTAATTCCAGACTTTGCCTTAGTCCAGCTACCAAACCCAAATTTTGTGGATGCTTAAATAAGTGCTACACTGCCAGGGCAAGTGTGTAAGCAGACGTCCTTGATGATTTTTGGCTTGTCTCCCTGGAACACTAAGATTCTTTAGAGTTTAGGCTAAAAGTTTGGGAGAAGTGGAGGATAGGAAGATTTCTACGAAGCGCCAGCACTTGGGCCAACCTGGAATTCATACACACTGGGCAAAGTCATGGCAGTGTGGCAGGCGTGGTCCTTTCTAGTCCTCCCAATTTCTATAGATACACATACACATCATCCTGCAGACACACAAAATAAAGATTTTAAGGAAACTACACGGAGAGAAGGATTTGGGGAGGGATAAAGTATGATTGTGGTGGCTCAAGTGGTTAAGACGCTGAACTCACTGACTGGAAGGTTCGAGTTCAGTTCCCGGGTACTGCATAACAGAGTGAGCTCCCATCTCTGTCCCAGCTCCTGCCAACCCAGCAGTTCAAAAGCAAGAAATTGCAAGTAGATAAATAGGGACCACTTCGGTGGGAAGGTAAATAGCATTCCGTGCAGTCCGGTGTCTGTGCATGCCTGCCACATGTCCACAGAAACGTCTGCAAACACAGACAGCGCTGACTCTTTGGCTATAAACAGAGTTGAGCAATGAACCCTAGAGTCGGATACGACTGGCTTTCAAGCAAGGGTGTTGCCTAGAGTATGATTTAGTGCATAAAACACATGAGGACTAACAGAAAATAAATAGATTTCATTACTCAAATTGGAAAGATAAAGGAAGGATTTTATTTTATTTCTGTAAACAAGGAATTGTTATGGAATATATGGTGTTCCCAAAAATATGTTAACATTTTCAGAAGCCTTTATAACAATTTTAGATGCTTTATGAGAACTGATAATGGCTCCACTGATTTTTCAAAAACAACTGATACCAGTGTCAGACACAGCTGTGTTTTATCCCCATGTTTATGTTTAGTCATCATGGATTATAATGAGAAAAAGGCAATGAATAATATAGAATTTGGCATTCCGTGGAAGGAACAAGGCAACTTAACTGATCTGGATTTCACTGATGATATTGCCTTACTTGCAAGTACTAAGACATAGCTGAGAGACGTGACACTGGCACTTGAAATAAAGGCATGTAAAGTGGGTTTAAAAATCAGTGAAGATACGAAAAAGCTAATTCAATTCAATTCAATTTATTCAATTTATATCCCGCCCTACTCAACACATGGCCGACTCAGGGCGGCTAACAACAAATAAATGACCCCAGGGCAACACAAGGGGTTTACATATAAGATGTAAATAATGCAAGTGGTAGTGCTTAAGACAGTACCCCAGTAAGGAGACCAGGTCCTAAAATTTGTGAAACAGTTTAATTATCTTGGTAGCATCATGGATGCAGATTGGGGAACACAAGGAGATGTAAAATGCCAAATAGGCAAGGCTGCTGTTGTTTTCCAACAAATATGCTTGGTTTAGACATCACACTCTATAGGTATTACAATTAAGAGCAGGTTATTTAATGCCATCGTTGTACCAATTGCCATCTATGCCAATGAGACCTAGAAGTCTACAACAACAATAACCCAGAAGCTTAATGTCTTTCAGCAATGTTGCCTTAGAAAGATTCTCTGTATTACATTATCGGGATCATTATTATAAATGAAGTATTACAAACTTTTCCTGACTTGCTTCCAAGAAAGCATGATATTTGCAGCCTTACGCATCTAAGATACAGAAAGTGCTGAGTGAGGAGCTGTAAGTCCTTAGACAAATTCTGTCTGACAGTTCTAGCATTTCTCTGCATCTTCCCAGATCTCACTCTGTCGCATGTCTTGCTCCTTGTCCTTCTGCTCCTTTCCCCCTCTTTCTCTTAAGGTCATATCAACCTAAAATGCTTCACTTTACCTCTCCTTATACTTCACTCGACCCCAAAGTGGAGGGAGACGTCCTTTTTGCTTCCATTCCAGGGAAGCTCCTGGTGATGTTTGCTTTCTGTGCCAGCTTCCATTGAGTCCCTCTATCACAGCAGTATAAATATAGTAAACGTTGTGAATTTTCGTGCAGGGCTGGGGTCGCTAATGTCCAATTGCACTGCCGTCGTAACCCTGCTGGCCAAATCAATCCCCAGTCCCGCTCTGCCCTCCTATAACTTGGTGGCCCAGGTTGAGGAACTCCACTGTCCATGCGTTTTACCGCCAGCAAGGACCTCTAGCCCAGTTATGCTGTTATCGGGAAAGTGGCGATCCCGCTTCCTAGCCGGAATGGTGGTAGCTGATATTGTGGCAAAGCAACAGTCCCGTTATTATAGCCACCTCCGAAACAACCACACAAACTCACAGTGAGGGTCCGGCCTTGGGGAAGTGATGTAGCATAAAAAGTAACTTTTAATTTCAAAGCTAGCAAGTCCCGGCTGATAAAATTTTCCAGGCCAATGAGAGTGAAAGTAAACTCCCACTAGGATCATGGTAGCAATACTGATCTACAAGTAAAAAGTCCCCTTTGAGGAAGAGCGCTCCTCAAGGTTATGTTGGTGTGAATGTTTAGCCTTATTGCCGGCTTCAAACCTTTTATCTGTTCTCTGCGAATACTCCCATCTTCTGAGCAAAGATATGACTCCATAGCTTGTCTTTTGAAGATTTTATTAAAGCTTAATATGCAGGATAAACATGTGAAGAACTAATCTATTCTATTCTAACTTACTAGCATAGGTTGCCCGGCGTTGCCGGGCTGTTATAAACTGTGATCAGGTTGTTTTTTTGGGGGGGTGGGGGTTTGTGGATTAAAAAAAGAACAAAGGATGATATAACTGTTTCAAATTGTTTTATTTAACCAAAAAAAATTTTTAGTTTGTGGGGTTTTTTTGTTAATAGTTGTAACGTAGGTAATATTTTTAAAAATGTGAAAGTACATGTTTTTTGCATTCAATGTTTTTAAACTGTGTTTAGATGTTTTGGGTTTTTATTTGAGTTAAAACCCAACACAGGATGTTATAAATCTTTTTATTTTATTTTTTTGACATATGTTTGTGATTTGTGTAAACTTTTGATTTATTGTTATGTTTTTGACTTGTTTTTACTCTTGTGGCCTCTAGGTAGGGCTGTTGTGTCTTTTTGAGTTGTTTTTACTATTCTGCCCTGCAGGTGGGGCTACTAGAGGTTTTGTTTTCATTTCACTGTTTTTTTCTCTCCTGGCCTCTGGGTGGGGCTTCTTCTGGTAAGTTGTCTTTGTTTCTTCATTTCTGTTCCGGTCGTCGTGGAGGGAGGATGTGCTGGTGAGTTTTCTGGTTTTCTTTCTTCTTGGGATTTTCTTTGTTTTGCTTTTGTGGTGGTGGGCTGGGAGGTGTTTCTGTTTGTTCTTTTTTGTTTTGGTTGAGTTTTAGGTTTGTTTAATTGGATTGGTTGTTTCTGTTTTTGTTTAATTTTTCTTATTTCATTGTTGTTTATTTGTGTAATTAGTTGTTGTTTGTTTGTATAATTTGTGGGGGGTTGTGTTGTAGTTAGGTGTTTTGTATGTGGTTTTGTGTTATTGTGGATGTTTTTGTTTGTGTAATTTGTGGTTTATTTTTTTGTTTATTAATGTTTTTTAAATTATTGATTTATGTTTGTTTTATTAATTTTTATTAATTTTGGTGTTTGTTGTTGGTGTGTAGGTTTGCGTGAAGAATGGGCTGCCTGTTGGTTCTTCTTTTCCCCATTGCTGCTTTGATTTTTGGTTTTGATGCAGCAATGGGGGAAGGGAGGAGGAGGCAGTCAACCCGTTCTTCTCCCGGGAAGGTTCGTTAGGTAGGTCAGGGGAGGAGGAGGAGGAGGAGGCAGAGAAGAGCTATCTGTCCCTAACGATGGTTCTCTCCTCTCTGTCTCCTTTTTCTCCTGGCTTACCTAACTGGAGATCGGCAGGCAGCGATCTGTAAGGGGTGGTGCTCTTCCTTGCAGATTGCTGGCTGCTGCTTTTGTATTTGGAAGTACAAAGGCATCAGCCAGTCATCCGCCAGGGAGGGTGCTTCCCCTGATGAACTGCTTCCTGTTTTTTTTGGGGTGGTTCCCACCCCGGCTCAACTTTCCTTGAGGCTGACGGTTGTCTCACCACGTCTTCAGCGGGGTAGCATGGAAGAGAGGGAGTTCCTCTTCTCCTCATTGTTCTGGGAAAGAAGGCCGGCGGGTGTCTCACAGTGGCGTTTTGTGGCTTTTTGTTTTGCGTGGCTGTTAAGGCGCTGTGTCTGCCTGCTGGAGACTTGTGGTCCCATTGCGTTTTGTAATTTTATTTTTCGCACGCTGGCTTCCTCAGCGTTCTGCGTGCTCACAGTGCGCAGGACGCTGGGACTTGTAGTTTTGCATTTGTGGTTTGCGATCATGTGGCGGTTTTTTTTATGCGGCTCAATTTCAATTGGCCGCACCACATTTCCCAATGTTCTTTTTGCTCGTGCCTCTCAGCCTGATTGGCTGTGGCGCAGCACGGCTCAGAGAACGTTGGAAATTAAAGTTCTTTCCCTTTGTTCGCGTTCGTGGGGCTCTTGCCCCACTGGCGCCTTTCTCAAACATTCAGTAACCTCAGTACCAGGTTTGGGTGAGTGCAGGAGGCTCAGTACGGGATAGGATGGATGGGTGCAGAAACGTATAGCAAGTTCCAACAGTTAACCCTTGTATTTATAGGTATAGATAAAGTAATAAAATAATAAAAGAGAAATAGCTAACCTCCTTAAAGAGATTATAGATGATGGGCTTTAATAGCCCTCATGCAAGAATTTGTTTTTCCATGGTCTCAATGAAGGGTAACATAGGCTTCTGCCTACCTGGGGAAAGGTCCCTCTCAAGGTTCAAACCCCCTGGTCTTAAATACCCTTTTCACCTCCTCACACCTTCCTTTAGAATGTTAAAGACTTAATTTGAATGACTTAATTTGTTTTTTTACTATTGTCATGATTATTGAGATTCTCAGGTGTTATTTGTCACCCTTTCTCCGTTCCTGGGATTCCCCTCTTTGATTGGCATCCCTATTCTCAATGACGTGTTAATGTGTGGAGTGTGTGTTGGAATGTTAACGACGTAAATGCTTTCCCTGTTCAAGTTAGCCTTTCTCAACCTTAAAGAGAATATAAGAACTACAGTGTTACTCAAATGAATATGAAGTAACTCCAAAAATAATAATGTCCCTTCGGATTTTCATGACAGTAAATACATAGGAAAAATAATTAAAATAACAGGATGTCATCATCATCACCATATTTTTTTATATTTATTTGTTTATAATTTAAACTTGTATGCTGCCCTTTTGCCCAAGGGCGACTCCGGGCGACTCACAGCAATTTTAAACCACTTTTAAAAACCCATTAAAAATATCCCTCCCAAAACCCTGTCACCCACCTTTCAGTAATAGGGATGAAGTGTCTAAAGAAGCCAACGGGCGGGGGCTAGTCCCACGTCAGCCCCCCACACTTGCCCTGCCAGGGAGGTCTTGAGCCCTTTTCTGAAGGGTAGCAAATCCATCTGCAGGCGTAGTTCTATTGACAGGAGGTTCCAAAGGGCTGGAGCAGACATGGAGAAGGCCCTCCTCCTTGTACTAGAGAGGCGAGCCCCTCTAGAGGATGGCACAATTAGAGAGCCCCTCCGGTCCGCTCTCATTGGACAGGCGACACGGTCCCATAGGTATCCTGGCCTACTACCGTATAGGGCTTTAAAGGTCATCACCAGCACCTTGAATTGCATTTTGTGCAATAATGTGCCATCAAGTCAATTTTGACTTATGGTTGTTGAGTATATTAGAGCAAACCCACTATGCAATGGGGTTGTTAATGTAAATTGTATCTCTAACTAGCCAATAAGAAGAGAGCCTTCTATTTTTTCCTGCTCCTAGAATAACCTACCATGGTGTTAAGCTGTTTGTTATTTGGGTCTTTTGTTCTCCTGCTGTTCCTCTCTCTCTATCTTTATTGTTGTTTGCCTTACAAGCAAAGCATATCTGTTTAAGACAACCATTTGTTTACCTCACGGAAACATATTGTATAGAAATGTTCACAAATAAAAGCACCTGTTTATATCTTTGAAAGAACTGTAAGGAAAAGAAAACATTGTATTATATTTTGTGTTGAGAGTTTAATTGCTGGATTAAAACAGGGAGTATAAGGCTTGGAGAACTTGCAAACGCATACAAAATCTATTTGTATAACTGCCTCGCTTTACTGCAGTGTATAAAATACTTAAAAATTGTGATTCTTGTTCAGATTTTCTAGGTAGAGAGTACTCTAAAGTGAATTAATATTCCCTTCTTCAGGGGGCTCTATGGTACTACACAGCTTGCTCAAGGGCACACAAGCTAGTTTTTCTGGGATGCACAGCGGGGAACTGAACTCCCAGTCTCTGACTCCACAGCCAAATACTTCGCTCACTGAACTCTCCAGCCAGCTACACCCCATAGCACTTAGCTCACTCTCTGACCAGTACACAAGGCAACTGGCATCCCCCCCCCCCAAACATGCTGGGTACTCATTTTACCAACCTCAGATGGATAGATGCCCCACCAGGGCTCTTAGTAACAACATATGGTTCAGAATTGAGATTTGAGGATTTAACTCTCACCTAGTGATCCTTTCTGTCAAATCCAGCTGTAAATCAGGTTCTGCAACTTTAGATGGTGGAAGTAAAACTACTGAAATTTACCACATCTAATTTTAATGTGCATACCTTAGGTCTGAAGTAGATAATGTAGAGGGCTTCAGGTAGGATTAAAATAAAATAAAATATGCACTGTGACATAAAGTTTGCTGAATACCCTGGGGGCATGTATCACTTCTCAAAGCAGAAGGAGACATGATAGTTTGACATAATAGTGAAAAGCTACAATTAATTGAGACTTATTTGTTTCAAAACCTTCAGACTTCAGAGGAACCACTGAAGATCACAAAACAAAGCTAATTTGCGAAGTTTAGGAAATGACAGAAGGTCCTACTGTAACTCCCACACTTTAGTGTCTTGCACGGAAGACAAAGAAGGAGTCGCAGTAAGGACTAACACAGGTTTATTGGTTGATGATCAGGATGAACATGTGGTAATGGCGGAGGTACATCACATTATATACAGTAGCACAATACATTTGAATCTGGTTGCACGGTAGCTCATTGGCTGCTACCGGCGTGACGTCATTCCAAGTCACGCCCCTCTTCTGTAGTTGTTGATAGTGCGGGAGAGTTCCCGCGGCTGCCGGTGATTTGAGGAATGAGAACCATGTGAGTTGAACGCTCGCAGCTGCCCTCTATGGGCAGCTTGCTCGCGTTCCTTAACAGCTGGGCTACATTGTAATTGTGGTCCGGTTACATTCATACATTTCTTAAAGCAACATATACATGCATACATAACATCCCTCCCCCCTAGGACGGGACGAAGTCCCTCAACCATTGTGGCTTGCCGCACGTGTGCCTGGGGCGTGCGGCTGCTTGACTTAACACAGGGGAGCCGGTGGCTCCTGGTTCCGCGGAGTCTCGTCCTGCAACGGAAAGGGGGGACTCATTAGTGGCTCGGTGGGGACTCTGCGGCAACCTTGCATTGGGGGACGGGAATGGAATGAACAGTTGGGAGGTGAATCCTTGCCTACCGCTTGAGGAGCCTGAGGTCCCCCCCCAGTACGAATCTCGGGACCGACGAGGACGCCCTTGTGGTCTTGCTACCCCCTGCTGCCTGTCTGGGGGTTCTGTGTGCTGAGGTGGGCGAACTTCCCCCAGCTGCCGGTCTCGGGGGTGTCTGCCTCCGGGGGGCTGGAGCTATGGTATACTCTAAAACAAAAGGACTGGGGGGACTGGAGGTACCAGGGGCTGAACTGAAACCCCTCTTCTCGCTAGGACGGGTGGGGGACCACTCCGCGACACCCCCCTGGTACTGCAAATCATAATCGAACTCATCCCTCTCTTCCGAATCACCCTCCTCTGTTGCTGAAAATCGAGGGTATGCATTTGTATCAGCGGATGCCGCCGTGTCTCCCCCTTGGGTAACGCGGGTGGGGGAGGACCCTAACGCTGATTCCCCCTCGCTGGTGACTCGCCTTCTGAGTTGGTCGGCGTGCCTTCTCCAGAGTAGACCCGAGTTGGTCTCGACTCTATAGGATACTAGCTCCGTCTGTTCAATGATCGTTCCTGGAACCCATGCTGGCCCCGAGGCCGCGTAGTTCCTGCAGTGAACCGGGTCCCCTACCGCAAAACTTTTGGAGCTTTCTACCCCTACATTTATATTTCTCCCTTCATCCTCCACCCTGGACGGATCCATCCGGTCAAAAAGTGTTACCGGACGCCTCCTCATGAGGAGCTCGGCTGGGGAGAATCCTGAAGCTAGGGGGGTTGTCCTGTAGCAGATGAGGAACTGACACAGGTGAAGGTTCAACTCACCGGGACCCATGCGCTGCAGTGCGTCTTTCGTAGTGCGCACTTGGCGCTCTACCTGACCGTTTGTGGCGGGGTGAAACGGGGCAGCGGTAATGTGCCTGATGGCGTTTCTCTCAATAAACGTCTTGAACTCCGCAGACGTGAAGGTACTAGCGTTGTCGCTAACAAGGACGTCTGGCAGGCCAAAGCAGGCAAAAAGCTTGCGCAACTGTTTAATGGTTGCCGCGGAGGAGGTGCTGTTCATGGGGATTACTTCCAACCACTTGGAATAGGAGTCGACTACCAGCAGAAACATGGACCCACGGAAGGGGCCAGCGAAGTCGACGTGTATCCGGGACCATGGCCCGCGGGCCGTGTCCCATTCCCTATGGGGTAGCCTGGACTCCTTGGGTCGAGAGCTCTGGCAGCTCTCACACGTGCCCACTAGGCATTCTATATCCGCGTCTATCTTGGGCCACCAAAAGAAACTCCTGGCCAGTGCCTTGGAGCACACTATTCCCGGGTGACTGGTATGCAGTAGCTTCAGCACCTTAGCCCTTAACTTCTCTGGGATAACTACCCGCTGGCCCCAGAGTAGGCAGCCCCTTTCCAGGGAAAGCTCTACTCTGCGCCTGACAAACGGCTTGAAATGCTCTTCGGGGGTAGACGTGGGCCACCCTTTCCTAACCCAGGAACTAACTTGGGCCAGTGTCTTGTCGGCCGCCGTGGCCTTGGCGAGGTCGGCCGGGACGATGGGGGGTGAGTCGAGGGACTCAATCAGCAGGACTTGGTGTTCTTGCTCTACTTCGCATGCGGGATCCCCTAGGCCAGGGAGGGGAGACCGGGAGAGCGCGTCCGCATGGGAGATCTCCTTCCCTGGGCGATAGACCAGCTCGTACTGGTAGGCGTTGAGGAATATGGCCCAACGCAGCATTCTGGGGGATAGAATTTGCGGGGTGGGTTTGCTGGTAGTGAAGATCCCGAGAAGTGGTTTGTGATCCGTCACTACCGTAAACTCGCAGCTGTATAAAAAATCGTGGAACTTCTTCGTTCCCGCGATTATGGCCAGGGCCTCCCTATCTGTTTGCGCGTAATTGCGCTCGGCCTTCGAGAGGGACCTTGAGTAGTATGCCACTGGGGCTTCCTACCCGCTCTCCAACACGTGGCACAGGACCGCCCCCACCCCCACTGGGGACGCATCGCAGACTAAGACCACTGGTTTTTTCGGATCAAAGTGGGTCAGGACGGCATCCGAGGATAGGAGTGTCTTAAGCTCCTTGAATGCTTTCTCCTGCCTGTCCCCCCACCGCCAAACCGCGTCCTTTTTTAGTAGCGCATGCAGTGGCTCCGCGACCGATGCCTTCCTAGGCAGGAAGGAGTGATAGAAGTTTAGGAGCCCTAGAAATGACTGCAGCTCCGGTTTCGCGGTGGGACGAGGGGCGTCTTTCACGGCCGCCACCTTGGACTCAGAGGGTTTGATTCCCTCCGGGGTTACCTTAAAACCGAGAAACTCGACCTCCCTCGCAAAGAATACGCATTTGTCCCGTCTCAGTCGCAGCCCCGCTCTCTCGAACACTGAGAGGACCCCATCTAACCTCTTTGCTAATTCTAATTCGCTCCCCGCTGTTATCAACACATCGTCGAAGTATGGGAGAACACCTGGAAGCCCCTTTAAAAGGCGTTCCACGAGGGACTGGAAAATTCCGGGGGCCGAATTCACGCCAAACTGAAGGCGCGTTACCTTAAATGCCCCCTTGTGTATCACAATCGTTTGCGCAGCGGCAGCAGCCGGGGTTACTGAGAGCTGCTGATATGCCTGCGCCAGATCTAGCTTGGCAAAACACCTCCCCCCATGTAACGTGGCCAGTAAGTGGCTGACCACAGGCACCGGATATGCATTTGGCCGAATGGCCTTATTGATCGTACATTTATAGTCCGCACAAATCCTGACCTCCCCGTTGGACTTAAGGGCTGTAACAATCGGCGTTTCCCACTCCGCCGAATCAACTGGAACCAAAATCCCTTGCCCCACCAATTTGTCCAGTTCCGCCTCGATCTTGTCTTTGAGGGCGAAGGGCACTCTCCTTGGCTTGAGGTGGATTTCTGGGTCCAGCTCAAAGGAAACTGGGGGGCCCTTGTACGTCCCGAGCCCCTTCTTGAAAACGTCCGGGTGTGCATTGCACACGTCCCGCATTGGGTCAGTCTCGATGGCGTTATTGCCGGACAGTTCGATTCCCAGGGGAGCAAACCACTGCGTTCCCAAAAGGCAGCACCTCCCCCCCTTGAGAACTACTAGGAGCAGTTTCTCGGAGTAGTTCTTGAATTTTACCTTGAACTTCCCCACCCCCAACACTGGGATCCCATTTCCCTGCACGTCCCGTAAGTGTGACTTCATGGCCCGCAGTTTGGGCCGCTTATCTGGGGGAATGCGCATAAACTCTTTTTGGGACAGAATGGAATAAGATGACCCCGAGTCTATCTCCATCCTCACCGGGAGCCCCTGTAACAGTACCTCTATGAAAAAACGCCGGTGCTCCAGGCCCACGCGGTTCACGCCTTCCTAGTCATGGTTGGTTGAGACCTTCCTGGTGCCGGCCGCCTTCCGTTGGTGTGTCTGGGGGTGACTTGAAGCGCCCTTGTTCTCGGTTTGCCCGCGCCTGCATACTCTGGCGATGTGTCCCTTTCGGCCGCAGTTGTGGCACTCGGCCTTTCGGAACGGACACCTCGTGCGGTCGTGGGCCGCCCCACAACCGTCGCAGCGGCGGTCTTGCCGTTCGCGGGTTTGCCGCTTCTCTCCTCGTTTCCTGATCCTCTGGACGTCATCGTCCTCGCTGAAGCAGGAGTCTGCCGTCGTGGACGACTCCTCGGACGTCGCTGGTGTGCCAGCGGGCGGCTTGGGGGCCCGCCAGGCCGTCTTCGCTGATGTCCGCCGGGCCGCCTGTACTGGTGACTTGGCCCTTTCGGACGTGGCCCCTCGGGACTTGAATACCTTGACCCCGCTCCTGGCCGCCTCGGCCGCTTGGGCCTCCCGCAGTACCTCATTGAATGTGAGGCGGTGGTCTCGGGTCATCAGCTTCCTTTGTAGCTCCTCGTCCCTCAGACCACACAACATGCGGTCTCGGAGGGCCTGGTCCAGGTCGTCCCACTGGCAGTGCACCCCTGCAAGCCTGAGGGCCGCCGCGTCGGCCGACACGGATTCACCCGGTCGCTGGTCTCGCCTGTGGAACGTGACCCGGGCTGGAAAAATGGACACGGGAGGCTGGAAGTGTTCGCCCAAAACTCCAGGATGCGGTCGATGGGCACCACGTCTACCTTCCGGGGGGCCACCAGGTTCATCAGGATACGCAGCGTGGCCGGCCCCACCTGGGCCAGGAAATGGGAGCGCATCTTCGCGGCGGCGGCGGCGGCCGCGGCTTCCATCGCGTGCCGAAACTGGCACTCGTACAGTTCCCACTGCTCGGGCTCGCTGACATCGAACTGGTACGGCTTGACCTTGGGATTCGCCATCGATCCCATCCTCGTCGCCAATTTAGTGTCTTGCACGGAAGACAAAGAAGGAGTCGCAGTAAGGACTAACACAGGTTTATTGGTTGATGATCAGGATGAACATGTGGTAATGGCGGAGGTACATCACATTATATACAGTAGCACAATACATTTGAATCTGGTTGCACGGTAGCTCATTGGCTGCTACCGGCGTGACGTCATTCCAAGTCACGCCCCTCTTCTGTAGTTGTTGATAGTGCGGGAGAGTTCCCGCGGCTGCCGGTGATTTGAGGAATGAGAACCATGTGAGTTGAACGCTCGCAGCTGCCCTCTATGGGCAGCTTGCTCGCGTTCCTTAACAGCTGGGCTACATTGTAATTGTGGTCCGGTTACATTCATACATTTCTTAAAGCAACATATACATGCATACATAACACACACACAATCAAGCCTTAAAGATTTTCTTTTTCGACTAATAGGTTATCAATAATTTCCACTTCTACCTTTAGCCTAATTTGGCCTCACAGAATTACTGTTATGACAACCCCTGTAGGCTATTTAGAAAAATAAATAATAATGTGATCCTGTACATATATCCTAAGAAACAGAACCTGAAAGCATTGCTTTTTGGGACTATAGTTCCCTGAATTCCTTAGTCAATATGATAACTGAAAAAAGTAATGTTTTAGGTTCTTCTGAGAAGCCTGATTCCGTTCATAGGGTTTGCTCCTTAGAGCACATACAACTGGCTCTGATGTACAAAATGTAGTATTTCAGTGGCTCTAGATGCACATGGTCTTGAATGAAGTTGTAAATAAAGACTTGATATGTATTCATGTATCTATTTTTTTCTTCCCCTCTAGAAAGTATACATTATCAATTTGCGCATGGTTATACGAAATGAAGAGAAAACAGATAATAATGGAGAGTTGCTATTAATGAAGATTTTGGGGCTTTCTCCTCCCTAACGGAATGACCTGAGTGATGAGATGATCAGAAAGAAGCTCCAAAATTGCAGCTTGTTTTCCAAGAAGGGGAAAGAAAACAAGACCGGTGTTTGGCTGACATCATCAGGAGTCTAAAGCACAATACAAAGAAATGACCAGTCTACAGCCAGAGGATTCTGTGGAGTCCCAGGGCTCAGATGAGCTTGAATGCAAGATCTGTTACAATCGCTATAACCTGAAGCAGAGAAAGCCTAAAGTACTGGGGTGTTGCCACAGGGTATGTTCCAAATGCCTTTCCAAGATAATAGATTTTGGGGACTCTCCTCAGGGAATCATTGTGTGCCCGTTCTGTAGATTTGAGACCTGTCTGCCAGGTGATGAAGTCGGCAGTCTTCCTGATGACAATAACATCCTTATCAATTTGGCCTACGGGGGAAAGATGAAGAAGTGCCTATCAGAGAATCCGACTGAACTGCTGCTGACTCCTAAAAGGCTGGCCTCTGTTGTTAGCCCTTCCCACACCTCCTCCAACTGTCTAGTTATAACCATTATGGAAGTGCAGAGGGAGAGTTCTCCAACACTGAACGCAACCCCCGTTGTGGAATTCTACAGGCCCACAAGTTTTGACTCTGTTGCATCTGTACCCCACAACTGGACAGTGTGGAACTGCACCTCCCTGCTTTTCCAGACTTCAATCCGAGTCCTAGTTTGGTTGCTAGGCTTGCTGTATTTTAGTTCCTTGCCTTTAGGGATCTACTTACTGGTCTCAAAGAAAGTTACGCTTGGGGTAGTCTTTGTTAGTCTCGTTCCCTCGAGTCTTGTTATTCTCATGGTTTATGGCTTTTGTCAATGTATATGCCATGAGTTTCTGGATTGTATGTCTTCGTAACAAGAGTTGTAATGAAATAAGCAATGAAACGTGGAATTGGAATTGGCATACATGTAGCATAATTATCATACACAGTTATTTTGTATTTTTATTTTATTACATTTCTTCATCAAATAGAAATTTGGACCACGTGTGGTCCCTTATTATTTTTCAAAGTATAAAAAATGGCTGGTTTCTTCTACTCTGTCCTGTTTTGTAGATAATAGATAGAGAAGGGGGATTAAAAAGACTACAAGAAAAAAAGGATACAAGAATAGTTTGTCTAGGGGTTTGGTGGTATATTGTAATAACACTTATTTTCCAAAGGATGAATAGTATAGTACAAATAAGTTTCCTGGAATAATTTCATGTGAGATGCCTGTTATACTAAAGTTAAACTGTCTTCACTATCACTGAGTAAAATTGCTTTGGAATTTAATTCTATGGGACCCTCTGTTGCATATATCCCACTGATACAGTGCAAGAAACACCCCCCAGAAAAGCCAAATATTACATAGAGGTGGTGCATGTTTCACAATGGATTGTGCCTCTGGTCTTCTAAAATGCAGAAAGAGAACAGGTACTTGTGAGAGATCTGATGGCTTTCATAGCTGTGAGAGACAAGCTTATTCTTTATATCCATACTAATTAAATACATAGAAGATTACAAGGCATAATGTCAGTTATCTTAAAACATGCTCTACAATAAGACATCAGTGTCCACTGATAAGATTTCTTCTCAAATACATCTGTTGTTGGTTATAATCATTACAAAGCAACGTCTATGAAAAAAGGTACAGTATCACTTTATGCAGAAATCAGCTTCTCCATGAGAAGCAGCATTTTTTCTTGTTTTTCAGCTGCCTCCATAAGACTGTTGCACAGGTGACTTCTTGTTTTCACAGTTTAATTTTGATAAAAGGGTAGTGCAAGGGCGTATTTATCCGTTTGCTCCTCCCCTGTTGCTTCAGCACAACTGAGCAAAAGACAGAGAAAATTACCAAGTGCCCATGGTTTCGGACACCAGGAAAAAATATTGGCAAAAAGATCGACACCTTGCCTACCTAGAGGTCTTTTTATGCTACTATGGGCATATCTACATTAGTAAAAAGGACCTACATTTGCATTGGTTTTGCCAGGTTTGAAATTGATTCAAAATTGAAGAATACAGTACATGATGCACAACAGAAATGTGCAATTTTATTTTATGTTTTACAAAATGCAAGTTATTTTAAACAACCTGGTAGGAGTCATTTATTTTGCACCAATTCTTGAATAGTGTATTCTTATTTGATTAAGCATATATGGAAATGCATGTTGGTGTCTTGAGTTTTCTTCATAAAGATACAGGTAATACTTTTTTAAAAAAATAGTTCAGTCTGCTACAGTTACAGCACTACAACACTTCAGAGTTGAATACTGGAAGCAGATGTTTTATTATTATACCATTATAGTTCTGTAGCAGTTAAAATATAGTTTTTAAAGATCCAAATATTCATATTTTAAATCGGGGACAACAAATTTCACACAACATAATGAAATACAGCACACAAAACACAATTGCCATCTCAGTTTTAAAAAACAATTGAGAAGCCAATGTAGTCTCATGTATGGATATACTGCGGGGGGGGGGGGGGGTTTGATAGGTTGCGCACACTGACTCAAATACCATGTGACCTTACATTGATTCCACTAAAACCTGATTTGAAACACAATTTATTCAACAATCAAAACACACCCTATGAGAATGTTGTGGTTTGTGTATTGAAGCCTTACCATCTAGCACCGTATCAAAGCACTAGGCCACAAATACCATAATATCTATTAGAAATTGCAGTTTCAGTTTTGTAAAATAGGTTTCAGTTCTTTACATCAACATGGAAAGATGGATTGAAGTGTGAAAAAATATATTGACATAAAGCTGTATAATGATGTTTGTTCTTTTGTTCTGAGTAAGCTAAATGTTGTTAATATTTGGATCTGAGGATCCTTTAAGAATTTTATAATGAGCATAGAGTGTTAAGGATCTTGCTGAGTATGTCACTGAAAGAAAAAAGAAAATACCGTAGTAATAAAATCCCATGTAGAATAATAACAGGAAATAAAGTGGCGTGTCATTTTTTTATCAGAATCACATGCAATAATATAAAGTAACAAATAATGTATTTATTTTATTTATTTCTATTTAAACTTGTATCTCATCCATCTAGTGATAAGTTCACTACTTTGGGTAGCATGTACTATCATAAATATAATACTCATAAAAATAATGAGGTGGGAATCTAGGAAGGGTGTCCCCAAATGCTTCTCTGAGAAACTCAGTTTCTAAGAGTATTTTAAAAGGTAAGGAGGATGTCCCACACATTTCATGTGGTAATAATGCATTTCACAGGATGGGAGTTACTACTGAGAACGCTTGACTTCTAGTTACTGCCTTTCTAGCCTCTCTCAGTGTAGGTAGATGCAACCACTTTGTCTAATGCTGATCAAGCATGACATTAGGCATAGATTTGAATAGGAGAGTGTAGGGGACAGATAGTCAAAGTTAATTTTCATGGAAATTACTGGATTTAAAATTGCTTAGGTATAGGTGGACTCACTGTCATATAGTAACATGCTTGCCCCAATTTAGATTTACAATATTTTATAAAGGATGCACCCACAGGTCTAATGAAATACTAGTTTTACTAACTTCAATCATTAACATTACAAATTATATTCCTTAAAATTGATATGTTACTGCTACTTTAAAATGCTCTTGGCAAAGCATGTGTAGTCAGATGAAGTGGCATTACTAGCAGTAGTAAAATACAAAGTACAACTAATTCATGAGCCCAAAATGGATGAATCTTTTTAAAATCATCCAAGAAAAATATTTTATTATGTCTGTATTTGTATGTGTGTGCAACAAAGATTTATATGTTTGTAGGGAGTTCACATTTGGGATGTCCAAATAAATGTTCTTAATGGAGGACATAATGGAGATACATGACTACCAGTTTTGTAAGTGTCTGTGTGTTGTGCTTATATTCATACCTGATGTTTCTGCCAGTCTTTTAAGCCTACATAAAAGGGTGTAGGATGGATTCTGATGTTCTTAGGGAACTAAATAATCAATGTACCATCATATAAAAATGTCTTGCCCTCTGTCCATACCATCTTAACATTTTCAGCAGTAAGTCATATGAAAGAGCAAAGCCAAGTCTTACTTAAAGCAATAGAAAGTAATTATGTCTGTGTATAATAAGACCAACAGAGATCAATTATCAGAGATGCTACTTGGATTTTACTTAGTATCACCTTTTGAAATACGTGTGCCAGTATCCTGTTGCATAGTTCTGTCTGCACAATGGGTGTGATGTCTCAAGCTGTGATAGATGCTAAAGGATTTTTTTATTGGAGTGTGCATGATTTGTATATTATTGTATACAAGTCATGCACCCTCCAATAATATGAAGTTACATGCACCCTGTGTGTGTGTGTGCGTGCGTGCGTGCGTGCGTGCGTGCGTGCGTGCGTGTGTGTGTGTGTGTGTGTGTGTGTGTGTGTGTGTGTGTGTGTGTGTGTAGATTTTTGTTGTTCAGTCGCACAGTCGATTCCGACCCTTTGCAACCCTATGGACCATTGCCCTCTAGGCACCTCTGTCCTCCACCATCCTCCTAAGCCCACCTAACTCTGTGCCCACTGCGTCTACCACACCATCCATCCATCATAATATTGTAAATCCCGTTGCTTCCCAACCTTTGGGTTTTGGACTTCAATTCTCAGAAGCCTAAGTCAATTCCTCAAAGCACTGATCAGCCAATGTACTGACTTAGGCTTCTGGGAAGTGAAGCCCAAAAACCAAAGGTTGAGAAACACTGGTATAGCCTGATTCCTTAACAATCTCAGGTTGTGTCTATACATTAAACTCTTATCAGGAAGTAAACATGGTCTTTGGTTGCAAGTATGCTTGCTGGGAACCCAGGACTGCCAGATTCACATCTCTGGAATAATAATGTGATCTCACCTTCTGGTAATGTATAGTTTGGCCTTCAGAGTACAGTATACACAAACTATCAAACCCATTACTAAGACACATTACACTTAGGGGTCTGCAGACACATTCAGTCTGTTCTCCAGAACATTTGGGAATGGGGGGTAGCAGGCTGGTCTTCTTTGTTTTATGGTGTCTACACATATTACAAACTGGGGCATGCCAATCCTCCCAACATGTATCTTTTGAGTCCTCATCAGGGGCTCTAATATTTTGGCACACTCATATATGCTTGTTTGGAGTTTCTAGCAAGGGAGTGCAGCTATCGTATACCCTTGACCGAAGAATGGTACACTCCTATCTGGGACGGTTGTCCTCTTCTACCAAGCATGCAGCTTCGTGGGGGATGCACATGGAGCCATGAGTGAGAAAGGGGACACATTCCTAGCTAGCCAGATCAGCTGTATCAACCCTGGTGATCAATGGGGTGTCAGATGCAGCAGCCAAGTTATCCTGCTATGGTAATAGAGTAGACCATACTGTCAGTGACTCAACGCCGAGTGTCAGGCAGCAGTTAACTAACCTGACAACCCTGAGGACTAATAGCCTTCTGTGCTGAAGTCCACAGGGAAGGGTGATGGTCCCAAGTGGATTAAATCCCACTTGAATCCCTCTTGATGGAGGGCAGCAGCTTCATCAGTACTGGCTTGGGGCTGATGAAGATTTTGCATGCCAAAAGGGTTCAGGACCAGAAAGTGACTCGAGCACCTGGATCAGTGGTATGGGTGTCATGCTGCAATACAGAAGGCAAATGGAAGGCCACTACATTATTTTCTCAGGATAGTCTTCATGGCTGATTGCCATGATGATCACCTGTATTTGGATTCGGATACAGCATAACAAGAAGAAGACATATGGTATATGCTATTCCAAGTGCCTGTAGATACAGCAAATGGGATATATGGGAGCCTTGTAGCTGCCAAAGTGCTTCTGAGGTCAACTTCCAGTATCCTGAAGAATCTTTTGGGGATATCCGAAATTGAAAACTTCTTTAGTGAAGGAAAGTGGTTTTTTTAATTATTGGTGGATGGTTGCTGTTGTGATAGAGCAGTGATGGGCAGTCTTGGCCCTCCAGCTGTTCTTGAACTTCAATTCCCAGAAACCCTGACCAGCTGGTGTGTTGACTTGGGCTTCTGGGAATTGAAGTCCAAGAACAGCTGGAGGGCCAAGACTGCCCATCTCTATGATAGAGTGTTTGTTGGTAGAAAAAACACCATTTTCCCCATTCTCTTTCTTTGTATAGTATTGCTGATCAAGAAGCTGTTCGAAACCATGGTTTTGATCAACAATACACAAAAAGTGAAAGAAAGTAGAATCCTCTCATCTAAATGAGGAGTGCAATGTCAATCATCTACCAAACATTTTAAAAAGTTTACTTTCTCTGACTGTTGATAGATAATCAGCAGAAATTAACAATCCCATTCAGATAGCACATCACTGACTGTAACTGCAGCTTTTCTGGCCAATCCAGCCTGCACCTAAATAGTCAGTCTGGACAGGCTCTTTAGTTTACAAAGAGAGAAACTCAACTGCTTTTAGTCATAATCACTGCATATGGCCAAAGAGTGAGACTGCAGATGCTACCTCAGTTTGGGTCAAATGGCACAAGGAGCCAGTGAGGCTCTTTCTGACAGTAGAAGGCCTCTGATTCTGGTTTGACTGTGTTCAGATTGTCCCTCCCATTTCCTGAGCTCTTTTCAGTCTTCTGAAATCCTGAAACATAAAAGCAGAGTAGAGAGACTAGCCCTGTCACCTTCCGTCATACAGTTGAACCCCATACAACTAATGCCTCACATAACGAAAAAATTGTACAATGATTAGCGTTTTGGGAAAAATGGTGCATCGTACAATGAAGGCTCCCCCCAGTCCCTTCGCGAGCCACCTGCCTGGGTCAATAAGCCCTTGACGATCCAGGTGGGTGGATTTGGGGGGTTCTGGGAAGAGCCTCCTCCTCCTCAGAAACCCACTTGCTCGGATTGCCAAGGGCTTAGCGACCCAGGCTGCTGGCTTGTGAAGGGCCTGGGGGGAGTCTCCACCAGCCAGCCACCTTGACTGCCAAGGGGCTTAGAGATCCAGGTAGGTGGGTTTCGGAGGAGGCAGAGACTCCCCCAGTCCCTTCACAAGCCACCCACCTGGATCACCAAGGGCTTAGCAACTCAGGTGGGTGGCTTGCAAAATGACTGGGTGAGTCTCCACCAGCTACCTGCCTGGATCGCCATGGGGCTTAGAGATCCAGGTGGGTGGGTTTTGGCGGAGGTAGAGGCTCCCCCAGTCCCTCAGCAAGCCAACCGGTGATAGGCCGATACTAAGCGGCTTTCAGGGAGGCGTGGTGAAGGTTTTCCCCAGGCACACACACACACACACAAACACACTCACACACACCATGGGCATGTGCGGCCAGTGGTCCCATACAACAACAAAAATTGTACAACAAAGAACCCTGTGGAACCGAGTTTTTTCATTGTGCAGGGTTCCACTGTACTTTTGCTTCTGTAAGCAGAGATAAGAGTCTGGTCAGGTTATCCTGCTATGGTAATAGAGTAGACTATACGTTATATGTCAATGTTAACACCTTGTGCCTGATATGAAAAGGAACAGGTAATCAGTGTAACTGGGTCAGGACCGGGGAGATGTGATTGAATTTCTTCATCCCAGAAATCACTCTGGATACAGTATTCTGGACCCACAGTTATCTCTGTATCAAGATCAAGGGTAGCCCCACTTAGAGAGCATTACAGCAGTCAATCCTTGAGATTACCAATGCATGGACCAGTGTTGTCAGGGACTGTCTGTCCAAATTTTGTTGCAGCTGGGAAAGCGGGAGAATGTGGTGATTATGTGGCATCAAACAGACAAACAATTCATGAATTGTGATCTGCATTCAGATTGTATGTCTTAAGTCCACTGAACTTTATTTAAGCATCTTTAAACATGTTGGCCTCAATTGTTGTGATTACAGTTAAGATATCAATGGCAATTAAACATATTTAATTCTCTAATAGATTCTAGATATTAGCCTTCTAAGAGAACTGCTGCTCTTGTTACATATTATTGCTCAGATGGTTAAACAAAACAAACAAGTCTTCTGGGAATTCAGTCACTTCCAATTGTTCATTTAACAACATTTTTTATTCTGTAAAAATCAAACAGTGAGTTGTAGTTGACTTAATGTTTTTCAATTGTGGATGTTTAATTGCTGCTAAATGTGATATAATTTTCTTAAGTGGAGCACTTAATGTATTTCTAAACTCTTCTAATATCAAATAAAATAAATGTTAGCTGCTGTTGATGTGAGTTTTAGCAAATACATTTAACACAATACACCAATGTGTTAGCAGTATGCTGCTTAATGAGCCTTAAGGGAGCATTCTGTGATTTGTTTTACACTAACTGCTGCAATAAAGAGAAAATGTGCTTAGAAAGAAACAAGAACTAATGCTACTTCCTAAAGCATGTTCCTTGTCTCTTCAAGCACAGCAGGATATTCCATGAAATGTCATGTCAAATCTAAAAAATGCCAATACCATAATAAAACAACCTCACCTCCTTTTTTCTCTAGTAATCTTAACATGCAATACATTTCATGGTATGTACAAGTTATATATACAGTAGAACCTCAGATAAAGTCCAAACTCGGTTCCACAAGTTTGGACTTTATCTGATTTTGGACTTTATCCGAATCAAATGGGCGATGCATCTGATAACATCCAAAATGGACTTTATCCAAGGTTCTTATTCCAAATACCTAGGATAATGTCCATTTTTAGCGGTTTTGGACTTTATGCGATGCATCACATGTGCATGAAACCCGCGACTTTATCCGAATCGGACTTTATCCGAGGTACCACTGTATTAGAGTCACCCATATTTCCATCTGTCTCGTTCATTTTGGTCAAGGGTCCTTAATCTTTTTAAGCTGGGGTCTTGATCATGCCCCCTCAGACTGTTGGAGGGCTGGATAGGTAGCAGTGGTGGCAGTGGGACAACCCGAATCCCCATCACTCCCTCCACCACCACCACCAGTGGCATTGGGACCACCCTGAGTCCCCACCATTCCCACTACCACTGGTGGCATCAGGATTACCCCTGAGCCCCCACCACTACACTCATACCACCACCTGGGGCAGCAGGACCATTCCTGAACCACCCACCACTCCGCACCATGCTGCTTCCCTGCTTACCAGCCTGGAGGAGCTGCATGACACCAAATCATCCGGCCTGTAACCTTGCTCCAGCCGCCGCTTCTGCCACTGCCTCCTCAATCCTTGTCTCCTCCACCTGGCTTGGCATGTCCCTAACAGCACACCATAGCAGGACAGATGTTGTAAGCCTTACAACATCTGCCCTGCTATGGAGCGCCATTAGGGACACACCAAGGCAAGCGGAGGAGACAAGGATTGAGGCGGAGGCGGTGGCAGAAGCGGTGGCTGGAGCAAGGTTGTTGGCTGGATGATTTGGTGCTGTGGGCCGTAGGTTGAGAACCCCTGATTTAGGTGAATGAAATTATATCAATAGCAATGATTCTTCTGCTCCTATCTGTTTATTTGAATATGTGTTTTAGAACTATCTAAATAAGTTACAGCCTTGGTTAATACAGTAAAACCTCTACTTACGTAAAAGGTCTGTTCCATAGCCTTTTACTTAAATCGTTTTTACGTAAATCGGAGCAAACCCATAGGGGAAATGATTTTTTTACGTAAATCGAAGCAAACCCATAGGAAAATGAATATTTACACAAATAGCAAACCCATAGTAAATAGCATTACATAAATTGGGACACCTTACATAAGTCAAATTTTATGTAACTCGAGGCATACGTAATTCAGAGTTTTACTGTAGTCTGTTTTTGATTGTGATTAATGTAAGGAAAGACAAACAATGGAGAGAGTCAGGAAAAGAGCCAAGATACCTGGTGGAAAAGATGTCTTCATATATGAAAGGTCCCATAGCAATGGAAGAGCATCGTACATCTAGTTGGCCCTGTGTAAGATTAAAGTGATGCTTTTAGCACCGGTGATGTCCCCATTCCCATTCCCTGAAAAGGCTGTGTTTTCCTGTTGCCACTACAGGCCTTTGCGATAGTTACATCAGTAAAGTACAGCAACCTGGTATGGTGAGTTTAATGTTATGAATGAGGAATAATCACTTGGGAAGCTCATGGTAAGGTGTGTAAGAGGAGGAAGCTTTAAAGAAATACAATCAAGCTAAGACAGGATAAAACCATGATTCTGCTATAGAGCTGCGTAAATCTGGCTTTGACTGACCACTCAATGCAGATAAAGAACAAGTACTATCTCCACTGAAGAAAGAAGGGTTCTAAAGACAATAATCCATATGAGATCACTTCAAGAAAGCCAAGAAAGGACAAGTTGGCCAATTCCATTTTCCTGTCTGTCTATCCCCTTTCACTGGCAAATCACTGTGCCCTTATTTAAAAACCACCTCTTACTCAGTCCTGTTGAGTGCAGTCCCTTGATATAGCTGAAAGATAATTCTACTAGTAATGAAAAACTATGTTCAATAAGCAAAGTTTTACATAGCCTAGAATGACCACCTTGACTTTCTTTGCATACATAAGTGCATTGCTATAATTGAAGATGAGCAAGTCTTTTGGTCCTTTATATGTGTAGTGTTCCAGATAATTTATAGATACAGTATATAGCAACAATGCTATCTGGATGGATGGCTCAGTGAATCATCAGGCACCTGGTTGCATAGACAGAAGTTGGTAATTCAGTTCCCCTACTGTGCATCTCAGATGAGCAGACTTTGTGGCCTTGGGTAAGTTGTGTAGTCTCTAGAATTGCCATAATGCTCTCCCACAAAACCGGACAGATGTATACTTGACAAAAATGGGCAGGTTATCTACAAAATAACCTTTTTAAAAACAAACATAACATAATGACAGCTATAAAACACTTTCACATTAAATATATCAATGCATAAATGAATTTATTTACAACAGTTTTACTTCTTACTATAGGATGACCTGTTGTACCTCGTTGTGGTCAACTCTTAACATCCTCCGTTCCAGGAAACACGCTGGTCACACTTATCAGGTGGTGGTGTGAGGCGAGGAGGTTAAGATTTGTCTCCAGGTATACTTCAACTCCAATGTGACGAGAGTTTGAATTTATTTTAATGGTGTGTTATAATACACAATCAGTAAGTTTTAAAAATCCGGGACTTTAACATGATTTTTATAAAACTGGCCTGGACAATTTTTTCAACCTTGAATCCGGGACAATCCCGGTTTTCTGGGACGTTGGCAACCCTAGTAGTCTCAGAATGTGCTCAAAAGGAAATGGTAGAGAATTCTTTACCTAGAAAACCCTGTTAGAGTTGCCATCAGTCAGAGCTAACAACAATTCTAACTAAAGCAGATTCCTTGTGTATACCCAAGATCAGTTTACAGACTGAAATACTGTGAACTGTTTGTTTTTTAAAAAAAGAGAGTTATAATGCAATATTGCTGCCACTGAGACCTTCAGAAAGATTTTGTCCCAGTGATGACAGTGTATCTGCCTGTAGTAGTGCATACTCGATAACAGAATTCTTTTGTCTATAACACTAAGGTCCAGCTACCAAAATTTAATTTTTCTCCTTTTCAGATTCTCCACTCCTATGTATGAAAATCAACAGCCCTGTGGTGCCTGCAGTTTTTTGTTTTGTTTTTGTTTTGTTGTTTTTTTGTTGTTTTTGTCTTAAGCTTTCTGGGATGCAAAATGTTTCTTCAGATGCTTACGGGCAACATTATAGATCCACGTCTTCCCCAAGATATGATGAGGTAGGAGCAGCCACTGCTCAAGAGAAAGCATTTAACTCTCTACAGTACTTTTGGTCTGTTTCTTTTTGGTCAAAATAAAACTAGCCGTATTAAGCATCCCTTTTTGAACAAATTTCATGCCACTAGATCTCACTACTGCCCAGGCATTAATAATAATTTCATGTCAGAGATTATTCTGGGTTGAAAAGATTTTTGCTGGATAAACTCTGCTTGGGGGATGCCCAAATGAGGCTCCTTTCATGTCCCCAAGTTAAGAAGTCCCCTTAGCCAATGCTTCACCTGTGGAATTTCTCCCAGGTACAATTGCTAGAAGATGGTGAGATTCTTATCTCTTCCTTTGATCTCTTTGCCTTAAACAAATGACAAGAAATGATAAATGACAAAAACTATATATTTTAGTGGCATTTTGCCATTTTGGGGGATGTAGAATACCATGAAGCTGGAGGACACTGTGATAGGATTAAGCAGCAGTAGCAGGAACCATGTCTGCAACTCAGAAAATGAACAAGGCTGTTGGTTACATCCTCATTTCATATGCCTGGGTATCTCTCCATTGCTCCAAGTGGTGACATACATTTTGTTGTTCAGCAGGATTGCCCATGGCAGCGCATACATTAGTAAGCTACTGGTGACTTCAGCTCTCTGCCTCCAACAATCCAGAAAAATAAAAGCAGCATTTCAATCATCACTCTTATGTTAAACAACTGAGTGCTAATTAGATTATGGGTTATGAATTTCAAATAGTTGTCATTCTCTCACTGCCTGACTTCATGTCTGCCTCCTGCTTTTTGTCTGCATGCTCACCGTGCCCATTGCTAGGGCACTGATATGAAGGGGGCATGAAGGGTGCATAGCTGTGCTGCCTTTCTAGAGCACATGTTTAAAGCAAAATGAAATAAAAATCAACAAATGAACAGAAGTAGCTTAAGAAGTCTCAATAGCCCACCTCTCCTTTCAGTAATTAGCACTTTAAGTCACTTAAGAAAACCTCTTAAGTGGAAAAAGAAAGCATTGTTATTTACAGTTGTATCCAAGAGTTTCAAACAGAAGAATAAAGAAAAGGAAGGTGAATCTTTCAACCAAGTGTCAGGGAGAGAACCATTGTTGATCCCATAGAAAGCTCAGCAACACAGGGACAACTAACAACATGTAAGTTGTGTGGTATAAGGCTGATGACACCATCAACAGGGACAATCTTTGGCAATCAGACATTTTCTCTCCCAGTCATAAGGACCAGATTGGCCCTGAGTAATCCCCTCATCAATAACTTGTGGGGGATTGACAGTAAAGGTAAAGGTAAATGTCACCCTTGCTTGAAAGTCAGTCATTAATTACTGAAAACTGCTGTGACTAGGACAACGTTAATGGCATTTAGTGATTTTCAGTAATTTAAAAACGTTCTCCTCCAATCCGGTGTCTCCTGTGGGTCTTAGGTGATTAAGGAGATTACATGGGATCTGTGAAGGCCCCAGTGTGGAGGAGAAAATGTTTAATGTCCAAAAAAATTGTCATAGCTGATAATGTCATAAGCCTTATGCCAGGGAACCTATTTCAACAGGATTCTAGCCAATAAACTGCTATAACAAAGAGCAATTTAATGCACAACATATTAAAACAGCAACTGAAGAGAACAACTTAAAACAAATGTAAGCCTTCATGGAAGTGAATGGTAACCTGCAAAAGTTCACACTGAAATATATTCTTTCATTTTTAAGGAGTCATGAGATTTTTGTTTCTATTCTTGTTGTGTTTTCTTTCTTTCTTTCTTTCTTTCTTTCTTTCTTTCTTTTATATACAACCTCATGTCAGTGGCCAATCTAAGGCCAAGCAGTGGCTGATCCACAGTCAGATCAGGAAGACATTCAACTTCCTGTGGGATTGTTGAGTCAGTGTCAGGCAGGCAAAAAACGCACTCCATGGTAGTTGGGACAAGAAGATGGCAGCAGTATAGGGGGGCAGGAATAGGATTGCCATAATTCTTTCCCACCAAACGAGACAGCCACGTGACGTCATTGCATTCTTCAAACTGTGTATGCATCGGATGGGGCTGTCAAGGAGGCTGCGGCTCTAAGACCCTGAGGAATCCCCATCTGGGGTGGGCTTTTTCCCCTTTTCCAGTGGGGGAATTGGAGCTCTTCGGGCTGCGTCGTTGCTCAAGATTTGCCAGCAGATTTTTGCAAAGAGTTAATTCACTGCCTCCATGCCTTTCTTTCAATTATCCAGCTTGCTAGTGTCTCCCCTCTCCGGCGGACTTCTCAGGGTGCTGTTTTGCCTTCACCGCTTGCAAGTAGGATAATTGAAAGAAAGGCAGGGAGGCAGGGAATTAACTCTTTGCAAAAAAAACCTTGGAGGAGGGTGATCTTGCTTCCTTTGTTCGAATTTTAAAATCTGGGACTTTTACATGTTTTTTCTTGAACCAGCCAGGACAATTTTCCCAAGCTTGAATCTGGGAAAATCCTGGGGAAACTGGACATATGGCAACCCTAGGCAGGAAAGAAGACAGAAGGGACAATTGTAACACTGATGCTACAAGTTGCTGCCACATACAACCACTTCCCTGTGACCCATTAAAAGAGCAACAATATATTCCTTTGGAGAATTTGCAGTCTCTATTATCTGAATGTGGAAGAGAGAAAGTGGATTGTGTCCCTTACTTGCACAAGCACTGTATGTCCCCAGAAAGATTCTTGATAAATAACATTCAGCCCAATTACAGGCAGAGATACAATCTTTTCTTCTTCTTTTAAGGAAAAGATCTTCTGGTTATTGATTGCATTTGTTATGCAAAGATATGGCATCCCTGCAGTGCTATAAATTCCTTTCATATTGTCACCAACCAAATACTCACTTCTACATGTAGGTTGTATTTTATTCCGTATCTTGGCCAGATGTGAAACTGCCAAAAAGAAGGCACCTTTTGGTGAGTTCATTCTGCAGTTCTTTTGCCCAACCTAGTGTGAGAAAGATTAGCCATCACAAGGTGGCTGTTGCCCAGGGTACACCTGATTGTGGTTCAAAAATACCACAATCTTCGAGGAAGCTCTTTCTGTGGTGAAAACGTTGAATGGTAAACAGTGTGGGGGGGACTATGTGAGCATTTGGTATCTATCACTTGAACACAGCTTAGGAAATATTTGCAAGACAAATGATGTTGCCCAGCACAAACCCATGATCAGCAATTAAATCTCCTTAATTTCTCTATAACTTAAATGAATGATGTGCTGGTATAGGTCAGAGGATTGGAGAAACTGGATGAGGATCCATAGCTCATGAGGTTGTGTTTCCTGGAAGCAGACTTAAGTGTCCTGCCACCTGTGAGGCCTTGAACAAGCTGACCCAAGCACCATGAGAAAGGACTGACAACCCACATTTGAGTATTTCATATCTAACAAATCCTGGGAAGAACAGAGCAAGACAGAATTGACTTGACAGTACATAATTATTAATAACAAAACGGGTATAATGTATCCATAGAGGTTTCTCATGTCTTGTAAAATGAGTGTTACCAATGCACAGGAACCAAGATGGGTGGGTACAGTTGCGTTTGTCCTGGATTGACCCCACATCACACAGGGATGGCACTTGCATGTGCACATGCGCTGCAAGAGAAAGGACAAACATAGGAAGCAAGGGTTAAGAACCATCATTCTTCTGTCGCTGCCAGCATCACACTAGCACTCTCATTGCCCATCCATACTTTGCTTATAAATAAAATATGGTCAGAGAGCCAATCTTGAAACTTCTGCTTAATGTTTGCATCTACTTATAGGGAGGGCCATTATTGAACATTTAATTTAATGTCTCATTATTTAAAACATTTGGATAGCATTTGCTCTCCCTTATCATGGAAAACCCATTTAATAAAATAATCTCCAAATGTATTCTATTAAAACCTAGAATTTTTAGCATTGCTTTTCCCCTCCTGTTTGTTCACTGAGTGGCTAAACCTGACAGTGACTCTGTTGCGCATGCCAGCTGTGATCCCAGGCATTCATGTGCTCGGCTTGCTGCACAAGCCATAATTGAAGAGGTGGATGTTGATTGCTTCCACTCCAGAGCTAGATGTAGCATTAGCTAATCAGTATTCATTCTGAACCGTATTTCCCAAAGTACATGATGTCTCAGGGCCTGTTGGCTGTCAAGATAGCACTCTTTAGAGCTCATGAAACACATGCTTGTAAACCTCTGCCAGATGGACTGATTTGCCAGCAGCTTTGTTACCATGCTTTTTATTTGAGAAAAGAATTATATTACATGAATATTATTTATCTTGGTATTATAGTCTTTGAACATGGAAAGTTACTGTTAGAATGCTAATTAATTATAGGTTGAGTTCTGAGCACACACACACCATAGTTAACTACCAGAATAGTCATAATTCTTTTTAAAGTCATTTCTGAAACGTAACTAAAATAATTATTTATTGATTATTTAAAAATATTTTAATGTCACAAACAGGTGACCGGTGGTGCCAAATAGACTGTCCTCTTGACCTTGTTTCCAGAACAGTCGCACAGATGCAAGGTAACAGCATGAGACTCAGAACAAGCAATGAGTGAATCAAGAGATATTCCTTTTTTCAGAATGGGAGGCACTGAGGAACAGGATAATATTCTTCCTCATGGAATACGACAGGGGAAGGGAAGGTGCCGGTCATGTGACTAGTGGCAAGGGAGGAGATGAGAGGCTAGCATGGTTAGAAGAAATATGAAGGGAATTGTGGGATTATCAAAGAGGTTAAGATCCTGTTAGTCATTAGTAACTGCGAAACTGAATGAAATGAATGTGGTTTTGCATTCATACCATGGGGTCATGTTCAAAACTCTAACACCCAGTGGCATTAGACCAGTGGTTCCCATTCTTTTTTTGGCCATATCCCACCTAAGCATCTCTAACATCCTGATGCCCACCCTCTGTGACATATGATTCTTATTGTTCAAAAAGTGAACTCTTATTCATGTGGAGGAAGCCTGAAAGACCATTCACTGTTAATAACTCATTCTCCAATTGCCCCCCTGTGGGCACCACTACTCTAGCCCATTTACAGTATATTGGTCCCCCTTTCCTCAGTCTCCTTATTCTGCTCTCAATGCCACTTCTCTATACTTCCTTCTCCTCCACCCATATACCCTACGATGATGACAATGATGATGGGGAAAATGAGTACCCAGCATGTTGTGGACAAAATGTTACTTACCTTGTGAACCACCCAGAGAGTACACTAAGAGCTATGGATTGGCATATAAGTGTAATTGCTATTGCTATTGTGGCAACGATGAAGAATAAGCAAGCATAGGATGCATGTAGCACTCTCTCCTGGTTGGTTTTATGGTTGCAAAAAGTCATCAATTACTAAAATGGGAGAAGTGTGCTTTCGAAGTTCCAGGAGACACAATTATCTTCTTAAATAACAGGAGGGGGAAAGGTTTGGTCCCCTTCCACCACCACCACCCAACCCTGAGAGTTCTTTGCATTTTTATACAGTACTAGCATTTTTTGTCTGGCACTGCCGGGCAGGCTTTTTATGTGTATTGGTGGTCGGGGTAGTTTTGGGGGGTACACACACACAGAACACAACCACACACATAACACAACCACACACACACACATACACACAACACACAACCCCACACACACAACCACACACACACACACACAGAGAGTACACACACACAACACAACCACACACAGGGAGAGAGAGGGGGAGGAGCTCCGCATTCTGCTCTCTCCCCGCTACCCCGCCGAAGCCGCGCAGGGAGAGGAGGGGCTCCCTCCTCCCCCCTGAAGCCACGGTGAGGCCGGCGCCAGTCTTCTGGGTGGTGGGGGGATGATGGGTTCTCCCCGCCGAAGCTGTGTGGGGAGAGGAGGGGGTCCCCCCTCCCCCCCAAAGCCACGGCAAGGCCGGCGCTGGCCTTTGGGGTGGTGGGGAGACGATGGGCTCTCCCCGCCGAAGCCACACAGGGAGAGGAGGGGCTCCCTCCTCCTCCCCGAAGCCTCAGCGAGACCGGCGCCAGCCTTTGGGGCGGTGGGGAGACAATGGCTTACCTGTGGGAGTCAAAGGCCTAGAACGGAGCACCATTCTTGGTCTTTGTCTTCCGGAAGCATCAGCCTTTTTTTAACGTGTGCACCGCTTTTCTAGCCTCCTCCGCGCTCACGTCCTTCAGACTAATTGGCTGAGGGATGGCGTGGCGCGGAGGACGCTGGGACATGTAGGGGTTTTTTTTGTTCGTGTTTGTGGGGCAGTTGCCCCACTCTCGGCGACCGGACCCTTGCGGTGACCCTCAGATAGTCTAAAGGTAAGTGTGGCCGGCTCGGTACAGGATGGTTGGGCCAGGTGTGGCCTCTAATGCTGGACACGCACCAACCTACCCCCTTCTTATAGGTAAAGATCTAAAAGTGGTCTAAATTTGTGAGGAGAGTCTGGAGTGGCATATAGCTGGTGTGGTGGCTAGAAAGGATCCCTGGGCATGCTGAGATTGCCTATCCTTGGCTTAAACACAATCTAGTATACAGCTACAAAGCCAAAATCTTTTCTCGTCTTATAGCTTTTTCCCCAAGCAGTTAAGCAAATGAGAAAATAGACTGAATCTCAGCCATGTGCTGTTACCAATGCAATTGTTCACATCTGTCCTATTCTATTTACACATCTAAAATTATACTGTCGGTGGCAAGGTGAAAAGGCAAAAATGAAAGCTTAAATACTTAAATCATAGGGCTTGTCAACAACTCAGTTTGGAATCAGGTCTTTTGAAACTGTTACTGTAAATCTTCTCTTTACAAATGTGGACATGCTTTTTTCTTCAGCTAAGTGGAAGCAACACCTCTGATGCTCCTCTGTTGTGTCCCCCTAGTGTTTTATAATTAAAAAATAAATCCCAGCAGTTCATACATAACAAGCGTGACTGGAAGGTCAGTCGTCATGTTCAGGATAATGTTCTTTGGAGCAAAGTGTGGTAGTTTGTGGTGATGCACTGGCACAGGTTGCTCAAGGTCTACAGGGCCATCATGACCTGATTTAGATGTTACACTTATAGTCTATCACCATGATGGCAAATCTTGGTACTCTAGGTGTTGTTGGACTTCAATTACAGAAGCTCAAGTCAGTACACCTGCTGATCAGGGCTCCTGGGAACTGAATTTCAAGAACAGGTGGAGAATGAAGGTTCGCAATCACTGGGTATGGCTTCTCTTAAGGAATCAGTCCATTTCACATTTACATTTCCCTTTTCTTGCAACCTTCCATATTTTGTAGCATAATGTCTTTTCCAGAGAGTCTTGCCTTCTTCTGATGTGGCCAAAGTAGGACAGCCCCATTTTATCATTTTTGTCTTGAAAGACAATTCAGGCTTTATTTGCTAAACCCTAGAGATGGATACAACTGGCTTTCAAGCAAGGGAATCCTTTACCTTTACCTGTCTTTATTGTCCGGTTTTTGCATCCATCTATACATGATGATGGGGAATACAACAGTGTTAGTGATCTTGATTTCAAGTGACACATCCTTACACTTATGATCTTGTCTAATTCCTTCATTCCTGTCCTTCTGAATCTGTCTTTTTCTGATTTCTTGGTTCATTTTGACTGATGAGTAAACCTAGGTATACAAAATGTTTCACTATCTCAATTTCTTCATTTTTAACTTTAAAATTATGTACTTTTCCCGTAGTGGTAATATTTGTTTTCTTAATGTTCAACCACAATCCTGCTTTAGCACTTTCTTCTTTCACTTTCATTAAAAGTAATTTCAAATCATTGGTGTTATAAGATGGTGCCATCTGTTTATTTTAAGTTATTGATATTTCTTCCACCAATTTTCACTCCTCCTCCATCTGAATCTGGTCCAAGTTTCTATATGTTATATTCTGCATACAGATTGAACAAATAAGAGAATAAAATGAATACTTTTGCCTACAGAAAACCCATTTTGTCTCCCCACATTGACTTAATGTAACTTCTTGTTCATGAAATAAATTATGCATCAGGACAGATATCTCTTCCTGCTTTCAGGAGGAAATTGTCAATGATTTTGTCTTTAAAAAAAAGTAATGCAGCACATCTGCAATGCCATAATGGAGTGTGGAGAAAAAACTTCCTCTGCCCTTCCATGGAGAAAAGGTTTAATTTGCCAATATCCTGAAATGGCTGTCTTAAGCCACTTCACTATATGGGACATGCATAGCAGAAGGAACCAGACCAAACATGGTCGCTTGAGGTGTGTATGCCATTTGGATGCTAGGTTCACACCAAATGACATACTGGACTTCTCCATGACCTCTAGAGAATGTGTTTAGCAGCATCCAGCCCACTTCAATGAGCCCATGTAGACAAGCCTTATGTATGTGTATGAGAGTGTGAGACATATCACTGTACAGTATATGGATTTCCCATCCTACCTCCTAAGCAAATGTTAAGTGTACAACATTCATATAAACACCATCACCTTGATTCAATGTGAACCCTGCTGCTGAGAACATTTCTGCCAAGGTCACAATGGACCCAGAAAGGGGAAAATGCCCCTGTGCAAAATGCACAGCAGACACTGTTCTCTACTCTTCAGAAGCTAGTTTCTTTTTTTTTTTTTTTTGACAAATTAAAGTCCCCAAAGTGATGGTGGGGAGGAAATACTGAGACTTTGAGTTCCCATCTCCTCTGCAAAAAGCATTAATAGATATGCATCCTCTTTACAGGGACTGCGGTGGCTCAAGTGGTTAAGACGCTGAACTTGCGACTGAAAGGTCAGCAGTTTGAGACCCGGGTACTGCACAATGGAGTGAGCTACCATCTCTGTCCAAGCTCCTGCCAGCCTAACAGTCTGAAAGCAAGAAATTGCAAGTAGATAAATAGGTGCCACATCAGTGGGAAAGTAAACAGCGTTCCATGCACTCTGATGTCTAGTCATGCCTGCCACATGTCCACAGAAATATCTGCAGACGCAGACAATGCTGGCTCTTTGGCTATAAACAGAGATGAGCACTGAACCCTAGAATCGGATACGACTGGCTTTCGACCAAGGGCGACATTTACCTTACCCCAGTGGTGGGATTCAAATTTTTTTACTACCTACTCTGTGGGTGTGGTATGGTGGGCATGGCCGGAGGGGAAGCCCTAGGTTGCACCCGAATTAAGACTACTTTATTTCAAAACGGATGTGCGGGGCAGCCAGAATTTCTGCAACCGGTTCTGGCGAACTGGTGCAAACCTGCTGAATCCCACCACTGCCTTACCCTCTTTACACTATAAGGAGACAATAAGCATTTAAATGAATAATATGGCATGGCTGGTTATTACACAAGTAAAATTTCATATAAATGGCAAAGAAAATTATTTGAAAATATTTATTGAGTTTATATTAGTGACATAGGGTAAAACAATAAAAAGAAAAATATGAATATGTCATGTGAGCATTTCAAAGGAAATCCCTTTTTAACATTTATAAATATATGGTGTAACTATTAAGATCATATATGTAGAACAAAATTGCTTATATAAGTTAAACAGAGTTGTTTAATATATTAGCATATTTTGCCCGGCGGTGCCGGGCTTTTTAAAATTGTGTTGGATAGTGAAGGGTTTGGTGTTTTTTTCTTGAACAATTGGTGCTGGACTGTTTTAAATGGTGTTGAAAGGTTTTGTGAATTTGTGGCTTTGAGGTGCTGTGTCCTCCTGCGGCGGACTTGCGCTCCCAGTGTGTTGTTTATTTTTATTTTTTGCGCGCCAGCTTCCTCAGTGCCGGGCTCTTTAAAATGGTTTTGGAAGGGTTTTGGTTTTTTATATGCAAATGAAGTTAGTTTTTTATTGTGGTTTTTCAAAATTTTATTTTTACGCATGGGCTGTTAGAAACTGTGATTTTTTGTTTTTTGTTTTGGTTCTTTGGTTTTTCAAAAGAGGAAAGGATGATATAATTTTTTATAATTACTGTATTTAACCAAATAATGTGTTACTATGTGAATTTTTTAAAATAGTTGTGCCTTGGATAAAAAATTTTGAAATGTGTAAGAATATGTTTTTTTTTAAATCAGTGTTTCCATACTGTGTTTAGATGTTTTGTTTTGTTTTTTTTTGAGTGAAAACTTATTTTTTTTGAATTTTTTGTGATTAGTGTGAATATTTTTGAATGATTTGATAACTTATTTCAGTGTTTTTGGAATTAATCTTATTATTTTGAATATTTTTAGATGTTTTTACTCTTGTGGCCTCTGGGTGGGGCTGGTGAGCTTTTCTTCTACTCTACAATTTTTCTATACTGTCCTCTGGGTGTGGCTTCTTCTTCCAGTAAGTATTCTCTTTATTTTCTCATTTTAGTTCCAGTCGTCATGGAGTGAAGACGTCTCATGGTAAGCTCTCTGGTTTTATTTGGGGGGGGGTTGTTTTGGGTTTTGGGGGGGTCTGTGTGTTTTTTCTTGTTTGTTTTTGGCTGTTTTGTGTTTCCTTTTTGTCTTTTTGATTTTTGATTTTGAGTGTTTTTGACTGTTTTCGGTTTGTGTTTTTGTGTTTACTTTTTTAGGGGTGGGGGGTCTTTCTTTTCCACGGGCCAGGCTCAATGCCTGGCCCGTGGAAAGGAAAGGCAGGGGCGAGGGGGGCTTTCTTTTCTGCAGGCCATGCTCGATGGTTGGCCCGTGGAAAGGAAGGGCAGCGGCGGCAGTGGGGAGATTTACTTTTATTTTTCGTGCGCCGGCTGCCTCAGCGTTCTGTACGCTCATGGCGCGCAGGACGCTGGGGCTTGTAGTTTGGCGTGCGCGATTTTAGGTAGTGCAACAGTTTTTTCCTGCGGCTTATTTTTGATTGGCCGCGGCGCATTTCTGAATGTTCCTTTTGCCCGCGCCGCCTAGCCTGATTGGCTCTGGTGCGGCGCAAGGAACATTGGGAATTGAAGTTCCCTTTTTTTGTTTGCATCCGGGGGGCTCCTGCCCCACTGGCGAAAATTTCAACCCGACAGTTACCTGCGAACCCTGTTCGGGCGAGTGCACGGAGGTTCGGACGGGGCTAGTGGGGCCTGGCTAAACATCCTTTGTCACATTCCAACGGTTAACGCACCATTTTATAGGTATAGACAAACTCAGAACACTGGTAAAATATAAGGCAGTGAAATAACAGTAGAACAACAAAGTAAATCTGTCTTATTTTAGAATATTATAGTTTGTTCAGTGTATCGCTCTGAGGCAAATCAAGGAAAAGTTAAAACAGGTTTCAGAGCATAGTAAGCTCAGCAAGATAAGGCATGCTTTGAAGACTAAAGCTAAGATAAACACTGAAATGCTGTTGCTAACTGAAATAAAGAGCACTGCTAAAATGACACTTAATTTAATTTAATTTAATAGTTCAACTTATTCGCCACCCACTCAGGCAAGCTTGACTCAGGGCGGCTTACAAAATTTAAAACCGCACACAATAAAAACAATTAAAATTCCTAACCCCAATTAAAAACCCACCCACCTCATGCAGGAGAGGGTGCATCTTATGATACATCTTATAGTAAAAGCCATCTTATGGTAAGAGCCTGTGGGCAGGAGCCACATTATCCTCAGGGCTCCAAACCTGCCCCGCCAGTCAGGTCTTAAGTCCTTTCCTAAATGGCAGCAACTCCGTCTGTAACCGTAGCTCAACTGGCAGGAGGTTCCAAAGGGCCGGTGCGGACACAGAAAAGGCCCTTTTTCTTGTTCCAGAGAGGTGAGCTCCCCTAGGTGATGGAATCCTTGGCAAATTACAAGCACTTTAAAATACATTCTTAGCCCATTTTGACCAGAGAGAAATGGTTTTAAATAGATTCACTCCCCTTTTTTTCCCCTGCCCTCTGCTAAGCAGGGAAAGTAATTAATTTGCCAATACAGTGATTGTCAGATGTAATATCAAACTGACCTGAACTACATGTACCACAATGCCTTGCCACTGTAACCCTATTCCCTTGAACCTTATGCCTCTGACCTCATCCGACCCTATTAAAGGACCACCTCAACCTCATACCCTTCCCTTCCATCTTTGACCCTTGATACAGCCACTGACCGCCATGCGGGCAGTGAGAATAAAAGACTTTAATTATAATATACTGTCTCTGGAGTTATTGGGCCGAACCATCTGAAACACTCTTACAAAATGGTAGCAGAGGTTTGGTTCGCCCACAAACAACAAATGACCAAAAGAAGGACCCGGCTGAACAAAGGAGGGTCCAGAACACGAGCCAGACCAACTGGACCCGAAACTCTGGAACAGGCAATCGCACGACCCCAAACGGTAATGGAAGAGGACAACCCCAACCGGACCATCACGGAGATGGACCCAGATGGCCAAACGAAGGCCGAAACCGGAGGGGCACCCACCGAAAGGGACGACCAAGACGAAAGCCTGACAACCAAAATCCACAGGGCGATAGCCGGGAGAGGAATGATCCCCACGGCAGAGCTACTGGCCTTGATGAACATCGGAGATGAACTCCACACCAACGGCATGGTAAGCTCTACCCCGAGATCCTCCATGGCGGGAACCCCAAGCACCGCGCCGAGTTCAAATCTAGCCGAGATAGCTGACCAATTACAAGCGGCGGCCCTAGATTCAAACACACCGGCGGGAAAACGCACCGGAACAACAATACCCACAGATAACCCGCGCGCCCCAACCACGCGAAGAAAAGAAAAGGCCCTGGGACCCCGGAGGGTGGACACACAGACCCTAGAAATGCGGGACATGCCGACCCTCAGCCCCCAGGAACTAGAAGAGGAGCGGAGACCCCCAAGCAGGCACCACGCCCCCAAGAGAGGCGCTGCTGACAACCGGGCCGAACTCCTCACATGGGCAGAGGCCCCCTTCGCAATCAAAGGCCGAAGGGGACACGACCTCTCCTCGGAGGAAAGCCACCGCAGACCCTTCCCAGCTAGAAACCGAAGGGGATGCAGCCCCCCCTCAGAAACACGCTACCGCGAACGGGAGGAGCGCGAGACCCGCAAGGCACGCATCCACGCGGGAAGACCGGAAGCACACGCAAGGCAGAACAAAGAAAGTGAGGCCTACCACGACTCGCTGTCTGCCTGAACCAAGTGCAGGGAATGTCCGGAGAAGGAAGCCGACCTCCACGCGGAGCCACGACCCGAGGAGCCGGAGCTACGACGACCCGAACCCCCATCAGTCCAGCAAAGATGGCGGCCTCCACGCGACAGCTCCACAGGACCCTCCGATGAGGAAAACAGCTCCAGCGACGAAAGCGACTCCTCACTGACGCTCCAACCTGAAGCAGCAGGACCTCCGAGACAGAGATCCACTCACCTCGGCAGCCAGCAAACAATGAGGTTCACGCAGGCGCAAGAGGAGCAGGAGAACTCTCTCTCTGGCAAAGAAGAGGAAATGCAGGTCAACTCAGGTTGCTCCATGGGCAGAGGACCAGCGAACTCCCTCTACAGGCGACCAGAAAAACTGCAAATGGGACATCCAATAGCAAATATATGTGTACCCATCCCCCACTGCCAATATAAAGACAGCCCAGGGCACCAGGCCAGATCCAGCAAAGGAAGCAATGCCGGCCAGCACAGCCAACTACCTCACAACTTCCCAATCCTTCGCATGACTGGGGAGAACCTAATGGACTGGGCACAACAATTCCAGGTAATTCTGATGAGGGAGGGGGGCACTGTACCTGATCCAGGACCCACCAAGAAAGCCATGGACCCTAAAGGTGGACAGACTACACCACAGAGTGTTCTGTTTGCTTTTAAGCTCTATTGACACTTCAATGTATGGGAGTATCCCTGATGGGCTAACTGTGCATGAGGTTTGGGGAATATTGTATGAAATGTTTTATTGCAATGAAAGGACTACGACCTGCTTGCTATTGAGAGAGTTGTATGCATACAAAATGAAAGAGGGCTCAACAATGAGCGAGCACCTGATGAAACTAAACAACATGAGATCCGACCTCATAAGAAGGGGGGAAATCGTGACGGATCAGCACCAGATTAGCATTATATACAACTCCCTCGATTCAAGCTGGGACTACTTCCTGACTCAGCTGGATAATTTGGGAAGTGACAATGCCACATTGGGGTACATCACTAAGAAACTCATAGCTGAGGATAACCTTAGGAGAAGTAGGGCCACCATACGCAGAGAGGACAGGCCACGCAAAAGAGTCACTTTCCCTGAGCAAGGGAGCCCTAGTTTTGAGTGTCACACATGTGGACCAAGGAAACACAAACCCACACGCGATCAAACACGCCATGAGGACACTCCGAGACCCAGACGTGAGTCACAAGACGAATACCCATGCAGACACAAGGGCGACAACGACAGGGGGGGACAGACGACGAAGGTCACCTAGCCCAAAGAGAGAGCTTAAGCCACAGAAGGGGCAAGATAGACACAAACCAGATTCAGTGAACGTGGTCAAGCACAGTGAAGGGACCAGCAGCCACAGGGCAGACAGGTCTTCAAATGCACACCTACAGCGGTGGCTGATCGACTCCGGGGCAACCACCCACACATCATGCCACAAGGAAATATTCAACTCATTTGAAGAAGATTCCTTCAGAATCAAAGTCGCCAACCAGGAACATGCAAGAGTAACCGGCAGGGGCGACGTACTCATCCCTGGAATTGGTCAGGTCAAAGGCGTCCTTTACTCTCCTGAAATTCCATATAATGTCCTGGCCACCACCAAGCTCACAGAAGACCCCAGCCTCAGGATAGTCTTCGAAAACAAGAAGGTGTCCATCGAAAGAAGGGGAAAGCAGATTGGAAGAGTGGAGCTCATAGGCGGCCTACCGTACCTCATTGCCAAGGAAGCCGAGGATGGACAGGCCACGATAGGCCTAATCGACGGCACTGACGATGAAGAGATGCAGGACTGCACCGCAGACGACCCCAGGGAACCCGAACATGAAGACCCAGAAAGGGAAAACAATGATCACAACAGTCCCACAAGAAATGAAGGGGTTGGCAGCGCAGAGCATAGAACACTGAGGGTATCCATAGGGAAACAAATACATGATGAGTGTGCGCACCTGTTGCACAGAAAATTGGGACACATAGGTTTTCCGACAGTCAAGAAGATGCTAGGGTGTTCAGAAGGACTAAGGATCAAGAATTGTGAGAACTACCTGGAGTGCTCCGTGTGCAAAAGCTCCAAGGCGAAAACCGAGGGACGACCGAAGACATCCTCCAGGAAGTCAAGCCACCCTTTCGAATTGGTCCACCTCGACCTGGTGGGGCCACTCGAGAGATCCTTGGGCCAGAAGAGATTCTTCTTGACGATAGTCGATGACTACAGCCGATACGGTTTCGTATACACCCTCAAAAGCAAGGACGAGACCTTCAGCAAGTTCAAAGAGTTCTACCAAAGGGTGCAAACTCAGAACAACACCAACATAAAGAAACTGATGACGGACAGAGGATCGGAATTCCTGTCCAAAGAGTTCCAAGACTGGATAACCGAGAAGGGGATGCTACACTACAAAACCGCACCATTCTCAGCCTTCCAGAACGGAGTCGCCGAGCGAAGGAACGGAGTGCTCCAGACCATGATCAGATGCGCAATTGAAGATGCAGGCCTAAGCTTCTCATACTGGGGGGAAGCTTTGCTGTACTCCAACTACACACTGAACAGGCTATGGTCTGGCGTTATCGGAAAAACGCCCTATGAAGCCATGTACAGGCAGAAGCCCAAGTTGAGCCACCTTCACATCTTCGGTGTGTTCGCAGACGTACACATACCAAAACAACTAAGGAAGAAGGGGGACAAGATAACGAAGAAGCTAAGGTTCATGGGGTACGAACCGGGCTCGAAGGCATACCGCTTCCTAGACCACAACCTGAGAATAGTGATTTCCAGGTCGGCCACGTTCCATGAACACGCGAACTGGAGTAAGATACACGCAAACGAGGTACTGACAAATGAGTCAGTACAAGAAGGAACCAAAGCACCCTCATCCAACTCAAGGCCCAACAGACCAGTGGACACGCCACCAGAGATGGATGAGACCAGGCAGTTGCATCAAAATACCACTAGTGTTGTGGAGACTGAACCTCCAAAAACCCCAGCAGAGGCGCCCCGCAGGTCAACCAGGTCAACCAAAGGCCAAACTCCCAGAGGACTAAAGGAGTATGTGCTGGGCATAAACACCTACCCTGAGACACCAGCAAGCTTTGATGACATAGACAAACTGCCTTCCGAAGAACAGGACAAGTGGCGGGCGGCAATGGAAAAGGAGATGGAGAGCCTCAAAACCCTCGGAGTGTACGCTCCTGCTGAGGTTCCTGAGGGACAGAGGACAGTGGGAACAAAGTGGGTGTTTAAAGTAAAATCGTTGGAAAATGAAGGGGTAATGTACAAAGCGCGACTAGTCGCCCAAGGGTTCACCCAACGATACCCTGACGACTACGAAGACACGTACTCCCCCACAGTGAAGCCAGAAAGCGTAAAGGCCGCTTTAGTGATGGCAACCATCCTTGAGGAACAAGTGTACCAGTTTGATGTACAGACAGCATACCTCCATGCAGACCTTGACAAGGAAATATACGTCAGAGCACCACCTGGTTTTGGGTGCAACAGAGGGGAAACGTGGCTACTCAGCAAAAGCCTCTATGGCCTAAAACAGTCCGGCAGGAGGTGGTACGAGTGTCTGGCCGAGGCAATGAGGCAATTGAACTTCTTCCCAGTCGAAGACGACAAATGTGTATTTCTAAGGAAATCACCAGAGGAAGTTGAAAAGGTCCTAGTGTATGTCGATGACCTATTGTACTTTGGGAAAAGTAAGTCCAAATGCGACGAATTCGCTCATGGACTGCAAAATGAATTCTCCCTGAAAAACTTCGGGAGAGTGAACAAATACCTAGGGGTGCAAGTCTCAAGGATACCCAATGGCTTTGGACTCTCCCAGAAGGAGAAAATAGCTGAACTCCTTGACAGATGCAACATGGCAAACGCTCACCCCTGTGGGACGCCTATGCAAACAGATTTCTTGAAAAACGCCTACGAGGAAGGGGAACCGTTCGAAGACGTCAGCCTCTACAGATCCATCATTGGATCGCTGTTACACATAGCCAACTGGACCAGGCCCGACATTACGCTGGCAGTAAACCTTCTCTCACGCCATTCCAGTAACCCAAAGGCGTTTCATTGGGCGGCCGTCAAGAGACTGCTGAGATACCTGAAGGGCACCATGGAGACAGAATTACTGCTCACCCCTCGAATAGACAAAGAAATCAACCTGTCATGCTACGCCGATGCTGACTGGGGCGGATGCTCAGGAACCAGAAAAAGCACATCCGGCTACATGGTGATGTTGAATGGCAGCCCAATATACTGGTGCACCGAGAAGCAGAAACTGGTTTCTACTTCCACCGCCGAGGCCGAATATGTCTGCCTGTCAAACGCTGCATGTGACCTTATCTGGATAAACGAACTGATCTCCCTTATCTGGGAAAAGCCCAAGCTCCCCATCACCATCCACGAAGATAGCCAGGCGGCCATAGAGATAGCAAAAGGTGACACTATAAACCGGAAATCTAGACATATAGATATCAAGTGCAGAAACGTGAGACAGATGATAAGAGAAGGCTTTATAGAGCTAACACATTGTGAAACAAAGTAACAGGTGGCAGACATACTGACCAAACCACTCCCCTCAGCTCAGCATGAGTACCTGTTTGGCAGTTTGTGTCTTAGAAAATGAAACGCTCAAGTATGCACTCAATGTAGTCAGCCCATATGATATTAGAAGGGGTTTTGTCAGATGTAATATCAAACTGACCTGAACTACATGTACCACAATGCCTTGCCACTGTAACCCTATTCCCTTGAACCTTATGCCTCTGACCTCATCCGACCCTATTAAAGGACCACCTCAACCTCATACCCTTCCCTTCCATCTTTGACCCTTGATACAGCCACTGACCGCCATGCGGGCAGTGAGAATAAAAGACTTTAATTATAATATACTGTCTCTGGAGTTATTGGGCCGAACCATCTGAAACACTCTTACAGTGATACCTCATACAACGTCCAAACTTGGTTCCACAAGTTTGGACTTTATACGGATTTGGACTTTGTATGAGGCATGCAAAATCCTAGCCGCGATGCCTCATACAACGTCGTTTCCATAGAGATACATTGTACTGTAACAGCACAGACTTCAGGGCATAGTCAAGGAAACAGACAGGAAACTGACAGAATTTTAAAAAATCATTGTCTAAAGACTAAATACATTACAAAAACATGTCAAACAACCCTGATTGTCCAAGAACCTGAAGAATGCTGCAAAAATCCCAGGAATGCTTCTAAAAATTCTGATGAAAAAATTCAAAAAAATTCAAAATCACGCTCAAAACCACTCCTAAACACTCTTCGCCTTGTGCAAAACCCACAAGAGCAATGCACACATGTGTCCTGCCTTTTATACTGCCCAGGCACAATGCAACCTGGGAAAAATCCAATGCCTCATACAAAGTTGAGCAACTTTGTATGAGGTAACTTTTTTCAAGAAATTAGGCGATGTTGTATGAATTTGATGTTGTACGAAGCGGACTTTATATCAGGTATTACTGTACTGTATCTGGAAGTGGCTCACTTATTAAGCCACTTCCTTTTATTGGCAAATTGATAATAGTGCAATCTAGGCAATCACACATCAAGAAAAAGTGTTCCTCTGGAATCATCCTAAATTGTTTTAAATAAACAATCTGCCCCAGATGAATCTGGCATGGACTGGTTCACATTAAGGACAGTTTGGAATCTCTAACAAAAATTGGTAAGTTAATGTTTTTCAGAATGCTCCCAATTGTTCCAGCAGAGGGCTAGAGAGCAAGCTGAAATCCTGTGTAGCTGACCTCTCACACGTACACAGAAAGAGCCTCCTCGAAGATTGTGGTATTTTTGAACAACAATTGAGCATATCCCAGGCAACGGCGACCTGTGCCAGCTAATCTTTCTCACACTAGGACAGGTGAAATGAACTACGGAATTAATTCACCAAGAGGTGGCTTCATTTCGGCAGTTTCACATCTGACCCAGACACGAAAGAAGAAGACTCATCTGCCCATGCACCATTTAGCTTCAAATATTTCATCAAAGAGCGTTTTTAACATTTCCCTTGTTATCTCTCTTTTGGCCATCATCAATGGAGTCTAGTCAGAATGCAAGAATTCCTGGAATGATTGTGTGTAAGAATAGCATTGTCTTGTAGACACTGAACATAGAAAAATGTTGCTCTATTAGAGACACATGGATGTTAGCTTCATTAGCCTAAAATGATATGCCCTGTCACTTCTTTAGTTGTTCTGAATGTGACAGATATCTGCATTCTTATGTGTACGATGTCAAAACAAATCCTTGTTTGTCTGCCACATTCTTCTTCATAAAGGCATTCCTTTTCATCAGCTTGTCTTGTGTGCATGTGTGCACATGCACACCAGTGATAGGCATCAGCAGGTTCGCACCAGTTCGCCAGAACCGGTAGCAGAAATTCTGGCTGGCCCCACCCATCCAAGTTTTGAAATAAAGTACCTGTAGTCCTAATTCGGGTGCAACACAGGGCTTTCCCCCTGGCCACACCCACCATACCACGCCCACAGTGTGGTAGTAAATTTTTTTGGAGCCCACGACTGATGCACACACATACATAATTACCCCCACTGTGGGAACAGAATGCTTGGCTTGAAAGTGGTTTAGTATGTCCCAACAAAGCTATTCTTCTTATAGCCTTGATGGTGAACCTTGGCACTCCAGATGTTCTTGGACTTCAATTCCCAGAAGCCCCCATGAATCCACACGAATGGGTTTACTGCGATTCATCCGGCCCACGCCGCCCTCGTCGCTCCTGGAAGCGGAAGTAAAACGCGCCCATATGGGCGCGTTTTACTTCCGCTTCCAGGAGCGACGAGGGCGGCGTGGGCCGGATGAATCGCAGTAAACTTATTCACGGGGGCTTATGGGAATTGAAGTCCAAAAACATCTGGAGTGCCAAGGTTCACCATCACGGTCTTATAGTCTTAATTTACCTAACAAGGTTCTTGTGAAAATAAAATTGAGGAACCATGTAAAACAGTGTTAAGATTTTGGAAGATGGACGGGATAGAAATGCACTAAATAAATTTACATGTACATTTCCATTCTCCTTTCTGCTTAACTGTCAGGATGTACCAATTGTATGTTCCCACAGTTTTATGCACACTTGACTTTTTGAGGAAGAAGGTATAGCCAGATAGTTGAAGAAGCTTAGCATGAGTCAACAGGTCTAGGAGTCTAGGAGAATTAAGCATAGATAGAAAAGGAGTGGGTTAAAGAGCAATCCAGACAGAAAAAACACAGTGAGCTGTGTGAACCAATGTGACTGGTTTAAGGCTACAAGTCTCAGCTTTTGTGTGCAAAACATTCATTGACCTGAAATGGCCTACTATGACAACAGCTCAGTTAGCAACTACTATACTGCCATCTATAGGTGGGATTCTTTCAAACTTTCTCTCTCTTTACGTGGTTTATGCAGGAGCTCTTGGGGACATGACAGGAGCCTCATTTGGGTGTCTCCTGAGCGGGTGTTTCTCCAGAAAAAATCCTTTCAACCCAGAGTAATTTCTGACATGAAATTTATTTATTTACACAGGAGCTGCAACTGTTAGACACCATACTGTAATTCTTTCACATAACTCAGTATGGAGAACACCACTATTCCTTTTATCTTTTTTCTAGACTTCAGCAAAGGAGGAGAAATCCACAAAACAAACAAGCTTTTTCAGGAAGGTGGGAAAAGTGTTAAAGCAACCCAATGCTTATACAAAACAGATTAGGACTAAATCCCCATTGCATTTATTCTCTACTCTTGTTCCTGTTCTATACAAAACAGATCACATCTTGTATATTTCCACTGCAAATATTATATTTGAGCCAGATTAATATATTATAATATTATTATTGCTGGTGTCCAGCTCATTTGGAGAGTTGCTAGTTTGAGGGAAGATAATACCAATAAATCCCTTCAAATGAATTCCAAGTATTTGAGCATGAAATGACATAGGGGACAATTTCTTTAAAGAGAGTAGGGGTAGAGAACTGCTAAAGAAGAGGTTTCCCCCATAGGCTGCATAGGTTTGCCCCAAACAGAACCGCCTTTGGATTTTGACGTAGGCAGCAGCCTAAGTCAGTGGTGGCGAAACTATGGCACGCATGCCAGAGGTGGCACTCGGAGCCATCTCTGTGGGCACCCAAGCAGTCATCCCAGCACAGTTTGCCCCTCCCCTCTGCCCAAAAGCCCAATGGGAGCATTTTCTTCCTCCCCTGTTACTATGATGGCACTTTGTAATAAATAAGTGGGTTATAGGTTGCAGTTTGGGCCTGTCAAGTATCCTGGATTGGCTGGGATTTCCTGTATTTCTCTGCTCGTTCCTCCCCTTTCCCGCTGCCGTCCCATGTTTGAATGGCGGGGAAAGGGGTTACTGCGCACGCGCACCCATCACAAATGGGCTCTGCGCGTGCGCAGAAGGGTTCTGCGCATGCACAGAGTGGTTCTGCGCATGCGCAGATGAGTTGTTGCGGCACATGCACACCCGGGCCAGAGCAGTTCCTGTATTTCCAGGAGCCGTGCTTGATGGGTATGAGTTTGGGCACTCGGTTTCTAAAAGGTTTGCCATCACTGGCATAAGCCTAGGGTACAATCAAACTTTTCAGCGGCTGGTTCATAAAAGATACGCATCCAATGCCTGGCCAGGGCATTCCTCACAATCCTTATCCACCACATCCAACACCGATCAAAGAAGAACCATGGAACATCAAGCGCAGTTAATAACAATTAGCAATAGCAATTACACTTATATGCACTGCCCCATTGTTGTGTTCTGTACTGTACCTTTTACAATGTATCCATTCACGTGTATCCAATGTAACCATGCTTGTGTAACAATATAACCAACAGCTGCTTAACTGTAGCCCTTGCAATAGGACGCGAGCTAATGACCACCTGGTGGCAATAGCGAGCGTTCAAGCTCTCTTGGCCCGGACTCACCAGCAAACAACAGCGCGGGAAGATTCCCGCCATCAACTACACCTGGACAAGAAGGGCGTGACCGTCCATGACGTCACGCGGACAGTAACCAATAGACTGTCGAGGAGCCACATTCAAATGTATAGCCACCGTATATATTGAGCTACCCATCCGCCATTACCTCATGTTCCCCCAGATCATCATGCAATAAACCTGTGTTAAGCCAACCTTTCGGCTGTTTCATTGTCTCTGGTCCCATACACTAAATTGGCGACGAAGGTGGGATATGGCTGCCCACGGGACCAAGACATGCGCCGGTTTTGAAATCAGGAGACCGGCAGACTGGGACATCTTCGAGATGGACTTCCAGGGAGCCCTGGTGGAATCCGAAGTCACGGATGAGGCAAAGAAAAGGGCCATCTTCACCAGGATGCTGGGGCCAGACACCAAGAGGGTCTTGGTGGACCTGATCGCGCCGAGGAGGGCGAGTGAATTCAAGGTGAAAGAACTCATGCACATGCTGCGTGAGTACTTCCGGCCCTCGACGGCGATGTTCCCCGCTCGGAGTGCGTTTTGGAGGCGAGTCCAAGCGCCCGGGGAGACGGTCGCCGACTTCGCAGCGGCCCTGTGACTGGCGGCTGGCCCATGCAAATGGGAGAACGCAGAAATCACACTAAGAGACTGCGTGCTGTGTGGCCTGAGCGATGCCGAAACTCAGCGCACATTGATGAACCGCGAGCCACCCCCCACATTGCAGGAGGTCCTGAAGGAGGCACAAGCCACGGAAGCTACGAAGGCCGGGGTCCAGGAGCTCCAGGACTGGCGGCCAAAGACGGGCAAGGCAGAAACTTCGGTGCACGTTTCGGTGCACGCGGCCCGGCGAGTTTCGAAGTCGTCCGCGGAGAGCAGCGACGACGAGGACGTCCGGAAGGTCCGGAAAGAAGGCTGGTGTTGCGACGGCTGCGGAGCGAACCACGACCGCGCCAAATGTCCCTTCCGGAAGGCCGAGTGTCACAACTGCGGCCGCCGCGGGCACATCGCCAAGGTCTGCAGGAAACGGCGCGAGGCCCGGAGGAGCTCGAGAGACCGCGCGGCGAGGCCCAAGGACGGCACCCAGGCCGTGAGGAAGCGAGACGGCGTGGGCCGCATCGCCGACGACAGCGAGGACGAAGCACCGGTGTTCAGCGTGTCCGCGGGACACCCCCGTTACTTTGTTGAGGTACTAGTACAAGGGGCCCCCATTAGGATGGAAATTGACTCGGGGTCCTCTTATTCCATCATTCCCCAGAAGGAGTTTCTGAGAATTGCCCCCCACGTGCGGCCCAAACTCAAAGCTTTGAGGTCCACCCTTCGGGACGTGCAAGGGAATTGCATTCCGGTGTTGGGGGTTGGGAATTTTCAGGTCCAATTTAAGAAACACGCCGCGACGCTCCCCCTAGTTGTTCTCAAAGGGGGGAATTGCAGCCTCCTCGGGACTCAATGGTTCCAGCCCCTGGGTTTGTTCATTGGGGGGGTGCACGCCGTTGCCGTTGGGACTGACCCGATCCAGGAGGTGTGCGACGCGCACCCCGAAGTCTTCAAAAAGGGACTTGGGAAATTTAAGGGACCCCCAGTAGCCTTCGACCTAGACCCTGAGGTCCGCCCAATAAGACTCAAACCGCGCCGGGTGCCATTCGCGCTCAAGGACAAAATAGAGGCGGAACTGGACAAATTGGTGGGCCAGGGGATTCTTGTTCCTGTTGATTCTGCGGAGTGGGAGACTCCAATTGTAACAGCACTGAAGGCCAACGGGGAGGTGCGCATATGTGCTGATTACAAGTGCACCATCAACAAGGCCATTCGCCCTAATGCGTATCCGGTGCCGGTAGTCAGCCATTTGCTGGCCAGGTTACATGGGGGAAAGTGTTTCGCTAAGCTCGACTTAGCACAAGCCTACCAGCAGCTCTCGGTGACCCCAGCTGCCGCGGCTGCACAAACTATAGTCACCCATAAGGGGGCGTTCCAGGTGACGCGCCTTCAATTCGGCGTAAACTCGGCGCCTGGAATTTTCCAGTCACTCGTGGAACGCCTCCTGAAGGGGCTCGAGGGGGTGTTGCCTTATTTTGATGACGTATTGATAACGGGGGGGAGTCAGGCCGAATTGGCAAAGAGGTTGGGCAAGGTCCTGGCGATATTCGAAAGGGCGGGGTTGAGACTGCGAAAAGACAAATGCGTCTTCTTCGCGACCGAGGTCGAATTCCTAGGGTTCCGTGTCACGCCTGAGGGAATAAGGCCGTCTAAGCCATCAAGCAAGCCCCTCGCCCCACCTCCAAGCCCGAGTTGCAGTCGTTCCTAGGGCTGCTGAACTTTTACCACTCCTTCCTTCCCCGGAAAGCAGCCGTGGCCGAACCGTTGCACAGATTGCTTAAAAAGGACGAGGCATGGAAGTGGGGCGACGAGCAAGAGAGGGCATTTAGTGAGCTTAAGCGGCTTCTGGCGTCTGATGCCATCCTAACCCATTTCAACCCCAAGCGCCCAGTGGTCCTGATCTGTGATGCATCCCCGGTGGGGGTGGGGGCGGTGTTGTGCCACATGCTGGAAGACGGGAGAGAGGCCCCGATAGCGTTCTACTCCAGGTCCCTGTCCCAAGCGGAGAGAAACTACGCCCAGACAGACAGGGAAGCATTAGCGATAATTGCGGGAACAAAAAAGTTCCACGACTTCCTGTATGGCCGCCCATTCACAATCGTGACCGACCACAAGCCCCTACTAGGCATTTTTACCGCAGATAAGCCCACGCCACAGATCCTGTCCCCAAGGATGCTTAGGTGGGTCATTTTTCTTAACGCGTATCAGCACGCGTTGGTGTACAGGCCCGGGAGGGAGATCAGCCATGCGGACGCTCTATCGAGGTCCCCTCTTCCCCAGGGTAAAAGCCACGTGGGCGGGGAGGAGCCAGACCACCAGGTGCTGATGATAGAGGTCCTCGACTCGCCCCCAATACTGCCCGCCGACATCGCCAAGGTGACCGGCAAGGACAACATTTTAGCAAAGGTTAGCTCCTGGGTGCAGAAAGGGTGGCCAGCGTCCTCCCCGGCAGCAGAGTTCGACCCATTTTTTTGAAAGAAGTTAGAGTTGTCACTTGAGAGGGGGTGCCTTCTGTGGGGCCAGCGAGTAGTGATCCCGACGTCCTTGCGACCGCGGGTACTCAAACTCCTGCACGTCAGTCACCCTGGAATTGTGCGCTCCAAAGCCCTGGCACAGAGCTATTTCTGGTGGCCCCAGCTAGACGCCGACATCGAGCACATGGTCGGCACTTGTGAGCCTTGCCAAAGCTCCAGACCAGAAGAAGCACGCCTGCCGCACAGGGAGTGGGACGCGGCGAAGGGGCCGTGGTCCTGGGTTCATGTAGACTTTGCTGGCCCATTCCGTGGGACGCTGTTTCTCCTTGTGGTGGATGCTTTCTCCAAGTGGTTGGAGGTCATCCCGGTTACAAGCACGTCCACGTCCACGACCATAAAGCACTTGCGGAGGGTTTTTTCCATGTTCGGTTTACCCGACACCCTCGTAAGCGACAACGCAAGTTTTTTCACGTCCTCCGAGTTCAGGGCATTCACAGAAATCAACGCCATTCGGCACATCACCTCCGCTCCTTTTCACCCTGCCACAAACGGCCAAGTAGAGCGTCTTGTGCGCACCACCAAGGATGCGCTGCGGCGCATGGGGCCCGGGGACCTAAACCATCAAGTGTGCCAGTTTCTGCTAGGTTACAGAGTGACTCCCCTAGCGTCAGGATACTCCCCCGCAGAGCTGCTGATGCGCAGGAAGCTGACCACCATACTAACTAGGCTAGACCCCACAAGAGTAGAGGACAAGGGGAAGAACATTAGGATGGAGGACACAAAGAGTTTCGACGTGGGTGCCCCCGTGTATTGCAGGAATTATGCCAGCGCGGGTCCGGCCTGGGTACCGGGCGTCATCCTAGAGCGGACCGGCCCCGTCTCGTACCGCGTCGAGACCGGTACAGGTCTACTCTGGAGGCGGCACGCGGACCAGCTCCGGCGCAGGGTCCCCGGCGAGCAGGACACGGACCGCGGGAAACAAGATTCAGCGTTAGGGTTCTCCCCCACCCGTTCAGCCCAAGGGGGAGGAAAGGGGGGCCATGGGTCCCCACCAAGGGGGGAGGAAAGGGAATCTGTCCTCATAGACATCCTGCGGGATCGGTCAGCAGAGAGAAGGGAAGCCAATCTCATAGATATCCCGCGGTATCTCCCCACTAATACGGATACCCCAGCAGATTTAGATTTTGATTTTCAGAACCGGGGAAGTTTTGCGGAGTGGTCCCCCACCCGTCCAAGCGAGAAGAGGGGTTTTTCGTTAGCCCCAAGTGTCTCCGGTCTGCCCACAATGGAGTTTTTCCCTTCCCCCAAAACCGCCAAACCACGGCAAGCCGCTAACAAGTCTCCCTCTCCCGTTTCAGGACAAGGGACCAGGGAACGAGGAAGCAGTAGCGCCCCTGGGGCAGGTCAGCCCACATCACGGCCAAAACGCGCTTGCAATAAGCCATCTTGGCTGAGGGACTTCGTCCCATCCTAGGGGGGAGGGATGTTGTGTTCTGTACTGTACCTTTTACAATGTATCCATTCACGTGTATCCAATGTAACCATGCTTGTGTAACAATATAACCAACAGCTGCTTAACTGTAGCCCTTGCAATAGGACGCGAGCTAATGACCACCTGGTGGCAATAGCGAGCGTTCAAGCTCTCTTGGCCCGGACTCACCAGCAAACAACAGCGCGGGAAGATTCCCGCCATCACCTACACCTGGACAAGAAGGGCGTGACCGTCCATGACGTCACGCGGACAGTAACCAATAGACTGTCGAGGAGCCACATTCAAATGTATAGCCACCGTATATATTGAGCTACCCATCCGCCATTACCTCATGTTCCCCCGGATCATCATGCAATAAACCTGTGTTAAGCCAACCTTTCGGCTGTTTCATTGTCTCTGGTCCCATACATTAAACCCATAATGCTTCGTGCACTCTCTGAGCAGTTCACAAGTTAATTAGCATTTCCCGCCCCCTGGGTCTTCATTTTACCGACTCGGATGAAAGGCTGCGTCGACGTTTCATCCCAGTCAGGATCGAACTCACAAATGTTTGAGCTGTGTTAACAGCAGTTAACAGCAGAGGGACTGCAGTGGCTAAGACGCTAACTGAGAGGAGGGAGGTCAGCAGTTCGATTCCCAAGTACTGCAGGACGCAAAGGGCTCCCGTCTCTGTCCCAGCTCCTACCAACTTAGCAGTTCGAAAGCAAGAAATTGCAAGTAGATAAATAGGGACCACTTCAGTGTAGAAGGTACACAGCGTTCCGTGCGCTCCAGTGTCTAGTCATGCCAGTGCCACATGACCACGGGAACGTCTCCAGAAGCAGACAGCGCTGGCTCTTTGGCTTTGAAACTGTTATATATTAGTGGCTGGGAGTACTTCAGGATCTTGACCCTTACCTTGTTAGGTCCATAGGAGTGTAATGTGTAAGGTGGGTTACTGTTGCCTTAAGGCAGCTTATGTTATACCATAGTGGGGATCAGGTGGTGCGGGTCACACTAACAGCTGTGTGCTGCCCCACCTATGGGTTTTATGTATATATTGGGGCATGGGTTGTGGCAACCTCCTCCTCGCCATCACCCTGCTTCGTTTGTGCATGTGGCCACGTGTTGAGTAGGGCGGGATATAAATTGAATAAACATAAACACATAACATAAAGTATCTTTTATAAAAGCCGGTGTGAACTACCTCCTCGGGACCAAGTATTTTGTAGAAACAGAGATGAGCACTGAACCCTAGGGTCGGATACGACTGGCTTTCAAGCAAGGAAACAGCAGCTTAACCACTGCGCCACCACCAGGGCTGGCCGAGCCTCGCAGTGAACATGGGCGGAGGGTGGGCTGGACGAGTCTTAAGGAGAGGTATGGGAGAGAACGTATCCGCCTCGCACGGAGAGCGCATGCGCGGTGAGTGAAGGCGGCGGCGGAACGTGCAGCTGCGCGTGCGCGCTGGCTCGCTGTCGCGCGCGGGGCTGCTACTGTAGTAGTAGCCATGGGCCGGCGGGCGGGCGGCGTGCCGGAGCTCTTGTAGCCCAAGGGAGGGAGGGGTGGGTGGGTGGTGGTGGGGAGGAGTGAGGGATGCTCGGAGGAGGTCAGGCGGGAGTCCGGGCCGTGAGGGAGGGCGCCGGGCGGTTCGGGGTCCTCCGCTCTTCATTGGTCCGCCGTTGCCTGGGCGACTACTGGGAGCGCCCGGGGTTCCTGGTCCGGGGCGTGGGGGCGCGCGCGCCGGGTTCCAACCTCTGGCCGCGGAGGTCGGGGGCGCGAGCCCTGAGCCGGAGCGTGGGGCGCTGGCGGGCCGTGGAAGGGCGAGGTGAGCCCGGGAGGAAGGAAAAGAAGGGGCCGAGGTGGGTGGGCGGACGACGAAGTATTAGGGGCAGCGGTGCCAAAAACGTGGTTCAGGGAGCCCGTCACTATGGCCTGCCTGGGGGCCGGGCCGGATCTGGCCCCTGATGCCAATTCATCCGGTCCGCGAAGCCCTCGTCACTCCTGGAAGCGGAAGTACGTGTTTTACCAATACGAGCACGTTTTACATCCGCTTCCAGGAGCGACAGAGGGCTTCGTGGGTCGGATGAATTGGTGTCGGGTGCCGGATCTGGCCCCTGGGCCATAGTTTGGGCACCCCTGTATTAGGGGGACACCGACCAATTTAGGGGGTTCACATTGCTAGTCTTGTTGCGGTTACAGACTCTGTTTTAACAGCATGAAGAGTTGAAAGGGATAACCTCCTGCTACAGTGTTATAATGTGTATTTTATGATCTAACACAGTGGTTCCCAATGTGGGACCCACGCCCCACAGGGGAACTTCAATTGCCAGAATCTTAAGTCAGTACATTAGCTGATCAGTGCTTTTGGGAATTGAGGCTTGGGCTTCTGGGAGTTGAGGTCAGCAGTCCGAGACCCGAGTGCTGCATGACGGAGTGAGCTCCCGTCTCTGTCCCAGCCCCTGCCAACCTAGCAGTTTGAAAGGAAGAAATTGCAAGTAGAAAAATAGGTATCGCTTCTGTGGAAAAGGTACTACAGCATGTAATCATGCTTGGAACATGACCGTGGAAATGTCTGCAGATTCAGACAATGTACATGGAATTGAGCGCCGATTCCTAGAGTTGGATACAACTTTTGAGCAAGGGTGACTTAATGTGCCTCAGTTAGGGAGACCTAATCCTCTACTAGCCATATTCCACTGTCCCCCTATTATTCTGGTGAGGCCGGATTTAAGGGCAGGAGGGATGCATTGTATGTACTTAATCATCCAATTGCAATAAATGAACAGGCAAAAATGCTTATATAAATATTATTTTTTGCTGTCAACCTTAGGGGTGGGTGGGATGAATACTGTGAAGTGTCCATATTGGAAGTACAGTGGTACCTCATACAACGATTTTAATCCGTTCCACGGGGCTCGTTGTATGAAACAAAGCGATTTTTCCTATGGGGTGCATCGTACAACAATTTTTTTTGCTAAGTAGTTTTTCCCATTGAAAAATTGTTATACAGGACGCCATCCCCCCCCCCCCCCCCGAAAAAGAACCTAATTGTTATGTGATTTTGTTGCTATATGGGGATATTGTTGTATGAGATCTACTGTACTTTTTATGGGGTAATATTTCTTTGCTATAATCCACACTTAAGAAGAAGAATCAAACCTTGTGTGCTAATCTTTGAATCACATCTTTTACTGCAAACGGGGAAAATGATAGTACTGTATTACAGTATGTAATTGTACTTTGATCCGAGGTATTAGGTAGGAGTCGTGTGTTAAATGTTTATTTTGTGCACCATTTTTCTCCAAGTAAAAGGACCCAAAGTAACTTGCAGAATAGTTAGAAGACAAATATTAAAGCAATTAAAATTGCAGCAGACAGAATCCTAGTGTATATTTCCACCAGTGTAACATCATTAGCAGAACATTAAATGGTGAATTACCGTAAATAAATAAATAAGCATAAGCATTTCTTATTGTACATCATGTGACTGGTGTGTGATAGAAAACGCCTTTACCAACTTCTTAACATGCACCAATTTGATACTAAAAGTTATACTGATGGCATTATACCATTGAGCACAAATAAGAGGCCATTCAACAATTATGTGATCCTTGAGGAGGGGAGGGAGTCTGCCATCTGAATTACTGAAAATTATGTGGGGGGGGGGGGTGTCAGGTCAAATATTATGTAAACCATTTGGAGCTGTTGTGGTTTCAAAACATGCCACTTTTTTAGGTTTAAAAATGATCTCTGGGAATTTTGATCCGATTTGAGATTATTGATTTGCTTGTGCAGTCTGCATTAGGCACCAATAGTGAAAAGCTCTAAAAAGTTTCGATACAAAAGCTCTGGATTACGTAGTTTTAAGGGGGTGTTGAAGCGAAAAGGTCGGATTACATGGGAGAGAGGGGGTCAATTTTTCCCAAAAAAATGGATCACATAATTGTTGAATGGCCCCTAACAGGATTCTGGACATTACTTTAAGACCAATTAAACATTGCTTAAGACCAATTAAACTGGTAATGTATGGCTGTAAGAGCTGGACCATTAGGAAAGCTGAACGCCGAAGAATAGACGCCTTTGAAATGTGGTGTTGGCGGAGAGTTTTGAGAGTACCCTGGACAGCGAGGAGAACAAATAGGTCAATCTTAGAAGAAATCAACCCTGACTGCTCATTGGAAGGTCAAATAGTAAAGATGAAGCTAAAGTACTTTGAACATCAAATGAGAAGAGAGGATTCACTTGAGGAAGGCTTGATGCTGGGAAAGGTGGAGGGCGAAAGAAGAAGGGGGCAGCCAAAGATTAGATGGTATTGTAGACACAATGGGCACAGAATTGGGATGGCTGAGGGGGATGGTGGAGGTGCCTGGAGGAAAATGGTCCATAGGGTCGCAAAGGGTCGGAATCGACTGTGCAACTGAACAACAACAAGCATTGCTTATTAAAACAGCCATTGTAAAGCTGAGCCTCTAAGTTCCACCTTATAGAGGCAACCTAGAAGGATGCCGTAGTGATTGATATCAAAAGACACTGAGAACCCATCAGAACAAGTAAAAACATACTTCCCGTGTCCAGTTCCTGTCATAAATTCCCCACTAAGCCAGCCAGAACTGTTCTTGTACTATAAGCTGGAAGCTGTATTGAAATACGTCTAGATTTGAGATGTCACCATATGTTCCATAGCCTTCCTCAAGAATGGACTGTTTAAGACTGGCTGGTCATTATCTAATACAGTGGAGGTCAGGAAGGGCTTTTTCAGCAAAGCTCTTAGCACCACCTCTTTCAAGCATGCTGGAGCCCTACATCTTCTAAGGAGTCATTCACAACTCCTCTTACAAGTCTCCTTAGGTGCTTTTATGAACCGAAAAAGTCAAAGATTCAGCACACATGTCATGGCTTGCCTCCTCAGAGACCCTGTCTATAACCTTGGAGGGAATGATCTTCAGATTCCCTGTATTAGCAAAGAACAAGCAGAGGCAAGTACTGTATTACATCCACAGGACCTGTGTCAACTACAGCGTGCAAGTGAGAGGGAATGTGGGCTGTTTTATTTGGAAACTGCTGAATATGTTCTTCCACATTCTCTTCTGGTGGGCCACAATATAATAGGTCCCTAAGCACTTGAAACATCTCTGTTGGATAACTTGGTGCAAGACCGAATTATTGCCACATTTGCAATGGAATAGACCTTTCAATGGCCTCTTGCCTGTTTGGTTGGACATACTCCATGTTTTATGCCCCTTTTGTTGTTGTTTTATTACTACTATTCCCTTATAAACCAGATTTGGATCCAATCTGTGGGATGGGATACGTAGGCCAGATCATGTCTGTTGCCCTGGCCATTTCTCCATTTCAGTATTGGCACGTATATCAAATCACTACTGACATATATCATTATTCTATTACTTTATGATAAGATTAATTCTGATAGGAATTTTTTTTCTTATTTAGATGTGAATATTTCTGTCTCATCTCCACAATTTGAAAACAGCAAGAGTCGCTTTTCTTTATCTGGAAGCAGAAAGCTTTACTTTGACACCCATGCCTTTGTATGTTTCTTGGAGAAAAATGGTAAGTTGTTAACTACATTGAACCACAGATTGAAGCTCAGAAGGGTGCTTTTCATAGTCTGAGGGTAATGGAAGAGAAGATCCTCTCCTGCATGCATGATATGAGGACCTTGGAAGAGCTTAATGCCAACTGTATAAGTTAACATGTACAGTAAAACCTCGCATAAAGAGTGCCTCGCTTAGAGACTAAGTCGCTTAAAGAGCAGAATTTTCTCTGAATCGTCACCCTCGCTTAACTAAAAATAACCAAAAACTCACTGAACTAAATCGGGGTTCACAATTCCCCCCCCCCCCCCACCAGAAATCACAACCAGTCACTTATAATGGCTATGATGGCACTTTTTCCAAGTATTTTGCTTAAAAAGCAACTCGCTTAGAGAGCAATCCCATGGAATTACTCTGGAATTTCTTCTCATGTTATTCTTTGCCTTCTTAAGAATAGCCCTTGTGTACGCACTCTTTTGGGTTATATGAATTGGGATTTAGAATGGATCCTTTTGGTAGTTACCACTGCAATTGTGCTATTGTCTTTTTGAATTATTAGAATACTGAGCAGTAGATCTTGTTAGACTGTTTGATATTTTAAGAAAAATGCTTCCTTGCCAAAATGTAATTCTTTCATCCACCCATTCATATACTTCAGCTCAAAGCAGTTTAAATTTTTTTTCTTATGAACCACACCTCCAAGGAAAAATATTTGATTGTGAATGGGAATTGCTTAATTAGGTTGCACACATAGACCACACTAACAGGAAGAAATCTCCATAAAATACGGCAAGACTTAAATTCTGAGTGAATACATGCATTCTTGAATTACTAGCTATGTAGACTTATTTAATTAAAAATGAGGTCTTGCAACTGCCCAACTAGGAATAATCCCCAGTCAATATGAAGTGAGGTATTTCTGACTGGAACTTTGGCTTTAGGAATATTATACTCCAGAGCACTTTTAAAAACTATGTTAGATATAAGTGTGTTTTTTACTGCTTAGAATTGAATAGCACCATTCTTCTGATAAATTCAACACAGTCAAAATTTGCTTAATAATATTTTACATTTTTATAGGATTCACTACTCAGCAAGCTGAGATCATTGTATCTGATTTAATGAACATCATGAAGGGCAACATGGATGTGATATACAAAGACATGGTCACAAAAATACAACAGGTAAGATGCATGAAAGTATCTGGATTTATATCAAAATATATCTCTAGACTTTCTTTCCTTCTTTCTTCTGCATTATACAATTTCTGCATTATACACTTTTAAATTATGGAAATATATGGCAAATAAAACAAATCAAAATGCTAAAATAATTAGACTGTTTTTGACAAGAAGCAGACTACTTCAATAGTGTTATCTGAACCATTTACTAGATCTTTTGCACAAAATGTATAGTATATATTGTATGCACATAAATACTGCATTGACCAAATTTCTCCACATGTAGAGAAAATGTATCCTGTAGCCCTACTCTAATTGATTATTTTTTAATCTTCCTACTTTGCTTCAAAGTTTAAGTGATGTTGAGATGTTCCAAACAGAATCTTGCCATGGTTGGAGACCCACTTTGGAAGTCTCCTGTTTGGCAAATGAATTGTTTTTACTTTTCATAGGTTTAGCCTAGCTTTTCTGGTTTAATATTTAGAGCTGGGAGGTATTTTATTTATTGGACTTATACGCCGCTCATCTGGGATGGACTCCCACTCTGGCTTCATGTGCTTTGTTGGCCTGGTTTTAATTTAATAGTCATATTTATATATGCTGCCCACTCATGTAGAACCTGACTCAGGGTGGCATTACAACAAGTTATAAAAACACATAAAAACACTTTAAAAAACCCATATCCCACCCACTTTAAAAGACCCATATCCCACCCACCCATCCCACCCACTATAAAAAAGAAGAGAGAGTTCTTAATTGTTTACATAAGCCAGCAGGCGGGGACCGTGTTCCAATTAGGGCCCCATACCTTCCCTGCTACCCAGGTCTTCAATCCTTTCCTGAAGGGCAGCAATTCTCTTTGAAGTCTTAGATCTGTTGGCAGGAGGTTCCAGAGGGTTGGTGTGAACACGGAGAAGGCCCTCCTTCGGGTGCTGGATAGATGTGCACCCCTAGTTGATGGCACTATTAGAGAGCCCCTCCGGTCCACTCTGGTTGGACCGGCAGACACTCTTGGGACGATGCAGTCTCTAAGGTATCCTGGCCCACTGCCATATAGGGCTTTAAAGGTCAAAACCAGCACCTTGAATTGCACCCGGAGACAAACTGGTAACCAGTGCAGCTCCCGAAGTAGCGGTGAGGCACGGGCATATCATCCGCACCCCATCACCACCCGGGCCGCCGCATTCTGGACCAGCTGCAGCCTCCGAATGGTCGTCAGGGGCAGCCCCATGTAGAGTGCATTACAGTAATTTAGTCGGGAAGTGACCAGAGCGTGAGTGACCATGATGAATTGGTGTTGAGGGCCAGATCCGGCACACAGGCTGGAGTGACCGGCCCCCTGAACCGCGTGACCAGCCCATGGCCCAAAAGGTTTGGGCACCCCTGTGTAGGTGTTGCGGCATGCTTGATAGGATGAAGCCCTTTGTTAACATTACTAGCATAACAGTTTACATGAGTGAATATAGAGCAGGATATTATGATAGCATTAGTGTTATTAGACTGAAGTAATTCTTCTCTTTGAAAGGAAATTGCTCTACAACGGATAATGTCTCATATTGGTGTTGTGAAGAAAGATATGATTATTTTGGAGAAGAGTGAATTTTCAGCACTCAGAGCAGAAAACGAGGTAAAAAGAAGTCTTAAAAAATCTAAGATTGTTTATGTAACACATACAGTTTTGGATATATTTGCCATTCATTGTGGTGGCTGCAGTATGTGTTAAGAGCATTCTCAATACCAGCCTCCATCTAGAACAGTGTTTCCCAACGTGGGGCCCAGGCCCCCAGAGGGACTTCAATTCCCAGAAACCTAAGTCAGTACATTGGCTGATCAGTGCTTTGGGGGATTGGCTTAGGCTTCTGGGATTTGAAGTCCAAAAACCAAAGGTTGGGAAACACTGATCTAGAAGTAAAAGGAAAGATGATATCTGCCATGGGGTTTGTTAATTAGTGTTTGGTTTTGGTATAAGTTGTGTCACACGTTTTCCTTTGTGTTTTTAAAGAAAAAACATAATACAAGCAACCATAGACGTCAGTATGTAAAGCTAGTTTTTGAATTTGGCATATTCCATATTTGTTATTTGGAGTACAATGCAGAGAAAATAGGCTGTACTTGCTTTAATTTATAATGGTATGTAATTCAATTATTTATTCTTTTACTCAGATACAACAGGCACAATTTCCTAAATATATTTCTTACCTAGCTCAGGAGAAACAAAAGTAGGAATTGAGTTTTCTTCTTGTGAAGGGAAAGCTTCTTTCTTATTACATCACTGCATATGAAAGTTACAAGTAATATCTATCTCTATAATGAAAAGATCCAAAAATGCATAATGAGTTTGAGTCTTTCTAGTCCCATATAGACAGTTTGTATAAATGATGTAATGCAACAAAATTGTTCATTGATATTGGGAATATTAGTTCTCAAATCTATAGTAGACTAGAATTGGCTGTAGTTTAAGATATGTATTTGTCTAGCTTTTGCATCCTTGAACCTTGCAACTTTAATGCTTTTCTCTCTTTTTTTTAATGCAAAGAAATTAAAACTTCAACTTCAGCAGTTAAAAAAGCAAGTCCTGGTAAGATAATTGTACCCAGATAATATAACTTTACCATATATAAAATTTTAGTGAGGCATGTTGCGAGTTTGGGCTTTCTGTAAAATATCCTGATACTATAGTCCTATTCTCTGGATGGACAACTTAGTCTACCCATCCTTTGTATGAACAAAAAAGTCGGTAGTCAGCAAAAGTGAGACTATTAACTGTCTTCTAACTTAGCAAGAGGCACTTCTGAGTGCAGGATTTTTCTTCCTCATCCCAGTAAGCTAAGATGCTGACTGGGATGCGGAAGGTCAGTAGTTCGATTCCCAAGTACTGCAGGATGGAATGAGCTCCCGTCTTTGTCCCAGCTCCTGCCAACCTAGCAGTTCAAAAGCAAGAAATTGCAAGTAGATAAATAGGGACCACTTCGGTGGGAAGGTAAACAGCATTCTGTGAGCTCCGGTGTCTAGTCATGCCTGCCACATGACCACGGAAATGTCTGCAGAGGCAGACAGTGCTGGCTCTTTGGCTTTGAAACAGAGATGAGCACTGAACCCTAGAGTCGGATACGACGGGCTTTCGAGCAAGGGAAACCTTTACCTTTATATACAGCATTACTCTCTAGACCATTGTTTCCCAACCTGTGGTTTCTGGACTTCAATTCCCAGAGGCCTAAGTCAGTACATTGGCTGATCAGTGCTTTGCGGAATTGACTTAGGCTTCTGGGAATTGAAGTCAAAAAACCAAAGTTTGGGAAACACTGCTCTAGACCAGGGGTCTCCAATCTTTTAAAGTCGGGGGCCGGATCACGCTCCCTCAGACAGTTGAGGGGGTCCGAACTGATGGTCCCTCTGCCATAAACGCTTTTATGGGTTTTAACTTGTTTTTATGTATTTTTTATGGTTGTACGCCACCCTGAGTCGAGTTTTTACCTGAATGGGCGGCATAAAAATTGAAACAAATAAATAAATTCACTTCTGGCAGCAGCAGTTGAGCAAAGATGTGGCACAGATTATTTGGGGCCATGGGCCAGATTCAGCCCATGGGCCATAGGTTGCCAACCCCTGCTCTGGACAGATGAGTCAGTTAAAGAGGTCTGTAGCTCACATCTCTTGCTGGATGAAAATGACAGTGAAATTACATGTTTCCTTTAGTAAATTGTGGTGAGTCTGCAGAAGTGAACAGAGTTTGCCTTCCCCTTATGACACCTGGTTGGAAGTAAAATTTGATTACTGTAATTAGATAAGAGTACGCGTGGGAAAGCAGTGGGAAAGACAACTTCAACTTTATAAGCACCAAAAAATGGAAGGGGAATGAGGTGGAGTTACAAATAAGTAGACAAGGATTGCAAGAGTGGAAACATAGCACTAGGTAAGAAAAACGTCATCTAGGAATCACAAATTGGCATGAATGAGGCAAGGATAATCAGTTCTTAGTCCTCTGAGCAGAAACCTGGAGTGGTTACTTGTTGTATTCTTTGCTGCAGCTGAGAATGGTTTCAGGAGAGGTAGGATCTTGTGAAGAACCCTACACTATGAAATACCCTTTGTGTTAGCCGTTTTCTACTACCAGTGTCAGTACACAGTGCACTGCAGTTAGTGATATAATAGAAGGCTTTATCCACATCACATTTCTTGGTCTGTGCCTTGGTAGTTAAATGCAGGAATAGTTTTCCAGACCCCAAATTCAGGGTGGAGATCAGGGACCCATGCCCATTATAGGTCTGCTAACTATGATGAATCAAGCTGTGGACCCTCAAGGAAACAACGTAGCTCCCAGATTGCAGTTTCTTATTACTGTACTTGCAAAGGAAAAAAAATATATCTGTAGAAAACTATAGTACAGGTGAAACGCGGAAAATTAGAATATCATGCAAATGTTCATTCGTTTCACTTAAAAGGTGAAACATATATGAGATAGACTGACTACATGCAAACCGAGATATGTCATGCCTTAATTCGTTATAATTGTGATGATCATGGTGTACAGCGTACATGAGATTATGTGATGATTATGGGGTACATGAGATTGGGGGGTTGGGGTTTTCATAAGCTGTATTTTATTTATTTATTTATTTAAATTTATATGCCGCCCCCTCTCCCTAGGGCGACTCTGGGCAGCTTACGACAAGCATAAAAAATAAAACCACCCTATAAAATCATTTAAAAAACAAACCCGTAAAAACCCATTAAAAACAGTTTTAAAAGCTTACCCCCCACCCCCGCCATCAGAACAAGAGAGGTACTTTATCTTAAAAGAGCCAACGGGCGGGGACCACTTCCCCATCAGCTCCCCACACTTGCCCTGCCCGCCAGGTTTTGAACCCTTTCCTGTAAGCCATAAACATTAATATTATAACAAAGTAAAGCTTGAACTATCTCGCTTTGCATGTAATGGGTCTTTCTCATATATTTGTTTCACCTTTTAAGTTGCATTACTGGACTGAATGAGCATTTGCACGATATTCTAATTTTCTGAGTTTCACCTGTACTGTATCTGATGGTGTGGTAACTATCACTGGATGATTTGAGGTGTGTTTTATCCCAGTCTTAAAAATGTTGGCGTCTAAATATATGAGAAAAAGTTTATATTTCCTTGGGCTTTTTTTCTCTTCATGGTGATCTGAATCAGCTCCTCTGGCTTGCTTTGAATTGGCTCATAAAGAAGTCATGCAGCTGAGAAATAAGGTTTCCTCATTTACTGTTGCAGTATTTCTATATATAGATAGTTGAAGGTCTTCAATCTTTTTGTTTGAATGGAGACTACTTTCCATGACTCTATACCCATAAACTGTTCTTCTTGTTTACATGTATACCTCATACCTGTCAACTGCGGCTCCGGACAATCCGGGACCTGCACACAACGGTTCTGCGCAAGTCGTGTTCTACGCATGCATAGAAGGCTTTTATGCTTGCGTAGAACCCTTTTATGCTTGCGTAGCCTTCTACGCAAGTGTAGAAGGGTTCTACGCAAGCGTAAAAGCCTGCTACGCATGCGTAGAACGCGACTTATGCAGAAGGGATGTGCAGTACCTCTTTTCCCCCGCTGCCAGTTCCGGGATTTTGGCAGCTGCGGGCGGGAAATGGCACAAATCGGCGGCGCAAATTGGGAAATCCCGGCCAATCTGGGAAGGTTGACAGGTATGGTATACTTCCACCACTAAAAAGGTGTTTGAAGTTGTTTATGGATTGCTTAAAAGAATAAAACTAAAAAGTAAAGTAAACTAAAAAATCATAACATGAGAACTGCTTTCTAAAATTGCTGCTTTCTAAAATTGGATTCATTTACATGACTCATTAGCTTTTGGGTATTATGTAGGATGTAGAATTCTGTCTTTTGACCAAAAACATTTGAGCATGATATACTTTTGGAGGGATCATTTGATTAGGAAGCTCAGTTAATTTGTGAAGATAAAAATAATATCGATAGGAGTTTATTTAATGCATTTAGGTTTTTTGATAATTTACTTGCAACTTTCTATTTAATGTGCTTTTGATCTCTAGGATGAAAGTTCCAAAGTTCGTACAGACAACAAGTTAGATTTCAATCTCGAAAAGAGCAGAGTAAAAGAATCGGTATGTATACTTCACTCTTTTAACTAGGTTGTTTAGAAATACAGTACTGTCACGCTGTTGTAGACAATTATTTCTTTGCAGTCTTGATATCTGCTAGTCTTGGGAGATTATGTAGCTTGTCTGCCAAAATTGTGTTAATAGTGTAGGGTGAAACTCTTTGGAGACGTTGTTGAGTTTAAAATGTGATAAGCAAATAATGTACTGTACAATATCAATTATTTCAAAATATATAGAGATAATGAGAAGTCTGTCAACATTACATTTATTTGTGAAGCTTTGTTCTCTGGCACCCTCCAAAGAAGTATACTCACAAAATAGACCCTGGAACATATTAAATGACTTTCCTAATTTAGTATAGATTTATAAATGTTTAATTTAAAATCTTCATGGGGTGGTGGTGGAGCTTTTTAGCAAGGTCATTGTAAAGAATAGGGAGGGATCTCCATCCTGTTGTTGGTGAGCTTCAAGCGGCTCCCAAACCCTTTCTGTGTAGCCCTCCAACCTACTTGTTTACTGCTGTATCATTCAAGGCAGTTTCCCTCAGAGACACAGTTCTTCCTGCCTCAAGTAGCACTATCTACTGCTATTTCTCTTGTCTCTTACAAAAAAACACAGTAGCACCATTATTTCTTCTGGTCTCCATGGTTTCTTTTCTTCTCTCCCCCCCCCCCTTTTCTCGGTTTCATCCTATAGATACTAGCATTTTGATCATTCTGAATGTTTTCCTAGCCAGCAGAGCTCAGGAACCTGTAATACTGATATTTCTTCATTTATCTCTGAATGTTTACTTTAGATCTAAATTGGTAGGTTGATCATTTTGATTTAAAATGTGGCCCTTTAGACATTGGGCGCTCTAATACAGCCCCCGAATCCTAGAAGGCTGGGGACCACTGGAATAAAAGATTACAAAACAGGACAGTTAAACCTAGAAGAGCTTATAGCAATGCTGAAGGGAGTAAAACAGTGAATCCAATGCAAAATGAAAACAAAAACTTAATTCATTGATTTGTCTATTTTTCAGTGTTCACTTAATGAAAGAAAACTGTTGAAAATGAGAACAGAAATAGTGGAATTGGTAAGAAATAATTGAACTGACCAGTAATCATTTACATTGGCTTATTAGGCTTCCATGCTATCTTACTTACTAGCTGGTTGAAACATTGCTTCTACCCCTCCTTCTTGCCACAAGGGAGACAGTTCTCCATTTAACCCAATAGACCAACTTCCACTTCATTTTGTATTGAATTGTCATGAGACGAGGGTATACAAAGTACAATGGAACCTCACACAACAATCGTCCCGTATAACAACAAAATCGTATAACAATTAGGTTTGGGGGGGAAATGGCGTCCCGCATAACAATTTTCCCTATGGAAAAAAACCCACACAATTTTTCAATGAGAAAAACCACATAGCGGGGAAAAAATTGTTGTACGATGCATCCCATAGGGAAAATCTTTATACGATGCATGCATCGCATGACAATTGTTTTGTACAACAACGAGTCCCATGGAACAGATTAAAATCGTTGTATGAGGTACCACTTGTATGTGATTCTGCTGATGACACTTAATGGAAGTTCAAAATCATGAATCATACAAAGCTATTGAAATATGCAAATAATCAGTCTCGAAAACAGTGTCTACTAGTGTTTGCATTAGTATGCACTACAGTGATGTACATTCCAAAGCCAGTGCTTAACCTCCCAGATTAATACTGATTTCCAGTAGTGGTATGAATAAATACCTGTCTTCCAGTTTGGGGAAAGCTGTTAATAACATCTGAAATGGAATTTGACTGATCTCCTAAATACATATTTATTATTTAAGACCATAAAAGATCTTCTTGCACATATGCAACTATTTAAAGTAGCCATATTATAACATATGCATGAAGAAAAGCATATGCCGTCTGGAATGCTTAACGTCTATGGTATAAGTGCTAATTATGTGTTGTTTACAATGCTAACTCTTTTTCCTTTGGGGAATCATTTGGAGAACATTGCCATTTGTACTTCTCTAGTTTTTTCCTTACAGACTGAGCTCTTTGTATATTTAGGAGGAGGCAAAACCACAGATGGTGTGCTTTCATTCTGTTGCACATTTCTTGGCATCTCCTCAAATTACTAACATGAGACTATTTTAAGCATGTGGGAACCTGTACATGTGGCAAAATGTGCCAGATTAGGCTTGTATTTGGTGATTCAGTACTTTCCTGTAAGAAGCATATGTCTTTTAGAAACACATTTGTATTTTGCCCTAATTACTTGGGCTCTAAAATAAACCTGATATTAACCAAAATAGCTTCCAGGTAAACAATGCTTTATTACCATTTTTTTAAAAAAATGTTTCTTTCATGTACGTGAACATTATATGCACATAAGATACTGGTTAGACAAGCTTTAGAATGATCCTTGGTAGTAATAATCATGTGCTGTCAAGTCAGTTCTGACTTATGGTGACCCTTTTCAGGGCTTTCTAGGTAGAAAATACTTAGAAGTAGTTTATCATTCGCTTCTTCTGTAAACACCCTGAGACTGTGCATCTTGCCCAGGGCTATGCAGGCTAGCTGTATTTGCAAGGTTTTTCAAATAACAGCAAGTAAACAACCTGTATTATAGAGGATTTTTTTTTGCAATAGAATTATTTTATTTGTTTGTTTTATTTATTTATTTCTCACAGCATGCACAACAAGATCGAGCTTTAACACAGACAGATAAGAAAATAGACACTGAGGTTGCAGGTCTGAAAACAATGCTTGAATCACACAAGCTTGACAACATTAAATATTTAGCAGGTAAGTATATCTGTCTCAGTACTAGTGCTCACTTTCCCCTATTTATGTATTTAGTATGTATAACATGGAGATTTCTGATTAGTTTCTGGATATATTTTTTGCCAAACCTCCACATATAAAGTACTGATTTATTTCTCTTCTGTCATTACATAGTCAGATTGCTTGGATTTTTTCCCCACCAAAATTCAGCAAAATGTATTATCATGTTTCAAGGAAAACACATTTTAATTGAATACATAGTAAACATAAAGGTTTCCCTTGCTCGAAAGCCAGTCGTATCCGACTCTAGGGTGCAGTGCTCATCTCTGTTTCAAAGCCGAAGAGCCTGCGCTGTCTTCTTCTGCAGACGTTTCCGTGGTCATGTGGCAGGCATGACTAGACACCGGAGCGCACAGAACGCTGTTACCTTCCCACCGAAGTGGTCCCTATTTATCTACTTGCAATCTCTTGCTTTCGAACTGCTAGGTTGGCAGGAGCTGGCACAAAGACGGGAGCTCATTCCGTCCTGAAGTACTCGGGAATCAAACTGCTGACCTTCCACCTCCCAGTCAGCATCTTATCCACTTGAGCCACTGCAGTATAATTTACAAATTGAATACATACTGATGATTTAAATTATATTTCCAATGTTTCTGTTAATAATTATCCAGGAGTGGTAAGCTTATTGTCAGAAGCAGTTACTACTTTTCCCGTTCTGTTTTCATTTCCTTCTTTAATCAGATGAACCCCCCTCTCCCCCAACAACATGTTCTTTGCATTCTGGAAGCACATATCATACGCTGCTATCATGTAGGCATGCAGATCATATAGATAGATATATAGATAGATAGAGATAGATAGATAGATATAGATTTATTTATTTATTGCCAATTCATCCGGCCCCGCGAAACCCTCGTTGCTCCTGGAAGCAGAATAAAACGCGCCCGTACGGGCGTGTTTTACTTCCACTTCTGAGAGCGACGAGGGCTTTGCGGGCTGGATGAATTGGTGTCGGGGCCCGGATCTGGCCCTTGGGCCATGGTGACCAGCACCCTGAACCATGTGACCGGCCCGCGGCCCAAAAAGTTTGGGCACCCCTGATTTAAATGTTTTTGTGTTTTCAAACTGAATTGACATTTGACAGTGTGCATATTTTCTTCCCCACCCTTCTTTTCTTCCAGGTTCAGTATTTACATGCCTTACAGTTGCACTTGGATTTTATCGTATATGGATGTAGCAAAACAATGAGTTTTTAAACTACCCATATAATCTGCCTTAGGGAATGATATCTAGCAAAATAAGAGAGTCACTGCCTTTTTATTTATTTGTTAAAATACAGAATGTAACCAAAGAATGTGCCTGGAAATGAATGTAAATATCAAAATATTGATACACCTGGCCCACGTCTCCGCCATCAGCATAAACATTTACATTTTCTCAGGTGTCGTGATCATAGTGTTTCCCAGATACATCAAACATGCCTCCTAGATTAGAATCTACTGGGTTATTACAAGCCAAATTCTAAGAACAAAATTCATAAATCAGACATTAAAAATTGCTTTTGATGATACAGTTGATTCTTCTGAAGAATTGAAGAAAACTTCAAGTTTTTGGAGAGAACATGAAGAGGCAGTGTAGTTCTATGCAGTTCTGCTCAACAGTAAATAAACTGTGATCACTCTTAAATTACAGTTTAAGCTAGAAATTTTTCACTAATGTCTCATCAATAAGTTAAAGAATAAGCCAAATTGCAGCAGTAGGAAAATACACAGAATGTTTTATTTCAGGAAGTGGGTTGAAATGTTTGGAAACAGTTACTACTGGTTACTGCCTCAAAAAGTCAATATTGAGAAATATCTGTTTGTAGCAACTGTTAAATCAATGATCAAACCTTCCTAAATGAAAGTCAGCAGTAGGATCGGAGATTGCTATTAAAGTAGGGCACAGTCCACAAATATTTTTGCTTTAGAAGTTAAACCAAAGCATTGGATTAGTGATGTTTCATTAATTATTGCATTTTTATTACCTCAATAGGACCAGGCACTTTGTGGTGTTTTTTTTCTTGTCTCAGTTGTGGAAGTAACCTGATTATTGTGCACAGACTTGAAGGGGGAGAGGTTTATCCTTCTCACAGAGACTGAAATCTTTACAATCTAGTTTCTGTCTTCAGAAATAATGTAGGTGTAATACTGTACTTCATGTACTTTAATATGTTTTTCTCACTTAAAAGTTTGGCTATTTTATAAAAACTTATGTTTATCAGTTGTGCCATTTTAAAGTTACAAAGCACCAGGAGGATGTGACAAATTAAAGCAGTAGACTTTATCTGTAATATCAAAGATAGAGAAATGTTCAGCAAAAAATATGCAATTATAACTCCAAGGCTTCTTCGTAAGCTGATATAATTTAGTTCCGGGAGACCTGTATAAAAATGTATCTCTGTAACTATGGCACAAAATTGTCATCTAGTGGTTAATAATGATTTTCCTTTGATTTTAGTAGGATGAACTTGAATAAAATGTTTAGAATCACAAGGCAATATTATAAGAAATTTGGGGACTTTAATGGGACTGTACAATTGGGATCTTCTTCCCGAGAGAGAGGAATATTAGTTCCTGATTGAGTCCTTGTATGTTAAAGATATATATTACCGTACTAAAGAGATTTTTCCAGGAAATATATACACATCTAGATTGGAAACCTGGACTCATTTAAATGTTGAAATATTTTTATTTGAAGTAATTTCTTTACTTATAAATAAATGAATCAGGAAAAGATAGTGGTGTTTTTTTGTTGTTGGTTTAATGTTTATTTAATGTGAAGAATTGATGAGATTGTCATCACTGTTGAAAAATGCTTGCTTCCATGCCTCTAAATATGCCCCTAAAAATAAGACTTAAAAGTAATTTGAAACCATTACTTGTCGCACCAAAATAGTAACTTTGCAAGTTTGCCATGACTTTTTGAAATGTGACTAAATTACGTTTAACCACATTTCTGCTGACAGACAACTCTTATGGCACCAGGTAGATGCTGCCAAAATTTGGGGGAAGGGCTATCCCCATTTGAAATGTCCTGTCGATTATCCTGAGTCCATGACTGATTTCATTGGGCCATAATCAAGAAGCCAGTAAATGTAATTAAAGAGATTTTCAAATCCAGATTATGACAATTAGAATGTGTAAAGACAATAATTTGTTTCACAGTGTTGGCAAAAATCCTAAAACTATAAATGAAAAGACCAGGATTTAGTTTTTAAAAAGATAGCCAGATAATGGAAGAAAGGTAAATGACTGGGGGAAATTCAACTGATACAACAAAGTGCTTTTATTTAATTTTTAAGTACTCACCTATTTGCCTTCAAGCGCTGGAATTGTGATGAGATGGAATAATTAGGTTACTTATTTGGGTTTGGGGTGTTCTAGGCCAGCCTGGTGGTTAGTTTTAAGTGCATCAGTCATCCTGTTGGCTGGGCATGGGGAATGAAAATGGATTTTAAGGTCAGGTGTAAGAGAAGCATAAATACTAACTATACATATTGATTTATAACTGCAATTCAGCATTGCAGTCACATCCTGTTCTGCAGAAAAGTTGGAGGGAAAAGAGGTCAATAGCAAAGGATGCATCTCTTCTGTATAAACTAATTAGGTTTGCACCTTTTCAGAGAGAAGGAACCGGAAAACAAAACCCTTTAAAGATGGTTCCCATTGAACTTGCATGATGACTTTAACTATATTAAGAGTAGAAACTGATAATGATAGTACTTGTTGCACTTTGGAATTAGGGAAGAAAAGGTTTCTATTTTTAAGAGATGTCTCCTGAAACATTATGAATTATATCCAGCTTGTTGTTTGTTCTATCCCATCAAGTTGCTCTTTATTTATAGCAACTTTAATAGGATTTTAAGGTATATGAGATATTTCAGGAGTATTTTACTGTTGCCAACCCTCGGTGAATTTCCATCGCTGAGATGGAATTTGAACCCAGGATCTGACAGTCTACTCCCTTGCACAACACTAACTCAAATGCTTATTTATACATCGTATACAAATACGTATGTAATATTTAGAATATAATGTAATATAATGCATGTGTATTTCTATATATTATGTGAAACTTACTTATTGTAATAAGCTGCACTAGAGTAGGCCTATTGAATAAGTGTAGGTTTGGCGAGTTAATGCCTCTTTAGTTCCATTGAGTCACATGGGCCTACTCTAGTCATTACGTTACTAGGCAGCAGGATTACAGATGTTATAATACTTGAGAGAATGATTGAAATAAATTTGAATCTAATTTGCTTTATTTACCACAGTCGATTGAATTTTAAAATGTTTGGCTCCACACCATGACAAGATTGGAAAAAGCTAAATTGTTGATACACCGTATGGGAGAAGAGAATTTCGTAGTGCTTTGCCGTAAAATGAGGATTAGTGCAAAGTCTGAAAGTGTCTTGTCGTCTTGCAGTGTAGTAACTAGAAAACTAATTTGTTAAGATTTTCCATTTTATTAAAAATACTGATACTTGAGTTTTCTGGCTATATGTCTTTTATTTTTTTTAACTTTAATAATATAAAAAAGAGCCCTAAAAGAATAACAATCTGTTAAGAAGTAGTTTCATCACTGTTGATCAAATTTGCAAGAAAAAGTGATCTCTATTCATTATTAGAGGCTCTTAATAAAACTCTGCTATGGAGTTAAAATAGACTGCTATCTCTCAATTAGCTCTTTTTTATTCTGCTTGAAAGCAATACTGTCTTTAATGCTCTTGTCTGACAATAAAAGTCTTAACGCATTACAGGCACTCCACTACTAGGCCTTGGTTTTTAGAATTGCATTAATCCTTTACACATAACGCACCTGAAGAAGATGTTTGATTTTTGCCTACAGGTGCATTAGTGTAATTTTAATATCCTTTGCTTTATCACTTTTGACAGTCACTTGGCTGAGTGCCATACTCTCATTTGACATGTGCGTACTGGCTTGTAGAGATTAACAAAAGTGCTACTGCATGTGCATCTTCCGAACGGCCCATAAGAATGCAGTCTTAAATTAAAGAGCAACCTAAAACACTCTTATTATACTGGAAATTGTATGTTCCTTTTATCTTAAAGTGCAACAGACTGCTTGATCAGATTAAGAGGAGCTTAAGAGCTGCTGATTATACACTTTGCCTTTCCCTGGTTTTTCTCTTATTTATTTATCTATTCTATATGTTTAAAGGTAAAGGTTTCCCTTGCTCGAAAGCCAGTCGTATCCGACTCTAGGGTGCAGTGCTCATCTCTGTTTCAAAGCCAAAGAGCCAGCACCGTCTGCTTCTGCAGACGTTTCTGTGGTCGTGTGGCAGGCATGACTAGACACTGCACGGAATGCTGTTACCTTCCCACCGAAGTGGTCCCTATTTATCTACTTGCAATTTCTTGCTTTTGAACTGCTAGGTTGGCAGGAGTCTATATGTTTACTAGCAGTGTAATAATTTTATATGTGTATTATTATTTACCAATCTGTATTTTCACCAGGATGCTCAAAACAGTGTCTAGAAGGCCCTACCTTGTTTTATTCTTGCAACACCTTTATGAAGTGGGATAGGCTAAGTCACAATATTGGGTCAAGTATACAAAAGTGAGTTTCAGTGGAGTTTAAAGGCAGGCTGTCTGGTCCTCATTCCAGGACTCCAACCACTACCCCAAACTAGCTCTGAGATAAAATCCCAGCGTTAAACCAGACTAAAACTACAAAAGGTCTACATCTGGCAAAATAGGGCTCATGCTATGAACATTTATATAAGGAAACCATTCCACAATCTAGCCAGTATGACAAAGATAATTTCTCTAGTCATCTCCCTCCCTGCTTCAAAATAGTTATAGTACCTGGGCATTTGTTGTGAGAGGAGATCTTTACAATTCTTGTGAAAATCCCTGCTTTAAATTGACGCAGCCCATGCCGTCGCTTATTCAGTAATGACAGCAGATCTAGTTAGATTATAATACTTTCATGAGATTTAGTGGTGATAGAGTATTATCAGCTCTATACAAGCATTAGAGAGTCCTAGCTTGTCATTTAATTAGAGAAGAGTGCCTAGCCCTGTAGAGTTTACAACAGGCAATCCCATCCTGCTTTGTTTTTGTTTTGTGCACTAACATGAAGTTGGGGAGTGCCAGCATCTAACAGAGTCATTGGCTGTTTTTTAAAGTGCTGCATCAGATTCCAAATATTGGCTATCCTCATGGTGATCAGCCATGAAGATTGTCCTGGAAACAATATAATGCAGTGGCCTTCTGTTTGCCTTCTGCATCTCAGCATGACACCCGTACACTGATCCAATTTTGTGAGTCACTTTCTGGTCCTGAACCCTTTTGGAAGACAGAGTCCTCCTAGTGATGAAGCTGCTGCCCTCCATCAAGATGGATTCAAGTGGGGTTTAATTCACTTGGGGACCATCGCCCTTCCCTATGGACTTTTCCAACCAAGGATTGTCAGGTTAGTTAACTGCCACCTGACGATCAGCGTTGAGCCACTGGTAGTATGGTCTATTGCAATGTTCTCCAACCTTTGGTTTTGGGACTTCAATTCCCAGAAGCCTAAGTCAATTCCCCAAAGTACTGATCAATGTACTGACTTAGGCCGCTGGGAATTGAGGTCCCCCTGTGGGGTGTGTGCCCCACATTGGGAATGGGACCACTGGTCTACTGTATTACCACAACAGGATAACCTGACCAGACTGGAATTGGCTGTTTATTGAATTTAAACAGCCAACCAGCAGACTAAAACCACTACCACCCCTCCAAATGTAACTTTCCACTCTAAGCTCTGTGTGCGTTGTTCTGGTACTGCTATGTTTAGTTTAGTCTATTAGTCTTTCTGGTTCAAAATGTTAGATTCAGAAAGACAGTAGCTTCATTATCCTCTTGCAAACATCATTTGCTTGATTGTTCTTGCCTTTTGCAACTCCACCACCACCACCGACACACACAATGTCACATCCTTTGCAACAGCCAAATACTGTAGTGAGCATTGTGCTCTTATACGTGAAAGCAGGGCACCGTGACACAGCACTGATTACCATTTCTATAAGTCCTGACTTGATTGTTAGCTCTCAGTCTATTGACAAGGTGTGGGGAAGGAGATAATGGTAATAAATGGTATTGCACCAACTTGCTATAAAAGCTAGCATTGTATGTGTGCAGTGAAAGGAAAATATCTTGCATAACATGCTAAGTCACATGAATCTGATCCCTTCTGGGAAATTATCCAAATGTTAAATTTTGAAACATAAACGACTAGAACTTTGCCAGGGGGATGCTATTTATATTGTGTGAGCCCTTGGGTAACTTCTCACTCATTGCCTGTGATCAGAGAGCTTTTGTTGTTGTGGTTGTTGAAAAAGTACTCTTACCTGTTGAAAATATTGGCGATTAAAATGTATGGTGCTCCTTCCATTCCCCCTTTGCTAATCAGAGCAAAAAGAAGTGTGTAGCCCATCCTACTCTGGATTTTTGGTAGATGGGGAAATTCATTGCTTGACTTTCAGTGAAATACAGTGATACCTCATACAACATCCAAACTTGGTTCCACAAGTTTGGACTTTATACGGATTTGGACTTTGTATGAGGCATGCAAAATCCTAGCCATGATGCCTCATACAACGTCCAAATCCTTGCCACGATGCCTCATACAACGCCGTTTCCATAAAGATACATAGTACTGTAACAGCACAGACTTCAGGGCAAAGTCAAGGAAACAGGAAACTGACAGAACTTTAAGAAATCATTGTCTAAAGGCTAAATACATTACAAAAACATGTCAAACAACCCTGATTGTCCAAGAACCCAAAGAATGCTGCAAAAATCTTAGAAATGCTTCTAGAAATTCTGATGAAAAAATTCAAAATAATCCAAAATCGCGATCAAAACCACTTCTAACCACTCTTCGCCTCATGCAAAACCCACAAGAGCAATGCATGCATGTGTCCTGCCTTTTATACTGCCCAGGCACAATGCAACCTGGAAAAACACCAATGCCTCATACAAAGTCTTTGTATGAGGAATCTTTTTTCTAGGAATTAGGCGATGTATGAATTCGATGTTGTATGAAGCGGACTTTGTATGAGGTATTACTGTACAGAGCAGTGAGAGATACTCATAAGTCTTAATGTTGTACCAACAAGACCAGAAATGCAGAACTGAAAGAAAAGAGGCTTGGTACCATTAAAAATGCAGTATTTTCATAATCACATTGCAGCATCTGCAGTATTTTTATACGTCAAAAGCAATGTGTTTTCAGTGAATGGTGTATGGATTGGGATCTGTTGAAACGGAGATCGTTTCTCCTCAAGACTGAGGATGAGCTTGCTTCTGTGATAACATACTCTGCAGTGATACAAATAACAGCTGGTGGGGTACATTTTGTTTTTAATAGAAAACACCATTTTTTCCTGGATCAATTCCAAAATTTAATTGGAGTAAAATATTCAAAACATCTTGATCATAGGAAATCTGTGTATATGAAAGCTGGTAAGCTGGAAAATGCCTAGATCAGGTTTCCTCAAACTTGGCTCTCCTGGTGTTTATTTACTTATTGGATTTATATAACCACCCTTTTCACCTAAGCAACCCAAGGCGGCTCACATCGTCAGTTAAAACCTATACCCAATGCTAAAGGTAAAATATAAAGGTTTCCCTTGCTCAAAAGCTAGTCGTATCCGACTCTAGGGTGCAGTGCTAATCTCTGATTCCAAGCCGAAGAGCTAGCGCTGTCTGCTTCTGCAGACGTTTCCGTGGTCATGTGGCAAGCATGACTAGACACCGGAGCGCACGGAACGCTGTTTCCTTCCAACCGAAGTGGTCCCTATTTATCTACTTGCAATTTCTTGCTTTCGAACTGCTAGGTTGGCAGGAGCTGGGACAGACGACAGGAGCTCATTCCATCCTGCAGTACCCAATGCTAATTAACACTAAATACTATAAAACTATCTAAAAGCATTTATAAAAACCTCCCCAATCCCCTTAAAAAGAAGGACACCCGGGCAGGGCTAAATAAGCTAGCAGGGCTAGGTTGTGGTACCAGTTGTACCCCACACCTGCTAGCATAGCCACATTTTTAAGGCCTTCCTGAAGGGAATCAACTCTGCCTGGAGGTGCAATTCAAATGGCAGGAGGTTCCATAAGGCCGGAGCAGATACCGAGAAGGCTCTCCTGGTCCCAGTGAGATGTGCCTTCCTGGCTGATGGGACCACTAGGAAGCCCCTATGGTCTGCTCTCATAGGACGGGTCAAAAACTTTGATGTGCCACGGTCTCTTAAGTATCCTAACCCACTACCATGAAGGGCTTTAAAGGTCAAAACCAGCACCTTGAATTGCACCTGGAGGCATAGTGGCAACCAATGCAGCTCCCGTACCAGCGGTGAGGCACAGGCATAATGCCAATACCCTGTCACCACCCGGGCAGCCACATTCTGAACCAGCTGTAGCTTCCGGATGATCATCAAGGGCAGCCCCATGTAGAGCGCATTACAATAATCCAGTCTGGAGGTGACCAGTGCATGGGTGACCGAAAGTAAGGAGTCCCGGTCCCGGAGTGGGCGTAATTGGCGGATGACACGAAGTTACACAAAAGCCCTCCTGGCCATGACTGCCACTTGCTCTTCAAGCAGTAGTTGTGAGTCCAGGAGGACCCCCAAATTACGCATGTCTGTCTGGGGCATAGCTGCCAGGTATCCCTTATTGGCCAGGAAAACCCCTTATTTTACCCTCTTTCCCGCCATCATCCCTTATTAATTAGACTGCAATGCCCTATTGCCGCCATTGAAGGGCAGCACAGGATAAGCATAGCTGTCAAGTATCCCGTATTTGCTGGGAAATTTCCCTTATTTCCAAATCCAAAACTTGACAGGTACGGTCTGGGGCAAAGGAGCCCCATCCAGCATCAAAGATGGTAGCTCCCTGGTTAACGCGGGGCCCCAAACCCACAGCCACTCAGTCTTGCCAGGATTCAGCTGAATCCCATTGTCCCCCATCCAGACCTTTACACCTCCAGGCACCTGGGTAGGACTTCATCACTCGGGTTCCCACGGGCTGAGATATACAGATGGATATCATAGCGTATTAATGATACTTCACCCCATGGGAACGGATGATCTCACTTATCAGAAGCACAAGTCAGCACACGTGCTGATCAAGGCTTTTGGGAATTGAAGTCCAAGAATATCTGGGGAGCCAAGTTTGAGGAACCCTGCCTGGTCTGACAAAGGGGGGGGGGAGGAAAAGTCTGCCTACGAAACCTACAAAGTTATGATCTGCATGCTTGAATTGTTTCCATACAACACTCTTAGATAAGATATAGAAGCTGAATAAAATATTATTTATTGTAATAGAGGGAACAAGTGTAAAACAGGGGTACACAGAAAGAACCTCCTCGAAGATTGTGGTACTTTTGAACCATAATCAGACGTACCCTGGTAACGGCAACATCGTGTTGCCAACTAATCTTTCTCACACTAGGTCAGGTGAAAGGAACTGCAGAATGAACTCTCCAAAAGGTGTCTTCATTTTGGCAGTTTCACATCTGGCCTAGACATGGAGGAGGAGGAACAGGAAGAAGAAGTGGTGTAAAACAAGTGGCAGAGTTCAAATACTTAGAAACAATATTTACTAAAGATGGCAAAATGGACAAAGAGATTAACATATGGTGCAGCAAGGCAAACCAAATACTGTATTGGGGCAGTTAGCTCCACTCTTACAGCATAAGGCAATGCTGACCAGCACAAAGAAACACCTCATACAAAGCATATTCATTCCCACCTTATGTTACCAGTGACAAACATGGACATTTACAACAAAATATAAATGAAAGTTGGTCATCACTGAAATGAAATGTCTGAGGAAAGCTGCTGGAGTGACTAGAAGGGATAAAATCAGGAATGAGATTATAAGGGAAAGAATTGGAATAGAACAGATCTTTATTTATTTATTGTATGGCACTTGTACACATTCAGTCAACATATAACAAGAAAATATATATACTGTGCACTATATAAAACTAAGCATTAGTTTATAAACAAACACCAATCTTAAACTATTTACAGAGACAACAAATAAAGTGGTTTGCCCATTTGTAGAAAATTCTTGGAATTCCATACCACACAAGGCATACGTGATAAAAAGAGAAGGACAAAGAGCATGAGGCAGACCCAGAGGAAGGTGGAGAGATAACATCAAAGACACATTACAAGAAAACCAAGTAACACCATTGGAAGCCGTTAGAAGTGCCAGAGCACCTTGTATCTTGCTTGACACCCAAAGGGGTAAAAGGGGAAGTGAAGATTAAACATCAAGGAATCTAATTAGTAATCACTGCTAAGATTTCTCTCACAAAGTATACAGGATTGTGAATTAGATTGTTGGTTATGTTTGAGTATCCTGAGGCAAAGAATGCCTACAATACGGGTGCTCAAACTTTTAGGGCCGTGGGCCTGATCATGCCCCCCGGACAGCTGATTGGGCTGGTCACGTGGTTACTCCCACCAGAAGCGGAAGTAAAATGTGAATGCATGGGGTACATTATGCACTCGCACATAACGCTGCCGTAAATTACCCTTGGCTGTTGTAAACATGTTCTGCACCCACTCGTGTGTTTTACTTCCGCTTCCCTGAGCGGCGAGGGCTGGATGAAATGGCTTCAGGTTGCCAGATCCAGCCCATGGGCCATAGTTTGGGCACCCTTGGTCCATAGTTTGGGCACCCTTGGCTTACAATATCCTCCATTTGGTGTAAAGGTCACCCTTGCTTGAAAGCTAGTTGTATCCGATTCTAGGGTTCAGTGCTCATCTCTGTTTATAGCCGAAGAGCCAGCGCTGTCTGCTTCTGCACACGTTTCCGTGGTCATGTGGCAGGCATGACTAGACACCAGAGCGCTGTTTACCTTCCCACTGAAGTGGTCCCTATTTATCTACTTGCAATTTCTTGCTTTTGAGCTGCTAGGTTGGCAGGAGCTGGGACAGAGATGGCAGCTCACTCCGTCGTGCAGTATCAAACTCCAACATTTCCAGTCTTCAAGTTCAGTGTCTTAACCACTTGAGTGAGCCACTGCAGGGTTTTGTTGTTGCTCAGTCGCACAGTCAAGTCCGACCCCATGCAACCCCATGGACCCTTGCAAGCCAGGCTCTCCTATCCTCCACCATGCCCCCCAACCTGCCCAACTCTATGCCCATTGCGTCAACAATACCATCTAGCCATCTAATTTTCTTCTTTTGCCCCCAACCTTAACCAGCATCAAGGCTTTCTGAAGTGAATCCTCTCTTCTCATTTGATATCCAAAGTACTTTAGCTTCATCTTCACTACTTGACCTTCCAAGGAGCAGTCAGGGTTGATTTCTTCTAAGCTCGCTGTCCAGGGGACTCTCAAAACTCCTCAAATACCACATTTCAAAGGCATATATTCTTCTGCGCCCAGCCTTCCTTATGGTGCAGCTCTCACAACCATACAGGTGAAACTAGGAAAATTAGAATATCATGCAAATGTTCATTCATTTCACTTAAAAGGTGAAACAAATATATGAGATTATGTGATGATTGTGGGGTACATGAGATTGGGGGTGGGGTTTTCATAAGGTGTAAGCCATAAGCATCAATATTATAACCAAGTAAGGCTTGAACTATCTCGCTTTGCATGTAATGAGTCTATCTCATATATTTGTTTCACCTTTTAAATTGCATTACTGCAGTCAGGGACTGCAGTGGCTCAAGTGGGTAAGACGCTGATTGGGAGGCAGAAGGTCAGCAGTTCGATTCCCGAGTACTGCAGGATGGATTGTGCTCCCGTCTTGTCCCAGCTCCTGCCAACCTAGCAGTTCGAAAGCAAGAAATTGCAAGTAGATAAATAGGGACCCCTTTCGTGGGAAGGAAATAGCGTTCATTGCGCTCCGGTGTCTAGTCATGCCTGCCACATGACCATGGAAACGTCTGCAGAAGCAGACAGCGCTGGCTCTTCGGCTTTGAAATAGAGATGAGCACTGCACCCTAGAGTCGGATACGACTGGCTTTCGAGCAAGGGAAACCTTTACCTTTACTGAACTGAATGAACATTTGCACGATATTCGGATTTTCCGAGTTTCACCTGTACATTACCACCGGGAATACCATTGCTTTGACTATGCGGACTTTTGTTTGCAAGGGGTGATGTCCCTACTTTTCACTATGTTCCCCTGGTTTCTGCAGAGGTTACAACAGGTCTTAGTACTCATCTCAAAGCAGTCAAATGAGGTTTCCCCCTCATTTCCCCCAACTTGTCTTGAAGAAGTGTAGGGGGATGGGATTCCTGTACTACAAAAAAAACCCCACAACAACGCCTATTTTAATTTAATTTTACATTTATACCCCGCCCTTTTGGTGCAAGCAAAAAAAAAAAAGCTCCTGTATTGTACTTTCCTAACCATCCTCTTTTAAAACCCTTCTTTCTTTCCGAAGGGGGGAAAAAGGCAGAACCCTCCCGCGCTGAAGCCGCTATCCATCCCACTTCCTCTCCCGTCCCCTTTCCCACCGCCCAGTCCGGCTCGTAAGGCGACCGGCGGCTGCTCTTGCCGCCGCCGCCGCCTTCTCAAGCTATAGCAGCAGCGCCTCCCCTTCCAGTTGCCGGCGGCTGCAGTAGCGCCACACACACCACGTGACGCTACGCAGCTCAGCTGTCTGGGCGGAAAAAGCCGTTCTGCGGGTGTCTCGGCTCGGCTCGCATTGTTCAGCTTTGCTTTACAGAGTCGGGTGGGCGCAGCGCAGCACTCCAGCACTCCCCCCTCCCTCCTCTGTCTCACGCCGCCTCGCGCGAGAAACCTAACCAGACGTTGCTCGCTGATGCGCACGCGCGCTTGCCTACCTTCTTCAACTCCCCCCCCCCGTGGCTCGAGACGAGCGCGAGCGATTGTGCGCTTGCGCGTGCCCAACGGCTTTCTCCTCCCCCCCCCCACACGCATCGCTCGAGAGAGCGTGTGCGCGAGCCCAACTGCTTTCTCTCCATGGAGGTATAAAAAAAAAATGACATGACGTCAGAAACTTGAAGCCGACTAATCTGACAGTCCGCCATGTTAGTTGGCCCAAAACATTGCCTTATGGTGCTTTGATTGTGTGGAGTCCTGAAAGTAGATCGGGGTTTCCCCTTTAATATCTGGGGCGGGGGGGGTTGCGATCCCCCTCTCCGCTGGCTCCCCTGAGGTTGGGAGGTTTGGGGGGGCAAAGGGGTCTGTCCCCCCCAAACCCTTCTGGACCCAGCGGAGAGGGGGATCGCAACCCCACAAACACTCCGTTTTTAAAGAGAAGAAACGGGGTGTCCTGCGGGGGGGATCCCCTCTCTGCCGGGTCCCCTTTTGTCCCCCCAACCCTCCCAAAACCAGGAGACCGGGGAGAGGGGATCGATTCCACCCCCTCCCAAACACTCCGTTTTTAAAGAAAAGAAACCGCTTGCTTTCTTCTCTTTAATAACAGGGTGTCCTGCAGGGGGGGGAAATCCCCTCTCTGCCGGTCCCCTGGCTCTGGAAGGGTTAGGGGGGACAGACCCCTTTTGTCCCCCAACTCCCCCCCCCCAACCCAGGGGACCCAGGAGAGGGGATCAATCCACCCCCCTCCAACACAAGAAGCCATCATAAACGGTAGTCTGCTAATGTTTTGGTCCACCTAATATGGCGGCAGGCCACGCCCACTGGCTTCAAAAAACTTGCGGCATGAAGCCTGTAGTGCCACCTCGTTTTTTATACCTCCGTGCTCGGGAGAGCGTGTGCGCGAGCCCAACTGCTTTCTCTCCCCCGTCCTCCCCCCGCCCATAACTCGAGCGCGCGCGCGCGTCACGCGTCATCCTCGTCCTCCACCCTTTCTCCTCCTCTTGCCCGTCGTCATTGCCAACCCCCCCTCCCTTCCTTTCCCTCGCAGCTGCGCCTGCGCGTGAGCCTCTCTCAGTCAGTCAGGCCTCCTCTCTCTCTCAGCCGAGTCGGCTCCTTTCACCGCCGCCGCCTCTGTTCGTTTGTGGGCTTTTCTCTCTCTCCCCCCTTCCTTCACGGCTCTCGGAGGAGTGTCACTTCGGTTTAAGGCTGCCCGTGTAAACATCCTTTACACATTGCTCGCTTCGACAGCGGACGAGGGCTGCCATGTCCGGGCAACAACAACAACAGCCGCCGCCGCCGCAACAACCGCCGCAGCAGACGGCGACGGCTCCTCCTCAAGCGCCACCGAGCAACCCTGCTCCGTCCCCGGCCGCGCTGCTCCTCCTCCACCCCCCTCCGCCGCCGCCACCCCCGCCGCCACCCCCGGCCACTTCGGCCCCGCCGCCTCCCCCTCCTCCGCCTGCCGTAGCAGCCGCCTCGGCCTCTTCCTCCTCCTCCTCCTCCTCCTCGGCTGGGCCCATGTCTGCCGGGAGTGGCAGTAGTAGTAGCGCCCCTGCCCCGTTCCCTCACGGCGGGGACCCGGCCTTGAACGAGCAAGAGAAGGAACTCAAGCGGCGCCTCAAGCGCCTCTACCCGGCTGTGGACGAGCAGGAGACGCCGCTGCCCCGTTCCTGGAGCCCGAAGGACAAATTTAGCTACATCGGCCTCTCGCAAAACAACCTGCGCGTCCACTATAAAGGTGAGGGGAAAAGGAAGGGGAACAAAAAAACAAGGCCACGGCCGCCGCCATCATTATCCTCTCTCCCTTCAGCAGCAGAGACAACTTGCTGGGACGGCCAGAAAGAATCAGGAGGATGGATTGTCCCCTTTCCTTTATTTTAATGAGGTTGGAGCCCGAAATGATAGCCTTTGGTTGTACCTTCCATCGACCCTGCCAGTTTCTCCAAACCAGTTGGACCAGTAAACCCATCATTGAAGTGTAGTCTCCTTTAGTGACTTCCCTCCCTCCCCTATGGATGGAGAGAGGAATAAAAAACCCTTCCTAATACATCACTTTTTTTTGTCTTTTCAACCTCCACAGACAATGATTTGAGACCCCTGCAGTATTAGTTCTTCAGCTAAACCCACCCTCCAGCGGATCGGGTGGCATTTTCTCTCCCCCCCTTGTTTATCTTAATCTTCCCCTCCACCCTGCGAAACCAGTTGCGAGCAATCTGGTTATTCATGGGAGACTAGGCCTAAAATTATCATTAACCAGATCCTTTTTTTCTTGTGGGACTGCAGTGGCTCAAGTGGCTAAGACACTGACTGGGAGGCGGAAGGTCAGCAGTTCGATTCCCGAGTACTGCAGGACGGAATGAACTCCCGTCTTTGTCCCAGGCTCCTGCCAACCTAGCAGTTCGAAAGCAAGAAATTGCAAGTAGATAAATAGGGACCACTTCGGTGGGAAGGTAAACAGCGTTCTGTGCGCTCCGGTGTCTAGTCGTGCCTGCCACATGACCACAGAAATGACTCTTCAGCTTTGAAACAGATGAGCACTGAACCCTAGAGTCAGATACGACTGGCTTTCGAGCAAGGGGAACCTTTACCTTTATTCTTGTGGTATTGGGGAAAGAATATGAAAGAGAGGCAGGCTGATGATCTATAGCCTTCATTTGTAAGCCTCTTTCACCTCCTCCCAAAATATCCCTTATTGGGGGAACATTAACATCTTGAGTAGGAGCCCTCATGGGGGAAGGGAAGGGAATGTGGCAAAACAGAACAAAACAGGAAATAACTCTGGTCGGGCCTTCTGGAGGCTTTAGGAAAGCAGGAGAGGCAATCTGATTTTATCTCTCTTTTTGGTTTTTGTTTCTCTCCGCCCATCAAAAATGTGGAGGGGCACTTGGATGACAATTTGTTTTTCTGGTTTGGAGGAGGAGAATAGATAAACTGGCAGGTTCTTTCGTCTGTTCAGTTCTCTCTAGGTTGAATAACAACTTGGGGTCAGGGGAGGAGAAAGTAAGTCAGTCAGTGTGACGTGTCCAATTAAAAATAACCAGTTAGGGCAAGGAATGTGTGTTTGATTAGCAAGGGAGCAAAGGTCAGCAAAAGTTGCAAGAAGAAATGTAAAACTATAGAAAAAAGCTAGAGAGACCAGTTTGTCTCTAGAAATGAATCAAGTATGTAACATTGGGGCAATACCTGAGCCCACATATGGTTTAAGATTTGAGTGAATTAAATTTCATGCTAAATCGATGTTTTTTGTAAATATCAAGAAGTAGGGTTGGGGAAAATAATGTTAATATGCAAAGGAAATTAAATTTTCTGCTGTGATTAGTTCCCCCCCCCCTCCAAAAAAAGGGACATATTACTGATGTGCAAAAATAATGTGTGTCTAAATAAAATAAAATAATAGTCTTAGTAGCTACTAAGTACATAATGTAGAACTATCATATTAAAACCCAGAAGATTACAAATTAATATAAACCTGGAAAAACATGCATCTATTGTTCTAGACAGAAGCCCTCTTCTCAGCTGGTTATGAAAGAGAGGCTTTGGTAAGATTGTCAGATGAATGCAGAACAAGGCTGTGAGGTGGAGGGAAAACCCAGTGTAGTTATTCTTATCCAGAAAAAAAAATATGAACTTGAAATCTGTTCTTAATAAACATGAGACACTTGTTTAAAACGTAGGTGAATGTAGAATAATATATTGCTTTTTACCCCCTTTGATAAGTAAAACTTATTTAGCAAAATATTATATACATAGTATGTATTTGGTACAAAATACTTTACATTAATTGAAACAGTTTGTTTAATGCATAATTAGGGAAATGGATAAATTGATATTCTGTGACATTCTCTTCTAGGGCTGGGAAAGTTTTCTGTTCTTTAATACTGAAATCTTGGAGGTCATGGTAAAAATGATATTTTAGATTTCTAGGTGCAAATGTACCAATTCAGATAGGCTAAATATTTGCCAAACGTGATCATTTTTTAGCTGAATGTCATTTTTTAATTGAAGACAAGGTATTTTGTAGAAATGCTATATGTAAGGAGGTGGGAGGCCATGACTCCATAATGCTACACCACAATTTAGCATTATGAGAATGGATCTAGCTTTCTGTGGATTTGTGTGTTCTGCCTTTTACTCTAGAACTTCCTGGGAAAGATTTTTAAAACCTTTATTTCTTTTTTGATTAACCATAATATTCTAGCTCAACCAAAATTAGGTTGATCTTAAATGTAGTAACTGGAATCTAGCCATACCAAACTATAGTTCATGAAGTTGTGCTGATTTCACTAACCATTATTAAGAATAACCAGTGATTAGGTTTTGGGATACATTGAAATAAAAGCTTACCTCATAATGCTAAACTATACTGAAAACCAAAATAAAAAATGAATAAAAAAATGTAATTTAGATTAACAGGTGCATTGTGATATTTAGCATTGAATTAAACATCATTCAAGGTTCTTTTGTTTATTTTGCTCCGTTATAATGCTAAGCAAAGCAATCACACTTATATACTGCCCCATAGCACTTAGTGCACTCTCTGGGCAGTTCACAAGTTAATTAGCATTTTGCCCCCAACATGCTGGGTACTCATTTTACCGAACTCCGAAGGATGGAAGGCTGAGTCAACCTTGATCCCTGGTTAGGATTGAAATCACAACCTTTTAGTTGCAGGACAGCAGTTTAACCACTGGGCCACCAGGGCTCCATAATGTTTTCGGTACCTGTACTTTTTATTTACCAAGATATGCCTGTTGTATTGTGCCTTATGTTTGGACATAATTTCTAGTGCCTCATAGTTTATTGTTCTGTATTTTCTTTTGCTCTATGTTCTTTTTGTGAGATACTTTGTTAACAAGTTTGTGGTTTGGGTTATTCTTGAAGTACTGTGCAGTATATTTAGTGGCTTCAGTCTTTTCCTTCTACTGCAATGCTCAAAAATAGCAGTATGTTAGCCGTTTCCAGAAAACTTGCAAAGAACTATGACCACACCTGTTGAGTACCGGAAAAAAGCTACATAACTGTTTCCTTGTGGATTAAAATACTACATTTGGTAATTACTATTCAGAAATAAGGTACCCAGTATGAGGTTAGTGGCTAGAAAGATAGACTAAGACTTTGGAGACCAGAATTCAAATCCCTATGAGGACACGCAAACTCATTTGGGGAGTGGGGGTGGGGGTGGAACTGGTATATTACCTCCTATTATAAGTAAAACATCATAACTCTTCTTCAAGTGCTGTATCCGATTCCGAATATTGGCTATCATGGTGATCAGCCATGAAGATTGTCCTGGGAACAATGTAATGCAGTGGCCTTCCATTTGCCTTCTGCATCGCGTGACACCCATGCCACTAATCCAGTTCCACAAGTCACTTTCTGGTCCTGGGCCTTTTTGGCACACAAAGTCCTCTTCAGCCCCAGGCCAGCATTAATACATTGGGTTTTAACCCACTTGGGACCATCACCCTTACCTGTGGACTTTATTGCCCAAGGACCGTTAGTCCTCTGGATTGACAGGTTAGTTAACCGCCACCTGATAATCTGCCTTGAGTCACTGGCAGTACTGTATTAATAATAATTTCATGTCAGAAATTATTCTGGGTTGAAAGGATTTTTGCTGAAGAAATTCTACTCAGGGGATGCCCAAATGAGGCTCCTTTCATGTCCCCAGAGCTGGGACAGAGACAGGTGCTCAATCCATCATGCAGTACCCAGGTCTCGAAATGCCAACTTGCCAGCCTTCCATTTAACAAGGCGAGCTTCTTAATCACTGAGCCACCACAGCCTGTCTACTGTAGTACCATAGCAGGATAAACTGGCCAGATTATGTTATCATAACTAACAAATAAAATTCAGAAATAACTTTATTTGAAATAAAACATAGAGAAAAGAATGTAGAAAACCTGATTGGGTAGGTATCATTTGAAATTAATCTCAAGACAAGTGCACCTGTAGAGAATGATGTAGATAACAATTTAGGTAGTATAATTTGTTCAAGATAAATAGGAAAATTTATGAAATATAGTACAGTACTTCTTTTGTTATGAGGGTCAGTATAATTTCCAGGTAGGAGAGTAGGGTATTTTTAAAAATCCTGGAGAGTATTTTGACTATATAAGTTGCAAAACTTGTGGTATGTAACAGAAGAAGATGTTGTCATTAGAAAAAATAGCCTGTGCAGCAGCTGACAAATGAGAAAATGAGAGAGGTTCTTAAAAGAAAAGAATCAGTTGTAATTTTGTGTAATGAAATTCTGCATTAGTTTGTAAAGTTAAGTTTTACAGGCAATAATGTGACTATTAAATAAAATGGCATTTTGGAATTAATGAATAGATAAAAATATATCTATAGCCAATTTTGTTATTGAGGAAAGTCAAGAAGTAAAGATACAAATAATGATGAATACTTATTTGAATCTGTTACTTTGTATAGATTAAATTTCAGCAGGTGCCACAACAGTTTTTGTCTTATTTTCCATTTTTTTGCTATTTTGTTTACTCTCTGATATCTAAATCATGTTACATACAGAAACATGTGGAAACAGAAACAAGTGGGGGTTTTCCCCTGCTCTTCTGTCCTTCTTAAGAAATGCATGTACAAATACATTAGTCACGTTGTTCAATTCTGGCTTCAATTCAAGGTTTCTTCCAGGTTTGATTTGTGGATGAAAAGTGCACATGTTTAAATATATATTGGCAGAAATTCTGTTACTTAGTACACTGAAGGTTGTGCTAGAGTATACTAGGCCTACTCTGTCAGTGTGAATTGGTGAATTAATTGCTCTGTATATTTCCATTGATTCAGTGGGCCTACTCTGGTATAACTCGCTATGTGTAGCAATATGATTCCAGCCAGTGTATTTCCAGCATTTAGACTATATACATCTGTATAAACACATAAATCCTGGAAACGTTGCCTGAGAATAAGTCCCCTGACATTCAGCAGGAGTTACTACTTCTGATTAATCCATGAGATTGGGCTGATTGTGTTTCTAAAAAAGCAAACAAAAATCCCTGCCTATCTAGTAATCTTGCATTAATGTTATCTAAGAAGCACATTATGAATTTTTCAATTCGCCAGTATCCTGCTGCCTATTGGGCTGAGCTCACAGAGGTGGTCCTTAACCTCATGTTGGAGCTCCCCAAGCTTTTGATGCTGAGGGATTCCTGATACACTTTAATTTTTTTTAGAGATAGCTTGGAACATCTTGGCCACATGGAGCTATATTAGCATCCATTGTGTTCTAAGCAGCATGGCTAAAATTGGTTTAAAAAAAAGACAAATAGGATTTTTAAAATTTTAAATAGGATTTTTAAATTGGATTTTTAAAAAATAAAATGCCTTTTGAGGAAAAATCCATCAAAAGATAGTTTTCTGTTTAAGATAAAGTATCATTGTCAGACACAACTCAATCCAAGTATACTTTTTTTTTTCATGCCCCTAGGCGCCGGGAGACCTGGTCTTAGAAGCCAGCTGGTTCTGGGCCACCTTTGCCCTCCGAGGCAATCAAAAAAAGTGCCACTGGCATGAATTTGTTTAAGTTGGATCCCAGCTTGCCACAAAATGACCCACACACTATGATCTCGGAGCCATCTCCTGCGACACATATGAAATGAGTCATGCAAGATTTAGCACCAGGACTGCAATGAACTGCCACAGCCTTGAGGATATGGACAAAGTGCGCCTTCACAGCCAGTCCATCTGGCAAGGCCTCTTCCGCCTCCATGACTGTTGAGAATCAGAGTTCCTCTCCTCCTCTGCTCATTTTGCTGTTGGCCCAATATGATGGTTTCCAATGGCATTTTCTCCACTGAGGGGACCATCACACCACCTAAAAGGGCTCATCCGCCCATAGCCGTTGCCCCTTTAGGGAGTCAAGTTATTTACTGCCGCCCAACACTCGTCGTTGAGCTGCAGGCTGTACAGTTTACTCCGTTACCGAACCATTGGACTCCATTACAGTAGCCATTACCATTGGACTAAATTATAGTCCAGTGGCTATTCATTATGAAATAAAGATTCATTTTAATTTATGTAGCATATTCTTGCAATGTTTATTATTATTTTTTGGTAAATACATTCCATCAATACATTCACAATGTCATGTTCTTGCAGAGGTTTTTTGTAAGATTATTGGGTAGCTTTTCTGTCTAAAAATTAACACAGATGCTTAGTTTTATAGTTCTCAGAACTGTGAATTTGTGTAAACAGAGATCACATGCCTCTTCTTTACAGCAGAAATGTTGCAAAATAAAGACACAGTACAGAGTTGAGAGAAATACCTTAATCCCATTGTTTCCTTGATAATTTATAATCACAGAATCAACCTCTTACCTTTTAAATCAAGGTTTACCAAACTTTTCATGCCGTGAGCCAGACCACATGCACCCAGACAGCCTAGTGGGCCAGTCACATGGTTCCTCCCACCATATACACTGCCATAAAACGCATCTGCAGCTGTCTAACATTTATGGCAGGTGCGGGCGCGTTTATGCATGCACAGTACGTTTTACGGCTGTTGTAAATGCGTCCACTTCCAGTAGTGGTGAAGGTGATGGTGGGTCACATGAAATGGTTCTGCGGGCTGTAGGTTGGCCATCCCTGTATTTAAGTGCTAAGTTTTTTTAAAAAAATAAAAAATAGAAAAAGATTGTTGGAATTGGTATAGATTTGCCCAAGAAACTGTGAGGAAACAGTAAAAATGAAAGTGAAACCTTTAAAGCTTTTATAAGTCTTTATGTAGAAAACCATGATTTAAATCTAGTCTTACTGACTAGTGATTTAAATCACATCCAGGTGGTTCAAAAACATCATCAAATCCTCTATCTGTTTTTCAGTTTTGAACATGTACTGTATTGTTGACCATGTTGGGATGAATATTCACTTGCTTCATTGTAAAGGCTGGAATGTATCTGATAATGGTGGTTCTGCAGCCTTAGCTAGCAGTAAAACCATGCTTGCAGTCTACTGATAGTGGTTCATCTTCATTTGTGTCAGAAGCAAGATGGTGCTTCTGGGCTGGGAGGCACAGCCTGCTGCCTAGGAGAGGCCCAGATGTATTCATATTCCTAACATTTGGAGAAGTTCTTTCTGTGTCCCACTACCGATGATAATGATACAGCCTTACAAACTACAACAATTTGCCTTTGGGGAGTTCCTGGCTTCTAGAAGAGCCTTCTAGAAGAACTACATTGTCAGTGGTGCTGGGGTGATTGGTATTCAGAGGAGATTTTAGTGGTAAGATACTGAAGTAGCAGAGTACCGTATATACTCAAGTTTAAGCCAAATTGTTTGGCCCCAAAAAGGGGACTCGGCTTATACTCGGGTCAATGACCACGAGGCTCCCAAGACCTCACTGGATAGAGATGTGCCAACAGTTTAATTAATTTGACCATATTTTCATGTATTTTGATTATTGAAATTCACTACCAGCTGCTGCATTTCCCACCCCCGGCTTATAATCAGGTCAATCTATTTTCCTGGGTTTTCAGGTCAAAATTAGGTACAGTGATACCTCATACAACATCCAAACTTGGTTCCACAAGTTTGGACTTTATATGGATTTGGACTTTGTATGAGGCATGCAAAATCCTAGCCGCGATGCCTCATGCAACGTCCAATCCTTGCCGTAATGCCTCGTACAACGTTGTTTCCATAGAGATACATTGTACTGTAACAGCACATACTTTGGGGCAAAGTCAAGAAAACTGACAGAACTTTAAAAAATCATTGTCTAAAGGCTAAATACATTACAAAAACATATCAAACAACCCTGATTTTAGGGGACAAACTATACAACAAGTTTTTAACTTTTGAAAACTTTATGACGTCCAGGCTTAAAAGTTAACATGTCCCATCATGCAGCACAGTGTTAATCTGCAGCCATGCGGCCAATCATCCATGTTGTACAAGCTACTGTAAACAATTACTGGATGGAAGCAAGGACAAAATGGATTCCAACATTCCCATCATCCACTGTGCCAAAGAATGGTCCAAGAACCTGAAGAATGCTGCAAAAATCCCAGGAATGCTTCCAAAAATTCTGATAAAAAATCAAAAAAATCCAAAATTGCGCTCAAAACCACTCCCAAACACTCGTCGCCTTGTGCAAAACCCACAAGAGCAATGCACACATGCTTCCTGCCTTTTATACTGCCCAGGCACAATGCAACCTGGGAAAAACCCTAATGCCTCATACAAAGTCACAGCGACTTTGTATGAGGCAACTTTTTTCAAGGAATTAGGCGATGTTGTGTGAATCTGATGATGTACAAAGGGGACTTTGTATGAGGTATTACTGTACCTTGGCTTATATTTGGGTTGGCTTATACTTGAGTATATACGGTACTGCAAATTTAAAAAACTTTCTTTTTTAATAGTCATCTTCCTTTTACACTTCATCTAAAGTGGTAACCTTAAAGTCAAGGGCTATCTCAAGACAGAGTTAAGAGATTTTTTTTATGTAAGTGTGATCATTTTGCAAACATCTGCATTTTCATATAATATAAAACTATAGTGTACACACACACACACACACACACACATATTTATATACACACATATATACACACAGTATATATATAAACACAAAAGAGACTGTGGGAAAATGGATTGTATGCATACACGCATCTTCATGGCACAGAAGGGGAATAATAAGAGATTTCTTCAGTGGCTCTGTTAATTTATTTCAGCCACATCAACAAAGAAAAACTGACACATAAGACTCTTACTAATAAGATAATATATTGACGCCTTTGCATTTCTATCACAATTCTTCTACCTCCTCATTTGTATACAAATGCCTAATTGCATTTGAAGAATTAGGGTGTAGCCCATGGTAATTTGGGCCGAATAAAACTTTAAGTAGTTACCAGTCTCATTCATTTAAACCAGGTTTCTGTTCCACTTCAGAGTATTCCTGGGGTTTTTTTAATTTGTGAAATCAGTAATTGAGATTTTCAACGAATTCTAGGTTATTGACTCCAATTATATAATTAAGGGGGTATATATGATTTGTTTAGAAATTGAGTGTGATTTTGTCCTTACCCTGTGAATAAGGCAAAATGGGATCTCAGTTTAATGGAATCAATTTCATCTTGATTTTGTTCATCTTGGTCTATGAACTCATCCTTATTATAGAAAGGTGATCTTTGCTCTGAGAAATGAAATAATTTATTGTTATCCTATACCTTTTTTTAAAAGTTCCCTTTCTTTTAGGTAATTTTTCTTCTCTGCTTTTGAAACTTTTGCAAATGTTTAAATCCTAAGAAATTCCATAAAATTCTATATTGGTGGTGTGATATGCAGAATGCCAAGTAATCTCAGTATCAGCCACTTTCTTTTCTTGTGAAATTATTTTGTCAATTCCTCACTGCAAAATATAAAGTGAACTTCTCAGTGTAAAAAATAGAATAGTTGTATATCTCTGTAGGTGTGCTGCCTTTTTAAATATTTGGTGAGCTCTTGAAGTATTTTGCAGATAGATTCGATCTTGATTTCTAGTCAAAAGCCATTAGAATAACTGAATATTTTCAGTGGCATGATACACATCTATTTCTTTTGATATTGTTTCATTTATAATCGCACTGTATTTTATATTGTTAAGTGTTGCACAACATATGCTGAGCTGCATTTTAATCTGCTTTTCAGGGCATGGGAAAACGCCTAAGGATGCTGCTTCTGTTCGAGCCACCCATCCTATACCCGCTGCTTGTGGAATATACTATTTTGAAGTTAAAATTGTCAGCAAAGGAAGAGATGGGTAAGAGTATACTTTCAGATGTAATTTGCTTCATCAAAATTCTACTATAGTAACTGAAGTGAAATTCATATTGACAGCTGATGGTAGACTGTTGAGTGTGTTGTATTTCTACTAGAAATCCAGCATAAAAGAAAGAGTAGCAATTTACAGGTGAAACTCTGAAAATTAGAATATTGTGCAAATGTTCATTTATTTCACTTAACAGGTGAAACAAATATATGAGACTAGCTTTGGGCCCGGCTTCGCCCGGGGATTTTCGGGGTAGTGGTGGCTTCTGCACCCTCCCATGGGGTATGTGGTGGCGTTCAAGGTGGGGGCACTGGCGCAGTTCTGTGTGGCTATATCTCTCTCTGTGTGTGTGTGTGTGTGTGTGTGTGTGTGTGTGTGTGTGTGTGTAAGGTAAAGGGTGGCCTTGGTTGAGAGCTAGTAGTATGCATTGTGAAATGCAGTTTTTTTTGTTTATGGTCTCTGTGCTGTCTCTGTGATGTGTTTACTCTCTGATATACGTGCACAGAATTAAACATTTTTAATGGTAGCATGTGTGTAAAGCATATACGAGTAAACAAAACAAAAAGAAATCCCCTTAGCCTACAACACACACACTCACACACACACACGGGTTTTTTCATTAAAGGAATTATAGTTCTGCAACACACATTTTGATGCCTAGATATGTATGTGCAACGTGTGTCGTTATTATTATTTGTTATTATTTGTTGGTAATAAATTAATAATAATAATTCCCATTTTCCCAATGATGGGCATCCAAAAGTTTTACTACCACATTGTGGGTGTGGCTGCCTATGTGGGGGGCTACCTATGTGGGTGGATCCAAATATGTGGGCGGGGCCGCCTATGTGGGCAGGACCAATATGTGGGTTGCTGGAGTGGCTACTGCCCATCTGTTCTAGTCATGCCTGCCACATGGCCATAAAAACATCTCTTTGGCTGTAAATAGAGATGGGCACTGCACCCTATAGAATGTGACTGGCTTTTGAGCGGGGGAGGTATCCTTTACTAACCACTTTCAACTTACCAATCAAGGATCTTATGTTATTAGGTAGAGGTGGAGGTTGCCCTTTCTCGAGGGCGAGTCTTATCCAGCTCTGGGGTTCAGTGTTCATCCCTGTTTATAGCCAAAGAGCCAGTGGACTTGATCCACAAGAGCACACATTAAAATACAGCAGTTAGTCTTTAAGGTGCAACAACGTTTTTGTCTTGTTGCCTTGTTTACTCTCTGATATGCTTGCACAGAATTAAACTTTTTAAATGGTAGCATGTGTTTAAAGCATATCCAAGTAAACAAAACAAAAAGAAATCCCTTTAGCCTACTACACACATACACACACACACACACACTCTCTCTCTCTCTCTCTCTCTCTCTCACTCACTCACTCACTCACACCATCCCATGCCACACCCCCACCCACACAAAGGCGAGTCACACACAAACAGAGAGAGAGAGAGAGCAAAGTAAACAAAACAAAAAGACAGACTTACTCGGAAGGGGCAGGCTGGGAGCAGCACACCATTGCTTGTCTCCCATCCCCTCCAGTCTGCCATGATGCTTAACGGCTGCCACCATCTTGTCTCAGAAGTTTGAAGATTCCCTCGCAGGTCGGACTGGCAACCAGTTAAAGAGAGGACTGGGCCTTCTGGTGCCTTGGCTAAATTTGCCCCACCTTCTGCCCCGACCTCGTTATCCATTGGCTAGGAAGTGCTTGCCATGTGACCATTGATTGGCATGCTTTTTTCTCCAGCCTCAGCTGCGGGGTTCTTGGACTTCAATTCCCAGAAGCCCAAGTCAACACTCCTGCCGGTGGGGGTGTCCTCTTAACCGCAAAGCGCACCCAAGGCACCATGGGAATTGTAGTGTCCACTCTTTTTCCCAATTTGTGGGGCCTGTGCCCCACCTTTGGGCCCGGGACACGGATGGGGCCCATCTTGCCAAGGAAAGGTAAGTGTGTGAGGGGCTGTGACGGGGATAGTATCACGGGTGCGGGAGCCTTTCCTGGACAAAACGGCCTTACAGGTATAGCGAGATATGTCATGCCTTAATTCGTTATAATTGTGATGATCATGGCATACAGCATACATGAGATTATGTGATGATTATGGGGTACATGAGATTGGGGGGTTGGAGTTTCATAAGCTGTAAGCCATAAGCATCAATATTATAACAAAGTAAGGCTTGAACTATCTTGCTTTGCATGTAATGAGTCTATCTCATATATTTGTTTCACCTTTTAAGTTGCATTGCTGAACTGAATGAACATTTGCACGATATTCTAATTTTCCAAGTTTCACCTATAATAGTGGAAAACAAGGGATTCTTGGATGGTAGGACAGTTCCTCTTTGACAGGAATGTCCATGCTACTGTCTCCTCCGCACATAGTCAGCAGTGAATTTCAAGCAGTATTTAACTTTGGGAGAAGCTCTGAAATATGTGGTATTAGCCTAGACCTGTATGAAATTCTTCCAATGCATTTAGTTCCCTACCTTACTATAATGGGTGAAATATTGTTGGTGTAAGGCCAGTGATGTCATCAGAGTGGGATGATTTTGCTGATGTTAGCAATTTTTGTTCATTAACGTGCCTCTTACATCTCACAACTTTCATAGCTTCCTGACAATGAAAGGAGCTTTGGGACAGATGTTAGAAATGGTTAGTTTCTGAAAACAGCACTGCTGATGAAATTATCAGCATAAATTGTGAAATTTAGGCCAACAGGATTTCAGTCAATAATTAGGAATGCCATGGTGTGATTTGACGTGGGTAATGACTATAACTGAAGCAGATTTGCATTTGACTTTAGAAGGTCTGAATTCATGTCAAGATCAAGAATCTATAGTTAAGTGCATATCTTTCCATTTATATAGAGATGCAAACGTACAAGATTTGTCTCAGTATGGTAGTAGAAATGAATAAAGATTATCGTTTTGCCATATAAACAATTTATAACATTATTTATTTATTTATTTGTAAATTTATATTCCGCCCTCCTGATGAAAAACATCACTCAGGGCGGTTAACAGCATATACAAGATACAATAAGAACACAAGTAAGACAATAACATTAAAACCCAAACCAACACACTAAAAAAAACAGCCTAAAATACATAAAAAACTACATGAGCTGTAGCTAAAAAAACACCCCCACCCAGCATAAAATGACAAAAACAATCCACAGACAGTGAAAGTGTTATAAGCACTTCTGATTTTTTAACGTAATTTAAAGTTCAGAAGAGTCATGGGCAGGCTGAAACTCAACGTAGTAATGAAGACAAGTTTTGTACTTTGATCTCAAGTTAGCTTTACAAGGCCTTGAATCAACCAAGTTCACCAATTCAGATAATTGTGGACTGTATCAAAATACTATTCAGATGTGAATGAGAAGAGGATGCCAAATAGTTTGAGTAATAGAATTTATGCTAAAAAGACATTAATTTGCTATAATTCATGATAGATTTCTCAAGAAAATAAGTAATAAGACAGGAGTTTACCATCACAGTAATTGGATATTTTTATATCTGTCTTCTGCCAAAAATCTTCCAATTACGCCCGCTCCTGGACCGGGACTCCCTGCTCATGGTCACTCATGCCCTGGGCACCTCCAGATTGGATTATTGTAATGCGCTCTACATGGGGCTGCCCTTGCTGAGCATTCGGAGGCTTCAGCTGGTCCAGAATGCGGCTGTCCGGGTTGTGATGGGGCGGGGGTGTTATGCTCGTGCCTCACCACTGCTCCGGGAGCTGCACTGGTTGCCGGTGTGCCTCCGGGTGCAATTCAAGGTGCTGGTTTTGACCTTTAAAGCCCTCCATGGCATTGGTCCAGCTTACCTAAGAGACCGCATCACCCCTAGTTGTAATACCCGTCCTACGAGGGCTGATCGGAGGGGCTCAGTTATGGTCCCTTCAGCAAAAGAAGCCCACCTTGCAGGGACCAGGAGGAGGGCCTTCTCCATGTCAGCCCCGGCCCTCTGGAACCTCTTGCCTCTCGAACTACGCATCCAGACAGAAGTGCTCCCTTTTAGAAGACAACTGAAAACATGGCTATGCCAGCGGGTATGGGGCTTGGATGATGCATCTACTGCCCAGTCCGGCTAGCTCATTTAGCCTATACGGGTTTTTTTTTGTCCTGACTGTTTTTCTGTATGGGAGGGATGGGACTTTTGGATGTTTTTAATACGGAGTTTTTAATGGGGTTTGTTAATCTGTTTTTATTTCCTGTTTTAATCATGTTGTTAGCCGCTTTGGGTCACTCCTGAGTGAGGGAAGCGGGATAGAAATATTATAAATAAATAAAAACTCCATCTATCCTTTATGGCTCTACTAAATCTTACTAATTTGATAAGTTTAATCAGGAGACTTCATTTCCGAGGCAACATGCCCTTCTTAATGCATTAATTGCTCAACAAGTAAATTCTACTTATTTAATACACCCTTATATGATTTTTATCACTTCAGAGCTTGGAGTGGGAAAGCCCATAATCCCCCAATGGGCAATACACCATCCAGTACATGTTGCCTCAGAAATAAGTCCCATTGAGTTCATATAGTCTTACTTTACAGAAAGAAAGGATGGAATTGCAGCTTAAATAGTTTAATACTGCCTTTTTGTTTTGCATTTTCCTTTTCAGTGCATTTCACAATGTGTCTATATTTCCAAGCTGTATTACATAACTTGTTTATCTTAATGCTGAAATGTGTTCCCTAGTTAGGGAGAAGCTCCTTATCCTCTCTTTTGTCCAAAATCAGCCTGTGGAGTTGTCACCTTATAGTAGTAGATAAGATAACATTATACAGTAGTTGTTTAATTATATAGAATGATTATATGCAGTATTTCATTTGTGTATTGACCTTGCTGAGACTAGTGTATGTGAGTCCACTAAGGAAAATGCAGAAAAATCCTTCTTATCCAGTAGGTTGGGGGAATCACGGGGACTGTTGGATGACAAATATTGAGAAGTAGGTCACTGTTATCAGCTGTTAGACTTTCCCCCCAGAAGAGCTCATCTGTTGTAGAAGTTGAACAAACAGTGTATCAGATGGCCTATGTGTTATTTTCTTGGTACAGTAAACCCCTGTTTTACGGATGCTTCGTTTTACAGATAATTTGTTTTACAGAAAGCATTTTTTGCTGAAAACGCATCCCATTTTACGGAAATGTTTATGGAAATGTCCCGTTTTACAGAACATAATTTCATGCATTGTGCCTGGGGGGTATAAAAGACCACTGCATTCCTATGGGATAGGTTTGCTTTGTTTTATGGAAAAACCATATTACAGAAAAAGCTACGAAACGGACTTTTTCTGTAAAACAGGGTTTTACTGTATTATAAACCTTCCACAGTTGACATTTCATTTTTGCATGCTATTCTGTAGTGTAAATATTTTTAGAGGAATTGCTAGATCAGTAACTGACAGCCGCCTAGAAGATGGTGGAATTTTTGAACCACAATCGGGCATATCCCGGGCAGTGGCCACCTTATGCTGGCTAATCTTTCTCACACTAGGTCAGCTGAAAGGAACTGCAGAATGAGCTCACCAAAAGGTGGCTTCATTTTAGCAGTTTCACGTCTGGCCTAGACACGGAAGAAGAAGTAACTAACAGTAGAATGAATATTTGTATATTTTCCTTTCTCTTGTTTGTATATCTTGTCTCTAATATTGCTATTCCCCTTAAGAGTTTCATTTATCTGTGTTGTGCTAATGGGGACTCTTTATTCTGCTTTTACAGTTACATGGGAATTGGGCTTTCCGCTCAAGGTGTGAATATGAACAGATTACCAGGTAAAAAGACAAATAATTATTTTGGTTTCAGAACATATCACTGTGTTTGTGAGATTCAGGTCAACTGATCTTCTGATTTGCAATTTCTTGCAGATGAACACTCTCTTAATGAGAAAATAGTTGTTTCATATTGCAGTCTGGAATCTAGAAAGCAAGGAGAGCCCTGGAATTTGTCTTGTTTGTAATTGTGACTACAACTACTCACATCACATTAGACTTCCAGAGATTTTTTTGCAGGGCTAAAGCCCTAAACATTACCTGTTTACAGATACTGTCAGGGAAGTAGGTACTGTATTTTATTTTTTTATTAATACGATTTCTACACCGCCCACTTGGCCTAGGCCAACTCAGGGCAGTTCACAATCACAGATAAAATAACATAGTTAAAACTACTTAAAAACTACCCACCCCCTTAAAAAAGGGTGCAGGGACCGAAGGGACTAAAGGGAAAGGAGTTCCACTACACTAACCACCCCACGGATATAACCCTTCCACCTGCACCCCATACTCGGCCCGCCAGCCAGGTTTTGAGTTCTTTTCTGAAGGGCAGCAATATACATCTGTGTATCACTGATAGGACAATTATATTTAGTTTTGCAGACTTGAATAGGATTCCAGCCAGATATTAGACTTGGAGAAAGTATATTCTGCATATCTATTGTTTATGGAATGTGCTGTGCAGTGATAAGTTTCAGAAAGTTCCAATTCAGTATATGCACGGAATTACTAGCTACTTGATTTGTTTGTTTTATTGTGTACTAGCACTTGGAAGTTTTGCTGCTTATACAAAATTAAGCCTTTTTGTAGAAATGGCAGATAACAGCTCTGCTTAATAATGATGATGATGTGCTGTCAAGTCAATTCTGAGTTATGGTTACCCTTTCTGAGGTTTTCTATGTAGAGGATACACAAAGGTGGTTCCTCATCTAGTTACCTAAACCACTGAGCTACCCAGCTAACCAACAGTTCTGCTTAGCAAGCTTTAAAATTCTTGTGCTGTTCTGAGATCTCGCTCATTTAGCTTTAAGGTAGTCCTGCCAATTTCAGTTGTTAAAGGAACAGTTCCTGAGTGCTAGATTTAATCAGGGTGATTTATAACTTGGGTGCTTCCTGCAGCTGTGGAAGTTTTAAAAGCACTTTGGGGGTTGACTGCTGATCATGGAATGCTTCCTCCAATCCCAGTCTCCAAAAATTACTGTACTTTTCTGGGTCTCTTCTCTGGGAGAAAGGTGACATAGAAGTGAAACAAGTAAACAATATGTAGTGGGTGAGTACATTATGAAATACCTTGGGATTTGTTCCACTTATAAGATGAGTGAATTCAAAGAGGTTGTGTGTGTGTGTGTGTGTGTGTGTGTGTGTGCGTGCGTGCGCGTGCGTGCGTGCGTGATGTAAATGCTGAATCCAATCTATCTGGCACTTTTTTGCTAGCAAAGTACTTTTTTCCTCCTTGGGGGCTATTTTCTTGCTGGAATGATTCAAATGGACTGTATTTCATGCAAATAATGGGGGGATGAGTAGAGGAGGAGGAGGAGGAGAAGTGAGGAAGGAGAAAATGGAAATGGAGCAAGAAAGAGGGGCAACGAAAGGGAGTAGGAGTATGGTGTGTGTGTTTCTGTGGAGAAAAATGGAATGAAAAAGAGGAGAGAGGAAATAAGTTGTCACAGCATTTGAAGGGGTTGCAGGAATGACCTCTTGTTTGCCTCTGTGTATGTGTGCAGATTCCCAGCTCCTTCTCTCTTTCTCTCATTGGCTCTGGTCCTCCAGACAAAGGAAGTATGGAAAACTGTAACCTGCCTTTGGTCATCTCTGTTCCTGAGTGCTAAATTTAATCAGAGTGATTTATAACAGTTTTGTGTTAGAAGCCTTCCTTGTGAAAAGAGTGCTACTGTAATCATCTTCATTTTCAAAGTCCTGTCTCCTGCCTCCACCTCCTTGTTACCTTCAAGTACTTATGGCCATGCTGATTCCGAGGAAACCTTGTACAGGCACTGCCCAATATTGCATGGCTTCCTAATCATCTTTTCATTGTCTTGGGCTAGAAAATGAACCTCTTCCCTAGGGTTACAGACAGCTATTCAGATTTTAAAGGTCCTACCTTAACGCTTCTTTCTCTTGATGGTTCTAGTTAGGTAGTCAAGGTGTAAAGCAAAGCAATCACATTTATATACTGCCTCATAACGTTTAGTACACTCTCTGAGCAGTTCACAAGTTAATTAGCATTTATATTTGTTTGTTTGTTTGTTTATTGATTGATTGATTGATTGATTGATTGGGATATTTATATCCCGCCCTTCTGGCACGGACGCCACCCAGAGCGGCTTACAACATAAAAGGAGAGAGCTCTTTAAAACCAAGAAGAGCAATCTCCGTAGGACACATTTTAGCATGCTGGGTACTCATTTTTCCTACCTCAGAAGGATTGAAGGCTGAGTCAACCTTGAGCCATGGTCAGGATCGAACTTCCAACCTTTTGGTTGCAGGACAGCAGTTTACCCACTGCCCTACCAGGGTGTAAGAATGCTAGAGTATGTTAGAATATAGTAAACTGCAGCTCAAAGTGCTATGCTTATACTACAGCATGCCAGCTATACTTTTAAATTGCATAAGTATGCCAGTGTTAACTTATGCATAATAATATCTTATATTCATAAAACAGTAAAGTAATTAAGCTTTGGTAAGTAGGTTTAAGTTTGTAATTGCATTACATCTCAGTTTCCCCAACATTTCAGTTATCTTCTATTTTTGCACTAACCTATAACTAAATAAGTTGTTTTTCTTTTATATTTGCATGTTCTTACATGTTCAGGCCAGTGGTGGGATTCAGCAGGTTCGCACCAGTTTGCCAGAACTGGTAGCAGAAATTCTGGCTGGCCCCACCCATCCAAGTTTTGAAATAAAGTAGTCCTAATTCGGGTGCAATGCAGGGCTTTCCCCTGGCCATGCCCACCATACCCACGCCCACAGGGTAGGTAGTAAAAAAAATATGAATCCCACCACTGGTTCAGGGTTGTGTGAATCAAGAAAAGGTTTCAATTTCAGGCCATATGTGTTGTGTTGAGACTTAAAATATATCCATAGGAGTCGGTAGGACTTGAGACAATGAAGGCTAATGCAAGTTGCATTTGATTTCAGTAGTTCTGCTCCAAGTATTTCTGAATTTGAATTCAGCTCATTGTCTTAGAGAATTTTGTGGACACTTTGTAATATGGACACCATCTTCTGAACACTTCATAATACTGTATGGTTAACCGTATATGTTACATGCTATTTTTAGGGTGGGATAAACATTCATATGGTTACCATGGAGATGATGGACATTCATTTTGTTCCTCTGGAACTGGACAGCCCTATGGTCCAACTTTCACAACTGGAGATGTCATTGGTTGCTGTGTAAATCTTATCAACAATACCTGTTTCTACACAAAGAATGGCCATAGTTTGGGTAAGAGGAATCACTAATGCTGATGCATACACACAATGAGATTATGACAGTAATTTTTATAAATCTGAGAGGCCTCTCTAATCAGTATCTCTGAAGACTGAGTCAAATTTTGTAAAATATAATCTGTAAATCTGCTTATTTTAAAAAGAAGGGGGGAATCAACTTTAAAAATAGAACATAGGTTAATAGCAAATTACCTTCTAGCTGTCTTGTGGCTAGATAATTTAGAACATGTGAACCAAGCTTTGGTATTTATCAGCAAGACAGTAAACTAAACAATGACAATTGTGAAAACAAGCTTTGCAATTTGTATAATGTTGTCATTTTTAAATGAAAGATAAGATCTTAATATATATGCTGCTGTACATTTGAGTTGGCCACCTCAGCAGATGCTTAAAAACAGTTTTTAAAATGCTGAGTTGTTTGACAATACAAGTTAGTTAGACAACAATAGCAAAATAGAATTTTAAATTCAGTTGTTTAGTGAGCTAAACAGACTTAGCTTTCTGCACATCCTGTGTTTTCTCTTAAATTGTAAATTAGGATTTATTTGGTAAAACAGAACAGGGTAAGGGGGAAAGGAAATTAATTTACTATTTCTAGTTCTATTGAAATCTTATTTTTTTTAACTTTGATTGCAAAGATGTACTGATTTATGTTTTGACTGTTTTTTAAAACATATATTAAAATTGTAATTCTAAATTTTTAACTGATGTCACTTGGTTGCAGGTATTGCTTTCACGGATTTGCCGGTAAGATATATCCTTTTAAAAAAAAAAGCTATAGTATTCCTATATGTAAAACATTTTCTTGTGCTTATGTTACATCAGATTACTAATTTTTATTTTTATTTTAAAATAATAATGATACTTAAAAGACAGTAAAAATAGTAAAAGATAGTAACTTAATAGAAACATTGATTTTATTATTGTTATAGTGACAGAGGTTTTGAGGAAAATAAGTATAGCCATAGTGTCCCATTTGGTATGTTTGCACTGCTTGGATATTTATTTTTTATGCCTTGGGAAGTATTTAAATTCCAAATTAGGCAGGCCTGGAAAAAATAGGACTCTTAGCTTAGTGATAAAGTGCATCCTTTCCATCTCCAGATTTTAAAATAAATAGGAAATCTGTCTGCCTGAGCCTCAGGGAAGCCACTGTCAGTCAATACATGCATTACCAAGATACACAGACCAGTGGTCTGACTCAGTACAAGACAAATGGCAATTTTCCTATAACAAACTTGTTAAGCTATTGGTATGATTAGATTCTTTCATATTTGATTCTGAGAAATACTGTACTCCACAAGAAAACTGAGGATGAATTAATTACCAACAAATTACCATTCTGTTGCTATTTTAACATCAAGATCATGACAGAAATCACAATGATGTCAGTATCTAACAGCTTGTTCATTGGGGGGGAAATGAAGCTGCTTTGTAGTGATTCAGATCATAGGTTTGTACTTTGTAATTTTTTTGTCAACAACTCACAGGATTGTAGCCAGAAATCTTTCAAATCTTACTAGTACCTGAATATTTGTTTTGAATTAGAGTTAATAACAACAATTAAGGATGACAATGATGATGTGTTATCAAGATAGTTCTGATTTAACAGTGACCCTCTTAGGATTTTGTAGGTATAAAATACTCGAAAGTGGCTAACCAGACTTGTGGTGGCACTCTGGAACTGTTGAGCTTGCCCAGTGCCACACAGGGTGGGAAATGTGAGCCTGTTGACTTCAGGTAATCTTGGCTGTCTCTCATGCAGGAGACACGATGGGGATTTGAACTCCCAACTCCTATCTCTTAGACTTGAATGCTTATATCCTCTGAACTATAGGATGTGATAAAATATGCCATTCCCTGAGAAAGCATATAGCAGTGGTGGCAAACCTATTTGATGCGTGCCAGAGGTGGCACTCACAGTCCTTTCTGTGGGCACGTGTGCTGTTGCCCCTGCACAGAGTTCTCTCTGCCCAGCAGCCTAATGGGAGTGCTTCCTCCCTCCCCCAGCACAGAGTTTGCTCTGCCCAGCAGCCCAATGGGAGTGTTTCCTCCCTTCCCCCAGCACAGAATTTGCCCTGCCCCTCTGTTTGGGCACTCAGTCTCTAAAAGGTTCGCCATCCCTGGCATATAGAATGGTACTGATGTATGTCAGTTCCTTTGTAACCTTGGTGTAACATGGAACTTCGGGTCGAAGCAATTCTTTTGCCATTTGAGATTTATTATAGCAATAACAATGTGTTTTCCTTTAAAAAAAATCTTCAAGTAGCCCTTTAACCTTGTTATTTAACATTGAATTTTCTGGTATTACTTTTTTCTAGGTAATGCTGAATTAGAGTAAACACAATTGCATTTTGAAAAATGAAGGATATTTTGATGTAGGAGGGATATACTGTATTGGATTTTGGAAAAGTAAAGTATTGTGATTATCTTGCAGCCAAACCTGTACCCTACAGTTGGACTTCAAACACCAGGAGAGGTTGTGGATGCTAATTTTGGACAGCATCCATTTGTATTTGATATTGAAGACTATATGAGAGAATGGAGAACCAAAATTCAAGCTCAAATTGACAGGTTTCCTATAGGAGACCGGGAAGGAGAATGGCAGACAATGATCCAAAAGTAAGGGTTTAAAGATTATAATGGGTGCCTGCTTAAATTCTTATTCAGTTTTAAGAGATTATCCTGGTTTGTCCTTCCTTTCTCATACATTTTTAGTTGTAGACTTGTGTGTCAGTAATGCCCTTCTAAAACCTACCATTTGTGCCTGAGAGATATTATCTGGTGAAATTGTTTCCTTATAAAGATTATTTGTTTCTGGTAATTTAATTTAATTTAGTTCTGTATTTTGTGAAAACATTGGCTCTACAACCTTGTTATCATTTAGTCCCCAACTTGTGCAGTAAACTAATTCTGGAGTGCTTTATGTTAGTAGCATTCTTTTTCAGTATTTGTAACTTTGAATTAGCTGATGTTTGTCAGTGTGTGCTGATTTCTGTTGAGATTTATTATTTGTAGGCATGTTTCCCATGGAGTAGTTACAAAGACATGAGAAACCTCTTGAGTCACTCAAGATCCTATGTCTGAAAAATTGCATTTTGATCCATGAAAAGCTAACATTGAAATAAAACAGTTAATTTTTAACTTGGCAGAATATTGCTTTCTCTCACTCTCTTTCACACACATTTTTCCTTTATCCTTTTTTTTTATTCTCGATTAATATTGCCAATGTACTAAGCCAGAATAACATGGCTATTTCTTCAAAAACTGAGTCACTTTTTTATTTAAAAATGATTATATGCAAACCATTTTTATTGGACAGTGACTCAGTAGCATATTGCTTTAATTTACATTAAGTATAGACATCCTAGTTGTGTATAATAAATGCTGATCTGTTGATACTTCAGAAATAATTAAAACGATGGGGGGGGGAGATTAGGTACTTGTGGTTTAGCATAGCTTGCTAGTCGTTTTTCTACTATTGATTCATAGTCGATTAGGCAACCTGCAGCAGCAAAACCATTTGCCAATACTATTTTTTTTGTCACCACAGAACTCCAAAATAAAGATAGCAGTATTCAAGGTACAGTGGAACCCTGACATACAAACGGTTCGATTTACAAAAAAGTTGACATACATATAGAAAACCTGGCTAAAAAAATTAACATACAAATTTTTAATAGGAAAAATTCAACATACAAAAATATATGGTGACATCTAGTGGCCTCTTCTGGTAATGCAATGTGTTTTTGACATACTGTATAAGTTTTTCGACATACAAATAACTGTGTGGAATGGGAAAAAATTGTATGTACAGGTTTTACTGTATTATGGATTTTATTTTTCTAATGGATTCTGAAATCCTTGGCCATTGACATTGTAATTGGGTAACTTAAGGAATTATTTTCCCCCTCATTCTGTGGGCAAATGTGGTATAATTCTTGAGATTATTACTGCCTTTATGAGACAAAGGGGTAACCCCAGATGTACCAAAAAATAAACATGTCATCTACTAGCCAATTGCTGCTTTGAATTCTAAGTGACTTCTCACTAGAAATATTAATTTATTTTAATTACTTGTTGATTTTAAACTTTTTGTATGTTACCTTGAGTTTCCACTAGGGAAGAATGGCAGGATAAAAATTAATAAAATAAGAATTTGTACCAGGCCTGATAGAGTAGCATTGGAAAAATAAAGTGCATAAAATATGGATATTTCTCTCACTTCTGAATTTGTCTAGTTCTACCCTAAGTTCCAGGATTTGGAGTTTCTTGTGCAAGCAGTTTGCCAGATGTATGAAGGACTATGTCATTCTTTGTATGCTTTACCTTGTCTCATTAAATATTTGCTCTGGGTATCAGTACTAAATCTACTTTTGGCATTCTTTGCATTGTATTGAATAGCTAGAGAAGATAGTTTCAGATTCACCATCTTGGGCACTGTTTACGTTAACATCCTTAAGGTATGGCTGCATAACAGGAAGGAGCAAACAATTGTGGGCCACTTGGAAATAGGCAGGCATGCTTAGAATGATCTAGTCAGACCTTACTATTCACACAAAAAATGGTTCCTGCCAATATTAGTAGTAGTTCTGAAAGATTAATCCCTTGGCAGAAGGCAGGGGGAGTGAAGAATTGACTGTATATAAAGTAATGTACAGTACTGTATTATACATCAGTTATATTTTTTTTATTTGCTTTCTCTTTAAAGGGTTGGTTGACTATATATATATAGTCAAAACATTTTCTCCACTTCCCCTGCTCTCTGCCAAGTGATTAATTTCTCAATATTCTGAAGAGGCTCACTTGTTAAGGCCCTTCACAATATTGGTAGATTTCTTCAAATGAAGTCTTGTTTTGGATCGTTTCCAGCAATCACATGTGCTGAAACTGATCTAAACCAAAACAGTTCTACCTGCACTAGAAAGAAGAAGCCCCATGACAGGGATCAGAAAGGTGTGTGTAGGAGTGCTCTGGGGCTGGGCTGATGTGCTCTAGTCAAAACAGCATCTGAACACTTTATTTAAGAGCACACTAGTCTGTTCATGCAGCGATTGAAACAGTGGAGTAAACCATGCATGTACTCAGCCTCTTTGTCTTCTGGTAACAAGCTACCATGTATTTCATGAACTTAAAATATACTGTACATAAAATTTTATCCAAAGAAAAACATGAAACGTTTGTAACTGTTCATTTACTGTTCGTTCAGATTGACAGTATTCATTTTGGTTATGAACGTATACATAAGAGTAATCTCAGCATTTTTTTCAAATGAGTTTATCTAATCCCCATTGATCATAGATCTTGTCATAAATTGTTTGAAAGCCTGCATCCATGCTGTATTTTTACTTGCACGTGTTCTGACTTCTTTTTACAGGATGGTTTCATCTTATTTGGTGCATCACGGGTACTGTGCAACAGCAGAGGCTTTTGCTAGGTCGACTGATCAGACTGTACTTGAAGAATTAGCTTCCATTAAAAATAGACAAAGTAAGTCTAAATAGTGCTGTGTCTTGAAGAAAAAGAGTTTTGAATATTCAGATCTGAAAAGGTTTTCTATATGCTTTCCATGAACCACAATAATAGAATGTTGTTGCTTGCTGTTTTGTAAATCTGGACATTCGGTAGTTATGGTGAGTTTGTTTTCACTTCAGATGGTCTGCCATGCTAGTTTATTTTAGATACATTTGTCTTAGGTAGAGTCAAATAGAGCTTTAAATTATCCTAAGTACAGTAGAACCCCGCATAACGAAAAAACTTCGTTCCACGGAGCTTTTCGTTATACAGTTCCCTATGGGAGATGCCCCGCATAACGAAAAAAAGTTGGTTAACCAGGGTTCCCATTAAGCGGGTATACCCCCACATAACGAATTTTTTTCCCGTTATGCAGGGTATCGCCATTGCATAACGAATGCTTCGTTGTGCGAATTTTTTGCTATATGATACATTCGTTATATGAGGTACCACTGTACTTGTTATTTGACAAAATAATGGTTTGTGTGTTATTTCAGCCAGTCAATTGATTAAATATAAATTGGTATACTGTTGTTGGTGTATTATTTTCAGTAAACTGTTACAGTGGGAAACCATGTTTAGTGTTTCGTTCCACCTTGGTTCTAATAATATACTAGTACTAAAATAACCTCCAGATAAACAATCATACTATTTGGTATTTGCCCCAATAGTTAGTTTTGGGTACTTGTAATTCAGTCAATTAACACTATAGTTAATCTTTTTATGGCCTAGTTGTTTAACTGAGAAGGATAATTCTGAATATAGGTGTTAGGGATTGCTCAGTATTTATTTATTTATTTATTTGTTTGTTTGTTTGTCATATTTATATATGCCGCCCACTCAGGCCGAACCCGACTCAGGGCGGCATTACAACAAGTTTTAAAAACACATAAAAACACTTTAAAAGACCCATATCCCACCCACCCATCCTACCCACTATAAAAAGAAGAAGAGAGAGTTCTTAATTCTTTACATAAGCCAGCAGGCGGGGACCGTGTTCCCATTCGGGCCCCCCCACACCTGCCCTGTGAGCCAGGTCTTCAATCCTTTCCTGAAGGGCAGCAATTCTCTTTGAAGTCTTAGATCTGTTGGCAGGAGGTTCCAGAGAGTTGGTGCGGACACGGAGAAGGACCTCCTTCGGGTGCTGGACAGATGTGCACCCCTAACTGATGGCACCATTAGAGAGCCCCTCCGGTCCGCTCTGGTTGGACGGGCAGACACTCTTGGGACGATGCGGTCTCTAAGGTATCCTGGCCCACTGTAGTAACTAGTATAGTTTTCAGCTATACTAGCTATACTAAAACTAGTATAGTTTTCAGCTATACTATTTAACTAGTGTTTGTCTGAAAAGTTCTTTATTTTCAGAGTCATAGAAGAGTTTCTTTAAATTTTCCCTGGCAGACAAAATTCTCAAAACATTCTGAAAGGATTTCTTTGACTGGCTCCTTTTTTAATTTGATTTTTGTAATTGGTTGTTCTGCTTGTTAATGTAAGCTTGTTAATACAGTAAAACCCCAACTTACATATGCCTCGAGTTACATAAAATTCGACTTACATAATGATTTTGTGCTAAAACCATGTCCCGATTTACATGATTTCCTATAGGTTTGCTTCAAGTTACATAAAGATTCTTTTTCCTATGGGTTTTCTTTGAGTTACGTAGAAATTCATTTCCCTATTAGTTTGCTTCGATTTACATAAAAATTTCATTTTTCCTGTGCGTTTGCTTTGAGTTACATAAAAAAATATTTTTTCCTATGGGTTTGCTTCGAGTTACATAGAAAAGTGGTTTAAGCAAAAGCCTACGGAACAGACTTTTTTTCATAAGTAGGGGTTTTACTTATAAACTTCTGCTTGTTAATATGAACTAATATAAACTGCTTTGCATATCTTTCTAAGTTCAGAAATCAGCATATCAACATTCTGTAGTAACAGATTGATGGGTCATAGAAAATGTGTGGATTGAAATATTTTATTCATTATACAGTATGTTACAAATATTTCCAGCCCAGTATCATTTATTTGTTTTTTCTTCTCATCCATGACTTTCAGCTAGTCTAGTGAGGAAACTAAACTAATCCTATGCTGTCCAATATACCTCAATAATTTCTGTGCAACACTGTCCAATCATTTCTGAAATAGGACTCATTTTGAAATCAACCATTATTTTTATTTTTATGCAGGATTTTGAAGCCCAATAGCAGATTGGTACTGTAAGCTAAATGATGTATCAACATTAAGGCTTTCAGTTACGTCAGTGGGATGTAGAAATGGTCAAAAATTGTTGAATTGTACCCTAAACTATGAAATATTCAAGCTGTTATCTTTTGTTTCTCTGAACAGGAATTCAGAAACTAGTTTTAGCAGGAAGAATGGGAGAAGCCATTGAAACAACACAACACTTGTATCCAAGTTTATTAGAAAGAAATCCCAATCTTTTATTTGCTTTGAAGTGAGTCAGAACTCTATTAATAAAATATCTGATTTGAGAGGAAATGTGTGCCATATGACTTTAAAGCTTTCATAGTAATAAGCTGTTTAGTAGTCTAGTAACCAAACAAATTGTGTTTATGTAGTATACTACAAAATGTGTCTTGAGGCACTGTCCTTCATTTCCCAGTTTACGTTCTCCCATTAAGAGCAAAAAAGAGGGGGCATCAATGTTTAAATGTTCTTTTGAATGTGAAGATCTGCATAGGCTTCTTCTCTGTAATTCTCCCTATAACGGTTCGTGTTATGTATCACATGCTGGGTCATCTGTGTGCTAGTTGTGGACCAGTAATGCTACTTCTCCCTTTCTGTAAAAGTCAAAATTTTCACCAGGAGGAAAAAAAGTGGAAACAAAGTAAAAATAGATCCAATTACATACAATTCTGATCTACTGTATTTGTATACATTCTGAGTCAGTTGGGAGGAGTACAGTTTTTGACTGGCTCTTTGGCTGTAAACAGAGATGAACACTGCCCCCTAGAGTTTAATACGACTGGCTTTTGAGCAAGGGAGACATTTACCTTTACTTTTATCTTTGTCACTGACCTACATCTCTATCAGCAAGGGTACAGTCATACTAAGCTTTGGTAATTGGAAGAGTTCAGTTAGATTTTTGAAATGTATTGTGTTAGGTACCAAAACTAACTTTTCTTTTATGTTTTCTAGGGTACGGCAGTTCATAGAAATGGTCAATGGTACAGATAGTGAAGTACGATGTCTAGGAGGTCATAGTCCAAAATCTCAAGATAGCTATCCTGTTAGTCCGCGATCATTTAATAGTCCTAGTATGAGCCCCAGTCATGGAATGAATATTCACAGTCTAGCAACAGGCAAAGGAAGTAGCACGCATTGTTCTGGTGAGTTTCAGATGACAGAATAAGGAATTATAAAGACATACTTTATTTCATTATTCTCTCTGTTTTAAGATATAACATAGTCCACAAAGTAATGGCTATCCTGCAGAAGTGAACAAGTGATTTTCCCTTTGCAGTTCTTGACAGATTAATTCAAGAGATTATCTTCTGTAATTTTTCTTTCATTACCAGTGGAGTGCTCATCCTATGATTAGCTGCCAGGGTGTAGCCTGCTTAATCTCGGCCAACTCTGTGGATAGCTGCATACATAGGTTCACATATAGTGGCAACATTAGTTTTCAAGAAGAAATTATTTGCATGAGGCCTAATAGCCTGATAATTTCTTTTAAAATGAGCAGAAATAGGAGCAATTCTTCTGCTTCTATCCATAGTAGCTGGTGCCCTGTTCTCTTTGAAAACCAAATACTTTCCTCAGCCAAACATTCTGGTCTTCCTCCAGCAGGCAGAAGGAAGAGTCCCTTCATCTGCACCCTGCTGCAGTTGTCTGCTGTTGAGGTCCCTGTGGAGTAAATATTGGACAACTTACTTGTGCTTCTGGTTTGTCTGAAAGACAGTGCAGTTTAGAATGCAGTTTATATCAGTTCAAGGTGCACAGAGTGACGAATACTCAACATAAGTATATACTCTGATTTTGAAGCATTTTACTTGTTTGATTTTAGGTTTTGAAAGTAGTTGCAGTAATGGAGTGATATCAAACAAAGTGCATCAGTCTTACTGTCACAGTAAACATCAGTCCACCAGTTTGAATGTACCAGAACTCAATAATCTAAATGTAACACGATCACAGCAGATTAATAGCTACTCCAGGTATGTACATTAAATCTAATCTGATTTTTCTGTTCTTCATCAAGCACTACCAGTTTGCCATTCATGTAACTTTGCCACTTATGTGTTGATTTTTGTGGCATAAGCAGTTGTTGTTTCCAGTGCTTTGGTGGACAAAATGTTAAGTAATACATCTGTTAAGTAATATCTCTGCTTTTGGTTTGAAATTATCAATATATTTACCACAGTTATTTACCAGTATAATAGAATTATTACCTGGCCTGGACCTAAGACAGGGGTCCTCAAACATGGCTCTCCAGATGTTCTTAGACTTCAGTTCCCAGAAGCCCTAACCAGCAGGTGTGCTGACCTGGGCTTCTGGTAATTGAAGTCCAAGAACACCTGGAGAGCCAAGTTTGAAGACCCCTGACCTAAGAGAAGGTAAACGCAACATTGGAGTGACTGTATTTCATTCAGAGCATAGCTTTTTATTATGCAAAGAAGACAAGATGCTTTCCTTAGTGAGCAAGAACAATAGGAATTCCTACTTCTTATTCCTATTTATAAGAAAGGCAGGCTATAACAAAGAACCTTTAAAATGCATACAAATGTAAATGTACATATTAAGAGCCCTAAAAATCAGTGCATTGGAACATTGAGTGGTTCATGTTTTGGCATTTAGACTGGGCCATTTGCCTGGACATGCTTAGACACATACTGAGACTTCAACAGAGCACACCGGTATTGCAGAGTGGTGATGGTCTCCTGTCATCTGTCTCCCCGTAATGGCAGCCAATGGAGACTGATGGGACAGCATCTGGTATGTCAGGAGCAGCGTAATTAAGGTGAAGGTGCCAGCAAATTAAATGTGCAAGCCTAGAACCAAATTCAGCAATAGGAGCAGACAGACAACTGTTCTGTTTAGGGAGTGGGCCTCAGCAAGGAATAAACAACCGCAGTTGTTTCCCAAAAGCAAAGGTGCCTCTGCTCCAGAAGGCAACTTGCCCATGGGGCCTCCAAAGCCTGAAGCTTCCTTGGATCCTTTTTAGCCACCATTAATCAAGGTTTCCTGTTAAGCTCCTCCAGCTTTTTCATGTTTCAGTAGCTATCTCATTAATAATATTACCTGGATGTGTAAGAACCTGATAGTGTTCAGGACTATCCCTTGGATGAGTTCTCTCACCCAAGTTTAGTCATAGTAAAATAAATGCTTGTATCCCTCCACAGTTGTCTTGCAGAATGTAGCAAGGTGACACTTTAAGAAAAATGAGATACAGTTGCAAATCTTCACACAGTTAATGGTGCATTTTTCCTCTTCTCAGCAATGATGTAGACATGGAAACAGATCACTACTCCAATGGGGTTGCAGAGACATCATCCAATGGCTTCCTAAATGGTAGCTCTAAACATGATCATGAAATGGAGGAATGTGACACAGAAATGGGTCTGCAGCAATATTTCTTATATTTTATTGTCATACATTTGCTTTCAGATAATTTATGTAACTTTTAGATGCATTGTTTGACTTAAAATTCCCATGCAAATTTTTTCTGGAAAGACTTTCTAAATTTTGTTTTTTGGATGAGAACTGCTGTTATTTTTATTAGATTTTAGAAAACATTTGTTCATCAATATTCTCATCTCAAATACCAAGGAGATGCTTTAGAGTGAACTCCATTTTTGGGAGGACTCTTAATATCTTAATAGGCAAGCGCTTAGAATAAGAGCATTTCCTATCTGAGATATGGAAAACTGTGGTAAATGCCAGAATTTTCATAATTATTGTCGTTATCTGCAAGGGTAAGGTAGTGTGCGGTGGAGCTCTTTGGGGTTTTAATAAAAGTCTCAGAATCTTTCTTATCTTGCAGTCTTACTAAGCATTATAAAATAGCTTAATTAACATAAATGTTCAGATAGGTGACAGCCATCAAGAACTAACTCCCAGTGAAAGGATTTCAGGGAATAGCCCTTTAATTGGTTAAGCTGTTTTAAGATGTACTCAAAGGCTATGTAAAGATGAGAGCTTTTCAGAGACTTGCCATTTGTACTTTAGAACTGTTGACAGTCAGCAGGAAACTCATTTCTTATTTGCTCCCTGTCCTAGTTTCTAGTCATACTGTTTTTTGCTGGGTTTTTTAGTTGTATCTTGAAATAAGCTAAAACAGTTCTTTCCTACTCCAGCAACACTGTTCTTCTTAATGCATGTGACTAATGCCTCTAACCAATATTGCTCTTCTTTTTTCTTCCTTCACAAGTACTTTTTAGCTACCTAATTATTAAAAAAATTCTCACATATGGAAATTCAGATATGCTCATATAGCACATTACGAAGGAAAACATTGTCTCTCACCAAATTTTCTCCCTTGTTTGTGTGGTTTCTGAGACTAGATCAAAAATAATAGTGAAATAGTGGGGAAGGGAAATTGAAGACCAGAACACGACATAAAGATAATGAGCATCCATTGGTTTAAGAATGAGTTATTTCTAGAATTTGTTTGGGTTTCGGAATTGTTTTTATATTGCCACTGCAATCTGAGTGTATCAAATCCATGGAGGTATAATAAAACAGGAGATGACATGACGTCACAAACTTGAAGCCGACTAATCTGAAAGTCCGCCATGTTAGTTGCCCCAAAACATTGGCTTATGGTGCTTTAATTGTGTGGAGTCGTGAAAGTACAGTGATACCTCATACAACGTCCAAACTTGGTTTCACAAGTTTGGACTTTATACGGATTTGGACTTTGTATGAGGCATGCAAAATCCTAGCCACAATGCCTCATTCAACGTCCAAATCCTTGCTGCGATGCCTCATACAACGTCATTTCCATAGAGATACATTGTACTGTAACAGCACAGACTTCAGGGCAAAGTCAAGGAAACAGACAGGAAACTGACAGAACTTTAAGAAATCATTGTCTAAAGGCTAAATACATTACAAAAACATGTAAAACAACCCAGATTGTCCAAGAACCTAAAAAATGCTGCAAAAATTCCAGGAATGCTTCTAAAAATTCTGACAAAAATTCAAAAAAATCCAAAATCATGCTCAAAACCACTCCTAAACACTCTGCCTCGTGCAAAACCCATAAGAGCAATGCACACATGTGTCCTGTCTTTTATACGGCCCAGGCACAATGCAACCTGGGAAAACCCCAATGCCTCATACAAAGTCTCAGCGACTTTGTATGAGGCAACTTTTTTCAAGAAATTAGGCGATGTTGTATGAATTCGATGTTGTACGAAGTGGACTTTGTATGAGGTATTACTGTAGATCGAGGTCTCCCCTTTAATATCAGTGGGTGGGGAGTTGCGATCCCCCTCTCGGCTGGCTCCCCTGGGTCTAGAAGGGTAGGGGGGACACCCCTTTTGTCCCCCCAACCCTGCTGGACCCACGGGACCGGGGATCGAATCCACCCCACCTCCTGATATTAAAAGGGAAAACCTGATCGGGTTTCCCCTTTAATATCAGTGGGTGGGGTGTTACAATCCCCCTCTCCGCTGGCTCCCCTGGGGTTGGGAGGGTTGGGGGGGACAAAAGGGGTCTGTCTCCCCAACCTTCCTGTGCCCAGGGGACCCAGCAGAGAGGAGATCCCCCCGCTGGACACCCTGTTATTCAAGAGAAGAAACCAAGCGATTTCTTCTCTTTAACAATGGAGTGTTGGGGGTGGGTGGGTGGATTTGCTCCCCTCTCCTGGGTCTCCTGTGTCGGGGAGGGTTGGGGGGACAAAAGGGGTCTGTCTCCTCAACCCTCCTGAACTCGCCACCCCAACACCGTTGTTAAAGAGAAGAAACCACTTGGTTTCTTCTCTTCAATATGGGGTGTCGGGGGGGATCCCCTCTGCCAGGTCCCCTGGCTCTGGAAGGGTTTGGGGGGGACAGACTCCTTTTGTCCCCCCAATCCTCCCGGACACAGGAGACCCGGGAGAGGGGATTGATTCCACCCCCACACTCCATTTTTAAGAGAAGAAACCGCTTGGTTTCTTCTCTTTAATAACGGGGTGTCCTGTGGGGGGGGGATCCCCTCTGCCAGCTCCCCTAGCTCTGGAAGGGTTGGGGGGACAGACCCCTTTTGTCCCCCCCCATCCCCCCAAACCCAGGGGGCCCAGGAGAGGGGATCAATCCACCTCCCTCCAACACAAGAAGCAATTGTAAACAGTAGTCTGGAGGTAATGTTTTGGGGCATCTAATATGGCGGCAGGCCACGCCCACTGGCTTCAAAAACTTACAGCATGAAGTCTGTAGTGCCTTCTTCTGTTTTATTATACCTCCATGATCAAATCACAGACAAACATCAGGTTTTAAAAAGAAGCAACACTTTCAATTATGATAAATGTCCATCTTGTTTGATGTTGGAAGGGCAGTAAAAGGACTTTTAGAATCCATTTTAGGACCTCTGAAATAGAAGCCGACAATAAAGAAGATTCTGATTTGAAGGAATACTGGTTTAGGGCTCATCCACATGCAAATATATTTCAGACAGATTTGTCAGGCTTTTTGAACCCTATGTCCTATCTGTAGCACTAACAAAGGATCGAGATGGCTAATGGAGCCAATACGTCTTATTTAAAGTACAGTACTTGTTTCCTGTACTGTGTGGCTTTAGCTCAGTTTGCTACAGTATATCTTTGATCAGCAGATTTAGACTGTATAAGCAGTGCATTTTACAACAGAGCCCACAACCAATGCCCAAAGAGCTTGAAACTAGTTATGTGAACCAAAGATAGTTTTAGATTTGTTTATCTTAGTTATTGCTAAATATAAGAGAACTTTTAAAGACGTTTTCAACGTAACATGGTGGCAGAGTATAGATCCCTAAAAGGGGCCTAACTAGCTCTGAATTCTAGCTAGCAGGCCTTCCTTGTTACTGTTGTCAAAGTTAGTATTGCATTGTGCTTGTATATACAGCAGGGATTCTCAACCTGCGGCTGGCCTGTGGCACCATTTCATGTGCCCCCCCCCCACCTCCACCACACCAGGAAGTGCCATGTGGTGGAGGAAGGGCAAAATGGCTGTCCGGCCCCCGAAGCTGTCTGAGGGAGCGTAACCTGGCCCCTGGCTTAAAAAGGTTGAGAACTCCTGATATACAGGTTTATTTGAAAACATGTCCCCTTGTCTTTAAACGGTTTCTTGGTAGGAAAGTATGCATAGGATTTCAGCTTTTGTACACATGGGTTAATATCCCAATGCAGTCTTAACACACATGTACCCCGAACTAAGTACTACTAAGTACTAAGCTCTAGTGCAGGGGTAGGCAACCTATGGTGCCAAATAATCTGGCCCTCGCTCCAGCTACTGCCAGTGGAATCGGTCGTGGACTCATTTACGACAACCGTATACGCATTTACATCAGCTGTAAACTGCTGGGGACCACCAGTCTGGCCCCCTCAACTGTCTGAGGGAGCGTGACCCGGGCCCCAACTTAAAAAGGTTGGCGACCCCTGCTCTAGTGAGTTAAATGAGATTTATTTACAGGAAAATTGTGTGTGTGAGGATGTGAATTCTTGGAAATGTTCTGCACAGAATGCTAGTTGTAGTTACTGGTAGTTGTAATGATGAAGCTGTATCTCACCACTGTGGGAGTTCGGATTATGTTCTGCTAGGAATTTTCTATTTTATCTTTACAGTTTTGTGCATTCTTAAGAAAAATGTTCTAGGTCTCATACTTTTGAAGAACATTTTTATTTTGCCTCCCCCCCCCCCCCCCTTTGCTGCTAACTATTCATTTTACTGTGAATGAGGGAATTGTGCTGTTACAGTAAAACCAATAGGACACAGCACAATACACAAGGTTATATTCATGGTGGTAGTGTTCATTTCATGCTTCTTTCTAGTTCAGAAATGTGAAAAGTAGTGTAGAAATTGAAGTAATAACCTCACATTTCTACAGCCACTGCTATTGTCTTGACTATTTAAATGACTCAGTATTTAGATAACGCACAGCATATTCTTGGTATTCTGTTGTATTATTGAAGGCACCTTGTTCTTACAGAGGTTGACTCCAGTCAGTTAAGACGTCAACTGTGTGGAGGCAGCCAAGCAGCCATTGAAAGAATGATTCACTTTGGCAGAGAATTGCAAGCTATGAGTGAACAACTAAGAAGAGAGTGTGGCAAAAACACTGCAAATAAGAAAATGCTCAAAGTAAGTTAAAATGGTTTGTAAGTAAAATATGAGTTTGTGGAGTAACATCATTTCTATATGTAGATCACTGGCAGTAGCCATTTAGATTGAGCAGGAGGGAAAATGGTAATCGTGCATTATATTTTTTATACTGTGGTGCTGTGCTTGTTCCTCTTCCTTTTTTCATATAGCAGAGCAAACAAATAACCGTGTAGTATAACATATGTCTAAAAGGTTGAGTTAATCTGGTTGAATTCAAGTTATTGATTGTAATCCCTTAAAGTTCTAAATGTTTGAGGCACCGCCTATCATCACATAAATCTTGCTAATTGTTAGGATAAGTGAGAAACACTCTCTGGAAGATATGTCTGCTTGTAGAGGCCTGCTAATCAGACAACATAGAAGGGAAATTTCCTGTTTTGCCCCCAGACTTTTAAATGCACTCTTTCTACACACAGTAATAAATTGGTTTCCCATTTTCTGTGGTCAGGAAGGGACTGCACTGGCAAATAATATGAGAAATGCTCCATAATTGGGATGATCAGATTCACATTACAGTAATACCTCATACAACGTCCGCTTCATAGAACGTCGGATCCATACAACGTCGCCCAATTCTTGGAAAAAAGATGCCTCATACACCGTTGCCGGACGTTGTATGAGGCATTAGGGTTTTCACATGAGAAAGAAGCCACGACACCCACCGGATGCTTCCCTTGGTTGTGAGCCGGGTGAGAGCGAAACCGGCCCCAGCTGTGAGGCGGCCAGAGAAGTGACTGTGGGGGAATCCCCCAAAATATCCAAGCGGCCCCGAGCACCCTTGCCCAAGGACAGGAGGAATGGGGCGAGAAGGAGGAATGACGCTTCTGGGGCGGCGGCGGGAGACCTGCTGTGAGGCAGCCAGAGAAGCGACCATGGGGAATCCCCCCAAATATCCAAGCGGCCCCGAGCACCCTCGCCCGAGGACAGGAGGAATGGGGCGAGGAGGAATGGCGCTTCTGGGGCAGCGGCGGGAGACCCGATGAGTCTCCTCCTCTTCAGGCACTGGTTGCTTCTCTCGCTCCCACCTACCTGCTCTCAACCAAGGGTCGCTTCCCTGGCGAGAGCGGGGAAGGGAAGCGAGACAGGCTTCAGCTGTGAGGCGGGCAGCGAGGCACATAAGAAGACCAGGCACGCCGGAGTCTCGATCGCTTCCCCGCTCTCGCCAGGGAAGCGTCCCTTGGTTGTGAGTGGGGAAGGGAAAGGGGGGCGGGGATAAAAGAATCAGCAGAGAGCTATATTCATTTATCAAGCAGCCTTTTCTCATCTTGTTAAGGTAGCTCTGCTCTAATTTGTTAGGATGACTCTGCTTTAACTGTGCTTCCTCCAACCTGCATAATCACAGCAGCACTACCTTAAGCTGCAAATAAGACTGTTTCTTCCACTCTGTTGACTCCAATTCATCCAGGAAAACCCAATTTCCTGGGTGCAGCTTGGCAGTGGGTCCATTTGCATTTTTCTATGTAGTTTCACCTTAATTCAGCTTTTAGATGTTTTTTAAAAAAATTATTAGTGTTATTATTGTCGCCACTGGGCCGAGCCAGGTCCCGATCTTGACTCACAGAGCGGGGAGAGTGTGACAGAGGGATCTGAACTTCAAGCCCCTAAACTTTCTCTCCTCAGAGTCAGGCTTCAGGGCAATTATAGACTCCCATGACTCCTTCCAATTCTGCCCTGGAACCTTGTATGTTCTACCTGAGTCACTTCCCTTATCTCCCTCCTGGCCCTCCACTTTCGATTCAAGGATGAGCCATGGGAGAATTTGCAGTAGCGTGAAAAACAGATGTAAGCAGAAACAGGTGGTGTAAGGATCCCACACACAGCTTGGACTTGACACTTCCAATTGTCTTTTCAGAAGAGACCTTGTGCGGACTCCTTGTTTTATAGGATCAAAGAATAAAATACAGTCCATAAAGCCAATCTTTTTTCTCCTCATGCAAAGCATAGCCATGGCAAAAAGCAAAACTTGACTTAAAAGTAAAATAAAGCTTCCCATGGTAGGGTAAAACCTATTCTAAAAGCATTCCAGTTTCTAGCAAATTAATCTAGGTGCAAAGCCTACTCAACACTTTGTCTAATAAAATAAGAAACGCGATAGTTTCTAAGAGTAACTTCTCCAAGCTATCAGACTATCTTCAAAGTCCTAAGATACCCAGAAAATTGTCAAAGTATGAAAGCCAGAATATTTCTAAGTATTCAGCCTTCAAATCCAGACTAAGTCCGACGACTAGCCTGCCTCCCTTCTGATAAGTTTCAAAGAGTCGGCCATTCCCGGCCTCCTCATCTTCAGAAGTCCATCGTTGTTCTGTAGATCAAAGGTTCTCACTGAATCCAAAGAATTCCCACAAAGATCTCTAACTGGGCTAAAACCGCTCCTTTTATTCCCAAAAGTGGCTCACCTCCCACCTAAGGAATGTCAGGTGTCCTTGAGCTAGATCAAGAGATAAAATTTCTGTTATCTCTGTAAGATCTCCCAAGGTCGCGTTACCAGGATCAGACCTTATTCCTGGCAAGGTGCCAAAGTCCCCACCCCCCTTCACTGGGTGATTGATCTCTTTAAGTTCAAAGTGTATGAACTTGCCTTGAGGCGTCTTATGGGTAATCCTTCCCTTGATAACTAATGTTGCCGCTATGGGCGCTCTTCCCAGTGACGTAATGTCTCACAGGGAAATCTCAATGCAAAGCTACATAGAGAAGTTTTGTTTTTCCGAATGAAATGCTGCTGTGATCAACTGAATCACGGTGACACATTCTGGTGAGCTTATTCTCATAACTAAAGCTTCCAAATTTATGACAATTATTTTTCAATTGCTGTATTCCAAAGTGTATAAAAGTACTTTAAATATATCTAAATAAACGAATTACGGACATTTCTTATCCATCTTTTGTCCATTTTCTGTTGAGTACTGAGACTCACGCTTTGTACAGTTGAAGAAATATGACCTCTATTAGACAGGTAGCATGTACCGATGAGGATTTATTTTTGGCCAATGACAAAGCCAGAAGGTGGCTTCATTGTGGCAGTTTAAAGTTTGACCTGCACGTTAAAGAAAAATTCGGTGAAATCCAACATGGCATAGAGGTGTGGCAGCACCAGCGCAATGGAACTTACTTTCCTCCCCCTCAGGGCGAAAGGTATCCAGGAAGAGCCCCCAGAGTATCCTAGCCCTACCATTTTTGTGAGGGTGCACAATTCTTCTTCCATGTCTAGGCTAGATGTGAAACTGCCAAAATGAAGGCACCCTTTGGTGAGTTCGTTCTGCAGTTCCCTTCGCCTGACGTAGTGTGATAAAGATTAGCAGGCCATTACCAGGGTACACCCGATTGCGGTTCAAAAATACCACAATCTTCAAGGAGGCTCTTTCTGTGTACCCCAAGGGTGTACAGTAAGAATGGTACATTGCCCCAAACTAGATTCCACTGATTAATTAGTGACGCCCATTGTTTAATTCTGCTCGTTCTTTTAAATTTTGTTAGCAACATTTTAAAAGTATTTCAAATTTATGTTTTGGCAAATAATAAGGTATAGTTATAATGAATTTTATATTCCTTGAGCAAGACAGAAAACATCCTTCGATCGTTTTAATAGGGTAGAGCTGTGTTTTGTTGGTGGTAGTAAAACAGAGCCCTCCTTTCTCAACAGGATGCATTCAGTTTACTTGCATATTCAGACCCCTGGAGCAGTCCAGTAGGAAACCAGCTGGACCCCATTCAGAGAGAGCCTGTGTGTTCAGTCCTCAACAGTGCAATACTAGGTAAGACTTGCTCAGCTTATATTTTGTCACCAGCATGCAAATTATTTCCTCTTCTGTGATTGAGTTGTGGCATTTGTAAATATCACAAAAGTCTGTTGTTGAAGTTGAGCATTTTTTCACATGATCTCTTAAAATCTCAGGAATCTTAATAAATATCCATTCTGTCAGGTTTTGATATTTACTGTGAGAACGAGCACTAGGAGAGCTATCCTCCCGTCTGGGCGGTGAGATATCTTGTGTTGCCACTGCTGCATCCAAGCCCTGTCAGCTAGTTCCAGCCCGTGTGGCACAGATTCAATTGACTGTACCAAGATAACAGAGTAAAGGCAAATGGGTACAAAGTTAAATTCCCAAAGTGCTGAGGAATGTGCTAACTTACAGAAATAAACCACTGAACTGTATTGTTGATTTATGTATATGTGATTATTGTACAGAAAAGTCCAGTAGTTTAATTTCCTCAGTCTTTAGCATTAACGGGATAGCTCTCTGGTTAGGAGTTCGATCCCCCCCCCTCCTGAGAGAAGAGCCAGCCTGTGTGGTCAAGGGCAAGCTGCAGTCCCAGAGTATCCCTGGGAGGAAATGCCTCTTCCTGAGCTGTTCTCAGTGCAAAAAAAAATTGCCAGTCACAGATGATAGTGGAATTAAATGACAGACCATACCTTCTGCGTGTGTAGTTTCTAGTTTCCGACAGTCAGAAATTCCATGGTACAAATGCTCCATGACTTCACTTATTAAGAAATTATAGCATTTAGTAGATGCTAAGAATATCAGCATCCTATTACAATAGTCTTTGTGTAGTTAAAGTAGCTTTCAAATGTTGTCCTTGAGTTTGGGATATTTAAACAATGCCATTAAATTCTAGTGCAGTAGCTTTGGAGGCAATACTTTTCTTAAAAACATAATTGTAAAATAAAATCTACTTCTCCAGAGTGTAACATTACTGTGCATTTTAAACTCTTTTCAGAGACACACAATCTACCAAAGCAGCCTCCGCTTGCTCTAGCAATGGGACAGGCTTCACAATGCCTAGGACTGATGGCCCGGTCAGGAATTGGATCCTGTGCATTTGCCACAGTGGAAGATTATCTGCACTAGCTATGAGCAAGATGATGTCCAAGGTGTATAACGTGGCATATATTCAACATGAAAGTAGACCAGCTCTGCCAACTGGAGTTCAGATTTTTTTTAATTATGTACTATGAACAGGTCTGTTGCTTTACATTGCTTCCTAGTTTACAGCATGACGCAAATGATTTTCTAAACTACTGTTAGGATAAATTTTCCACCTTTAACCAGAGTTAAATACCATCAGTAACATCAAGCTGACAAACCCTCGAATTGTTCCAGAAAACCAAAAATGCCTTGCCTTCTTGAAAGGCAGGACAAAATAGATAATGTTGTGGATGTGTTAGTATGTGGGTGATGTAAATTTCAAGCAGGATAATTTGCCAACTTTCACCCCCATTATTACATAGATCAATCAGTGTAATTTGCAAAATGCATAAATACCTGACAGTCTGGCTGTATAGTATTGATGGGAAGAACTATTTTTAATGTGTACTGTAAAACTTGAAATACTCAGGAGCTGAGTGAATTTGTTTGTTGCTACTTACAATCTCAACCTGTTTCCTAGTGGTTTTTGTTTTAACATGGTCTCTTCAACTGTTTCCTGTTGAACTGCAGACAACTTATGTTGTAGACTCACCTGTTTAACTGTTGTATTATAACAGTATTATATGTCAACACAGTGTGGTTATGGCCTATTTATATAAAAACCAAATATTTAGTCAATTTCAGTCTTAATTTAATCTTTGTACACCCTGCATTTTAAAAGTGCTTAAATGAGTACTTTATTGCAATAAAATGTAGTGATATCATCATTAATCAGTCATTAAATACTTCTACATATGGTAGGATGGCTACCTTACTTTTTGTATTTGTGGTTTTGAACCTTAGTGTCGCACACATGCACGCGTGTATATAGATCTCTGCAGTTATATATCACTGCTATGTAGAAAGAAAGTGCCATTCACTGAAACAACGCGAAAAGGCGGCCGGGGTGTGAGAAGGGTCACAGAGAGAAACAATCCCGAGAGAAATCACAATAATAACACTAAGTTTAATATACAACAACTACGTTATAGAAACTCTACTACTAGTTAGCTAAATTACTGACTGAGGGGTCTAACAATATCGGTACATGTACATAGGCACATACGTGTACATGAGTACACGTAAAGAAGGAAAGAAAATGCTCTCCCTCTCCCATAAGTTCCTGTGTGAGCCAAAAATTGTTCTCCAAGTAAAAGTATATGTACGTGTGGTCAGCGCTTGTAAATAAAGTCACCAGTACGTGACAGCGATGTGATGCAGCGAATTAAGTACCAAGTCCTCGAAAGGTAAGTGCTGCTACAAGCGGACTGGACCGTAACTCAATTGAAGCTGGTATCGAGAAGACTCAACGCAGGACAAGGAGAGGACGGTGTTCAACAAGTTCCAATGTCCCTCCGGTAAGTAGACATTTCGAGACTTCCTCAGAGTCTAAAGCATACAATAATAGAAAGAACACACAGCTAATGTTTGCAACATCGCTACCTCATTGCCAGAATATTTAAGACAAGTACATATTACATGACATGTAACCATAACAACATGGAAAAACGTAGAAAAACGGACAGGGACATACCTATTAGTGTTGAATATCTCGCGCATAAACCTCCATGGTAAATTCCTATTGTGTTCTCGCGTTAACCTAAAACTAGTAAAGTTCTGATTTAAATACCCTAGACGGAAGGTTAGATATCTCATAATAATCATCAGCTGAGTGCCTCTGAATCCAACTGTTAAAGGAGAAGGGCATGAGTAGCAGACCTACTATCACAGTACTGAAAGTTCACAGAAATGCGGATAGGTCCCAATCCGTGTTCAGACCATGAGGAGACAACGTTTTGAAATGATGGATGTAAAATGCCTCTCTCTGTAAAAGAAATCGCTCGACGTCAATCACCTGGTGCTTATTAGGTGAGTAAGTTTCAAGCACCACCAACTTCAAATCTTTATAAGTATGTTTCTTTTCTGTGAAGTGATTGACCATGGGTGCGTTTGGGATGCAGTTCTTAATACGGGAAATATGTTCACCCAAACGTACCCTAATAGGTCGTCTGGATTGCCCGATATATGCTAATTGGCATACACATATGATCATGTACACGGACTCACTTGTGCTGCAATTAGAAAATGAGGTTAAATCCAAGAAAAAGTTACTGGAGGGTAACCGTACGTGATTGGTGTGCCACATGTAAGTACAAAACTTACAGTGTCCACATGCAAAATGTCCTGTGGGGGTTCTGGAGCTAACTGATCGGGGATTGATATCCGCCCGAGAGATGTAATTAGCAATAGTATTAGTTTTGCGGAACCCGATGGTAGGAGGCTGTTGACAGCCAGGTGTAGTGTCCAAAATGTGCCAGTGTCTTAATATAATGTTTTTAATTTTGTTGGCAAGAGGGGTGTAGTCAAGAGACCAGAATAATCTGGAGTCACTCTGCGGTGTTCTAATGTTCTCCCTGAGCAAGGTGTTCCTGGGGCGTACGTTCACCCTGTTCCGCGCTGCTGTGATGATACTAGTGGGGTATCCCGTTTCTCAACGTAAAGGAAATTTTATCGGCTGCTGTGTCAAAATCTTGTGGATTGGATGAGTTCCGTTTCGCTCTGACAAGAAGACTGTAGGGGATGTTTGCCTTCAGATGATGTGGGTGAAAAGAATTAAATTGAAGATATGGAAAGCGGTCCGTTGGTTTATGAAAAAGCTTAGTTTGAATCCTACTGTTGCTGATAAAAACTGTAAGATCAAGAAATGGTAAAGCAGTAGGGCTAGTAGTGTGTGTGAATTTTAATTGAGGGTGTTGGCGGTTAATCCACTGACAGAAGTCTGTAACTGAGGAGTAATTTTTAAAAATAAAAAACAAATCATCGATGTATCTCTTGTAACATAAAATGTCTGTACGGTACGGGTTAACTAAAGGATCAAAAATAAAAGTTTTATCAAAATCGCACATAAAGATGTTTGCAACGGAAGGTGCAAAATTTGAGCCCATGGAGACTCCTTGGATCTGTAAATAATAAGAATTTTCGAACCTAAAGAAATTGTGCTCAAAACATATATCTAATAAGTCTAAAAGAAAATCGGTCGGTGGAAAACCATTTCGCCTGGACTCCAAATGATGTACAATGAGCGATCTGGCTTCAGAAAGCGGTATATTCGTGTATAATGAGCTAACATCCATTGTAAGAAGAACTGCATCAGGCGGAACTACAAGATTCTCTACTAGCTGTATAAAATGCGTGGAATCTTTAACATAAGCGGGCGTGACTGTCGAAAAGGGATGAATGTGGTGGTTGATAAATTTGGCAATGGGTTCTAATAAAGAATTGTTAGGACTAATTATTGGTCTGCATGGAAAGATGTCCAAATTAGTAGTAAATTTATGCACTTTAGGTAGCAAGTAAAATATTGGTACTCTGGGAAATTTATTGTAAAGAAAACGGTATGTGCCCTCTGTAATATAATCCATAGCGAGTCCCCCTTGCAGGACTACTGAGATGATATTAGACACATGTGTCGTAGGATTACGATCTAATTTAGTGTAACAGTTGGTGTCTGATAGTTGTTGCATGGCAGCTTTAAGATAATCTGTTTTATTAAGCAACACTACACCTCCACCCTTGTCAGCTGATTTTATAACTATCTCCGGGTCTTGTCCCAAGTTTTTAAGAAAGGCCATGTCCTCACGATTTAGATTATAAGATCTTTTAGAAGTAGTTTCTAATTTACAGATGTCACGAGATATAAGCCTCCTAAAGACTTCAATCGAAGGATTGTCTACGTTTGGAGTGAAAGTGGAACGTGGTGTGAACAATCTCTGTTGCATTGTGCCTTCTCTAAAGGTTTTCAGTTTGAGTAATCTAATAAGTTTAAATACATCTATTTTGGTCTTAAAGGGGGAATATCTCGGCGTGGGAACGAAACCTAATCCAAGATTTAACAGTTGGGCTTCTCTTACCGATAAAATCCAGCTGGAAAAGTTGAACACTAATGAGGGAGTGGTTGGTTCCTGATCCACGATCACTTTTTCCTGGTGCATTTCTGTGGTCTTTTGTCTAAAAAATCAGTACTGTTTTGCTGCCTTGTGGAGGAAGATGTAGAAGCCCCACCTTTATAACGATTGGACCGAAAATTGTATGGGTCCCGGGTCTTTTCATCTGCTGATGATTCTGCCAGATCCGAGTCCGTGGTCTCGTAATCTGTCATTTCGATGGGTTGTCTCCATGATACTTGTTTTTGCATATGCTTCCTAGTGAACTGCCATCTGTAAACGTGTTCGTTGTGATAGTCACTTCTATCCCTATTCAATTTTTTATTCTTAAACGCCAACAACTCGTCTTTGAACGCTTTTAATCTGATATCTAGATCTGACAAGCCTGCTGGTGAGTTACTAGACGAGGAGGCGGTCAGAAGGTCTTTGACATTTTTGATGTCCTTATCAATAATTTCTGTTTCTTGATGACACTGGTCTATAATTAATAGAATTAGGTCAAAGGAACAACGATCCAGAATGGCCGTCCATTTGTCCAGAAATTCTTTTTTATTCGAAAATAAAGTAGGACCCTTGGGCATCCTTAAACCTCTGGGTATAATGGAGGATTTATAATACTCCAGGAGGAAGGATGAATGCAAATCAATCCTGATTCGTTTTTTCTCAAGGTACTCAAGCTTGTTGAAATTTTCATCATTAGTCTGGGTGTCATGATGTAATGAAGTGGCATTATTCAAAATTCTATCTCTATCGGCGTCAGAAAAGGCGAAGCCCTTGTCCGTCATGCCGTAAATATAAACAGCGCGAAAAGGCGGCCGGGGTGTGAGAAGGGTCACAGAAACACTCCCGAGAGAAATCACAATAACACTAAGTTTAATATACAACAACTACGTTATAGAAACTCTACTACTAGTTAGCTAAATTACTAACATTACTAGTTAGCTAAATTAGCAAACATTAGCTGTGTGTTCTTTCTATTATTGTATGCTTTAGACTCTGAGGAAGTCTCTCGAAAAGTCTACTTACCGGAGGGACATCGGAACTTGTGGAACACCGTCCTCTCCTTGTCCTGCGTTGAGTCTTCTCGATACCAGCTTCAATTGAGTTACGGTCCAGTCCGCTTGTAGCAGCACTTACCTTTCGAGGACTTGGTACTTAATTCGCTGCATCACATCGCTGTCACGTACTGTTGACTTTATTTACAAGCGCTGACCACACGTACATATACTTTTACTTGGAGAACAATTTTTGGCTCACACAGGAACTTATGGGAGAGGGAGAGCATTTTTTTTCCTTCTTTAAGTGTACTCATGTTGCATACCTTATGTGCCTATGTAGATGTACCGATATTGTTAGACCCCTCAGTCAGTAATTTAGCTAACTAGTAGTAGAGTTTCTATAACGTAGTTGTTGTATATTAAACTTAGTGTTATTATTATGATTTCTCTCGGGAGTGTTTCTCTCTGTGACCCTTCACTGAAACAAGGCATTTCACATCTCACTAGGACTACATTTTTGTTGTTCAGTCGCACAGTCAATTCCGACCCTTTGGGACCCTATAGACCATCGTCCTCCAGGCACCTGTCCTCCACCATCCTCCTCAGCCCGCCCAGCTCTGTGCCCACTGCATCCACGATGCCATCTAGCCATCTCATCTTTGGTTGCCCTTTTTCTTTTGCCTTCCACCTTTCCCAGCATCAAGGCCTTCTCAAGTGAATCCTCTCTTCTCATTTGATGTCCAAAGTACTTTAGCTTCATCTTTACTATTTGATCTTCTAAGGAGCAGTCAGGACTGATTTCTTCTAAGAATGACCTATTTGTTCTCGCTGTCCAGGGGACTCTATGGACTCTCCTCCAACACCACATCTCAAATGCATCTATTCTTCTGCGCTCAGCTTTCCTAATGGTCCAGCTCTCACACCCATAATTACCACCGGGAAAACCATTGCTTTGACTATGGGGATTTTTGTTTTCAAGGTGATGTCTCTACTTTTCACTATGTTCCCCAGGTTTCTCATAGTTTGTCTCACCAGAATCAGTCTTTTTATTTCATGGCTGCAGTCACCATCTGCAGTGATCTTAGATCCTAAGAAAATAAAATTGTCACTTTTGAAATGATGGTCACAGAGGCCTGAAGAGGTTCAGATAGCAGATTGAGTCCAAATGTACACCTGCTAAAAAACAACATTTTTGGTTATGTGCCATCAAATCACTTTAGCCTTATGGGAACCTTAATGGGATTTTCAAGGTATGAGAGCTGGTTAGGTAGTAGTTTAGCATTGGTACCTTCAGGGATTTGGACTGAACCCATATTTCCTGCATCCTACTTCTGCACTCTGTCCATTATACTATATTAGCTCACAACCTCCTATACCAGTGATGGCAAATCTTTTAAAGACTGAGTACCCAAACAGAGGTGAACTCTCTGCCCGGGGGGGGGGGGGGGGGGAGAGGAAACATTCCCATTGGGCTACTGGGCAGAGGGGTGGGGTGAACTCTGTACTGGTGAGACTCTGCATGCCAACAGAGAGGGCCCTGAGTCAGCCTTGGCCGGTATATAAATTTGACAAATTAAAGTCTGCATGCACCTCCTGGCACGTGTGCCATAGGTTTACCACCACTGCCCTATACTATAGTTCTAGAATTCTTGGTGGATGAACTGGGACATCACAAAGTTTCAGTATAAAGCAGCCAGAGGGCATCACATTGCCAACCTCTGACTCACAGTCACATAGTTTAGAGGATGCTGACTTTTCAGTAACACCGAATAAAGTTGGGAAAGCCCCATCTGCCAGTCAAACATTCAACAGAGAAGAAAATTCAAGAGGCACAGAACATTATTTAATTAACAGAGCTGAAAGGACAAAGTATAGCCCAGAAAGAGCACATACATTACAAATTCTTTAAAAGTTAAGAAACACCACCTGAACAGCTTTGTAGAATACAAAAATAATAAGCTAAATTTTCATGCTTATGCTCCACACAATGCAGTCTTGCTTCAGGAGACTATCTTTGATGACACCCAGTGTTTTGTGAATTGCTTGGCTTTTTGTTTTTTCATTTTACCTAAGAGAAAGAAAAAAGGTAGTTAGTCCAAGTGCACTTTTTAAAGGTCAGGCACTAAAACCACCAATATCTGACTTAAGGTTCTGGCTAGCTAGTGTCGCTGATTGGGCAACCTTCTGTCTACTCTACTGTCACAACTCACTAAAAATAGTAAGATCACTGCTTAGGGAGAAATTAAATTTAATACAATCTTAATTTTCCATTCAAATGCTGTAGTAAAATGAAAACCATTTTAATAGGGATTTGGTAAAGGTAAAAGTTTCCCTTGCTTGAAAGCCAGTCGTATCCGACTCTAGGGTTCAGTGCTCATCTGTTTCAAAGCAGAAGAGCACTGTCTGCTTCTGCAGACGTTTCCATGGTCATGTGGCAGGCATGACTAGACACCCTTCTGTCTCATTTCTTGGAACAAAGGTTACGCTCCAAATATTCTACAGGGAAGCCGTATTGCAGAAGGTCACATAAGAATGAACATTCATAAATCAGTTCAGGCAAAAGGGGCTGCGGTGGCTCAGTGGTTAAGCAGCTCACATTGTTAGCTGGAAGGCTGGCAAGTCAGCAGTTCGAGACCTACTGCATGACAGACAGCACCCTTCTCTGTCCCTGTTCTTGGGGACATGAAAGGAGCCTCATGCGGGTGTCTCCTGAACAGTTTCTCCAGCAAAAATCCTTTCAACCCAGAATAATTTCTGACATGAAATTATTAATTCAGGCAAACATGTGTACATTCAATTTAGGTACAGCAGACCCTCGCATAACAACATTACTTGGTTCCCCAAGTAGCGTTGCTAAGCAATTTTTGTTATGCGGATTTCTATGGAGTTTCCTGCATAACTTTTTTTGTGCCATTGTCCAGATAATGACAGTTATTTTAGCGTCGTTGTCCGGACAACACTAAAAAGTTGTTATGTGGTGCATAACGCATTGTTAAGCGAAAATGATGCTATCCGAACGCGTCATGTGAGGGTTGACTACAGCTCTGCTGTTAATTTGGTCCTTGGAATAAATAGGATTCTTATCTTATACCTCGGAACAACCTCTGAAAGAGACAAGAGTGAATGACTTTAAGGTCACCCAAGCCTGAAATTTAAAGGCATTAGGGATGTGTGTGTGTGTTTGTACACAATTAACTATTTTCCAAAGACTGACAGCACCTTGCCGTTTGGTTAAGGAGCCTTCCTTGCACCAAGACACAAAAGGGGGAATATAAACACTTACCCCATGAATTCCTCACAAACTGGACTGCAGCTCCTTTAACTGTCTTTTTCTTGTTTTTAACAGAAAAATACTGATTTGCTGAAAAAAACAAATCATTTAGTCAAATTATGCATGCAGTTGAATCTATTCTACACGTACTATAAATGATCAAGCAAAAGTTGCATTACTAGTAGTTCGGTTGGAGCCTCTTCCATATAGGAGTCCTTGTACAAAGTTTCTAGCTTCCTCCTGCTGCTTGTTGGTTAAATCCTGATCTTTTAACCTCACAGCCATGTAGCTTTCTTGGAGCCTAAAATAAAGCAGAAGTTAGAAAATATATAGTAGCTTGTATAATGTTTTGTCTTACTGCATCTCAAAACAATTTAAAATTTAAATTGGACCAAATACTTTTACTTTCATATTAATTTAACATATCATGTCTTCTCAAACTTAAAAGACATTTTCACTCATGTTCAGTTAAAATTAATCCTTTCAATTTGCAGTATGAGCCCCAGACACTGCTGCTTACTAGGCATAGGTTTACTACCACTTATGCAGTCTCAAAATATTTAGACAAGGTGATATCCCACACAAGACAGTCTTCTAACAATGAAGGGCTATGAGAAGGCTGGCTTCTCCTATCATGCCAACATAGAAATGCCATTGATGTAATTGAGGATGGGTAACTTGTAAACCTCTAGATGATGCCTATTCAGCCCTAGGATCAAATGGTGAGAGATCAAAGTGACTGTAACCCAACAGGTGGAACACAGAAGTGGTCTACCCTGATATAAACAGGTGTCTCCACATGCATGGTATGTTTGTGACCTCATATATTCATGATGGTTGTGGCACAATGTTATGCCCTATATATATATATATATATATATATATATATATATATATATATATATATATATATATATATATATATATATATATATATATATATATATATATATATATATATATATATATATATATATATATATATATATATATATATATATATATATATATATATATATATATATAAAATTATTTTTTTAAAAAAAAATTGGGGGGGAGAAGCGAGGCGACAGAAAATCACAGATGAAACCTTAATTTGTCTAATTTTAATTGCCATATTTAATTTTAATTGTCAAATTTATATACCGTCCACTCGGCCAAAGCCAACTCATATGAGGACTCTACATCTCAACATAGATCTCACCACATTTAATACAGTATTGTTCATGAGGCACTCTGTTATTTCTCTAACTACATCATAAGTTTCTTGAGGGTTCCTTAAAAATTATGACTTTTTAATCCAAGCAACTCTATAAAGTCAGTCCTGAGCAGAGTTCCCAATCTCCTGGGTAGAATTACATGCAAATCTTCCATGACAAAAATACTGGATTTATATATTTGATGTGCAACAGTATTTCTCTATAGTGCTTCTAATGAGTTTACTTCATGCTTAACTACCAACTTATCCCTTATGATAGGATACAAAAGACTAATGAAAGCTAGATATGATTGCAGAATAGGTTAGAGTGAATCAAATGACTTTTCTTATATTGGTACAACATATTAATTTAATACTCTTCAGTTATACCTAGCGGCTAGTGTTTCTTCTTCACTGTCCTCCTTTGTATCTTCATTTCCAGACTCATCTTCAACATCTTGTGCTATAAAAAAGTTGGTAGGATTAAGACTATAACTGCAGATTTTCAACCAGAGATGACAATCTTTGCAAAACAGATTCCAGGGATATTCTATACCCTCTGCAGTTCTAAATAATCTACAAAAAGCTTCTGCCACTGGTATATTTAAGACTATGAAAGCATGAATAATAAACAAGTGAACTATGTTATAGAAGTCTTAAATATCACATTACCAAATGTTTAACTAAATCAAGCTAAAATATACTTCCACTATCAATTGTCAATATTTTGATTAAAAACAACACAGTAACGATAACCTAACAAAATTTTATACATACCCTTTTCAAGTGTGTCGCATGGCTGGTTTCTGCTAAAGAAAGCAAAGCTGTATTTAGGTAGACATGTAACAAATCTACAGTGAAGCTACCGTATTTTTTGGTCCATGACACACTTTTTCTCCCCCAAAAATTGGGGAGAAAATGAGCGTGCGTCTTATAGTCCAAATGCTGGTCTTCGGCCAGCTGTGGCTGTTGTAAAAGGATATTTTACAAGAGCTGGCCAAAGACTACTACTGCCGCCTCTCAGCTGTTCAGGCAGGGGGGAAAACATATGAAAAACAAGTGGCCACTAGAGGGCGAAAATCGCAATTTCCCATTTAAATGCATTGGAAGTACATTTCTTGTATTCAAACGTTTTCTGTTTGTATGTTCCCAATGCATTTAAGTGGGAAGCCAAACCTGTGCTTAAAAAGAAAGGGTTTCACTTACCTTGATGCCTTTGTCTCTACTCCACGTGGACAAAATGGAGGGGGGAAACATGCTTCCTGGTTGAAAGGAGAGCAAGAGGCTAGGCTAGAGTATCACTTCCTTCCTCAGTGCAATTGGCCTGGCCTGCCCATTTCCCCTGCAGCGCCACCACTGGTTTCTGGTGCAAAATACAGTATTAATTTTTTTTTTTGTTTTCCTGCTCTGAAAACGGGGTGCATCTTATGGTCAGGTTCGTCTTATGGTCCAAAAAATACGGTATTTATTCATATATGCAACGGTGCTATGAATAATATATTGAACTAGGACTCTGAAGGCCAGGGTTCAAATATCTGCTCAACCAAGGAAGGGAGGATCTGTAATGGTACACCACTCTTGTAGAGAGTTAATAGTGGCCATGTAACATAATAACAATAGCTAATGGAAATACAGTACCACATACAGTATACAATTCTTGCTGCTATACTAACATACAGATTAAAGCCTTCCTTGCCAATCATGTGTTGTACATAGTCCTGCTTGTTAATAGTATAGGAAATAATTCAGCTCTTTTAAGCATCCATAAGGACATGTGCCTAAAGGAGTTTCTTCATCAATAGAAGCAATCCTATTCCTGATTTCCTCACATTGTAAGTGCCATACAACTGGAATAGCTGCTGTTTGATAAGAAAAATGACAAAAGCCCAGTAGATCAAGTGATTAATAACCACTGGGCTACCTGCTAACGGCAACATATACAGTTCAGTTACACTAAAGCTAAAGGGTCAATTTGTGCTCTAAAATCTAATTTGCTTACCTTTCCTGTGCAGATGAAGCCAATTCCTCCAATATATTTTCAGGAAGCAGTTTCTTTTTCTTAGAAAAATAGACAATTTTCCACAAATGAAAATTACTTTCAGATAATCATTACTAATTTAAAATCTGATAATATAACAGAAATGATACATTTTGTGTTTTAATGGAAGATTTGATAATGAACTTTTAAGCAAGTACATAAGTCAACCCTCACATAACGTGTTCGGATAGCATCATTTTCGCTTCACAATGCATCGTTATGCACGTGTTCCCTCGCATTACGTTTTTAGTGTCGTTGTCAATGCTAAAATAATTGGACGACACTAAAAGCATCATTATGCGGGAAACTCCATAGAAACCCGCATAACAAAAATCGCTTAGCCACGCTACTTGGGGAACCAAGTAACATCGTTATACGAGGGTCTGCTTACTGGAATCTAATAATTTTAATTGGAAGGGGGGAAGCTTTATTTGGACTTTGGCTGAAATGCCAGTTTACTGGCTTGCCTACAAGATTCTTGCATAGGGTTTAGGAGAACCTAAATTCAATCCCAAAGAAGTCTTGTGATGAGGAAAGGGGAAAGTTCTTTAGCTGTTATTTCTTAGTTTAAGTATTCATAAGCTGTGTTCTTGAAACAATAACAAGACAAACAAACAAAAGTATAAAAATACAGGAATAAGATATAAATCACTTTCAGGATTAATTTTGAAAACTAATCTATGACATGCCATAGAATTTGCCATTATTATTTTTTTACCTTTTCCAGATTGAAGTTGGAACTGCCTAGAGACAACAGTAGAAACTATATGGCATCTGTAACTGGGTGGCAGTTTTATATCATGGTTAGCATCATATTAGCAATGATAACCAGAACAGAAAAAATAACCAAACAATTTATTACACTGTTCAAACCCAGCCTGTAGAAGTCATATTTCACTTTTTAGTTATCTTTAATATTTGGGGGAAAACAAACATTTGTCTGCAAATACATTTCCATTTTACTAAGATGCTTAGTTTTCTCCTACAGCTGTATATTAAAATAATTTCTTGAGACTATATAAAGCCAGATAATTTAGTGGTTTACATGTCTGGCTGCAGAGCTGGAGGTTGAGTCCAATTTTCCATTGTGCGTCCTGGGGGGGCGGGGGAGTCTATGTAGCCCTGGATAAGCAACATTCACAGGACACCCACAGGATTTTACTGTGTTTTAAAATGTTTTTTTTTTTTAGATTGTAATGTTTGTTTATTCTGTTATAAGGCCGCCCAGAGTCGCTTGCTCAAGTGGGGCGGCGATATATAAATTTGAATAAATAAATATAAATAAATAATGGTAAACCATTTATGTAATTGGGCAGCAGATTTATATCATAATCAGCCTACTAGCAATGCTAACAAGAGCAGGGGAAAAAATAACAAAGGGTCACCATAAGTCAAAACTGACTTGACGGCACTATATATTCATAAAAAGATGATCTGTTTCATTGTGTACAAGGGCAATAAAGCAATTTGGAACATATTTCCTAACGTATGTGTGATGAACCACCTTTGGCTCTCCAGTTCTGGGCCAATTCCTCCCATAATCTCATCATAACAATGACTTCTGGGAACTAAAATGCCAACCATCTGGAGGAGAAAATGGTTGTGACTACTCTAATGTAACCTCAAAAACCAGAAAAATGGGCACATTTGTACCTTTTGTTCCTTAAAAAGTTCTTCCCTTTGTCGTCTCTTCTCTTTCAAGGCAGCCTTTTCTCTAAGGAAGCAAAAAGCAGAGGGATAAACATATAACTGCTTTATGGCCAAAAACGAGTGCCTGAACCAAGTGCTGTCTGCGCACAGATGGTGAATGCATAAGAATGCAGTTAATACAGAAGTGTTTTTTTTTTCCTGGAGCAAAGAAAGGCACTTAGAGGTCTCAAGTCGAAAACCAACATGGCCCAAGTTCTCCCTTTGGTCCTGCTCTTCCCCAATGAGCTTCACTTTGCTTTAGCAGCGCTTATGGCCGGGGTGCCCAACCTATGGCCTGTGGGCCACATACGGGGGCGCGTTTTACTTCTGCTTCCGAGAGCAACGAGGGTGGTGTGGGCTGGATGAATTGGCTTTGGGGCCGTGACCGGCCCACAGCCTGAAAAGTTTGGGCACCCCTGTCTTATGGGCTACACAGAAAGAGCCTCCTGGAAGATTTATGGTATTTTTTTTATTGAATTTTTAAAAAAATATTACAACATAATAAAAAAACGACAATCATACATAAAAAAATCTGAACAAATTTTGGTATTTAAAAAAAAACGGGTGTACCCTGGGCAAGGGCCACCTTGTGTTGCCGGCGAATCTTTCTCACACTAGGTCAGGCGAAAGGTGCAGAATAAACTCACCAGTAAGGTAAAGGTTTCCCTTGCTTGAAAGCCAGTCGTATCCGACTCTAGGGTTCAGTGCTCATCTGTTTCAAAGCCGAAGAGCCAACGCTGTCTGCTTCTGCAGACGTTTCCGTGCTCATGTGGCAGGCATGACTAGACACCGGAGTGCACGGAACGCTGTTACCCTTCCCACCGAAGTGGTCCCTATTGATCTACTTGCAATGTCTTGCTTTCGAACTGCTAGGTTTGGCAGGAGCTGGGACAAAGACGGGAGCTCATTCCGTCTTGCAGGACTCGGGAATCGAACTGCTGACCTTCCCGCCTCCCAGTCAGCGTCTTAGCCACTTGAGTCTTAGCCAAGCCACCAGTAGATGGCGCCCCCAACCTCCCCCCCCCGCCCAGCCACGAGACCAACTGTCGCTTCCGCCCAACAGACAACGGAGGCGCCTTACCGGCGCGCGCGCTGCCCCGCCGACCGTCGCGCTTCCTCAGCCGCAACCCGCGCGCTCTGGAAGGTCACCTCCTCGGGGGCTTCGTCGTCACTCCCTTCTGAGGAGGAAGAAGCGGCGGCGGCGGCAGCGGGTCCCTCGGCTGCAGGCGCCGCTGCAACGGCCTCCCCGTTGGCCTGGGCCGCCGCCGCCGCCGCCGCACGAGCCCTCCGACTCCGAGTCGCCATCTTCTTCTTGGTACAACTTCCGGTTCCGGCTAGCAACCGCTCCTCCTTATGCCACCCGGAAGTGGACAGCGAACGGCCTTGGGTGTGGGCGGTGCTACGCAGAGTCATGTCCGGGCGGTGGTCCGTTTGGCGAAAGGCCTCCCTCAAGATCAATTTCCCGGTTGATATGGACCGGTCATTTCGGGTCTGCCGGAGTCACTTTTCTCTTAGTTTGGCCCAGGAAAAGGACTGCAGTGGCTCAAGTGGCTAAGACGCTGACTGGGAGGCGGGAAGGTCAGTAGTTCGATTCCCGAGCACTGCAGGACGGAATGAGCTTCCGTCTTTGTCCCAGCTCCTGCCAAACCTAGCAGTTCGAAAGCAAGAAATTGCAAGTAGTTAAATAGAGACCACTTCGGTGGGAAGGTGACAGCGGTCCGTGCACTCCGGTGTCTAGTCATGCCTGCCACATGACCACGGAAACGTCTGCAGAAGCAGACAGCGCTGGCTCTTCGGCTTTGAAACAGAGATGAGCCCTGAACCCTAGAGTCGGATACGACTGGCTTTCAAGCAAGGTGCTTGGAGGGCGGTGATCCATGGGTCACGAAGGGTCGGAATTTATAACTTATCTGTTATACTAACCAGCCATGTACTTTATCTCTGCTGTCTCTCTCTCTCTCTCAATCCTGGTCTTATAATTTTTCTGCTTCAAATGTGTACAGGACTTGAAAGTTGCCATTCTGAGACAAAAAATTATAAGACCAGGATCCAGAGTGAGACAGCAGATAAAAGTACGTACATACGTATGCTGGACACCCAACAAGGGTTTTCTGGGACGTTATTAAATTTGATACACCACAAATAACAGGAAAAGTTGTTAAATGCTGCTACAGTATATACAGGTGAAACTCTGAAAATTAGAATATTGTGCAAATGTTCATTCAGTCCAGTAATGCAACTTAAAAGGTGAAACAAATATATGAGATAGACTCATTACATGCCAAGCGAGATAGTTCAAGCCTTACTTTGCTATAATATTGATGCTTATGGCTTACAGCTTCTGAAAACCCCAACCCCCCCCCAATCTCATGTACCCCATAATCATCACATCTTATGTACGCTGTACGCCATGATCATCACAATTATAACGAATTAAGGCATGACATATTTCACTTTGCATGTAGTGAGTCTATCTCATATATTTGCTTCACCTTTTAAGTGAAATGAATGAATATTTGCACGATATTCTAATTTTCCAAGTTTCACCTGTATACCACCTTTACATTAACTGATTCAGTAGAATTCTCATCGACAGCCTCAGGCTTCCTTTTAGAACAAGGGAAGAGCTTGGTGCTTAGCCTGGGCCACTCACTCAATAGATGCTAGGTCTGAAGGGTAAACCATTAGCAAATGTGTAATGCCATGATTGTCTTGCATCCACTTACTAGCCATTTGCAATTCAAAAGGGTGAAGCTTCACAACTAATCTGAACAACAGATATTACTAGTTGTAAAAAAAAACAACCCTACTTATTCTGTATCTCTATACCTGATGTGTATAAATTGATGCCATGATGTCTCACTCTTATGTCTGACGAAGTGGTCTTGATCCACAAAAGCTATCATTAAAAGACAGTTATTTTTTAAGGTGCCACTATGTTTTTTTATATATTTTGTTGTTTACTCTCTGATCTCTCAGGGGTTGGGGGCTCTGGTACTGCCACCCCTTGTATCGCTCACCTTGGAAAACCCTGGGAGTATCGCTGTAAGTCAAAGGCAACTCGACATGTAACACACACTTTTCAAAAGTACATCAGCTATGAGTGTGAGAAAATGGGCGGCCAACATTTGCTTTCTCTAGATTACCTGTTGGACCATATCCTTGCCTGTCCATTTTTGAAAATGTTGACTGGAACCGCTAAGTTTTTTAAACAGGGCAGCACTTCTGTGACCACATTCAAGAGAGTGATGGGCATCATCTAGACTTCAACAGGCCTCAGCAGTTACTCAAGAATTCTTTTGCAGGGGGAGTGATGGTGATGTATCTCTGTGGCTCAGCCTTGCACATTAACCAAAGCCCACCCCTGCCAACCTGTACATGCAAGTACCTCATATTTCCTAGAAAAGAAAAAGAGGGGATTATCTATAGGCACCCAGTGTTTATGTGGCTAGAGACGTTTGTCATCTTTGTTTCTTGAGACTTATGACAAAAATAAAGGGTAAGGAAAGCCTGTAGGATTAGTACCTTAATGTGGCATTTAAGTTTGTGGCTTTATAGCTTTCTCCAAACACCAAGTAATATTGTTAGTTTGACTACAATTGGATTACTCAGTGTGGCAGGCTAAATTGTATTGTGTCTCTGTTAATAGGTTTTGCCTTGATTTCCAGCCAAAAAGGAAAACTGTTTTGATATAGGGCTGTTGGTAGGGTTTCCCAATCTTTGGTTTTGGACTTCAGTTCCCTAAGGCACTGCTCAACCAACATACTGATGTAGGCTTCTGGGAACTGAAGTCCCTCTGTGCCTATGCCCCACATTAGGAACCACTGGTGTAAACCATGCTTCTCAGTTTAATAATACTACTGTATTTGTCTGCTGTCAAGTCAATTCTGACTTTTGACTATCTTTTTGCAGGGTTTTTGAGCTCAAGAATACATAGAAGCAGTTTATTGTTCCTTCTGGGGGCGCTTTGAGGTTGTGCAGCTTGGCCATGGCTACATAGGCTGGCTCTGCTCATAGGAGGCACAGTGGGGAATTGAACTGCCAACACCTCGCTTTGCACTCCGATTATCTAAACCACTGAGCTATTCCATCAACTTCTTTGCTTAAACCAGTTATAAAATTGAGTTGTCAAATTGAACTCTGCAGTCTCTGGAGGTGTAGGTTCATATTTCACCTTTGGTGGTGTGAACTGGAATGTTAGTCCCAATTCTTCCAAAGGGACCTGCAAACATTCAGCTTCCTTTCCCCATTGATCTACACTGAAACGCAGTTCCTACTTGGTATGTTGAGTGACTGCAGGCTTCTGTCTGGAAGAACTGGTATTCTAGAGGTAGGGTTTGAACCTGTATATCTTGAGACTGCAGAACATACCTGTCAACTATCCTGTTTTTCCTGGGGAAACCCCTTATTTTTACCCCTCTTCCCACCCCCACCCGTTTTATTAATTTCCCCGTATTTTCCCTTATTTTTTAAAAAAACATCCTGACCGGAGCCCTCACAGGTGAAGCTGCAGTTTTTTCCAGCCACCAGACGTCGCTGTGTGGCAGACATTTCACTTGTGGAAGGGGAGAGAAGGGGGGGGGGGGCGTTCTGAGTTTCTCTTTCATTTTCCTCCTGCCACATGGCCAATATGGAGGCTTCGTTTTTGCTGCTGAGCTGTTTGGAGCCACCATGCTGGGAGGTGTCTACTCTAGAGGTGAGCAATATTTCATATATGCAGGGGCAAATCAGCTCTTGGTCTGGGGGCAAAGACTTCTCTCTCACTCTCATGCTTTATTGAGCTGTTTCTGCCCTGCCTTCTGGCTGGAGGGAGGCTTCCGTTTCTAGAGTTCTAGAGTTAACTTGGGAGGGGTGGAGGGTGGGGTATTCTTGATCACTATATGAGGGGGGTTCCGTTTCTGTTCTAGAGTTAACTTGGGAGGGGTGGGGGATGGTGCTTGATTACTATATGCTAAAGGTAAAGGTTTCCCTTGCTTGAAAGCCAGTTGTATCTAGAGTGCCAAGGTTCACCATCAGTCATAGATTCCTACAGCGGCCAATTTTTAGAGCAAGAAGCTGCTTTTTGTATGAGAGAGCAGATCCAAAATACACGGGGAGAATTATCAGAGCTCATAATACTACATAATCCAGTGTGCTTGCACGGTTGTGTAAGGGCATCCGAGTTAGGTAAAGGTAAAGGGTCACCTTTGCTCAAAAGCCAATCGTATCCAACTCTAGGGTTCATTGCTCATCTGTTTCAAAGCCGAAGAGCCAGCGTTGTCTGCGTGTGCAGACATTTCCGTGGTCATGTGGCAGGCATGACTAGACACCAGAGCGCACGGAACGCTGTTACCTTCCCACCAAAGTGGTCCCTATTTATCTACTTGCAATTTCTTGCTTTCGAACTGCTAGGATGGCAGGAGCTGGGACAAAGACAGGAGCTCATTCCGTCCTGCAGTACTCGGGAATCGAACTGCTGACCTTCTGCCTCCCAGTCAGCATCTTAGTCAGTTAAGCCACTGAGTAAACAAGAAAGAAAACAAAACAAAAGTCCCCTAAGAAGATGGGGAAAGGATTCTTTGGCCCACACAGCTTTGTGCCCATTGCATCTACAATACCATCTAGCCATCTTATTTTTGGCCACCCCCTTCTTTTGTCCTCCACCTTTCCCAGCATCAAGGCCTTCTCAAGTGAATCCTCTCTTCTCATTTGATGTCCAAAGTACTTTAGCGTCATCTTTACTATTTGACCTTTAGTGAGCAGTCATGGTTGATTTCTTCTAGGATCGACCTATTTTTAACACCACATTTCAAAAGCATCTATTTTTCTGCGCTCAGCTTTCCTAATGGTCCAGCTCTCACACCCATAAATTACCACCGGGAATACCATTGCTTTGACTATGCAATTTTTGGTTTGCAAGGTGATGCCTCTACTTTTAATTATGTTCATCAGGTTTCTCAGTCGCCTTTTTATTTCATGGCTGCAATCACCATCTGCAGCATTCTTTGATCCTAAGAAAGTAAAATCTGCCAGTTGTATCCAACTATAGGGTGCAGTGCTCATCTCTATTTACAGTCAAAGAGCCACTGCTGTCTGTTTGCAGATATTTTCATGGCCATGTGGCAAGCATGACTAGAACCCAGCAAGTCACATGGCTATATTTGGCCATGCCCACAGATTTGGCCACACCCATAGAGGGGTGTGGCCAAAATTTCCCTTATTTTCAAATCCAAATCTTGACAGGTATGCTGCAGAGCTCATTTTGAAATATGGTTTAAGCAGAGAAGTCTGGCCTAAACAATATGGCCATTGATTCTGGGACTTTTTTTGTTTTTCCTGCACAATACACAGCGACTTCCCATGCTCAGCCAGAAGATTTGTACAGACCAAAAGTTCTATACATGAATTTAATGGTCTAATAAAGGTATTGTTTGTCCTCATCTTTGGATTATCTAAAGTTTGCCTGTGTATGTTAAAATTTATATTGATTAAATGTTCAAATTCAAACAGTTTAAACTGGGTGATGATTATTTTAAAAAGAATTGGGAGTAATATTGTTAGTGGAAATTTTTTTAAGAAAAACTACAAAGTTCAAAGTTTTTCAACTTTCAGAAATATATTACCTTCACCCATTGCAAGGTTTTTTCCAGTTCATACAGAAAGGAAGTAATGACTGTGAACAGGGCAACAGAATTCTTCCGTAGCATCTCCTTAATAATAACTGACATTAGTTTCTCGCACTAGCATATGACTGTAGCAATAATTAAATACTCTGATCATTTCAAAATGTCATCAAAGATAACAGGAAAAATAAAGAGATTCAAGACTGAGAAAGGGAACAGGGAGATGATGTTTACCATTTCCATCTGCCACGCAAAGTACCTCCAACTTTCCTGGAGGATCAGAGGGGGCTGCAGAAAAACTGACTCACCAAGCTTTTCCCCATGAGTAGGCAAGCTCTGCTCTTCATCCTACCCAATGCTGAATATTAAACTGCTAGAAAGAAAAGCCTGGATCTACATTGGAATCAAAAGGATGAAACAGCAGTTCATTACTGAGTTCCAATCCACGTTTCTATAAATATTGATCAATTTTATCAGTACTATTATAGCAAAGAGCAGGAATTTTAATCAGGAAAAAAAGAGTTTTGCACCAATAAATCCAATCATGTAAAATTAATTCTTTTGTCTTCTGTTCCGAGACACAAAAGACTATGCTCAATACTGAAATATATCAGTGTAAATCTGAAGGAACAAAATCCGCATGTCATGCACATGGATATTGTTCCTTATGTGCCTTCGGTGACTCAGGCAATCAACACAGAGATTCACAGTCTCAAGCCTGAACTTTCTTTATGAGTGTACAATCTCATGAGAAATGCCACTATGTTTTGATTTCCTGTAAAATACTGGAGTGTACGTCCTATTAAAAGCTGTTGGCTATGCTTACAATTTTAAAAAGGAGAATATTACATCAGTTGTAGGAAATTATTGTGTGTACTACTCAATAAGAGTGAAGTCCCTCCATAGTCTGACTTGATAACCTGAAAACACAAATCACCTCTCGTCACAACGTTTGAATTGTCTGGATTTCTAGGTTGTATGTGCTTTCTTTTTTTACGTATAATGTTTTAGTCCAACAAAGCTAATTGCTTTGCAAGAGTCCCTGTCCACGATAATTCTTTTTCCTTGCTCATTCTTATAATCAGTTGGGAAGAACCATAATTTCTTTTGTTCAGGGAGATCTCCATATCCCATTGCTTTGCTACAGGCAAGATGTCTTGTACAAGCACCAAGTTGATCTTGTTTGCATCCTGCCGTATTTTCTCCTCCATGCCTCCGATAAAAGCTCATGAGATTAGTTCAGTTTTATGGCGAGCAAGTGCGGGAGGCAATGTAGTACCACAGGGCCCTTGGAAATGAAACCTTAAACAAAAGATTAGTCAGGATTAATATTACCTTTATCATATAATACAGAAATAAAGTATGAATGCACATTGGCTGCTATATCAAAACCTATATTTATCCCAAGCAGAGACATTGACGAGAGAAAGACTTTGTGGCTAACCCAAGAGGCAATGACCATCTCTTTTGTTTATTCCTTATCCCAGAAACCAGTTAATCTTTGATCTTCATTTCTTATCCCTCCCACCTCTATGACATTAAACAGGCTGTGGTTTTAAGTTTAAAAGGCATTGTTTTTCCTATTCTGCACTTTAGATGCACTAGTATTGATGCGTTCATTGCAGTAAAGGACAGGGTCCAAGAACTTTGGCCTAAGTCTATTTGAAACAGTTCATTGTCCGTATAAACCTATCAGAGCTTTAAGATAATCAGTAAAGCTGTGATGGTGAACTTTGTCACTCCAGATGTTCTTGGACTTCAATTCCCAGAAGCACAAGCACCCTGTGAATCCACACGAATGGGTTTACTGCGATTCATCTGGCCCGCGCTGCCTTCGTCGCTCCTGAAGCTGAAGTAAAACGCAGTAAATCACAGTAAACCCATTCGTGTGAATTCACTGTTATGTTTTAAATTGATTAGCCCTTTTGAAGGCATTTTAACCAAGATATAGTAAAACCCCGGTTTACAATCTTGGTCCATTTTGTAAACCAAAAAAATCGTAACCCGAAGCATGTTTTCCCATAGGAATGCATTGAAAATTTAAAAAATGGTCCTGACCGGACCAAAAATAATAGAAAAGTAAAAAAAACACCAAGAAAAATGCCAGACACGATATCCCCCACTCCTTGTTTGATCCCACCAGCTGGTGAGGGGCTGGGGTGGAGAAAAGGGGGTGTTCTATGCCCTCCTTTCCCCCCACCAGCTGACCTCCAATGGTGGAAATCGATCGAAAAAAAGGACACATACAGTACAGTAAAGGAAGAAGCGATCCCCCTACCTTTTTGCATGCTGCTGCTTCTTCCTGAGCGCTGGGTCCGAGTGCAGAGGGAGCCCATGTGGCAGTGCCAAAGGTGTTTTTTTGGTGCAATTTCCACAGTGTCCGCCGCTTCTACCAGCAGCGGCAGACTCTCCGTTCTTCGTCCGAGGTCCCCCCACAGCGCTACAGCCGGGAACATGCGCCTGGGCACCCACCGTGTAACCAGTAAGTTCCAGAGAGGCGCACGTTCCTGGCTGTAGCGCCGGGGGAGGGACCTTGGATAAAGACCAGAATGGAGCCAATATAGTCCCCAGAGTCTGCTGCCACCGGTAAAAACGGTGGACACTGTGGAAACCATACCAAAAACGCCTCCTCCACCACCACTACAGCAGTAAGTGATGAATCGCAACTTCCGGCAATGGGGGTGGGTGCCATTTTTGACTCTAAAATGGTGCTGGTGGTGTAATTCCCGGTCATAAAGCAAAACAAAAAAATGTAAACCAGGACGTTATTTTTGTAGAATTTGCCATCGTAAACCATGGCAAACGTAACCCAGGGCAGTCGTAAACCGGAGTTTTACTTTATTGTCTTTTCTTTAAGTCTGTATTATAGGTTTACTAGCATAGGTTGCCCGGCGTTGCCGGGCTGTTATAAACTGTGATCAGGGGTTTTTTTTTAATTAAAAAAGAACAAAGGATAATATAATTGTTTCAAATGGTTTTATTTAACCAAATAACGTTTTAGTATGTGACTTTTTTTGTTAATAGTTGTACCGTAGGAAGTATTTTTAAAAATATGAAAGTACATGTTTTTTACATTCAATGTTTTTAAACTGTGTTTAGATGTTGTAGGTTTTTATTTGAGTTAAAACTCAACAGAGGATGCTATAAATATTTTTATTTTATTTATTTAACATATGTTTGTTATTTGTGTAAACTTTTGATTCATTGTTATATTTTTGACTTGTTTTTACTCTTGTGGCCTCTAGGTGGGGCTTTATTGATTTTGAGTTGTTTTTAATATTCTGCCCTGCAGGTGGGGCTGTTAGTGGTTTTGTTTTCGTTCCACGTATTTTTCTCTCCTGGCCTCTAGGTGGGGCTTCTTCCGGTAAGCAGTCTTTGTTTCTTCATTTCTGTTCAGATCTCGTGGAGGGAGGACGTGCTGGTGAGTTCTCTGGTTTTCTTTCTTCTGGGGTTTTTCTTTGTTTTGTTTTTATGGTGGTGGGCTGGGAGGTGTTTCTGTTTGTTTTTTGTTTTGGTTGGACTTTAGATGTGTGTAATTGGTTTGTTTATTTCTGGTGTTGTTTATTTTTGTTATTTCGTTGTTTATTTATGTAGTTTGTGGTAGTTGTGTTAGAGTTAGGTATTTTTGTGTTGTAGTTAGGTGTTTTGTATGTGCTTTTGTGGTATTATGGATGTTTTTGTTTGTGGATTTTGTGGCTTACTTTTTTTTATTAATTTTTTTTTTATTGTTGTGAGGCGCTGCGTCTGCCTACTGGGGAATTGTGATCCCGTTGAATTTTTAAAGTTTATTTTTCACGCGCCAGCTTTCTCAGCGTTCTGTGCGCTCACGGCGTGCAGGACGCTGGGACTTGTAGTTTTGCGTTTGTGGTTTGCGTTTGTGCAGCGGGTTTTTTCCTGCAGCTCGATTTTAATTGGCCGCGACGCGTTTCCCAACGTTCTTTTTGCTCGCGCCTCTCAGCCTGATTGGCTCTGGCGCAGTGCGGAGAACGTTGGGAAGTGAAGTTCTTTTCCTTTTTTCGCGTTCGTGGGGCTCTTGCCCCACTGGCACCTTTCTCAACCCTGCAGTAACCTCCGGACCGCTTTCGGGCGAGTGCAGGAGGCTCAGTACGGGATAGGATGGACGGGTGCAGAAACGTATAGCAAGTTCCAATGGTTAACCCTTGGATTTATAGGTATAGATAAAATGTCTTGACCACCTGTCACTATCTCTTTTTCATTAAAATGGCTTAGTTAACTAGATAAATAAATGCTGCAACTCCTCTTATTAAGAGAAAAATATTAGCTGGTTACCTGAATTTATCTGTTAACGGCGTCCTCTGCATGTTGAATTCTGCAACTGGCACTCCTCTGGCAGCCACATGAGGACCAAACATAGCAGCAGGATTTACTAAAGAAGAAGTGCCAACCTGAGAGAGAGAAGACATCCCATCAAAGTCACCAACAGAAGAACTCATCAGCTCAACATCCATCTATTTTACTGCCTGGTATAGAAAGTGTTAAGGACCATGGCGGCTTAGTGGTTAAGATGCTGAACTTGGCAACTGGAAGGTCAGCAGATCAGCAGTCCAAGACCTGAATGCTGCACAACTGAGTGAGCTCACGTTGTCTGTCCCAGCTCCTGCCAACCTAGCAGTTTGAAAGGAAAACAAATTGCAAGTAGATAAATAGGGACCACTTCGGTGGGAAGATAACAGCCTTCCACGCACTCCTGCATCTAGTCATGCCGGCCACATGACCAGATACATCTGCAGACACGGTCACTGCTGGCTTTTTGGCTGTGAACAGAGATGAGCACTGAACCCTAGAGTCGGATATGACTGGCTTTTGAGCAAGAGCAACCTTTATTTTATAGATACAGTAATGTTTTCCTCACTCTCTGATCAGAGAGATTTATAATGTCTTCTAGGCTCATCCCTCTTATTTTCAATATTAATCACTGTGTAGGAGTTACTTTGTTCTTTTAATTTAAGTACATGTATAAAAAATGTATGTTTGTTGTTCAAATAAAATCAATGATTTACAAACACTTAACTATTATTTTACAATATACGATCAAATATGTCTGGCCGGACATCCTGCTACGGTAATAGAGTAGACCGTACAGCCAGCGACACAATGCGGAGTGTTGGACAGCGGTAAATAACTTGACTCCCTAAAGGGGTCAACAGCCAAGGGCGGATGAACCCCTTTAGGTGGGGTGATGGTCCCCTCAGTAGAGGAAATGCCACTGGAAACCATCATATTGGACCCAACGGCAAAATGAGTGGAGGAGGAACTCTGGTTCCCAACAGTCACGGAGGTGGAAGAGGCCATGCCAGATAGATTGGCTGAGAAGGCGCACCTTGTCCATATCCTCAAGGCTGCGACAGTCCATTGCAGACCCAGTGTTAAATCCTGCATGTCTCAATTGCTATGTGCCGCAGGAGATGGCTCCATGATCATAGTGTGTGGGTCACTTCATGGCACACTGGGATCCACCTTAAACAAATTCATGCTAGTGGCATTTTTCCTGTTTTCGGGGGGGGGGGGGATGCATTCTCGGATATAAGTTGCACCTGACATGATCAAAGTCTGCTCAACCTTGTGCCATCTCAATGCAGTAAAGCTTAATTCTTAAGTCATATTTCACTGGAATACGTTAATGCCAAGAAGTATTAAAGGCATAGAAACAGTAAATTTTAAAAATCATTTACCACCAAACAAAGGTCACACATCTCAAGTTCTTTTTCAACTTCTGTAAGGATATCAGCATCCAGTGTTTCTCCAAACCACACAACATGAGGGCGCAAAAGTCCATTGCAGTCTTCACATCTGCCCCCCCAAAAAATATGAAGAAAAAATTATGAAGTTTGAAGTGGCATTTGAAATGAGAGAATGCTGTGGAAGTACAATAGAAGCGTGAATATGCAACAGGACCTCCAACATGCCTAAGAAGAGACGTGATACTATGTGTGGTGAAGCACAAGGAAAGATCCAAGACATTATGGTCAATGTTGCTCAAATAGTAGTTGGTTGTAATCAGAAGTGTCTGAACGCTAATGGTAATGACTTCAAGCACCTCTTGTAATTGTAGAAGTCAAATGTGACTTGTTATTGGTATATAGTGAGTATTAAAATTTTGACAGCTTTTTCCTTTCTTAAAATATGTATACATTTTTGTAACTTGTGTATTCCTACATACTTAAAACTCAGATTTATTTTGATGTTATTATTTTCTTTTATTCTACCTTTCTCCTGTATATCACAGTTATATAAAACCATTTTGAATTTTTTCCAATTTATTTATTCGTAATAAATTGGAACATCTTCAAAAAATTTCAAATGCTCCTTAATATTCCCCATAGCCATTAGTGTATCTTCAACACTTAACAAGGTATCATCTGCAAGCAAATTAATCTTGACTTTTTTCCCTATGTCCTATTCCTTTTATAGCTTTGTCTTCTCTTATTATATTCGTGAGTGATTCTACCATCAATGTAAATAGAACCAGAGTTAAGGGGCATCCTTGCCTGGTACCACAGGCTAGATCAGTGATGGCGAACCTTGGCACTAGAGGTGTTCTTGGACTTCATTTACCAGAAGCTCAAGTCAGCACTCCTGCTGATCAGGGCTTCTGGGAATTGAAGTTCAAGAACAGCTGGAAGTGCCGAGGTTCGCCATCACTGGCCTAGATAAATTCTATCACCATTACTGAAGCTACATTTTAAAATATAATTGTTGAATATTGCATGTTGAAATTTTGTTCCATTATTTTGATCAATTTTAATAATGCTAGCCATTCTACTGAATCAAAAGCTTTGAAAATATCTGAAGCTACTATCCCGACTTTCATTTTGTTCTCATTAGTATAAACCACATTTAATACTCTCCTAGTTGGATCTGCCTTTCTGATTAGTCTTAATATAATTATCACTATTAATCAAACTCCCAACATCTGGCTCCACAGTCAGATACCCAAAGCACTGAGCTATCAGAACATTCTACCATCTATTTTAATGGATATCTAACATAACACTTGTTTTAGTAACTCATGACTCACCGAGGAAGATCTTCCACAGGAATTTTGGCATCTTCTGCATCAGGATCTGGAGCACTAAAATTATACACACACACAATCACAAAGTCAAACTATATTTTTTAGCAATAACCCTATAACTATATTAAAATCCCATCAAAGAGAAAACTGATTTTGGATGATGAAAGTATTTATTTTAGTGAGGTAATAAGCAATATTTCTAACCATTTCCTGCTGCAAACTACTCTGAGAGGAAACAAGAGGAGTTATCTTGAGAAAGAAGCCTTGTGCCAAACGAAAATTTTAATCTTTGTGAAATGAAGATAAATATTTTGTAAATTGTATGAAGTCTTTTTTAAACCTCTTTTTCCTTAAGAAAAATTAAACATTCATTCTATAAATTAATTCTCCCATACTTTTCCGATACATGCATGCAACATTCATGTATAGGAACTTGTAAAGCCCCTGACAAGCAGCAGCTTCACATAGCTGCAGTAAACCCCTGGGTTAGTGGGACTTTTGAAGCAGCACTTCACCAGTATGGAAGATGCTGCGTAAGATGCTGTCAAATTGATTCTGACACGTGGTAATTAATCTAGTAGGGTTTCTGAGGTACACAAAATATTTAAAGGTTTCATCCGTGCCACTCTATCAGTGGGCTCCCACACCTGAGTGGGAATTTGAACCCAGGTCCCGACTCCTAGTCCAACACTCTATCCACTACACGACTCCGATGGAAGATACTACCAGAAAGCCCTGCTGTCTTGCTGCCTGTGCAGAAGCACAAGAGCTTTCAGTTCACACATCAGAGGAAAAACTATCAACTGCAGTTTGTTTACTTCAAATGACATCCTTGAGAGGACCCCCCCCCCCCAAGTAGGAGTCAATATTTCCATTAAATCTCACTGACAACACACTCAATTACCCCCTTCCAGCCAAAGCAGGACAAATTGGACTCTTGTTATTTGCGGTCACATTTCCACAATGGATGCATCGTGTTTTGAATAAACTACCTGTAAAGTAAAAAAATAATATCAAATTACAACTTTAAACTTGATCTCTTGTTGGCATGAAATTGTTAACATAGAAATGTAGACCTAATGTATAAATGACAAATGACAAAAGTCAGGCATTCTAACGTGAAGCAAAATATTACAAAGTTCTCACAAAGGAAATAATGTATTGGTTAGCTATAGGAGGCTGCGGAAGGTTTAGCTAACATATAAAGACTCAACCCTAGTCATCAGAACACAGACGCTTCCGCTTCCAGTAGCGGTGAGGGCCAAGGCGGGCCACAGGAAATGGTGCCATGGGCCGGTCCTGGCCTGTGGGCCGTAGTTTAGCCGCCCCTGTTCTAAAAGATGTTCAGACTCAAACTGAGGACACGGAAGAATCTGTAGAATTCTAAAGGGGGTTTCCTGCACCATCAATGTCAACTGAAAACTCAGGAGATGAAGGACAAGTGCCTGTCTGAAAATACTCTCCATAAGAAAGGGGATGTACAGTAATACCTCGGATAACGCTAAAACTTGGTTCCACAAGTCTTAGTGTTATCAAATTTTTAGTATTATCTGATGCATTAATTGGATAACGCTAAAAAAAGTGAGCCTTCTCTTCCCGGAGGGCCGGCGAGTGAGTGCAGAGATGGGAAGGGAACCGGCCAGGCTCACGTCTGGGAATTAAAACCCAAGAACATCTGGAGTGACAAGGTTCGCCATCACGGTACTAGAGTACCAAAACCTGTAGAAAGGAAATCTGAATGAAGCATCATCATCAGGACTAGCCTGTCAAGTATTACCGTGAATTTCTAAGAGATGCTTTGTTCCTGCTTTTCTATGGAGCTCATCAATGTTCTGTGTGATGACCACAACACTCCTGCCTTGCTTGTTCAGCCTGGCCTCACACTCTGCGATGGCAATATGCGCTGGGTTAGGATGTTTAGTCATCATAAGTTCCCTCCTGTAATGGTAAAACTCCCACACTCTGGAGGGGTTCTTGGCAAAAGCATCTGAAGTAGCCAGTTCCTAAAATGGGGAGAAATCATTAATTAATCTTGCTTAAACCAAATGTCTGTTTGTTGCAAAAGGTCTCCTAAGCAACAAGAGGTAGAGATATGATTTTTAAATAGATGCTATTGAGAGCCCAATTTAAACAAATAGAAAGGTTGTACAGTGGAACCTCGCTTAACAAATGGTTTGGTTAACACAAAAATCGCGCAACAAAAGGAAATCCATAGAAAATAGTGGCTTGGTTAACAAATTAATTGGTTGTCAGTGCATTCCTATGGGAAACCGTGTTTCAGTTAACAAATTTTAGTTTTCAATGCATTCCTATGGGAAATTCGCTTTACACATTTTTGGTTGTACAAAAGGTTCCAGAGAACACATTAAATTTGTTAAGTGAGGTTCCACTGCACGTTACTGGAAGGATGTGGGAATTGTAGACCAAAGAAGCTATTCAGAGGATCTTGGACATTGCAGTCCTCTTACTAAAATGGCTACAGCAAGAAACATGATGCACCACATGGAAATGACTAACTTCTCAACTTAAACAACGGGACAGGCTATACCTCAATTGCCCATGCTAGTGGGCAGTTTCTGAAGTTGTATCCCAAAGTAGTTACATTCCTATCCTATAAATCTGTGATGGTGAACCTTGGTACCCCAGATGTTCTTGGACTTGAATTCACAGAAGCCCAAGCCCCCAGGCCGGATGAATTGCAGCAAACCCATTCATGTGGATTCACGGGGGTTTGGGCTTCTGGGAATTGAAGTCCAAGAACATCTGGAGTGCCAAGGTTCGTCATCACGGCTATAAATATTGGGCTGAGTAATGAGGTGGGTGGAGGCACTAAAAAGGTTAGCATGAAAGAAAACACTCAGGTAATGGAAGGGAATGCTTTGGTGGGACAGGGTGGACTAACGGAAAGGTCTAAGCACGAAGGGCCAGCATATAAGTGTAATTGCTATTGCTAATGAGTTTCTAATATTGGCACAAGCTGAACTGAATAGCAGAGTAGAAAGACATGGGAGTAGAAACCAGAATATGCCACTCTGAAAATGCCAACCAACAGTACCCACCTGGGCTTGCCATTTCCGCCAGTAGCCTCCCGCACCACGGAAGGTTGGAACGCCACTCTCTGCACTGACACCAGCCCCGGTAACAATGGCAATATGCTTTGCTTTAGCAAATACTTCCCGAAAATCAGCCATATCTTTAAAAAGAAAGCAAAGTCAACTATGTTGCACTTTTAAAAGGCACATTGTTAAATGTAATTAAAACAATTTCAATTTGGAAGAGGAAAACATGTACTAAAATTCTTTTTTCTTTCACTGTAATCTTGGTGGGACTGGATGGTAAATCATTCTCTCTTAACCGGATTAATTTTTTAAAATATGAAATGCCTTGTGACCAGAAAGGGAAAACTTATTTTATAATAAACTAACATAGGTGCCCATCTCTGACGGCTTTTTTTTTTTTTGGGGGGGGGGGTCAACCCATGGGGTGGGGGTGGTTTGGAGAGGGTTTTTTCCCTTCCCCCCCCCCCCCCACCGTTTGTGATGCCCCCTGGCTCAGTAAAGGTACCTGCAGACTCCCCCCGGCGTGATGATGAGGGAGGGATGGTAGGTATTGAGGGGGAAATTTAGGAGGAAAGGAAGATGGGAGGGTAAGAATCAGGGAGGGAAGGAAAGAAGGAAGGGGAGAAGAATGGCTGGAGGTAGGGAAGAAAGGATGAGAGCTAATCACCCGGCCTTGGCCGGGGGGTGTTTGTTGTATGTTTAGGTTTTTCAGACCCTGATACACCCCAACACAGACTCTCTCTCTCTCTCTCTCATTCAGGCACACTCACACACCCACACTCGCAAGTGACTGGTCCGGAACCCACTGTCTTGTGCATTGTCGTGCACACACACACAGACACACACTCCCTGTCTCTCTCACTAACAGAGCATTGATGTACACTGAAAGTGTCTCGTTCCAGGGCTGTAGAGGCTTCAACATGCAAATCAGCTCTCTCCAACATTCTGTTTCCAGGCCTGGCTGTTAAACTGCCGTTTTTTCTCCCATGGCACCATGGGAGTTGTAGTTTCCATTCTTTTCCCCATTTTGTGGGGCTTAGGCCCCACTCTTGGCCCCCAGACCCTTGCGGTGCTGATCTCGGGGACAAAAGGTAGGTGTGTGCGGAGCATTACGGGATAGGTTCCAGGGGTGTAGGTACGCATTCCACCCACTTACGGCCACACCCCTTCCTTATAGGAATAGATTATGTTTGCATATGGAACCTACAAAAATGATGGTACAGTGGTACCTCGGATAAAGTCCGATTCAGATAAAGTCCGATTTGGATAAAGTCGCGGTTTTCATGCACACGTGATGCATTGCATAAAGTCCAAAACCGCTAAAATGGACGTTATCCGAGGTATTTGGTATAGGAACCTCGGATAACGTCCATTTTTGGACGTTATCCGATGCATCGCCCATTTGATTCAGATAAAGTCCAAAATCGGATAAAGTCCAAACTTGTGGAACGGAGTTTGGACGTTATCCGAATTTCTACTGTATTTCAATATGTGCTAATATACAGTTTTTCTATATTAAATAAATATTAATTTTATTCATCGTATATGTATCTTGATAATATATTTTACATTATAAGTTGTAAACGTTACCCAGCTTGTCTTCTAAAATGAAGTAAAATATGAAGACTACTTTACATGATGACATTTTCAGTTTTTTTTAAATAAGCAATCTTGAACAAAAGAATTAGAAAGTGCTAAGAATCTAAGACTAACCTAATGACAATTGAAACTGACAATACTTGACAATTTGGTCTCTTGACTGAATATATCAAAAGGCATCTTAATTTTTCTTTATGCTATTTAAATAGTGTACTGTACTTTAAAGTGGGTGGGTGGGTGGAATGAACTCAGTTTTACAGTATATCGATCTAGCTACAGCACTCAATCTGTTCTGTCTATGTACTGGCCAAAATCCTATGAATTACATTTGTGAGCATAACACAAACTGTTTTACTTTTGAAGGCAAACTGTGACAAGTTACGAAGTAAGCATGGATACTATTGGTTGCATACCAAATCACATGACCCATTGCAGAAAAAATTATGTGTATGCCAACTTCATAACTTGCATCAATTTACTACTAAAAGTCATGCTGCTTGCATTTACGCTGGTAATAGGATTCTGGCGTTTGCCTTTTTGGAGCAATAGCTAACATCTGTTCTTCCCAATCTCTACTGCAATTCTATTTGCAAGTTTAACAAGATTGATAAAGCACAGTTAAGTACTGTATTTTTGGACCATAAGACGCACTCTCCCCCCCCCCCAAAAAAAGGGGGGGGAATGAGGGTGCACCTTATAGTCCAAATGCTGTTCAGCACAGCCCGTGCGCATTCCCCCAAACCAAGCGGGGATCAGCCGCTGTGATCCCCGGCTTGGTTTGGGGGAAACCGCACAGGCGTGCCCGGGCGCATTCCCCCAAACCAAGCCGGGGATCGGGTGCGTCTTACGGTCCGATGCGTCTTGTGGTCCGAAAAATATGGTGCTAACAATTTTCAATTATTTGTTACATCAATGCACTATATTTTGAACTGCACTGTCTTCTATGATTTCAAAAGTAGTTCTAGGAAGACTGTAAACTTAGCCTTAATTTCCCCAGCAGTTCATGTGCACACATGCATACACAAATTGTTTTTGGGCACAGGTTTCCAACCTAAGTCCTGTGGGCCGGATCTGGCCCACAGCACCATTTCATGTGGCCCCCACCTAGAGATGTGAATGCCCGGGGGAAAAACAGGAACATTCGGGGGGAAACGAGTTTTTCCCCATTTTTTCTGAAGCCATTTTTTTGTTTTTCCCCCCAAAAAATTGTAAATATTGAAAAAAAAAAAAATATTATGGAATGTTTTATTTTAACATGATGAATAAAATATTTTAAGATAAGGCTGGGTTCAAATATTTTATAAATCATTTCTAAAATAATATGTATGGCATCAGATTGTTTTCAATTTTTCTGAAAATTTTCGTCGCGCCCCCCCCCCCCCGAAAAAAAACCCAGTTTTTTTTTTCCGAGCTTCAAAATTTCCGGAATTTTACATCTCTACCCCCACCCCTTCAAGGCATTCAAGAAACAAAATGGCTATCCCTCTGAAGCTGTTAGGACAAAATGCCCCCCCCCCCCAAATAGTGCAGGCAGGGCAAAATGGCTGTCCAGACCTCAAAGCTGACTGAGAGAGGGTGACTCAGCCCCCGGCTTGAAAAGGTTGGGAACCCCTAGTTTAAGGGATACTAGCATAAGCTGTGATATGGTGAACTAAGAATATAACAGCAGATGTAAACAAATTCTGAATTGAAGATATGGCAACTTCATTAAAAGATCTTGCCTGCTAAAAATATTTTCTTCCTCAAAAATGTCAACAGTGAGTAATGTTCCAGTTTTGGACATGATGACACATTAAGAAAACAGTTGGAAACCCATTTCCCTTTAAAAAATAATAACAATAATTGTAGGAATGGGAAAGGTGTGGATTTCCTGTTTTTTGTTCTTTTCATCTCACCCCATTGCCAACCTGAATCCTCTTTTAAAGCAGCTGAATCCTAAAATCACAAGGAAGCTTGCTTTGAAGCAGGGATCGGCTGTGGAGGAAAACTGGCTGCCTGGCATGACTACAAACCACCCCTCTGCTCAAAAAAGGATTTGCACACATGTATCCCCCCAAAACAGGAACTGGGTGGCCTAGTGGTCAAGACACTGAACTTCACAACTGGAAGGTCGGAAGGTCAGCAAGGCGAGATCCAAGTTCTACACGATGGAGTGAACTTCAGTCGCTGTCCCAACTCCTGCCAACCTAGCAGTTTGAAAGCAAGAAACTACAAGCAGATAAATAGGTACCACTTCGGTGGGAAGATAAACACTTGCACTCGTGTCTAGGCACGTCTGCCACATGTCCACAGAATTGCCTGCAGACGCAGAGAGCGCTGGCTCTTTGGCTATAAACATAGAAGAGCACTGAACCCTAGAGTTGGATACTACTGGCTTTTGAGCATGGGCAACCTTTACCTATCCCCAAAACAATAAACAATTCTCTCAATAAGGGGGAAGAGGATTAGAAAATGTCACTAGATAAAGGTGCTGTCTTAATAAACCTACATTTTAAAAAATATTGAAGGTAATAATTCCATTTATCCCACTTATTTTAGAAACAACTCTATCAACAGTGACTCTCAAAAGCCAAATAGTTCAAATCCATTTCAATTTTTTTTGTTAAGGTCCATTTATTACAAGAGAATAGATCAGCTTATAAAAACCTTAGTTTGTAAGTACAGTATAATCTTACTTGAACTCGGTCGTGCCATTTCAAAGCAGATCTTCTGTTTCTTCAAAGAAGCAGGCTTAAGTCCACAGTAAACTTGAGAGACCAACCTTCTTGTGGCAAAGTGGAAAGAATTCATCAGGATCATTTTTCAGGGGCAACTGTAATTTTTTTTTTAAAAAGGGTTAAACTTTAAAAAAATGTAAAAACATATAAGCATAGATCTTCAGACTAAATATTTCCAGCTGGTTACTTAGGATATACAGTACAACCCTGATTTACAAATGCTTCGAGTTACATAAAATTCGACTTACATAATGTTTTTGTGCTAAAACCATGTCCCGATTTACACGATTTCTTATGGGTTTGCTTCGAGTTACATAAATATTCTTTTTCCTATGGGTTTGCTTCAAGTTACGTAAAAATTTGATTTAAGCAAAAGCCTACGGAACTGACTTTTTCCGTACGTAGGGATTTTACTGTATTCTGTGTGGGTGATGTTCTGCTCTGTTTGAAGACTTTCCATTGTGCTCAGAAATAGCTGGTTACTGCCCTTACAAACTTCAGACTAGTAACTACAGTCTTTGGGCAGTAGAAGCAGAATAACACTTCTTCCCACTCCTGCCTTGAAAACAGCAATACTTGTTGAGCTTACATCAGGCGGTCTTGCTTCGTGTTTGTTTTGTAGGCTTAACATGGCGATAGGGAGATCCAGCGTTTACCAAACATAGCCACTGCCTGCTTAAATAGCCACTCAGAAGGCAAACCCTTTTCTTTCCTCCAAAAGCAACTGTTCTCCACTCTGAACTCTTTGTCTGTAGTTCTGTCTGTGTAGCATACCTGTCAAGCGCGGCTCCGGACAATACAAGACCTGTGCAGAACCGTTCTGCGCAGGTCCCTTCTACGCATGCGTAGAAGCCTTCTACGCATCCGCTTTTGCGCAGAAGGCTTCTACGCATACGTAGAAGGCTCCTATGCATGCGTAGAAGGGACCTGCGCAGAAGGGGATGCGCAGTAACTACTTTCCCCCCGCCGCCAAATTACGAGATGGCAGCGGCTCTGGGCGGGAAAGGAAGAAAAACGGTGCAAAATTACAGGAAATCCTGGCCAATTCAGGATACTTGACAGGTATGCTGTGTAGTCCAGCCTCTTTCTGACTCGAAATGTTTTAGTCTCAGAAAGCTAGTAGCTCAGTACCCTCTTGCAACCATCATTCGCTTGAAAGATTTTTCTTCCCGCTTTGGTTACAACCAAGATGAAGTCCCGTCATGTTTGCCCACATGTCCATGGAAACATTTGCAGACACAGACAGCACTGGCTCTTTGGCTATAAGCAGAGATGAGTACTGAACCTTAGAGTTGGATAGAACTGGCTTTCGAGCAAGGGCAGCTTTTACCTATCCTCCAAAACAGTAAGCAATTCTCTCAATAAGGAGGAAGAGGATTAGAAAACATTGTGGCACCTTAAAGAATAACAGCTGTACAGTGGAACCTCATACAACAATCGCCCCATATAGCAACGAAATCGCGTAACAATTAGGTTTTGTGGGGGAAATGGCGTCCCGCATAACAATTTTCCCAATGGAAAAAACCGTACAACAATTTTTCAATGGGAAAAACCACTTAGCAATAATAATAATAATAATAATTGTACGATTCATCCCATAGGGGAAATCGCTATACGATGCATGCATCCTATAGCAATTGTTTCATACAACAATGAGCCCCGTGGAACGGATTAAAATCGTTGTATGAGGTACCCCTGTATTTTAATTTTAACCACTGTATACCTCTATATAAATTACCAGTAATGCCATGAAGCCTCACTCTTATATCTGACAAAGTGTATTTGATCCATGAAAGCGAACATTAAAATACTGTATAGGAGTTAAGTTTTCAAGGTGACACAAGGCTTTTTATCTTGCCTTGTTTACTCTCCGATACGCCTCCACAGACTAAGACAGCTACCACTTCAAAAATACAAATAATTATGTCTCTCTTTTCTGGGGATAACCGTGTTCGTCTGTTACAAAATACTGAGCCTTTTTAAAAGCTGGAGAACTTACGTCCTCAAACAGTTTGCCTCTGTTACTATCCCAAAAGGGGAGATGATAGCAGGGCTGTGATTGCGAACCTTGGCACTCCAAATGTTCTTGGACTTCAATTCCCAGAAGCCCAAGCACCCTGTGAATCCACACAAATGGGTTTACTGTGATTCATCCAGCCCATGCTGCCCTCATTGCTCACGGAAGTAAAACGCACCCATACGGAGGAAGGGTTAACCTGGAAGAGTCTTAACCGTACAGGTGCATTTTACTTCTGCTTCCGGGAGCAGCGAGGGCAGCGCGGGGCAGATGAATCACAGTAAACCCATTTGTATGGATTCACAGGGTGCTTGGGCTTCTGGGAATTGAAGTCCAAGAACATCTGGAGTGCCAAGGTTCGCCATCATCTGTGGTAGGGCATAGCAGGGAGCTGCAGCGTGTTTCTTGTACTGAAGCTAGGCAGGTCTGCATCTACTCAGTAATTTGACATACTCAGAGGAAAGGCAGGATGGGGGGGGAACACAATGCAGTGGAGAAGAAGGAAAGTGCCCGGCGTGCATGGAGGCATTAGCAACTTGCAGAGGAAGGTGCTGAAGTTTCATCCTGGAGACCTGGGCTGAAATCCCACCTCAACTCCTTCTCACAGGTTAATAAAACGATTTTGCACATCCCGTTTCCTGGTCCACAGACCCAGCGGATGAGGAGCCAGAGTGGTTCTGTCAAGACAACACACCTCCTATTGTTTTCCCATTCAGGCTAGTGGCAATCGGTTCTGATCAGAATGGGTGGGTAGGGTTTTTTCTATGGTTTTATGGTGTCTGTTTTGCTTTTTTTAACACTGTGAGCTGCCCAGAGTGGGAGTGTATCCTAGATGGGCGGAATATAAGTCAAATAAATAAATAAATACTTCAAGCATCTTTTAAAAAAAGCACTGCCTAGCAATCAAAGCAAAGCCACCATACTTATACTGTATACATCCATGTGCCTACACACGAATGTAAACACCATTTACACAGCTCTGATGGGAAACAAGAATGCCTGAAAGACACCATGCCTTCAACTAAGCAACTTCTGAAGCACGACAGACAGGAATCTGCCAACCAGGAGAAGCCAATAGGCCTAGTGTGTGTGTGTGTGTGTGTGCGTGCGTGCGTGCGTGTGTGCATGCACGTGTTGTTGTTGTTCTTTACAATTTTATGCCGTTTGTTTATCCTCTATGTTCAATCTCTTATTGTTAGTGTAAAGATTATTTTTAATGTGCTGTAAGCCGCCCAGAGTGGGAAATATCCCAGATGGGTGGGATATAAATGCAAATAATAAGTAACTATCTGTACTATAGAAAGGCACAACCCGTCCACCTGCCCTCCCTCTCTCCCTCTGAGGAATAGATATCACTTTGGAGGAGGGAGAGGGGGCTTTGTGAGTGAGGAGAGGAGGCAAAATTAGAGACGTGGTTCTCCCTTAATGCTCTTCCTGCCCCTGCAGAACCTAAGATGTTATCTATGAGGCATAAGGCACTAACCACCTAAAAAACAGGAATTAGTCGTCTATTAGGTGCCACAACTTTTTTTTTGTCTTTTTGTTGTTGTTGTTGTTTTACTTTGGTGGCGCAGTGGTTAAACTGCTGTCCTGCAACCCAAAGGTTGTGAGTTCAATCCTGACCAGGTCTCAGGTTAACTCAGCCTTCCATCCTTCTGCGGTTGGTAAAATGTTACTAATATTACTAATGGGGCAAAATGCTAATTAACTTCTGAGCCACCCAGAGCAAGGGTGCCCAAACTTTTTGAGCCGCGGGTCAGTCACGTGGTTCAAGGGGCCAGTCGCTATGGGCCAGATCCAGGCACGTTTTACTTCCACTTCTGGGAGCCCCAAGGGCTTGGCAGGCCAGATCAATTGGCATGGGGGGCAGGATCAGGGGGCCAGTCGCTATGGGCCAGATCCCAGGCACGTTTTACTCCCACTTCCGGAAACTCCAAGGGCTTCGCAGGCCAGATGCATTGGCATCAAGGGGCCGGATCTGGCCCACGGGCCATAGTTCGGGCAACCCCCCTGGCCCAGAGAGAGAGTGCGCTAAGGGCTGTCGGGCGGTAGAGAAGGGTGATGTGCGCCCACTTTAAAAAAATGTCAGCGCTGCGTTCCTTCTTCTCGCCCTCCGCCACAAATGGCGAAGAGAGTCGCCCGTAGTGAAAGCAGAGGCGAAGCTGCCGGGCCTCCAGGTGCTCCTCCTCGTGGCTCCCGCCTACCCACCCACCCACCCAATGCAGCCGTCGCCGAGGCCATGCGGTACTTACCGCCGCCGCCCTGTCCAGGTCAAGCCCAGTAAAGGCCAGGGACTGCAGCCGCCACCGACGAGGTCGGGAGGAAGAAGCAGCCCTGCGTGAGGCAAGGCACGTCCCGTCCCGCGCTCCCACCGCGCGCGGGCCCAGGCAGCGTCTCTGCAGGGTCGGCCTTCCTCCTCCCCTCCCCTCCCCGAGCCCTTCGCCGTGGCCACCATTCCCTACCCGAGCAGCCGAGGGTGGGAGGAGCCCCTGTGGCAGGCAGGCAGGCAGGCAGGCCCGCCCCTCGCCGGGCTTTCCCCATTAATCCCCAGCAAGCCGAGGACTGGGGAGGGAAGGCGAAGGAAGTCAGTGAGTCTGACAGTAGCGGAGGGAGGCCAGGCAGCATGGAGGTATAATAAGACAGGAGATGGCACTGCTACAGACTTCATGCTGTTTAAGTTTTTTGAAGCCACTGGGCGTGGCCTGCCGCCATATTGGATACCCCAAAACATTACCTCCGACTACTTTTTACAATTGCTTCTTGTGTTGGTCCCCACCCCCACACACTCCGTGTTTGAAGAGAAGAAACCGCTTGGTTTCTTCTCTTTAATAACGGGGGGTCCTGCGGGGGGTCCCCTCTCCGCCGGGTCGCCTGGGGTCAGGAGGGTTGGGGAGACAGTCCCCTTTTGTCCCCCCAACCCTCCCAACTCCAGGGGAGCCAGCAGAAAGGGGGATCGCAAACCCCCACCCACTGATATTAAAGGGAAAACTCCGATCGGTTTTTCCCTTTTAATATCGGGGGTGGGGTGGATTCGATCCCCTCTCCCAGGTCCCGTGGGTCCGGGAGGGTTGGGAGGACAAAAGGGGTCTGTCCCCAACCATTCTGGAGCCAGGGGAGCCAGCGGAGAGGGGGATCGCAACCCCCCCACCCACTGATATTAAAGGGGAAACCCCGATCTACTTTCACGACTCCACACAATCAAAGCACCATAAGGCAATGTTTTGGGGCAACGAACATGGCGGACTATCAGATTAGTCGGCTTCAAGTTTGTGACGTCATGTCATCTCCTGTTTGATTATACCTCCTCCATGCCAGGCAGTTTCTGCCGGCTCACCCCGTAGAGAAGTCTCGCTCGGCTCGGCCTCCGTTGTTGTTGTTCTGCTGCTCCTTCTTTCGTGTCCAGATCAAACTTTGAGGACTCCCAAAAACGAAGCCAAATTCTTGGCTTTGTCCTTGGCCCAGACGAAATCCTCATCGGTGCATGTTTCCGGTATCTCAGAAAGTAAACAAAACAACAACAAAAAAGATTTTTTAAAAAGTTGCTAAAGACTAACGCCTGTATTTAAATGTGAGCTTTTGTGGATCATCTCCACTTCAGACTTGATTCTCTCTCTTTTTGTTGTTGTTATTGTTTTGTTTACTCTTGGCATTCCAGATGTTCTTGGACTTCAATTCCCAGAAGCCCAAGCATCCTGTGAATCCACACGAATGGGTTTACTGTGATTCATCTGTACGGGCGAGTTTTCCGCTTCCGGGAGCAGTGAGGACAGCACAGGTTGCCGCTGGATTAATCACAGTAAACCCATTCGTGTGGATTCACAGGGTGCTTGGGCTTCTGGGAATTGAAGTCCAGGAACGCCAAGATTTGTCATCATGGGCATAGACTAACTTGGCAGCCACTTCAAATGTTTCTGGTAGTAATCGGCAGACCAGCAATTAAGCCGGAATCCGGATGCTGTGTCCACATTCACACACCATGTTGTTCCCACTTGAGCATGTTAAGTCTTGCATTTAGGGACTCTGACCATACCTGTCAACCCGCGGCTCCGGAAAAACGGGACCTGCGCACATCGCTTGTGCATAGGTCGCTTTCCACACATGGGTTCCACGCATGCGCAGAAGCGCTACGCCGCTTGCGTAGGGGCTGCGCAAGCGGCGTAGCACTTCCATGCATGCGCGGAAAGCATTTCCCCCGCTGCCAAATTACAGGGTTTTGGCAGCGTGGGGCGGGTTATGACGTCAATCGACGTCGAATTACGGGGTTTTCCCGGCCAAATCGGGATGGTTGACAGGTATGACTCTGACCCTCATCCTACATTCTTCCTTCTTTATAAATAACTGGTCGCCCTGACTGCCTCTCATATATCTATGACAGGGATTCTCAACCTGTGGCCTGGATGTGGCCCGTGGTGCCATTTCATGTGGCCCACTGCCACCACACCAGGAAGTGCCATGTGGTGGATGAAGGACAGAATGGCCATCCAGCCCCTGAAGTTGAGGGAGCATGACCCGGCCCCCCGGCATAAAAAGGTTGAGAACTCCAGATCTATGGGGTGGCCCTTTGGGTTGAGAGGGAAGGAGTGTTCTCAGTAAGAAAAGCTTATGGGAATCCCTTTCCCCCAGCATACCTGTCAACCTTCCCGGACTGGCCAGGATTTCCCGTTTTTCGGCACCGATTTTTGCCATTTCACGCCTGGAGCTGCTGAAACCCCGGAATTTGGCAGTGGGGGGAAAGGCGTTACTGCGCATCCCTTCTGCGCATCTTGCTTCTACACATGTGTAGGCTTTTACGCATGCGTAGAACCCTACGCTTGTGTAGAACCCTTCTACGCATGCGTAGGCTTCTGTGCAGAAGGGGATTGTAGAAGCCTTCTACGCATGCATGTCTTCTACGCATGCGCAGAACGGTTCTGCGCAAGTCGCTTTTACGCATGCGTAGGCTTTTACGCATGCGTAAAAAGCGACCTGCGCAGAACCATTCTGGTATGTTCCCCAGTTTCCTTCAGCCAAGTTCCCTTCCCCCTGGTTGCTGTTTTGCAGACTTTCTATATTCATGTCAGATGCAAAGCTAAAATTAAGACATCTAAAAACAAAACAGTATTTAAAAGGGCTAGATGAGATCTGCCCAATATCGGGCCACATCAACAGTATTTCCTCTTGCCAACGTAAGGTCCTCCTCGGTGCACGTTGAGGGGCATCATGTGCATTGTATCATATGGGAGATAGTTTGTACTTCACATTTTGAAGACTGTGATGCATTTTTGCACCTTGCATATAATTTGAAGCCAACTTAATGGTATATCCTCTGCTCCAAGGTTATATTAACCAACAGTGTCTGTTTGTTTGGATTACTGTTCTTTTCAGTAGTCTCCGAGCTTTCTGGCTCCTTTTTGCTATATCAAGCTGTTACAACATCTGCAAGAGCTGAGATCAAATTTCTCCCAGTTTTTATTGCATGCTTGCTAAAAAGATTTTCTTTGAAGTGTGAAATATAATCTTAATTATTGGGAGAGCTTGGATGTACTTGTTGGTCTGGTTGGAACGGAAGCACAAGAACATTCCAAAATGGAAATTATCACTTGATCATAGTTCTCCGGTTGAGGGGTAATCAAAGCACAGGTGCATATAGCATTGTTGTAAACTTTTTCCAGTTAGCTTTTTTTAAAAAAAAAGATTATACCTCCTACAAAATGGTATAGTTTGATGCTATATGGCTAAGTAGATCTGACACAGAATGTATCTGTGCTGGGAGTTTGAGACTGGATCACCTACACTGTTAATGCACTGTTGAGCTCTAGGTTCACTGATAAAATTACATCTGGATTATAGCCTCTCTGCCACTTCCCGCTGTTAAATGAACTGAGCAGTTTAAGATCATGTGTAAGGCACATTGAATGGGATTCTGCCCATTCTATAACAGCTTTGCCATTTTTGTGATCATGCTCATAGCTTAAAATTTTACTTTGGCTGTTGAGATATCAATTTGAAGGTGTGTTGCTTTTCCACATTGACCCTGATGTATCAGAACACTGGCACTTCCCTAACCTAACAAGGGATAAGGTTAAAACTATTTTTTATCATAAAGTTACTTTTAAATACAAAACGTGTGTGTGGGGGGGTGTTGGTTGGTTATGTTCCCCCCCCCAACCTTTTAGACTGAAGATTAGACTTCGACTCAAATAAGGAAAATTTGTCACCATTGGAGTTTATGTATACATATTACTATATGATTTATTTCGATGTTTGGAATTACTTGCTTTTGTTAACTGCCACGAGTAATATCTGGTACTTCTTCCGTGTCTAGGCCAGATGTGAAACTGCCAAAAGGAAACTGCCTTTTGGTGAGTTCATTCTGCAGTTCCTTTTGCCTGACCTAGAAAGATTAGGGGGCAACACAAGGTTGCCATTACCAGGGTACGCCCGATTATGGCTCAAAAATATCATAAGCTTTGAGGAGGCTATTTCCGTGTACCTGGTACTAAATCTGGATGAATAAATAAATAAATATTCTGTTGGCAAATATTTACCCAGGACTATTTGTTGCAATGCATTCACACCAGCTCTCGCAAGAAACAGTTTACACTGGAATAAATAGGGATACAGTACTTTTCTCCATATTATATTCACACTTTGGCTATTATAGAAAAAATACTGCTGATGCTATTTTGCCAACAATTTATAAGCTGAAAGTCACTTATTAAATATTGTATTCATCTTACAAACTGTGTGTGCATGTGTGATCGGCTATTGCTAAGCAGAGTTTTTTTTAATGAAATCAGTGAATATTCACCATTTTCAATACTGTATCTTCCCTAATCAGCTCCTGATTTACATATTTAATATGTATATCAGAAGCACCTGCCAGACTATGAAATGGTAAAAAATTAATCATTATATTTAATAAGTCTTATGTTACAGAAGATGAAATTAAACAGGCACAAACATTTATAAAATATGAAGTAAATAATCTGTATTCTAACACACACATCTTCTGTACCAATTAAATACAGTGTAGGAGAAATAAAATATAAATTACATTTCTTTACAGTAATTGCAAACTACTAGGAATTAGCCTACTATCTATACAGTATATAGATTTTATATATATATAAAATCAAAGAAGAGCAGCAGCTTGTCCGTAACTTTCCATTATCTCAAATCCTTTTTTTAAAAATTACAAATAACTGCAGACCATTCATCTCTTTTTGTTTTACCATTTTCTACTTTACAAATACTCAGTACAATATCTATACATGGAATAGCGCCTCAGGAATTCAAAAGCATAATACAGATCCATAATTCAAAATTAACTGTACAGATGAAATCACTCCAGACCTGTATCTAAACTTGGTCACAGCCAACAACATGCATTTTTGTAATCATGATTTTTCCCCCCACCTTTCTGCTGCAGTAATACTTTTTATGCATTCAGATTGCCTGGCAGGCCTGTCCTGGCACATGAAAAATGCCAAGCGCATAACCTTTAGGCATTGTTAATACTTACGATAATTGACTAGTCAGCACAGTGGCAGGTCCACAGGAAGACAAAAAAATAAAATAAAAAAAGAAGCCTGTCTCTTCAGTGTCCTTACAAATCACAGGATATAAGGCAACATAGTGCCAAGTGTTAATATTTAGAAATACGGCACCAAACTATCAATAAAAACAAACATGTACAACAAAAATAAAAATATAAACAGCAGCTGGGTCTATCCAATATAAGCTCTTTGGTGATTAACAGCATATGGTAGGTTTCTCCCTCTATATTTACAGATGCATTCCCATAAAATAAAATATTTTGTTTAAAATAGGATCTCAGTTGTAAAATAACAAAGTACCTCACAGTTTTATTTACAAACAGCACAATCGTATATGTATTTACTCAGAAGTAAACTTCGCTAAGTTTTCTGGAGTTCATCTCTAGATGAGTGTCGGGCTACAGTCTGTCTTTTAGTGTGCTGCCATGTTTGCCTGTAGCCAGACAAGTGATACACAGTCTATCTCTCTCTCTATATATATATAAAACATTTATTAAAATAGAAACAGAAGAATTAGGTCCATGACACCAACATTCAATACAAATAGATTAAAACTATACAATTACTTTGTAAAAATGTGTTCCCACAGTAAGGTGTGTGGCAAGTGCAAAACCAAGACCAAAGCTTCAACTTCAGTTAATCCAAGACTTCCTGATCTCTTGTTTTCTAGAGAAGGTGGAAGCTGCAGCATTTCCTGATTGACAGAGGAGGGTTCCTGACCCTGCTTTGGAAGAGGGTAACCCGTGTAGCACCGAACTCTTCCCCTTCTCCAGGTGGGATGAGACCTGAGATTGTGAAGTGCTACTGCATAGCTTTAGTGGAGCTGGTGCTTTTGTGAGGCATTCAAGACGAACAAATGTTCCATGTTGTGGCTTGCAACGGAAGTACTCTCTACCATTTACAGCTCCATCGTGTTCCCCTAAAAATAAGCAAGAGGTAAATGGTCATCTTATTATAGTCTGACTGAATGCAGTAAAAATTATCTGGGGGATTTGGAACAATAAACATACAGTACACCACATTTTGAATTTTTCAAAATCTCCCTTTTGTTCTAAGCATATAGATACTAGAGAGATATGCTATATTAAAAATAGCCAATATTTTGTTTTTGTAATACTTGAATAATCCTCAAAAGCACAGTGAACATTCTTAAGTCACGAGGTGCAGCAATCTTGTTGAAGCTATACAGATCTGGCTTTGTCAGGGATTTGCAGCCTGCGGCCCATGGATCCATTTCATGTGGGCCACCGAAAGTGGCAAAAACAGCTGAAAACACACTGTAAATGCACCCACGGCTGTTGTAAACGCGGAAGCATTTTATGGTAGCATATACGGCAGGGGGAACCAGCTGTCTGAGGGGGCATGGTCTGACCCACGGCATGAAAATGTTGAGAACCCCTAATTTAAAGCATTCTTACTATTAAAAATTAAATTCAAAAGGAGACATCTGGAAGCTTAGTATTTAGGGCTTAGGTTTTTCACTTTCAGCTTCAGCTGGCCATCTCCATACACAAATATCTACAGTAGAACCCCGGATAACGCTAAAACTTGGTTCCACGAGTCTTAGCTTTATCCGATTTTTAACGTTATATGATACATGTATTGCATAATTTTAAAATCCTATGGGATGAATCGCATAACGTTAACACTCCAGAGATACATTGTAACCGGCACAGGCTTCAGCGAACATTATGCGATACATCCAAAGGATTTCAACGTTATGCGATGCAAATTTTCCCCCCAGATTGGTTAACGTTAATGCGGTTTTAGCGTTATCTGGTGCAAACGTTATCTGAGGTACAGTATTACTGTATTAGTTCTCAAATCAGCTGGGTCCTAGAAGAAAGGCTATGTCTCTCTTATATCAGAAAGCCTTGACTGCTATAGCAAGTAGTATTATATTACTAAGCCTTGACTTTTTCATGTTTACCCAGGAGTAGGGGCAGTTGAAAGTACTCTCTGTTTTTGTAGGATATTGTTATGTTCAAACATGAAATTTCTTCAATTACATGTCTAAGGAAAGATTAGGAGATAAACGGTTATAATGATCAAGATGTATTATTCATTGGATGGGTTACAGTTCTCTGGTTCTCAAACGGGGCACACAACACTGAGCAAGTAGGATTCTAAACACATTACAAAAAACAGTGGAATCTTACCCATCTCAAAATCTAATTCAATGCCAACCCAGATACCAGGGGAAAAATCCACAGGCCCAATGTATCTTGTTATGCCAGTCTTATTACTATGAATATGTACTTGTTCCCCTACTTCCACCCAGTTAGTGTGCTCTTTAGAAGTAACATCTTCACAGCCAGATATCTCTAAATGGCTTTTTCCAGTTAAGTCTTCTGCTAAGAAAGAATCTGGATACAGCTGGCAATATGAAGTTTCCTTTACATTGGCAGCCAATGATGAGTTTTCAGTACTGTTCGACATCTGCCATTCGGTAGGTACGGATTCCTCATAGCTTACAAGATGATCCTGGCTGTGAGTATTTTTTGAGAAACTTGAGGCATATTTCATTCCAACTGTTGACAGCTTTTTTCTTCTAGAACTGCCACTGGGGAAAAATGATGGAGCTACAGAATGTTCCAGTTCCTTTCCATCATCAACTCCCATGAATTCTGTAAATGCATGATCTTCAAAAAGAGTTAATGTATGTTCAACAGTTGCTTCACGAGATGGGAATTCAATCCCATGCCGCATATTTTTATTTGCTGATGACTTTAAGGGTGAACAGTGTAATTTTGCTGCATCTGTATCAACACTATCAGTCACTAGAATCTCTGTTGTTAAGGCACTGTTTCCTTTAACTGGTGACATGGATCTCTCATTATCAGCCAAGTTTTCCTTGGAAGTCTCCTTGTCTGAAGATTTTAAATCATAGACTAAGTTGCCTACAGATTGGTCACTGCTGTCCAAATCCCTCATCTGACTGGCCAGTTGGTCTGTGCTGTCACTACAGGGAACGAGCATATCAGACAAAGTAATGTTAGAGGCGCTGTGGGAAAAGTAGCCACTAGTAATACTGCTCATGGTAGGGCTACGAGATACTTCTTTTTCAAGAATGCGAGAGTTGACGAAATCTCCTTTAGAAGACAACCATTCTCTGTTTTCAAGGCTAGCATTGTAAACACTGAAATCCGCAAACTCCTCGGGCACATAAGGCTTCTTGCTATTGTTCTGCAGTTCATCATCTTCCTCAGAGTCCTGCTAAAATTGTAAAGATGTACAATTATTACTGCTGTGATTTAAACATGAAGGTCACATGTAATCAATGAGGAATAAGCTGCTCTTTAAAAAGAGCAGTGTGACTAAACACTAATAGATAACATACCAGCATTAGAATTTAGGGATTAGTTACTATATGGAAATTAGATACACTTATATTTCATGCTGCATCTCAAAAAGTGTGGGCCATCTGATGTAACTGCTTTCTGCTTTGCCTCTAATTCTACAACAACCTCCAAGTACTGTAAGCAATGTGAAATGTGGTCTCATTTAAAAAAAACAACTAGCGATTCATAGTCATAGTGATAGGAAAACTAGGTATCACATAGAGTAGTGGATTTCATTAGATGGGCAGTATAGAAATTAAATTAAATCAATCAATCAGTTTACTATTTAACTGAAAGCAAAATATGTCACATGGCTTCTCAAAAAGAAGCTGTGAGGATTCTGTCATAAGATAATGTCGAGAATCTCTCTATTGATAAGAATACTGTAGTTCACTTTCTTAAACTCTTGATGACAGGGCTGTACTTGCCTCTAATCTTATTTAAATCACGCAACAGACCACACAACACTGATACACAGACAGGAACTAAACCCTGCTACAAATCTAGATCCCAGCTCTCGTCCCACATTTACTTTGGCAACACAATTACAGGCCCCATCAAAGTAAGGGGCATGTTTAATTTAATTTAATAGATTTATATACTGCCCTATCCAAAGGAGTCTGGGTGGTGTACACAAGTTAAAATCAGTATAAAACAATTAAAAAGAAACTTAAAAACATAGCAATATTACCCACCGCTGTGCCATTTACTATCTAAAAACATATAAAATCTGCATGCATTAAAAATTAATTACAGGAAGGGGGAGCCTCAGACGAATGAGAAAGGGGAGCTTGTTGACAATCCCGGCTCCCAGACCCATTTTGCCAACCATGTCTTCAGTTCTTTCCTAAATGAAAACGACCATGTCTTTGTTGCTCCCAGAAGTGGAAGTAAAATGCGCCAGCATGGACATGTTTTACTTCCGCTTCCGGGAATAATGAGGGCTTTGTGGGCCATATGAATTGGCGTCGGGGGCCAGATCCGGCACACAGGCCATAGTTCGAGCACCCCTTGTCTAAACTATACTTCCAACTAAGAACTTTATAGATTGAAAATGAAAAAGTGCTGTGAAACTGGCAAATGGTAATGTTTTGGATTTTAGACTGGTGGAGAAGTTGTGGGGAGGGATCAGACATTTACTAGTAAGTATGATACAGTATGTTATCACATCTTTCACAGGATCATTTTGTCGGGTGCATGAAAAACAGCATGCAATAGAGGCACACATGCATATCTTTTCTTCCTCAAACATGTAGCATAAATTCCCATTACAGGGCCTGAAACAACCACCAGGCATTATGACAGAAACAGATGCAACACTTACAATCTTCTCCTCATGTATTCTACTGTGTTCTACTGGCATGCTATTGCCATTACTTCCTGAAGGTACAACACAATCAGCATTATGTAACTGAGATGATGGCATGCTCTGCAAAGGTTAAGACACATACAACATCAACAAAGAAGAGACTGACATCAAATCCATGCAAGTTAGTAAGATAGGATATTATCTTGTTAAAACAATGCAGGCAAGGAAGTGTAACAGCCCACATTAACTACAGAAATCCATGCAATGTGACTTTTGATGGCTTAAAAAACCTGGAATTGGGTAAAGATGAAATGTTCTCCCAATACGATGTCACAGTTTACTCAAAACTGACCACTCAGGACACATATTTAAATTCACCAACTCCCTGTCCCAAATCAAACTGTGTTTAAACAAAAAGAAAATTTCATGCAAGAAGGTTTATCAAAAGGATAAATAACTGAAATAACACATAATTCCAATAAAGAATAAGAATTTGCACAACTTTAATGTAGGATTCCAGATGCTTCATATCATAATGTGATTTACAAAGCACTTCATGAGATGAAGAACATCACTATTTATACATAAATGACTCATGGTTCAAAAAGGTTAGTATCACTTATGTTTCTTCCAGTTACTTACTTCTTTGCCAAGTAGAGGCCGAGTTTCAAGAGAGATCTTTTTCTTCTCTTCTTTTACTGGCATTAATGGTTTGAAAAATTTGGGTGGCTGTGGAGAAAATGCTTTAAATGGGCTGATGGTTGATGGATATGGATTCTCCGATACACAACCTTTGGAGAATAAAAACACACACAAACACATATACACACACACATACACACAAGGTTAGCTATTCTAACATTGTTTGCAAAATTAAATTATAATATAAACAAGCTGAAACAGAAATAAAATACTTTTTAAAAAGATCCTGAGGATATTAGCGAGTCACACTTAAGGTGCTACTGGACACTTTATGGCCAGTTTGTCCTTAATAATAATTGTGTGCCATCAAGTCAATTCTGACTTATGGCAATACTTATACTGTAATTAGATGTTGCTGTCTGTACAAGGAAATAGCACTATCAGTCAGGTTACAATAGTGACTCTATGCATCCCTAAAGTGACATACTTCTTGGGCTAGAACAGATGATCCCAACAACTGCATGAAAACACATCAAAACAATCATGATTATTTAAAAGCCAAACAGTAGCTTTGTCATGAGAAATTCCCAAGGAAAATTACACTGAAACAGAAAAGATAATTACACTGTGAAATCTCCCACCAATAACTCTGCTCTATAATACAGGGTGGCCCATAAGTCCTTGCCCGGCCACAAAGAGAGTAGGGCTCTGCTGGGGAAGGGAGGAAGCACTCACATTGGGCTGTCGGTCAGGGGTGGAGCAAACTCTGTGCTGGGAGGAGGGAGAAAGCACTCCCATTGGACTGCTGGGCAGAGGGGGCAGGGTGCATGCCCACAGAGAGGATGGGTAGGGACTTACGGGCCATCCTGTATTTGAAATTTCCTCATATGTCCTTTTGAGGATATTTTCAAGAAGCATGTCCGCATTCAGAAAAGAGTATAAAGTTTGCAAGAGAGCATTAGAAGTGTTATACACAACTACACATTGGATAATTGTTATTGCTTTCCCAGTAGGAACCAGTCTCTATTTGGAAATGTGGAGGTATGTATTATCTTGTCCTCAGTGTGGATCTTGGTAGTTGTAAAAATAATATAACCTTGTAACATGCTCTGCTCATTCACTTTATCTAATCTATTAATAACATTTTTGTCTTGACATTTTTTCTAAACAATATTGAAGGATATTCGCTGACCCAGGTCAACGAAGGAGTAAGCCTTGCTAGTATATCAACTGAGATGTTCCTGACTTATCTTGACCCCCCAAGCACTATAAGCTGCAAGATGACTACCAATGAGACATACTCAGGCATGTGGATATGGAAACCTCATCACAGAAACCACTAAAATGCAGTCATTAAATTGTTGTAATATTAAAATATGTCTCACCCTGAGCTTGTTCAAGAAGGGAAGAAATAAAAACTGAAAATAAATGAATAATGGTGAAATATGAATAAACATCATGGTAAAATGATCTGTTTAAAGGACTTGTGGCAAATATACATTAGTAGTAAAAATAACAACATGCATAACTATTCCTTTTGTTTTGATATTGTGATGCCTTTTTTGAAAACTATTTTTCTAACCAATAAGTTTAATTGATGTTTCTCCTAAGACAGACCTGTACCAAGATTATTTGCAACACACTTTTGGGAAGAGTTTCACTTCCAGATGAGGAAAGAAAACTCGAGAAACAATTTTTCAGAGAAGCTGTTTGTAGTATATGTCCTAAGTTTCCACTTGTGGGCACAATAGACAGATTTTTTAAATTCCTGAAATATTTTTGTTTGAATGCTTTATACAGACAAATGTACTAAATTTATAAGGTGATAAAAATATAGGGCAAAGTGAAGGAAATTCTGGATAAAAATAATATTATCCTTCTGAAGGACTGGTTAAACGTCTGTAAGGATAATCAGAAAAAAATTATATCTTCTCACAGCTGAAATTGAATTGGTTTCAAATAATATTACTAAATAAGTGGAATAGTAACTACCTGGGAAGTGTAAGCATGGAAAGAGATAAGACAGATTTTGAGGTAATATTACTTAGAATTAGAAAAGGAGAAATGGATATTAAGGGATTGGTAAGTAAAATTTATAAAATTTTAAATAAAGAGACTAATTCACAAGAAACTTTGAGGAAAATATGGGAGCAAGACCTTAATGTCAGTATCACAGAATCGAATAAGTGGGAAAAAAGGATTATGAGAACAATGTCAGTCAGAGTAAAAGAACATAATTTTTAAATGCTTTGGAGATGGTATCTGACCCCAGTTCGATTACATCAGATAGATAAAAACAAAAGCCCAATGCGTTGGAGGTGCCAAAATAATTTGGGAATATATGAACATATGTGGTGGAGTTGCAAGGTGGTAAATGAATTTTGGGCAAAAATAGAAAACGAGATTTCTAGAATTTTTGGGGAAAATATAAAACTGGGGCCAGCTATAGCTTTGCTGACTGACACAGAACATATGAGTTTAGGAAAGGATAAAAAAGAATTGCTTTCAATATGTTTGACAACAGCAAGATCAGACATTAAGGATATAAAATTGGTACAGGGAAATGTGGGAGTTAGCTTTGAACGACAAACTAACATGGGAGCTGAACATAAAAAGGGTATAGTAAAAAGAGAATAGATTTTGGCAAATTTGGCACTTATTTGTGGAGTTCGTTGGTCAGGGGGGTGACCGAAGCAAGCCAATACAGGAACATCATAGTTTTTGGAAATAGTGATGAATAAAGGACACCGCATTCTCTAGGGCAATGTATAGTCACATATGGTGTAATGGTAATTTCTGTTTTGAATATTTTGAGATGGTGTAGAAAGGAGAGTTAATACAAAGATAAATAAGATAAGGTAGATTGAAATTAGTTGGTTTATTCAAACTCATTATTGTATTGATAATTATTATTGGGCTAAGAGGACATGAATTGTGGAATATGGTAATTTAAAGCTTTCTACCATTATCCTTATACTTTCAGTATATATGGCTACCCTATATTCATATTTTTCTATGCTCTTGTTTCATTTTGGCATTGTATGTGATTTTTTTTCTTTCTTCTTTTATAAGCATTTTGTATTACTTTTAAAATTTAATAAATAAAAAAAATAAAAATATAGGGGAAATGCCTTTTATATTATTAGTATTGTTTTCATTACGGTATTTTGATAAAGATATTTACGATTCTGTTAAAAAAAAACTGATCTTACCACCAGGATCTTTATTTCTCTGAGGTGAATCCCTAGGTAAAGTACCATAACATGATATCTCTTGGTAATTTGAAGAATAGTCTAATATATCTAGATGACCTTCTGACCAAACCTGAAAAAACAAGAAGCATATTAAGTTGTGAGCATATATTTTAACAGTTCAATTCCCCCCTCCCAACAATTCAGTTTTTTGTGTACTATTATTTGAAGAACCTATTCCTGCTTTAGTGCAGTGCAGCTTTGTGCTTGTTGTACCAGAAAAAGGTGTCCATTATGGCTTCTGCTGAAGTAAATGTGTTCAGAACAGCAAATCTATTTTGTCAAAATTATCTTTTTAAAAAATCTAGTAATCTATTATTTTATAGTGACACTGGGGGGGGGGCAGCAGATTTACCTAGCAATGGTGGGTTTTGTTTTTGTTTTTTGCACTAACTAATCTTCTGAAAAATCAATTGCGCCTTTCTTTTTTCACCAAGAGAATTACCGTAACTGGAGAGATTTTACATATGAATTTAAAACGTAATTGTGCAGAGTTGGACAGAAATTACGTTGGTCTTTTCTTGTCAAGTAATGCTGTATCATATTCTATATACCATTTACATAATATTCTATATTCCATTTTCATTTATTATTAGTATTTGGTTTTCCTAAATACTAATAATATATGGCTAAAGATTGTTCTGCTTTCTTCTACCAGCAGTGGCAGAAAACAGGTTTCTCTAACCTGCAACATTTTAAAAACACTGTTCAGGACTAAACGTGTTGCTAGTTCAAATTTCTAAATTTCCATTATTCCATACCTTATCTTCATCACAGCCAGAAAGATCTAATCGGCTTGAGGATACCTAAAATATAACAATAAATACTTAGGAGCCAAATGATGGAATGAGCTAGATAAACAGTTGTTTTGTCTCCACAGAAGAACCACAATCCTGTTCAGCTACAGCAGGGATTGGCAACATGAAATCAATAAGCCACACGCAGTTCCCCAAGCCCTCTCCACACCCAAATTAATATTATTTTTTTATGACTCAGAAATTTCCTTAGTGCCCTCTGGGGACATGGATTGCATTTTAGCATATTTTGACACCCCCCAAAAAAAACAACAACAACACCCCACTTAATCACCCCTTCAGTTTTAAAATATTTTAAAACCAGAGGACATAATGGGTGATTACAGTTTTTAAAAAAAACATCTGATGTGGAGTTCATTCAAGCAGATGTGGGCCGCCAAGGTCCAAAGATAGTTGTGTGAAAATCCTAAACCTCTGAAGCTCACACACCAATAAGCTACAGAACACAAAAGCCTGACAATTATTACTGCTGAACTTTAAGGATATTAACATTTATATACTGCTTACAGGAAAACACTATGCAATAAAACATCCCTGAAAATGGCTATTAAATGTATTATAGATTTGGATGATATTTCACAATGCCCTTTACTTTTTTCACTTTAATAGACGGTGCGTAATAGGAATTCTTTGGAAAGCTTACAGAGTGAAAAGCAACCCATTTTGCTCATTAATTTTACAGAGGAAAATTGTTTTTTAAATTTTAATGTAAACCATTATTCCAGTATTGTTTAGACTAGTGGTTCCCAATCTTTTTTGCCAAGCCCCACCTAAACATTTCTAAAATCCTAATGCCACTGCTGTGACAAATAATTCCTATTATTCAAAAAGTGAATAATTCACATAGAAGAAGCCTAAAAGGCCATTAACTTGATCTAATTCACTCTCGAATTGCCCCCCATAAAAATCAAATTGCCCCCCTGTGGGGCAGATGCCCCACGTTGGGAACCAAAGGTTTAGAGCCACAAATCACAAGTATAGCCCTATGGTAGACTTCATTTATCATCTATTTATGTATCTGAAAAAAGGCACCTTCACATATTTGTCAACAAACATGAAAAAATATCTCACATTGTGAACATTTGGTGAGCTAATGCTCCTCTGTATGTGTCTATTCTTTGCAGAAAGAGCTTCTTTTATCGTGACTGCCTGCATGAAAACAGAATTGTGACAGAAATGAAAAAATAAACTTTCAGTTATGAATCTAGAAAATCAGCAGTACAATCCTAAAAATATACCTACTCAGAAATAACTGGGATCATCGACTTGCTTCCAAATTACTGTGTGCATGACTGCACACATCATAGTATTTTGCACAGTTAAATTTAATCCACTTTAAACACTGTAAAATGGTGGCATATTAGAACAAAATAACTTCCTGAGAGAAACTTTATATCAACTATCAGATACCCAATACTAAAAATAAAGAAAAACAAACATGACGAGTTTCACTACACTATGTAAGCTGGCTTGCAGCTGTGCATCTACTCACCTGTCGTAATCGTTCAAGACTCAAAATATTTTCCAGCTGTAACACTCCTCGTGTATATTTTTCAATGTATGTCTCACCATCAGAGGTACCCTCATTTTCATTCCTGGCTGCCATTAGAGCCAGAGTCTCTCGATCCTCAATTTCTTCTGTGGCCTACAGTTTTAATAGTATGTTTTTTAAAATTAATACTTAACTAGCCAGCAACATTACTTATCTTTCCCTCATTAAAAAAAATTCAAAATGCTTCAAATAGTAGTTTGAATAAACAGTTTGCAGAGTTCTCTAGTGCAGTATTGGCATTTATTCAAACCATAGAAGCCAGAATAATTTACCTTTGGTATGTTTGACACTATTTCATAGGTCACACCACAGGCATAACATATATTCTTCAGGGATATTCTTCTTTTGAGACTCTGGGTAAAACTCTAGAAAAAGAAAGCCCATTTTATAAGAACAGTTACATGGTCAGTAATGTATATGTCAGCTGCTAAAAACTTGACCAAAAAATACTTCTTTGTGTCCCATGAAAAGAATGGAATCTATACTATTTGAAAAGTAATTTTTAGATCAGTTATATGAATAAGACACTTCTCTTAAATGAAACACATTTATGAAACTTGTTTTAGCAAGAATATTAATGTGTACATTAAGCAGCTTCTCTCGGTTCTACTTTATGTTGATATACTATGTATGGCTGTCATATCTTTGCAAAAAGCTATGCATTTTCTGTCACATGATTTTGGCACACATGTTTCCCTTAAGTTACATGTGAATGGCTAGTGCATGGAAAAATAGAATCCTGCTTTAACATTACTAAAGCTAAAAAGGTTTGAATCCAACAACTCCCTAAATGAAAGATCATGGATGAAGTCAGTTTTCAACTATAACAAAATGTTCAGAGAGAGAAAGAGAAAAGTTGAACTTGGCTATATCTTCCTAATACATTTTCATGTATCCTTGCAGACACATCTGGCTATACAGAAGGAGAATTTTATTAACATTACCAGCACAGCAACATGCAACACAAACAATAAAACACCATGTAATAAATACAATATAGTTTATGATATATAATTATATAAAATAGTATTTGTATAATAACCATATAATAAACAGTATACAGTATCTTACAGTGCCAATAACCAGTAAACATAATACAGAAAAAAGTGATAGTGATATTATACTTAGTAAAAGTAAAGTCTAAGTAAAATCCATGAACATATGTAGTAATACTCTCATAAGCACATCTCCATTTACCACTGATTCACTACAGTCCACATACTCTTTTGAGGTACTGACTATTTTCTGGTAATAGATGAGGGCTCAGTCTCCGTAAAACAGGAAGACTGTTGGGAAGACCTGTGGCCCCATCTACCTGCTACATGCCAGTTTGTTATAATGACTCAATTTACCACTGATTTACTTAGTGTTACATACTGTATCCTTTAAATATATCTTGAGTGCTAAGTGGTGTAAAGTTAATCATTAAAGTAAAAAAAATATTATCAGACTAAAGTACAATACTTATTTTGATACAATTATATTCATTATTGCACTACCTTACAGGAATAATAGAGAAACTATAAGAGAATTGCATGGACATTCTTCCTATGTTAGTTTATTACAGTGGTACCTCGAAATATGAAATTAATTCATTCCTCGGGGGTTTTCGTATCCCCAAAAAATTGTATCTTGAAGCGCAGTTTCCTATAGGAATGCATTGAAAACCAAATAATGCGTTCCAGAGGTCAGAAAAAAACCAAAAAAAGTCTTTTAGCTGTCCAAAACTCTTTCTAAAGTGGCGAAAACACAGCGAAAAATTCCAAAGTGCACTTTAGAGAGAATTTTAAACTGATAAAAGGTTTTCCTCCACTTTTTCTGACCTCAGGAGTGGATTGTATTTGGTTTTCAATGCATATTCGGCACATTTCTGACAGCAGCCTCTAGTGGCCAGCCCTGTTAATTGCCAGACTAAACATGACAGTCAGCTGTTGCAGGGAAGGGAGAATTTTCAGCACTTCCTGGTTGCAGGGGGAGCTTCTGGCCATGCCAAAACACATCAAAAAATTCCAAAAATGGAGCAGAAATGCCCTGAATACCCACCACTGTGGGAAGCATAGGATAACAAAAAAACAACAACCCTTTTTATATATCAAAATAAATTGTATCTCAAAGCATTATTTTTCTGCGATTTCCTTTCATATTGCGAGTTTTTTGTTAGTCAAGGCATTTGTAACTCGAGGTTTTACTGTATTTCTAAATACAGATACATAAAGCTGAAAACAGATATAATGATATGAACAATACCGTTACCTGTTTATTGTAAATATTAGCAGCAATCCTCTTGCGTAATACCAGTTCTATGGCAGCTGGATGGCTAAGCTGGACTATAGTTTTCACAATCAAATAGATTCTCTCATTTTGGGGTGTTACCCTATTCAAATGCACAGAATCATGGACAGAAGGGTCCCAGGCAGCAGTGGCAGAAACCTAAGAGTATCATTTGGTAGAATATGAAAAAGAAACCAATCTAATTATGGAACTGAAACGTCAGTCAACAGTATTAATGAAAAAAGTAGTAGCTTTTCTTGAAATAAATAATTCAACCCTGGAGGTAGGGATTACATTGAGTCCTGTACCAATTCAGAAGCATACAATAGCACTCTCCTGGGAAACAACTCCATACCAATGACTTGCTGTCATATTAAAATATGACAGCAAGAAGATCCCAAACTCTCAATAAAACAACACTAGTTACCCACATGCAAAATAATTTATCAAAATAAAAGTAGGTTTCTGTCTGTTCATTTGTTACTGTATCGCATAAAAATGGCTGGACAAATCTGGGATGGACTGACTTGAAATACAGGTGATGTGCAGTGCTGGGATTCAATTTTTTTACTACCTACTCTGTGGGCATGGTATGGTGGGCGTGGCCAGGGGAAAAGCCCTGCACTTTATTTCAAATCTTGGATGGGTGGGGCCAGCCAGAATTTCTGCTACTGGTTCTGGTGATGAACTGGAGCAAACCTGCTGAATCCCACCACTGGTGATGTGCCATATACAAACTTCACATTGAAGTGAAGTTATTGGGACATCCAATTATTTTGTCTTAAACAACTGGATGGATTTTGATCATATTTGGAGGTTATATTTAGGTGGTCTCATAGGCTATGTGACATGTACATAAATTGCTATGGGGGCCCTCAGGGGCATGACAATTCATTTTTGTTGCCTACAGGGTAATTTGGCATATCATTTTAAAGATTTTGACAAGCTGAATCCAGAAACGTATAGTACATGTGACATCATACTTATAGGCTACTAGCATATTTGTGCCCAGCCAGCCGGGCAGTTTTAATGTGTGTGTTAGTGGTTAGGGGTGGTTTTGGGTGTGCACAACCACCATCCATGTAAAATACCACTCCAACCACCAACACACACATTAAAAATACCTGGCAAGGCAGGAGTGTCGTGTGTGTGTGTGTGTGTGTGTGTGTGTGTGTGTGTGTGTGTGTGTGTGTGTGTGTGTGTGTGTGAGAGAGAGAGAGAGAGAGAGAGAGAGAGAGAAGCAGTGTGTGTTTGAGAGAGTGTGAGAGAGAAAGAGAGAGTGACAGATAGTTAGATTAGACCACCAGAGGGGGTTAGTGAGTTAGAGCGAGGGAAGAGACACAGGAGACAGAGAAGACTGGAGAGGAGGGCGGAGGCTACCTGTTGAGGCTGCGTGCAGGTAAGCTGGGACTGGGAGGGAAGGTTTGTCTGCAAGTGGGTGGGTGGGGTGGTTTTGGGATGTGTGTAACCCCCCCCCCCCCCAAAAAAAAAACCTACCCCAATCACCAACACACAGATAATAATTGGCCAGCAAGGCAGGAGAGATGTGTGTGTGTGTAAGAGATAGAGAGAGAGAACAGCACCCGTGCCTTGACGGGCAATAGTGAGGTGGGTTAGGGGGTGGGGTGGGTGGGAGGCATGGGTGCCTGGCCCGTGCTTCCCTCCCCCTCCCCCTAACCCCCACCTCACATACCCTTCTTCGTTGGTTGGGTCTTTCCCCCCAACGCGGCCTTCTTCGTTGGGAGGCGCACAGGCATCTCCTTTGTCCCTGCAGGTGTCAAGGGCACGTCTCCCGCAGGGACAAAATAGAGGCTGGTGCGCCTCCCTCCGCAGAAGGCAGCGCTGGAGGAAAAGACCTAGGCGGCAAATAAGAGTATGTGAGGTGGGGGTTAGGGGGTTGGGGCAAGGTGGTGGGGTGGGTGGGCAGCATGGGTGCCTGGCCCGTGCTTCTCTCCCCCTCCCCCTAACCCCCATCTCACATACCCTTCTTCGTTGGTTGGGTCTTTCCCCCCAGCGCGGCCTTCTTCGTTGGAGACGCACAGGCATCTCCTTTGTCCCTGCAGGTGTCAAGGGCACGTCTCCCGCAGGGACAAAATGCAGGCCGGTGCGCCTCCCTCCGCAGAAGGCAGTGCTGGAGGAAAAGACCTAGGCGGCAAATAAGAGTATGTGAGGTGGGGGTTAGGGGGTTGGGGCAAGGTGGTGGGGTGGGTGGGCGGCATGGGTACAGGGCCCGTGCCTCCCAATTCCTCGCCCCACTTACCTTTTGCCAGTTGGGCTTTTTTTCCCCGGCGTATTTTTTTTTAAATTCGCCGCACCGCGCTTTCCCGGCCTCCTCTGCACTCGCATCCCTCAGCCTAATTGGCTGAGGGGTTGCGCAGCGCAGAGGACTCTGGGAATTGTAGTTTTGTTTTTTTTAGTCGCATTCATGGGGCGGTTGCCCCACTGGCGACTTCCGGAACCTTGCGGCGACGGCCGGGCAGGGTTAAGGTAAGTGCAGGTGGCTCGGTTCGGGATGGTTGGGCCGGGTGCGGGAGCCTTTGTGACATTCCAACGGTTAACATCCCTCTTTATAGGTAAAGATACTTTTATGGATGGTCTACTCCAAATGTTAATTAAGTGGGAGCATACTGGCTGGGGAATTGTGAGAGTTGTATATCTCCAATAAACTGAATGAGTATAGAGAGCGGAGCAAAAGAAAAAAATGGGTGAATGTAGGGGAGAGAGAGGGGGCAATTGGGATAGGAGGTGGTGGGATTTACAGGATTTAACCCAAATGAAGCCAGATCCATTGGTTAGTTCACTTAATAAAGAGTTTTTGGAGCAAATAGCTAGATTCAAATACAGTTATACTTTGCTCCATAGGACTTAAGTTGCTTATGATGCAACAAACAACTGTCTAGTGTAGCAAGTGAGAGGAAATCCTTTCAGCAATGCCTCTTATAAATTTTAAAAAGTAGTTTCTCAATCCTACTTTAATCAGAACTACTAAAAGGCCTCTTTGTTAAGACTATTACTCTGAAATATAATGGAATTATTTGTTTATTAAAAATAAAGCCAGACAAAAGCTGAACCTACTTGCATGGCAGAAATCAATTTGAAGACACAGTAAAAAAAAATGTTTCACATGATATAAGCCCTACTGCACTTTAAAATAACACCCATTGGGCACCATTCTGATGTGCAGCAGAGCTTCAGCCAGGCAAGAGAATCCTTCCTTCTCCCACAGGGCTTCCTTTTCTGGCAGACAGTTGGACCATGGTGAAGAGTACCATGGTAGCAGCAAAGCATCTTTGGTGGTTGGTGAGATCCACCCACGCATCTCACTGCTGCTTTTGCCACCAACACACTCCCTAGCAACTGCCATCTAGCATCCCGTTGAACAAGCAAGTCCTTCGGAAGAGGAAGGGTAGCAGAGTCCTTCTCTGTTCCATATAAACATATAAATTCTCCGTGTCTGCCCCTGCCCTGTGGAACCTTTTACCACCAGAACTGCGTCTCCAGTCGGATCTTCTCCCCTTTAGAAAAATGTTGAGGACCTGGCTATGTCAGCGGGCTTGGGGCATGTGTGACTCTTCTGCACAAGCCCGCTGGCTCATTTAGCATTCTAAGGGATCCGGTTCTTTCACTGTCTGTGGATTGTTTTTGTCATTTTATGCTGGGTGGGGGTGGGTGGGGGTGTTTTTTAGCTATAACTCATGTAGTTTTTTATGTATTTAGGCTGTTTTTTTGTTTGTTGGTTTGGGTTTTTTAATGTTATTGTCTTACTTGTGTTTTTACTGTATCTTGTATATGCTGTTAGCCGCCCTGAGTGATGTTTTTCATCAGGAGGGCGGGATAGAAATTTACAAACAAACAAACAAACAAATAAATAAACAATGTTGCTGGGCAGCCAGCGCTGTGAGATTCTCAGCTACCTCAGTATTCACCAGCTAGTATTGTTCTTGCTGAGGGTCCTAACAGCTCTGTTTTAGTTGCATTAAAAAAATAAATACCCAATGTGTGTGACAGGAGCAGTTTTGCTCTAGTTTGCAGATAACCTGTATTAAAACTCTTTCTATGGCTTTAATTCCAGCAAAAGCAAATAATTACACTTTGAAAGCTCTGATGCAGTGTTAAATAAATTCAATGTGATTATAAGTTATATAAGGCAAAAAGCAGAAATATACTGGACATAATATTTTGGTTACCTTACACTGGTGGAACTGGAACATCATAAATTGCAGCAGTGACATGCCCCAACTAATAAATTATTGCTTATATTCCACATTACACAAGAGTCTCATTACTTGGCATATGATGGGAATGACAAGTGACTTGTAAACTAATGACTATTTGACTACATATACACACACTACTACACTTATGACAGCTAAAAAACCAATAGGATTTATGCCAGTAACCATAAATCTGCTGTCCAGCACTAGTCGTTGATTATTTACCTCATCCTTACTGTGTTTTATGATTGGCAGGTAAAAGAATTGACTTCCATGCTCCTTTGGTAGTATTGAATTAATGCCTGATGCATTTGAACCTATAAGATGTTCATTGACACTGAGGTCATCAGCTAACAAGAAACAAAATGAAGTTGTAAGAGAGTAAGTTCTAACATTAAAATCGCTATCTACCATGGCACAACAGTTAAATATAACAAACCTATACCTTTAGAACACATTACACAGAAATCTTAAAGCTCCGTAAATTATATTCTGATTGCAATGAGTGTCTATATTCTTTTTACAAAGTGGAAATCAATAATTGTTTGTGTCTTCATTCTATGTTAACACTGTGACTAAATGCAGACGGACAATTTCAACATTAGCACCTCTCCCTTTCCTCCCCTCCCCACTTTTCAGTCACTATTTATACCATGTAGCCTAATAAAGAATTTTTCAAAATTCTGAATGGATGCAATTTCCCCTCTTATTCTTGGTTGGTCAAATAAAAGTATTCACTTCATATGGATTTTAGAATGTTTCTTAGGGCCGTAGCTAGTTTTGATTTTTGTGGCTTATTTGATCAAGTTATATTTGTATTAGTTTGTCATAATATGCTACTAAAACGCAAACACATTGTAAATATGTAAATTATTTCAAAACTGTGTTTTGAAATGTTGAACAAGTATGTTTAAGAATTATTTCCACCATTCTGCATGAAGAACTCTGTAGCCCAAGTTATGGATTTCTCTCGATATACAGTAAAACCTCTACTTACACAAAAAGTCTGTTCTGTAGGCTTTTGCTTAAATCGTTTTTTTATGTAACTCAAAGCAAACACATAGGAAAAATGAATTTTTATGTAACTCAAAGCAAAGTTATAGGAAATCGTGTTACGTAAATGTATGTAAATCAGGACATTTACATAAATGTCCTGATTTATGTAAATCGGGAAATGGTTTTAGAACAAAATCATTATGTAAGTCGAATTTAATGTAACTCGGGGCATTTGTAAGTCGGGGTTTTACTGTACTATAGAAGCAATAACTACTGTATTTTTCAGACCATAAGACGCAACTGACCATAAGACGCACCCAGTTTTTAAAGCAGGCAAACAAAAAAATATTCTGAACCAAATAGTACTGTATTTGCACCACTAACCAGGGGAGGAAATGCAGGGGAAATATGGGAGGGCAAGCCAAGTGCACTGAGGCAGAAAGCGATGCTCTAGCCTAGCCTCTTGCTCTCCCTGCAACCAGGAAGCAACCAGGAGGACAGCCTAACTCCAATCTTCACAAACTTTGGTGTGTCCAGGAAGCTCAGGGGCAAATAATAATAATAATAATAATAATAATAATAATAATAATAATAATAATAATAATAATAATAATAATAATAATAATAATAATAATAATAATAATAATAATAATAATAATAATAGCATTAGTATATACAAGCCACAGCAAACAAGATAACAATGCTGGATTTTGTATCATAAATCATTAGTCGAACACTTCCCAAGCATCTAGGACTACGTGATGTAGCGGTGAATTATGCGGCCAGATCCCAGTAGGGTGGCTTTCTCGTATAATTCACTGATACATCACGTAGTCCTAAATGCTTGGGAAGTGTTCGACTAGTTATTATTATTATTATTATTATTATTATTATTATTATTATTATTATTATTATTATTATTATAGTTGCACTTATATTACTCATTGAATTTCCCCCAAACCAGCTGGTGTTGGCATAAGACTTTTCCACAGTACTGTAAATTCAAACTTCCATCTGATGCAACTTACCATTTAAGTCAAGAAAAAGTACGGGAATATGTGTTTCCATTCCAGGGGGTGGAATCCTATCAATATGGAAAAACCCCAGTCAATGTAATGCACTTGCATAGATATTTTAAAGGCAAACAAAATCCAAAAAAGAAATAATTCAAACTTGTATCTGTACACAAATTAATAACATATTAGAATGTATCCATGATTGAATAAAAGTCCTCTTATTTCAGGGTATGCAAAGAAGCGAAGGTCTTTCCCTGCTTTCCTCCCTTCCCCATACCTTTCCTTGGGGAACTATATAGTCAAGCTGACTTGCAAGCCTTGAAGTCAAATATTTTACTACTGTATATAAAATTAGTTAGCTTCTGGAGAATGGTGAATAGGATTTATCTTCTATCCTTCATACCTCCCCGAAGAAAAGGAGGCAAGTTAAAAAAGAAACTATCTTTGTCTCCTAAAATAAATATCTCTCTCCAAGAGATAATAAATTGTAAATGACAACATCTCCCTTCCTTTTTTTTTTTTGACAAAAGACAATATTCTATGGTAAGCAGTCCTAAATACAGATTTACAGTATACAGGCCCATGCTGGGCTACCGGGATACCAGGAGGGGCAGCCACACACCTCTACTTAGAACTCATAGCTTAAAGGGCATTGCCACCTCGGCAGTTTCCGCTTCGGCTCCTCTTGAGAGGCTCCCCTTTGCCCTGTGAGAGAAAATCTTAAATGCTTCACCAGTGGCACGGAGATGATGATGATGATTATTATTATTATCTCCATGCCGCTGCCAGAGCACTTTGGACTTTCTCCCACAGGGCAGAAGGGAGCCTGGCAAGAGGAATCAAAGCAGAAACTGCCGAGGTGGTGTGGCCCTTTAAGTTATAAGTTCTAAGTAGAGGCGCATAGCCGCCCGTCCCGGTATCCCGGTATCCCAGCACAGGCCTGGATTTATACCTGATCATTCAAAATCTATTGTTATTTCTTAAATGGTTAAATTTAAAATTTACATTTTCCACCTTCGTCCCTGTCACAGAGTCCCCTTAGCTCCTTCCCTCAGCCGGTTGGAGGGGAGTGGGAGTGACCGTTGCTCTGTGGCTGGAGGACATTTTCCACCTTCGTCCCTGCCACAGAGCCCCCTTAGCTCCTCCCCTCAGCTGGTTGCAGGGGAGTGGAAACGGCTGTTTCCATGACATGGGCCTTAAGTTTTATGTAATTTACCATCTTTGTCTGTAAACCGCTTTGGGTCACCAATAGGTGAGGAAAGCAGTATAAAAATATACTAAATAAAATAAAATAAATAAATAATAAAATAAATTGATTGTTGGCAACCTTACCAAGCATGGTGGAAAATATTTGGCTCCCAGATCCCTGAATAATGGGACTGAAATATTAACTTTTAGAGGAGCAAACATGCATCCAACATTATACTGGTTTCTTTTTTCCTAAAATATTTATTATTGTGTTAACTGCATGCAGTAGTCATCTGAAGTTTTTTTGTAAGCAAGCAGTACCTACCAGTTTGCAGGGGCACCTGGAATACCACTATCAGGTGCAGGGACTAGTACAGCATTTCTCTCCTCTGTTAGTCCTACCCACTGTTCTACAAGCCGTGCTTCTCTTTCTGTGTCATCTTCTGTTTTCTCTATAATGTAAGGGAAGGTAAAGAGAGAGAGATAACATGCTAGATCCATGATCTTTGAATTAGATTTTGGTCACAATGAAGTGGCAAGCTATCTTTAGATTGCAATGGATGCAAAGATCTTCTAATGAATCCACTAAACATTCTTTCAAGATTAGTTTGAAAATATTTTTTAATTTTTAGAAATATTTTTAATATGCTATTAGCACTCTGCATTCTTTTACACATAGTTTTTGTAAATTAAACCAGAACTGTCACAAACCTTGTTTACTGCTGATTTTTTTAATCTGCTCATCTAAGTATTCTCTACGTTTTATCAGTGCATCTGACCATCTCTCTCTCACACAGTTTAAGTCTTCCTCCTATTGAAGAGAGAACATTTTTAATTCACATGCAACATATCCAAAAAGGACACATTGAATTTTATGCACTTTTCAGCTTTGATTGGAAAAGGTTATTTAATATTTTTGGATATGGAGACATAGAAGTGTACTTTTTTCATTAATTAAGTAGTACATCACCCAAGAAGGAAAGTTTGCCCAGCTTGCAAAGAGCAAAATGAAAGAAAAGCTGGCGTTGCTGCAGCTGCTCCATAGAGAAGTCTATTTCATCCTTTGTAGATTTGTGTTTTATAAGCAGCTCAAAGCAGAAGAATATGCAGTGGCGAATGAACTATTTAGTTGCACATAGAAGTGAAGGATATTATAATGTACCAACACAGTACCCTTAAACCTGCATACATTTAATCAGAAAGAGCTGCTACTAGCACAACTAAAATAGTCCCATGCAAAGGAAAAAAAATCTGTCATGCTGTCATGCTTTCTGTCATTATAGGAAGGTTTGGGCTATTCTTTATAACATATTACTGAGATGCAAATTAGTAAATTATGCTTAACCTTTCTTTAAGAACAGGGCAGCTGTGCATTCCCACTTGGACCTGCCACGATCACCCTGAATGCAGCATGTGAGAAACAATAAGTCTTTCTCTATGCCTGCACTTAAGGGATTACTGTATGTCCCTTGAGGAATATTGGAATAATGGCCCAATATGATCAGGGAAAATTTGCAGGAAGGCAAGTAATGCATGATCCAGCTGTCCTCACTCAATAACCTCTTAATTAAATCCACTGCTCTGCTCTACTGTTTGCTCATGGTTGGGTGAGATGAAATCTAAGTTTAAAATATAGATCAATATAGACTGAGCTTTAGATTTCTGGAGCAACTCCACAATTTAATAAACCATTTGAAGAGATTCTGAATTTAAACTACTGTGAGTTCTGCTATTTCTTAAAAGTACAAAAAAAGACATCCTATTATATAGTTCCAAAAAGTATTCCGTCTGTTCTCATTGGAGCAGAAAGTTTACTGAGATAACCTTTTCAAAAAGAATGGTTAAACAGTGTAAGTAAATATTTGTTGTATTTATATTTACACAAAATATATTGATTTTAATAACTGCACTTAAGCCTTATATATTAGATCCACTATGTGAATAAGACTCTTTAAATTAACAGAAACGTAATGGCTGCATTACTTTAATTGGGAATAAAAATTGGATTTAAAGCCATTGGCCAAAATCCTATTAGATTTGTGCAGCACACATCAGAAATCCCCTTTGTGTGTGATTGTGCTGACTGTCTATCTTGAGCACACATGTGGTTGTGTGTATGTGAAGACCTCTCTTTTCCTACATGCTTTTGACCTATCAGGCTGTGGTGGACAATTTTTAATATCCTTGTTCTTTAACTCCTGAAATCTTATCTGCTGATTTTTTTTTATCTACTGTTAAATTTTATGAGCATTTTAATGGAATGAGGGGGTAAACATTTAATGGCTATCGAATCAATCAATCAATCATGACACCTCAGTATACGGGGGATTTTTAATGAAGGAGCACAATGTACAAATTGAATTAAAATATTAATTAAGTAAAGACTTTTTAACACAGTATACTTGAAAGCTACTTTCACATACTACATATTTCTTAGAGACTCTTTGGAGCTGATAATAATTAGCATTAGCTGTGCCCCATGCCATGTGATTTGACAGCAACAGCATCAATACCTGGTAACTATCCATATCACCACCATCATCATCATCTCTTCTCTGGTAGAAAAAAATACACTTTATAAACAAAGAGAACATGCAATTTTCTCACTCACACAAACAGAATAAGTACATATACAGTAAAACCCCTACTTACGTAAAAAGTCTGTTCCATAGGCTTTTATGTAAATTGGTTTTTTTACTTAACTCGAAGCAAACCCATAGGAAAAATGAATTTTTACTTAATTCGAAGCAAACCCATAGGAAAAATATTTATGTAAATCGAAGCAACCCCATAGGAAAAACAAATTTTTTACATAACTCGAAGCAAACCCATAGGAAATTGTGTTATGTAAATCGGGACATTTATGTAAATTGGGACATGGTTTTAGTGCAAAAATCATTATGTAAGTCGAATTTTATGTAACTTGAGGAATGTGTAAGTAGGGGTTTTACTGTATGTCTATCAAATGTGCATTAAAAACACATCCATCAAACTTATCCTCAGGGGTCCACTAGCAAGAGAAAAGGGACAACCACCTGTTTATCCTTTCACATATTACAAGGAATACATAAGCCAGAGTCCTTACACTAATACCTAATCATTTAAAGACCTCAATTGTACAATTATATTATCTGGTCTCCTCAAATATAAAGGATTGAAATGGAGCCTTCATTTAATTAGGCATTAGCATGAACCCTTTGTGTACATATACAGTTTTGCAGCCATTTCATTTTGCAGAATCATAACTAAAGAGTCTAATAGCTCTAATAGTTCCATGGTAGGCTATATTGTTCTTTGATTTTTTTTCCTTAAAGAAGTTTACCAAATAGTCATTTGAGGTGCATATGCCATATGGATAGCAGATCTCTACCCAAAATTAAGCACCCCTATTTAGCCTGCTACAGCCCAATCCAACCAGCCCATGTAGCCAAGTCCAGAGTGGCCAGAGCTGATTAGGAGTCAGAACTCAGTATCTGAAGACCAGTTTTCCCTTACTTGATTAAAATGCTCATCTGACTCAAATTCCTAGGTTTTATTAGACTTGAAGTTGCCATCCCAAGATTTATCTACTCAATGTTCTATTTTTACATGCATTAACATATTTCTGGAAACCAAGAGTTGTGATTAATTGCAACTTGGTATTCAAAGGGATATTGATTCTTGATGTGATAGTTTATATAGCTGTTATGGTTAATAGCTCAGGGAATACTGTAAATCAAGTACTATTACATTTGTTGTTGTTGTTCAGTCGCACAGTCGATTCTGACCCTTTGCGACCCCATGGACCATTGTCCTCCAGACACCTCTGTCCTCCATCCTCCTCAGCCCGCTCTGCTCTGTGCCCATTGTGTCTACAATACCATCTAGCCATCTCATCCTTGGCCGCCCCCTTCTTCTTTGCCCTCCACCTTTCCCAGCATCAAGGCTTTCTCAAGTGAATCCTCTCTTCATTTGATGTCCAAAGTACTTTAGCTTCATCTTACTATTTGACCTTCCAATGAGCAGTCAGGGTTGTAACTGTATTACATACAGTTCACATAAAAATTCCAGAGAATATATCCTTAAAAGCTGCAAATCTACTCTGTTAATAATTCCAGTTTAAAGTCAGATCTCCTACCTGGTAACTGTCCAAGCCTCGTTGCAACTTAGTTGATCTGGCCGTCACACAGCCAATGGAGACAGACAGAATGGCTTCCACCATTAGTGGCAATGTTCCGGAATGCTGCGCTGGTTTAACCACCACCTGGACTCTACGAGAATGACCCTGATCACATAAGCAGGGCAGAATAAATAAAATAATATATACATTTAGTAAAATGCTGATAGTATTTTGCAAGCATTATTATTATTTTACCTGTCTAAGCTGGAAAACTCCTCCTGTATTGACATCCTTTGCCTGATGGAGCTCCACAGCTGCATAATCTCCCATTTCGTTCAATTCCTGAATTGAAACCCACATTTCTATCCGGCGTGTTACTTCATTCCACCTGCAGATAATCCAAAAGAATGGTTCTCTATATACCTCATTGAATATTTTTCCTGGAGCATTTCCTTTAGTCAGTTCAACTAACTAACTGTCAAATTCTTTTTTAATGTTTACTATTAAACAAACAGATACAAACAAAATAATAATAAAAATTTTGTGTCAGAAATTATTCTGAGCTGAAAGGATTTTTGATGGAGAAACTCGGCTCAGGAGATGCCCAAATGAGGCTCCTTTAATGTCCCCAAAATCTTTTCTCACCAAAGTGGCCCCTATTTGCAATTTCCTGCATTCAATCTGCTAGGTTGGCAAGAGCTGGGACAGAGACAGGCGCTCAATATGTCATGCAGTCCCTGGGTCTCGAATGTCTGACTTGCCGGCCTTCCAGCTAACAAGGTGGGCTTCTTAACCACTGGGTCAACGCACAAACAAAATTAAAGAGATGTATAACAAGTCACCAACAGTTTATTTGAATCAACATAATTTAAAAATGAGTAGCACCTCCAGCACAGACCCAGATTATAGCAAATCTACCCTCTTTTTTTAGTAAACCTGTTTTTGAATATCTAATTATCTTTGAACCACACATAATATTAACATCATAATCATTTATTAGAGAAAAATCATCAATAAAAACAGGAAGAAAAAATGGGGAAAAAATAAATTATTATCCTACTGTGACCTGGTTGGATAGCCCAGGGCAAGGAGAGTTTTGTGTGGACCAAAATCAGTGGATCTATTACAGAATCTTTTTTCTTTCTAACCCCTTTTCCTCCACCCTCACCAATGAATTTTCTCTCATAAACTTTGTAATTTGTGAGGCATACAAATCTTATAATTCAGATTCTCATACACATCATCCTCTTTTTATTCACATTTCAAACTCTTGTGCCTATCACCCTCTTTTTATTCATTTATTTATCTCTTGCATAAGGTGATGCATCTACGCCTTCCAGTTGTTTATGAGCAAACATCACTATCATGAGAATGATATAATGCAGGTTTACCTGTCTCTCAAAGTCCTGGTTTTTGCATGAAGAGAATCCACCTCCCATATGGAACTGCCATTGCCAGTGCATTTGTGACCCCATACCTCAATAGCAAGTGCTCCTTCTGCAATGAACTCCAGAAATTCTTCTGTTACGTTCACCACATAATCCTGGAAAATCAGAAGGCTTACTGCATAAAACTTGGAGACATTATTTTATCAGATCATTTAATCAGTTAAGGGCAAAAAAGCTGAGTACAGCATTATATGGTATTAAGACAAACAGATATTTGTGTTATTATTATCTTTCTTAGGCTAAGAAAAGTAATTGACATTCTATGTGATTGTGATTTCAGACTCTTCATAACAAGTCTCTATTTTGTAATTTTTTAAATTATTCTTTTAACATATGTTATCAAAATCCAGTGTTTTGAACAAATGGATGCAACTTATTAAACAAATCTGAATGCAACTAGTGTGTTTAAAAAACACAGTTCTCAAGACAGTCACCTAATGTATGAGTAACATCAGTAGGCTGATGATACTCAACTATATATCTCGGCCCATGGTGATCCTAGCGATGCTCTCAAGAGTCCTTTGCAGCTGCCTGGAGGCTGTTGGGGCCTGGACGGGGGACAACGGGCTACAAATGAATCCCAGCAAGACTGAGTGGCTATAGGTTAGGGGTCCTGCATTATCTCGGGAGCTACCATCTTTTGTTCTGGATGGGGCTACTTTGCCCCAAACAGACCCGGTGCATAATCTGGGGCTATGATTACAAGTGATTTGAGGTTTTAGGTTTAAGAAAAATGAATTAGAGGACTTGTTTACCTTCTTTTGGAAAACATTTAGCCCTTCTTCTTCAAGTGCCATATCCATTCCAAACAGCACGATGAAAGCATTCCTGTCCTTAACTCCTCAGAACAGTTCTTCCAAGGACATTATACCTCCAGTTTCTCAGGTTCTTCAGCCACAAGGTCATTCTACATACAGGATGTTTCTTCCCAAGGATCTTCCTTTGCATAATGAATTGGAGTATTCTGTACTTTATGTTGTTCCATATTATATACCCAAGGTATTGGAGCTTTTTTGTTTTGTTTAACAATCTTAAACAATTCTTGTTCTTTATCGATGTGGTGCAACACTTCTACATTAGCCCTGCTTGTTTTATTACTCCACAATTTTGTCTTTAACAGGCATACACACTCGGAAAATTTTTGTATGCTCAGCCACATTCAAGGGAACTTCCAAACTCAAACCTATCCTTAAAAAATAAGTCCTTTTTTGTTTTTGTTTTTAAACATTCAGGGCTGTTAAAATCTTGGGCTATAAAAAACTTATTTTTGCTAGGAAACAAATAGGCTTGAGGAACTTTCAATAAGGGGGAAACATGCATTTTGTTAGTTAATGGCAACAAAATCCCTTGTACTCCAGCTCATCACTATACCATATAATAGAGTCAGACACATACAATAAGCACTTTTATATAAGTTCATACTTTTAAAATAAGTAAACAAAATAGTTACCCTACAATGAGAAAAAATCACTGTAAACTGGGCATCTTTGCTTAGAGGTGAAGGCACATCTGGATTTACAACAGGTGCTGCAACAGTTGACTCACATTGATCCCAAAATGTATACTGACAGAAAACAAAGTTTGAAAGATTCAGCGGTAGTCCTGTTGCTTCTTTAACTTTTACCTGGAAAACAGTAAAAATTAAAATTAGTACAGTATATTGGTTCTTTTAGAGTAATATATTTTCTTAAAGAAACTATTTAGATACAAAATAGAGGGCTACGTTTCAAAGGGAGAAATCTTATCTCACAACTAGGCTTATGAATATCAAAATCAACACTGCTGATACATGCCATGTTTATTAAGGATACTGCACATATTCTACCTAACCTTAAATTAAATTAGGGTATCATCTGTCTAAGGAATAATCTCTGTCCACACAATTGTATTACTAGGACAGAAGTGAAAACTGTGTCTGTAAATTACCATGCTCAAATCTGAATAAAAAAATTATTTTATCTTTCAACCTGCCAAGAAGGGAACCTTTCCCATGACAGTATTATTGAGAAAGATTCAGGAACATTGTACTAATAATGTATTTTAAAATTATATTTAAATTAATACATAGCATTGCTCTAACCCTGCAAGTGATTTTTTTTGGTCTGTGAATTATATCTCCACTGTTGTCTGTGATTTCAAGGCTTCCACTTTCACTGGAGTTTTCAGAAGAATCATCTCCTTCTGCTGCACGTTCAGGGACAACACCAGTAACTCGCATCACTTCAACATGTAGACGCCCTGCAACCTGGTCACACAAATATGAAGATTGAGGACTCTGCATAGTTATCAGTAAACTGAATATTCAGTACTGCATTGTTATCACTCAGTTAATAGCATACATACAATTATAACTTCAGCAAATGAATGAAGAGAAAATATGAGTATAAAACTTTCAAGTTATTCTCAAATCAGTTTCATAAGGAACTAAAATCAACCTGTTTAAAAAGTCAGACTTGTGCATTTAACTACTAGACTTGACTGTTCAACTATCACTGACATTTACATTTATTTGGAAAGAAAGCAATTCCCTAATGTTCTTTTGAAATATCTTCTGTAGGAAGCTAGTCATGTCTGACTCTAGAGGGCAGTACTCATCTGTTTACAGCCAAAGAGCCAGCCCTGTCTATATCTGCAGACATTTTCATGGTCATGTGGCTGTTGCCTTCCCACTGAAGTGGTGCCTAGCTGGGGCAGGCAACAGGAGCTCACTCTGTCGAACAGTACTCGGGTTTCAAAGTGCTAAACCTTAGAAAGAATAGCTAGAAAGGGGCTATTCTAGCCTCTTTTTGGAAAGGAATCCCATAGTTTAAAAGCAGCTGCCTTGACAACCCTCTCTGTCTAGAAACAGACTGATAGCCAGTGAAACTGTGATGGAGAAGTTTTACTGCCATGGATAACTGACTCGTTAACAATATGGCTGCAGAATTCTGGATCTGATGAAGACTCCAAAGGCAAAATGCATTACAATACAGTACTCCAAATGAGAGATGACTAAGATACGTGTCACTATGGCCAGATAAATTAGCTTAATCTTGGCATCCAGCTTCTGTACTGAATGGAAATCTGAGTTTTCAGTAGGAATGGAATTCCTTGCACAACAAAATGAATCTTATTCCCTTTTGACTGACCAAGATTCTTTTGACATATGGGTGAAGGTTCAATTTTCTGATTCTTACAGATATCAAGGTTGTACAACCTTACCTCTCCTTGCTGGCTAATGATTGGCACTGCATATTGTAGTTTAACATCACAGAAAAGACACTCCAAGAAGACATTTGCCACACCAATTAAGTTGTGGTTTTCTTGCGCTTCAAAAAAAGGGTCACCTCTTTTACCAGTGAATCTCTTCATCTATTAAAAAAAAAGTTAGCCTTAAAAAAGTAAATGATCCAATATTCATTTTGAGGCTATTTTCTAAGATGTGCATGGACATATTTAATGTGAATATGCCTATAATTAAGTATTTAAAAAATACCTCTTACAACGTTATACAGCATTCTGTTCCCAATTATTGCATATGTTTATAAAAAGAAAACTCTCTTCACAACAGAACTTCACAAATGGGATAATTATTGAAATCCACTGAAACAATGAATCAACTTCTCCATGAGCTTTAGTGACTCAGTGGGCCTACTCTAGCTGCAATTTACTAATGGGTTTAACCATTAGTATTGAAACAAACCATGCTGTGGGCCAGAAACCCACTCTTCACAATAAAAAGAATAAAGATGTAAAAATATCAATATTCTATTTCACACCAAAGATCCAAAATAAAATTATGTAGTGATACCTCATACAACGTCCAAACTTGGTTCCACAAGTTTGGACTTTATACGGATTTGGACTTTGTATGAGGCATGCAAAATCCTAGCCGCGATGCCTCATACAACGTCCAAATGCTTGCCGCGTTGCCTCATACAACGTCGTTTCCATAGAGATACATTGTAGTGTAACAGCACAGACTTCAGGGCAAACTCAAGGAAACAGACAGGAAACTGACAGAACTTTAAGAAATCATTGTCTAAAGGCTAAAAACATTACAAAAACATGTCAAACAACCCTGATTGTCCAAGAACCTGAAGAATGCTGCAAAAATCCCAGGAATGCTTCTAAAAATTCTAATGAAAAAAATTCAAAAACATCCAAAATCGCGCTCAAAACCACTCCTAAACACTCTTCGCCTCATGCAAAACATACAAGAGCAATGCATGCATGTGTCTTGCCTTTTATCCTGCCCAGGCACAACGCAACCTGGGAAAAACCCCAATGCCTCATACAAAGTCGCACAACTTTGTATGAGGCAACCTTTTTCAAGGAATTAGGCGATGTTGTATGAATCCGATGTTGTATGAAGTGGACTTTGTATGAGGTATTACTGTATATGGCAAATAGGAAAAACAAAAACTGTCATTGATTTTTCCAACTGAGTCAGTAACTGTCACACTAACCCTCCTGTCAAAAAAAACCAAAAAACACTTGCTGAATTTTTTTACTGCTGACATTTAAATTACATGAACCCTTGCCCATTAATGAATTTAAAATAACAGGATGTGCTGTTGCTTTGAAAGGACAGCTTAAAGAGGAAATTCATTTTGAGGCTATTTTCTAAGGTGCGCATGGACATAAATTATAAGAGGATAGAATCAATCAATAATGTAACAGAATGTAGTGGGGAAGTCTAACAGAACAGGTTTCCTCATAAATACAGATCTGCACTGTTTAAAGACTCATACTCCTTTTATAAATATTTTGGGGCAGGAAATGTTTTGGACATGTTTGAAAACTGAGGTTCAGTACCTCGTGGCCTCTTTCTTTCCACTCTTGATAAAGATCTCTCATGTCAATTAATTTGTTTTCTAGTTTCTCAATGGTCCACACTTGAAAACCTTTGCCTTTTCTTCTTACTTGAATAGCAGGTTCACTAACTATTGCTCCTCTCTGAATGAAGAAAGGATAAAATAAATTATAAGGTTAAAATACACACTCACAAAATATTTAAGTTTTCCAAAATTGTATATTAGCATACTGTATACTATATAGTGTCCTCCGTTGGATCCCTTAGGCAAGGTGAAAGTGGAGGGCGCATGTCATGGTCCGCCTAGTCAGCTGGTGACATGATAGCCAAATGGCTAAAAAAATGCACGCAGATGGACTTAATTTCCCAGGTCCATTTGCATGTGCGGAATGTTGTTGTGGAGATGTCTACCATTTTGCAGACTCCTCGCTGAATAACGACTACAAGGTACACTATATGTCCTTTAGTCTGTTGTTGTTCAGTCGCATAGTCGAGTCTGACCCTTAGCAACCCCATGGACCATCACACTCCAGGCACCCCTATCCTCTGCCATCCTTCTCAACCTGCCCAGCTCTGTGCCCATTGCATCAACAATACCATCTAGCTATCTCATTCTCTGCTGCCCCCTTCATCTATCCTTGACCTTTCCCAGCATCAAGTACCCAAGTAATAAATGTGATTGATAATTTTTTAAGACTCTCTTTTTTAATCAGTTCATTAAGTACGTACTCTTTATTATTTACAGTACTGTGAAAAAGTCTTAGGCCATCATTAGATTTCTTGTTTTAGCAATGGTATAATGACCATATATAATTATTTCTCAGTCACTTCATTAGAATACAACCACAAAATACAGGAAATTTGTATGCAGGGTTAAAAAAAACGGGGGGTATGAGTCAGAATAAAACAGTTTCCATAGGCTTAAGCACACAGAAAGTTTGGATATGCTTCTGATTAAGAAACTGTGAATTTCCTGATGAAGAGTGTTTTTGAAAAGTTCAATTACCGGATGAACTTTGAAATGATGGATTTCTATTATTAATAACTTCAGAACAAGAAATCTTGGATAGACATTATTTAGAACTGAAATGTTAGATTTGTACTATTAATAACTTCAGATGAGTGAAGAAATTTTTGGAGATTTTGAAGTGTTTAATTTTTGAGATATACTTCTGAGCATTTTGGAGACTTATATAGAACAAACAAACATTTTTTTTTCTTAATAGTAAAGTTACATTACAAACTTATCTCTTTGCCTCAAATGGTTTTTTTCATTGTGCTTTCTGATCCATAAAGCAGCAAGTATTTGGTGTTACCTCCCCTTACACTTGTGCACTGGGAGACACATGGCTCCCTTAAACCTAAATGGAATGAAATCCTAATTACAGTGAAACTTTGGTTAACGTAATTAATGTGTTCTCTGGGATGTTTCTTACAGTAAAAATTACTTTAACAAATTTCCCATAGGGATGCATTGAATACAATTTTCCATAGGAATGCATTGGAAAACAAAATACTTTAACCAAAACATGGTTTCCCATAGGAATGCATTGAAAACCAATTAATCCATTCTGGAAAAATTCTGTAAACCGAGCCACTATTTTCTATAGATTTCTTTTTTGTTATGTGGTTTTTATGTTAATCGAGCCGTTTGTTAACTGGGGTTCCACTGTACTGTCAATGCTCTCAACACCCAAAGCAGTAGTGGTAAAAAAGGAAGGAAGAAGGAAGAAGAAGATTGAGGAGGAGGAGGAAAAGAAGCTAATGCCTATATATGTCCTACTATTGCATATCAAAATGATTGCTGAGGAAAAGGTCTTCTACACCAGGTTTGTGCAAGACATGCTTGAGCATTTCATACAGTACACACACATTGTATGAGTATAATCCAATAAAAGCTTGTTAATAAAACCAACTTTGAATCACATCATTCCAGTCAAAATGTCAAGGATCACAGAATTTGACAGACATAAATACATACTTTTCCATCAGCAAAGCCATTCTTGAAGGCAAATCTACAAATGAACTGGATATTCAAGGTGTGGTATTCAAGAAATATGAAGAATCAAGAGAGGTCAAGGACCAAAAAAGGACTGGAAGGCTAAGAAAACTTTCAAATGCTGCTGAGAAGTACCTGAGTTTCTTCTTTGAGAGACCGGAAGAAGCCCAGCAAGGACCTGGCTCATCATCTGGCAGCTTCATACCAAATTGACCCTTGGCCTTCAATAGTCCAAAGAATCCTAATCAGTAATGGTCTTTATGGAAGGGGAAGAGGGTGAAACAGCTAAGATATGCCAAAGCTCACAAAGATTGGAATGTGGATCGGGGAGAAAGAGCTGAATCCAAGTTTGAAATTTGGGGGCTCAATCATTGACAATCAGTAATGCACTGCAGTAGGTTCTGCAGAACCGGCAGCGGAAATTCCCCTAAGCTCCGCCAACTTGGTTGGCCACACCCACCTCCATAGCCCATAATGCAGGATGTTTGACCCTGCCCACAGATTTGGCCCTGGCCACAGATTTGGCCAGCCCACAGAGTAGGTAGTAAAATATTTTGCAGTGCATCACTGTTGACAATATGTGAGAATAAGAGGTGAAGAGAGATGGACAAGTGAGTGCTTGTGGCCTTCAGTGAACCATGGTGGAGGGTCTGTCCAAGTTTAGGCTGCATTTCTGCCAGTGGTGTTGGTGATATTGTCCGTATTGATGGGATCATGAATGATGAAATGTACAGACAGGTTTTAATTCATCATTCCATTCCTTCATGGTATGTCACACTAAATGCTGATGTTTGCCTGAAGAAGCCATTGTATTCTCAAGATTGTGTTTAAGTTTATGTACATATTTCTATATTTTCTGCAATTATTGATGGTCATCAAAATTTTGCTTTAAAAAGCTGGTGGTGACCTAAGACATTTGCAGAGTACTGTATATCACACTCAGAATTTCACATGACCCTTGACTGTAGAATGGTTTACTCCTCCTATTGGGGACATATGTCATCTTCCATCATGCATACCTACAGCTTTGGACGAAATTGACAGAAAGCAATGAGGGAGGAAGGCATTGCAATCAACAGTGTAACATACATACAGTACAGGTGAAATTTGGAAAATTAGAATATCATGTAAATGTTCATTCAGTTCAATAATGCAACTTAAAAGGTGAAACAAATATATGAGATAGATGTAGGAATGCATCTGGATTCTGTCAGGCTGCCTCTGACACATTTTGTAAACAAAAGCCTCTTTGCTCACTGAGAGACAGCGCTCCTTATCTCTCTTTCTTTGGGTTCTGACATTCTGATTGATTATGTAGGCTAGGTTTCGTTTCTGGTATACAATGCTTGCCCAAGTTTCGTTTCTCGCTCTCTCTGCCTAAATAAAGAAAAAGGCTTCAGTAGCGTTTGACCAGCCAAGGACTGCAGTGTGCTTTCTCTCTGTCTCTCTGTTTCTCCCTACGAAAAGCCTAATGAAGCAGGACTTCATGGGACTGATTGCTATCTTAAAGATCTGAGGATATAACTGCTGCTAATGAGGCTGACTGAATAAAGAAGATATCTTTACATGAAGCAGAATTCCAACAAGTGGCGCTCCGTGTGACGCTTTGAACTACAATGAGAGAGCCTGCTGTGAAAGCTGCTTCAGCAATTAACACCTCATAATCGACCGGGGAAGGTCTTCACTCACCTACGACCAGGCAAAAGGTCAGACCGGAGGAAAGGTCATAAATCGAGCTCGGAAATTCATCCAAAGTCAACTTTGGGTCCCACATTACGTGAGTGATTTTTTTTAATTATGGGATGTTTGCTTTCTTCAGAAATGCAGGAACTTTGTAAAGATATCTCAGATCTTTTGCATGAGAATGGGCGAAAGGTAGATGAGAAGAAGATACAGCAGCTGGTTAAAGTTATAGCAAAATTCTGTCCTTGGTTTAAATATGAAGGTCTGGACTTAAAACAGTGGAAACAGATTGGGAGAGAAATGCAGAAGCATAATGGAATTTCTGTGTCAATATTATTTACATGGGAGGCAGTTAGGGACTGCCTTCAGAGACTTACTCCAAAAAATATTTTATTGTCTCAAAGACTTGATGGCCATCCCCTCCCACAGCTTTTGCCTTCAGAGAAAGGGGGGGCCATGGCAACCATGGCGGCCATGGCAACTGCCCTTCCATCATATGAGAAACAACAGCCTCCTGATGGAGGTGGAAATGGAGATGGGACATTATATCCTGCCTTGCAATTATGTCCTGACTTGCAACAATCAAGTGCTTTTAGCCCTACAAAAGACCTGTTCTCTGCTGCAATATTGCCAGCCGAGCATAAAAAACAGCTAGTGCCGGCTGATGGGGAACAAATGGCGGGGAACTCATCACAGATTGAAGTTGTTGATGCATGCAGAGTGGCAGAAAGCAAGGACTGTGTTTTAAAGAGCAGCATAGGGGATCTCAGCCCCCCCGTGAATCAACCCTCATCACAAAAGCAGGAGAAGCTGAGTAGTAAATTTGATACCTCACGCTTGGGCAGGAAGATCCTGCAGAAATGGAAGGATGGCCCAAAGGAGGAACGCACAAAACCCAAGACAAAAAAGGGGTGCAAGTACAAACTAACAGATGCAGGTTGTCATAAGGTTGAGAATCATATGCTGGAGATGAAAGAAATACAGAGAAAGAGGGGGGGTGAATATTTCCTGTATGGATAGCAGGCTGTGGCAAAAATACAAGGAGGAAGAAGACATACAGTTTTTTGCTGATTTTGAACTGCCCAATCCACAAACAAAGAGATACAGAGTGAGCTGTCCCACGTTTCAAGCATCAGGATTGCAGGGAAAGCAACTTGGACTTCCCTGTGATTTTCTTCTGTGTGAAAATTACTTGCAACTGCTGGAGAAGTCTTTGTGCCTTCACACCTCCTCGGCCTGCCTTACTGCAGATGGGTGTGGCTGGAGCATGAAGGAATGTGTGTCTGCCTGAAAAGCTGAAAAGGGGGGTTGTGTGGGATTGTCTTGTGAAGTCAGTGAGAAGTAATTTATGGCTTAATTTCAACTTGCCATGCCAAGGACTGTGCTGGAGAGGAGATGATGTTTCAGAGAGCTTCAATCAAGATTGGGACTTTTTAATTTGGACATTTTAATTGGACTAGAAAGAACAAAAGTTTGTGTGGATTTTAAAGAAGAATTATAACACCTGACAGCCTTTTTAAGAAATTGTTTACCTGCTCATGCTAATGAGATTTGTACTGTATTTGAGTTACCATGCTATGTTGATTATAAGTTATTGAATGCCTCTTTCACTTTACATCCAGTGGGAGAAGAAGAAGTTTAATGCCTTACTCATGTACTTGGGGAAGTAAGAACTGCTTTCTAATATGCAACCAGACCTCCTTCATGTAAGGAAGAAAAAAAAATGTTCATGTCTTGTTTATGCTTAAATGTTTTGCTATTCTTTTGCAGGAGAAAGATCTGTCTTTGCTTATGTTATGTATTGTCTTATGAAACTGCATACCTTCAGAAGCACATGGCAGAGTTTCCAGTACTCTACACATGTAAATGGGTTTGTGATATTGCATTTGTGTTATATGTCACTCATGTTTCATGTTTAGTTATATGGTACTAGTAATAACAGGGCATGCTCCTGTTTCTTAGGGGAGTGTCTTCTTAAGCCATTGGTCATCTATTGGCAACAAGGGGATCCTGAGTGGAAGGATTCCTGCTGGAGCAATCCGCCCATGGAGGAAGGTTACTCAGCTCCAGGATGGTGGTTCACCAGTAAACTAAATGTGCTGACATATGTTATTTTCTTTCTTACTGTGCTTCCAGCTGTAAGAACAATGCCTCATGGGGGCAACCCCAACTTTTGGATTCGTCATGCTAACTATATGTTTGAGGTTCATGGTAAGAATGCAACGTTATACTATGAGCATCCACTGGCAGTGTCGCAAATGGCTTTTATTCCGGCATTGTTCAACACACCTGAGCTGGTTATTGGACATTTGCAACATCTTGATAGGTCTACACTCTTCTCTAATCCTCCAGAACAATTTAACAACACCCGTTGGCGAAGCATGACATTCAAGAAATACACTAAAGGACTTTGTTTCTGCTGTCATAGTTCTGGAGTCTGGAATAGTAAATGGAAATACTGCACTCAAGCGAAAAGGGTTTTGCAGAATGTAGGCAATTATACGGGTTGTGAGGATTATTTTTGGTTATGGGGTAGTTATAACAGTTCTTATAAGCTTAATTATACCTTGTTTAACACTACTATTGAAGATATATATGATGTGTTTCCTATGTTTACTCCTGATTATTCTGCTATAGATAGTGGTTCAATTTGCAATGGATGGCAAATTAAGGATCCCAACATGTGGTTCTTTTTTAATGGAGTTGCCACGAATTTCCATCCAGGACAATATCAATGTGCAGCATTGGGTTATTTTATCTGAATAATACTATTGAGAAAGAACTTCAGAATTTACAGGAGAGCATTACTAACAATGTACGCACTGATGTTAATCTCTTTGATTGGGTGACTTCTTGGTTGCCTGATTTATCTGTCCTTAGACAAGTTTTCTTTTATGGGTTTATTATTATTATCTGCTTTATACCTTTGTATTTTTGCATTACTTGTATTCCTAATCTTATTTCTATGTGTAACACATGTCCACTGCGTAGAAGGGAGACATCGAGTTTTGCACGACGGCAATTGTACTCAATGAGGTATCATCCTCCGGAACAAAGTACCATGAGTCAGGAGGGGTACGATGTCCAGGTGGACAGTGATGATGTATATGATGACATGCAGGGGTATGATTAGCCGTCCCTCTCTCAAATTTAAATGAAAAAGGAGGACATGTAGGAATGCATCTGGATTCTGTCAGGCTGCCTCTGACACATTTTGTAAACAAAAGCCTCTTTGCTCACTGAGAGACAGCGCTCCTTATCTCTCTTTCTTTGGGTTCTGACATTCTGATTGATTATGTAGGCTAGGTTTCGTTTCTGGTATACAATGCTTGCCCAAGTTTCGTTTCTCGCTCTCTCTGCCTAAATAAAGAAAAAGGCTTCAGTAGCGTTTGACCAGCCAAGGACTGCAGTGTGCTTTCTCTCTGTCTCTCTGTTTCTCCCTACGAAAAGCCTAATGAAGCAGGACTTCATGGGACTGATTGCTATCTTAAAGATCTGAGGATATAACTGCTGCTAATGAGGCTGACTGAATAAAGAAGATATCTTTACATGAAGCAGAATTCCAACAGATAGACTCATTACATGCAAAGCGAGATAGTTCAAGCCTTACTTTGTTATAATATTGATGCTTATGGCTTACAGTTTATGAAAACCCCAACCGCCCAATCTCATGTACCCCATAATCATCACATAATCATGATCATCACAATTATAACGAATTAAAGCATGACATCTCTCGCTTGAAATGTAGTGAGTATCTCATATATTTGTTTCACCTTTTAAGTGAAATGCATGAACATTTGCACGATATTCTAATTTTCCAAGTTTCACCTGTATATCAAAACAAGATCACCTTCACATTACACAATCAGTATTTATGTAAAAACACTGAGGTGATCCAAACAGGCACAGAGTTATTTTCTAATAGCTTTAAGCATGGATCCCCCTCTGTAACTAGGTCCAAACTGCCCTACATAGAAAGCTAGCAAGTCAAGAAGTAAAACTTTCCACCTTATTTTTCTATGTTTTACAGACTGAATTCAAAGCTGGAACTGGCTTGTGAGACATGTGCAATGTACCAATCAACCCTCAGTGATAGAAAATTAAAACTATATTGAATACGTATAATAAATTCAGAGGCAAGATTTCATCAATATAAAATTAAATATTAGAACTGTTTGTCAATATATCAAGAAAACAAAACTGTGAATGCACTATTTCTACTGTATCTATACACACATTACACATGCTTACTGAAACAGAACACTAAGAGAAGTTACACTATGCTCTTATAATTACAATGCCATGAATTTGCTTCTGACTTTGGTGACCCCTTCCAGGGTTTTCTACGTATACAGTACAGTATTCTGAAGCTGTTTACTATTCCCTTCTTCTAGGGACACTCTGAAACTGCAGTTTGTCAAGGCTGAAGAGTCTAGTTTTCTCCTAAGAGACAGAGTAGGAAATCAAACTTCCATCCTCTGGCTTCCCAACTAGGTTACTCAACTCACTGGGCTTTCTGGCCAGCTGCTAGAGTCCTATATTTATTTATGTTCCTACACTGCTCTCACTTCTATGTCAATCTCATTTTCTTTCTCTTAGTTTTTCTCCATCTCACATAACATTCACTGCACACATACTGTATCTCTAAGATCTACTTCTAAATCTGAACATTAAAATCCTTCATCAGTTTTCTTACCTTCCTGTTGGCACTCAGATTAGCAGCAGGGATTTGCAGCGTGACTTGATAATCTGTTATTTTGCTCATTTCTTCAGCCAAGAAATTTGCTTCTCTGACTAGCGTATTGGCTTTTACAATCTGTTCTCTTAGTTTTGCCAAACTCTGACGAAATAACGCATCCCTAATTGTGCCAAATAAACAGGAAAATATAAATGGCAACACCACTCTAACTAACTTGTATTATAGGGGAAATCTGGAAAAAAATTCTACCAAGTTCTTGGTCACAGGGTAGGAACTAAATCATTGGTTTAGAGCAGGGGTTCACAACCTATGGCCGAGAGGACAGACCTGGCACACGATGGCAAAACATCTGGTCCACAGTGATGACCCTGAAAGTGGAGACATTTATGACAGCTGTAAACATGCCCGTGCATGCGCAAATGTGTCCGCCGTGGTTTATGGAAGCATTTACAATGGGGGAAACCACATGTCCGGCCCGCTCAGCTGTCTGAGGGAGAGTGGTCTAGCCCGTGAATGGAAAGGTTGAGAACCCCTGGTTTAGAGTAAAACTGCAACAGTAAGAACCCAACAATGCTTCCTATTTTAAAATATATATTTGCCAAAGCTATCCAAAACATATCATTCGGAAATAAATTTATTTTCATCATATGACAATATAGTTTTATAGGCATTATAAGAAAATTCACTGAGTGGTATCCCAGAGGAGTAAAAGGACAGCCCCCCCCCCTCCAAAAAAAAAAAGATGGGAAGACGCAATCGTGAAAAGTTTTGGTCGAACATGGAGAAGAGTGCGGCAGCAAAATGAATGGAAAACGAGTTGCAACCAGCAGGAATATATCCCTTGATAGGCTGGTCAATCAAGTATCAAGGAATAAAAAAAAATCTATGTGAACCAAGATTAAATGTATAAACTCTCTGTAGAACTACAACACATATCTTTTTAACATATTAAACTCTTCAGTTATGGTTTGGTCAGAGAAGCTCTCCCTCCAATGTAATTCGTTCTTAACTTTGATATCTACAGCGCAAAGGTACATTCCATGAATAAAGAGTTTATACAAATTCTGGAAATCATCTTGAGCTTTCACTTCCAAAATCTCTCCAGAACTAATAGACCATCTTCAAAACTGAAACTGCATAATAAAATTCTTTGAACTGTTCAAGATTGCCATAAAAGCTAATTAAAAAAAAGACAAGAACAATCACTTTGCCCTCTATTGACAGAGCCATGAATCTAACTGATTAAAACCTAGCCTGACAAGCAGTAAGTGAACAAAATAGCTATAACAACAATACACAATATGTAGTATGTTAATAAATATTGTTGTTTCTAAATAAGTATTGAAATTGTAGCTAAGGCTGGAGAAAAAGTATTGTATAGCAAACTCTATGAGAGTCCACTCTAATAGGTTCAGATGAGGAATCTACTTCTTCCATGTCTAGGCCAGACATGAAACAGCCAAAATGAAGGCACCTTTTGGTGGGTTCATTCTGCAGTTCCTTTCGCCTGATCTAGTGTGAGAAAGATTAGCTGGCAACACAGGTTTGCTGTTATCAGAGTAAGCTCAATTGTGGTTCAAAAAATGCCACAATCTTTTTTGAGGCTCTTTCTGTGTGCCCCCTTACAGCTCCTAACAGCCTGCTATACTTATAGTAGGGCAACAATAGACTATACATTTCTTTATTTAAAGCTGCATTTGTATTTGCAAAACTATACTTGCTTATATACAAAGCATACAATTCAATCTGTGTAATCTATATTTCAAAACTGTATTTTATATGTTTTTGGTTGAACTTAACTGTGGCTAGAAAATAACCAACTGACTGTTCCTTTTTTGATTTCATCTTCATTCTCTCCATATTATATACCAATTGTTATAAAGGTATTTAATTATTATGCAGTTCAAAACCTCCCTGAATCTGAGAATATAAAAGCATAACTGTTTAAAAAGCTTGAACCAATATCATATTGACCCCAAGTTAAAACAGAAGCAAACTGGAACCTGCTACATGCTAATACTAATAATAACAATAATGGATCTGGTTTGTTGATGCTGCTACATGCCCTCAAGTCACTCCTGACATACAATAATCCTATGAATGAGTGAGTAGTTACAAAAGTTTCTGTCCTCAACAGCCTGGCTCAGCTCTTGTAAATTCAAGGCTGCAGTTGCTTTAGTAAGTCAATTCATTTCATCTTGTATTTGGTCTTCCTCTTTTCCTGCTGCACTCAACCTTTCCCAGAGTTACTGGTAACATAAAAAAAAAACTAACTGCAAAGGAGAGTCTGGAGTTTCAGGATATATGAAAATACATTATTTTATTTAAAGGTGCTTGCTTTGGCAGCACACAAACTAAAACTGAGATTAGCATGGACTTCTGTGCCAAGGGCTATTTTAAATTGAAATATATTTTCATACATCCTGAGAGTCTAGTCTCTCCTTCACAATCATCATAATTTAAACCTAACAGAATTATTTTTAACAAGATCCACATTCCCGATGTCCTATATTTCTCCAGCATTTTTCTTATGCCTCCATTACATATGGTTTAAGTACTACTGGGGCTTATACCTCTCTTCTGTCCAAATGTTCGTTTTCTGTTGCTGAGCAGTGTGACTGCCATCTGACAGCCTGTCACTACAGTGCTGATACCTCCTTGCTGGAGAGAGCTGCTGTCGGAGCTGCTCCAACTCACGTTCATACATTATCCTCTGCTCTTCCAAAGCATTGCGCTTTTCTTCCAAATATTGCTTCTCCAAGATCTGCACTACATTTTGAACTGGATCTTGATGGAAAAGAAGTAATCATCTTAAAATTCATTCTTTATATTGCTGACATAATAAAATATAATGGTTTTGTTATTTCTTCACACATGAAAGAACACAATCATACCAACACAACAATCCAAAGGTATATCAGAAGACCAGATAATTTTTTTACATATTATTTTCTCTAATCAGGGTCCCATAAATAGAAAAAGAAAATAAAAAAGGGAGAAGGAAAAACATAGAGCTTCTCAAACTGACATACCTCTTCTGCCATTTTCAGTGGGTTAGAGAAGTTACAAGATTTCAGTACAAAGCACACTTAACATAAATTCTATACTGCTCTAAGATTTATTTCCAAATACTGTAAGGGTACTTTGGATCAACTAGTCAGATGGAAATAATCTTGTTCAGATAACATGACTTATTCCACTCTAATCTAACATTAACTCTGAACAATCATATTCTTACCATTGCTATTCAATGTTTTCATTATAACTTCCATTTGTGCAAACTCATAGTTATAGTCTGGTTCTGAAGATGCTTCACTGGCTGCATCTAGATCATGCTCTGTTAATAACATCTCCTTTTCAGAATCTTTTAACCAATCTCGTCGCTTCCTCTTAGGTAGATTGATTCTGTTTAAAAGTTAGCAAAATAGTTATCAAAGGTTCAGGTGAATACAAAAAAACAAACACAATAGCTAGGGCAGTGGTGGTGAATCTATGGCATGCATGCTAGAAGGAGCACACATGCTGTTGTTCCAGCACAGAGTTCACCCAGGTCCTCTGCCCAGCACCCCAATGGAAGCGCTTTCCCCCTCCCTCAGCACAGAGTTCACCCCACCCCTCTGCCCAGCATCCCAATGGAAGTGCTTCCTCCCTCACCACAGCACAGAGTTCACCCCACCCCTCTGCCCAGCATCCCAATGGGAGCACTTCCTCCCTCCCCAAACACAGAGTTCACCCCGTCCCTCTGCTGACGGCAGCCTGTTGAGTTTGGAGACTTGGTCTCTAAAATGTTCACCATCACTGATTTTTTATAAAATAAAGAAGTTGGGGGTGGGAAGCATAGGAATGAAAACTTGTTCCAAAATAAGGAACATATTCCACATCACGATACAGTGTTTTATATGACAAGTTAAATATTGGTGATTTGGCTCCATGTTGTTTTCACCATTATTTGTCTGTTAATGCATGCAGTTCAAAACCTAGTATTAAACTGTGATGCTAGTGGTCATCCGCAATATTTATGCCAAAATTAAGACTAGATAAACATTAGCATTAAGAAAGTGTATCCACAAACTTATGCTCTTTCCAAAAATTACTACAATAAAAGAAGAATTAACTCAGATCTATAACATTCTTAAATTCCTAGTTGACTAAACAAGCTATACACCAGTATTCTAGAAAATCTAGTTCTAAAAATTCTAAATTAGAACTATTGGGAGTTGCTCTTTAGAGGCAAATATATTATATTTGCTTATATTTGAACATGATTTTTAAAAAGTATCTTATACCTAAAAAAGTGGTTGTTTCCCCATAAGATTCTATCGCCATGCCACAGCTGTGTTTCAGAACACACCAAAGTGCCATTTACACAGGATCTGAAAATAAGACACAATATTGTTATAATCAAAATCATCTTATTTTATACAAGTCCCCAGTCTTCAGCACATACCTGTCAACCATCCCGATTTGGCCGGGAAAACCCCGTAATTTGACGTCGATTGACGTCATAACCCGCCCCGCGCTGCCAAAACCCCGTAATTTGGCAGCGGGGGAAAATGCTTTCCGCGCATGCGTGGAATGTTTTTACCCCTTCCATGCATGCGCGGAAGCGCTACGCATGCGTGGAAAGCAACCTGTGCACAAGCGATGTGCGCAGGTCCCGTTTTTCCGGAGCCGCGGGTTGACAGGTATGCTTCAGCATGGTGCATTTCTGCAACAGCATTTCTAGTCTGCTTCAGCCTTTACTCATTCAGGACCATAGCAGGACTTATTTATAAACAAGGAAACAAAGAAATAGTCCAGTTCCCTCCTACTCATTTGTCACAATTCTTGGATGAGTGGGAGGGGAGGAGTGAAAATAATGGTAGAGAGGAAATCATCTCCATACCTGTCAAGTTTTGGATTTGGAAATAAGGGAAATTTCCTGGCAAATGAGGGATACTTGACAGCTATGCTTATCCAATGGCGGCAATAGGGCATTGCAGTCTAATTAATAAGGGATGACAGTGGGAAAGAGGGCAAAATAAGGGGTTTTCCCGGCCAATAAGGGATAGTTGACAGCTATGATCATCTCACACACATGAGAATAACTGAAACAGGAATAACAAAAATCTGTAATCTGCCTCATGTCCCATTCATGTCACACAGATATATTTCAGTGGGAGAAATAAAGGCTCCTGTTCCCAGCTCTGAGAAAAACATATACAGATGAACTGTCAATTCACTTGATCTGGAGAAGACAGGGGGAGATTTAGAAATCTCTAGGCCAGGGATGCCCAAACTATGGCCTGTGGGCTGAGTCCAGCCCATGTGGTCAGTTCATCTGGCCCGCAGGGCGGATTGCCGCCGACACCGGAAGTCACAAAATTGTACCAAAACACTGCGAAAATGCAGCGAAAATTTCCAAAAAATCATCAAAAATGTGCCACCCTTATTCCTGCCCCTCAGCTGTCTGAGGGGGCGTGTCAGGCCCCTGGTGGTAAAAGTTTGGGCACCCCATCCCTGCTCTAGGCTTCTGTGCTTGATTCAAGATCTTGGCATTAGCATATAAAACCCCAAATAGTTTAAGACCTTGATGTCTGCTGGAGTGCCTTTTCTTGATAAATCATGGCCGGACAACATGCTTCTCCCATGTGGGTAGGCTGAGGTTGCCCACCCAGAAGGAAACTTGAAAGTCTGTTGTGAGAAACTGGTTCTTTTTGGTGGTGTCCCTGGTTTTGAGGCATAATTTAACACCTCATGTTTAACAGTCCCGAACCCTGTAAGCATTCTGCAAGCTAAAAGAAGCTAAATTATTTAAGGGTGAATTTAGTAACATTCTGCCCCAAGAATGACCATCCTCCACTAAAATTAACTTTTTGTTTGCTGCTGGAGGGCACCAGATCAGGGAAGTTGAACTCCCTGTTATACTGTGCTACAAGGAACTATTAAATTGCTATAGTTTTGGTTTCAGGCAGAAATCATTGGGTTGTTTAATGATTATTCATTTATTAGCTTATACTGTATATGTATTCGTTGTTATTATGGTTTTTTCTTTTTAAGGGGATGGCTTTTATAGTGTATTTTGTTCTTATCTATCTGTTAATGCCCCAGAGTAATTCTTCAGTTAGTTGGACAGTACAGTATTTAAAGTGAATGAATGAATGAACATTCCCGATTTACTTTTTTACTATTTTTACTGGTCAAAAATGCAAGAAATGCATAAGCCATTGAACTCATTGCTAAACCAGAAAAGCTATAGCTAACACAAGGTTTGTCCTACTGATGAAAAATTATGCTGCTGCAGCCCCTCATTGCAGTAAACAGGGGAAAGCAAGTTTCTATTTTAGTGATTCAACATTCAACACAAACATTTAAGTAACAAGGTCACAAACTGTTCTCTATAAGTTGCATAAACACAGTTAAAATCATGAGGCACAATGCTGCATCTTTAGTTATATAGATTCTTCCAAAATTAAGTTACTTTAACTAAAGAAGATTATTCCACATTAGTGGCAGCTAAAAAAAAGTTTTTTTAAAAAAAATAGATTATGAGGCAAATTAAGAGAAGCAGTATCATATAAATTCTTTTCTGGCCTTAAATTTAAGTACAACAAAATTATCAAAAGCAATTACACTTATATAATGCCCCATAGAGCGTGTGCATTTTCTGGGTGGTTCACAAGGTAATTAGCATTTTGCCCCCAAAATGGCTAGTCATTTTACCAAACTCAGATAGATGGTAGGATCAGTCAACCTTGATCCCCATCTGATCCCCATCAGGATCAAACTTAGACCATGAGCAGAATTTGGCCTGCAGTACAACAGTTTAGCCACTGTGCCATGAGGGCTCATAAAAATGATGTATTAAGTAAATCTTTTGCATTAAATTTTTCAGAAATACAACATGAAAGTAGCTACTCCATTTACTCTTAAATTAAAACAGTTCTTTGCTTCATTTCCATACTACTAAATTAGTTTAAATTTCCATCAAAATCACCAGTTAAATGAGTTTCTGTTGGTTGTTGTCAACCATAATTCTGGTAACAAGATTTGTACCTATTAAGGAATTTTGGATGAAGCACAATAGCACAGAGCTTTTCTACAGTGACATGTTTATTTCTTCCTGCTAGTCAAAACAGGCTAATTCCTAGCAATGTAAAACTACCACAACAACAATGAATATCATCTGTTTGGAATTCTGCTCTCTTATAAGACTACTAGCTGTTTACCCGGCCTTGCTTGGGTTTTTTTCCCCTTTAAAGGAAGCATAGTTCTGCTGGCATGTCTTGTTGATGTCCGTCCTGTCCTACTTGGCGGGGCTGTTGTTGTCCAAAGGGGAACGGGAGCCGCAGCCTTTCTCCCTCTCTCTCTCAGCGAGGCAAGGGAAGGACAGGCAGCAGGAAGAGGCCGAGGTGAGTGGGGGAGGCGCCGACCGAGGCATCACCAGGGCCGGCGGTGGAGTAGGCCTCTTGTGGGGCCTGAGGGGATGAAGCATGGCCCAAAAGGCCTTCGAGGCCTACTATGACCCGTCGAGGCTTGCTCCATCCCTTTGAGGCCTTGAAGGCCTTTTGGGGCACGTTTCATCGCCTCAGGCCCCACATGAGGCCTACTCTGCTGCCGGGCCTGGCGAGGCCTCGGTCAGTGCCTCCCCCACATGCCTTGCTGTTCTCTGCCCTGGCCTTCCAGGGAAGTGCCTCCCTTCCCCCAGTAGGTGGAGGCTGAAGGCAGCCGTGCTTTCGGCCTCCACCCCCCGGGGTAGGCACTCGCTTTTCCCCAGTAGGTGAAGGCAGTACAGAGCGCTGCTTTTGGCCCTGGCCTATCAAGGAGGCCGAACGGAGTGCCAACGGGCTTTCTCTCCATTCAGTCTGCACTGTGCGCATCCCTGGCCCCGCCTCTTCTGTGGCTGTTTTCCCCCGATGCGCGCTGGCTGTCCCGCTCCTCCGTGCTCGTGTCCTCATGCCTGATTAACTGAGGCAAGCTGCGGTGCAGAGGACGCTGAGACTTGTATTTTTTTTCCCGTGTTCGTGGGCGTTGGCCCCACTCTCGGCTCCCGGACCCTTGCGGCGATGATGTTCAGTACGAAAGGTAAGTGTGGCAGGCGAATTATGGGATAGGCTTCATGTGTGTGGACACGCATTCCGCACACGCACAGCCACATCCCTTCCTTATAGGTTAAGATAGTATTTCAGTACAGCACACTAGTCTATATCTTGCAGAAATTACAATAAAATGTATGATGAGTGAACTATGCTAACTTCTATAAACTGTAAGTTTTTTTAAAAAAATAAAATGACACCAAGATGAGATCTACATGAAGAAGTAAAACTCTTTTAACAGAATTTTTCTGCTGGGTTTCTGACTACAGAAATTTTTTTGAAGCAAATATTAAATGTTCAAGTGAGTACAACTAAGTTAGTTTAAATGAGTGCCAAGCACACAAGCACCATGTTAGGTAAAGCAGAATTCTTGTATTCAGAAATTCACACATTGATTGGGTACAATAATAAGGTTTGTGGAAACTATGCAAACACTTAACATTTCATGAAAAATAGTAGTCAGGGAAAGGATTGCCACAAACAACATAAATCAAAAGCAAACACACTTATTAGATGAGACATGGCTGTCCCTGGTTGAAAAACTAAATTGATTTTACCTTGCATTTTCTTTTGGTAAAAGAGAAACTTCCCCATCTGGACCAATATGAATTTCACAATGCTCTGGTTGTATCCCTATCCCAAATAGCTGTATATCCTGTGAAGTATCTGCACCAATCCTTGTATGATCCTGATTAAGACAGACAGACAGCATGAAAATAAATCTTGCTGTTCCAAGTAATGTGAAGTACACATTTTCTAATTATAAAGCACAAACAATTTTCTCTTATACTACTACACAGAAAATATATAGCTACCATGGCATGGGATACAGAATTATCATCCTAGAAACCACTCTATAAAATGGTTTTCAGAGAAATAAGAACATAGTATTACATGAATATCAAAACATTATACTGTATCTGAGTATTTTTAACCTTGACAATTCAAAGCATTTTCAGCCAAAAACTCTAACAGGAATTCTGTTGGGTCTATCAGAAAAGTCTCATAAGCCATGCTTTTACGACTATGTAATGAAGAAAGATTAAAGCATTAGATTTAATCACTACAAAATTGACATAATTAAGACTGATCAAAAAATCCAGTTGCTCTATAACTGGAAATCTGAACTGGCACTATTATTTCTAAAAATAAAAATAAAAATCGAGTAGAGCTCATTGAAAGAATAGTTAGTCAATATGCACATCTATGAATACAATGATTAATAAACTGTACACAGACACTAAAAGCTCCCAGCCATTTTTCTTTCCCAGAATATGACTGTGTTCATTTTTACATCAAATTCCCAACAGTAAGAGCAATTTGTAAAACTAGTAACCAGAGTTTTATAAAGATAACCAAAATCTAAAGTTATGAATTTAAGAGCACCACCACTATAATAACGCATTAGAGTAAGGAGTGCTTCATATTATCTTTTGTAATCATCTACAAATAACATGAGAACAAAATCTGATATCAGGGAACTGTATGAGAATTATTTTATAAAGTTTTTCAATTCTTCTTTATTTCCTCTTTTACCACTCTGAGTGTCGAAGGGACTACAAGGTTCTTGTTCTTGCACTCCTAGTGGCCTCCACTGGTGTTATAATGTATCTTTGATGTTCTCTCTCCGTCGTCCTCTGGGTCTGCCTCGCACTCTTTGTCCTCCTCTTTTTGTATATGCTTTGTATGGTATGGAATCCCAAGTCATTCTCTCCAAATGAGCAAACCACTTTATTTGTTGCCTAGTTTAAATTGGTTCTATTCCAATTCTTTTACTTATAATCTCATTCTTGATTTCATCACTTCTCATTTCCATGGTGAGCAACTTTTGTTTGTTTTATTATAAGTGTCCATTTTTGGCACTGGTAACATAAAGTGGGAACAAATATGCTTTGTATGAAATGTTTCTTTGTTAGTTGGTACTGCCTTATGTTTCATGCCAGGATCAGTTTATTGGGTATGCTCGGATATGAGTAGCAGCCACCGCCACCGATGTTGTAAGAGTGGAGCTAATTGTCCCAACATTTGATTTGCCTTACTACACCATATGTTAATGTCTTAGTCCAGTTTAACAATTTTGGTAAATGTTGTTGCTAGGTATTTGAACTCTGCCACTTGTTATTTGTTCCCTCTATTACAATATTTAAGGTATGCTGTTTCCTTCCAATTGTCATTACCTTAGTCTTCTGTTTACTGATTCTCATATTATTTATGTTGCATTCTTGATTCATGGATATAAGGTGTTGCTGTAATTCCTTAGCTGTACTTGCTTCTTCTGCTTCTTTCCTGTCTGTGTCAGACTTTAAACTGCACTATCAATGCCTGATCATCTGCAAAAAGTAATTTATTGATATTGTTTCCATTCATGATCTTAGCTTTTTTGCTTATGCTGTCTATGTAGGTGAAAAATAATAATGGTAGTACGCATCCCTGTCAAGAGTCCCAATATTCCTTAATTTGTTCTTACAACATTTCTGGTCACTATATAATATTTACATAATCTAATAAGAGGTGCACATGCTCTATATTGGGTCAGTACTTGCCATAACACTTTCTTGTTGACTATCATATGCCTTCACTTAGCCTACATATGCAACAAAAAAATTCTTACTTTATTACATGAATTCTTGGATTTCAATTACCAGAACCCCAAATAAGCATACCTGCTGATTAGGGCTTCTAGGAATTGAAGTCCCAGAACATCTGGGGACTGTTGTACAGTGGAACCCCGTTTTACGGATGGTCCACTTACTGGAAAACTCACTTCAAGAACAAAAATCCATAGAAAATGACAGTCCGCATCATGGACAAAAATCGCAATACGGACTGAGTTTCCACATGGTGCGAAGATTCTTTGGGCTGCTTGGGCACCTCCTGCCACTTTCCACAGTGGTAGGAAGGTATTCAGAGCATTTCCACTCTGCTTCTTGAATTTTTCGGGGGGTTTCGGTGCGATTCAGCAGCTTAAAAGTAGCATTTGGCACTTCCGTGGTGGTGATAGGAAAACAGCTGACTGTCAGGCCATTACCACTGTTGGCCACTAGAGGGTGCATAGGAATACATTGAAAATCCATTTCTTTTGTTCTGAAGGTCAGAAAAAAGCCAAAAAAGCCAAAAACAAAACAAAACACAACCCTATCTTTTTCTGTTCAAAATTCTTCATAAAATGCACTTTGGATTTTTTTTTGCCATTTTATAAACACTTTTGAACATTTAAACCATTATTTTTGTCTTTTTTCTGAGCTCCGGAAGTTTTTTTCTTCTTCAATGCATTCCTATGGGAAACCGCAGTTCGCTTTAAAGACAAATCGCTTTAAGGACAAACCGGCGGAACAGATTAAGTCTGCAAAGCGCGGGTTTACTGTATTCTATATTTTCTCTATTAGTTGTTTAAATGTAAAAATTGCATCTGTACAGCTTCTGTTTTGTTCTGAAGCCCATCTGTTCTTCTGCAAGTTGTGGTTCTATAACTGCTCGTCCTCATTTCGATTATCTTGGCACACATTTTCCCTGCAGGGTTTAAGAGTGAAATGCCTTGATAATGTGTACATTCTCATTTACTCCCTTAGTTTTTCTACAGTGGTATTATTATTGCTTGTTGCCAATCAGTGGGTGTAATTAGTTGTGTCCATGTTGCATTGAAGATTCTATATAGCCATCTGAAAGCAGCATCAAGTATCAATTGACAAATATTTTGTTTTTTAAAATTGCTTCAGTCAAGTTTACATTTCAAGAATCAACCTGGTGGGGAAAAGACAAAAGAAATAGCAGATCTGCTACCTTTTAAACGTAACATTCAAAACAATAGTACCGTATATACTTGAGTATAAGCTGATCCGAATATAAGCCGAGGTACCTAATTTTGACCTGAAAACCCAGGAAAATAGATTGACCTGAGTATAAGTGACCTGCAGAATCACTCTAAAAAAATTTTTTGTCCCTCGTGGTTGCTGACCTGTGTATAAGCCGAGTCACCTTTTTGGACCTCATTTTGGGGCTTAAAATGCGGCTTATACTCGAGTATATATGGTACTTCTTTTAAAGGCAAGCACAGAATATTCTTCAAGAATGTACTGTTACAGAATTCATATTCACTGTTACCTTTAAGTAATAAACTAATAATTCATTGAGTGCAGGATCTGCATTTAAATTCACCAGATAGCACTTGTCTTCTCCAACCTTTATCCCAGAGGATTCAAGGGAAATACCCATACTCTCTAGTTGCTTTTGCCTCTCCTGTAAAATAAACAGAAAAACTGAAAATCATCACAATCTAAATATTGTGGGCTGTATCCAAAAAATCATGAGCGGAAGAAAAACAGCTGCTAGCATTCCTTTGTAAATGCTTACACAAGAGTTCTCTCATTAGCTCAGAACACACAGGTTCTGTATTCATGTCCATTATAGTTTAAAACTGCAGCTTTAGAATATAAACTTTTCCTCCTCATGATCACTATTTTGTCACATTCTTTCATAGTGGCTGACAACTATTTGACACTACAGAGCTTATAATGATTGGGTAAAATAGTTAATGACTGCTCGTAATTCTTTGATTTTATAATGAACTAGCAGAGTTTGCCCAGCGGTGCCGGGCTTTTTAAAATTGTGTTAGATACTAAAGGGTTTCGTTTTTTTCTTGAACTAATGGTGACAGGCTGTTTTAAATGGTGGTGTAAGGTTTTTTGATTTTGTGGCTTCGAGGCGCTTCATCCGCCTGCGGTGGACTTGCGCTCCCAGTGGTTTTTTTTTTTTTGTTCTTTTTGGAGGTTTTTTTTTTTTTTTTGCGTGCTAGCTTCCTCAGTGCCGGGCTCCTTAATTTGGTTTTTGAACTTGTTTTTTATGTTTATGCAATTTTAAAATTTTTTTAAAATTTAATTTAATTTAATATTATTCAGTTTAAAATTTAATTTTGTTTTTTAAAATATTTATTTTAACTCCTTTTTTTTGGTTTTTTGGAGTGAAAAGTGTTTTCTTTTTCTTTTTGGTAATTTTTGAGATTAGTGTGTTTATTTTTGAATGTTTTTATAACTTACTAGCAAAGGTTGCCCGGCGTTGCCGGGCTGTTTTAAATGGTGTTGGATGATTTTTGTTGTATGTGTATTTAAATGAGGTATGTTATTTTTTTTTAATAATTTTTTTATACGTAGGTAGTGTTTTAAACTGTTATAAAAAATTTGGATTTTAAAAAGAGGAAAGGTTGATATAATTTTTTTTCAATAATGGCATTTTAAAAAATAATGTATTACTATGTGATTTTTTGTTAATAGGTGTACCTTGGATAAGAATTTTTTTAAAATGTGTAAGTGTATGTTTTTTTAAATTCAATGTTTTTGATTGTGTTTAGATGTTTAGTTTTTCTTTTAGTGTGTTCTTATTTATTTATGTTTGAATAATTTTTTTGTTTGGATATTTTTGAATGTTTTTAAAACTAATTTCCCTTTTTTAAAAAGCTTGGAGATTAATTTGAATTTATTGAGTGTTATTTTTCCTGTGGCCACTGGGTGGTGCTGTTGCGTAATTTTTTAATTTTGACTGTGTCCTGGCCTGTGTATTCTTCCTGTTCTTTTGTCATTTCAGTTCTGGACCTCGTTGAGGCTGGACGTGTCGTGGTAAGGTGTGTGCTCTTTTTTGTTAGGGGTGGTGGTGTTGGGATTTGTGGGGGGTGGGGGGTTGTGTTTGTCCTTGTTTATTTTTGTTTGTTTTTGGATGTTTTTCTTTCTAATTTTTATGTTTATTATTGTTTTTGATTTTTGTTGAATGTTCTTGTTTGTGTTTTTGGTGTGGGTATTTCTGTGGACCGGCCTCGGTGGCTGGCTGGCCCATTGAAATACCATGTGGTGGTAGGTTGGGGGTATTTTCACGGGCCAGTGTCGATGGCTGGCCCGTGGAAATACCATTGCTGGCTCATGCGTGGTTGGGGTTGGGGTATTTTCGCGGGCCGGCCACATTGGAATATCCACGCCACCGACCCATGGGAATCCCCACATTGTGTTTGTTGGTTGTTTTGTTTTGGTGGGGGTGGGGGCTTTGCGGCTCGGCCTTGGTGGCCGGACTGCAAAAATCCCCACACCGTTTTTGTTTTTGTTTGGGGGGAGCCCAGCGTCGGGGTGTGTGTGGGCTTTCCTTCCTGGGGGCTGGCTTCTGGCCCGCAGTAAGGAAGCCCAGTGGCGGGGTGGTGGTGGTGGGCTTTCCTTACCGGGGGCTGGCTTCCCTGGGCGGCCCGCGGTAAGGAAGCCTAGCGGCGGGGAGGGGCTTTCATTACCGGGGGCTGTGTCGCTGTGAGCCTTACCGGGGGCTGGCTTGCGGCCCGCGGTAAGGAAGCCCAGCGGTGGGGTGGGTGGCTGGGCTTTCCTCACCAGGGGCTGGCCTCCCTGGGCGGCCCACGGTAAGGAAGCCCAGCGGCGGGGGTGTGTGCTTTCGTTACCGGGGCTGTGTGGCTGTACGTTTTTTATTTTTATTTTGGCCGCGCCGGCTTTCCCAGAGTTCTGCGCACTCACGGCGCGCAGGACACTGGGGATTGTATTTTTCCATTTGTGCTTTCCCTTTGTGCTCCATTTTTTTCTTCATGCGGCTTGGTTTTGATTGGCCGTGCCGTGTTTCCCCAGGTTCTTTGTGCTCCCGCCTCTCAGCCTGATTGGCTATGGTGCAGCGCGGTGCAAAGAAGGTTGGGAAATGAAGTTGTTTCCCTTTTTTTGCGTTTGTGGGGCTGTTGCCCCACTGCCGCTTTACTCAATCCTTCGTTGACCTGCGGACCCAGTCCGCACGTGTGCACGAAGGGTGAGTGCAGGCAAGTAGGGCCAGCCATAGGAACCTATAGCAAGTTCCAACGGTTAACCCTTGGATTTATAGGTTAAGATTTGATTGATTAAATTTGGAATTAATCTTATTATTTTTAATATTTTTGAATGTTTTTTCTCTTTTGGCCACTGGGTGGGGGTGGTGAACTTTTGTGCCTCTCTTTACAATTGTTCTCTTCTGTCCTCTGGGTGTCGCTTACGGTAAGTTTCCTCTTTCTCATTTGAGTTCCGGTTCTCATAGAAGGAAGACGTCTTTTGGTAAGTTCTCTGGGGGTTTTGGGGGGGTGGGATTTTTTTTTTTTGGGGGGGGGTGTATGTGTGTTTTTTTCTTGTTTATTTTTGGCTGTGTTTGTGTGTAATTTTTGGATTTTGGTGTGTTTTTTAATGTTTTTGGTTTGTGTTTTTGTGTGTTTTTTTTAGTGGGAGGGTGGCTTTCTTTCTCGCGGGCCATGTTGGCTGGCCCGTGGGAAGGAAGGGCAATTGCGGGGAGGCTTTCTTTCCCACAGGCCATGCTGGCTGGCCTGTGGGAAGGAAGGGCATTTGCGCAGAGGCTTTCTTTCCCACGGGCCATGCTGGCTGGCCCGTGGGAAGGAAGGGCAGCGGCGGTGGGTGGGTTGCTTTTATTTTTTGCGCGCCGGCTGGCCCTTCGAACGGAAGGGCAGCGGCGGCGGGGGAGGGTTATTTTTTCCCCCCACAGGCCATGCTGGCTCGCCCGTGGGGAAGAATGGCAGCGGCGGGCTTTTTTTAACTTTTATTTTTTGCGCGCCGGCCGCCTCAGCGTTCTGCGCGCTAATGGTGCGCAGGACGCTGGGGCTTGTAGTTTTGGCTGTGCGTGTTTTCTTTCTGTGGCGGTTTTTCTTTTGCGGCTTTTTTTTGATTGGCTGCGGCGCGTTTCCGAACGTTCCTTTTGCCGCGCCGCTTAGCCTGATTGGCTCTGGCACGGCGCGGTGAAAGGAACTTTGGGAATTGAAGTTCCCTTTTTTTGTTTGCGACTGGGGGGCTCCTGCCCCCGGGTCGAAAATTTCAACCCGACAGTTACCTGCGAACCCCGTTCGGGCGAGTGAACGGAGGCTCGGACGGGGCTAGTGGGGCCTGGTGCAACATCCTTTGTCACATTCCAATGGTTAACGCACCATTTTATAGGTATAGATTCAAAACATACTTCCCTGTTTGCTTGCAAATTTTTAGACAAAGGACATAATATACAAAAATAAACTAAAATATGACTCATTCAGGCCAAACTCAGCCACATATTATTGTTTCCGTTCCAAATCTGAAAAGGCAAGTTGCTCAGAGGTGATGTTTTAATAGGATGACGTGTGAGTTGTCAAAATTATTGCTATAACAAGGAAAGTGACATTTATTTAAACCTGAACAAGGCCTATGCAAAAATACAAAGTACACTTGGATTGTACCATAGCAATCTGGATGTTCCCTATTAATATAAGGGTATGAAAATCTGACATTTTTATATGGAAGATAAATTAAATTAAATAGTAAGATACAGTACACAGAAAATTATGGGAAACATCATATTCCTAGCCAGATTACTTCCGAAAATTCTAAATATTGTTCATTTCCATCAAGTAGGCAAAAAGAATACAAAAAATAATTAAATACCTGTGCAATTGCTTCCGTTTTTCTTAACTTCTCTTCCCAGGTGACAGTCAACTCTTTTATTAATTTTTCAGACTCCTCTAACTTTTCCTTCAACTCTGGTGCCTTCATAGACTTAACATGCAAAAAATGACAATTACAACCCTCTTAATCGTCCCAGTACAGTCATGAAAATTTTGAATCCTGTTTTACTAATTTTTTTCATTTGGTTGTGTCAGACAACTAAAGTAGCGTTAGCAGAAGCATAAACACTGTAAACATTGCAATTAAACACCTAAAACACACTGCTTATTTCTTTTTGTCAGACATTTATTTCCTTTTTGACAAGGAAACTTCCAAATTTACCTTCAAACAAAACAAATTAAGATGCAAGTTCAGATTCAAGACCATTAAACTTATTTTAGATCTGCTTCTGGAAGCAAGCCTAGCCTCTTTCCATTTTTTTGTTGTTGAAAAAGCTTTAACAAACCAATTAAAAAACATTTCACACAGACAACATAGGTAGAAGTAAAATTTTAACAGGCTTTACCTCTGCCTGAGAAAGCTGTTCTTTCAATTTCTCTACTTCTTCACGTAGTTCTCTGATGACCCTGGCATTTGGATCTTCGTTTACTATAGCATGATTAACTATCCGTTTAGCTCTATCAGCATATCTCAATGTAGAGAGTGTTTCTTCATAATTATCAGCTGCTGGACTGATTGTAGCGATCATTGCTGTTTGGCTATTTCCTCCCAAGTTATCCTAAAGAGTGATATTAACAAACACATCAAGTATGCAAGATAGAGGGGGGGGGGGGGGAATAAAAAGTAACTTTAGGTCTCAATCACTTCAGTAGATCTTCTCTAGTTGAGACTAACATTGGATGCAGCTCCCTGTTTACATTTAATCTTAAAACTGAAATAAATTTCATTCTGTTGCATCTGACCTACAATAAATTAAGCATATTTTGTTCTCAGCATTAAAAATGACTATAAAAATTGTTGTTACATGCTGCCAAGTCAGAATAGCAACTCTCATCAGGCTTTCAAAGTAAATGAGATAGCTAAGGAATAGTTTTACCAGCTTTATTAAAAAAATGTCAGGACTCAAGAAAAAAACCTGCAATATTGGGAACAGTTTGTATCTTCAATTTTACTAAACACACTAGTACATATTTTCCTGTGAAAGGAAGTATGGCATTAGGCCAGATACCCATTTGTTATTCCTAAAAATGAAACAGAGTCGTTTTTACCTTGAGAAGCCAGGTGAGGACAGAGTCTCTATAAGGCACAAACTTGGTTTTTCCTTTTCCTGCTGCTTGGTCTGCAAGTGACGAAATAACCAAACCTAGTGTTGAGAGTGACCTAGGAGAGCAGCAAATTGTAACAAATGTGAACATGAAACATGATTTTGAATGACATTAACAAAGCAGTCTTGCAAGACAAAGCAGGTTCTGCAACATAAAAATAAGCTCTAGAACAGGGGTGCCCAAACTTTTTGGGCTGTGAGCTGGTCACGTAGTTCAACGGGCCAATCACATGGTTCCTCCCACCGGAAGCAGAAGTAAAACGCGCCTTGCAATCTGTTTTGCAACAGGATGAGACAGATTTTAGGCTGCCATTTTCTCTGCTTAAACCAAGGATGCCCAAACTACGGCCCATGGGCTGGATCCAGCCCCCATGCCAATTCATCCGGCCCACAGCATCCTTGTCACTCCCGGAAGCGGAAGTAAAATGTGCCCATGTGCCCGCACGGATGAATTGGTGTCGGGGGCTGGATCCAGCCCACAAGCCATAATTTGGGGGGCCCTGCTCTAGAACCTGTGAATGTTTAAAAAGATTTGAATTTTAAAATGTGATTGGTTTTATTTTCTGTGAGCCGCCCAGAGTCTTCGGAGTTGGGCAGCAATATAAATCAGAAAGAAAAATAAATGAATGAATGAATGAATGAATGAATGAATGAATGAGTAAATAAATAGTGAAGCCATGTAAGAAAGAAAATTATTGCCATATAAAGCTTATAGATATGACGTCACAATGAAGACTGCAACAGGAGTACCACACACAGTCAAAGAAACAGCAGCTCAAGGACCACCCAAGAACTTGAGATATACAAGAGAGACAGAGGCAACAAAAGGATAGGATTTCATAAAGACTATAGTCTTAAGGAAATAATAAAAACATCTAAAATCAGAATCAGTAAATAAAGGCTTTACCCAGAACTAACAATTGGTCATGAAAACATGGTAATAGTAGTAAACATTTAGCTCTACCTGGACATAGTTTAATTGATTTAAACAACTTTAATACACAACACAAAATGCACAGTATTCCTAAAAATTTCAAATGTAGCAATTTCAGGAACTAAGGCAATGCAATAGAAAGTTATTCCATTCAATATGACTAATCATGGTACATTTATTGTTGTTCTGTTGTATAGTCAAGTCCAACCCATTTGTATCCCCATGGATTAAATCACACCAGGTTTCTCTGTCGTCTGCCATCCTTCTGAGTCTGTTCAGATCCACATTCACTGCATCAGCAATACTGTCTAGCCATCTCATCCTCTGCCACCCCCTTCTCATTTTGCCTTTGATCTTTGCCCACATCAGGGCCTTCTCTGGCGAGTCCTCACTTCTCATTTGGTGGCCAAAGTATATGAGGTTCAACTTCAGTATTTGTCCTTCCAATGAGCAGTCAGGGTTGATTTCCTTTAGGATTGACTGATTTGACCTCCTTGCAGTCCAGGGAACTCTCAAAAGTCTCCTCCAACACCACAGTTCAAAGGAGTCTATTCTTTGCACTCAGCCTTCCTTATGGTACAGCTCTCACAGCCATACATTATTACTGGGAAGACCATTGCTTTAACTCTGCGGACTTTTGTCGGCAGGGAGATGTCTCTGCCTTTTATTTTGCTGCCTAGGTTTGCCATAGCTTGCCTCCCAAGGAATAAGCATCTTTTTGTTTCATGGCTGCAGTCACCGTCCACAGTAATCTTAGATGCCAAGAAAGTAAAGTCCATCACTGTTTCCATTTCTTCTCTTTCTATTTGCCAGCAAGTAATGGGGCCGAATGCCATGATCTTGTGGTGTTTTTTTTAAATATTAGGTTTCAAGCCAATTTTTGTGTTCTCCTTTTTTATCCTCATCAACAGGCTCTTTAGATCTGGTTCACATTCTGCCATTAGCATGGTGTCATCAGCATATCTGAGATTGTTGATATTTTCCTTGGCAATCTTTATTCCAGCCTATGATTCATCCAGCCCCATTACACATGATGTGCTCTGCATATAAATTAAATAAGCAGGGTGACAGCCTTGTAATACTCCTTTTGCTATTATAAACCAATCATTTGCTCATTATCTAGTCCTAACTGTTGCTTCTTGACCCACATACAGGTTTCTTGGAAGACAGGTGGAGTGGTATGGTACCTCCATCACTTTAAGGACTTGTTACAGTTTGTTGTTATCCACACAATCAAAGACTTTAGTGTAGTCAATGAAGCAGAAATGAACATTTTTCTGGTACTCCTTTGCTTTCTCCATAATCCAGCAAATGTTGACAATTTGGTCTCTAGTTTCCCTTCCTCCTCAGAACAGAGCTTATACTTCTAGTATTTCTTGATCCATATAGTGCTAAAGCCAAGCTTGAGTATGACCTTGCTAGTGTGTGAAATGAGCACAATTGTATGATAGCTTGAACATTCTTTGGTATTGCCTTTCTTTGGAAGTGGAATGTAAACTAGCCTTTTCCACTGTTGTATTTTCCAAATTTACTGGCATATTGAGTGCAGCACTTTAATGGCAGTAGCTTTTAGGGCTTTAAATCGCTCAACTGGAATACTGTCATCTATGCTATCTTTGTTGTTAGTAATTTTAACATCACACTCCAGGATGTCTGGCTCGAGGTCAGCAATCACATCATTTTGGTTGTCAGGGACATTAAGGTCTTTCTGATATAGTTCTTCTTTGTATTCTTGTCATCTTTTCCTAATCTGCTTCATTTAGGTCCCTACTATTTTTGTCCTTTATCATGGCCATTTTTGCTCAAAACGTACATTTGATTTCTCCAATTTTTTTAAAGAGATCTTAAAGAGTCCCTTCCATTCTGTTGCTTTCCTCTCTTACTCTGCATTGTTAATTTAAGGTCTTCTTGTTTCTCCTTGCAGTTATCTGGAAATCTGCATTCAGGTGGGTAAATCTTTCTCTTTCACCTTTACCTTTCACTTTCCTTCTATCACCAGCTATTTGTTAAAGGCTCAACAGACATTCACTTTGCTTTCTTGCATTTCCTTTTTCTTTGAACCTACATCAATAGTTTTTCAGGCACTCTATCAATCAAGTTTATTCCCTTAATTCTATTCTTCACCTCCACTGTTTATTGATAAGGGATGTGATCTAGGTCATACCTGAATGGCTAAATTTTGCAATCAGTAGCTCATGATCTGAGCCACAGTCAGCTCCAAGTCTCATTTTTAATTACTAAATAGATCTTCTCCATCTTTGGCTGCAACGTACATAATCAATCTGGTTTCAGTGTTGGCCATCTGGTGATGTCCGTGTGTAGTCACCTCTTAATTTGTTGGAAGAGAATATTTGTTAAGACTAAGAATATTTGCATGTTCTCTTGATATATTTCTATTAGCCTTTACACTGCTTCATTATGTACTCCAAAGCCAAACTTCCCCATTATTCTGGTTACCTTTTGACTTCCTATTTTGGCTTTCCAGACTCTTATGATGATAAGGCCATCTCTTTTTTGGTGTCAATTCTAGAAGGTGTTGTAGGTCTTCATAGAACCAGTTGACTTCGGCTTCTTCTGCATCAGAGGTTGGGGCAAAGACTTGGATTACTATGGTGTTGAATTGTTTGCCTTGGATTCGTTTTTGAGATTGCATCCCATTACTGCTTTCCTCACTCTTTTATTGACTACTAGCAAAGGTTGCCCGGCGTTGCCGGGCTGTTTTAAATGGTGTTTGAAAGTTTTTGTTGTTGTTGTTGTTAATGTTTGTAAAGAAGAGGTTAGTCTATAATTGTAATTTTTAAAATTTTTATTTATACAAATTTTTTTGATGGCCTGTTATAAACTGTGATGAGTTTTCTTTGGTGTTTTGGTTTTGTGGATGAAAAAAAGAATAAAGGATGATATACTTTTTTGAAAAACTCTTGGGGCCTTTTGTATGGGGCTATTGTGTCTTTTTGAATTTTTTTTATTATTGTGGGCAGCAAGTGCTGCTGGTAGGGGTTATCTTGTATTTTGACTGTTTTTTCTCTCGTGGCCTCTGGGTGGAGCTTCTTGCAGTAAGTAGTCTCTTTCTTTATTCATTTCTTTTCCAGTCGTTGTGGTGTGAGGTTGTGTGGTGGTGAGTTAGCTGTTTTTCTTTATTTGGGGTGGTGGTGGTGGTTAGATTTTGTGGTGTTTGGCTGGGTGCTGGGTGTGTTTGGTAATGTTTGTTGTTGTTTACTTTTTTGGTGTTATTTTTGTTTGTTTTTGTGTATTTTTGAATGTTTTTGATTGTTTGTTTTTGTGTTTTTTGGTGTCCTACAGGGGGGATCCCCTCTCTGCCATCTCCCCTGGCTCTAGAAGGCTTGGGGGGACAGGCTCCTTTTGTCCCCCCAAACCTTCCAGAGTCATGGGACCCAGGAGAGGGGATCGAATCCATGCCACCTTCTGATATTAAAAGGGAAATCTCAGTTGGGGATTCCCCTTTAATATCAGTGGGGGGGGGTTGTAATCCCCCTCTCCGCTGGCTTCCTTGGGTTTGGGAGGGTTGGGTTGAGAAAAGGGGTTTGTCTCCCCAACCGTTCCCCCCATCGGAGAGGGGGATTTCCCCCCCCCCCCACCTCCATTTTTAAAGAGAAGTAACCGCTTGGTTTCTTCTCTTTAATATGGGGCGTGTGGGGGGGAGGGGAATCCCCTCTCTGCCGGGTCCCCTTGGGGTCAGGAGGGTTGGGGAGACAGGCTCCTTTGGTCCCCCCAACCCTCTCAACCCCAGGGAAGCCAGTAGAGAGGGGGAGCACAACACCCCCCCACCCAGTGATATTAAAGGGGAAACTCCGATTAGGAGCTTCAGGCGCCGTTGGGGAGGGGGGCTTTGGTTCCCGTGGCTTTGTGGACTTGCTCTCCCGGTGTTTTTGTTTTTGCTTTATTTTTTGGGTGCCGGCTTCTTCAGCGTTCTGCGCGCTCATGGCGCGCAGGACGCTGAGGCTTGTAGTTATGGGTTGGTGCTTTGTGTTTGTGCTGCGTTTTTTAAAAATGCTTTTCTTTTGATTGGCTGCGGCACGTTTCTGAACGCTGCGCCGTGCGAGAGCCTCTCAGCCTGATTGGCTCTGGCGCGGCGTGGCGCAAGGAATGTTGGGAAGTGAAGTTGTTTTCCTTTCTTCGCGTTTGTGGGGCTGTTGCCCCACTGCCGGTTTTCTCAATCCTTCGTTGACCTGCGGACCCAGATCGGCTGTGTGCACGAAGGGTGAGTGCAGGCAAGTAGGGTGAGGCATAGCAACCTATAGCCAGTTCCAACGGTTAACCCTTGGATTTATAGGTTAAGATAAGGGCTACTCCATTTCTTCTAGGGAATTCATGCCCACAGTAGTAGATATAATGGTGTCCTGAGTTGAATTCGCCCATTTCTATCCACTTTAGTTCACTGATTCCCAGTATGTCAATGTTCAATGTTGTCATCTCATATTTGATTCCATTCATCTAACCTTGATTCATAGATCTTACATTCCAGGTTTCTATGCAATATTATTTTTTACAGCATCAGACTTTTCTTTCATCGTCAGACAAGTTGAGATTCCTTTCAGCTCTGGCCCAGCCAGTTCACTATTTATGGGCTACTTGTATTTTCCCTTCGCTCTTCCCCAGTAGCATATTGAACACCTTCTGGCTTGAGGGAGTCATCTTTTGATCTGACTGCATCATAGCCTTAACCTTTTGATGTCCATGGGATTTTCTTGGCAAGAATCCTGGAGCAGGCTGCCATTTCCTTCTCCAGTGGATCATGTTTAGTCTGAGTTCTCCTCTATGGCCTGTCTTTTTGGGTAGCCCTACACAGCATAGCCCACAGCCTCATTGAACCACACAAGGTCTCTCAACATGGCAAGGCAACAATCCTTGAGGAGGATGGTTAATATACAACAGGGGAAAGGATGTTGTTTACCAAAGTTAAGGGGGTAAAGGAGGAACATGTGATCCTACAGCTGTTTCTCAGACTATTGATCATGGTTACAACTCAGGTTTGCCATCTTTGCATCAGGCTGGAGAGACTATCTTATGCATTCTCCCATAAAATATCCTTTCCTTGGATTAAAAGAGAAGACCACACAGAAATTATAACAAAGTAGCTCTTTATAATAGTTCTGTAGTAAACATATAAATAAAAAATACAGTATCTGCATTTTAACTCAGTATCAAAGCTTATTGCAAATAAATCAAGAAGCTTTAATTTATTTTAGACCCAACACTATACTACTTTCCCCCCAAAAAAATTACTGAATTTAAAAAGTGGTGCAGTCATTTTATTAATTTATATAAAGTATTTCTATTACTGTATCTAACTATCATTGCTTCAGCTATAGGAAGCTAGGTCTTTTCAAAGGCTACACATTCTTAAACTGAAGCCTGTTCTGTGTTAACTATGCTTGAAACGGCATAAAGCAATAGTACAAAATTTCTAAGGCTTCTGCAGCCATTAAAACTTTACACACTTTCTTAGTTGATCTTTGACACAATACCCACATCTGCATTCAGGGAAATCATTATGCAAAGAAACTGTAATGTGAGGTAACTTTACTCAATGAGTGTTACGATCAATTCAAGTTAAAGGTCTCACATTAATCACATGGTTGGCTCATTACTAGGCAAAAGCTACACAGAAGTGATGCACTAAATCATGAATCATTAAACTTCAGGATTTAAAATTATTATTTGTTGCTTGTAAGCAATCTACTGATCAGAAGTTTGGAGGTTATGCTGCCAATGGCAAAACTAGAATAAATTTATATTTGAACAATTCACCCATGCTCTTACTTGTTTATATTGCTGCCTTCTTTTAGACGTTCTCCTGCTGCTCCTGTTTTAGACACTCTTTCACTACCAGCCAAATCTACCAAGCTGAGTTTGCTCACTTTCTCTCCTGAGTTCTAAACAGAAATAAAAATTAAACACAAAGTAAAGATTGCATGAAGAGCTCGGTTACGACTTAACACAGTGCTATAAGCAAATAGTGACAAAAACAAAGCATAAGAAAGCTTGAAAAAGAAGTTGTTACTCTCTGAAGCCACTTGCACACCCATTTGTAAAAGACATTACCATCATAATTGAAAAGCAACATTGATATTCACAATTCCATTTCGTACAAATTAAATTTAAATATTCGATTTCGATTTTAGTTTATACCTCGCCCTACTCGGCACAGGCTGACTCAGGGCGGCTACCATTACATTACTTACATGTTCATTATATACTTCATAATTATACATTTGACTATACATTATTCTATCATCAAAGCCATGTGAATAATTTGCCATCAGGCAAAAATGAAAAAAACTAGACTGCTATAACAAAGTACATGAGCACTAGTTCCATACCCTTTCCCTTGCAGGATCCCTAAGAAAATAGGACACATCTTATATGTGTTTATATATGTATTTATGAATGTACAGACATAAAACACCCTTTTTAAAAATTGTAGCAGCTCTATCCTTCTACTTATGCATGATATTCATATCAAAGACCAGTTTACTACTGAATATATTGAGCAGAGAACAGTAATCAAACAGTTAGCTCCATTTTGCAAGGATGAGCAATCAGCACCCTATAAAATGGTGAACATTAGTTGTCCAAATGTCATTCCAAGTGCAGTAAATCCAACAGGACTTTGGCTTAGGTTTTTAGCTTACTATTTCATGACCTAGTTTACTTTGCCAATGTAATTTTAAAAAATCCTTAGGTTCCCTTCACTTACGCCGGACTGTAGATCATAAAGTGTCTGAGTTACTATAATGTTAAATACAGCATGGGAGCGGCTGCTTTCTTCATTCATGTTGGTTGCTGCAACTGTCCGGGACTTGTTTCCCTCTGACATCAATGACTCAATATCCTGAGGCACAAAATAAGACAATGGATGTGATCATAAACTTGTTATTTCCTTTTGCAACATTCTCAATATACATGAACTATCATATTAAACAAGCACACTAAACAAAGTGAAATGTAATTTGGGGCTATAAATAAACATAGATAAAGCAGTGTATATGAATCCTTATTTTGTTGTGGGTGCTATTTATACTCCTTTTCCATTAAGATTTGCTAAGTACCATTTAGAAGCACTGTTAAGATCTACTTTCTTGGATGCAACTTTGAAGCTCAGGGTTATACCAGAAGGAAAAAAATGCAGGTATCATTTTAGTCTCTTTCCCTCAGATGGAAAGATGGGCCTTCCTTATGATCCAGCTCTTACAGCCATACATTACTACTGGGAAGACCATTGGTTTAACTATGTGGCCTTTTTATTATGTTGCCTAGGTTTGCCATAGCTTGCCTTCCAAGGAATAAACCTCTTATTTCATGGGTGCAGTCACCGTCTGCAGTGATAATTATATGAACTGTAATAAACAGGTTTGCTTATATTTAACATGACTGATGATGAAATCTCCACATACCTTTCTCTTCAAATCTAGGAAATAAAGGAGGTTGGATTAATTTATCTTTTACTAATGGGCACAATTTAATTGTTATCAGAATATCTAAATTACAGATATTTAGCATCTATCAGTATATATTAAATTCATATCAATATTTAATTGATGTCAGATATTCTCTTGTTAGAGTAGAACAGTCATCTATCAATAGCTATTTACTGCTAATATGAATTCTACATTAAAATCTCATGCAGAATCTTTTGTTTGAATGCACATCAATCTGAATATGTGCAAGCTGCTTTATTTATTTATTTGAAAGCTGTCTTTCTCCCAGTCAAGGGATCTTAGTACACAATTCTTTTTCTCCCCTAGCATGCTTTTCTCCTTTAGTGTGCACTTCTATGCCATACACATTTTTATTAAAAATATTTTAATATTTATGAATATATTAAAAACCATTCAATTAGGAGAAAGACAAATCACTTTCTTCATACAGGTCATATGCATCCTTTTTAACCCAGTTAAAATATATCTGTTAGAAACCTTCCATTCAGTAGCTTACCCAACCTGGCATGGACTGGTGTGCTGAGACTTTATTTTAAGCTCTTCCTGCTTCTTCCCACACTCAGTGTATTATTCAATTCACTTGTTTTTTACCTACCTCAAAGCTAGTAACTGCTAGTTGAGACAAACCATCTACATATGGACCCAGAACCTTGTGCTCACGAACTTTGAGGGACTGTCGACTCCTTCGAAACAAAAAATGTATCTTAATATAAAAATTTCTAGTAACTTTGAACTACATTTACTGAAAATGGGAAAACATTTTTTTAGAAATGCAGTGGTTGATTATGACAACTCTGATTAAGCACAATTAACTAACCTTTTCCCACTGTGACATGCTGTTCTAACATTGTATAATTTTCACTGCCACAACGTGAAAATGAGACTTTAAGAAACCCATTGCAATATTAGGTAAAAGTAAAGGTTTCCCTTCCTCGAAAGCCAGCCGCATCCAACTCTAGGTTTCAGTGCTCATCTCTGTTTCAAAGCCGAAGAGCCAGTGCTGTCTGCTTCTGCAGACGTTTCCGTGGTCATGTGGCAGGCATAACTAGACTGCCTTCCCACCGAAGTGGTCCCTATTTATCTACTTGCAATTTCTTGCTTTCGAACTGCTAGGTTGGCAGGAGCTGGGGCAAAGAGAGGAGCTCATTCTGTCCTGCAGTACTCAGGAATCGAACTGCTGGCCTTCCGCCTCCCAGTCAGTGTCTTAGCCCCTGAGCCACTGCAGTATTAGATTACAAAAAAAACCACCAACCCACCAAATATTGAGCTTTTTGTAAAACCTGATTCTCTTCCCTTCTCTACCAGTATTATAGTGTTATCTCACTACCATAGCAGCAGTGCTACAACAGTTAGGGAGATGTTGCTCCCTTTGCTCTTCAGATATCAGTCATGTGTCTTAACGGACAACACTCACTGTTCCTGTCATCACTTCAGCAAATTCAGCTAGTTTAGTAAGTGTAGCCAGGTCCACACTGCACCTGACACTGGCAGATCTCTAAGTTTAAATGCAAATCTGTCACCACATGTAAAGTTAGGGCTGAGATGCTACTCAAAGAGACATAAAGACAAATAGTTTTTTTTTTATTTTTGAAGTTCATTCCTCCAGGCACTTCTCTCTAGCTGGGCCCTGTCACAAAAGTGAACTGATTTAGGGGAAATCTCCTTGGGGCAAGACTGCAGAGCAAAATGTATCCATGTATTCTTTCCTCTCCTTTACAAAAAAGGAATGAGGAGAAGCTATGTTTAAGGACACAAGTTTAAACCATCATGTACAGTTTAGGCCTCAGTACACAGTACACCAGCCCTGTTGCCTCATATGTACTGTTACTCACCCTTTAGGGTCTAGTAAATCTCTGACCTTCTCATTATAGATTTCCATATAGGACACTTCAACTTTAAAGGTGTGCAAATCATTTTCTTCTGATGTTATTCTCTGAAATAAAGCACAGCAGAGTCGTGGTATCAGACCCAGGTGCTCTCCACTGCCCATCATCGAGAAGGATTTTCCTGAACCTGAAAGGGAATAAACATAGGAAAATAACATACTTAACAGGTATCCAAAATCCTTAGAAGGAATTCCTACATTAATATATTGTGTAGGCACACTAAAATCATAATTTAATATAGCATCAATATATCTACAATAATTATGCACACAGCTAGGGCAGTGGTGGCTTTATGGTTAAGACACTGAGCTTGACGACGGGAAGGCTGGCAGGTCAGCAGTTTGAGACCCAAGTACTGTGTTACGGAGTGAGCTCATGTCATCTGCTCAGCTCCTGCCAACCTAGCAGTTTAAAAGCAAGAAACTGCAAGTAGATAAACAGATACCACTTTGGCGGGAAAGATAACAGCACTTGCTGTGCTCCAGCGTCTAGTCATGTCTGCCACATGACCATGGAAAGTCTGCAGATGCAGGCAGCACTGGCTCTTTGGCTGTAAACAAAGATGAATATCGCCCCCTAGTGTTGGACATGACTCGCTTTCAGGCAAGAGAAACCTTTACCTTTAATATGCACATAGTTTAACTACAAGAGAACACAATATTAAATACTGACAGCTGGATTTCTGCAAATGCGTATACAGTATTTGTACTTTGCTGTCAAGTGCAAATCCTGAAACGTACCTCTCAACAGTAGTAAAAATCAGGAACTGCCAATTTCCCAGAAAGTTTATACAAAGACACAGCAATAAAAGTTGTAAAAAAATGAACTTCTGTCTATAATATCCTTAGCAAAGAGCAGCAAGTCTATTTTGTAATATTCTTAAATCAAATCATCCCAACTCAACCCACTGAAGGTGAGCATTACTAAATGTTTTCACTAATACAACCTCACTTATTACCAAAGTAGATGTCCTGGACTGTGAATTCAAATTACCCCTAGCTATATTGTGACAATGACCACAATATCAATTTATTTTGATTTTTCATCTGCCTTTCTGCCAGAAAAAGGTCCCAAGGCAGCTCACGTATGATAACTGTATCAAATTCCTGTTTCACTATTTACTTATAAATATTATCTCCTGCTTTCATTATACCTTGGTTTGAATCACAACCTTTCATGAAATTTCATCCTCTACTCTTCAATTGGATAGTTAAAAATAAATGTCAACTTCAATCTACAGAAAGGTTTAAAATGATTATGCTTGTACTACTGCTTGCAGAAACCATGGTTGTACTTGCAATAGTACAAAAGTAATGATTTGGTTGCACAATGGATGTGTTCTGATAGCATAGGTCACTTAAATGAAGTATTAATTAATTTTGTAATACTAGTGGTTCTACTATTGGACATTTTAACAATTTTGATGGCTTTATTTACAACACATTCCTATATTAACATTAAATTGCAACATTTCCCTGAGTGGGCCACAAGAAAAGCCAATGTAGTAACTGAGTAGGTGAGTACAGTGGTTTGATGTTGAGAAACCTAGCAAGATAGCCCAATGAAAATGCAGCAGTGAATCTTAACCTATAAATCCAAGGGTTAACCGTTGGAACTGGCTATAGGTTGCTATGCCTCGCCCTACTTGCCTGCACTCACCCTTCGTGCACATGGCCGATCTGGGTACACAGGTCAACAAAGGATTGAGAAAACCAGCAGTGGGGCAACAGCCCCACAAACACGAAGAAAGGGAAACAACTTCACTTCCCAACATTCCTTGCGCCGCGCCACGCCAGAGCCAATCAGGCTGAGAGGCTCTCGCACGGCGCAGCGTTCGGAAACGCGCCGCAGCCAATCAAAAGAAAAGCATTTTAAAAAAATGCAGCACAAACACAAAGCACCAACCCATAACTACAAGCCCCAGCGTCCTGCGCACCATGAGCGTGCAGAACGCTGAGGAAACCAGCGCCCGAAAAATTAAAAAGAAAAACAACTCAGCCAAGCAAACACCAGCCGGCTTTCTTTCCCTCACCAACGGCGCCTGAAGGTCCCGACTGGAGTTTCCCCTTTAATATCAGTGGGTGGGGGGTTGCGATCCCCCTCTCCGCTGGCTACCCTAGGGTTGGGAGGTTTGTGGGAACAAAAGGGGTATGTTACCCAAACCCTTCTGGACCCAGGAGACCAGGGAGAGGGGATCGATCCCCCCGTCCTTAAAACAACTCCGTCTTTTCTTCTCTTTAAAAACGGAGTTGTTTTAAGGAGGGGGGGAGAATCGATCCCCTCTCCCTGGTCTCCTGGGTCCAGAAGGGTTGGGGCAACATACCCCTTTTGTCCCCACAAACCTCCCAACCCCAGGGGAGCCAGCGGAGAGGGGGTCACAACCCCCCACCCACTGATATTAAAGGGGAAACCACAATCTACTTTCACGACTCCACACAAACAAAGCACCATAACACAATAAAGCCCCCCTCCCTACCACCTAGCCCACCCTTTCTAACCCCCAACGACCATGCCCCCCTCCCCACCACCTAGCCCACCCTTCCTAACCCCCAACGACCATGCCCCCTCCCCACCACCTAACCCACCCTTCCTAACCCCCAACGACCATGCCCCTCTCCCCACCACCTAGCCCACCCTTCCTAACCCCCAACGACCATGCCCCCCTCCCCACCACCTAGCCCACCCTTCCTAACCCCCAATGACCACGACCCCCTCCCCACCACCTAGCCCACCCTTCCTAACCCCCAATGACCACGTCCCTTCCCCACCACCAAATAAATAAATTTTAAAAAATTACTAAAAACAGTCAAACACATCCAAAAATACACAAAAACAAAAACACCAAAAACAATACGAAGTAAACAAAGACACAATCAAAAACAAAACAAACAGACAAAAATACAAATTCCAACACCCCCCTGCCCACACACACACACACAAAAGAAAGAAAACAAGCAAACTTACCAAAAGATGTCCTACCTCCACCAGGACTGGAAAAGAAATGAATAAAGAAAGAGACTACTTACCAGAAGAAGCTCCACCCAGAGGCCAGGAGAGAAAAAACAGTCAAAATACAATAACCCCTACCAGCACCACCTACTCACCACAATAGTAAAAACAATTCAAAAACACACAACAGCTCCAAATAAAAACCAACCAAAAACATAACACAAATTCACAATTTTACACAAAAGGTCACACCAATAAAAACAAGTCAAAAAAATTACACTAAAACACACTTTAACACAAATCACAAACATATGTCAATAAAATACAATAGAAACTTTTAAAAATCCTGTGCTGAGTTTTAACTCAAATTTAAACTCAAAACATCTAAACACATTTTAAAAACATTGAATGTAAAAAACATTTACTTTTACATTATTAAAATTATTAACTACGGTACAACTAATTTAAAAAATTCAAAAAACTAAAATATTATTCGCTTACATAAAACAATTTGAAAAAATTATATCATACTTTGTTCTTTTATTAATCCTAAAAAAAACCAAAAAAGCAGATCACAGTTAATAACAGCCAAGCCAAAAAAAATTGCATACATAAACATTTAAAAAAATTAAAATTACAGACTAAGCCATTTTTAAAAAACATTAACACAATTTAACCTTCCAACACAATTTAAAACAGCCCGGCAACGCCGGGCAACCTCTGCTAGTATATAAATATAAAACAAGAGTTATGTTAGAGGAGGAGTAGGGAACAAAGAAAGAACAAGGCAGTTAAGAAGACAACCTTTAACCCACAGAAACATTCAAGTATGGGAAGGAAGATATTGATCAGTGGCTTCATCTTCCACAAAGCAGGAAATACTGAAGACCCTCAGGGCAATGAAATATTCCCTTTTGCAATATAGTAAGTCATCCTCTCACCTGTTTGTCCATAGGCAAAGATGCAAGCATTATATCCCTGAAAGGCCTTCTCAAGGATTCCTTCACCAAGGCACTTAAACACTACTTGTTGTCCTACAGAAGTTAAAAACACATAATTGAGAAATTAAACTTTGAATATTAATGAACAATAACAAAGCAGTCACAGTTGTAAAGAATGAAATTGACAGCCAAATCAACAGTTAGACCATTTCTAACTTATCTTAACACTAACAGGATGTAATGCCTTCATTAAAACCAATGTTCCCAATAGAATTGGCAGATGTTTGAATTATACAAACTTTTTGCCATTAATGTGACTGAGAGTAAGACCATGTATATGTGCATACAAGCATCCATGTTGCCTTTTACATTAAGAGGAAACATCTAAAGAAGTTTAATTCTCTTCTGCCTTTCATTTTTTAACATCTAGTCTCAAGCAGCATTATGTATAATTTTTGAGGAGCAACTCCTTCGCTGCTATTGCACACTGTTGTAACTTTTTAAAAAATGGTTATTTTTAAATTTGTATTTCATTCTGTCCTTTTTTGCCTGCAACTCTCTGCCTGAACTTTCTGGCAGCCATAGCTAAGTTTTTCCTCTAAGAATTGTACATGAGTAGCACACATTTTTTGATCAGAGCATTGAAGATATAAAAGTCAGATTTCGACATTAGTGATGAAGAATGGCTACAACATTAAGTAATAGCTACAGACTGAAGTTAGCAACATAAACAAGCACATTTTTATTACATGTAGTATTTCTTCTATCAAATAATTTTGTAAAGCAATTTTTTTAACAAATCATTTCTATCTTAAGTATGTTTACTGTTGTAATGCACTGACCTCTAAACCTAGTTTCTCTAACAAAACACAGCAGTGAACATGATCTGGGTGGCTTTAATGCTGCTTCATCCTACTGTTTCTTGCCCGAAGTCATAATTAATTCAAAGATAAAAAACAAGGCAGATAAATGTAACTAGCAAATTAAGATGACTGCAAGCAAAGAGCAGAATGTGAGTGTCAAAGTGCAAGAACATGCAACTATGCACTCATCAACAGCACTTACTAAGGATACATCTAAAATACTGCTAGCCATATCATAAACTATAGAGATTAGGTGACAGGAAGAATCTCAAGATAACTGTCCCAAACTTCTATCTCTCACCCACCCATCTGTCAGTCCCTCAGTGAATTGCATGCCACTCAATCAGCATTTCAGAGATTTGTAATGGAACGGCACTCAAGAAGGCCACAACGTAGAAGCAAAGTAGCCCAAACATCAATCAAAATAATTAACTACCCGTGGCTTCTTTTTTTTCTTTCCTTTTATCAGAGCACTGAACAATTTAAAATTATGGACATATAGGAAATATAGATAACATCCAAAACAAATTAAAATATTTAAATGATTTTACTATATTTTTTTACCAGACACAAGCTACTTCAGTAGCATTACCCCAGCCATTTACTAGATATTCTTTCGTTGGGTATAAATTGCATGCATATAAATGTTGTACTGACTTCTTCATTTCTTGCACTTGTAGTCTGTCATATCAACCAAATATGGGCTGTTTCTTGGGTTTGCTTTTCTCCAAACAAACATAAGCCTAAAACAAGCCCTGGGTTTTTGCTTTAGTTTGTTGGAAGAATGGGGGGAACGCACACAAATGGTGGGGGGATCCATGTTTAGATGACACACAATACACAAACCATGTAGTGAAGCTATGTGATTCATCTACTCTTTAGCTATTAGCAACTAGATACTGTACATAGACTGCATGTAATCAATAAATCAGTGTACAAGTAGATACTTGGTTTAGTGTAGAGCCCTTGTGGCGCACAGCAGATGTTGCTGATAATATATACTGTAAGTAGACCGTACAGCCAGCAACTCAACACAGTGTTGGGCAGCGGTAAACAACCTGACTCCCTAAAGGGGCCAATGGCTACAGGTGGATGAGCCCCTTTAGGTGGGGTGATGGTCCCCTCAGTGGAGGAAAAACCACTAAAAATCATCATATTGGGCCGAACAACAAAATGAGTGGAGGAAGATCCACTTCTGATTCCCAACGGTCATGGAAGCAGAAGAGGCCATGCCAGACAAACTGGCTATGAAGCCGCACCTTGTTAATATCCTCAAGGCTATGGCAGTCCATTACAGTCCTGGTGTTAAATCCTGCATATTGTGTTTCATATGTGCCACAGGAGATGGCTCCATGATCACAGTGTGTGAGTCACTTCATGGCAAGCCAGGATCCACCTTAAACAAATTCACACCAATGGCATTTATCCTGCTTCAGGGGGGAATTGTATTCTCGGATACAAGTTGCAGCCGCTGACAATGACTGTAAATCAGTTCTTTTATAAAATTAAATAATAATTTAAATTCAAATAATTATTTGAAGAATGATGGGAGAAGAAATATGAAAAAAGTAACTTAAGAAATTGCATTTTTTCACAATTAAATGTTTAACCTGAGATGATACAGAGTGCTTTGAATTAATGCTTCCTCAACCTGAGACCATCCCTAGGGGCAGCTGTGGTGAACCAGTACTGAAATACATACTTTATCATATGTATAATTAAAACAATGCCATATAAACAGATCTATGTCAAATTATTAGTGAGGGAGCAGAATTTTAGAACTTCACCACCTTACTATATTGGCAATGAAAAATAATACCTGCATATTTTGGAATGTTTGATTCATCCATCGACCAAAAGCAGTAATCAAAGGCAAACACCTGCATAGGTATATTTAAAACAATAAATTAAGATCTTTTAACATTATAATTCATAATAGCTTGAATAATATAATATTTTTATATTTGGGAAAAAATATTTTAATCACAGTATTTTGCTACTCAGATTCTTCTCCAATTAATTCAGCTGATTTATCTTGCAGAATATGATAATAAAATTTTCTATCCTCATACTGTTCTGTTGAAAACCAATCACCGATAGCAATAGTAAAAAGTATGGCACATATTCATATATACAGACAGCTGAAAAGCCTAGCTCAGAGGTTGCCAACCTTTTCAAGTCAGGAGCCAGGCCACACTCCCTTAGACAGTTTGTGAGCTGGACTGCTCGTCCTGCCACTGCCTCCGCCGGTGCCAGAATTGACCACGGACGTATTTATAAATAAGTCCACGGTCAATTCTGGCAATTCAGATGATGTAGGCATTTCCGCGGTCAATTCAGTCATGGACTCATTTACAGCTGTGGTAATCACGTTTACTACAGCCATAAATGAGTCTGTGGCCGATCGTGGCGGCAGCTGGAGTGAGGGCATGTGCCGGTTGATTTGGCGCCACGGGCTGGATCCAGTCCGCAGGCTGTAGGTTGCCTATCCCTGGTCTAGCTACTTCGTAGGAATCTCATAGCAAACCATGGTACACTAGTAGATTAGGAAAGGAATCTGACTCCTCTGTTCAAATATATAGAAAGCATTTAAGAAAAACCTTGTTTCTTTAGCTCAATGCCTTTTCTTAGCTACAAGAAAATTCAATATTTTTTAAAAAATTCTGTATTAATTGCAACACTGTGCTGAGTAATCAGCCTTCTGTTTCAACCAGATTAATTATGTAGGCATTTCCTTAGCAAGACCAGGCACAATGGATCAAAACTCATAACGTATGCAATCCTCTATTTGCCCATCCAGCAAAGTAAGTGCCATTGCACAGAGGTGTATCTTTGCTAATCTACAAGAAATTAAAAACTCAAAAAGAATATCCCACTTACTATACTACCTAACACACTCCTTACATGCTATTTCTTGTAATGAATTCTGCAAGGGAAAATAATATGTTTGTAATAGAGCTTAAAGTGTTTCATCTTCCTTCAACAAAATCAATAGCTTCTTCAAGCCATCTGTCCTAGAATTCCTGTTCCAACAAAAACGTGCTTTCCTAAGGCTATTTTACATACAGTATTTAAAATCAGAACAAAAGACAAAAACATAATGGTAAGAGATCCTATCACAAACGTCACATATGACCATGGCCCTCAGCTACCCTTTACATGTACTGTAGTGGAATACAAATATAGGTGGGTGGGGCTAATCCAAGGCTTCCTTTAGTTTTGCAGCATTCTGAGAGGTGATTCAGGAAAGCGAAAAAACCCATTTGTGTAATTCACACTGACCACAAAGAAGAACATGAATATTTTCTATTTCCTAGAGAGAAAATGCAGTCTAGATGTGTCACAAATTCCCCAATTTTTTGCCCTTAAGAAAAGTTTCAAGGAGACAGATCTCAAGTTACCTCCATAATTAGCTACATTTGTGCAGATTAGTTCATTACATAAAATGAAAAGGGTGTACATCTTAGAAAACTTGACAAAGAGTAGATATAAGCTATTATTATACAGTAAAACCTCACATAAAGAGCACCTCGCTTAGAGACTAACTCGCTTAAAGTGCAGAATTTTCTCTGAATGGTCGCCTTGCTTAACAACTAAAACCAACCAAAAACTCGCTTAACAACTAAATTGAGGTTCGCAAACACACACACAAACCCAAAGTTACAATTGGTAACTTACAATGGTGTTTCACTTAAAGAACAAACTTGCTTAAAGAGTAATCCCATGGAATGCATTATACTCTTTAAGCGAGGTACCACTGTACTGCTAACATCTAAACTGACTCTTAATAACTCACAAATAATCCAGCACATGCATCTGTCAAAACAGACCTGCTAAACATGTTTTTTGCCTTATTTGATTGTCAATGAATAAAACTTATATGACTATTCATATTACAAACATTGACCTGTGTACTCATTTCCAGACTTGCTTTGCACTATAAAGAACCTTTTAGGATGAAAATGCAGTACTGTATTTTGCTCTAATTCATTTGGAAAATATGAGACTACTCAGTGCAAATAGCTCTTAAGCATGCGGCCCAATTAAACAGGAATTCTTCAGAGTCATGATCTATTTCTGAATCAATACTGTGAACTGAAAAGTTGTAAACAATGTCTCTAAGTTTCAGTTGTTTGCTACCTAAGATTTTTTTAACAACTTAAAACTATTACTGTTACTATAACCCTAACTTTACCCTATATAACACTCGAATTCCAATTAGGTCAAAATAAATTCCAGATTTCACTTAATTATTTCATCCATGTGGATGAAGGTTAAACAAAGGAGTGTACTATGTATCTCTGTAAATAAATATTTAACAGAACAAAAAGCAGAACAAGAAGGGCAAAGATCCACTTACTTTTGGTTGTTTTCTGAAGTACAGAAATTCAAGTTGCAGAAGATTGTCAACCACATATAGAAAGAAAGCAATAAAAAGGAGGCGTGGTTAGCATTTAATCGAATAACAATGAAATGTATTATATAACATCTTTGGAAAGCAATACTTTCCCCACTTCCAAAACTAAACTACATTAGGATGTTGCATATGCCTTTCATGGCATATGGCTTATTTATATTAACTTTTCATTCTGCTGACCCACATAGATACCATTTTACAAGAAAAATATTCTCATTGTAAGAGAAAGCAACACGTCTTGCAAAAGGAAGCAAAAGGCTGGTTACTCAACCCAGCTACACTTTCTTAAACCACATGTGCCACTCTCCCCAGTTATATTAATTCCTCCTTCTGCTTCCTCCTGTAAAGATGACCATTTGTTTGGACAAATATTCTTGATCAGTTAATAAGCCAAAGATTGCTATTAACTTTTCCTTGGTGACTGACTGCAACCCACTATATTAATAGCTAGATGTGCAGTTCAAGAATTGAATAAGTGCTTCTCTATTGTTTGCAACTGTTAAAAAGAAAAAGAAAACTTGCAGTGAATTTCAGTTACTTCACATACAGTAATCTTATATTTTTAGAAAATAGAAATTAGTTTTCTCTGATTAAGCATGAAGACATTCTTAGCTTCACGGGCAAGTAACCCATCAAGATATGAACACTATAATTCTAATTTGTGCACCTGTACGAAGGCCATACATTTGGGCTGTGTTCTGTAGTTATTGTTTCCAGCAGCCAAAGATTGGTTGGTTGGTTGGTGGGTTGACTGATTGAGCCTAATTTTTACTGTTTTCTGTCCTATAGAAGTGAAGCATATTTTTGTATATGCACTGCCCAGTGAGGATGTTTACAGAAGAAGAACCATTACATCTTGAAAGACGTAGTGCCTCAAATCATTACACTGTTGCCACATTCTACATGTGATGTAACACATGGTCTTTGAATTGGTAGCATTTCTGCTTTTTGTTTTGGTTTTGTTGTTTTGAAATGGTAACCATGTTAGTCTGTGTAAGCATATCAGAGAGTAAATAAAACAAGACAAAAAAGACAAAAATCATTGTGGCACCTTAAAGACTAACTTCTTCTTCTGCCGTATCCAAATCTGAATATTGGCAATCCTCATGGCAATCAGCCATGAAGACTGTCCTGAGAATATAATGCAGTGACCTTTCATCTGCCTTCCACATCACAGCATGACATCCATACCAGTTCTGCAAGTCACTTTCTGGTCCTGAGTCCTTTTGGCACACAAAATCCTCATCAGGCCCAGGCCAGTATTAATGAAGCTGCTGCCCTCCATCAAGATTACCACCATTATGTCACATCATTATCTGATATATTTCTTATACTGACTGGATTGTAAAATGAATCTCAGATTTATGAACACAAATAGCCCAGTACATAAAGAAGTGGTCCTTCTAATACCTGGATTCCAACTGGTTCATGGTTTTATAGGTTATCGCTTTGTAATAAGCCTGGAAAAGGATATGTAAGTGCAACTTTGTATCTACAGTTGTCTGAAATTGCACAGTTAATATTCTTTTCATGAAAGTTTGGGCAGAGAAATCTTATGTTTGCATATTGCACTTTTATACCACTTTTCTCCCAACAGTGAGACTCAAGTCAAGTGTTCGGTTCAAACAGAATTATAGTAATGTACTGTATTCTCTTGTATAAAAGGTTATAACAACATGCTGTCAAGTTCATGCTTACTGTCTCAGGTTGGCTAACAACTTTTACCCCTAACAGCCATGTTGTTTTCTAAATGTCTTTCTTTCCATAGTCAGCACTGCCAACCTCATCCAAACTCATCAAATGTAACAACAAGCATAGAAGGACACAAAGAATTAGAAGACTGAAAAAAATATCTGATTTAAAAAACCTAAAGGAAAGAATAGCCCAATAAGTGAGACAGAATGGTATGGAACAACTTAGAAAAAGGCGCAAAGGGGTAGTGTACCCTGGCCAGGAGTATGTCATATTGTAGCAATTTTTTCCAGGTCCCATGTTTTGAACTTGTACTGTTTTAATTTAAGCAACCATCATATGCTAATTTTGATATATACACAATGAGTTAGTATTTCATATAGCCTTTCCAAAACATAGTGAAGATAATTTCTGTAAGCAATTACTACAACCCATGACCATGCCTAGAAGACTACACAGAAAGTCACCTAATAATGCTCCACCTATATTCAGGAGGAATGAAAACCCATACCACAACAGTCCTTTCTGATTTCAGAATTACCCATCAATTCTAGCTAGCAAAACCAAAAACAATATATGACAAAAGCTGCATTCCAACAATATTCAAGTTACTACATGTTGCCCAACCCAATCTATACTTCCATAATGAAGATTTTACACAATTCCATTAATAAAAGATTGTCCACTATGGTATACACCAGTGTTTCACAACCTTTGGTTTTTGGACTAAGTGAATTCCCTAAAGCACTGATAACCTAACGTATTGACTTAGCCTTCTGGGAATTGAAGTCCCCCTGTGGGGTGTGGGCCCCACATTGGGAACCACTGGTATACACTGAAAACTATTTAGTATTTTATGAAAATACATGCTACTACAAAAAATAATATTCCATATTTTAACATGCCACAGTTGTAATTCATATAAATAAAGTTAGTGCCACTGACAATGTGTATGTTGGTAGCTTTATCTTCCTTCACATCAACCATCCAACTCAGGTCTACTTAGAGTTGACCCTATGAAATCAATGGGGAATGTTATGTGTGACTAACAAATCCCATTCATTTCAATGTGTCTACTTTAAGAAAGACTAATATTAGTTTTCTGAACATCTCAGAAAAATACAGAATGCTAAATGAAATAGTGCTCTAAACACCTCTAATGACCTCTCTGAGCTGCAAGGATAACAGTCAGGTACAAATATAATCATCTCTTTTGTGCTACATGTTAATTATATTTAAAGTCTTGCTAATCTCTCACAAACTGAAACATGGTATACCTTGTGGGTTGTAATATATACTTTGTGCTTAATGAAAACAATGAGATCTGCCATTTTTACTTCAAAATTTAGGCAGTCTCTCACTAGACCGATTATAATTAAATACTGTACACACATTTTCAGCTACACAGAATTTTTCAGAAAAGACATCAGCAACTCAAATGGTAGCTTTCATGACAAGTTTTTGAAAAGCCTTTGTTAAGCCAAGATTTTCACACCACTTAAAATTTCCCAAAGAAATCTACTGGTATTTCTACATTTGAATGACAGAATCCAATTCCTTTGTGTGGAAAAGAGAAACTCTACAAGTTTGTTTTCAAAGAAATACCGTATTTATTCGTGTATAACGCGCAAAATTTTATACCCAAAAAAGAAATCAAAGTTTGGGTGCGCGTTATACACGAGGACTGGGTGCGCGTTATAAACGAGCCTCTTTTACTTCCTTTTTAGAATTGGGTCGGCTGTCTATTGCTGCGGCGGGTGAAGGGGAGGCGGGGGGTGGCTTTGAAGAAATTGACGGGATCTGATTGGGTGGCGCGGGAGACGAGGCGTGGCCCGGAGGTAGCTCGCAGTTCGAGCGAGGCTCCTGGGGGTCGGAAGTGCTCGTTTCGGATTGCATTTTCTGCAACAGGTGGGTCTGATTATCCCCCCCTCCCTCAATATTTTAAGGCGTGCTCTTTTTCACCGATATAACAAAATTTTATACCGAGGTTTCATGGAAAATTAGGGGTGCGCGTTATACACGAGTGCGCGTTATACTCGAATAAATACGGTAGTCATGTTAGACTATGTAAGTACAGTATATCAGACAACAACAAAAAACAAAGACTTGATCCACAAGACTTCCATTAACATATAAGAGTCTTTAAGGTACCACAACATTTTTGTCTTTTATTTTATACTTGAACTTTTGCCTGACATCCAATGTTCAATAACACATGAAAAATAGTACTGTATTATGGAACACAGCCTGTTATTAACAAGAACAACCTAATTTCATATATACAGGAAGCTGCCACAAATATATAATCTGAATTACAGAGTTTTAATAATGCACTCACTCTTCAAGGAAAGAGGCCCTGGATGTAGATGGACTTCATGGCTGAAGAACCTGAGAGACTGGTGTGGCATGTCCTCAGAAGAACTGTTCCGAGGAGTTAAGAACAGGAAGAGTTGCCATGATGATAGCCAATATCCAGAACAGATATGGCACCTTAACTTAAAAGCCTCGTAAGGGTTACTATAAATTGGTTCCAATTTGAAAGCACATGACAACACTGTCTAGAATGTGATTAGTAAAAATGCTGTGAAAGTATCTCATTAAAAACTTGCTTCTAGTTCATTCATTTTGAAAAGTTTAATCAAATCACACAATAGGAAGTTTTTAACAGGGGAGTCAATTTAAAAAAGGTCAGAATCGGATTATTATTCTGCAGTATTCTATAAACAAAGCCAAAGGCTTGTCAACAGTTATTCTGCTACTTCAGACAGGGGATATTAACAACTTCCTTCTGGGTGATAATTCCCTTGGATAAACACTGCTGGTAGTTGCCTCATTTCACTAGACATCCCATGCAGACAACTTTGAATCAAGATTTTTGCAACAAAACACCAACTCTCCAGAGCTAGAATGCTTGAAACAACGATACAAGGACAAATCGTATCAGCCACTATAAATTCTATCAATTTTGTCTGTCTACCATGGATTTCATGTTCTTCAAGAATTTTTTTTTAAAAAGGAATATAAATGCAGTGTACAATACATTAAATGCAGTGTACAATACATTAAAAAGAAAGTTAAAAAAAAGGAAGACAACAAACTAGTTTAATCATTACAACGGCATTTTTCAATCTCTATCCCGAAAACAGGGGTGGGGGGAATCAATTAGAACTTTTTGCTTAAAAAATAGGTGAAGTGTGATGTTAAGAGTTCTGATTCAGGCAACAACATCGTAGAAATACAAAGTTGATCATGCTTAAATCCACCATTTTGGAACTAACACTTAGTTTGAGGGTTGTTTGTTCCATGCCAATTACCATTTTATAAGGCTAGCATTGCACAGCAAAAGGTTGCAGATAAGCTAAAAGAGAGGTAGACATCTTTTTAAAGTATCATTTTGCTACCTGATCAAGAACTTCTGGAACCTTTGCCCATATTTCACTTCCACTGAAGGCTAAATTGATGAGTATGAAAGACAGGACCCTCTCAATTAAAAAAACACACTGGGAATTAGATTTTTAATGTTTCCTTGTCCCTGCTGGAATATAGATTTCATCCATGCTCTCCTCCAAAATGTTTATTTAATTGGCCACCACTGCTTACTAATTTCTTCTTCTTCCGCGTCTAGGCCAGACATGAAAATGCAAAAATGAAACTGCCTTTTGGTGAATTCATTCTGCAGTTCCTTTCGCCTGACCTAGTGTATCTTTTATGCCCTAATCCAACACTATCTACCATTCTGAAGGTCACTGTCCAAGATTAAGGCCATATATTTCAACAATGTATCAGTCACACTAGCATGTAGGACTGGGCTTTAACTTAACTATTTTTATTATAAAAGGAAATTAAATGTGATGTTTCATACAACTCAAACTGTTTTAAGTAGATACTTCCTTTCATCACTTGATGGAAAAGCTGATACAAATGTCAAAAATACTAGAATCTAAACAGCACAGAAAAACTGTAGCATTAAATATATTACTAGCAATTTAAAAACCTCCTCTTTCCCCATTCTTAGTTCTATTTCTCAAAAACAAACCACCTGTTTTTTTAAAATAAATACTTCCCAAATTATTCTATGAAAAACGCTATGTTCTTATGAAGATATAATCATAACTAAGATACATTCAACACACCAAGTGCTCAATAGTTATAAAAATGAGACAATAATTTAACTTTTCCTTTCACAACTTCCCTGCACAATCTCCCCTTCTGACCTCTCATGAAGAAAAAAAATCTGATCTATTTTTACAGTTAGGCGCATTGGTATTTTGGAGAATTTCCAACTTTTCTTCCAGAGCTTCACAAATAAATGCCAGACATATGAATTCTTTCTGTCCTCTTTTCACATTAAAATAAACCAGAATAACAAAGAATCCAGGAGATGAATCTGCTCATAAGGATGTATGACAGAATATAATAAACATAATTCCAACAATTTCCACTGCCACCTAAAGGTTTTGAATATTATTTAACTTAAATTAACTGTGGATACTATATGAATTCCATAATAGCGCAGTTCAATTGCAAAGCAACACAAGTAACTTCTAAAGGTCAATTAATGTTGTTCCTCATTTATGCTACAGGAAAATCATGCTTCACAACCAGTTTTTCCTCAGCAGAAGTTGCAGAAACAGCTGATGCATCCACAACAAAAGCACACACAGAACTCCTTATTTCACTTGAGAAGATTTAGATGGACTCTTTTTTTACCTGTTTTCTCCCTGTTTGTTGTTTGAAGGTGGAGGATGCAACACAGTTTGATTCCCTTCCATTTCCACAATGCACTTGGTATTCAACTCCAGTTCTGGAACACAACAGAGGAGTTCAGGACATTCCCTAACACTCAGAATGATACACACTTCATCCCTAACCGGCAGGATTTTTCCTGCTTCATTCTTCTTGAATGCAGAAAACAACTCCCACTTGTTGCTAAGAGTATAGGAAATGATATGGGCGTAATTCTTAAAACATACACACACACACACACACAAACACAGAGCAAATTGGAGACCAGCAGATCTAAAGAGATTCCCCAATGGATAAATGTTGAGCATGCAGACATTTTTCTGAACAATAAATTACACCTATATGAGCTTTATGATTAAGCTTTGTGCAGCTAGCAAGGCTGCTGGCTGCCTCATGCCATGCATGTAAAATCAAGCTGTTGTACACTATGCCATGCCCATTTCATGTTCACAAATCACTAATGAAGGATTAAAACATTCCTGTGCAGAGAGTGAGGAGAAGCAGTAAGTAGTGCAGATTGCTTTTTGGTCTTTAATTAACTGAACACTAAAAGACGTTTTTGCATCTCCTCAGTTACAAAAGTTTGTGTTATTTGTGCACACTTTTGAAAACTAATTTTTAGAGAAGCTAGGTTAGAATCCTATGCTTCACTAGAATGGTTTCTTAGGGATCATATCACTCCCTTTGGAGATAGAGGGAAAAGATGTTTTATTTAATGACTGTAATTTTAAATACAGAGGAAAAGAAGGATCAATTAAAAACCATTATACTGTACTGTACACCCAAGCTGAATGATATGCCACTTTAAAAAAACGACGAAGAGATCATAAAAGGAAAATAAAAATCCAAAGGTCAGCTTCTAGGTCTAGGATTAAGAAACTGTATCACCAACTTCTCAAGAGGAAGAAGGGGGAGATCCTGGAAGAAAAGGACCTTTCCCAAGTTGGAAGTTTATCTGAGGAAAAGTGGTCCGGAGAGCCAAAAAGCTTCCCCACCCAAATAGGCGAGAAAATGAAATCTTCTTTGAAGAGGCAGTTTTGCAACCAGCGACGCGGTTTGTATACAGTATAATGAATCACTAAACAATAAAGGTATTGCCTCCTTCTTCTATGTTTGTTTTATGTATGGATGTTTTATGTATGGATGACAGGGCTGTCTTTGTTTATGTATATAATGGAATATATATCCAAAGCAGGGGTGCCCAAACTTTTCAGGTCATAGGCCAGTCATGTGGTTCAGGGAGCTGGTCACTATGGCCCGGGGGCCAGATGCGGCCCCTGATGCCAATTCATCCGGCCCACAAAGCCCTCGTCGCTCCTGGAAGCAGAAGTAAAATGTACCCGTATGGGCCGGATGAACTGGCATCCGGGGGCCACATCCGGCCCCTGGTGCTGTAGTTTTGGCACTCTTGATCTAAAGGGAAAGGAGAGTCTGCGCTCCCATGAAAACCTCTGAATCGCTGAGTAGCAGCCTTGAGAAAAAATGGGGTTTTAGTCAGATCCTATGCCCTCCCCCTTTCCTAAGGCTCCCTCATCCCAAAAAAACCTGTTTCAAAAACTCAAAGCTGCCCTTCCCAACTTAACTGAAAACTCCTCCCTGCAACCCCGTCCTGGCCGCTCTACAAACAAGTCCGCCCAAGGATGAAAGGCAGTCTCCCTCCCCACAAAAAGTGGGTTATTTTCCTTAGCCCTGGGATGAGGCTCCCCCCTCCTGTAATTAATTGATTTTTTTAATGTTAAGGATTTGTAGATTTTATATTTGTTTTTAGATAGTAAATGGCACAAGGGGGGGTGGTGGTTTAATATTGTTATGTTTTAATGGGTTTTTAATTGGTTTTACAGTGATACCTCATACAACGTCCAAACTTGGTTCCACAAGTTTGGACTTTATACGGATTTGGACTTTGTATGAGGCATGCAAAATCCTAGCCGCGATGCCTCATACAATGTCCAAATCCTTGCCTCGTACAACGTCGTTTCCATAGAGATACATTGTACTGTAAACAGCACAGACTTCAGGGCAAAGTCAAGGAAACAGACAGGAAACTGACAGAACTTTAAGAAATCATTGTCTAAAGGCTAAATACATTACAAAAACATGTCAAACAACCCTGATGGTCCAAGAACCTGAAGAATGCTGCAAAAATCCCAGGAATGCTTCCAAAAATTCTGACAAAAAATTCAAAAAAATCCAAAATCATGCTCAAAACCACTCCTAAACACTCTTTGCCTCGTGCAAAACCCACAAGAGCAATGCACTGTGTTCTGCCTTTTATACTGCCCAGGCACAATGCAACCTGAGGAAAACCCAATGCCTCATACAAAGTCGCAGCGACTTTGTATGAGGCAACTTTTTTCAAGGAATTAGGTGATGTTGTATGAATTCGATGTTGTACGAAGCGGACTTTGTATGATGTATTACTGTATATTGGTTTTAACTTGTGTACACCGCCCCAGAGTCCATTGGATAGGGCGGTATATAAATCTATTAAATTAAAATTAAATGAGGGTAGCCGATTACCTCTGCGGTTCATGGGCCGAACTCGGACCGCCACTTTCACCTTGGTATCCGACATCTTCTCTCGCCCCGTGGGAAGTGGTGGGGGGATATATTTTTTTTGGGGGGTCCCCCCCTTTCCTTCTCTCCGCCCCGAGTCTCTGCTGCAGTGCTTCTTCACACAACTCTCGCCTCCTCTCCCTCAGAAAAGGAGGGAAAGAAGCCCAAACTAGCGCCTCCTCACACCAGCCGCCCAGGCAAGCCTCCGGGGGAGCCTCCCACAGAAGACGACGACAGGGAAAACGAAGCGCCAGAGTCCATCTCAAGACGGGGGAAAGGCAACGCACGTAGAAATGAGGGGATTTCCCCCCCCCCCCCCCCGAAGAACCAGGCGGAGGAAAACTGAGTCGCCTCAGCCTCGCCTCGGCGACAAGCCTCGCTGCCCGCTCCCCCAGCCTCGCGCCTGAAGGTGGTGCTGCTGCTGCCGCTGCTGCCGCCGCCGCCGCTCCATCCCAACCGCCATCTTCCAACCCCAGAGAGTCTCCCTCCCGCCGCTCTCTCCCTCCCACCTCGCTCGCCTCTCTCTCCTCTCCTCTCAGTCGGTGCTGCTGAGATTCCAAGCTCCCCAGAGAAGGAGGCGGGGTGTGGGGGAGAGAGGCGCTAGATGGGAGTGCGACGGAGTCACGGAGATAGCCGAGCCCCTTCGGACCAAAAGGGCGGGGGGAAGAAGGGGAGGGGATTTAAAAAAAAAAATGTTCACAGACAGGAGGCGCCCCTAACGGTCGTGCGCGTGAGCCGTCCTTTTCGGCCTTGCAGGGGGACGGGGAAAGCCGCCGGTGGATTTGCGCAGGCGCACTCGGTCGGATGGGCCGAATCGTTAGAGCCACTAGGTAAAGGGTTGGGAAGGGACTGCTGGCGGAGGAGGGGGGACCAGTACCCGCCGCCTTCCCGATTCCTCGGAGATGGATGACTGTGGCAATAGCAATCTCTCTCTCTCTCTCACACACACACACACACTCACACACACACACACACACACACGGATGACAGTGGCAATAGCAATCTCTCACTCTCACACACACAAAACACACACATGGATGACAGTGGCAATAGCAATCTCTCTCACACACCCACACACAAAACACCCACACACATGGATGACTGGCAATAGCAATCTCTCTCTCTCTCACACACACACACACACACACACACACACACACACACATGGACGACAATGGCAATAGCAATCTCTCACTCTCACACACACAAAACACACACACATGGATGATAGTGGCAATAGCAATCTCACTCTCACACACCCACACACAAAACACCCACACACATGGATGACTGGCAATAGCAATCTCTCTCTCTCTCTCACACACACACACACATGGATGACAGTGGCAATAGCAATCTCTCACTCTCACACACACACATGGATGATAGTGGCAATAGCAATCTCACTCTCACACACCCACACACAAAACACCCACACACGGATGACTGGCAATAGCAATCTCTCTCTCTCTCTCTCTCACACACACACACACACACACACACACACACACGGATGACAGTGGCAATAGCAATCTCTCACTCACACACACAAAACACACACACATGGATGATAGTGGCAATAGCAATCTCACACACACACACAAAACACACACACATGGATGACTGGCAATAGCAATCTCTCACACATACACAAAACACACACACACATGGATGACAGTGGCAATGGCAATCTATAACTCACTCTCATACCCACACACAAAACACACACACACATGGATGACTGGCAATAGCAATCTCTCTCTCACACACACACACACACAAAACACACACACATGGATGACAGTGGCAATGGCAATCTATCACTCTCTCACACACACCCACACACACACAAAACACACACACATGGATGACTGGCAATAACAATCTCTCACTCACACATACACACAAAACACACATGGATGACAGTGGCAATGGCAATCTATCACTCACTCTCATACCCACACACAAAACACACACACACATGGATGATAGTGGCAATAGCAATCTCACATACACACACAAAACACACACACATGGATGACTGGCAATAGCAATCTCTCACACATACACAAAACACACACACACATGGATGACAGTGGCAATGGCAATCTATAACTCACTCTCATACCCACACACAAAACACACACACACATGGATGACTGGCAATAGCAATCTCTCTCTCTCTCACACACACACACACACAAAACACACACACATGGATGACAGTGGCAATGGCAATCTATCACTCTCTCACACACACCCACACACAAAACACACACACATGGATGACTGGCAATAACAATCTCTCACTCACACATACACACAAAACACACATGGATGACAGTGGCAATGGCAATCTATCACTCACTCTCATACCCACACACAAAACACACACACACATGGATGACTGGCAATAGCAATCTCTCTCTCACACACACACACACACACAAAACACACACACATGGATGACAGTGGCAATGGCAATCTATCACTCTCTCACACACACCCACACACAAAACACACACACATGGATGACTGGCAATAGCAATCTCTCACTCACACATACACACAAAACACACACAAACATGGATGACAGTGGCAATGGCAATCTATCACTCTCACACACCCACACACAAAACACACACACACATGGATGACTGGCAATAGCAATCTCTCTCACATTCTCTCTCTCACACACACTCCCTCTCCCTATGACTGCAGTGGCTTAGTGGTTAAGACGCTGAAAGCAAGAAATTGCAAGTAGATAAATAGGTACCACTACTTTGGTGAGAAAGTAAGCAGCATTCCGTGCACTCCGGTGACTAGTCATGCCTGCCACATGTCCACGGAAACCTCTGCAAACCAGGGCCATAGCCAGGGGGTTAGAAGTTTGCCCACCCTCAAACTTCCAGCTGCTTATATATATGACATACTGTATATATATGACATTGTTGCCTGTCCTGAAAAAATATTCGCCCAGGCTCGTGCTGAACATAGGGACAGGTCCTTGTGCGCCCGTGACTGGAGCCCCCCAGAGGTGAGCAAAAGTATGTCACTTGGCAGCTACAATCAGTGATGCACTGCAAAAAATTTTACTACCTACTCTGTGGGCTGGCCAAATCTGTGGGCTGGGCGAGGCCAAACATCATGCATTATGAGCTATGGAGGTGGGTGTGGCCAACCAAGTGGGTGTGGCCTAATCCGCTACCGGTTCTGCAAAACCTGCTGCAGTGCATCACTGGCTACAATCCATAACATCATGCAGTACCCCCTCCCCCCATAGGCACCCCCCTCCCTCCTTGTCCAGCACCCTTTTAGCATAGCCAGCGCAGCCTTGTATTTGCCCACCCACATCTAGAATCCTGACTATGGCCCTGCTGCAAACACAGACAGCACTGGCTCTTTGGCTATCAGCAGAGATGAGCACCGCACCCTAGAGTCGGCCAGCCACACCACAACTGGCTTTCGAGCAGTTATTTAGTTATTTATTATTATACTTATAACCATGCACTGTCTGGGTGGTTCACATAACGTTTTGTCTCCAACATGCTGGGTACTCATTTTACCGAGCTTGGAAGGCTGGGTCAATCTTATACCCGTTAAGATCGAACTCACAACATCCTGGCTGCAGTACAGCAGTTTAACCACTGCACCACCAGTGTCAAGTTAAAGAAAGGGGTGGAAAGTGATTTAAAAACTCACAGCATGCTAGGCAGCAAGGCTATGTTTAAAAGATGCAAATAGGGAGAGAGGCTGCTTTTAGAGGAAAATGCAGCGGCGTGAGCTTAACGGTGGCTGGGAGGAAAGGCGAGTGTTGCAACATGGGGAAAACTTGGGATAAACAAGAGACTTTCCCCCTTTTTAAGAAAGAGCATGTGATCCCAAATTATGAGGCTAGAAATCAATGGTCACTGCAATTGGTTCCTACTGTGTTTTAACACAGGATCAGGGTCACATTGAAGTCATGACTAATCAGTTAATAAATCAATACAAGGCAATAGTCCAACTGGCTGGCATGTTGGCATTACCTTTAGTACCAATCTGCAATAAAAACTATTTTAGCAAAGGTAAAGGTTTCCCTTGCTCGAAAGCCAGTCGTATCCGACTCTAGGGTGCAGTGCTCATCTCTGTTTCAAAGCCGAAGAGCCAGCACTGTGCTTCTGCAGATGTTTCCGTGGTCATGTGGCAGGCATGACTAGACACCGGAGCGCACGGAACGCTGTTACCTTCCCACCGAAGTGGTCCCTATTTATCTACTTGCAATTTCTTGCTTTCAAACTGCTAGGTTGGCAGGAGCTGGGACAAAGACGGGAGCTCATCCCGTTCTTTATTTCCTCCACATCTCTCGCCCCAATTGCCTTCCTATCCCTTTCCCAACTTTTCTCTTTCCAAAATGTGGTTACATTCAAGGGTCATCCTGTAAAATACTTTTTTTCCCATCTCACAGTAACAAAACTTTCTATGGATGGAATACATGCTATATCTCCTAACAACAACTTTTTTTTGCCATCCAGTTTTTCTAGAGTTACGCTTGGTTAAAAATGGGGGTTTGGGGTTGGGGAGAGACCTAAATGGCTGACTTGTTACTGAGATGCAACTTTCTGTAGGATTTGTGTGTCAGGAAGAGTGACCCAGTTGTGGTTTCCAACCCACCAACTGCAGTCTGGTTACCCAGATTATTCAAAGTGCTTGACACACATTTATCTCTGTAATCCTCACAACAGTAAATCAACTCTTCTCTGGGTAGAGCTGTCAGGAGGCTGAGGAATAATGCATTGCCGAAGATCTTCCCTTGGGACTGGAGAATGGAAAGGATCACCCTCTGATCTCTGCTATAGGTCAGGGGATGTAAGGCTCCTGGAATGTATTGTGGTTTACTTAATGACAGCAAAGCACACCAGCCCAGATTGGATATTAGCTAGATAGTGAATTTGCTTGCTTGCTTGCTTCCTTATTTGTGACTTGTCTAATAGTAATAATAATAATAATAATAATAATATTGTGTTAGAAATTATTCTGGGTTGAAAGGATTTTTGCTGGAGAAGCTCAACTCAGGGAACACCTGAATAAGGTGTTCTTATCTTTAATAAGGCTCCTTTCATGTCCCCAAGAGCTGGGACAGAGATGGGCACTCAATCCATCATGTAGTACCCGGGTCTCAAACTGCAGGCTTGCCGGCCTTCCAGCCAGCACTGAACCACCACAGCCCCTTGTCTAATTGTGAGACTGTTTTTAAACTTCTGAATGGTATTTAGAACATTGTAGTTACTGATAGGTGGTAGATAATACTGATCATATTTTTGTACTTTTTGGTTTGTTGAAGGTATAACTACAGTGATGCCTCATACAACGTCCAAACTTGGTTCCACGTTTAGACTTTATGCGGATTTGGACTTTGTCTGAGGCATGCAAAATCCTAGCTGCGATGCCTCGTACAACGTCCAAATCCTTGCCGTGATGCCTCGTACAACGTCGTTTCCATAGAGATACATTGTACTGTAACAGCACAGACTTCAGGGCAAAGTCAAGGAAACAGACAGGAAACTGACAGAACTTTAAGAAATCATTGTCTAAAGGCTAAATACATTACAAAAACATGTCAAACAACCCTGATTGTCCAAGAACCTGAAGAATGCTGCAAAAATCCCAGGAATACTTCTAAAAATTCAGATGAAAAAATTCAAAAAAAAAATCCAAAATCACTCCTAAACACTCTTCACCTCATGCAAAACCCACAAGAGCAATGCACGCATGTGTCCTGCCTTTTATACTGCCCAGGCACAATGCAACCTGGGAAAACCCCAATGCCTCATACAAAGTCGAGCAACTTTGTATGAGGTAACTTTTTCCAAGAAATTAGGCGATGTTGTATGAATTCGATGTTGTACGAAGCGGACTTTGTATGAGGTATTACTTTATCTTTAATGTTTAAGTTTTCCTTGGGTCTACAGATGTTCTTGGATGTTCAATTTCCAGAAGCCCTGATCAGCAGGTGTACTGGCTTGGGCTTGTGGTAATTGAATTCCAAGAATAACTGGAGGCCCAAGGTTGAGAAACTCTGGTATCTTATAAGGGCGTATGCCATGCAGTGCTGAAATGGAAATCTTTTAAAAAGAGCAACAGAATGATGGTAGCCCAACAGTGGCAATTTTTCCCTTTGTAAACTTAGATACACAGACAGTGTATGGGTGCCACAATAGCACCTGAACTCATAAGGGGGTTTTACTGTTTATTTTTTACAGCACTGCATTACTGTACTTAAGTGCTTAAATGCTATGCTATTTAAAAATATTTTTCGTCTTCTTCCGTGTCTAGGCCAGACCTGAAACTGCCAAAATGAAGATACCTTTTGGTGAGTTCATTCTGCAACTCCCTTCACCTGATCTAGTGTGAGAAAGATTAGTCAGCAACACACGGTTGCTGTTAGCAGGGTATGCACGATTGTGATTCAAAATACCACAATCTTCAAGGAGGCTCTTTCTGTGTACCTAAAAAATAATTTTTGGAATAAATATTCTAAGTACAGTACTTATTCCTGGACTTCATGCTTCAGCAATGTACAGATGAGGACAGCACTATTAATCTGTATGTGTAGCATTCTTGCACACTCACTCACATCCCAATAAATCCCTGCTAGGGTATTTAAAATGGACCCCTTTCTGTAAAAAATGGCTCGTCTCCATTTGCAGCAAAGAGCCAGTGCTGTCTGCATCTCTAGAGGTTTCCATGGTCATGTGGCAGGCATGACTAGACACTGAAGTGCATGGAACAATGTCACCTTTCCCCACCAAAGCCTATTTATCTACTTGCAATTTCTTGCTTTTGAACTGCTAGGTTGGCAGGAGCTGGGACAAACGACAGGCATTCACTCCGTCTCGAACAGCTGACCTGCCAACCTTCTGGTTGTCAAGCTCAACGTCTTAACCACTAAGCCACTGCAGCCCCTTTGCCTGCCAAAACCTCCCCATATTTTCCTGCTTTAAGCCAATTTTGCCCTTTGGCTGACTTTTGGGATCATAGTTTAAAGCAGCAGAGAGCGTGGCAGGAGAAGAGAGTGGAATTTTTCCCTTCCCCTGTTGATTTCTCTTAGCATAATTTAAAAAATCTTCCTTCTACTTATCAAATGTTTAAGTATGCATGCACACACAGTGTACCCTTGCCTCAACAGGGATTAGTCAGAATTAGTCTAGAATTCAGCAGAAGGATGGTGGGTAATGATTGGACTCTTAGATAAAGACTCGCTGTGAGCAGCCTAGGGTCAAGTGTTTGAGAGACCATTACATGCCCAAGGTTACACCTATGGTTGGATACCTATGTATAAATGGCATAAGAAGAACCAGCTATAACTTTTAAGCATCTCATCTTAATGCACAGCATACAGTTAAGAGGGTGTCCATAGGCAGAGAGCAGTAAATGTTATGGTGTGGCTAACTGTTTTGAAAAAATGCTGCAAATGGTCACAAGTAGCCTGAAAATCCCTGCCAGAGAAGCTTTAAAGTGAAAAAGAAAAGTCCAGCTCACAATCTAATCTGTAGTTAAAAATAATCTCCTCCATGAGACGAATATTTGGTGGGAATTAACTAGCTGTCCATTGATTTATCATGTCTTTTTTATGACTGCCACTTAACCATTCAAATATGTATGACTTTCTGATGTTCCTGCTAAGAAAACAACAAACATCTACAGTATTCTATTTTTTTAATCCAGTAAATTTAAGTTTATTGAAAGAGTTGTTGTTGTTCAGTCGCACAGTCGATTCCGACCCTTTGCGACCCCATGGACCATTTTCCTCCAGGCACCTCTATCCTCCACCATCCTCCTCAGGCCACCCAGCTCTGTGCCCATTGTGTCCACAATACCATCTAGCCATCTCATCTCTGGACGCCCCCTTCTTCTTTTGCCCTCTACCTTTCCCAGCATCAAGGCCTTCTCAAATGAGTCCTCTCTTCTCATTTGATGTCCAAAGTACTTTAGCTTCATCTTCACTATTTGTCCCTCCAATGAACAGTCAGGGTTGATTTCTTCTAATATTAACCTATTTGTTCTCTTTGCTGTCCAGGGGACTCTCCGGACTCTCCTCCAACACCACATTTCAACGGCATCTATTCTTCTGCGCTCAGCTTTCCTAATGGTCCAGCTCTCACACCCATACATTACCATCGGGAATACTATTGCTTTGACTATGTAAATTTTTGTTTTCAAAGTGATGTCTCTGCTTTTCACTATATTCCCCAGGTTTCTCATAGTTTGTCTCCCCATAATCAGTCGTCTTTTTATTTCATGGCTACAGTCGCCATCTGCAGCGATCTTAGATCCCAGGAAAGTAAAATCTGTCACTGCTTCTACTTCTTCCCCACATTATAGTTTCAAAGAACAGAAGACAGAGGAGGTAAGTTTCTTTTATTTAATTCAAGCTTGTATCAGTTTTGTAAATGCTACTAAGGCGCTGTGTTTTCTAATAGGCAGACAAGAACAATAAACTATGCTGTGTGAGAAAGAGAAGGATGCTGACATTCTTAACACAATCTTTTCTGCTAATGCAAAAAAATAAAAATAAAAAAAATAGTGATTAAGCATGAAGTCAGATACTGTACTCCAACCTCCTAATATGAGAGGCTCCTTCTCTACCCCTTTGACTTGAGTTCTTTTCCCTCTGTTCTGTTCCAGATCTGAAAAATGAATTGCTTATCCCTAAAAAGCAATTAACAGCCAGTCAGTTCATGACATGCACAACATAAATGAGTGAGAGCTGTGGACAGGACAAGACTTCCATTATTTGCCCCTCCCTCAAAAACTTTCACTCTCTTCATCATTATGATAAAGAATGTCTGGTATGCAAGTTTGGCTGGAACAGATCCCTGCAGTTCTATTGTGAAGATAAATTCTGAATTGAGACTAGGGGCTTCTTGTGAAACAAAGCAGGAGCCCAGTTTCTAAGCATCATTATCATGTTATTATTTATGTATTCAGGACAAATGTATTTTTTAAATTACGGTTTTAGAAATTGGCATATATAGAAAGGAATGAAGTCTGGCCAGGCTATGGTAATGGAGTAGACCATACTGCCAGCAACACAGAGTGTCAGGCAGCAGTTAACTGACCTGACAACCCTGAGGATTAACGGCCTTGGGTGGCAAAGTCCACAGGGAAGGGTGATGGTCCCCAAATGGATTAAACCCCACTTGAATCCATCTAGAATCCATCTAGAACTTACTTTTTAAAAGTTGGATTGGAAAAAAAAATTAAATGGGATTATATCTACATGCAACATTTTTTCCCCTAACCTATTACTTGTTAAATATTTGGGACTGAAAATTTCATTAGCCCAAGCTAATGGACAAGGAAGTCCCAAAACATGTAGAGATAACCAAGCTGGTGAATACTGGCATATAACATGTTTTCTGATTTACCATAAATTCTACAAACTCTTCAACAGTTTCTAAACGGTGTCTTATCCCATTACAAGGATGCAAAGGAGAGACAGCAATTTACTTTAGTGGAGATATCTCCTGCTTTGAGCTCAATCTAAGCCTTTCCTAGGGATCTTTTATAAGGAAGGCCTTATGTAAAGAATCAATGTGTATCCAATCATGTTGAATGTTAATTTTTCATCTCTGTTAGGGTCTGGAGTGCGGGCAGCTGGCAGACAACACAAAACGCCAGGTCCTAGGACAACCAGGCAACAGGCCGAACAGTAACTGAATCTCAGTCTAGAGTCCAAGTGAAACAGAGATGCAGGATTAGTCCAAGCGACAAAAACGTAGTAAAAAAAAGCCAGATGTCAGGTGACCAGGAGGACACGGCAGAGAATCCTCAGGGGCTGGAGCAAGGCAAGGCCTGAATTCCAGGAACAAGGATCCAGGCAAGGCAAAACAACAGTCCACAGGAACTGGGCAGGGAGTATTCAGGAGCAGGAGGAGCAAGGCAGATCTTCTGGAGCAGAAACCAGGAGCAGGGCAGAGATTTTCCAAACCAGGAACAAGGCAAGCAACCCAAGAGCCAAGCAACTGTCAGCCTGCTGACCTTCATTGCTGAGGCTGCTTCTGAGAGGAAGGCTCTGTTCTTATATAGCTAAGCCACCCAATTCAGATTTGTAGATGTTTTCTGCAAATGCTTCCTAATTCAGCAAACAAAATATGAAGGAAGAGCTTCTTCCAATAGTAAAACTCATAAATGGATTTGGGAGAGGAAGTCTAAGTGTGAATGCTGATAGAAGAAGAGTTGTTACGATGGGGGAAATAGTTCTGCATTTGCTATCTTCTCCTTCTCCAAAAGTGCAGATTTCCTCACTTGTGTTAGGAGAATATTCAGTATATTAGACCGAATAGAAGTTACTGATTTTAATTAACACAGTTCTGAACAACAGGAAACATTTGCTAGGCAAAGAACTAAATACATTTTGTAACAGATAATACTAAAACTGCATAACGTTAAGCAATCTGGGGGGGAAATTACATCGCATAACGTTGAAATCCTATGGGATGTATCGCATAATGTTCGCTGAAGCCTGTGCCAGTTACAGTGTATCTCTATGGAGTTTTAACGTTATGCAATTCATCCCATAGGATTTTAACATTATGCAATGCATGTATTGCATAATGTTAAAAATCGGATAACACTAAGACTTGTGGAACTAAGTTTTAGTGTTATCCGGTGTTCTACTGTACCATGATTTGAAATTGACATTTACTCCACCTAATCATTGTTATGGGATGCAGTAGTGCTCAGGGTGAAGAAATACCACTGTTGTCTATTTTGTCATGTAGCATATAGTACCTAGTCTTTTATCCAGGCATTGATACAAGGCTAGATTCACCATTATATACATATCTGGCCGGACATCCCGCTACGGTAACGGAGTATGGTTAAGCCGCAGTTAATTAACCTGACTCCCTAAAGGGGCCAATGGCTACAGGCGGATGAGCACCTTTAGGTTGGATGATGGTCTCCTCAGTGGAGGAAATGCTGTAATTTGGGCACCCCTGGTTTAAGCAGAGAAAATGGCAGCCTAAAATTTATCTCATTCTGTTCCAAACACATCTGTTGCAAAACAGATTGCACGGCATGTTTTACTTCTGCTTCCGGTGGGAGGAACCATGTGACTGGCCCGCTGAACCACTTGATCAGCTCGCTGAACCCCGTGACAGGCCCGCAACCCGAAAAGTTTGGACACCCCTGCCGTATACCATTGTCAGGCAGAAAATGCAACAAGATTCCATCAGAACATGCAGTGGTGGGGAAAAGAAACAGATGTTATGACTCATGGTTTATTTGAAGCGAAAGCCACATGCCAGAAGGTGTGGCCAAGGATTTCTTGCTCACTCTCTTGAGGCCCCAAACTATACAATGAGTTGTGTTGATAATGTTGTTATGGTTTATTTTATGCAGTACTTTAAAATTTCTATAGTTAAACCTGTTAAACCACATTTCCCCTAGTGCAAAAGCTTTCTGAGCCTTTATGAAATCCTTTCGTTGATCTGTTTAGGCTCTCCTAAGTTGGATTTAAACAAAATCTCAAATGGAAAGTACAGTGAAACCTCATACAACAATCGCCCAGTATAGCAACAAAATCGCATAACAATTAGGTTTTGGAGGGGAAATGGCGTCTCGCATAACTTGTACAACAATTTTTCAATGGGAAAAACCACATAGCAAAAAAAAATCATTGTATGATGCATCCCATAGGGAAAATCGCTATACGATGCATGTATCATATAGCAATTGTTTCATACAACGAGTGGAACGGATTAAAATCTTTGTATGAGGTACCACGGTACTTTTTAAATAAACCATGAAGTAAATCACAGGTGGAGGCAACAGGGATTCAAAAGAGCCTCTGCACCAAAGGGAGGGGGGAGGGACCTTTTCCACTGATTATTCCTCCAGCAGCCCTCAGTGACTTCTTCACCCACATAATCCTAAAAGCCCCTCCAATTTAATTGTCCCATGCAGATTCTCAAGGCCACAAGAAGTTGCAGGAGATCACCCAGTTCATTCAACTGCACAGAAGAAAATGCTAGCTCTGGCAAAAGATCATGACTTTCTCCCCATTAAGATTTCTAAGAAAAAAATCTTTGTATAGTCCCTTCTGAGTTCTTCCTGAGTGACTTCCTTAATTTATCATTAAAATGTTGTGCAAAATAAAAAGTTCTGCTAGAAAGACCAAAGGGGAAAACCCCACTGCATATTTTGCAGTCTTGAGGACTACAAATATTAAATTCTTATTCTTCAAGTGCCATATTCAATTCTGAGTATTGGTAATCATCATGGTGATCAACAATGAAGAATGTCCTGTAAACCATATAATACAGTGGCCTTCCACTTGCCTTCTGTATCAGTGTGAAATCCATACCACTGATCCCGTTCTGGTCCTGTGGTTTTTTTGGCACACAAAGTCCTCATCAGCCCCAGGCCAGTATTGATGAAGCTGCTGCCCTCAATCAATATGGATTCAACTGGGATTTAATCCACTTGGGGACCATCACCCTTCCCTATGAAGTTGGCCACTCAAGGCCATTCGTCCTCAGGGTTGTCAGGTTACTTAATTACCGCCTGACAATCAGTGTTAAGTTGCAGGCAGTATGGTTTACTCTATTACCATATCTGGATACCCTGGCCAGATTGGCAAATCTTCAATTATCCAATAATACAGTGGTTACTCACATAACGAACGCATTGCATAGTGAAAAATGTGCATAATAAAGCGTTCGTTATGCAAAGGTGATACCCCGCATAATGAAATTTTTTTCGTTATGTGAGGTTTTTGGTAACCGGGGTATACCCGCTTAATGAACTTTTCCCCCCGTTATGTGGGGTATCTCCCATAGGGAACCGCATAATGGGGAAAAACGCATAGCGATGAGCTCCATGGAGCAGAGTTTTTTCGTTATGCGGGGTTCTACTGTAAAAGGTTCCTTAATCTCATCTCAGTAACTTTCTAAAATATTTGGATTCTGTGATCTGTCTTAACCTGGGATTAAAACCAAACCAAACTCCAAATCATATTTTGGTTGAGTTTTCTGGCCCCACTTGAATTCCAAGGTACTGAAGGATAGTTTAATATTTGTTTAATGCAGTGTGACTCTTACAGTTATTATTCTTCTGAGTCTAGACCAGACGTGAAACTGGCAAAATGAAGACACCTTTTGGTGAGTTCATTCTGCAGTTCCTTTCGCCTGACCTAGTGTGAGAAAGATTAGCCGGTAACACAAGGTGGCCATTACCAGGGTATGCCTGATTATGGTTCAAAAATACCACAATTTTTGAGGAGGCTCTTACATAAGTCAAATAAAGTCTTCACATAATTCTGTTCATTGTTACATGCCAAGTCACATAAATGGTTGTGATGCCAAATTCCTATACTGACTTCTTAACTAGTGGCAATTTGCTGCTGAAATTTATACTGATGGACCTACATTGGCATACCTGACTTGTAGGATTGTGGCCATCAATTTAAACCAAAGATGTGCCACTAATTTCCAGATCTTGTTGTTTCTTTAAATTATTATTATTATTGTGCCATATCCAATTGTGAATATTGGCAATCATCATGACGATCAACCATGAAGACTGTCCTTCGAATATAATGCCGTGGCCTTTCCTCTGCCTTCCGCATCGCAGCATGACCCCTGTACCACTGATCCAGTTCCGTGAGTCACTTTCTGGTCCTGAGCCCTGTTAGCACGCAAAGTCCTCATCCAATATTGATTAGGTTGCTGCCCTCCATCAAAATGGATTCAAGTGAGATTTAATTCACTTGGGGACCATCACCCTTCCCTGTGGACTTTGCCAAGGCTGTTAGTCCTCAGGGTGGTCAGGTTAGTTAATTGCTGCCTGACGCTCGGCATTGAGTCTCTGGCAGTATGGTAGTACCATAGCAAGATAACTTGGCCAGACATTGTATAGTCATTTAAACTATAGCTCCCAGAATCCCTGCAGCCAGCATGCTATGGATGCAGGGTGCTATAGATACAGCTATAGTAATAACAAGGAGAACTGCTCACAGACAGCTAACATATTTAGTATGGAGCAAGCTGTACTATAAAAGGCACACCCAGTAGAACAAAGCCTTTCTCTTGTGCCCTAGGTAGGCATGTTTGCACTAGCATAACATAGTTCCAACATACAGTAGAACCCCACATAATGAAAAAACTCTGTTCCATGGAGCTCTATGCTATGCGGTTCCCTATGGGAGATACCCCGCATAACGGGGGGAAAAGTTCATTAACTGGGGCTCCCATTAAGCGGGTATACCCCAGTTACCCAAAAAAAAAACCTGCATAATGAAAAATTCATTATGCAGGGTATTGCCTTTGCATAACAAACGCTTCATTATGTGAATTTTTCGCTATGCAATGCGTTCGTCACCACTGTATTTGTGATGTCTCTCTGTGTGCATATTAGCCGGTCTTAGGACACAGAAGTGAGTCATCACCCTTTTCCCACCATCTTGAACATGCCCTTTCTTTGTCCTGTTTTTCATTCTAAAATGCCTTACCATGATGACAATGGAACACAGCCAGTGAAGGCAGCAATTCCCCATGTGGCAGAACTGACTTAAGTTTCTAGATCCTGAAAAAGTTGACATTTTAAAAGCAACTCATTCCAGAACCTACTATGTTTAAAATGTGGTGCATTGTCATTACTTCCCATGACCAGTGAAGTTTTAAAAATAACTAATTGCACTACTTATTCCTTTTTCATCGCTTTCCATTACTTCAAGAAAACCAGTAAGATTGGCTATAGAATGATTGAAAATTCCTTTCCAAATGAGTATTTTTAAAGTAACTGGAAAATGCTACTAATGTTATATCACTCCATTCATTACATTTTTGTGAGTACAGCTTCATTACACTCTTGTTATCAAATCAGACAGATGAAAAGCTAATTACAAGTGCCTGTTCCATTAACTCATTACTTCCAAGCAGCACTGATTCTGTAGCTGACTCTGAATGAAATTTCTGAGGATTAAAACATATTCACAATTATAATTTTACTAATACGGAAGATAAACTATTGGGTTGCCCAAGCATGGAAGCAATCTGGCTCAAAACAGACAGTACTTTTATATAAGCCTTCTAAAACAAGAGAAAGGAATCCTATCCAGAGCCTAATGAAGAATGTAGCAAAGTTGTGCTGTCCCATGGAAATGGTTAACAGCACAAACCTGTAAACCTCTGCTAAGAAATAATTCTCATTGCATTCAATGGGAACAGAATTAGAGCTGTACATTTACCTCAGATCACTTGGACCAGAGATGAAGAAGCTCTTGGACTCGATATTTTAAACTCATAGCAAACTCAGACAGCACAATTAATAGTAGGGACTGTGAAAGTTGCAAAGTCCAAAAAGTCTGAAAGGACCAATTTTTTACACAATTAAGCTGGATTGACTTTTACTACAGCTAGGAGGGGGTTTGTATCAGCTTTCCCCACATGACTTGTGGAGCTATGCACAAAGGCCTTCCATGTATTCTTCGTGTTATCCAGTTGACTGGATCCATCCAAGTGGTGTGAAAATATCTCCTAACACCGTGATGATGAACCTTGGCACTCCAGCTGTTCTTGGACTTCAATTCCCAGAAGCCCACGTCCGTGTGAATCCACACAAATGGCTTTACTATACGTACACAGTGGATTTACAGGGACTTAGGCTTCTGGGAAATGAAGTCCAAGAACAGCTGGAGTGCCAAGGTTTGCCATCACTGTTCCAACATTTCATCTAGCAGTATATACTTTTAAGGAATGATCACCACCATCTAAAACAATCAGAGAATTATCAGCTGTAAAGGCTAATGCCAATGGGTAAGAGAGACCCTGGGTAATAATGGGTTTGCATAGGGTGAATTCTTCAGGTTTCCCTAGGCAGAATGCTGCTTGGTTATAAGTGTCTGTGATTACTATATAACCTTCCCTGCTGAAGGTCACACCACTAGCACATATCTTGGATGGAAAGAAAAGGCTCAGGCCAAAACTGTCCACTTGACCAATGACCTGCATGTTAGGACTGAAGACTTTCAGCCTTGTGCTGCCACAGCTGGGTCCTTTTGCTGTCAAATGTTCTATGACAGCAATGGCTCCAGAGGTCTGTGAAACAGCCACTTTTCTTGGGTTGCACAAGTCAGAATGCAATTTTTTCACTCCCTTCAATTCTCCCTTTTTAAAGTCAGCTGCCAAGCAATACAGAATACCTGTCCCTGAATCAGTCATGATAACATCATTATCAGGTGTCGTATCCAGACCCCACGGTAAACAAAAAGACTCCCAAATAGCTAGCTTGCCTCTCCCGTTAAAATCAAACACTTTTACTGAACGATCCCCGCTGTCTGTGACGACGACGTGATTATCCAGGGTGATTGTGACATCATTCGGGTACCTGATGTCATTTCCTGCCTGTCCTCTTTCTCCAAACTGTTGGATGCAGTCCCCAGTGAAAGTAAACAGCTTAACCCTCTTCTTGCCGTCGTGAGCCACTGCGACACAGCCAGACCTCTGACACGCAGCCAACCCTGTGGGATTGATCAGGGTTCCCCATCCTCCGAAAGAAAGGGTGAACGTGAAGACCTGAGATGGCAGGGCAGCCACGTCTTCCGTTGTCTTTGCAATGGTCCTTCCTGAAACTGAAGCCTGAGCAGTTGAAGAAGGGCTCAAGATTTCTATCAGGTGCATCAGTGGCAAGCAGTCACTGGTCTCGGTCGATTTGCAAGCTCTGCGGCAGAATGGGCACTCCAGTTTAAAAGTCCGGGGGTGGGCCAGAGACACGACACATTCAAAACACATAACATGCCCACATGGTAAATTCCTTGGCCGGTGTTTCCTTTGCTGGTTGTATTTTTCAAAGCACACCTTGCATTCAAGCAGACTATCCTCAGTCTGGTCTGCCAGCTCTGTCATGCTTTTTATTTTCTTAGTGCTCTGGGAAGTCATTCGTGCCACTTTTAAGAGGATTGTTGCTGTGGCTGTGGAAGGCTAGGCCGTCTAGTCACATTGGTACAGTCACGAGACTCTCTTACACCACAGGCCTTGCCACAGATCACAGTGAACACTGACAGCTGCAAAACAGGAGGAATGCTTTGGTTGTTACTTGCTGCCCTCTGGAGGAAATGTGCCTTAAAAACAAGAGGGTCAAAAGACTGCCAGTTCTATGATACCATTGGTTGTGTCTGGAGAGAGCCACAAGACTGCCAGTTCTAGGATATCGTGGGTCGTGTCTGGATTCCTTTGTTCCCACCAGAGCTTTGGCTTAAGGGGGAAAGGATAAAATATTTACCAACCTGAACAAAATGGATCCAAAGAGCTGCGATGTATCCACATGAATGTGTTTGTACCAATTCATTCCCACAAATCTGGGGTCCCAATTCATAGCATTGTTTCACTGATCAACAGTTGATTAAATTCCACTTGAATAAATAAAGGCACCAGGGATAAAGTTTGTTTTAATGGTGTTGGCTGTGTTGTGGAGTTCAGTGCAATCAAGGTTTGTATGTTAAAGTCCTTGACTTCAGATGTATCCAAAATCAACCATTTGGGCAGCTTTAATTTTTTTTTTACTAAGTATTAATTATTTACCTACAGATCAGATATCACCTTTGCTTTGAGAAGGCTGTCTTTGTTGCTGTCTTCTGCATTTTTCTTACATGCTCACTTTACTTCTACATCTCCTTTCCCCAGGGATTATTTTCTCTCGTATGCTGCTTTTTTATCCTTCTTTTGTCTTTCTTCTACTTGCATAGAGTATTTGAAAGCAAAATAAAGGCAATTTTCGTCATCTTGATAGAAGATGGGCAACTGTGGCCTTTCAGTTAGATTACTATTCTCAGCAGGCATAGCCAGCATAAGGGGAAATGTGAGTTGTAGCTCAAAAACTTGGAAGGGCAGTTTCCCCATCTATTCTTTAATATCTTTAAAGTACCCTCTCTGTATGTGCTTAGCCATGAACCAGAACCTATTCTACACAACTCTTAAATTTCTGGGTGTACAATGGAAATGGTGTGTATAAATTTCAGGAAAACAATAGGAAAAGAATACAGGAATCAGCTTCAGACGTGCTTGGATTATCGGAGTGGTCTTTGTTTCTTTGATGGGAGCCAGTCAGTAAAAAAACAGTTCATTTCTCTTTTTTGTCACCTCATCATTTCTATGTGTGGGATATGTGCTCCCTATATAATATTCTAACTTTGATATCCTCTCTCCGTTGTTCTTAACGTTGTTGTGTTCTAATGGAGTGATCTTCTACATGGATAACAATGTATCTTAACCGATGTAACCCTGCCAACGGGTAACAATGTAACCTTCAGCTGTATCACATAAACCCTGTAATAGGACGCGAGCTAATGACCACCAGCTGGCAGCAGCGAGCGTCCAGGCTCTCTCGGTCCAAACTCATCAAAAGGCAACAGCGCGGGAAGTCTCCCGCCACCACCTACACCTGGACAAGAAGGGCGTGACCAGCAATGACGTCACGCAGACAGTAGCCAATGGGCTATCCTGGAGCCACGTTCAAATGTGTTACTACCGTATATAAAGAGCTATTGATCCGCCATTACCTCATGTTCCCTCTGACCACCATGCAATAAACCTGAGTTAACCCAGCCCGAGGCTGTGTCCTGTGTCTTGGTTTGCATACACTAAATTGGCGACGAAGGTGGGATAATGGATTCCCAAGGAGCCAGGGCGCAGAGCGGGTTCAACATCACCACACCGCAAGACTGGGAGCTTTTTGAGATGGACTTCCAGGCGGCACTGGTGGAACTCAAAGTCAAAGAAGACGACGAGGAAAGAAAGAGGGCCATCCTCACCAGAATGCTGGGGATAGAAACCAAGCGAACGCTGGTGGGCATCATTGCACCGAAGAAGGTGAGCGATTTCAAAGCCGATGACATCATGAAGCTGCTGCGTGAGCGTTTCCGACCCTCGAGGGCAATGTTTCCCGCTCGGAGCGCGTTTTGGAGGCGAGTCCAAGCGCCGGACGAGTCGGTTGAGGCATTCGTAACAGCCATGAGAATAGCCGCCGCCCCCTGCAGATGGGACAACCTAGAGATGGCCCTCAGGGACGGAGTCCTGTGTGGCCTGAAGGACAAGGAGGTGCAGCGCAGCTTAATGAACAAGGAGCCACCACCCACGCTGGCAGAGGTTGTAGAGGCCGCGGAAGCCGCGGAATCCACGAATGCGGGAGTGGACGAGATGCACCAGTGGCGTGAGTGGCGTCCTAGAGCCGGCAAAGCGGAAAATTCGGTGCACGGAAAGTCCGGACAGTCGGTGCACGCAACCCGACGGGCCTCGAAGTCGTCCACGGAAGGCAGCGACGGCGAGGAGGTCCAGAAGGTCCGAAAAGGGGGGCGCCGCTGCGATGGTTGCGGAGCGGCCCATGAGCGCGCGAGGTGCCCATTCAGAAAAGCCGAGTGTTATGCCTGCGGTCGTCGGGGGCACATCGCCAAGGCATGCAGAAAGCGGAAGGAGGGCCGGAGGCAGTCGCAAGACCGTTCGACCAGACCGGACCGTCCAGCGAGGTCCAAAGATGGCGCCCAGACCACGAGGAAGCAGGACGGCGTGGGCCGCATCTCGGGCGACAGCGAGGACGACACTCCCGTGTTCAGCGTGTCCGCGGGGCAGTCTCATTACTTCGTTGAGGTATTAGTACAAGGGGCCCCTATCATGATGGAAATCGACTCGGGGTCCTCCTATTCCATAATTCCCCAGAAAGAGTTTTTGAAAATCGACCCCCACGTGCGGCCCAAACTTAAAACGCTGAGGTCCACGCTACGAGACGTACAGGGGAACAGCATTCCAGTGTTGGGGGTCGGGAAATTTCGGGTCAGTTTTAAGAGACATTCTGCAGAACTGCCCCTAGTTGTCCTTAAGGGGGGAAATTGCAGCCTCCTAGGGACGCAGTGGTTCCAGCCCTTAGGGTTGTTCATAGGGGGAGTTCATACAGTGGGGGGGGATCCAATACAAGCGGTGTGCGACGCGCATCCCGCCGTTTTTAAAAAAGGACTTGGAAAGTTCAAGGGACCCCCTGTAGCCTTCGACCTAGACCCGGAGGTCCGCCCGATAAGACTCAAACCGCGCAGGGTGCCATTCGCACTAAAGGACAAAATAGAGGCGGAACTGGACAAACTGGTGGGCCAGGGGATTCTTATTCCTGTCGATTCCGCGGAGTGGGAAACTCCAATTGTAACCGCTCTGAAGGCTAACGGGGAGGTGCGCATTTGCGCTGATTATAAGTGTACAATTAACAAGGCGATCCGCCCTAATGCATACCCGGTGCCGGTGGTCAGCCACCTTCTGGCCAGGCTGAATGGGGGAAAGTGTTTCGCTAAACTCGATTTGGCACAAGCCTATCAGCAACTCCCTGTAACTCCCGCCACGGCCGCGGCACAAACAATAGTCACACATAAAGGGGCGTTCCAGGTGTCGCGTTTACAGTTCGGCGTGAACTCGGCACCCGGCCTTTTTCAGTCGCTTGTGGAACGCCTCCTGAAGGGGCTGGAGGGGGTGTTGCCTTATTTTGATGACGTGTTGATAACAGGGGGGAGTGAGGCCGAACTGGCAAAGAGATTGGATAAAGTACTGACGGTGTTCGAGAAAGCGGGGCTGCGGCTGAGAAAAGACAAATGCGTCTTTTTCGAAACTGAGGTTGAGTTTTTAGGGTTTCGGGTCACGCCAGAGGGTATTAAGCCGTCCAAGTCCAAAGTAGCCGCCATCAAGAACGCCCCTCGCCCCACATCCAGAACGGAGCTACAGTCATTTCTGGGGCTCCTCAATTTTTACCATACCTTCCTTCCACGGAAGGCATCCGTGGCCGAGCCACTCCATCGTTTGCTAAAAAAGGAGGAAACATGGGTGTGGGGTGACGAGCAAGAGAGGGCGTTTAAAGAGTTGAAGCAGCTCCTAACATCTGAGGCAATCCTGACGCACTTCGACCCCAAGCGGCCAGTGGTCTTAGTCTGCGACGCATCCCCGGTGGGGGTGGGGGCGGTGCTTTGCCACGTTTTGGACGACGGAAGGGAGGCCCCGATAGCGTTTTATTCAAGGTCCCTGTCCCAAGCAGAGCGTAATTACGCACAGACCGACAGGGAGGCATTAGCGATAGTGGCGGGAACCAAAAAATTTCACGATTTTCTGTATGGCCGGCCGTTCAAAATCGTGACTGACCACAAGCCCTTGTTGGGAATTTTCACCGCAAATAAGCCCACGCCACAGATCCTGTCCCCAAGAATGCTGCGGTGGGCTATCTTTCTCAACGCATACCAACATGAGTTGGAATACCGGCCCGGGAAGGAGATCAGCCATGCAGATGCACTCTCAAGGTCTCCTTTGCCCTTGTCGGGCGTCCAGCAGGCAAGGGCAGAGAGAGACCACCAGGTTTTGTTAATAGAGGTTCTAGATTCACCCCCAATCGTACCAGCCGACATTGCCAGGGCGACAGGTAAGGATAGAACGCTGGAGAAAGTTAGCTCATGGGTACAGAAGGGGTGGCCGGCGTCATCCCCGGGTACGGAATTCGACCCATTTTTTCGAAAGAAAATAGAGCTGTCCCTAGAGAGAGGGTGCCTTTTGTGGGGCCAGCGGGTGGTGGTCCCTACGTCCCTGCGTCCGAGGGTGCTAAAAATGCTGCACATCGGCCACCCGGGCATCGTCCGTTCCAAGGCGCTGGCCCGGAGTTACTTCTGGTGGCCACAGCTGGACGCGGACATTGAGCACATGGTCGGCACTTGTGAGGCATGCCAGGGCTCCCGACCGGAGGCGGCCCGCCTCCCGCATAGGGAATGGGACGCAGCAAGGGGGCCATGGTCCAGGGTGCACGTAGACTTCGCTGGCCCGTTCCGAGGAACCATTTTTCTCCTGGTGGTAGATGCGTTCTCCAAGTGGCTGGAGGTTATCCCAGTAAAGAGCACGTCCTCCGCCACTACAATTAGCCAACTTAGGAGAGTCTTTTCCACGTTCGGTTTACCCGACACTTTGGTCAGTGATAACGCTAGTTGTTTCACCTCCGCTGAGTTCAGGGCATTCATGGAGGCAAACGCCATTCGGCATGTCACGTCCGCGCCGTTTCACCCGGCCACGAATGGCCAAGTGGAACGGCTGGTGCGGACATCAAAGGATGCGCTGCGGCGCATGGGCCCGGGGGACCTAAATCACCAAGTATGTCAGTTTTTATTAGCGTATAGGGTGACCCCCTTAGCGTCAGGTTACTCGCCGGCAGAGCTGTTGATGCGGCGAAAACTGACCACGATCCTGTCCAGGCTAGACCCGACGAGAGTCGAGGACAAAGGAAAAAACATAGGGTTGGCAGTCTCGAAGGGTTTCGCCGTCGGCGCTCCTGTTCACTGCAGGAACTACGCCAGCGCAGGTCCAGCCTGGGTACCAGGGACGGTTGTGGAACAGACGGGGCCAGTGTCGTACCGGGTCGAGACTAGCACCGGTCTCCTCTGGAGGAGGCACGCGGACCAACTTAGGCACCGAGTGAGCGGGGGGCCGGTCAGTGGGGCCCAGCAACAGGATTCAGCGTTAGGGTTCTCCCCCACCCGTTTAGCCCAAGGGGGAGACGGCAACGAACAACAGTCCCAAACAAGGGGGGAAAGCAGCGGCCCCGACTCATACCCTTTTGATACGCCAGCTCTATCAGAGGCCGGGGAAGGGGGAGAGGAGTTCGCGACCGCTGCCCCCGAATTTAATTCTGATTTTGATTTTGCGAGCCGGGGGGGTTTTCGGGAGTGTTCCCCCACCCATCCAAGCGAGAAGAGGGGTTTTTCGTTAGCCCTCAGTGCCCCCGGTTCTTCCCCAATAAAGCACACACCTCCCAACAACGCCGCGGAGCCGCGGCAAGTCACTAACGAGTCTCCCTCTCCAATTACAGGACAGGAAACCAGGGGACAAAGAGAAGGTAGCAAACCCGGGGAAAGGCAGCCCGCAGCGAGACCCCAGCGTGTTCGAAATAAGCCATCTTGGCTGAGAGACTTCGTCTCATCCTAGGGGGGGGGAGTGTTGAGTTCGAGACTTCGTCTCATCCTAGGGGGGAGGGGTGTTGTGTTCTAATGGAGTGATCTTCTACATGGATAACAATGTATCTTAACCGATGTAACCCTGCCAACGGGTAACAATGTAACCTTCAGCTGTATCACATAAACCCTGTAATAGGACGCGAGCTAATGACCACCAGCTGGCAGCAGCGAGCGTCCAGGCTCTCTCGGTCCAAACTCATCAAAAGGCAACAGCGCGGGAAGTCTCCCGCCACCACCTACACCTGGACAAGAAGGGCGTGACCAGCAATGACGTCACGCAGACAGTAGCCAATGGGCTATCCTGGAGCCATGTTCAAATGTGTTACTACCGTATATAAAGAGCTATTGATCCGCCATTACCTCATGTTCCCTCTGACCACCATGCAATAAACCTGAGTTAACCCAGCCCGAGGCTGTGTCCTGTGTCTTGGTTTGCATACACTAAAAACGTGTCCATATTTCGTTTACTCTCCAAATGCCAAATTTTTGGGTGTGTGACCCAGAATGGTTCCAGTCCACAAAAGAAAAGTACTTGTAGAAAATATGAATGCTTTCTTGCTACACCCATCCCCAACTCTTTTCTCCTGGTTATTGCCTCTCCATTTTTCTGAGGGAAAAAGTCTTGTGTCTGCAGCTGTTTCTGCAGCTGCCACATTTTCTTCCCAGTACAGAAAAGGCTTTCAGAAGGAGAATAGAAAGTGGCAGAAGAGGGAACAGCTACTTCAGCCCAAGGAAGGATTACTATAGTCACCAAAGCAAGCTAAAAAGACACCTCCATGAATGAGTAACACCAGCCCTTCCAAAACAAGTTGGAGCAACCTCCTTTATCTGTCAGTACAAAACTAAACCAGTTTCGCTGCTTTGTTGGCATTAGTAATGACTGTGTGAGATAACGGCAGTATGGCTTTGCTGCACGAGAGGTTTGTTCCATGAGGGATTTAACTGGGATTGCAAATGAAAACCATTTTGTACCTTTACATGTGTGACCTGTGGCTATGGTCTTCTTCCACAAACCTTTTCTGAAGAAAAGTACAGTAAAAGCCTGACTTACAAATGCCCCGAGTTATATAAAATTCAACTTAAAAAATTATTTTGTGCTAAAACCATGTTCCAATTTACACAATTTCTTATGGGTTTCCTTCGAGTTACATAAAAATTCTTTTTCCTATGGATTTTCCTATGCTTCGATTTACATTAAAATTTCATTTTCCCCATGGGTTTGCTTCGAGTTACATAAAAAAAATTTCCCTATAGGTTTGCTTTGAGTTACATAAAAATTCGACTTAAGAAAAAGCCTATGGAACAGACTTTTTTTTGTAAGTAGGGGTTTTACTGTGTCAGGGAAAGATGTATGGTCTAAAACTTTCAGAGCAGAGCTTTGAAATGTTGTTGGTTTGGACTATAAGTCACAGACCTCCATTACCAACAAAGCTTTGATTCAGCCACACATATCACCCGATTCATTATAGTTGCACTGAGCTTTTTAAAAATGGGTTCATGGTTCTGCCCAGAGGCTAGTCATATATGCCACTTTCCTTCAGAAGTGTTGTATTTCAGCTGTGAAATTTCAAAATTATTCCCTGAATTTGCTTATTTTCTTTTCACTTTTTTGTCAATATGGAACAATATAGGTCTAAAGAATGGTTTAAAAAGCTTTAAACAAATGGTATTACTTAACTTTTTGCATCTCATGTTTGTTATGAAGAACACTAGTTCTAGTAGAAATTAAATATTAGTTATGACTTTGACTTATATCTTTCCAGGGATTTGCATGTGTACAGTACTCAGAAGTGGTTTACCGTTCCCTTCTTCTGGGAGCAAACTGGGACTGTGCAGCTTGCCCAAGAATACACAGTTTGGCTCTTCTTTTAAGAGGCATAGTGGGGAAATGAACTCCCAACACTGGCTCTGCAGCCATAAAAATTACCTACTGCTTAGCTATTAATTTGGCTGATCAGTGCTTTGGGGAATTGACTTAGGCTTCTGGGAATCAATTGACTTAAGCTTCTGGGAATCAAAGTCCAAAAAGCAAAAGATCGGGAAACACTGACTTAACCTATACAGTACTTAAAAAAATAAGAACAATCAATAATACACATCCTAACCCAGCACAAATATTTCTGTACAAGAAGCAAACTCTGTGAAATGTGCCTTGTAATTGGAGAATTTGCTTCCTAAGGTGAAAGACGAGATGGTCCTCTCTCCTTCCACCTATGGAAGTTAGCTGAAATGAATGTTCAGTATTACCACACTGCGAAGAGAGAAACATTTTCCATTTTGTTGTGTTCTAATGGAGTAATCGTCTACAGGGATGACAATGTATCTTAACCAATGTAACCTTGCCAACGGGTAACAATGTAACCTTCAGCTGTATCACATAAACCCTGTAATAGGACGCGAGCTAATGACCACCAGCTGGCAGCAGCGAGCGTCCAGGCTCTCTTGGTCCAAACTCATCAAAAGGCAACAGCGCGGGAAGTTTCCCGCCATCACCTACACCTGGACAAGAAGGGCGTGACCAGCAATGACGTCACGCAGACAGTAGCCAATGGGCTATCCTGGAGCCACGTTCAAATGTGTTACTACCGTATATAAAGAGCTATTGATCCGCCATTACCTCATGTTCCCTCTGACCACCATGCAATAAACCTGAGTTAACCCAGCCCGAGGCTGTGTCCTGTGTCTTGGTTTTCATACACTAAATTGGCGACGAGGATGGGATAATGGATCCCCAAGGAGCCAGGGCACAGAGCGGGTTCAACATCACCACACCGCAAGACTGGGAGCTTTTTGAGATGGACTTCCAGGCGGCACTGGTGGAACTCAAAGTCAAAGAAGACGACGAGGAGAGGAAGAGGGCCATCCTCACCAGAATGCTTGGGATAGAAACCAAGCGAACGCTGGTGGGCATCATTGCACCGAAGAAGGTGAGCGATTTCAAAGCCGATGACATCATGAAGCTGCTGCGTGAGCGCTTCCGACCCTCGAGGGCAATGTTTCCCGCTCGGAGCGCATTTTGGAGGCGAGTCCAAGCGCCGGACGAGTCGGTTGAGGCATTCGTAACAGCCATGAGAATAGCCGCCGCCCTCTGCAGATGGGACAACCTAGAGATGGCCCTCAGGGACGGAGTTCTGTGTGGCCTGAAGGACAAGGAGGTGCAGCGCAGCTTGATGAACAAGGAGCCACCACCCACGCTGGCAGAGGTTGTAGAGGCCGCGGAAGCCGCGGAATCCACGAATGCTGGAGTGGACGAGATGCATCAGTGGCGTGAGTGGCGTCCTAGAGCCGGCAAAGCGGAAAATTCGGTGCACGGAAAGTCCGGACAGTCGGTGCACGCAACCCGACGGGCCTCGAAGTCGTCCACGGAAGGCAGCGACGGCGAGGAGGTCCAGAAGGTCCGAAAAGGGGGGCGCCGCTGCGATGGTTGCGGAGCGGCCCATGAGCGCGCGAGGTGCCCATTCAGAAAAGCCGAGTGTTACACCTGCGGTCGTCGGGGGCACATCGCCAAGGCATGCAGAAAGCGGAAGGAGGGCCGGAGGCAGTCGCAAGACCGTTCGACCAGACCGGACCGTCCAGCGAGGTCCAAAGATGGCGCCCAGACCACGAGGAAGCAGGACGGCGTGGGCCGCATCTCGGGCGACAGCGAGGACGACGCTCCCGTGTTCAGCGTGTCCGCGGGACAGTCTCATTACTTCGTTGAGGTATTAGTACAAGGGGCCCCTATCATGATGGAAATCGACTCGGGGTCCTCCTATTCTATAATTCCCCAGAAAGAGTTTTTGAAAATCGACCCCCACGTGCGGCCCAAACTTAAAACACTGAGGTCCACGCTGCGAGACGTACAGGGGAACAGCATTCCAGTGTTGGGGGTCGGGAAATTTCGGGTCAGTTTTAAGAGACATTCTGCGGAACTGCCCCTAGTTGTCCTTAAGGGGGGAAATTGCAGCCTCCTAGGGACGCAGTGGTTCCAACCCTTAGGTTTGTTCATAGGGGGAGTGCATACAGTGGGGGTGGATCCAATACAAGTGGTGTGCGACGCGCATCCCGCCGTTTTTAAAGAAGGACTTGGAAAGTTCAAGGGACCCCCTGTAGCCTTCGACCTAGACCCGGAGGTACGCCCGATAAGACTTAAACCGCGCAGGGTGCCATTCGCACTAAAGGACAAAATAGAGGCGGAACTGGACAAACTGGTGGGCCAGGGGATTCTTATTCCTGTTGATTCCGCGGAGTGGGAAACTCCGATTGTAACCGCTCTGAAGGCTAACGGGGAGGTGCGCATTTGCGCTGATTATAAGTGTACAATTAACAAGGCGATCCGCCCTAATGCATACCCGGTGCCGGTGGTCAGCCACCTTCTGGCCAGGCTGAATGGGGGAAAGTGTTTCGCTAAACTCGATTTGGCACAAGCCTATCAGCAACTCCCTGTAACTCCCGCCACGGCCGCGGCACAAACAATAGTCACACATAAAGGGGCGTTCCAGGTGTCGCGTTTACAGTTCGGCGTGAACTCGGCACCCGGCCTGTTTCAGTCGCTTGTGGAACGCCTCCTGAAGGGGCTGGAGGGGGTGTTGCCTTATTTTGATGACGTGTTGATAACAGGGGGGAGTGAGGCCGAACTGGCAAAGAGATTGGATAAAGTACTGACTGTGTTCGAGAAAGCGGGGCTGCGGCTGAGAAAAGACAAATGCGTCTTTTTCGAAACTGAGGTTGAGTTTTTGGGGTTTCGGGTCACGCCAGAGGGTATTAAGCCGTCCAAGTCCAAAGTAGCCGCCATCAAGAACGCTCCTCGCCCCACATCCAAAACCGAGTTACAGTCATTTCTGGGGCTCCTCAATTTTTACCATACCTTCCTTCCACGGAAGGCGTCCGTGGCCGAGCCACTCCATCGTTTGCTAAAAAAGGAGGAAACATGGATTTGTGGTGACGAGCAAGAGAGGGCGTTTAAAGAGTTGAAGCAGCTCCTAACATCTGAGGCAATCCTGACGCACTTCGACCCCAAACGGCCAGTGGTCTTAGTCTGCGACGCATCCCCGGTGGGGGTGGGGGCGGTGCTTTGCCACGTGTTGGACGACGGAAGGGAGGCCCCGATAGCGTTTTATTCAAGGTCCCTGTCCCAAGCAGAGCGTAATTACGCACAGACCGACAGGGAGGCATTAGCGATAGTAGCGGGAACCAAAAAATTTCACGATTTTCTGTATGGGCGGCCGTTCAAAATCGTGACTGACCACAAACCCTTGTTGGGAATCTTCACTGCAAATAAGCCCACGCCACAGATCCTGTCCCCAAGAATGTTACGGTGGGCTATCTTTCTCAACGCATACCAACATGAGTTGGAATACCGGCCCGGGAAGGAGATCAGCCACGCAGACGCACTCTCAAGGTCTCCCTTGCCCTTGTCGGGCGTCCAGCAGGCAAGGGCAGAGAGAGACCACCAGGTCTTGTTAATAGAGGTTTTTGAGTCACCCCCAATCGTACCAGCCGACATTGCCAGGGCGACAGGCAAGGATAGAACGCTGGAGAAAGTTAGCTCATGGGTACAGAAGGGGTGGCCGGCGTCATCCCCGGGTACGGAATTCGACCCATTTTTTCGAAAAAAAATAGAGCTGTCCCTAGAGAGAGGGTGCCTGTTGTGGGGCCAGCGGGTGGTGGTCCCTACGTCCCTGCGACCGAGGGTGCTAAAAATGCTGCACGTCGGCCACCCGGGCATCGTCCGTTCCAAGGCGCTGGCCCGGAGTTACTTCTGGTGGCCACAGCTGGACGCGGACATTGAGCACATGGTCGGCACTTGTGAGGCATGCCAGGGCTCCCGACCGGAGGCGGCCCGCCTCCCGCATAGGGAATGGGACACAGCAAGGGGGCCATGGTCCAGGGTGCACGTAGACTTCGCTGGTCCGTTCCGAGGAACCATTTTTCTCCTGGTGGTGGATGCGTTCTCCAAGTGGCTGGAGGTTATCCCAGTAAAGAGCACGTCCTCCGCCACTACAATTGGCCAACTAAGGAGAGTCTTTTCCACGTTCGGTTTACCCGACACTTTGGTCAGCGATAACGCTAGTTGTTTCACCTCCGCTGAGTTCAGGGCATTCATGGAGGCAAACGCCATTCGGCATGTCACATCCGCGCCGTTTCACCCGGCCACGAATGGCCAAGTGGAACGGCTGGTGCGCACAACAAAGGATGCGCTGCGGCGCATGGGCCCGGGGGACCTAAATCACCAAGTATGTCAGTTTTTATTAGCGTATAGGGTGACCCCCTTAGCGTCAGGTTACTCGCCGGCAGAGCTGTTGATGCGGCGAAAACTGACCACGATCCTGTCCAGGCTAGACCCGACGAGAATCGAGGACAAAGGGAAAAACATAGGGTTGGCAGTCTCGAAAGGTTTCGCCGTCGGCGATCCTGTTCACTGCAGGAACTACGCCAGCGCAGGTCCAGCCTGGGTACCAGGGACGGTTGTGGAACAGACGGGGCCAGTGTCGTACCGGGTCGAGACTAGCACCGGTCTCCTCTGGAGGAGGCACGCGGACCAACTTAGGCACCGAGTGAGCGGGGGGCCGGTCAGTGGGCCTCAGCAACAGGATTCAGCGTTAGGGTTCTCCCCCACCCGTTTAGCCCAAGGGGGAGACAGCAACGGACAGCAGTCCCAAACAAGGGGGGAAAGCAGCGGCCCCGACTCATACCCCTTTGATACGCCAGCTCTATCAGGGGCCGGGGAAGGGGGAGAGGAGTTCGCGACCGCTGCCCCCGAATTTAATTCTGATTTTGATTTTGCGAGCCGGGGGGGTTTTCGGGAGTGTTCCCCCACCCATCCAAGCGAGAAGAGGGGTTTTTCGTTAGCCCTCAGTGCCCCCGGTTCTTCCCCAATAAAGCACACACCTCCCAACAACGCCGCGGAGCCGCGGCAAGTCACTAACGAGTCTCCCTCTCCAATTACAGGACAGGAAACCAGGGGACAAAGAGAAGGTAGCAAACCCGGGGAAAGGCAGCTCGCATCGAGACCCCAGCGTGTTCGAAATAAGCCATCTTGGCTGAGAGACTTCGTCTCATCCTAGTGGGGGGGAGTGTTGAGTTCGAGACTTCGTCTCATCCTAGGGGGGAGGAGTGTTGTGTTCTAATGGAGTAATCGTCTACAGGGATGACAATGTATCTTAACCAATGTAACCTTGCCAACGGGTAACAATGTAACCTTCAGCTGTATCACATAAACCCTGTAATAGGACGCGAGCTAATGACCACCAGCTGGCAGCAGCGAGCGTCCAGGCTCTCTTGGTCCAAACTCATCAAAAGGCAACAGCGCGGGAAGTTTCCCGCCATCACCTACACCTGGACAAGAAGGGCGTGACCAGCAATGACGTCACGCAGACAGTAGCCAATGGGCTATCCTGGAGCCACGTTCAAATGTGTTACTACCGTATATAAAGAGCTATTGATCCGCCATTACCTCATGTTCCCTCTGACCACCATGCAATAAACCTGAGTTAACCCAGCCCGAGGCTGTGTCCTGTGTCTTGGTTTTCATACACTAAACATTTCAACTGAGGATTGCAAGTTCATTTAAAGGTCGTGAGACAGACTGCATGGAATACACAGTTCTGTCTGCCAGCAGAAGACAACAGTCAGGCTGCCATCTTCTTCCTATTGCTTATAACCAGTCACCTGAGACAACCACTGTGTTGTCCCTGGGAAGAATGAGGATCAGGTCACATGTTAAAACAAATGCCTATTTCCTTCTCTTACAATATTGTCCTCCAAAGAAGCAATTTTTCCAGCATGACATTTGCTATGTTATCTCCAAATTTACCCATTAGAAAACAAAAATCAGTTAATTATCCGAATGTAAATTGAAGCAAGTTCCTCTCAGAGAAAACAGGCAGTCTTCACTTATGAAACATGCATTGCTTCTCGGCATAAAAGCACCATCTTCTGTAATGAGCCCCCAAGAAATACATTTCTTTTTCAATATAATCTTTTTGACAAGCTTAAGAGAAATTTCATTCCTGGATTCATCTAACAGCTGTGTAAGCACCCTCAAAACCAGAGAAGATGATATGAGAGCACGAAGTGAGGGGGAAGAATAACAACAGCTACTGCCAAGGCTTAGCGTCAAGGAGTGTTCAAAATTTGACTGTGCCGACACATAGCCTTCAGCTGAACAGTTATGGATTGCTTTCCTCTTAGGCAGGATTAAACCTTTTGCATGCGGCCATCAATGATCATAAGGCATAGTTGAAGGGGAATACAGGTGGCTTAATTCTATGCACACTATTTGGAAAGAGCAACTGCATTCATCTCCTGCTTCAGACTGCTCTACTTACATGAAATAGAATTGTGTCCCAGTCTTTGGTTTTTGGACTGCAATTCTCAGAAGCCTAAGTCAATTCGCCAAAGCACTGGTCAGCCAATGTACTGATTTAGGCTTCTGGAAATTGAAGTCCACCATTGTTCCGCAAAATGATTTGGGAAACGCTGATTAGATAATGGACAAGTTTTGAAGAAAATACTTTTTTTTTTAACCACAAGCTCCAGATTAAGAATGGCTGTTCTGGCAAGGCTTCTGGGAGGTTGTTGTGTTCTAAAGCATGTGCCTTTAAACAATGTATCTATCCATGTGTATCCAATGTAACCTTTTCCATGTGTAACATTGTAACCTCAGCTGCATCACTATAACCCTAATAGGACGCGAGCTAGTGACCACTAGATGGCAATAGCGAGCGTCCAAGCTCATTGGTCCAAGACTCACCTAAGAGCAACAGCGCGGGAAGATTCCCGCCTCCACCTTCACCTGGACAAGAAGGGCGTGACCTGAAATGAGGTCACGCGGACAGTAGCCAATAGACTGTCAAGGAGCCACATCCAAATGTATAGCCACTGCATATATTGAGCTGTTCGTCCGCCATTACCACATGTTCCCTCTGACCAGCATGTAATAAAGTTGTGTTAAGCCAGCTCTTCGGCTGTCCTGGTGTCTTTGGTCCCATACACTAAATTGGCGACGAAGGTGGGATCATGGCTGCCCACGGGACCAAGACATACGCCGGTTTCGACATCAAGAAACTGCAAGACTGGGAACTTTTCGAAATGGACTTCCAAGGCGCGCTGGTGGAGTTCGAGGTGACGGACGAGGCAAAGAAGAGAGCCATCCTCACCAGAATGCTCGGGCACGACGCCAAGAGGGTACTGATTGACCTCATTGCACCCAAAAAGGCGGCGGAATTCAAGGCGAAAGAGCTCCTGAAGGTGTTGCGAGACCATTTCCGGCCCTCGGTAGCGATGTTTCCCGCTCGGAGCGCGTTTTGGAGGCAAGTCCAAGCGCCTGGTGAGTCGGTTGCCGCCTTCGTAGCGGCCCTGCGTCTGGCTGCCGGCCCATGCAAATGGGAGAACTTGGAAGTCACCCTCAGGGACTGCGTGCTATGCGGCCTGAAGGATACCGAAATCCAGCGCACGCTGATGAATCAGGAGCCGCCCCCCACATTGCAGGAGGTCCTGAAAGCGGCACAGGCCGAGGAAGCCACGAAGGCCGGGGTGCAGGAGCTCCAGGACTGGCGTCCAAAGGCCGACAAAACAGAGAGTTCGGTGCACGCAGCCCGGCAAGTTTCGAAATCGTCCGCCGAAAACAGCGACGACGAGGACGTCCGGAGGGTCCGGAAGGAGGGCCGGCGCTGCGACGGCTGCGGAGCGGCTCACGACCGCGCCAGGTGTCCCTTCAGAAAAGCCGAGTGCCACAACTGTGGACGACGCGGGCACATCGCCAAAGTATGCAGACAACGACGCAAGGACCGGGGGAGCTCGCCCGACCGCGCGGCGAGGCCAGACCGCTCGACGAGAATCAAGGATGGCGCCCGGCCCACGAGGAAGCAGGACGGCGTGGACCGCATCTCTGACGACAGCGGCGACGACGCTCCAGTTTTCAGCGTGTCCTTGGGACACCCCCGCTACTTTGTTGAGGTACTGGTGCAAGGGGCCCCTGTTAGGATGGAGATTGACTCTGGCTCCTCATATTCCCTCATTTCCCAGAGGGAGTTTTTGAGAATTGCCCCCCGCGTACGGCCCAAGCTCAAAGCGTTGAGGTCCACGCTTCGGGACGTGCAAGGGAACAGTATCCCGGTGTTGGGGGTTGGGAAATTCCAGGTCCAGTATAAGCGGCACGCCGCGGAACTCCCCCTAGTCGTTCTCAAGGGGGGTAATTGCAGCCTCCTCGGGACTCAATGGTTCCAGCCCCTGGGTCTGTTCATTGGGGGGGGGGGGTGCACGCCGTTGGGACTGATCCAATACAGAGGGTGTGCGACGCGCACCCTGAAGTCTTCAAAAAGGGACTTGGGAAATTCAATGGACCCCCAGTAACTTTCGACCTGGACCCGGAGGTCCGCCCAATAAGACTCAAACCGCGCAGAGTGCCTTTTGCACTAAAGGACAAAATAGAGGCGGAACTGGACAAATTAGTGGGCCAGGGGATTCTTGTTCCTGTTGATTCTGCGGAGTGGGAAACTCCAATTGTCACGGCATTGAAGGCAAATGGGGAGGTTCGCATTTGCGCCGATTATAAGTGCACCATTAATAAGGCAATCCGCCCTAATGCGTATCCGGTGCCGGTGGTCAGCCATTTGCTAGCCAGGTTACATGGGGGAAAGTGTTTTGCTAAGCTCGACCTGGCACAGGCTTATCAGCAACTCATGGTAACCCCTGCCGCAGCTGCTGCACAGACCATAGTCACGCATAAGGGGGCGTTCCAGGTGACGCGCCTCCAATTCTGTGTGAACTCGGCGCCTGGAATTTTCCAGTCGCTCGTGGAACGCCTCCTCAAAGGGCTGGACGGCGTTTTGCCATATTTTGATGATGTTTTGATAACGGGGGGAGTGAGGTTGAGTTGGCTGAAAGGCTAAACAAGGTCCTGGAGGCATTCGAACAGGCGGGGTTGAGGTTGAGAAAATACAAATGCGTCTTCTTCGCGAAGGAGGTTGAGTTCTTAGGGTTCCGAGTAACACCCGAGGGGATCAAACCGTCCAAATCCAAGGTGGCCGCCATCAAGAAAGCCCCTCGCCCCACCTCCAAGCCCGAGTTGCAGTCGTTCCTAGGGCTCTTAAATTTCTACCACTCCTTCCTTCCTCGGAAGGCTACGGTGGCTGAGTCGCTTCACAAGTTGCTCAAGAAAGATGCGGCATGGAAGTGGGGCGATGACCAGGAGAGGGCATTCACGGAACTGAAACAACTCCTGGCGTCTGACGCCATTCTGACCCATTTTGACCCCAAACGGCCGGTGGTACTGATCTGTGATGCATCCCTGGTGGGGGTGGGGGCAGTGTTATGCCACGTGTTGGAAAACGGGAGGGAGGCCCCAATAGCGTTTTACTCCAGGTCCCTGTCCCAAGCGGAGAGGAATTACGCCCAGACAGACAGGGAGGCGCTGGCGATAATTGCAGGGACCAAAAAATTTCATGATTTTCTATATGGCCGCCCCTTCACCATCGTGACCGACCACAAGCCCCTACTAGGCATTTTCACCGCAGATAAGCCCACGCCACAGATCCTGTCCCCAAGGATGCTTAGGTGGGCCATTTTTCTCAACGCCTACCAGCACGCGTTGGTGTACCGGCCCGGGAGAGAAATCAGCCATGCGGACGCCCTGTCGAGGTCCCCCCTCCCCCAGACACACAGCCACGTGGGCGGGGAGGAGCCGGACCGCCAGGTGCTCATGATAGAAGTCTTAGATTCGCCCCCCATAGTACCCGCCGATATCGCTAAAGCGACAAGCAGAGACAAGACGTTGGTGGCGGTTAGCTCCTGGGTACAGAAAGGGTGGCCGGCGTCTTCCCCAGCGGAAGAATTCGCTCCGTTTTTCAGGAAAAAGTTGGAGCTGTCCCTAGAGAGGGGATGTCTCTTGTGGGGGCAGCGGGTGGTGATCCCCACATCCCTTCGGCCGCGGGTGCTTAAACTGCTGCACGTCAGCCACCCCGGAATCGTGCGCTCCAAAGCGCTGGCCCGTAGTTACTTTTGGTGGCCCCAGTTAGACGCCGACATAGAGCACATGGTCAGCACTTGTGAGAGTTGCCAATGCTCCAGACCAGAGGAGGCCCGTCTTCCCCACAGGGAGTGGGACGCGGCTAAGGGGCCGTGGTCCCGGATACACATAGACTTCGCGGGCCCGTTCCGAGGAACTCTGTTTCTCCTTGTTGTGGACGCTTTCTCCAAGTGGTTGGACGTCATCCCAGTCACGGGCACCTCCTCGGCCGCGACAATAAAGCATTTGCGGAGAATTTTTTCCACGTTCGGCATACCCGACACTCTAATTAGCGATAAAGCTAGTTGCTTCACGTCCGCTGAGTTCAGGGCATTCACAGAGATTAACGCCATCCGGCACATCACCTCCGCCCCTTTCCATCCGGCCACCAACGGCCAAGTGGAGCACCTCGTCCGCACCACGAAGGACGCGCTGCGGCGCATGGGCCCCGGGGACCTCAACCTGCAAGTGTGTCAGTTTCTGCTAGGGTACAGGGTGACCCCGTTGGCGTCAGGATACTCCCCCGCGGAGCTCTTAATGCGCAGGAAACTGACCACCATTCTCACTAGGCTAGACCCCACGAGAGTAGAAGACAAGGGGAGGAACATCGGGCTAGAGGCCACAAAGAGTTTCAGCGTAGGCGCCCCCGTGCATTGCAGGAACTAGGCCAGCGCAGGGCCAGCCTGGGTGCCGGGGGTTGTCGTGGAGCAGACCGGTCCCGTATCATACCGCGTGGAGACCAGCACGGGTCTACTGTGGCGGCGACATGCGGACCAGCTCCGGAGCCGGGTCCCAGAGAGGCAGGGCTCGGAAAGCACAGACAGGGATTCAGCGTTAGGGTTCTCCCCCACCCGTTTAGCCCAAGGGGGAGGAGAGGGGGGCCCAGAGTCCCCACCAAGGGGGGAGGAGGAGGAATTTGTCCTCGTAGATATCCTGCGGGATCCCCCAGCAGAGTTTAATTTTGAGTTACAGAACCGGGGGGGTTTTTCGGAGTGGTCCCCCACCCATCCAAGCGAGAAGAGGGGTTTTACGTTAGCCCCTGGTGCCCCCGGTTCACCCACAACAGAATCTACCCTTTCCCCTAAAGCTGCAAAACCGCAGCAAGCCACTAACAAGTCTCCCTCTCCCATTACAGGACAAGGGTCCAGGGAACAAGGAAACGGGAGCGGCCCCCGGGGGGGCCAACCCACATCGCGGCCCAAATGCGAGTGCAAGAAACCATCTTGGTTAAGAGACTTCGTCTCATCCTAGGGGGGAGGGATGTTGTGTTCTAAAGCATGTGCCTTTAAACAATGTATCTATTCATGTGTATCCAATGTAACCTTTTCCATGTGTAACATTGTAACCTCAGCTGCATCACTATAACCCTAATAGGACGCGAGCTAGTGACCACTAGATGGCAATAGCGAGCGTCCAAGCTCATTGGTCCAAGACTCACCTAAGAGCAACACCGCGGGAAGATTCCCGCCTCCACCTTCACCTGGACAAGAAGGGCGTGACCTGAAATGAGGTCACGCGGACAGTAGCCAATAGACTGTCAAGGAGCCACATCCAAATGTATAGCCACTGCATATATTGAGCTGTTCGTCCGCCATTACCACATGTTCCCTCTGACCAGCATGTAATAAAGTTATGTTAAGCCAGCTCTTCGGCTGTCCTGGTGTCTTTGGTCCCATACACTAAAGAGGTGTAGCTTCCAAAAGCAACATTTCCAAGTCCTGGTAGGCAGGACAGTAGGAAATGCCACAAATGATTGCAGATGCACACTACGCCTGCCAGCAACCTATTTGCAGGTACAGAAAGTGACTGTGATGGTGCCATCCAAAGAAGTAGACAAGCCATAGGGGGGGAAAAAACATAACCAAAACCAAACAAGAACAAAAAAAGTTTCATGGCACTTTTAAGAATAACACATTTATTATAGTGCTTCTAAAGATGTGGATTGATCTATATATATATTTGTATTACTGTACTGTTCTATTGTATCTGTATGAACTGCTTTGAGGCACCTACAGGGTTGAGTAAAGCAGTATATAAATTAAACTTGAAATGAAAAAATGAAAAATTGCAATTCACGAAAGTTCAGATGGAAAGTTCAGACCTTTTGACAAGGTCCCACACCAAAGGCTCTTGAATAAACTTACCAGTCATGGAATAAAGGGACAGGTCTTGTCCTGGATCAGCAACTGGCTAAGGGACAGGAAACAAAGGGTAGCACTAAATGGACACTTCTCCAAGTGGAGGGAAGTAAAGAGTGGGGTCCCCCAAGGTTCAGTACTGGGACCCCTGCTTTTCAACCTCTTCATAAATGATCTAGAGGTAGGAGTAAAAAGCAAGGTAGCCAAATTTGCTGACGACACTAAATTATACAGGGTAGTGAAAACTGTGAGAGATTGTGAGGAGCTCCAGAGGGATCTCTTGACACTGGGAGAGTGGGCAAAACAGTGGCAAATGAGCTTCAACATTAGTAAGTGCAGAGTGATGCATGTTGGGGCAAAGAACCCCAATTACATTTATAAACTGATGGGGTCTGAACTCTCTGCGACAAACCAGGAAAGGGACCTCGGTGTCCTGGTGGACAACTCAATGAAGGTGTCAACCCAGTGTGCCTCAGCAGTGAAAAAAGCAAACTCAATGCTAGGGATCATTAGGAAGGGTATAGAAAATAAGTCAGCAAGTGTCATTTTGCCTCTTTATAAATCTATGGTGAGGCCCCATCTGGAATACTGTGTACAGTTCTGGTCGCCAAACCTCCAGAAGGATATTATGGAGCTGGAAAAAGTGCAGAGGAGGACAACCAGAATGATTAGGGGACTGGAACACCTTCCTTACCATCTGAGGCTGCAACGGTTGGGCCTCTTCACTCTTGAACGACGACGTCTAAGAGGTGACCTGATTGAAGTTTATAAAATCATGCACGGTGTGGACAAAGTAGATAAGGAAAAACTGTTTTCCCTATTGCATAACACTAGAACTAGGGGACACTCCATGAAACTTTTGGGTACTAGTTCTCAAACAAATAAGAGAAAGTACTTTTTCACCCAGAGGATTACTGGTCTATGGAACTCCCTGCCAGAAGAAGTGGTGACAGCTGTCAGTCTTGACAGCTTTAAGAAAGGATTAGACAAGTTCATGGAGGACAAGGGTATCAATGGCTATAATTATGGATACTTAAGGACAACCTCGGGGTTGGAGAGATAGGCAGGATATCTCTCAATGCCATTTCCTGGGAATCCTAAGCAGGTGAAGGCATCTGCTTGGGAATACCCTGAAGGAAATGGTGAGCCACTGTGTGAGACAGAATGCTGGACTGGATGGGCTGTGGCTTGTTCCAGCAAGGCTGTTCTTATGTTCTTATGTAAATAAACCTTAGCAGTTCCACAACACATTTGTTTTGGGCATCATTTTTGTCAAGACTGCCGTTTTAATACTATCGTTGCAGCCAACTCACTTTTAATGTAGTTATTTGGAGTGATGAAGAAGCACTTGAGGATAAGAAGTGATCCAATACGTTCTGATTCATCTAGTTCTAGCCATGAGGATTCTTCTGTCCTGCTTAATCACTCAGGATTTACCTAATGGGAACACCGCAGCTACAGCAAAAATCCACATCAGGTGTGTCCTTTGAGACTGATTCCCTCTTGGAATGTTAGATGGGATGTGGGGATTTGGTAGAGGCTATTGTGTGTAACTTGAAATACCCAAGGCTTCTCCTAGCTGGCAAAGGTTGCTCACTCGCTGCCCCCGCCAATCCTTCATTGTACCAGTGAATTCAAACACTCACACTCTCGCCTCCACTTACACAGAAATAATTAAAGCCCAAACCAATTTAAAGCGATGTTTATATGAAAAGTTGCAGAAAAAAGATTTCAAAAATAGCTATCTAGATACTTGATGTGGCATGATCTAACTGTTCAATGTGCAAAATATAGTACGTCTTTCCTTTGAGGGTCTTTAAAAGATTTGGTATTTGGCTATTTTAATACGAGCAGGTATATTACTTCCATTAACGAATCCAAACCCCATTTCTTATGTCGTTCTGATAAGGATTCTTTTTTTTCCAGACAGGTGATATCACAGTGTTCGCCTGAAAAGAAAATAACAACTAGATGAGTAGAACTTTCTCAGCATTTGTCATAAATTTATTTTTGTAGAGAGCAAAGTTGTTCATATGGCTATCCCATGGTAAAATTAAGTAATTAAGTCAAAGAAGGAGCATTTAGCCTTCTTATAAATGCTATTTAGTTTAATTAACCACTTTTCAAAGTAATTGATTCAATTGTTGTACTGCTCTAACAGGACATTTTAAAAAAAAATTCCGCTGAAATCTGTTCCCTGTAACTTGAACCTATTATTATATGTCCGGCCCTTCAGAATGATTGAGAACAGATCCTGTTCTTCCTTTGTATGACAATCTTTAAAAAACATTTGAAAAGTGGTATCATATTTCCCCTCTTTTTCCTCATAGCTGAACATGCCCAGATATTCCAGTCTTTCCTCATAGAGCTTGGTTTCTCTTCTCCAAGCTTATCCCAGTTTGTCTGAAGACTTCTTAAAGTGGAGTGTGCAGAACTGGGCACAATACCCAAGATGAGACCTAATTAATGACAAATATTAATCCTTCAAATGATTTGAGAGTACTTGTGTTAATGCAGCCTAAAATTGCATTGGCCTGTTTTGAAGCCACTTTGCATAGTTGTCTTAGATTAAGCTTGTGATTTATAACCATGCCAAGAGTTGTTACTGGCACACACATACACCATGCTGTCAGAAGTGGCATGAAGCTTCCTAGCATTGGCTGACTAGTGGGTCAGTGGCTGCTCCATATCCTGCTTTAATGTAAGGCAGGGGTGCCCAAACTACGGCCCATGGGCCGGATCCAGTACCCAACACCAATTCATCAGGCCCACGCCACCCTCGTTGCTCCCAGAAGCGGAAGTAGTTTTAGAGAGTTGAAGGAGGCCAGATTTATGGAACATGTAAAGAGAATAAGAATCTCAGTTAAATTAATGAGGTTCAGCAATGACAGTAACCTTGGACCACAAGGAAATAGTATCTATTGGTAATTGTGCAGGGTCATGTTTCTTGTCCTTGGCAAAAAACAGTCAGCCCGTATAGCTAAAGGCAAAAAACAGTCAGCCCGTATAGCTAAATGGGGTATTTTTTTTATCACATTGGCACATTTCTGATGTCTATTTTCAGACTACAAACATCTCTAGAGCTTGCTTAGAAAGCAAATATCTGTAAAGAATATCACTGTGTGCTGCCAGTAGGGTGAGTGTGTGTTTCTACCTAATGAATTAATTTCATCTGTCAGATGAAGTTTGACTTTAAATTAAAGCAGTTGTACAGTTGACTCACCAAATAAAGTTTTTACTTCAGAGTCAGGAACATAAAAAGGTGGACCTGGAAAAAAATGTTAAAATCTAATAAACAAGAATCAAACCAAGCATGTTTTTAGACACAATTTGAGAATAATGATATTGCTACATCATCTAAATGAGTTTACAAATGTAACCAGGTAGTATCAGTGTCATCTAGTGATGGTCCACTTATATTTCCAAAATAAGATGAATAGTTTGTGTAGGAATGTAGTTCATATTATCAGCAGAGCAAGCAAGAGCTGGGTTAACTTTTGGATTCATTCATTAAATGCTGGCATGATCGACAGAGCATATTTCTTTCTTTGGAAAGAAATGACATTCACACTTCTCATTCTAAAACACCACAAAAGCAAATGTTTGCCACTTAGTTCTAGGAAACTGAGTTAGAAATGCAGGAGACAGTGTCTGCTCCCTCACTTCCTGAGAATAAAACCAAACTGTACTCTGTTTCCTTCCAGAGAGTGTCAATAAGGAAATATGAGAAGGAAGTGAGACTAGAAATCCTATGAATATACATCTACACCAATGGTTCCCAACTTTGGGATCTCAGATGTTCTGGACTACCGCTCTGATAAATCTTGGCCAGTACTTCAGGGAATTTTAGTTCAAGAGTCTCTGTGACCTTAGATTTCAGGCTGAATGCAGCCCCCCCCCCCACACACCACGCCCCCCACAAATATATGTATATACATATACAAATACACACACACTGTATTTAACAAATGCAGTAAAACAACTGAAAGCATGAAATGTGTATCACAGGTAAACATTGATTTGAATGGTTAAATTCCTCCTACCATATACCTTCACACAACCCATCCTGTGCCTTACTGTTTCATTATCCTTCATCACAAAAGATCGCCTCCCGATGAGACAATTAAGTTGTGTGACTCAATGTTACTTTCCCAATATACCTAGCTGAGCTTTTGTGACCACAGTATCCTACCTTTATGTTTGCTTGGATCATATAAAACAGTAACTAGAAGGCAGCAACACTTTTCATTCATTAGTGATAATATCAACTGGGAATAACTAAAAAAGAAAGAAGACATTAAACAAATCTTGTGCGTATTAGCTTTTACTTAAACAAAGCACAGAAAGTGCAAAATTAAATGAACAAGACTTTCATTGAACAACAATTTGCACTTTTAAAAATCAGATCCATAAAGAATAACCTCCTAAGAAAAGACTGATGGAGAGACTAACCGGAACAACAGATTTAATGACTGGTATGTTCTCTCTATCTTCCTCCAGTTGAGGCATACAGGAGAAATAGAATCTGGATTTAGTTACTTGCAGGGATGGGGACAGACCACTTTTTGTAATATTTACAAATGTAAAGATTATGCTTTGTTAGCATAAAAATAACAGAAACAGAAATGCAGATCTGCAATCTCACATATTGTGTGTGTGTGTGTGTGTGTGTGTGAGAGAGAGAGAGAGCTGTACCTCCTTTCCCGCTGCTGACCCTGTCACTATAATTAATGAATTTGAACTCATCAGGATGTTCAGTTCTATTATGTGTGGCTTGAATCAAGAGAATGGGGTTTTCTCCCACTATGTGTGTTACTCAGCTTGCCAGTACCAGGATATTTGAGCTGTGAACAATCACAACAGTAGTATCTACATAATTAGGAGGTTTGTACTTTTACATTTTACTCTACTAACCTCACTGTCTACATTCCCCCACTGCTACTAAGGAACATTGTGCAGTCACTGTAACAATAACATGAAGAGCCCAAGAATGGGAGACACACATATGTGACCCATGAAATATTTTCCGGTGCCCATCCCTTTGACAGGAACAATGCTGCGCTTGTGCAGCTTCCATTCACTGGTGCTCCTTGATAATTAGTCAGCAAGTGTGGTTCATGGGGGAGAAAAGGAGGTGTTAGTTGGATTTTTTTTGGCTCAAGCACAAAACTGATTTCAGCCAATTCCAGATGGAGTAAAACACTGTGAGAGATTTTATTTTATCTATTTATTCTCCAAATTTCTATTGCCGCCCAACTCGGCAACGACACTGGGCGGCTAACAACAATTAAAAGCAACATCAAAATAATTAAAAGCCCTTAAAAACCCCGTTAAAAATTCTAAATAATTTACCCACTCACCCCATCCATTAAAAGAGAGAGAGAAAACTTAATTATATAAGCTAGCAGGCAAGGGGTCACCCCTCCAGCGGTGCCCCATACTTGCCCTGCCAGCCAGGTTTTGAGTTCTTTCCTAAAGGGCAGCAATTCCGTCTGCAGCTGTAACTCTGTTGGCAGGAGGTTCCACAGGGCCGGTGCAGACACAGAGAAGGCCCTCCTTCTTGTGCTAGAGACGGGCTCCTCTATCAGATGGTACAATTAGAGAGCTCCTCCGGTCTGCTCTGGTTGGACGGACAGATGTTCTTGGGGTGACGCAGGGAACTGTACGCTGTCTTTTGAGAAATCTAGAAGAACCTCTACTTATGGCAAAGTCCACTGAATATGGATTTCCTAATAGTCAAGCTTTGGAACCTATTGTCACATGAATGAGCCAAAAGTGAGTTAATACACTCTAGTAGTAGCATGGGTTAAGAGCCACAGACAGGAGTCAAATAGGCCAGAGGCAACCTAAAATGAGCAAGACTGATGCTTTCAAGGCAGTAACTTGCAGCCTCAAAGGGTTCAGAAGTAGGGAATCTTTAATTTAGGTGGGCTAGATTCCAAAGAAGAAAAGGAGAATGAGCAATGGCAGCTCTGCTCTTGTGAGTTTGTTGAATAACCTTGCTGGACAAGCAAATGAGTTGCTTATAAGACTAAAGAGCACACTTCAGTCCAGAGCTATGAAAGTTACTTTTAATAAGCATGACTATAATGACGTGCTGAAGCCCTCTATCACTGGTTTGTGGTACCCAAACATCATCTTATCACTGTCCAATTGTGGAAGACTTTACTGTGTGATTATATTCATTCTTCTTAAAAGTAACTTTTCAGGTTCCGTGATCGAAGGTTCCACATAAAATATTTGGAGCAGCATTTGTCAAAATGCTTGTTTGAATTTTAAAGGAGGAACATTTGCTTGGGAAATGAAAGGAATAGTCTCCTGCAAGGTAGCATTCTGGCACCATTATTTTCCAACATTTACACAAATGATCAATTAACGCTCCTATAATCCAGGAGTTTCATCTATGCTATTCTTGCTTTGACAGTCCAGATAGAAACCTTTGGAGTCCATTGGGCATCCACTAACTTCTCCATTCGAAGATTTTTTTCTTATACAGTAATACCTCATACAAAGTCCGCTTCATACAACATCGGATTCATACAACATCGCCTAATTCCTTGAAAAAAGTTGCCTCATACAAAGTCCTGCGACTTTGTATGAGGCATTGGGTTTTCCCAAGTTGCATTGTGCCTGGGCAGTATAAAAGGCAGGACACATGCAGTCACCATTAGAAGCTCTGTGGGTAAGAGTACCAGGCCACAAGGATGGTCTAACAGTAGGCATATACTATCGGCCTCCGACCCAAACTCTTGAGGGAGACTGGCAGTTGGAGAATGTTGTAAAGGAGGCATCCAAGAAGGGAAGCCTGGTTATAATGGGGGACTTCAATTACCCTCACATAGACTGGGTGAACTGTTGTTCAGCACATGATAAAGAGATAAAGTTCCTAGATATGCTAAATGATTGTTCCCTGGGACAGATGGTTGAAGACCCAACTAGAGGTACAAGAATCCTTGACTTGATCCTGAGTAATACTCAGGATCTGGTGCAAGATGTTAATGTGACTGATCCAATAGGGAACAGTGACCACAACTCAATTATGTTTAACTTGATCATAGACCGCAAGTCACTGATAAAATCTAACACAGAGACCTTAAATTTTCAAAAAGGAAATTTCCCAAAGTTGAGGAAACTAGTAAAAAAGAAGCTGAAAGGGAAAATTGAGAGAGTCCAAACACTCCAAGAGGCATGGAGGCTGTTTACAAAAACAATAACAGAGGCTCAATTGGAATGCATACCCAAAAGGAAAAAGGGCACTGCCAGGTCCAAGAGGACTCCAATGTGGCTTACAGGAGCTGTTCGGGAAATGATCAAGAGCAAGAGAAGCTCATTTAGAAGATGGAAGGCTGGTCCGAATGAGGACAGCAGGCAAAAACATAAATTCTGGCAGAACAAATGCAAGGCAACAATCAGGAAAGCAAAGCAAGACTTTGAGGAGCGTATAGCTAAAAATACTCAGAGAAATAACAAAGACTTCTTTAAGTACATTAGAAGTAAGAACCCAACTAGGAAGGCCATTGGACCATTAGATGACAATGGAAGGCAAGGGGTTATTAAAGAGGAAACAGAGATTGCAGAGAGACTCAATGAATTCTTTGCTTCAGTATTCACTGAAGAAGACAGAGGCCACATGCCCAAAACAGAGCCTATCTTCGTAGGGAGGGAAACCGAAGAATTAAGCCAGATAGAAATAACCAGGGAGGAGGTCCTTGCATGTCTTGTTAAACTAAACACTAACAAATCACCAGGACCAGATGGCATCCATCCACGAGTTCTCAGGGAACTTAAAGATGAAATTGCTGATCTCCTAGCCAAAATATATAATCTTTCCCTCAAATCAGGCTTTGTGCCTGATGACTGGAAAGTAGCGAATGTAACACCAATTTTCAAAAAAGGATCCAGGGGTAATTCAGGGAATTACCGACCTGTCAGTTTGACATGTGTCCCAGGTAAAGTGATGGAAACCATCCTAAAAGATAGAATTAATAGGCACATAGAAGAGAAGGCGCTGCTAAAGGAGAGCCAACATGGCTTTTGCAAGGGCAAATCATGCCTCACTAATCTGTTGGAATTTTTTGAGAGTGTCAACAAGCATGTGGATAAGGGGGATCCAGTTGACATTGTTTATCTGGACTTTCAGAAGGCTTTTGACAAGGTCCCACACCAAAGGCTCTTGAATAAACTTACCAGTCATGGAATAAAGGGACAGGTCTTGTCCTGGATCAGCAACTGGCTAAGGGAGAGGAAACAAAGGGTAGCACTAAATGGACACTTCTCCAAGTGAAGGGAAGTAAAGAGTGGGGTCCCCCAAGGTTCAGTACTGGGACCCCTGCTTTTCAACCTCTTCATAAATGATCTAGAGGTAGGAGTAAAAAGCAAGGTAGCCAAATTTGCTGACGACACTAAATTATACAGGGTAGTGAAAACTGTGAGAGATTGTGAGGAGCTCCAGAGGGATCTCTCGACACTGGGGGAGTGGGCAAAACAGTGGCAAATGAGTTTCAACATTAGTAAGTGCAGAGTGATGCATGTTGGGGCAAAGAACCCCAATTACATTTATAAACTGATGGGGTCTGAACTCTCTGCGACAAACCAGGAAAGGGACCTTGGTGTCCTGGTGGACAACTCAATGAAGGTGTCAACCCAGTGTGCCTCAGCAGTGAAAAAAGCAAACTCAATGCTAGGGATCATTAGGAAGGGTATAGAAAATAAGTCAGCAAGTGTCATTTTGCCTCTTTATAAATCTATGGTGAGGCCCCACCTGGAATACTGTGTACAGTTCTGGTCGCCATACCTCCAGAATGATATTATGGAGCTGGAAAAAGTGCAGAGGAGGGCAACCAGAATGATTAGGGGACTGGAACACCTTCCTTACCATCTGAGGCTGCAACGGTTGGGCCTCTTCACTCTTGAACGACGACGTCTAAGAGGTGACCTGATTGAAGTTTATAAAATCATGCACGGTGTGGACAAAGTAGATAAGGAAAAACTGTTTTCCCTATCGCATAACACTAGAACTAGGGGACACTCCATGAAACTTTTGGGTACTAGTTCTCAAACAAATAAGAGAAAGTACTTTTTCACCCAGAGGATTACTGGTCTATGGAACTCCCTGCCAGAAGAAGTGGTGACAGCTGTCAGTCTTGACAGCTTTAAGAAAGGATTAGACAAATTCATGGAGGACAAGAGTATCAATGGCTATAATTATGGATACTTAAGGACAACCTCCGGGTTGGAGAGATAGGCAGGCTATCTCTCAATATCATTTCCAGGGAATCCTAAGCAGGCATCTGCTTGGGAATACCCTGAAGGAAATGGTGAGCCACTGTGTGAGACAGAATGCTGGACTGGATGGGCTGTGGCCTGTTCCAGCAAGGCTGTTCTTATGTTCTTATTGCTCTTGTGGGTTTTGCATGAGGCGAAAGTGTTTAGGAGTGGTTTTGAGCGCGATTTTGGATTTTTTTGAATTTTTTCATCAAAATTTTTAGAAGCATTCCTGGGATTTTTGCAGCATTCTTCAGGTTCTTGGACAATCAGGGTTGTTTGACATGTTTTGCAATGTTTTTCGCCTTTAGACAATGATTTTTTAAAAGTTCTGTCAGTTTCCTGTCTGTTTCCTTGACTTTACCCTGAAGTCTGTGCTGTTACAGTACAATGTATCTCTATGGAAATGATGTTGTACGAGGCATCGCGGCAAGGATTGGACGTTGTATGAGGCATCGCGGCTAGGATTTTGCATGCCTCATACAAAGTCCAAATCCATATAAAGTCCAAACTTGTGGAACCAAGTTTGGACGTTGTATGAGGTATCACTGTATTATAAAAACAAAATCGCTGAAACTAAATCTTTTACAAGCACAAGCCTATGCCTTCTACATAAAGAACAGAGAAGAAACACAATGTTAGCTGAAACATTTAGATTTAGATTTTGGAACATTGTCCTAATCCCAAAGTATTTGGTTGTTACTCCAGATCAAATCCTGACCTACAAACAAACAAACAAAAAAAAACAAAAAAAAAAAGGTCTAAACACCAAACAGAAAGTTGCCAGAAGAAATAACATACTTAGGAAACTGACTGGGTCAGATGGGTATGCACAATCACAAAAAATAAGAGCAACAACTTTGTCGCTGTGCTACTCCACAGCAGAATATGCAAGTGCCATCTATGCCTATAAATCCAAGGGTTAACCGTTGGAACTTGCTATACGTTTCTGCACCCATCCATCCTATTCCGTACCGAGCTTCCTGCACTTGCCCAAACCCGGTCCGGAGGTTAACGCAGGGTTGAGAAATGCACCAGTGGGGCAAGAGCCCCATGAACAAGAAAAAAAGGGAAAGAACTTCAATTCCCAACGTTCTTTGCGCCGCGCCACAGCCAATCAGGCTGAGAGGCGCGAGCAAAAAGAACGTTGGGAAATGCGGCGCGGCCAATTAAAATCGAGCTGCAGAAAAAAAACCTGCCGCACGAACGCAAACCACAAACGCAAAACTACAAATCCCAGCATCCTGCGTGCAGTGAGTGCGCAGAACGCTGAGAAAGCCGGCGTGCCAAAAATAAAATTACAAAATGCAACGGGAGCGCAAGTCTGCCACAGGCGGACGCAGCGACTCACAGTCTCGCAAAACAAACAAGCCACAAAAATCCACTGCGAGAAACCTGCCGGCCTTCTTTCCCGGAGCAATGGGGAGAAGAGGGACTCCTTCTCCTCCACGCTACCCCACCGAAGACACAGCGAGACCACCGCCGGTCTCAAGGAAAGTTGAGCCGGGGTGGGAAAAACCCCCCAAAACAGGCAGCAGTTCGTCAGGGGAAGCACCCTCCCTGGCGGATGACTGTCTGATGCCTTTGTACTTCTGAATACAAAAGCAGCAGCCAGCAATCCACAAGGAAGAGCACCACCCCTTACGGATTGCTGCCTGCCGATCTCCGGTTAGGTAAGCCAGGAGAAAAAGGAGACAGAGAGGAGAGAACCATCGTCAGGCAGAGATAGTTCTTCTCTGCCTCCTCCTTCTCCCCCAACCTACCTAACAAACCTTCCCAGGAGAAGAACGGGCTGACTGCCTCCCCCTCCTTTCCCCCATTGCTGCATCGAAACCAAAATTCGAAGCAGCAATGGGGAAAAGCGGAACCAACAGACAGCCTGTTCTTCACGCTAAAAGCAAAAGACAATTTAAAACAGCCCGGCATCGCAGGGCAAACTATGCTAGTAGAGTATAAATCAGGACATGCTAAACAAGTGGATATAGCTCTTAATGAATCATGTGGGATTATTACTGGCTGAATGACACCTAATCCCACTGGGAAAAACTATTATTTGGCTGGCATTGTCCCTCCACAAATATATTGAGAGGTGCTAGACTATCTGGAAGTTACTTAATAGACTTCAAGGCAGAGAAGGAAGGACAAAGAATAATCAAATACAGTAAAATGGGACTACTGTACTTGGATTCAGGACAAATTTTCTATGAATTTGGAGAAATTCAGTCAATGCAGCGTTTAAATGCATGCAATTTATGCCCCACTACATGTACAAAAGAAGATTTAGTAAGTGGCTCAGATATCACTATTGAAGTAGCCTGTTTCTTGTAAATATAGCCTAATTATTTTAAAATTTTATCTCTATTTCATATACATCCATAATTTGTAAACTGTGCAACACTTTGATAAGAATAAAGGAAATAAAAAATAACTTTCCTGTGGATGTTTAGAACATTTGGTCCTGCCAGACTAACATGGTAGAGAATGTTTTTTCATTCTTTATCTGGGTAGTGCCAGCAATTCCTCGTAGTTTGGCTCTGCTGATAAGACTCTGGTTCCATGTTCTATCCTGCCTAGCACATTACAAATTACACATAATGTCAGAAATGAACACAGTGGACATAAATGGTGAACTTTTTAGAAACCAAGTGCCCAAACTGCAACCCCAAACCCAATCTGTGCTGGGGAGAGGGAGGAAGCGTCCCCACTGGGCTGCTGGGCAGTGTGAACTCTGCTGAGGCAACAGTGTGCATGCCCACAGAGAGGGCTCCGAGTGCCCCCTCTGGCACGTGTGCCATAGGTTTGCCATCACTGCTATAGATACCTTTTGAGAGCAATTCCCACAATCTTACAGCTTTAGCTAGGTTAGCTATGGCTGCAGTCTCTCCCGGGGCCCATGCCATTGATCCTAGGATGGGAGACAGCTGCAGCCGCCGGTATTACTTCCCCTAGCCCCACCCGGCCAGAGGGTAGAAGAGCCGCAGGATGGAGGACCTCGCCGTGTCTCTCCCGGGGCCTCTACCATCGGTCCCGGGATGGGAGACAGCTGCAGCCGCCGGCATTACTCCCCCTAGCCCCACCCGGCTAGAGGGTAGAAGAGCCGCCAGATGGAGGACCTCACCGTGTCTCTCCCAGGGCCCACGCCATCGGTCCCGGGATGGGAGACAGCTGCAGCTGCCAGCATCACTCCCCCTGGCCCCGCTCGGCCAGAGGGTAGAAGAGCCACCGGAGCCGCCGGTCATGGACGTTAAGCCCCAGGCTCCGTTGGAAACGCTGAGCAGGAAGGACCTTGTGATTGACTTTTAATATTAACTGTATTTATTGTATGTTATGTTGTGATATTTTGTACTTTATTGTTTTACTGTTTTGCATCTTTTATATGCTGTGAGCCGCCCTGAGTCGGCGTATGCAAATAAATGAATGAAATAAAATGAATGAAGTGCAGGCAGAGTTGCAGGCAAAAGGACACCCAGAATGCCACAAATGCTCATTTCTGACAAATGCTTGGACAAGCAGATATTGCAAGAATTGTTTAATATTTTCATTCATTAAGATGGCTCAAAGCAGAAGAGTGATCAATGCAAATCATGTCAAGGAGGAAATCGCTGCTTCTGTAGAGCGAGATGCTTTAGTAAGCATCAGCATATTTAATATGAAATAATGGAGCATCAGTTACTAACCGTTTTCTGTCAGAAGGATTTACAGCCACCAGAGATCCTCTATCCCAAATCCCATCAAACTTGCCAATAACAGTGCTGCAAATAAGAGTAGAAACAGATAGTCTAGTGCTGCAAATAAGAGTTAGAAACTCTAAGTATCATAATGTTAAGATTTGTACTGCATAACTAACAGATGCTGCATAAAAGATGCATAAGATTTTCATCTCCATCTCCACAGGCAACTAACTGCAAATGATGAAGCTAGAATATTTGTGTAGAACTGAAAATAGTACATTTTATTTTATTATGCTAAATGTGAAGATACGTGTTTCTTTTTGCAGTAACTGGATGCAGCCGCTATTGAAAGGCTTACAGTTCCCATATTCGTGCCAGGAACAATACAGTATTTGTTTTGTAAACAATTAGGAACGGCTCAAAGAGCTAGGAAACATTTTGTTTCTCAGACTGTTTGTTACTACTCATGCTACATTGCCATCCACTCTTCAAAAACAAAGAAGTTTTTAAAAACAGTTTATGATGAAGCATGAGTTAAATCTCTCCTTCAACCATTCCCAAATAAAAGGCAGAAAATTCTTCTGGACTAGGACAAACCTCTTGTGAAATCAAAAGCAGCTATCTAAATCCTCACCAACGTAGGACTGTATGCACATATTCACAGAGGTAAGCTTAACTCCTCTGCATATTGAAGAGAGAAGCTGCTGCTGTTTATCATCTAGGACAGTGGTGTCAAACCTATGGCACGCATGCCAGAGGGAGCACTCAGAGCCCTCTCTGTGGGCACGTGTGCCGTCACCCCAGCACAGAGTTCGCCAGAGTTTGTTACCAGAAAGCCAGAGGGACGCGGGGCTGGGCTGCTCCTCTCCCCCTCTCCATGTATGCCTGAGGACTTTTCTCACATCACCTGCCCCTCTGCCCAGCAGCCCAGTGGGAGCGCTTCCTCCCTCCCCTGTCTGGGGTAAACTAAAACCTCAGTATTCAGGTTAAATTGTCATTTTCGCACTTTGCAATAAATAAGTGGGTTTTGGGTTGCAGTTTGGGCACTGGGTCTCTAAAAGGTTCGCCATCACTGCTCTAGGATCAGAATAGGCCTTGCTTTAGGAGTCTCTTCCTTAACGTTAGGCATTACGTTAGAGGACTGTGAGAAACTGCCTTTGTTGCTCACACAACTCTTGAGAATCTCTCAGAGCCATGAAGCTGGATTCTAATCAGCTCTGGAGAGCTGGGTAATAGCTGTTTGGGCCAAAAGGGATCTCTGGATTTCTGATACTCGCATCAAGCAATGATGTATGACAAACAGTGAATCAATGGGGAATTGATCCATGACTCTTTGCACATCAGCTGATGTGGGTGCCTCATCCTACGTAACAGAAGGGTTGGCCCCACTTACTTTGCTGAATTCATTTATGCATGTTCAACATTTGGCAAATGCAGCATCAGCTGGTGACATACATGTATTAAATACCACAGAAAATAAAACAAAGAACACAGATTTCATATCACACCACAACACCTCACATACTTTTTTCAGTGGGCTGTGAATCATCAAGACATGAATGTGCAAATCAGACCTAAAGTTATGTTCCCACCATGAATCTATAGGCTGAAATCTTGTTGTTTCACATAATAACTTGCAAATTGAGTAACTTGATGGACCTACTCTAGATGTGACTTACTACATCAAGCAACAGGATTTCAGTCAGTTTCTCAGTTGATTTGGATAGGTCTGAGACAGATGTGCTGAACTAAAAGACCCACCATTCTAGACCAGGTTTCCTCAAACTTGGCCAAGGACATCTGCAGATGTCCTTGGACTTCAATTCCCAGAAGCCCTGATCTGCAGGAGTGCTGACTTGAACTTCTTGTAACTAATAATAACTATTATTTTGTGTCAGAAATTATTCTGGGTTGAAAGGATTTTTGCTGGAGGAACTCCGCTCAGGGGATGCCTGAATGAGACTCCTTTCATGTCCCCAAGATCTTTTCCCACTGAAGTGGTACCTATTTATCTACTTGCAATTTCTTGCTTTTGAACTGCTAGGTTGGCAGGAGCTGGGACAGAGACGGGTGCTCAAACTGTCATGCAGTACCCGGGTCTCGAACTGCCGACTTGCCAGCCTTCCAGCTAACATGGTGAGCTTCTTAACTACTGAGCCACCGCAACACCTGGAGAGCCAAGTTTGAGGAACACTGTTCTAGACTACTGGTCTGGCTGGGTGAAGCAGCTGGGAGTTGGAGTTCAACTACATATAGGAGGCCACAAATTTTCCAACCCCGTTCTAAGAAAATGATTAGGTTCTGCACTTCAGAAACTAGCCAACCTTTATGATGAACAGCCAAATCTGACTTGGCTATTGATAAGAAAAACAATACTTAAGAACGGATCCTCCAATTGAATGTTGCAGTGTTAAATGCTCCAGTTTAGTGTTGTCAGTATATCCTCCAGCTATGCCTTCTTCATAATACAGTACTCCATTCGGTTTCTATGCCCACCCAGTTTTACAGTACATACTACCTTCGTTACCATCTGATATGTTATGTTTTCTTTTATGATTTCAGTATCTGTAGCTATTCAGTAAACTGAAGTTTCATTGGGCTATTTTAAAGGCTCTAATCCAGTGGTTTCCAACGTGGCTCAGTTTTTCAATGGACAGGTCTTATCCCTGTTTCTCAATAATAGCTTTGATGGAATCAAAAAGAACATTGAACCATCAAATATATGACACATTATGGAAAGATTCAGAAGCTTCATTTTGTTCCTACCTGGTCAAATCATACATATTACAACAGTACAAAGAAATATTCCCAGAAGTACTCTGCAATGAAAAATAGGGACACAGATCCTTCAATTAACATTTTAAAAAGAAACAATAAAGCAAAAAGCATAATTAACAACAATTTTAACAAGCTGAACATCTTTAAAGCATTATGTTCTATTTTACAATGCAGGATAAGTCTAATATGAGAGGGTACGTCACAAATCATCTAGCTTTAAGCACAAGAGCCAGAATCCTATTGGTTTTATTTCCATTGGAGTAAAGCTGGAGTAGTTGTGTGGAAAAAAGCAAACAGGATTCTATCCATGAGCTTGTTAATTCAGATACAGTACTGACAAGAAACTGTTAAATTAACAATTACCAGAGTGCAGTTCCAGCAGCTGTAGCATGAACTGAGATTATATATTTTTATCCCACTACACGTTTTAGTGAACTTATCAGTACCTGAATGATTATTAATACTAATCTGTAAACTGACAGTTCTTATTCTTTATGTATCTAAGTTTCTCTCAACCTCAGTAAACATTTCGTTCCTTTCCCTTTAAACTGTGTCTGTACATGCATGCATGTGTATATAAATACTACATGTCAAAGATGAGTGAAAGACTCTACCTTATTTTTTATCCAAAGAGAGGACTTTCTTCTTTAATATTATATGCAAATCATATAAAATTGTTTTTCTTAGTTCATGTATAGGACAGTGTAAAAAACCCATGAACTTTCATCATTTTACTTCTCTCCAAAGTTGAAAGGAACTATACATTCAAGTCATAATATGTAAATGGCATATTTACTCTACTAAGTAATAAGGATATCTATCATATGCAATAAACTCTTTAGGGTAATTCTGTTCTAAAACAATTAGTTACTCATAGTTACTAATTACATAGTTACTATTACATAGTTATAATTACTCAGTTACTCACTGATAAGTACTTTCTAATGCTGTTTTTCTCTTTCATTTAAGGCAGGGGTTCCCCAACCTAAGCCCCGGGGGCCAGATCTAGCCCACGGCACCATTTTATGTGCCCCCCTCCAAGGGCATTTGAGAAACAAAATGGCCATCCCTTTGAAGCTGTTGGGACAAAATGGCCATCCCCATCATGCAGGCAGTGCAAAATGGCTGCCTGGTCCTCGAAGCTGACTAAGAGAGCATGACCTGGCCCCCGGCCTGAAAAGTTTGGGAATCCTTGATTTAAGGTTTATATTTTGTCATTTTTATAAAGCCTTGTATTGGTAAGCCATATATACTTGCCTTTACGCATGTAGTTAAATAAATGGGGGAAAGGAACTATATCATGTTCACTGCCTCTCAACAAGTGTTAGGAGAATTGCACCAACAGATTCACTTATGCATGTATGCTGGGACAAAAAATTTCTTGAGGATTTTGGACTTTTGGACAGAACCTAGAATCAGGAGTTTCAAAAATAGAGGACAAGACTCTACTGTGCTTTATGCAGAGAGATTGCTATTCTCACCAGGGTCCGCTATGACTTTGACAGAAACACTTTAATATGGCAGGACCCAATACAAACCTTGAATAATTTAGCTCCAGGGATTTGTGGAACTGTTTCTTCTGAAAAGGAAAGGTTCTGTTCAGTGAAAAACTCCTTCAGTGCATTTTCACTAATTTCCACTCCAATGACATGGTGTCCCAGGTCAGCTAACCTATGCATAACAATAAAGGACAGCTTGAATTAATATTAATAATAATTGCATGTTTTCAAGATGATGCTAATTACCTGTAAACCACCCAGAGAGTGCACTAAGCACTATGGCGCAGCGGCAGTATATAGTGTTAGTGCTATTCCGACTTATGACATTTTATGCAACATACATTCACTCTGGAATAATTTCAAGCAGAGAAACTGAAGAGGAGAAAAAAGTGTTGCCTGCTTTTGTTCTCCCCATAGCTTCTCTGCTCCTACTGATTTTAAACAATTCCTTTCAATGGTGGTCAAAATTCAAGGTACCTTTTCTTTTTAAAAAATTATGTCTGGGCTATTTTATGCATTTGCCTGCCATGTGTAGTTTGCTGCAGAAAATTCATGTCAATGGGACAATGTAACTTGCACCTATGATCAGTACTTAGACAAATATCAGGTTGTGCTAACATGGGAAGATACACCATGATACAAAATGGATCGTGAACCCTGCATATATATCCTAAACTTATTTGCATCTGAATGGACTGAATAATCTGCAGTGCAATGTTAAACCAAATGAAGCGACCAGAAGGTCATGTTCCAAAAGTATGGTTTTTTTAAAATAATGCACATATAACTTATGACATTGCCACTTGAACAGCTGCAAACTGTTGTCCCAAAAGGCAAAAAGCTAATTAGAAAAAAAATCTCTATACAAACCCATTGCATGTTGCCATTGGATTCATTTTCTTCTTCTTCTTTTGTTCTACTCACTTTACTGGCAGGAAGGGGAGGGGAAGTGTCCTATATTACCGTATTTGCTGGCGTATAAGACCCACTTCCCCTCTTAGAATACACTGGAAAATGGAGTGCGTCTTGTACTGTATATGGTGACCTATAGTGAGCTATTTTAGTAATAATGGGGTGCATCTGATACTGCGAAGCGTCTTATACGCTGGCAAATATGGTAATTTTTGGCAAGCCATAACACTGAGTTGTACAAGTTTTGGTTTTCAGCAGCTTGGTCCCATTTTACTGTAAGTAGGTTTAACAACTATAAAAGACAGTCTGGTGTAGTGACAAAAGTGACTTGAGTTCAAATCCCCACTCAGCCAGGGGAACTGTATGGAGGGTGGTAGTGGTAAAACCACCCCTTAAATATCTCATACTTCTTGTGAAACCCTATTAGGGTTGCCATCAGTTGAATGCCACTTGATGGTACATAACACAGCATCAGTAATTACAAGATTTGTTAATCCTTCTATTAACCCTCAGTGCCCTGGACTTTCAATTGGACCAGAAAATAATCTAGAGGTCCCTCAATGCAAGTTTTTTCATTTATTTGACTATATGAGAGCTGAACAATAAATTAACTTACTTGATAACACTTTGAACACTAGAGATCAACCATCTGTTGGCACAGTGGTTAAACTACTTTATTGTAATCAAAAGGTTGTGAGCTTGATCCTGACCAGGGCTCAAAGTTGACTCAGCCTTTAATCCTTCTGAGGTCAGTAAAATGCGTACCCAGCATGTTGGGGATAAAATGCTAATTAACTTGTGAACCACCGAGAGAGCGCACTAAGTACTATGGGACGGTAGATAAGTGTGATTGCTTTGCTTTGCATCTCTATTATTGTATCATCATTACTAGACTTCAATTCTAGCTGAACAATACTGCTCTTGTACAGTTCCTATTCATCTGAGTGGGGATCATACAAGATAATTTCTTCGGTACTTCAGTAAGGCCTTCAGAATTGAGCTACAAGGTCTAAACTAACCATCTCCAACCACATACCCTCCACATATTTTAGACTACAACTCTCATAACTCTCACCCAAACAATGATTGGAATGGTGATGTCTGGAGGTGGCAGTTGGCAGTAGGCAAATATAATGCACTGGACTAAGTACACAGTAAATGAGTGGTCAAAGTCAGGTTGCTAAAGGTCAGGGGTGAATCATAAATATTTGAGAGTATATTTGCAATGTAAAGTATAGGTTAGCGACTCAGCAGTGTTACAGCAGCTTCTCTTCCTCCATATTTTGGCATTTTGCCTGTGTTAACTGTGCTTACATCCACAGAGCCATAAAGTTATATCAAAATAAGCCTGAGGAATAGTGATTCTTCGTTTACCATTTCATTTCGACGGTTTTTCCACAAAGCGGGAAAAATATCTTCAGTCTACTCCTGCCATTCAATAGAAGATGCAGATACTTCTTCAGAAGACTGTCAAAGAACAAAAAGGTACTGAATATAAACAAAGTAATTGGGCTTTATTTTCTGATTCTGCAAGCTTTTAAAGGGTTTGGATATTTTTTTAAAGGCTTGAGACAGAGAAGTAGAAAGAGACAAAAATATACTAGGATTGTGTAACCCATACCATACCTGTCAAGTTTTGGGAAATTTCTGTCAAATAAGGGAAATTTCCCAGCCAAAACAGGAAACTGGACAGCTATACTTATCCTGTGCTGGCCTCCAGTCTAACTAATACAGGAATACAGCGGGAAAGAGTGTAAAATAAGGGTGTTTTACAGAAATTTCCCGAAACTTGACAGGTATGAACCCATACACACCAAGATAGAAATACACTCTACCAGAAAAGAGGTTAGGAAACATGTTTATGAAAACCCTGGGTGATGCAAGAGATTGGGATCCATTTGTACTAAGAAGTATCACCTAGAACAGTGATGGTGAACCTTTTAGAGACCGAGTGCCCAAATTCACCTTTGCCAGAGACTCAACAGGCTGATGTTCGCCCCACACCCTCATACTGCACGTGAGCCTCCTGCCTTACCCTAGGCAGGGGAGGGAGGAAGCGCTTTCATTGGGCTGCTGGGCAGAGAGGCAGGGTGAATTCTGTGCTGGGGGAAGGGAGGAAGTGCTTCCATTGGTCAGCTAGGCAGAGGGGCGGGAACTCTGTGATGGGGTGCATGCCCACAGAGATGACCCTAGGTGCCCCCACTGGTACACATGCCATAAGTTCATCACCACTTACCTAGAAGCAATACGTGTAAGAAGATCCTGTAGATACCTGATCAGCTGCTGATAGAAGAGAATTGCTAGAAATATTTGGTCTGTAGTGAGACCATTTGCACATCTGAAGTACTGCTACACTTAGCCACTTGATTTCTCAGAGTTTAGGAGAAACTACCTGGACATTTTTTTCCACAATCATGTGACTAGAAACACATTTTCTTTTTTAAAAAAAACCCCTCAAGCTAATTGCCTTGATTTGGCAGTAACTCACAGGTATTTTTTGTTAGGACATGTCATATTGTTATTAATGTTCCATTTACCTTTACAGTAAGACCTACTTCTTGCCTTCCCCTCAGGGATTTTTTTTAAATCATGCCAGAAGCACACAAAAGTGCTTTCTGGGTTGAAAGGATTTTTCCTGGAGGAACTCCACTCAGGGGACACCTGAATGAAGCTCCTTTCATGTCCCCAAAATCTGATTCCATAGTACAGTATAAGCAAAGGGATATTAACTATCAGTGGCTGGAATCCTCTTTGCCTTATGTAAGCTAAAGTTATGCCTTTGGAAATTTGTTGCATATTACGGTGAGGAAATGAAGGTTGTATATTTCAATTGTGCAATCAGTTGTGGTAGTTCCTGTTGCAATCAATTATGCAAATATCTAAAGAAATGTTTTGTAAATAGCACTTCTATTCTGGTAAGATTAGAGTTACTACTTGCATAATGTGGAGTTGCAAAAGTACAGCTGTTCAACAGGACTTCATCACGTATTGATCCTTTGTATGTGTATTTAAGAGTAAGCTTTGTTGATTACATTCATCCTATGTATGCTTATCACTGCCTGGATAGCTGAGTGGTTTAGGTATCTGGCTGCCGAACAAGACATGGAGAATTTAATTCCTGTGCCTTCAGGGAGGAAGATCCATCCTGTGTAATCATGGGCATGCTGCAGAGTCTAAGGCCACCCCCAGAAGAAAGGAATGGCAAACCACGTCCATGTATTCTCTACCTAGAAAGCTCTAGAAAGGGTTGTCAGAATTTACTTGATGACACACAATTATTTATTAATGAACAAATACTTATCAAATTACCCTTATGGAATTTTGTAAACATCACAAAATTCAAATAATCACTTGGACATGGAAAATTAGTGGGGGAGTGGAAATGGTAAAACTACTTAAATATCTTACTTATCTTGAAAACCATTTTAGGGTTACTATAAGTTGGTTCTGACTTGATTGCACATAAATAACTGTGGTGCTGGAAGAGACTCTTGAGAGTACCATGGACCGCAAGGAGATCAAATCAGTCAATCCTGAAGGAAATCAACCCTGACTGCTCATTAGAACGACAAGTGCTGAAGCTGAAGCGAAAGTACTTTGGCAATCAAATGAGAAGAGAGGACTCACTTGAGATGGCCTTGATGGTGGGAAAGATTGAAGGCAAAAGGAGAAGGGGGCGGCAGAGGATTAGGTGGCCAAATGGCATCGTTGACACAATGGGCATAGATCTGTGTGGGCTGCGGAGAATGGCAGAAAACAGAGGAGCCTGGCGTGCGGGTGGTCCATGGGGTTGCGGAGGTTTGGAGTCAACTGTGCGACTGAACAACAAATATTTTTGTTGCTGATATTTTCTCCCTCATTCATTCCACACTCACACAACTTACTTGCCAGTAGATGGTTATTAATGCAATTTTTTTTTGCTTTTAGGATCACAGGATATCTTACAGAACACCTTTATGAATATCTTCTCAAGAGTGAGAATCTCAGTACAATATGCTTCACTTGCAGTCCTATACATTAGCCTTCCTAGCCCCAATGCCCTCCTGATGTGATGAAGTACAACTACTATCATCTCTAGCCAGAATGGATGATGATATTTCAACAGTGGAACAGGATATCTTTGAAGGTGGTAGACTCTGTTCCATTGGACATTTTCAAACTGAGCTTTGAGTGGCTATCTGTTTGGGATGTTTCAGCTACAGATTTCTTGCACTGGCAAGTTACTAGACTGTCTTGGGGATTCCTTTGAATTTCATAATTCTGTGCTAGTAGGGAATGATGAAAATCATAGAACAACATGCCAGGGAAGGCTGCATTAATAGAATATAAAACTACATACGGATGTACATGTTCATTATGGAATCCAATATTTTTTGATTGCCATTTCCGTAGCCATTCTTCTTCAGTTACCACTTGGCTTTCTTGTATCTTGGTTTCATTGTATTTTTCATTTCCATATGCACTTGGGGAATTTTCCATGGCCCAGGCAACCTTTGTACAAAGAAAAATGGCATAAGAATTTAGGACTCCGGAGTTGAACTTCTACCTTGTCATTAAAATAGAATCGTAATTCAGTTAAGTTTATGGCAGTACTTGTACGTGCAACTTCCTCAACTGGAATCAAAGGACAGCCTGACCTTCCGTCTTGTTCTATGCAGGTTATATCAAGATAAAATGTTGGTCATATCAAAGCACTTCCACAAAAATCCTTTCAACCCAGAATAATTTCAGACACAAAATTATTATTATTATAGAGCCTTACTCCAGGCAAAGCTTTGGAAACATACTTCCAGAACAGATATTTGTGTGTCAAGAGTGACTGCGTGTTTTACTGATTATATTCATGACATACGCATGCCTACTCTGCATGAGAAGAGAAACTGTATGCTCATAGGTCTTCCTGTTACAAATGTCTATGCTATGCATGCAGAGGCAAGCAGTGTGTTGCATATGACATTAGGGCCCCACATGTGTAACTCTGCTATCCAGTTGTGCGCTAGAATACACATATTCAAGAATAATTAAACAGGGCTAATTTTGACTCTCCAATGTGTTACAAAGGGAACTTTGTACACAGAGTTATTGCATAACCCTCCTTCTGTATACCTGGGGAACTTCCTGAGAACTCAGAAATCATTTTTTTTTAAATCAAAGGTCCTGATACATTTCCAAATCTTTTCAAATTTGGTTTTAGAGAAGCTGATATATGAAGGACATGGAAAAGTTACTTTTTTCCAGCTAAAACTCTGAAGTTTCTGCTGGGACAAGTGACCCTGCTCTAAGGTTCTGTAGACACCAGCAGAAATCCAAGCGAAACAATAAAACTAGAGAAGTGGGTCTGAGAAATCTTAATCTGTCAGACCTGAGGGTGGTTGAATTATAAATCTTTTAAATTCAATTTCAATTCAATTCAATTTTAATTTATACCCCGCCTTTCTCGGGCGAAAGCCAACTCAAGGCGGCAACAACATATCAAACCATACACGTAATAACAATAGTATCAATATTCTCAAGAGCTTTGGTGGCACAGTGGTTAAACTGCTGTACTGCAACCAAAAGGTTGTGAGTTCACTTCTGGCCTGGACTCTATGTTGACTCAGCCTTCCAAGGTTGGTAAAATGAGTACCCAGTATGTTGGGGGCAAAATGCTAATTAACTTGTGAACTGCCCAAGAGTGCACTAAGTGCTATGGGACAGTACATAAGTGTGATCGCTTTGCTTTGTTCACTGTTACATCAAGTGATTGTGGTGATATTGTTTGGAGCGGTATACAGTACTGGAAAATCCAGGGTCAAGGCTCCTCAGAGCCATGAATTCTCTAAGTGAGTTCACTTTAGTTAGACTAGTCCCTGTCTATTTGCCTAATTTTTTTATTGGGGTTGTTGTGAGGATAAAGTGAGAAGGAGGAGATCCATGTATACTATCATCAGAGGAAAGGTAAAGGTTTCCCTTGCTCAAAAGCCAGTCGTATCAGACTCTAGGGTGCAGTGCTCATCTCTGTTTCTAAGCCGAAGAGCCAGCGTTGTCTGCTTCTGCAGACGTTTCCGTGGTCATGTGGCAGGCATGACTAGACACCGGAGCGCACGGAACGCTGTTACCTTCCCACCGAAGTGGTCCCTATTTATCTAGTTGCAATTTCTTGCTTTCGAACTTCTAGGTTGGCAGGTATAAATAAATGAATGAACAAAGAATGGTTTGCATTTATTTGAATAAACCATCCCAGATGAAATCGTACAGACTTCTATGTGTAACATTGTATACAAGTTAGAACACAATAGTCAAAATCCTATTACAGTATAAATTAATGCATGAGTAAGATTAATAGAAAACTTTACATTTTCCAGACCTGACCATCAATTGCACTCTTGGGCATGCGACCAAGTATGCAACAGCACATGATTGCAGCATTTCAGAGCATGTGAGAGGCAGATAGCAGAGTTATGCACAGTGGTTGCATGATTTCCGGTTTGTGCTGCACAATCCCAGTAGAATGCTGCTCAATGCGAGAGCCACTTGTGCACACATTCATCTATCTTATGTACAGTATGTCCACAACCTAATGGATGCTACATTCACTGATAACCTGTATGTCATGAATTGGACACTGTAAATGCTGCTCTTATGTACAAAACCAGTATCTCCTTGTGCATCACAGTTTTTAATAGTCAGCTCACACATTCAACCGCCAACTGTCAAAGGGTGGCAAGTGTGTAGCTACTCATACTTTGACATCTGTAGCATGAATAGAGTTGTTGATAAACTAATACATGTCACACATTCAACCGCCAACTGTCAAAGGGTGGCAAGTGTGTAGCTACTCATACTTTGACATCTGTAGCATGAATAGAGTTGTTGATAAACTAATACATGCAAGAGACAATGTGGCTTATACGATTGCCAACTGGCCTAGAAATCCATTAGACAGCTAGGAAGGTTCTGGGCCAATTGCCTTCAGTGGAAACCACTTTACAGGGTGTAACTGGGAGGATAAAATGGTGAGAAGTCATGTCACCTGCCCTGAGATTCTTGGAGGAAGCGTATGAGGAATAAAAAAAATTTTTCAACAAGTTAATAGCATAAACCAGTCTCCTGCCTTCAAGATATGCGTAAATTAAGATAAAGGCATACCTGTCAAGTATCCCAGGTTTGGCCGGGATTTCCCATATTTCTCCGCTCATTCCTCCCCTTCCCCCCGCCGCCCCATATTTGAACGGCAGGGAAAGAGGTTACTGCGCATGTGCGCCCATCGCAAATGGTCTCTGCGCAAGTGCAAAGGGGTTCTGCGTATGCGCAGATGAGTTGTTGCGGCACATGGACACCCGGACCGGAGCAGTTCTCATATTTTTAGGAGTCGCGCTTGATGGGTATGGATAAAGGTCTCCCTTGCTCGAAAGCCAGTCATATCCATCTCTAGGGGGCAGTGCTCATCTCTGTTTGCAGTCAAAGAACCAGCGTTGTCTGAGTCTGCAGACATTTCCATGGTCATGTGGCATGGCATGATTAAAATCCAAAGCGCATGGAACATGGTTACCTTTCCCACTGAAGCAGTAATTTCTTGCTTTTGAACTGCTAGGTTGGCAGGAGATGGGACAGATGACAGGAGTTATGTTTCAGTACAAACCAGTGGTGGGCATCAGCAAGTTTGCACCAGTTCGTCAGAACCGGTAGCAGAAATTCTGACTGGCCCTGCCCATCCAAGTTTTGAAATAAAGTAGTCCTAATCCGGGTGCAACGCAGGGCTTTCCTCCTGGCCACATCCACTATACCATGCCCACAGTGTGGTAGTAAATTTTTTTTGGAGCCTATCACTGGTACAAACTCCATAACCTTGTCAGGGATTCTCAACCTGCGTCCTGCAGGCGGGATGCAGCCCATGGCACCATTTCATGTTCCCCTCCCATGGCCTCCACCACACTGGGAAGTGTCATGTGGTGGAGGAAGGGCAAAATGGCCATCCGGCCCCCAAAGCTGTCTGAAGTAGCGTGTTCCGGCCCTTGGTTTAAAGAGGTTGAGAACTCCTGCCTTATGCAATTGGTCTCACGTCCAACCCAGCTGAAAGGTACCAGATAAGGCAAGCCTGACATAAATAGAAATAATGAAACCAATGGGTTGAAGCGCTCCAGGCACTAAATAGTAAGAATAATAACAATAAAATCATGAGGAACAAAAGGAGATAGAGCATCCTTTCAATTGCCCCTTACAATGGTACCTCGAGCTACAAATGGTTCGAGTTACAAAATTTTCACAATACGAACGAAAATCAATTAAAAATAATGGCTCGAGTTACGAATTTTTCCGGAACAGATTAATTGGTTTTCAATGCGTTCCTATGGGAAACCATGTCTCAAGTTATGAATTTTGGTTATCAATGCATTCCTATGGGAAATCCGAGTTACAAATTTTTCATAACATGAAAAATGCCTTGGAACACATTAAATTTGTAACTTTTAGTGCCACTGTACTGCCTAGCAGCTGACTTAGAACTGGTGCGGACCAGGGGAATCCGACTGTTTAATTAAAACAAAGTATTTCACAGCAGCTCCTTCTCCCGGAAGGGATCGGAGTTCTCTCCACATCCTTTCTATTTCGAAAAAGGTATCCGTCAAATCACGGGGTGATGCATGCTGAAGAGCTCCTGCCATCACCCCTTTGCCTGGTTCGTCGTTGACCGGTCAACGTTATTACACCTGTACCTGTCTAAGTGTTGGCCAGTCAATTGCGAACCTGCCGGATACCTGTGGGTCATAAATATTTACCTTACCAGTGCTACCCGCCCATGTGACCAAAGTCAAGAGCAAAAAACCCCTATATCAAACCTTAGCAACAGTGTGGGATGGGCAAAAAAGCCAGAACCCAGAGGCCAATTGTAGGTTCAGGCCAAAAATTCCCACCCGGCCCTGAAGCGACCAAAATATCACACTGTTCACTAGGGAGGGGGTGGAGGGAAAAACTTCTCCTCTCCGTCGCTATTTCTAAAATGGCAGCTCGGCTGCCTCATGGCCACCCCTTTTATAGATGTCTGAGTCCGGGTGGGGGTGGGGGCCGCAAAGTGCGCGGCGGCCATTTTGGCGCCGCACTTTCATTGCAGGCGCACCCCCCAAAGAAAGACTCAGACACCGGTATATGGATAAAGGCATTGGGCCACATTTATTGAATAATGCCCTAGTCCGAATTATAACTTTCAATTGGTACTCAGCCAATTATAATTCTTAAGGCAAGCAGGCTGCAGTAACACTGGTAAGGTTCCTCCCAAAATTGCCAATGGCAATTAGCTACAATGTATCCATTTGTATCAATTTGTTTGTTGAGACAAACAAATTGTTGACCGTAGTCAATAAACTATCTACTGACCCCACCCTCTGACGTGTATCCGTCAAATCACGGGGTGATGCATGCTGAAGAGCTCCTGCCATCACCCCTTTGCCTGGTTCGTCGTTGACCGGTCAACATTATTACACCTGTACCTGTCTAAGTGTTGGCCAGTTTGGTGTCTCGCACGGAAGACAAAGAAGGAGCCGCAGTGGGGGCTAAAACACAGGTTTATTTCATGATGGTCAGGATGAACATGTGGTAATGGCGGAGGTACAGCTCATTTTATACTGCAGTAAATGCATTTGAATATTGTTGCACGGTAGCTCATTGGCTGCTACCGGCGTGACGTCATTCTGAGTCACGCCCATCTTCTCCAGGTGATCCTCGCGCGGGAAAGGTTCCCGCGGCTGCCGGTGATTTGGGGAATGTGAACCATGTGAGCTGAACGCTCGCAGCTGCCCTCTATGGGCAGCTTACTCGCGTTCCTTAAACAGCTGGGTTACATTGTAATCGTTGTCAGGTTACATTCATACATTCTTAAAGTAATACTGTTACATACACAACACTCCTCCCCCCTAGGATGGGACGAAGTCCCTCAACCATTGTGGCTTCCCGCACGTGTGCTTGGGGCGTGTGGCTGCTTGGTTTAGCACAGGGGAACTAGGGGCTCCGAGTTCCACAGAGCCTCGTCCTGCAATGGAAAGGGGGGACTCGTTAGTTGTTTGGCGGGGACTCTGCGACAACCTTGCATTGGGAGAAGGGAACGGAACATATAGCTGAGATGTGAACCCCTGCCTGTTGCTTGTGGCGCCTGGGGACCCCCCCCAGTACGAACCTCGGGACTGACGAGGAGACCCTTGTCCTTTCGCCGGTAACCGGCGTGCTTGCGCCACCTCCTGCTGCCTGGCCCGGAGTTCTCGGGGATGAGGAGGGCGAATTTCCCCCTGCTGCCTGTCTCGGGGGGCTTGGAGATATGATGTATTCTAAAGTAAAAGGGCTGGGGGGACTGGAGGTACCAGGGGCTGAACTGAAACCCCTCTTCTCGCTCGAACGGGTGGGGGACCACTCCGCGACACCCCCCTGGTATGGTAACGTAAAGTCAAACTCGTTCCACTCTTTCAAAGTATCCTCCTCCTCGGCTGAGAATCCAGGGTATGCATTTGTACCCGAGGACGCTGCTGTGTCTCCTCCTTGGGTTACGCGGGTGGGGGAGGACCCTAACGCTGATTCCCCTTCACTGGTGACTCGCCTTCTGAGTTGGTCAGCGTGCCTTCTCCAGAGTAGACCTGTGCTAGTCTCGACCCTATAGGACACTGGCCCCGTTTGTTCAATGATCGTCCCTGGGACCCACGTTGGTCCCGAGGCCGCGTAGTTCCTGCAGTGAACCGGGTCCCCTACCGAAAAACTTTTGGAACTCTCTACCACTATATTTCTCCCTTCATCCTCCACCCTGGTCGGATCCAACCGGTCAAACAGGGTTACCGGCCGCTTCCTCATGAGGAGTTCGGCCGGCGAAAGTCCTGAAGCTAGGGGGGTTGCCCTATAAAAGATGAGGAACTGACATAGTTGGAGGTTCAACTCACCGGGACCCATGCGCCGCAGTGCGTCTTTCGTAGTGCGCACTTGGCGCTCTACCTGACCGTTTGTGGCGGGGTGAAACAGGGCAGCGGTAATGTGCCTGATGGCATTTCTCTCGATAAACGCCTTGAATTCCGCAGAAGTGAAGGTACTGGCGTTATCGCTAACAAGGACGTCGGGCAGGCCGAAGCAACTGAACACCCTGCGCAAGTGTTTAATGGTTGCAGCAGATGAGGTGCTAGTCATGGGGATTACTTCCAACCACTTGGAATAGGAGTCGACTATCAGCAGAAACATGGACCCGCGGAAAGGGCCAGCGAAGTCAACATGTATTCGGGACCATGGCCCGCGGGCCGTGTCCCATTCCCTATGGGGTAACCGGGACTCCTCGGGCCGAGAGCCCTGGCAGCTCTCACACGTGCCCACTAAATGTTCTATATCCGCGTCTATTTGGGGCCACCAGAAGTAGCTCCGGGCCAGAGCCTTGGAGCGCACTATTCCCGGGTGGCTTGTATGCAGCAGTTTCAGCACCTTCGCCCTTAACTTCTCTGGGATGACTACCCGCTGGCCCCAGAGCAGGCAGCCCCTTTCAAGGGAAAGCTCTACTCTGCGCCTGAAAAATGACTTGAACTGCTCCTCAGGGGGAGTTGTGGGCCACCCCTTCCTAACCCAGGAACTAACTTGGGACAGGACTTTGTCGGCCGCCGTGGCCTTGGCAAGGTCAGCCGGGACTATGGGGGGTGAGTCGAGGGATTCGATCAGCAGGACTTGGTGGTCCTGCTCTACCTCGCATGCGGGATCTCCTAAGCTAGGGAGGGGAGACCGGGACAGCGCGTCCGCGTGGGAGATCTCCTTCCTTGGGCGATAGACCAGTTCATACTGGTAGGCATTAAGGAAAATTGCCCAACGTAGCATCCTGGGGGATAGAATTTGTGGGGTGGGTTTGCCTGTAGTGAAGATCCCCAGAAGAGGCTTGTGATCAGTCACAACCGTAAACTCGCGGCCGTATAGGAAATCGTGGAACTTCTTTGTTCCCGCGATTATGGCCAGGGCCTCCCTATCAGTTTGCGCGTAGTTGCGCTCCGCCTTTGAAAGGGACTTGGAGTAGTACGCAACCGGGGCTTCCCACCCGCTCTCCAACACGTGGCACAGCACCGCCCCCACCCCCACTGGGGACGCATCACAGACTAAAACTACTGGTCTCCTCGGATCAAAATGGGTCAGGACAGCATCCGAGGATAAAAGCACTTTGAGTTCCTTGAAAGCTTTCTCTTGCCTGTCCCCCCACCGCCAAACCGCCTCTTTCTTTAGTAGCGCATGCAGTGGCTCCGCAACGGATGCCTTCCTTGGCAAGAAGGAGTGGTAAAAATTTAGGAGCCCTAGAAATGACTGCAGCTCCGGTTTCGCGGTGGGACGAGGGGCGTTTTGCACAGCTGCAACCTTGGACTCGGAGGGCTTGATGCCCTCCGGGGTTATCTTGGACCCGAGAAACTCAACCTCCCTCGCAAAGAATACACATTTGTCCCTTCTCAGTCGAAGTCCCGCTTTCTCGAATATCGAAAGGACCCTGTCTAGCCTCCTCGCTAGTTCTGATTCGCTCCCCGCTGTTATCAAAACATTGTCAAAATATGGGAGTACGCCTGGAAGCCCCTTTAAAAGGCGTTCCACAAGGGACTGGAAGATCCCGGGGGCCGAATTTACGCCAAACTGTAGGCGCGTGACCTTAAATGCCCCCTTGTGCATTACGATGGTTTGCGCAGCGGCAGCAGCTGGGGTAACTGTGAGCTGCTGATACGCCTGCGCCAGGTCTAGCTTGGCGAAACACCTCCCCCCATGCAACGTGGCCAGTAAGTGGCTAACCACTGGCACCGGATATGCATTTGGCCGAATGGCCTTGTTAATTGTACATTTGTAGTAAGCGCAAATCCTGACCTCCCTGTTTGATTTCAAGGCTGTAACAATCGGAGTCTCCCACTCCGCTGAATCAACTGGAACCAAAATCCCCTGCCCCACCAATTTGTCCAGTTCCGCCTCAATCTTGTCCTTGAGGGCGAAGGGCACTCTTATTGGCTTGAGACGTATGGGCCGGATTTCTGGGTCCAACTCAAAGGAGACTGGGGGCCCATTGTACGTCCCGAGCCCCTTCTTGAAAACGTCCGGGTGCGCATCGCACACGTCCCGCATTGGGTCAGTCTCTATGGTGTTAACGCCGGACAGTTCGATTCCCAGGGGAGCAAACCACTGCGTTCCCAAAAGGCAGCATCTTCCCCCCTTGAGAACCACTAAGGGCAGTTTCTCTGTGTAGTTTTTGAACTTCACTGTAAAATTCCCCACCCCCAACACTGGGATCCCATAGCCCTGCACGTCCCGTAAGTGTGACTTCATGGCACGCAGCTTGGGCCGCGCATTTGGGGTAATGCGAATGAATTCTTTGTGGGACAGGATAGAGTAGGACGACCCCGAGTCTACTTCCATCCTCACTGGGACCCCCTGTAACAGTACCTCTACAAAGAAGCGCCGGTGCTCCAGGCCCACGCGGTTCACGCCTTCCGCGCCGTTGTTGGCTGAGACCTTTCCAATGCCGGCCGCCTTTCGTTGGTGTGCTTGAGGGTGTCTCGATGTGCCCTTGTCCTCGGTTCGCCCGCGCCTGCAGACTCTGGCGATGTGGCCCTTTCGGCCGCAGTTGTGGCACTCGGCCTTCCAGAATGGGCATGTCGTCCGGTCGTGAGATGCCCCACAGCCGTCGCAACTGCGGCCTTGTCACTCGCTGGTCTGGTGCTTCTCCCCGCGTTTCTTTATCCTCTGGACGTCGTCGTCCTCGCTGGAGCAGGAGTCCGACGTCTTCGCCGACGTCCGCCGGGCCGCTTGCACGGGTGACTTGGCCCTTTTGGGTGCGGCCCCTCGGGACTTGAACACTCTGACCCCGCTCCTGGCCGCCTCGGCTGCTTGGGCTTCCCGCAGTACCTCGTTGAACGTGAGGCGATGGTCGCGGGTCATCAACTTCCTCTGGACCTCCTTGTCCCTCAGGCCACACAGCATGCGGTCTCGGAGGGCCGTGTCCAGGTCCTCCCATTGGCAGTTTACCACCGCAAGCCTGAGGGCCGCCGCGTAGGCGGACACGGATTCCCCTGGACGCTGGTCCCGCCTGTGGAATGCGACCCTGGCGGGGAAAATCGAGACGGGAGGCTGGAAGTGCTCACTCAGTAGCGCCAGGATGCAGTCGATGGGCACCACGTCTACATTCCGGGGGGCCACCAGGTTCATCAGGATACGCAGCGTGGCCGGCCCCACCTGGGCCAGGAAGTGCGAGCGCATCTTTGTGTCGTCGTCGATGCCTGCAGCATCCATCGCGTGCCGAAACTGGCACTCGTACAGCTCCCATTGTTCTGGATCGCTGATATCAAATTGATGAGGCTTGACTTTGGAATACGCCATGGATCCCATCCTCGTCGCCAATTTGGTGTCTTGCACGGAAGACAAAGAAGGAGCCACAGTGGGGGCTAAAACACAGGTTTATTTCATGATGGTCAGGATGAACATGTGGTAATGGCGGAGGTACAGCTCATTTTATACTGCAGTAAATACATTTGAATATTGTTGCACGGTAGCTCATTGGCTGCTACCGGCGTGACGTCATTCTGAGTCACGCCCATCTTCTCCAGGTGATCCTCGCGCGGGAAAGGTTCCCGCGGCTGCCAGTGATTTGGGGAATGTGAACCATGTGAGCTGAACACTCGCAGCTGCCCTCTATGGGCAGCTTACTCGTGTTCCTTAAACAGCTGGGTTACATTGTAAATATTGTCAGGTTACATTCATACATTCTTAAAGTAATACTGTTACATACACAACAGCCTGTCAATTGCGAACCTGCCGGATACCTGTGGGTCATAAATATTTACCTTACCAGGGCTACCGCCACACGGGGAGGCATCCATGATGACTCACCGCCCCCCCCCTTGCTTGAAGTCTCCCTTGCTTGAAAGCCAGTCGTATCCGACTCTAGGGGGTGGTGCTCATCTCCGTTTACAGTCAAAGAACCAGCACTGTCTGCGTCTGCAGACATTTCCATGGCCACGTGTGGCAGGCACGACTACAATCCAAAGCGCATGGAACGCTGTTACCTTTCCCACTGAAGCTGTACCTATTTATCTACTTGCAATTTCTTGCTTTTTCGAGCTGCTAGGTTGGCAGGAGTTGGGGCAGAGACGACGGGCGCTCACTCCGTCGTGCAGCACTCGAGTCTCGACCTGCTGGGCGTCAACCACTAAGACACCCCAGTCCCCTTATTTCGAGATGGTGGGGAGAGAAAAGAGATCAAGAAAGAGCACCAGCTTGAAAAGTACCCGTAATGACGAGCGACGGCGAGGAGTGGCGAGCAGTTCGCGTTCAGTCGTGGCGAGCCTCGGGCTGCGAGCTTGCAAGCAAAATAGCAAGCACTAGCAGGGTGCGGCTTGAGTCTGGGGCGGCGGTGTGACAAGGCTACCTTGTCTCCCACCCCCTTGTTTGGCACGGCTCATGGAGGTATAAAAAAACAGAAGATGACATGACGTCACAAACTTGAAGCCGACTAATCTGACAGTCCGCCATGTTAGTTGGCCCAAAACATTGCCTTATGGTGCTTTGATTGTGTGGAGTCGTGAAAGTAGATCGGTGTTTCCCCTTCAATATCAGTGGGTGGGGGGTTTGGCGGGGGGACAAAAGGGGTCTGCCCCCCCAACCCTTCTGGACCCAGGAGACCCGGGAGAGGTGATCGATTCCCCCCCCTCCAAAACACTCCGTTTTTTAATAGTCTTCTTTAATAACGGGGGTCTTGCGGGGGGATCCCCTCTCTGCCGGGTCCCCTGGCTCTGGAAGGGTTAGGGGGGGGGACAGACCCCTTTTGTCCCCCCCCAACCCTTCTGGATGCAGGGGACCAGGGAGAGGGGATCGATTCCACACCCCTCCAAAACACTCCGTTTTTAAAGAGAAGAAACCGCTTGGTTTCTTCTCTTTAATAACGGGGGTCCTGCGGCGGGATCCCCTCTCTGCCGGGTCCCCTGGCTCTGGAAGGGTTAGGGGGGACAGACCTCTCTTGTCCCCCCCAATCCAGGGGACCCAGGAGAGGGGATCAATCCACACACACACCCTCCAACACAAGAAGCCATCGTAAACGGTAGTCTGCTAATGTTTTGGTCCACCTAATATGGCGGCAGGCCACGCCCACCGGCTTCAAAAAACTTACAGCCTGCAGCCTGCAGTGCCATCTCCTGTTTTTAATACCTCCATGGCACGGCTGCGCGCAGGAGGAAAGCGGAAGCAGGGAGGAAGAGGAGGAGGAGGAGGAGGAGGTCTACGTCTAGAGGAAGGCGGGAGTGGGAGGCGGCCAGGCGAGGGGAGGTAGGTGGCGTCTTTCTGGTCCGGTCGGATCCTCTTCGTCCGAGCCTTTATTCTCGGCGGCGGCGAAATTCCCTCTGGCGGGACGAGGTGAGCCAGGGCGATCTAGTGCGTCTTGTGGTTGCGTTTGCTGATTGTGTTGCTCCTTCTTCTTGGGTCCTCCCTCCCTCCCTCTTCCAACCTGCCACGGCCAGTCCATGACAGCACAATAGACTCAACCTGTCCCTGTTTTCTGCCTCCTCGCTGGTTCGAGTCTTCCCTTAGTTAGGACACTCTTTTTTTTTTGGGGGGGGGGGGAGGGGGTTGCAGACCGCGACTGCGCCCCCCCCCCCCCCCAAAAAAAAAAGGCCCTCTGGAATTGAACCCGTGAAGAAAGCGTGCCTCTGAGCACAGGCCGCCGCGTGCTTTCCCTGCAGCCGGCGAGGAAGAAAGGAAACGCAAGAGTCATCATCTCCCGATGCCCCATAGCGTGCCCTGGGCGGTTCACAAGGAGAGAAGTGCCAGCCCATGGTCCTGATGTGGGGTGAAAGGCGCCCAGATGCAATGCGGCCATTCCAGATTGTTGAACGACAGGTCCCATCATCCCCTTTAGCAGGGCCCTTTGTTTACTACGGTAGCAGTGACACTGGTATCTCCTGCCAACCTAGCACTTCGAAAGCAAGAAATTGCAAGTCGATAAATAGGGACCACTTGGGTGGGAAAGGTAACAGCGTTCCATGCACTCCGGTGTCTAGTCATGCCTGCCACATGACCACGGAAACGTTTGCAGACGCAGACAGCGCTGGCTCTTCGGCTTTGAAACGGAGATGAGCACTGAAACCTAGAGTCGGATACGACTGGCTTTTGAGCAAGGGAAACCTTTACCTTTACACTGGTATACCTCCCCATAGCACTTAGGCACTCTCTGAGCAGTTCACAAGGTAGAGCATTTTTGTCTCCAACATGCTGGGGAATGATGAGATTTATAGTCCAACGCACATCTGGAGGATGTGGGGAACAGAATGAATGAACGGGTCTCTTTCCGGACGCTCCTTCCTCAAGTGTATTTGTGCTTTGCCATTAAATTCTTTGAGATACTTGCTCCCAGGAAGTTGTTTCCCTTCAATTCCTAATATTCAGAAATTATTCTCTGAAGAAAGAATTCGAAAGAATTGCACAGGTTGTGTGTAGAAAGTAAGGGTTCACCAACTTCTTCCATGACTAGGCCGGACGTGAAAGTGCCAAAATGAAGGCACCGTTTGGTGAGTTCATTGTGCAGTTCCTTTCACTTGACCCAGCGTGAGAAAGATTACTAAAAAGTACCACTGTGCCTTTAACCATTGTTTCTCTTTTTTTATTAATACAGCCCTGTCTAATTAGACGTCTGAAAAAGTGGGTGATTGGATTCCAAGGTGAGCAGAAACCTGACCTTCACGCTGTGGTGTTACTGTGGAAATTACTAATACTGTAGTTTGCATAATTGTTAGCCAGCCCTGTCATTACTGAATCCCTATGAGAGGCACTGCAGAGTAATTAATAAAGCGCCATACATTCCCATTTATTCCACTAAAGTAAAAGCCTATTGGGTTTGCAACTATAGCAGCTCACTCCCTTAGAGACTGCAGAGTCGGGTGGCCATCTTGGGCAACAGATGTGTATACCATGTGAGAGAGTGTGTGCATGCGCACTGAATTCTGGATTCTGTTGTGGCATTAGGAGCTTGAAGGTTCAGCTGCAGGTGGCGGCCATCCTTAGCCCAGGCTAAGCCCGTATTTAACAATCATTGAGGCTGATAGCTGTTCTTGTTGTCATTTAAACAAAAGAAATATGCAAAAAATAAAAGAAAGAGAATATTGAAATAATAATCGGAAGCTGGGAGAGAAATAATGGATTCATAATAGAGTTTTGTACTTTTACGGCACTTCATTCTTCCTTTTTGTATGCTTTGTTTTCATGTGCTTCAAGGATTTTGTCTTTTGGTCTAGAATTTGATGATATTATTTCTGCAGTTTGACTGAAAAGCTACTGCCTCATTGGCTTTTGTTTTCAACCGGTTTTCCTTGCATTTGGGAATAGAGCGTTAGTTTTAAATTGTTCATTATCATGTGAGACAGACCATTAAATGTGCTGGTTTGAATTAGCAGCCATTATCACTGCCTGTTAGCAGAATGCCACTACTGGCTGAATCCTACCTGGTAATAGCATTTTGCTGAAGTGGGTAAACGGTTGTTGAATATTCTGTTCAACAACTTCTATCCCCTTTATTTAAAATTAATTAATTAATCAAAATTATTTGTAGATTATCCTTAACATTTGACTGTGTTGTATTCTTCATCTGCATTTACAGTAAATCCTCAGGTTACGAGCAAGGTTGCTTCCAAAAGCCTCCCTTGCAACACGGAAAAATTGTAAGCCAAAGCATGTTTTCCCATAGGAATGCATTGAAAATAAAAAATGTCCCGACCGGAGCAAAAATAATAATAATAATAAAATACAAAAAAATTACAAAAACATACAAAAATTGCCAGACACAATTGTCCCATTCTCCCTAAAAGGAAACAGTCCCGACTGGACCAAAACAAAAAACAGCCAAAAAAACAGTCAAAACCTCCAAAAAATGCCAGACGCGATCGTCCCTCACCTCCACAAAAGCGACAAAGCGATCTCCTTACCTTTTCCAAGCTGTTTGGTGACCTTATCCACTTGGTTCCGATCACGAGGAGGCGCGCATTGAGCCCATTTTCCACCCCTGCTGACTGGGGACCTTTCCCCCTCAGTTCCCACCATCCTCTGACCTCCCTGGGCAGTGCTACAGGTGAAAATGCATACCTCCCATAGGTGGCAGCCATCATGGAGCTGGTGGCAGCCATCTTGGAGCTGGCGGCAGCCATCTTGGAGCTGAAATTTCAGCTCCAAGATGGCTGCTGCCTGGGGAGGTGTGCATTTTCACCTGTAGTGCTACCCAGGGAGATCTGAGGATGGCAGGAACAGAGGGGAAAAGGTCCCCAGACCCTCCCAGAGCCAGCAGGGGCGGAGGACAGTCAAGAAATAGCGGCAGAAATACTGCCGCTGCCAACAGCATCTCCGTAGCAGGAAGTGCTGCATTGCGACTGCCTACGGAGGGGGGCAAGCGCCATTTTGAACTCTGAAGTGGTGGCGGCGGCCATCTTAGAGTTTAAAATTGCACAATTTTCGGTGGTAAACCAAAAATCGCTCGTAACCCAGGGATTTAATTTAATTAAATTTGCAGTCGTAAACCGCAGCAAACCTAACCCAGGGCAGTCGTATGTCAGGGTTTTACTGTACTTTACTTTACCATAAAATATGTTCTCAGACCAACCAGACACGATTGCACTGTTTTGAGAGGATGCTACATATTATTTTCTATGCTTTTCTGCAATTCTTTTTTCGGTTCCTCTCCCCTTCGCCCCTGTTTTTTTTCTGGAGTCACCAATATAGCATTTGTTTATTTCATTTCTATTCAGTACCATTTTTGAAAGCTCAAGGTGGCTTATGAATGTTTTTCCTCCTCCATATTTGATCAGTAGCATTGGAAATTCAATGGAAGGATTCGTTATCCTTATTTGAACAATTTAGCAGCAGTGCAAAGTGCAATCTGAACAGGTTTTGCTCTCAAACTTGTACTGTGGTGTTCAGATTGAAGTGTTCTTTTTAAAAAAACAACCTTGTATGACAACACTTATATAGGCTCATGTGTAAAAGCTGGAATCAGCTGAAAAAATGTTTGAAACTATGCACAGTTCTTGTATTAGGGTAGAATTTGTTCATATTTTCTCAAAAGTAAGTTTTACTTTACTCATTGGAGCTTATTTCCTTGTAACTAAGCATAGAAAGTAAAACTTTAGCATTAGGTACTGGACCTTCCCCACCCCCCCAAATGAAAGGGTATCAGTGCCTAACTTTTGATGCCTGATTGTTGTCCCAGCATCTACAGCAGTGATGGGCAGTCTTGGCCCTCCAGCAGTTCTTGAACTTCAATTCCCAGAAACCCTGACCAGCTGGTGTGTTGACTTGGGCTTCTGGGAATTGAAGTCCAAGAACAGCTGGAGGGCCAAGACTACCCATCTCTGATCTACAGTATAGACCTCCAGCGGTCTGGAGTGCTAGTATCTGGCAATTCTCCATAGAAACAATAGCGTAACATATTTTATCTATCGAGCCTTAGTACCTGAAGTATCAATTGATGCACCCCTTATAATATTAAGAGGCTGGAGCACCAGACTAATGTGAAATACTGTAACTTTCACAAGCTGGCAATATAAGATAACAAATATCCTTTTCATTCACAGTTATGTTTATATGATACAAAACATTACATAGCAAAAGAAAATCACTTTCTAAGATAAAAATACCCTGGAGAGCTGGCTAATCTGTGCTTACCATATCTGTGGTAAGTAAACTATTCTCCATTCTTCACTTTAAAAAACCACTTTCATTTTCATAATTACTAACTATACACTCTTGTAATTGGTTTTTTTAGCACTCCATACATGCTCCATAGTACACCTTGACAAGGGGCTGAACAAAAGGTAATTTCCTCCTGAACCTGAGCTCCACCAGCTTCGAACAGTTGTTGCTTTCTGTATAGCATTCCTTCTTTTTTTGCAATAGTTTTGCGGCCATTTTCTCATGCTTTCATAATCCAATGCTTGATTTCATTTTCCTTTTTTCCTAGCTCTTGTTTAAGAAGTGACACTAATATGTACACCATTATTTTTTTATGGTGCTAGAATATTAACAAATGAAATTTATTTCTCGTGTTGTACAGGGAGTTTGTTTTTCCTCTTGGGCAGGGAGACTTATTAGGACAAAGATTTTGAAATTATTTAAGAGCACTCTAACATCCTGGTGGCCTTATTTTGTTCAGCAGCATGTCAACTGGGAGGACACGAGGAAGGAAGAAAGCAACAGTGGACCAGTCACCTGATAATCTTCCCTTGAGAAGTTCAGGAAGACAGGTACTTTATATGATTTTTAACTGTATAATCCAAGGTAAGCTATTTGTAATATGAGGTGTCCATCCATTTTATGGCCCTTGGACTCCTCTGCAACTATAAACAAAGGGGATTTCCCTTCAAAATTGGGATAATCACACAATAATACTTTCCCCTTAAAGTAAGTTGCAGAGCCTGAGTTTAGGAGAAATAGCCTTTTGTACTGTATGGGTGTGTGGTTTAATTTTTTTATTTAAAAAAAGCATTGAACAGATGGATTGTATTGACACAGCCTACAAGGAAGTCCTAATAATGAGAGAATGGAATTCATTAAAGCTGTATGACTTAGAGGAAGGATGAAGGGCTTTGCCCATCCTGGATGTAAATGAAATGTTTATTGACTACATCCTCTTTAGATGTACTGGTTTTTATGTGATGAGTGGAGACTGCATCATGTCATATCAAATCTTTCTTGTTCAACTTCATTGTGTGCCCGCAATTTGTAAGGTTGGCCTTGCTTGAAAGCCAGTCGTATCCGGCTCTAGGGTTCAGTGCTCATCTCTGTTTATAGCCAAAGAGCTAGCATTATCTGCATCTGTAGACATTTCTGTGGACATGTGGCAGGCATGACTAGACACTTTTTACCTTCCCACTGAAGTGGTACCTATTTATCAACTTGCAATTTCTTGCTTTTGAACTGCTAGGTTGGCAAGAGCTGGGACAGAGAGGGGAGCTCACTCCGTCATGCAGCACTTAGGTCTCGGACTGCTAACCTGCTGACCTTCCAGTCATCAAGTTCAGCATCTTAACCACTAAGGCACCACAGTCCTTTTGTGTACAGTAGAATACAGTTGTTGTTGTTAAATCATATTTCTAACTCCTCCTCCTCCTCACCAAGGCGACTCTGGGCGACTTACAATAAAATAGTAAAACACAGAAACATTTTAAAAACAATTAAAAATTAAACTTGTTTAAAGTTAAAAATTTCTTTTAAAAAGCCCACCAATACCACCAGCTAATCTTCCAAGAACTGCCTGTTCAAACAAGCCAGCCCAAGGTGCCAATATCCCCGGCCGCCCCACATACTCGCTGCGCCAACCAGGTTATTTTGGATTGTTCCCTGTGGTATCTAAGAATAAGTTAAATTTGTTTCTCAGTCATCATTGTTATTCCAGTTGCATATTTCAAAGTGAAAAAAGTGTTAGATTTTAGGAGGAAATACATAGGATAGTTTGTGTGTCAGAATACTTCCATATGAATACAGATTACAGGCTAGAACCCTATTGGCAGTTTTACTCATGTGTAAGTAAAATCTCAAATTGCAATGACAATATGATGGTAAGTAATGTGGTGTTGGTCATGTACCCAGTCCTGTGACAGGCATATAAACGAGTGTAAACACCATGTTACTAATTAGTGGCAAATTACATGGTTTAATTAACATAGATGTAAAATTACCACTAGGATTCTGGCTGTTGTATTCACTATGTTGTCCCTTGTTAGGTAAGGAAGAAGGCCGCTGAGGCAGCTGAGGAAGATGAAGATGCATCAGAGAAGAAGTATCGGAAGTGTGAAAAGGCAGGATGTACGGCAACATGCCCAGTGTGCTTTGCTAGTGCTGCTGAAAGGTTTGGGCTCTTTCCTTTCTTTCCTCTGAATCCTGGCAGGCTTCAACTTTTCAAGAGAGGCAACTGTGAGCATGTCCAAACAGGGCATTTAGCTCACTGGTTGGAGCCTAGGGGGTTGCTTAAAGGTACAGTATCCACATGTTTTGGATGCTGGACCACCCCAACATTCTCCTGAGCACAGCTTTTTCAGCCCTCGTTGGGGGAGGGGTGTCTGTTGTTTATAGTCCATTCCCAATGGGTTTGGACACTGAGAACACCTGCCGGCCCTCTGGGAAGGGAACCAGTCAAGCGCCTGGCTGCTTCTCTTTCCAGAGGACTGGAGGGTCAGTGCAGAGTGCCAGTGTATGGGCACTCCATTCGGCAGCTTCCTTTCGGGGAAGGCAAGGTGGGTGGCCCGGCCCGCCTTGCCTTCTCCGAAAAGCAGACGGCGTATGGGCGCTCCGTTCAGCGGCTTCCTTTCGGGGAAGGCAAGGCCTTCCCCGAAAGTGCATGTGGTGGCCATTTTGTTAAAAAAACCAAAATGGTGGCCATACCTGTTTCCAGCTGTTGTGCGGCCCAGGGATGTCCTAGGAAGGCGGAAATAGTACGAAAAAGCTCCTCCAACCCTCCCAGAGGCTGCAGGGGTGGCGGAGAGCCCAAAACATGCACCCAACAATGGTGATTTTTTTTGTCCTCAAACAGCGTGAAAAGGTAGATCACGTCCTTTTTGTGGGGGTGGGTAGCTGCCATATGGGTGCTCCGTTCTGTATGCCAGCTGCCTTTTCAGGTGGATCGATCCCTGGTTCCCTTTCCTCTTTGGAAAAGGAACAGGGCTTTTTTTTTTTAACATCCAATGCATGCATCGGATAAGGCTAAAAATCAGATAACACGAAGACTTGCTGAACCAAGTTTAGCGTTATCCGAGGTATTACTGTATTGTATTATGAAATTGCAGACTAAAGCTTGTCATTTTGATAAACATAGCTTCTTTTCAATTTTCTTATATTTTAGGTGTGCCAAAAATGGCTATACATCAAGATGGTATCATCTCTCCTGTGGGGAACATTTCTGTAATGAGTGTTTTGATCATTACTACAGAAGGTATTATTTATTCTTTAGAGATGGTGGATTTTTGGCGGGCATTTTCATTGCAGTATTTTCATAGAGTGGCACATTATTTAAATGTTAAATACTATCAATGCATATGAAAGGATGAAGCACAGTCCTAAGGCATACCTATGTGGAAATGAGTCCTTCTGAGGGATTTACTCCCAGATTTAATTTGCCCTGTTAACTTATCCATACACTTAATTTAGTGCTTCGCTTCAATCAATTCTTCTAATTGAATTTTGGATAAAAAGCCTAAAACAAATGTGCTGCATTTTAGTGCTTAAAATTTTGCAAGGTTTTAAATCAGGTAAATTGTAGCAACAGAGTCTAAAAATTTAGCCTTGGGCCCCTATCTAAAAGTTGACATACAGTACTGCATTTTGAGTAAGTAAGTTATTGCCTCATAATCCAAAAAGTTCCTCTTTTAAAGTGACTTTGCTAAATGAGAATAAACAAATGCATATGCTTATTCTTAAATAGTATTTGTTGTTGTTCAGTCGCACAGTCGATTCCGACCCTTTGCGACCCCATGGACCACTCGCATTATTCAAGCATTGTCTACACCCAACTCTCCATGATATTCGAGCATTATGCCTGAAACTGTAGAGGCATTGGGATAACAGTTTCACATATGCTCCATATCTCCCCATCCGAAAGTCTCAGATTCTCATATGATGATCACAAAAATCTAAATTGGAGCTTCCAAGCATGTTTGGCTGAACACACCACACTAGCCTTGTCCACAGTTTCAGATCTGATGTGCAAATTGGTCTTGTATCTTGAATGGTTGAAGGAAGAGTAGTTCCACATCAGAGTTTAGGAAAATTATTTTTTTCAGGTAGAAGTCTAGGCTGTGCTGACTTGAAAATTTTAGGAGTTTCCAAAAAGTAACTTTTTTCTGATATATGTTGCTGTTCCTAAGGTAGCCTTGCTCCCAAGTTGTTAACCATTGAACAATAAAATGCTTTCTGTGAGAAAATGTGCAAAACCAGTGTGCAGTGTGAACATCAACTTACTTTGGAAAGGCATGGAAGTTATCCTAACAATGAAAGCCTCATGGGAATCCATAATTGTTAGTAAGGCATTGTTCAAATGCATCCCCTAATTAATCATAAAACAAATATATAAAGCCAGTTTTCAGATTAAATAAAGTGCCTTACACAATATTGCCTCAAAGTTTATCCTTAGAATCTATGCTTATTTAAGTGTCCCTTGAAAACGCTCTAAAAAGTAACCAGTTCTTAAGTTTCTTTAAACACAAATGAAACAGCCAAAGAGTCTTAAAGGAAAAAGAGATTTTATCAACAAGATCAATCATAACATAATATATGCATATATTGGTGATTGAATCAATTCAGATTCAAGTCTAATTAACAATTCAATCAGACATATACTTTCTGACAAACTACACACATGTGTTCTTAGCGCAGGTGGGGCCGATGGGCGGAAGGTGTTTCATATTTTATCTTGGCATTGCATGTTCTTGAAGTGTTCAGAAATGCACAGTCACACAAGTCTACTCCACTTACATAAATGACATAGGACTTTTTGTGTAACTAGTTCTTCATAACATGGCTTTCTCCAGGCCATGCTATAGATTAGCAGAAATAATTGATCTTATAATTATTATACAAGCTTCATTATTTGCATGCTTATTTTGTCAAGGGGAAAGGGTTTAATAATTCATACTAGGTAATTCTGGGGTCAAATAAGAAATGATAACAAGCATAATATGGTGTTTGTCCCTTTCTGTTAGTATGTCCTGCTTAATATAAACATTAGGTATTAAATATCATTAAATAATGCCTAGCTTGTATGTATCTTCTGATTATTGTTTACTTTGACTTTTTTTAGTCATAAAGATGGCTATGAAAAATACACTGCCTGGAAAAGAATTTGGACCAGCAATGGAAAAAGTGAGCCCAGTCTCAAAGCTTTTATGGCTGATCAACAGCTCCCTTACTGGGTAAGAGGTTATTCTTAATCGTATCATTTTGAAAGTAACAGAATTACTAGAGTTAGGACATGCCCTTCCTCAATTTTCAGCAGCTATTTAAAAATATATATACAGTAGAACCCCATATAGTGATCGCCTCATACAGCAATGAAATTGCATAGCGATGAGGCTTGGAGAGGGGAAGATGTTCCACATAGCGATCGTTCCTATGGGAAAATTTGTACAACGATTTTTCAATGGGAAAAACCGCTTGGCGCTAAACATCATTGTAAGGTTTTTTTCCCCATAGGAAAAATCGTTGTACAGATTTTCCCATAGGGAAGATTGTACAACAACGAAAGCTACATAGCGATCAGCTCCGTGGAATGGATTAAAATCGCTATACGGGGTTCTGCTGTATATAAAGTGGCAGATCTAGGGAAAAATTGCTGGATGGAAACTGCTTGTATATCTTTGTTGTGGAAAAACTATCTTGGGGCATAGCCAGTAGACTATGCAAATTATTCTGCAACAATTTATTTCAACTGTATGAGAATGCAGGAATAAATATAAAAACAATACTAACAAAGACAAAAATATTGTGCCACCTTAAAGACAAACTGCTGTATTTTAACGTGAGCTTTTGTGGCTCAAGTCTACTTCCTCAGACAGTTAGCCAGTGGGAGAATTGTGTCATTTTCTCCTGTGCAAGTTTGACGGGGAAGGTAGAGGGGGGGGGGAGGTATAGGGAAATGTGGATTCTTCCAAATGGATAACTTTGTCTCCTTAGGGAAGCAAGTCTGGACTTTTGGGAACTCTAGCTCTAATTTGATTACTGTGAGTCTTTGCTTTTTAATGTTTAAAGAGGGAAAACAAATATCACTTCTTTGTTTTACTTCCAGGTCCAATGCACAAAACCTGAGTGTGGAAAATGGCGTCAGCTGACAAAGGAAATCCAGCTTACCTCACAAATAGCCAAAACATACCGCTGTGGCATGAAACTGAACAATTCAACCAAGGTACCTTCAACGTCTACTGAAAGTGCTAATACTCGGATGTTTATAGGTAGCTGACATTTTGTCTAGACTTCAACATTTGTACTGTGTTAGTCTGTAGACTCCCTTGTATTGTGTTGTTTGCATTATTTGTTCGCTGGCAGGGCAGGTGTGGGGCCCTAATGGGAATTCGATCCCCGCCTGCTGGCTTATGTAAACAATTAAGAACCCTCTCTTCCCTTTTATATTGGGTGGGATGGGTAGGTGGGATATGGGGTTTTAAGTGTTTTTATATGATTTTAGAATTTGCTGTAATGCCGCCCTGAGTTGGGTTCTACCTGAGTGGGTGGCATATGTAAGTATGACTATTAAATTAAATTAAATTATTACCACTATGCTTTTTATGTTTTGTTGCATCGATGCAGCTGGTCATAGAAATCAGTACTGTGAGGGATATTATATGGACTAAAGCAAATTGTGTGGATTTAAAAAAAAACTTTAGGTAGAGTTGGTGGAATGCACCACTTCTTGTCTGTTTCAGGAAAGCAAATGGAAATTAATATACAAAACCCTTAAACAGGAATTTATTAGATATCAGATGGAAAGGCTTAGGTTCTCCACCAATAATAATAATAATAATAATAATAATAATAATAATAATAATAATAATAATAATAATAATAATAATAATAATAATAATAATAATAATAATAATAATAATAATAATAATAATAATAATAATCAGCCAATTGGCATATTAGCTCAATTTATTTGAATTGAATTTTTAAATTTTATCATATGTTAATTCTGCTACTCTTTTTCATCTTAGATTTTTTTTTCTTTTTAGTCCTGTGGTTGTGCTACTATATATCTGCTGAGACAGGAAATTGCTTGTACAAAAAACAACATGGGCATCATAGAGAAATGTGCCTCTCCATACTGACTAACATTTTGTATGGTAAAAATCACTTTAGAAGCATTTAAAGTAGAAAAACTTAACTACTATCAGTTGTCATCTATAGTTATAGTCAGTAGAAAAATAGGAAACAATTGAGTCTCCAGCATGTAGAGAACCTCCCATGCTTTGTTGCTTGATTAGAAAGAAGAACAGAACAGTGGAAGCAGAAACAAACAGAAGTGGAGTCAGTTTGCCTCAAATGCTGGAGGTTGGAAAATAACTCTTCCAATTATGTTAATGGCAAAGCACTATCACATTAGGCTGTTAAATACACACCCCCCCCCAATATTCAATGTTAGTGCAGGTAAGATTGTTATTTTCACAACAGTTTATAGGAGGAGAGAGTATGAGAATACTGGCAGATGGATAGAGGAGTTAAGTATCCTCATAATTTCTCCATTCTGTACTAGACTGCCCTAAAGAAATGAATTTTAGCAGATACCCTTGTTGAAGTTTTAACACATGAAGCTTGTCTGCAGAGTTCATTGCATTCAACAGCAGCTATGTTGTTGCTTCAGTTACAAAACCTTAAATAAGAAAACTAACTGGTTACTAAAATGTTTTGTGGTGGTGTGAGACAGGGAGGCGGTGCTGTTCTCTTACATACGTGTTTGTATTCCAGGTGGAAGGCTCAGACCCATGTTCCATGCCTGAAGATCTGGTAAGCAATGCATGTGGGATTGAAATAAACAGTAATTATGGGAATGAGAGAGATGGTATATTTAGTAGCAAAATAGAATATGTGCAGGATCTCAACTGTCAGATTTGTCACATGTGAGCAATATCTAGGGCAGTGATGGCCAACCTTGGCACTCCAGGTGTTCTTGGACTTCAATTCCTAAAATCCCTGATCAGCAATAGTGCTGACTTGGGCTTCTGGTAATTGAAGTGCAAGGACACCTGGAGTGCCAAGGTTGGCCATCACTAATCTAAGGCGTTTATTAGATCTGGAATTACCCCAAAGCAGGGATTATTAAGAATCACATCACTTCCCCTGATATATTTAAATTTTTCCATTCAGCAGTGATGTAAGTAAAACAATATTGTCCACACCAATGCTTCTCCACACTTTACCAGCTTGTTCTCAATTCCAGGGTTGAGGAAGTAAATAGCTTTCTGTAGCCGCAGAGCCATCTGTCTTTTAATCTTGTGATTTGATTTTTGTGGATACAAAGATGTAGTTGCTCATGTCATTGTTTTCTTGTGGCTTTATTTTCTTATTTTATTTCCCAGAGAGTTGCTGAGGTTTCTGATCACTGGTGGTATTCCATGCTCATCCTCCCTCCTTTGCTGAAAGACAGCGTGGCTGCTCTCCTCTTATCTGCCTACTACCCAGACTGTGTGGGCATGAGCCCCTCTTGTACCAGTACTCACCGTTCGACAGGTGAATCCAGTGCAATAAAAATGGAGAATTTAAAAACTCCACCTACTATAGCTGGTAAGCCCTGGGTGCATTTTCTGTCCTCAAGTATTTTGTAAATAGGTACAGCTTAGAGGTTGTAATGTTAAGCTGGCAGCATTCCCTAAAGCAGTGATGATGAACCTTGACACTCCAGATGTTCATTTATTTATTATTAAATTTTAATTTTCCACACATAACAAAAAAAGAAAAAGAAAATTATTCAATTAAAATACGTACAAAAATATCACCTTATAATCTCTATTGGTATGCAAACTTACATGTACTATATTAATAGAAGACAAAAACCCTCCTACTTATTATTTTAATCCAATGCCATTTTACCCCCACCCTTCCATTACCATTTTTAATTCTATGGAATTTATTATTTCCAAATTAATCCTTAACCCATGTTAATTATTACAACCACATTCTATTAAGTCCTATTAAGTTATACCATGCAACCAATAACTGAATAATATTCAACAGTAATACAATAATCACCCAGTTTATTTACAATATCATGGAGTCTGCGGGATATTACATTTATTTTTACCATTTCCAAAAACTTATTTGATCAGGTACCCGACTGTTCCCCCTTTCTCCCTTCAAAGAGTAATCCACAAATGGTTTCCAGATTTTCCAAAATCTATTTTCTTTCATTTTACCCTTATATTTATTTATCTCCCATGTTAGTTTATCATTCAAGGCAAGATCCCACATCTCTTTATACCATTCATCAATTTTTAAAATTACGTCTGTTTTCCAGTTTTTTGCAACACACTGTCTCCTAGTAGTCAACATTATAGATATTAATTCTTTTTTATCCTCGTTTAACTTCAAATTTTCCACATCCGTTATCAACACTGTACTTGACTCCAGCTTAATTCCGAATCCCATAATATCACAAATCTCTTTCTCAATTTTTCTCATTTACCACATTACATTTCCACCACATATGTTCATGTGTTCCCAGAGATTGTTTACACCTCCAACACATCTTACTTTTAGCGTTATCCATTTGATGTAATCTCACTGGAGTCAAGTACCATTTCCACAGTATTTTGAAATTATGTTCTTTTATTCTAACAGACATAGTTCTCATAAACTTTTTTTTCCATTTGCCTTTCCAAATCTTTCCTGGTATTTGTATATTCAAATCCTGTTCCCAATTTAAGTTCATTGTTTCTTGCGGATTACCATCCTTATTTAATCTATATATTTTACTCACTATACCCTTAATTCCAATATCACCTTTTCTTATCTTTAATATCAATTCCTCAAATTCAGTTTTTTTTCTATCTAAACTAGTTTCCCTCAAATATCTGCCATTCCATTTGTTTACCAAGGCTGTCTGAAACCAATTCAAATTCAACTGTGCATAAACTTCTATTTTCCTTTCACTATCCTTACAGGCTCGGATCCAATCCTTCAACAGGAAAACATCATTTCTTATCAATACTTCTTTCACCCTTTTATCCAATTTTATTGGGAAATTTTTAATATCTTCTATTTTTATTACTGGAGATATACTAGGGCATAAATCCTTATTAATCCTATTCCATACTGCCAGCATTGTCTTCATCATTTTATTTTTAACCTGCATTTTCTCCCGAGTGTTGCCCGGAAATATCCCTTTGCCCTTTTGATTTAACTCTTTCATCTCAGTTTCTTCCCATAATACCTTTTCCCTCATTAAAATCTTCATAATATTTTAAACTTGAAACGCCCTATAATAGCTTCTCAGATTAGGTAAACCCAATCCTCCCTCTTTTTGAGATAAATACCAAAGGGTCTTTACTATTCTAGGCGCCCCCCCCCCCCCCCCCGGTTACAATAATTATTAAATATAACTTGAAACTCATTAATTTCCTTACCATTTAATTGAACTGGTAATGTGTCAAAAAAAAAATCTAGGCAACAACGTCATTTTACACAGTGCTATCCTGCCAAACCAGGATAGCTTTATTTTTAAAAATTGTTCTATTTTATCCTTAATTTCTTTTTTTTGTTTTTCATAATTCAGTCTGTTAATTCAGATCATAATTCAGATCATCAAATTTATTTGAAATATTTATTCCCAAATACTTTGAACTATTTTAACTTGTATTTTGTATTTCTTCTTTATTTCATCTTGCTCCTCCTTATTAATATTACAAAATATAATTTCAGATTTATCCCAATTTATTCTCAATCCTGTCATCTCTTCAAACTCCTTTAAATGTCTTTGTATCTTTTCTACTGCATTCCTAGGATGCTTTACAATTACCAATGTGTCATCGGCATAAAGACTTATCTTATTCCCTAATATTCCTTCAATATCCTTATCCTCTCTTATAATATTTGTTAATAATTCCATTGCCATAATAAACAAAATTGGAGATAATGGGCACCCCTGTCTTGCTCCTGCTTCTAATATAATTTCATCTGTATGTTCATCATTCACCTTAACATTAGCAATACCATGTTGATACAATTGTTCTATCATTCTAATAAATCTTTCCCCGAATCCGAGAGATTTAATTATTTCGCTAATCGTTACCCATTGCAATGAATCAAATGCTTTAAATATATCTAATGATAATAATCCGACTTTCTGTTTAGTTTGTCCAAACATATCTATCATGTCTAAAACTTGCCTTGTCAAATCCGACATATGTCTCCCTTTCAAAAAACCCGCCTGATCATTATTTATATAATTGCCCATAAAACCATTTAATCTATTACCCACAATTGCTGTGAATATCTTGGGGTTTTGATTTATCAAAGAGATGGGCCGATATGACTCCACTTTTTCTAAATCCTTTCCAGGTTTTGGCAGTAAAACAATTGTCATTCTATGCCAGATATTCTTGAACTTCAATTCCCAGAAGCCCTGATCAGCAGGAGTGCTGATTTGGGATTCTGGGAATTAAAGTCCAAGAACACCTCAAGTGCTAAGGTTCGTCATCACTGCCCTAAAGCTTCCATGAAGCTGATGTTTTATCTTAAAGGGGCTTACTCCTTATATTAAGGTGGCAAGCTAACAGGAAAGATTAAGTGCCACGATAAATGAGATGCCAATTATGCACAAAACTACCAGGGTAAGCACTTCCAATGTAGCCTCCTCATGCTTATTCTCACTATACTTTTGCAGTGGTTATTTTGCTGGAGCTTGCTTTTTATATTAGGAAATAAGAGCTCGTTGTAAAACCCTTCTTTTAAAAGAAAGTATTCATTTTAATTGATCTATTAGTTTATTAATTAAAAATTGGGATTTTAGGCTGTGTCTTGGGCTTGATTCTGTCGTTAAGGAGAAAGTTTGCAAAGTTTTGGTATCTGTTATCTCCATCTTATTTTCCATGTGGTTCCTCTAGTTCCATTTCTGGATTCTAGATGTAATCCATGGTCACACAGATAAGTTGTCTCCTGTTGCTATAGCCAAATTCAAAATTAAGAAGTGAAAAAGCCTTGTGCATTGGCGGTTTTAGTCCATTCTCCGAAAGTACGTTAGCCTTCGTAGATACTGCCCCATATAGCCAGAAATGTGCAGTTTAGACAATTGTGTTTCATTAAAAAAATGAGGCAACAAGGGAAGGGAAGGCATGAAAACTCTCTTCACAGTATATAGAACTCCACTCATTCCCTGATCACTCTCTTAATGGAGGTTTTTAATTCTGTTCACTTTGCTGGCTGTGCCTACTTCTTCTTGTAAGCACTTTCTGAATGGTAAATACAGCATCTCATGCACTTTAAGATGCTAACTCTGTACATATTAACTATGGGAGTAAGTCCCATTAAATGCAGGGGATTTCTTTCTAAGCAGGCAGGTATTGGGTTAGATAAGTGTATCCCCAACCTTTGGTGTTTGCACTTCAATTCCCAGAAGCTTAAGTCAATTCCCCAAAGCACTAATCAGCCAATGTACTGACTGAGGCTTCTGGGAATTGAAGTCCAAACACCAAAGGTTGGAGGACACTGGGTTAGATTGTCAAGCATATGTTTGAGATAAAACTAAGACAAATCAGCCATCATCATTTATAGCCAACTAGTGTCTTCAAACAAAGTTGTGTGAAATGTTGGGAATGGATGCTGCTTTTCACTCTAGCAGTACACACTTCACTGATGTTTGTTACCTATTACCAAATTCACATATCAACCAAGCTCAGGTGGTTGTTTCATTCAGTGACTGACCCCCACCCACCCCCAACTGTTCTGTTGCAAGTAGAGGCAGAGCTGATCTTCATGTTGGAAACAGTTGTGTTAGCTCCTCTGGTCTTGATGCTGCTAATGTGGATTCTTGCAACATAATTCCTTCCATGAGATGTTATTGGAGCAGTAGCAGCTAGTGAGCAGAAAGTGAGATGCCTCATGTTGCCCGAGAGAGGTGTGAATTGGTATGGAGTGAAGGGAGGCTTCTATTCTATGTTTAAAATGTTGTTAGTATGATGCATAGATTTATATGAGAGAGATTGCTGTCTTGGTTCTATGTCTAGTTATTCGTTGCAGCTCAAGTAGACTAATTGAATCAATGGGAACTTGATAAGTTTCAGTGATTGTGGCTAATAATTGGATTTATTCTAAGCTTATTCCTTCTATAAGAAATGCATTGGTTTGTATGCTATATGCTATCTCAGGTACTTCAATTGAAATAGTAAAGAATGTAACATTTTCTTCCATAAGCATTAATTACCATTGTTCTTATAATCAAGTGATTGCTTTTCCTTCCACAATAAAAAGAGCCACTTGCAGTAAAAAGTTTGGGTGTGTTTACATGTCCAAGCAAAGTACACTTATGGAGTCAATGTTGAGGAGCACGGAGATGCTACGTGCAATTTTGTTCTGTATGTTTTTTTAAAAAATTGCTTTTCAGGGATGAACAAGTACTTCCAGCCTTTCTATCAACCCAATGAGTGTGGCAAGGCCTTGTGTGTGAGACCAGATGTGATGGAACTAGATGAGCTCTACGAGTTTCCAGAATATTCACGAGACCCCACTATGTACCTTGCCCTAAGGAACCTCATTTTGGCTCTGTGGTACACAAACTGCAAAGTAAGTGCATTATTTCAAAAAATATCAAAAATAATTCCCATTTTTAATATATCCAGGAGAGCAACAGTGAGAGGAAAGTCCTCCTTCATATTCTGCCAATATCAGAGATCCCCGGATTACTCTCTCTCAGTCAGCTTCAAGGTCCGGACAGCCATTTTGCCCTGCCTGCATGATAGGGGTGGCCATTTTGTCCCAACAACTTCAAAGGGGTAGCCATTTTATTTCTCAAATGCCCTTGGAGGGGTGGGTGGCCACATGTAATGGCACCATGGGCTGGATTTGGCCCGTGGACCTTAGGTTGGGAACCCCTGCCTTAGAGCTTGTTCCATCTTGTTGTCAAGAGAGACAAGGTGGGCTGTACTCTGTTGTCCTCCTCCATGTGAGCAAGGGCATTGCTTTTGACTGTACTAGTGACCAAATTGGAGATTTGTTCCATTAGGCAGCACCCTTTAACTCCTGAGGAAAAGAAACCTGCATAGGGCTCCCAATGATTCAATTCAATTCAATTCATTCAATTTCTATGCCGCCCACTCGATCAAGATCGACTCAGGGCAGCTTACCAACATAGAATAAAACTAAATAACAGATAGAACATACACAGTCATTTTAAAACGTTAAAACATCATCGTGCTCTGATCTGTGCCCCATCCCCAAGTTTGTGTCTTCATAGCAGAATCTAAATTTGCCGCTCTGCTTCCAGAAGAGGTTTAGTTCAAATGGGTGGAGAGATTTGCAGGTCACAGTAGAGCTGGTCTGGCGGAGGTAAAGCTACTCTTATCCATCTGAGAAAGGTGGTGTCAAGATCCCTAACTGTATGTTCAGATGAGGAGGACATAGCTCGGGAACCTGGAGTTAGTGAAGTGGGTGACAGCTTCGGTCATCCCATAGTAGATTATTATTATTATTTTTATTTGTATACCACTTTTCTCAACCCTGCGGGTGACTCAAAGCAGTTCACAACATATCAGATACATAATAAGATACAAAATACCAAAAAATACAAGAACTAATAGAATACAGTCACAAAATAGTTACACTAATTACAATTCCCTAATATCAAACAACACAGTAATACAACATATACAGTCATTATCAATATATACAAGCTAAAGCTTGTCCAAAATATACAGTCATTATCAATATATACAAGCTAAAGCTTGTCCAAAATATACAGTCATTATCAATATATACAAGCTAAAGCTTGTCCAAAATATACAGTCATTATCAATATATACAAGCTAAAGTTTGTCCAAACGGGGCTCGCAAAGTCCGGCTGCTGCTGCTGTGGCTCCAGCGTCCTTTTTAAATCCCCCACCCAGACAGGCCAGGCACAGAATAGATTAGTAATTCTCTATTTCAGCCCCTTTCCCATGTGTTTGGGGAACTCTCCAATGGTAGTCATGATGGAAGGATGTTAAAGTACTGTAGAATCCTTGCTTTATAATAAAGGTCCCCCTTGCTTGAAAGCCATTCATGTCTCACTCTAGGGGACGGTGTTCATCTTCATTTTCAGCCACAGGGCCAGCACTATCTGCTTCTGTAGATGTTTATGTGGTCATGTGACAGGCATGACTAGAGGCCGAAGTGCACAGAATGCTGTTACCTTTCCTGCCAAAGTGGTGCCCATTTATCTACTTGCATTTTCTTGCTTTCCAACTGCTAATTTGGCAGGAACTGCAACAGATGTCAGGAGCTCACTCTGTCAAGCGGCACTCGGGTCTTGAACTGCTGACCCGTCATCACACTCAGAGTCTTAGCCACTAAGATAATAGCCTCTGGCAAATGAAGGAGGAAATTGTGGTTCTTATAGGCACAGAACCTTGGAAATTTGGCACTTAGGTGCTCTATCCTCCAAAGTTTTTGAACTCCACATATTTATTCAGCAATGACATCGGTCTTTTATATATTTGTTCTTCTTCGTGGTCCCTGTGAAGCCACACTAATGGGTTTTCCTGCGCATGCGCAGTTCAGTCTGGAAATCTTCCATAGCTTTGTAGGAGTCTCAGACTCCGCCCTTCATGCCAATCAGGAGCGAGCCCGCCCCCAATCCCCAGTTCTTTTTTTGCTGCCGCAAGAGTCAGTCGTGTCTTCCAGAGCTCCCTTCAGTGCCCAAGACTAATGGTTTTTCCCTCCTTTTTTTTTTACTGAGAGTGATTTTGTAGTTCTTGCTTAATGATTCTATTTGTTAAGATTTCTTACCCCCTATGGGTCTTTATATGTCTTAAATAGGTTCTAGTAAGTTCTTAAATAATTTCTAGATGATGTTATTTACTTAGATTTTTCTCATAAGGATTTTATGCCTTATTTATTTTCACCATGCTATTTTTTGTTATAGCTAGTAATATTTGGATTAGCAATCTTCAGATTGATTGCCCTTAGGGGTTTTTACATTCTTAACTAATCTATTGAGTACTTTACTACGTTTCCGAAATGCCATTATCTAGTTAGATATTTTTATCTAATTACCCTCTTAAGTATCTCTGTTTTTGAAAACACCACCACTACAAAGTACATAAATTAAGGGATCCTAACAGTTAAAACAAACTCAATGTAATTCAAATCCGGATCCACCAACTCCCCCCCTCCCCCCTCCCAGGAACGGAACTTTTCCCGCTCAAACCTGTGGAGCCAGGCTAGAGCCTTTTCTGCTTTCCTTACAAATGCAGATTTTATTAAGCTGTCTCTCCATGGGGGCAGCCCCCCCTCCCTTCCCCCCCCTAGGAGCTTGCAGTCAGGAGTCTGCTATTTTTCCTTGCAAATGCAGATTTTATTAAGCTGTCTCTCCATGGGGGCAGCCTCCCCCTCCCTTTCTCCCCCATAGGAGCTTGCAGTCAGGAGTCTGCTATTTTTACTTGCAAATGCAGATTTTATGTGAGCTGTCCCTCCATTTGAGGCAGCCTCTCCCCCCTCCCCCCTATACGAGCTTGCAGTCAGGAGTCTGTTGCTTTTCTCGCAGATAACAGAAGCTTTTCATCCTTGTGAGCAGTTTCTCCATTTCAGGCAACCTTCACCTTCGGTGTCAGCTTGCAGAGACTGTTTTTCCTTGCATATGAGGAAGGATTCATGTATGCTGTTCCTCCTTTGATGTCAGCCACACCTTCGGTGTCAGCTTCCAGAGACTGGCGTCTGCTGTTTTTCCTTGCATATGGAGAAGGATTCATGTGTGCCGTGCCTCCTTTGAGGTCAGCCACACCTTCGGTGTCAGCTTCCAGAGACTGGCGTCTGCTGTTTTTCCTTGCATATGGAGAAGGATTCATGTGTGCCGTGCCTCCTTTGAGGTCAGCCACACCTTCGGTGTCAACTTCCAGAGTCTGGCGTCTGCTGTTTTTCCTTGCATATGGAGAAGGATTCATGTGTGCCGTGCCTCCTTTGAGGTCAGCCACACCTTCGGTGTCAGCTTCCAGAGACTGGCTTCTGCTGTTTTTCCTTGCAAATGCAGAAGCATTTCACGTGAGCAGTCTCTCCTTTCAGAGCATGGCTTCCACGATGATATCAGTTTACAGAGACTAGAATCTGTTAATTTTCCTTGCAAATGCAGAAGCTTTTCACGTGAGCATTCTCTCCTTGGAGAGCATGGTTTCCACGTTGATATCAGCTTACAGAGACTGGAATCTGCTATTTTTCCTTGCAAATGCAGAAGCTTTTCACGTGAGCAGTCTCCTTGGAGTTCATGGTTTCCACGTTGATATCAACTTACAGAGACTGGAATCCTTGCAAATGCAGAAGCTTTTCACGTAAGCAGTCTCCTTTGAGAGCATGGCTTCCACGTCGATATCTGCTTACAGACTGGAGTCCAGTCTGCTGTTTTACTTGCATATGCAGAAAATTCCAGTTATGCTTTCCTTGCACATGAATAATACAGAAATAAAACTTCATGTGAACAATCTCCAATTGAGAACTGCTTCACCATTGATAATCAGGTTCAAGGGTGGAGTCTGTCATCTCTCACTGTTTGCACTACACAGAGATGTAGAAAATATGGGAGCAGTCCCTCTGATTTAAAGTTACCTCACCATCGATATCGGGTTACAGAGTAGAGTCTGTTATTATCAGTCCCTCCCATTGAGGGCAAATGCACCACTGATGTCAGGTTGCTGAGTACAGTCTGTTCCCTCCCTTGATCTGGGATTGAGTACAGATGCACAAAATGCTAGTGAAGTGTTTCTTCTTGAAAATATGGTCAGAACATGTAGGATACACTGGCATGATACCAGCGTTTCTGGACGTATAAAGCAGGCATGAGCACACCCATCCATAGTGTAACTAATCTAAAATTTATAACTCTTGTATAAAAGGATTATAGGCATCACTATCGGAATCCTCCCTAACTGCACTCAACTGGACCTAACCCTGATTGAGATTGCTCCCACCTATGTGTGCTACGCATGGCACTGTGTCTGACTATCAGGGACACCTAACTTTTTGGTTATGTTGATACCTTCATTTATGTACATAGCTTGTAACATCCTCCTCAACCAGGGAAGGTTCTTCTATACATGATCCATTAACATTCAAGTGGTCTTCTAGTTCCTAAGATATCTGAATCTTATCTTAGCAGATTACGCATGACACCACTTCCCGTTGTTCTACAAGTCACTCCCATAATTGCAATTTTAGCATAATTCATTGGTCTCTTAACACAGACATCATCGTTATACAACCAACCTTTCATTTTTGGTAATACTCACCAGGAATACTTTTGAACCACTGATTTTCTACATATCTGTGATTTACCTCATGACAGAACAATGCTATAGCAGACTAGATAGACGAGACAAACTTACAAAGGATACGTCAATGGGGCTAGATACAGGGAGTGGGTAAAGCGATGGGATCGACCTTAAATGGATCGATTTACAGGATAAGGAGACTTATATGTGTATATGTATATGTATATATATAATCTACCTTCCTAACAGATGGAACATCTCTAGGTCTTCACCTTCAATTTATGACCTGGGCAATTTCTCTGTTGTATCAGTACTACCTATTATTCCCTATAGAGAATCTACACCAATATGTCCTCTGTATACTGTTAACGCGTTACGGGATTACATTCTTCCTCCAGTGAATCTTATCACAAGGCACCACAAATACATTTCACCGTCCTTCCTAGAACCTTGACTAGGATAACCTTTACTATCTATCTTAACGGCATTCTATCTAATATGCCATCTACTGAGGTCTACTTATTATATGGATTTCTTTTTTGCAACTAGGAGATAGGATAAGGACTTCCCCATGTACTCCATGCATCAATCTGGTATCACATTCCTCCAGGTCTGTTCCACCTCAGCTGTACAGGTGTCCACATTGACTACCTCTTTACTAATACAGTACTTCCTTTCGGGATCACAGCAACCATAGTCATGCCGTGTCTGCTACCAACCGTTCCTCATTTTAGTCCGTATGTAACACATCTGCAGAATCGTGAACGGTAATCTCCTCTCCCATAGTATGTGCCATGACACCATTTTACTCATTGTAACTAGCTTTCCACACACATCCTATCTCCCAGGTGGCATACATGTCACTCTAATGACTTATTGTTCTTTGATCTAGAAGTTAGTCCTTTCACAGGTATTTCCACACTTTACTCCAAAGGGGTAATACTGCATACAGACCACCTTTTTTTCTTCAAGGGTCACCATACCCCCTTTCTCACATTGGGTCCAACCAATCTATCATTCCTTATCCATATATAGTGTGTGGATATATATTATACGCATGAATTTCGAACATGAGAGGACGCTTCATCCTCTACATTCTGGGTGGCAATTAACCTGTTATTAGGACATTAGCCAACTGAGGAGATTCTTGGTTATCATTCCAATCAGAAAGGGTAGGCTCTTTATCCCAGCTAATATTCTCACTGAACAGTGGGAACTATTGAATTATCTCACCGAATGCTGACAAATTAGCTGCATTCACTTTACCTGTGCAACTTCTATCTCTAAGTCAGCCTACTACCTGTCAAGATTTGTTTGACACTACCGTGTCAATGCCAGATGACATACTAGCTCTTGTGAGGTGTAGGGGTGGTAGCTGCGCCACGGCAGTGACAACCCGCCAGCCTGGTAGTCAGCTTTTTAATCACCCATTAGTGTGGCTTCACAGGGACCACGAAGAAGAAAGGCAGGTTGCTTACCTGTAACTGATGTTCTTCGAGTGGTCACCTGTGAAGCCACACGTTCCCGCCCATCCTCCCCACTATTGTCACTGCCAGCTGTCAGGCCTTTTTTCTGCGGCGGCAACATTTTGAACTGGGGATTGGGGGCGGGCTCGCTCCTGATTGGCATGAAGGGCGGAGTCTGAGACTCCTACAAAGCTATGGAAGATTTCTGGACTGAACTGCGCATGCGCAGGAAAACCCATTAGTGTGGCTTCACAGGTGACCACTCGAAGAACATCAGTTACAGGTAAGCAACCTGCCTTTTTAGATACTTTTTTTGCAAAAGTAATTTTATGTCTTCAGGCATATAGGATTAATGACTAAAACTCGATTTTGGGCTGGCTAGATTTCTGCTTCATCTGTTTTGGAGATGTAGGTAAGGAATTTTGCACCCTCCACTGAAGCAGTTTGCTACATAGTTTGAGCAGGAGCCAGTTTTTAACAAAACTAACCAAGGCATGTCTCTCCCCCCCCCCCTTAATTCTCTCAATAAACAGGAACCTCTAACTCCTCAGAAATGTACCCATCACATCATTGTTCGAGGCCTTGTGCGTATTCGCTGTGTGCGGGAAACTGAGCGGATTCTTCATTTTATGACCAGGAAAGGTCTGGTTAATACAGGGGTTTTGTCAGTTAATCCCAATCAGCCTCTTCTTCCGAAGGAGTATCACAATGTAGGTATTCTAAAATGCAGCAAATTAATAGTACTTTATTATAGTCTTGATGTTTTTGAACAACGGAAAGGGCTACCAACATGGTCTGATGTTCTTATATTCATAACTCTCTGTGAGTGAGTGATTCAATAATCCTTTTAAAAAGTCATCTTTGTATGCTGCACCCATTTTTAGTTATTCTTGTCCATTAAAAGTTTCTAGTGTGAATAATTCAAGGATTTGCTCAGGGTGACCTGAGGTCAGTGTGAAGAAAGTGCCCCAAAGGGGTTAAATCAAATAAAGGTGCAACCAAATGGCTTTGAGGCACTAAAATTATAGCTGGCTGGGAGCACTGGAAGGAGACCTCATTATCTCCCTTCCATCTCAGGAACCAGCCTTGGGTTTAATTAAAGCTGGGGACAGATTGATGGCCAGCCTCTTTGCCAGGGTGAGCTGAACTCTGGACTGGCTCTTTCTGGGTAAAAATTACCCCACAATCCTAGCAGCCCAGATTCCTACTGTCTGGGGTAAGAGCAGGAGATGGGGCGAGGGGTATAACTGTCCCCTGGAACAGCATGGAGGTTGGTTAGCATTTGGATTTCCCATGTGGATCACTGAACAGGTCAGGTCGGCTGCCTGACCCAAGCCATTAGGAGATTTCTGGAAGGTTTGTACAGTGGAGCACAGGAAAGTTTAGGTAGAATAGATCAGGGGGAAATTGATGCTCTAGCCACAAGGCGGTTCCAGTTTCCACTCTTTTGCTCCTTTCGAGGTGGACAGATTTTTGTTTGGACTGAAAGGTTAGTTACTTGGTTTATAATTTGACAGATTTACTTTTCGCCCTCAAGTCCGTGTGTGGGTGAAGGTCCTTTCCTTTTGGGTGTGTATGCATCACCCAGTCAAGCCTCATTTTCCCACTTTGTTTTGTTTTTAATAATAAAGTTTTCCCTGACAAGCCAATATCAATGGCAAGACATTCACTGGGACATTCTGGGTTACTTGGTTCTCAGTTGTCTGGCAGCAAATGTAGAGTGGCAACCACTTGGTTCAGTTATGGGAAGGAAGGGCAGGAGCATTAAAACCTCGCTTGTTTTTCCTTTCCCTTTTGGAAGCTGTCCTCTGGGCTTGGAGCAGAAAGGAGTGGAGAGCTTTATCCCTTGGTTTTTGGAGCATGGAAGCAACCTGGTGCAACTTTGGGTGCCTGGAAGCAGTGCTGCCAAGAGCCTTGGATGGTTCTTCTTGCTACCCCCGCAGCCCATCTTTTCATAGTCAATAATACAGTGGTTCCCAGCATAGGGCCCTTGCCCCACTGGTGGACTTCAATTCCCAGAAGCCTAAGTCAGTACATTGGCTGATCAGTGCTTTGGGGAATTGACTTAGGCTTATGGGAATTGAAGTCCAAAAACCAAATGTTGGGAAACACTGCAGTAATAGAACCCTTCAGTAGCACCTGTATTTTTTTTCTCTATAGTTATAAAGAATAATAGTTGTGTGTCATGAAGTCAATTCTGGTTTGTGGCAATCCTTTCCAGGTGTTTTCTAGGTAGAGAAGCCTCAGATTCTAGGGGGTGCCCTGGTGGTGCCCAGCTGGCCCATAACTAGTACAGTTATAAACTGACTTCTAAAAGCAACTGTATTAGATTTATGGGAATGACATTCTTACGAAGCTCTTCTCTTCTTCCTTCAAGAAATCTGTAATTGTGGTTGGAGCTGGTGCAGCTGGGTTGGCTGCTGCAAGGCAACTTCAGAACTTTGGAATTAAGGTGAGACTAACAATCAAGGCATCATATTTCGGCAATTTCCCACCTCCTCTTTCACATGCATCTCCACTCAATTTCTCTCCTGTCACCTAATCAGACATGTCTTTTTTTAGAGTCTAGTAGATTTTCTTAATTCAGGGGTGCCCAAACTACAGTCTGGGGGCCGGATCCGACCCCCGGGCCATAGTGATACCCCCCTGAACCATGTGACCAGCCTGCGGCCCAAAAGGTTTGGACACCCCTGCCTTAATTCATAAAGGTCTTTTGTGAGTCTCTGACAGTCCTCCGAGAACCCTTCAGATACATTGGACTACAACTGTGAAGATCTTTAACCAGCATGTCTGCTGCGCTGTGGACATGCACATCTGGACAACAACTAATTAGAGAAGTCTAGTCTCTGGCAAGGAACAGACCTTTTGTTGCTGAGATCAGAAAGCCAAAGTAGACCTTGAGGTTATTAAGGTGGATTGGGTTGTCACATGCCTAGTATGAGACAGCTTTATGCCTGCTGATATTTCCTTTCTTTAAGCAAGAGTTGGTGTCTGGACTTGGTAGATAACATCTCTGCCCAGCAACCCATGGTTTCTGGCTTACTGCTTGGTAAACTCATTATAATAGTAAAGGTAAAGGTCGCCCTTGCTCGACGGTATCCAGCTCTAGGGTTCAGTGCTCATTTCTGTTTATAGCCAAAGAGCCAGTACTGTCTGTGTCTGCAGATGTTTCAGTGAACATGTGGCAGGCATGACTAGACACCGGAGTGCACAGAATGCTGTTTACCTCCCCGCTGCAGTGGTACCTATTTATCTACTTGCAATTTCTTGCTTTTGAACTGCTTAGTTGGCAGCAGGAGCTGGGACGTCCCTGGAAGCTCACTCCTTCATGCAGCACTTGGGTCTCAACCTGCTGACCTTCTGGTCATGAAGTTCAGTGTATTAACCACTAAGCCACTGCAGTCCCTTCTTAGTATAATACAATGATATTAATCTTTTATCTTTATGAATCATGTCAACCTTGAAAGTGCTCCTTGCTTATCAGACCAGCAAATGTTGAGTGTTTCTTACTATTCAGTTTATGTATTGCAGGTTCTCGTACTTGAAGCCAAAGACAGAATTGGTGGGCGAGTATGGGATGATAGGAGTTTCAAGGGAGTCGTTGTGGGAAAAGGGGCGCAGATCGTCAATGGCTGTGTCAACAATCCAGTAGCACTAATGTGTGAGCAAGTGGGTTTACATTTTTTACTGCTGAAAACCTTGTAGTAATGAAGCTTATGGATTAATATATATTGACCCATATATATATATATATATATATATATATATATATATATATATATATATATATATATATATATATATATATATATATATATATATATCCCCAATTTTAAATCTGTCTGTCTGTCTATTTATACCCCACCAATCTAGGAGATTTTCCTACTCTTGGTGGCTAACAGCACAAATTCACACATTAAAAACAGTCACACATTTTAAAAATACATATATATATATAAATACCAGAGTAAAATAAAATCTATACCTATAAAAAGGCCGCTTAACCATTGGGTTCATTCAAAGGCTCCGGCACCAGGCCCAACCATCCCCGACCTAGCCCTCCGCACTCACCGTAACCCCTGCCTTCCCAATGCTGGGGGGTTTTGTGGTCGCCAGTGGGGCAGCTGCCGCACGAACGCGACCCAAAAAAAAGAACTACGATTCCCAGAGTCCTCTGCGCTGCACAACCCCTCAGCCAATCAGGCTGAGGGATACGAGCGCAGAGGAGGCCGGGAACACGCGCGCTGACTTAAAAAACGCCTGGAGCTGGAGGGAAAGACTTTGAAAGACCCAGCCGGAGCCAGGAAAAGGTAAGTGCGGTCGGTGGGGGTTAGGGGGTGGGTGGGTGAGGCAAGGCCCCAGTAAACACGCCCCCCACCACCACCTAGCTCCCCCTCCCTAGCCCGCACCAACTGCACTTACCTTTTGCTGGCTCCGGCTGGATCTCTCAAACTCTTTCCCTCTTGGTGCAGCCTTCTGCATAGGGAGAAGCACCAGCCTTTCCTTCTGTCCCTGTGGGCGACGTGGCCTCGACGTCGGCATGGTCAAAGGAGAGGCCGGAGCACCTCCTGGCCTACCGGAGAGAAGGACTCTGTTCCCAGCCAACCCAGAGAGAAGCAAAGCCCCTCCGTGATGGAGATTCCTTCTCTCCGGGAGGCAATGAAAGGTGCTGCAGAGAGGGGATCCCCCCCCCACAGGACACCCCGTTATTAAAGAGAGGAAAGCAAGCGGTTTCTTCTCTTTAAAAACGGAGTGTTTGGGAGGGGGTGGTGGAATCGATCACCTCTCCCGGGTCTCCTGGGTACAGAAGAGCTGGGGGGACAGACCCCTTTTGTTCCCCCAACCCTTCCAAACCCAGGGGATCAGGGAGGGGATTGAATCCACCCCCACCCCCCAAACACTCCGTTGTTAAAGAAAAGAAACCGCTTGTTTTCCTTTCTTTAAAATGGGGGGTTTCGGGGGGGATTCCCCCTCTCCGCTGGGTACCCTGGGTTCAGGAGGCTTGGGGAGACAGACCCCTTTTGTCCCCCCAACCCTCCCAAACCCAGGGGACCAGGGAGGGGATCGATTCCACCCCCTCCCAAACACTGTTTTTAAAGAGAAGAAACCGCTAGGTTTCTTCTCTTTAATAACGGGGTGTCCTGCAGGGGGATCTCCTCTCTGCCAGGTCCCCTAGCTCTGGAAGGGTTGGGGAGAACAGACCCCTTTTGTCCCCCCAACCCTCCCGGAAACAGGAGACTCAGGAGAGGGGATCGATTTCCCCCCCCCCCCCCCACACACACACACACACACTGTTTTTAAAGAGAAGAAACCACTTAGTTTCTTCTCTTTAATAACGGGTTTCTTCTCTTTAATAACGGGGTGTCCTGCAAGGAGATCCCCTCTCTGCCTGGTCCCCTGGGTTCAAGGGGGGGGGGTTGGGGGGACAACACACACACACACACACACACACAGCTTCTCTCTCTCTCTCACACACACACACAAACACACACACACACACACACAACACTCCTGACTTGCCAGGAATTTTTAATGTGTGTGTTGGTGGTTGGAGTCATATTGTATGGGTGGTGGTGGTTGTGTACACCCAAAACCACCCCTAACCACCAACACACACTTTAAAAATGCCCGGCTGGCCAGGCACAAATATGCTAGTAAGTAAAATAAAATAAAATAGCTGGCGTCTGAGGACACAGAGGATCAACTAGCTGGCTAATTTATTGCTAAATGTAAACAGCGGGGAGGGAAACATTTGCCTTGCTTTTACCTCTTCCTTAGATGCTTTAGGCCCAGGAAAAATATTTTTCCCCAAGAGCAGCAATGTCTGGAAAATGGTTCTTCATAGCTTATGATGTGAGGCGTATAACTATTTTTTGGGGGTGAGGGGTGGGGCGGGGAGAAACTATTTTTCAGGTCCTGGGTCTGAGAATGTTCCATGGCCTTGCTGGTTGTGGACAGTGGAGAGTTGTAGTAGAAAAGTAACATTTTCAAACTCTGCTGCTTATTACAATACATAGCATAACTATGATTCCCAGACTATAGACTGCTCAATGGAGATATTTTTTTAAACATTTTTTAGTCTGTACTGTATTTTGATCTGAGCGCTGTGGTGCAACAATTAAGCTGCAGCCAAATTTCTTCTCACAATCCTAGTTTGATCCCAGTGGGCTCAAAGTTGACTCAGCTTTCTATCCGTCTGAGGTTGGTGAAATTAGTATCCAGTTTGTTGGGAGCAAAATTCTAATTACAGTATTTTGTGAACTGCCCAGTGAGTGCTCTTGAGTTCTATGGTGTGATATACTGTATAAATGTATTTGTTATCTAAATTACTATTGGTGGGGGGGGGGGGGGGGCTGTCTGTCCAACTAAGGGGCTGGCCCCTTCTTTGGATGGGTTAGCTCTTCCTTTAAGGGACCAGGTCACAGCTTAGGGGTCATTTTAGATCTGGCCCTTAACTTGGAGTAGCAGATTGCAATGGTGTCAAAAGTCAACATTTTCCAGTTACACCAAATTGCTCAGCTGCACCCCTACTTGGACAGCAGTCCCTGACAACTCTGGTCCATGCATTAGTAGTTTCAAGTACTGAAATGTTCGCTATGTGGGGCTGCCCTTGACCCTGATACGGAGATTACAATGGGTCCAGAATGATAACTGGGTTGAGGAAATTAGAACATATCACCCCAGCTCTGGCCAATCTGCACTGGTTTCCCATTCCTTTCCATATCAGGCACAAGGTGTCTGATACATACAAAGCCCTAAATATATAGATGGTTTAGGACCTTGTTATCACTTCGAATGTCTCTCTGCATCATCCAATCCTTTCAAGCAATGTACAGGTAGCTCCAGGTGCCGACACCGAGGATGGCTAGCAAGTCTTTGACAAAACCCCACACCTTCTCAGTGGTGGCACCCACATTGTGGAATAGCTTGCCGGTGGAGCTGCACCAGGTCGCATCCCTGGATGTATTTAAGAAACGTTTTAAAACAGTGCTTTTCAAGGAGGCTTTCAAGAATGTTTTCCCTCCAACCAATTAAGACAATTGTTTAGTTTCATTTATGAGAATTCAAATTTGTATATTTTGTTATTTGCCTAACTTGTTTTTCTTAAATTCTATGGTACCTTTAAAATTTATGTTGCTGTTTTACAACATTTGATTGCCCTTGTTATTAAAGATGTAGAATAAAATCCCAGATGGGGGAAATCTATAGATAGATTAGATTAATTAGACTAGTAAGTATCTTAGATAAAATAGATTAGACAGACAGATATTGCTATTTTTCATTGCCCAAAATTGGAAAACTTTGTTTTAAAATGGAACAAATTTTAATTTCAGCATCAGACTCTTATTTGGGTCACTGTTGTTACATGTTGGCCTCTCTAAATATTGAAAGTCTGTATCCCAGGAAAAGTAACTTGGATTGCTCCCTTCCTGGTTTTTCAAAGATGGGCATTAAAATGCATAAGATTGGAGAGAAGTGCGACTTGATCCAGGAAGGCGGAAGAATAACTGACCCTGCCATAGACAAGCGTATGGACTTCCATTTCAATTCTATCCTTGATGTTGTGGCTGATTGGAGAAAAGACAAAAATCAGCATCAGGATGTCCCTCTTGGAGGTAAGGAAAAGCACCTTAGGGTCTACATCAATGGTTCTCAATGTGGGGCCAAGGTTCCACAGGGGGACTTCAATTCCCAGAAGCCTAAGTCAGTACATTGGCTGGTCAGTGCTTTGGGGAATTGACTTAGGCTTCTGGGAATTGAAGTCCAAAAACCAAAGGTTGGGAAACCCTGGTCTACATAAAACAATATTCCAGCCTGCCTTCTCCCCCCCCCCCCCCCCAATTTTTACATTTTGTTGAGGGAAGCTGACAGGTTCTTCAGGTACTTGCGGTCTAGCACATGCATTGGGACTTTCTGAATCCAGTTTCACTGTACTGAAATCTTGGGGGGAAAAAACCATCTGTATAAATACATCACAGTACTGTACAGTAAAACCTTGGATAACGCTAAAACTTGGTTCCACAAGTCTTAGAGTTATCAGATTTTTAACGTTATCTGATGCATGCATCGGATAACGTTAAAACACCATAGAGATACATTGTAACCGGCACAGGCTTTAGCGAATGTTATCCGATGCATCCCATAGGATTTCAATGTTATGCGATGCATTTCTTTCCAGATTGCTTGACATTATCCAATTTTAGCGTTGTCTGATGCATTCGTTATCCAAGGTATTACTGTACTTGCGAGTTTATTGAGAAGAGGGACAAAATGAGTGATTTTTTTTTTTGGGGGGGGGGTGGCGGACTATTAACCTCCATTTTTTCAGACAAGAGGAATCTAGTAGCTGTTGCCCTTTACTTGAACTTCAGAGTTTTGCTCTACATTTGACTCTTGCTGTTGGGCAAATGCTGTAGTATGAATACATCAGGGCTACAGCTCTGAACTGATTTTTAAAAAACTTTTAGGTGGGGTTTTATTGCAGTAGTTATTTTCCCCCCTAATATATTGTGAGCAGCAGGCACCATTTTAGAAAGGGGTCTCTCTCTCTCCCTTCCTCCCCCCCCCCCCTTTCTCACAAGGAGAAATACATCTAAGAGTGGCCCTGTCTGGATGCTTGCATACCTTGTCCAAAAGGCGAGGAAAAGAATGTGTATTTTGCAAATCTGTTTTATTACGTTGTAGGGACTAAGTGGTTAAGATGCTGAACTTCATGACTGGAAGGTCGGCAGTTTGAGACCCAAGTACTGCATGACGGAGTGAGCTTCTGTCTCTGTCCCAGCTCCTGCCAACCTAGCAGTTTGAAAGCAAGAAATTGCAAGTAGATAAATAGGTACCACTTTGGTGGGATGGTAAACAGTGTTCCGTGTCTAATGATACCTGCCACATGTCCACGGAAATGTCTGCAGACGCAGATGAGCACAGCCCCATATAGATAGACACAACTAGCTTTTGAGCAAGGGCAACCTCTTTTTATATTATATAATATACCGACCTCGGAAGGATGAAAGGCTGTCTGTTTGGCTATGAAACAGAGATGAGCACAGAAACCTAGAGTCAGATACGACTGGCTTTCGAGCAAGGGTGACCTTTACCTTTATTATGTTTCAAATTAGATTGGTCAGTCAGTTAAGACTCCTACAGTTTAGGCAACAGCCTCAGAATAGTTATTTTTTCCAAGAGCTTGTAGGAACCTGACAAATTAAGACACATTTTTTTTTAGGGTTGTAGTGGAATAAGGTATAGGTGTATTTCTCACGTAGCTCTTAATTTTTAAACTAAACAAAAGATACTGAAAGTAGCTTCTTCTAAATGAGCTGTAGAAATATTGTCTAAGATAAATTGTTACTGGCTAACCATTGATTAAATATGTTATTTGCAGGTAAAATCCAGGAAATGTATAAAGTTTTTATTAAGGAATCTGGTATTCAGTTCAATGAACTAGAGGAAAAAGTCCTTCAATTCCATATCAGTAATCTTGAATATGCCTGTGGAAGCAACCTCCATGAGGTAAGTGAAAAATGTTTACTCGTAACGGTGAAAATATCTGATCAATATATATGTATAGATAATGTAGTTGTAACTGACTAGATAGCTCAATGGTTTACGTATCTGGCTGCAGAGCCAGGGGTTGGGAGTTAGATTCTGTACTGTGCCTCCAGGGAGGAGAGCGAACTTGTGTGGCCTTTGGCAAGCTGCACAGCCCAGGGGTGTCCCCAGAAGAAGGGAATGATAAACAACTTCTTAGTATTCGCTATCTAAAACTCCCTAGAAAGAATCATCATAATTCAGAATTTACTTGATGGCACACAGATATTGTTATATATGTAATTGTGGATTAAAGTACCATAAAACTGGGCCTTACTACTAATAATTTTGTGTCAGACGTTATAGTGGGTTGAATGGATTTTTGTGGAAGAAACTCCACTTAGGGAATGCCTCTATGAAGCTCCTTTCATGTCCCCAAGAGCTGGGACAGAGATGGGCACTCAAACCATCATGCAGTACCTGGGTCTCACTGCAGCCCCACCTTACTAATTATAAATAGTGTATGAGCTTTGATGAACCTGGGAACCCAATCCAGTTGGCTCTAGCTGTGGATTCTTGGGGGGGGGGGGGGGGTAGAATGTCTCCATAGGGTCTGTTAGCAAGCTGGATTTGCACAGCCAGTAGGCAATGGAATCCATCTTAATATTACTATCGCTGCCATCATATGAGTCTGATACTGACATATGCTTAGCTGTATACTAGCTTTTTTGTAACGTGCGTGATCTGTCTCAGATGCTACTTGGGTCAAATTGGAAGAGAGTAGACACCTTGAAATGTTTTCATTCCATAGGCTGCATGTTTATCAGGTGTCTCAGAATGCAAATGTCAGATTCTAGACCAGTGGTGGCCAACCTTGGCACTCCAGTTGTTCTTGGACTTCAATTCCCAGAAGTCTTGCTCAGCAGACGTGCTGACTTGGGCTTCTGGGAATTGAAGTCCAAGAACATCTGGCGTGCAAAGGTTCGCCATCACTGTTCTAGACTATTGGCCTTGGTGGGCAGTGTTCCTGAAATCTGAAGTCCAAAAAAATCTTCAGCGCTTGTCAAACCTAATTACCGTATTTTCCAGCGTATAAGATGACTTTTTAACCCCGAAAAATGTGTGCCAAAGTCAGGGGTCGTCTTATACGCTGGGTACTCCGGAGCCAGGGGCTGCCCGGAGACCACCACCCCCAGCCGGGGGGTGAGGAGGAGGAGGACCAGCTGAGTGGCGGGGAAAGCCATCCATCGCTGCTGCTGTGAGGCTGGGGGTGGTGGTCTCCGGGTGGTCCCTGGCTCCGGAGGCCTCGCGGCGGTGGAGGTGGATAGCTTTCCCCGCCGCTCAGCTGGTCCTCCTCCTCACCCCCCGGCTGGGGGTGGTGGTGAGGAGGAGGAGGAGGACCAGCTGAGCTGTGGGGAAAGACATCCACCTCCGCCGCCGCGAGGCCTCTGGCGTCAGGGGCCGCCCAGAGACCACCATCCCCAGCCAGGCGGGGAGGAGGAGGAGGACCAGGACCAGTTGAGCGGCGGGGAAAACCATCCACTGCAGCCGCGCTCTCCCCGCCCCCTCCACCGGTGGGGAGATAAATGGAGCCATCACCGGCCCAGGAGGCTCCGAAGACGCCGCCGTTGGAAGAGGGGTAGTCTTATACGGCGAGTATATTGCAAACTCTACATTTTGAATAGAAAAGTTGGGGGTTGTCTTATACGCCCAGCCGCCTTATGTGCTGGAAAATACGGTAAATGCTATGCTAAAGGAAAGTAATCAGTAGTTGAAATGAGAAAAATGTGACATGTAAAGTACCCAATTGTTATGTATTGGGGACTTGTTTATATCTGAGCAATTGTCCAGCTGTTGTGAAATGGTGAAGGCAGGCGAAGAGAAGTCTTGTGTGGGAAAAGACACAGGTCAGGGTGACATAATTGATCAGCTTCAAAACAAACAAACAAAAGTCTTGTGAGAACAAAAGTCTAAGCGAACAGTTTGTATGTTGTGTCTAAGTGAATTTTACAGTGGGAGGAAAAAAACAAGTTTCTGAGGTCAGATAACAGTCACGAGAAATGTGACATTCCAGATAAGCAGAAGGAAAAGGAGAAGCTGGGAATAAGCATGGAGTGCTTCAAGCAGGGATCGCCTCAGTGAAATGTTTATGTAACTATTCTTTGTGTGTCCTTTTGAAAGTGATTCTTAGTCTTTAAGCAGTTTCTGTCTCCTACTTGTTTGCAATAACTTTGAAATGCCTTACCTGTTGGATTTTTAGCTGGAAAAGAACCAAGGCTTCTGAGTTACGTCAGTGCAAAATGCAAAAAAAAGGCTCTCAGAAGAGTTTTAACAGTGGCGAGCTAATCCTTAGGATGGTGTGCCCATAAGACAGATATCCCACAACGGGATCATGACAGACCAAAGGTTGAAAACCATGGACTCAGAGGTCAAGGGAATCCTAAAGTATCACACCAAGATAAATAACAAGTCACCTGTACAATGGTTGAATTCTGGAGACTGGCCTGATTAGATAAGAAGTTGAGAAGATACCACAGAAAAACTAGTTTCTCACTTTAGTTTACTTAAAAATAATGTTGCCCTAATATTAGTGTGTCAGTGTTGCAAATATTCAAAGAGTGATGCTGTGTCTATAGGTTTCTGCACGCTCGTGGGATCACAATGAATTTTTTGCTCAGTTTGCTGGTGACCACACGCTCTTAAACTCAGGATACTCTGCTGTAATTGAAAGACTGGCTGAAGGTCTGGACATTCGGTTAAAGGTTCCAGTAAGTATTTGGAAATGGCTTGTTTGCTCTGCCTTGGAATCATGCAACTTAACTTGTATGGTCCTTTTTGTAAGGGAACATAACACAGGGATAAAATTCAGGATTACTGTCCAAAGTTTTGTTTTTTAAAAATCTGGTTTGAAATAGATCAGTGTTTTTCCTATGACTTTCTATAATTGAACCTCAGCCTAGAACTTTCCATACCTTACTCTAAAATCTGTTGAGCTTACAGCAAGTAATCCCATAATGCTTTGTGTTTGTTTTGCACGCTAACATGGAGATGAGAAGGGCCAGCATTTTACAGACCTAGTAATTGCATGTTTTGAATGGAAACCAGGCCCATGCTGGCCCGGCGGGATACCGGGACGTGTCACCACGTGCCCCTACTTATAACTTAAATGGCCATGCCACCTCGGCAGTTTCCGCTTTCGCTCCTCTCGCCGGGCCACGCCACCTTGGCAGTTTCTGCTTCCGCTTCAGTTCCTCGCCGGGCTCCCTTCCGCCCTGTGGGAGAAAGTCTGAAGCACTTCAGCAGCGGTGCAGAGATAATAGTAATAAAACTTGGATTGGAAAAAAAAACACATTATTATTATCTCCATGCCGCTGCCAAAGCACTTCGGACTTTCTCCTACAGGGCGGAGGGGAGCCTGGCGAGAGGAGCCGAAGTGGGAGCAGAAACTGCCAAGGTAGCGTGGCCCTTTAAGTTATAGGTAGGGGCATGTGGCAACACGTCCTGGTATCCTGCCAGGCCAGCATGGGCCTGATGGAAACTGCTAGTCAGCAGGCTAAATGTTTTCCTCCAAAATAGCTGCTTTGAGCTTTGCGTTGTAGTTTAGTTCAGTCTGTCAGAGAGGTTCAGTTGCTCAGCTTGGGTCAGTCTTTTTGACTCACAATATATTAGTCCCTGAAAGGTAAGTAATTCAGTGTCCTCTTGCAAACATCATTTGCTTGAGAGATTTTTCTTTCTGCTTTTATTACAACCTAACTTTTGGCTGTTTCTTTTGTGTCTTTCACTAAAATTTATTTTGCTTTTAAAAAGCAAGTTGGAGTGTATAGATTACAAAGATTTCTGAAGTTATTTTGTCATGTCGGTATGTATTTCATCATGGTGATTTCCAACTTTTCTTTGGAAACAGGTCTGCAGTATTGACTACTCAGGGAAAGAGGTCCAAGTGACTGGAACAGATGGAACTGTATGGAGAGCCCAGAAGGTGAAGGGCATCTTTCTCCCCCTCTTCTATTAGATACTTTCAAGTATCCAAGGAAAGACCAGGCCTTGCTCAGGGTGATTCGTAAATCTGCAGCCTGACATTAAGAAGTTTTAGTACTTAAAAAGAATGCAAAATTAAAATGCTCAAGCAGGATGGCAGTTTAAAAGCTGCTGTACAACTCACCACTATCCTAGCATACTTATTAGGCTTAATTCTTCATAGATTCTTAGGTTTGTCTTAAGGATTCTGCTGTAGCTTGTACCTGTGGGTTCCTCTAGCCCAGTGATGGTGAACCTATGGCACGCGTGCCAGAGGGGGCACTCAGAGCCCTCTCTGTGGGCACACGCGCCATGGCCCCAGCACAGAGTTCACCCCACCCCTCTGCCCAGCAGCCCAATGGGAGTGCTTCCTCCTCCAGCACATACTTTGCCCTGCCCCTTTGCCCAGCAGCCAAATGGGAGTGCTTCCTCCCTCCCCCTAGCACAGAGTTTGCCCGCCCCTCTGTGTCATGGACAGCAGCCTGTTGAGTTTGGACACTCGGTCTCTAAAAGGTTTACTATCAATGCTCTAGCCTTTCCAGATTGTCTATGGAAAATAAATAAATGAACCATCCATTACCTGAAACCTGTGATGGCGAACCTATGGCATGCGTGCCAGAGGCGGCACTTGGAGACTTTTCTGTGGGCACCCATGCAGTCACCCCAGCATAGAGTTTGCCCTGCCCTTCTGCTCAGCAGCCCAATGGGAATGCTTCCTCTCTCCCCCAGCACAGTTCACCTGCCCCTCTGCCCAGCAGCCCAATGGGAGCTCTTCCTCCCTCACCCCAGCACAGAGTTTGCCCCGTCCCTCTGCCCACCAGCCCAATGGGAGCATTTCTTTCCTCCCCTGTTGCTATGTTGGCACTTTGTGATAAATAAGTGGGTTTTTGGGTTGCATTTTAGGCACTCGGTCTCTAAAAGGTTCGCCATCACTGCCTTAAACACATGAAATTGTGCAAAGAGTAGCTCTGATATTGCACTTAAAACTACATGGAGTGTTATGGTATCTTAAGAACAATATCATGGCACCAGGTTTCATAGGTAAAAGCCCAGTGCAGGATGGAGAACTCTAGCCTGAAGGCCAAATTTAGCTTCTGGGGCTATGCCTAGGGCAGGCCCTGTTCTCCTTTAGTCAGCCCTGCAGCTGATACAGGAATTGCAGCATTTCTCACAATACTAAAAAAAAAGCCTCTTGTGATCAAGAAGCTCTTCTAAGATGCTTGACAGTTCTCTCAGAACTGCTGAGTCTTCATTGGTTGCCCACGGCTTGGAAACAGAAGATGCCAACTTGTTTTCCAATCCTGTTTTCAATGCCTTCTGATGGAAGGGGACGGGGAATCTAAAGAGACCCCTTGGAGGAAGATGAATTCCCCCCCCCCCCCCCCCCATGCATGTGTGTATGAGAAGGAGAGAGGATTCAATTTTTTTTACATAATGATTTTCTTCTCCATCTCTCCTTGGGTTGGAATATATCCTTCAGCTGTAGTGTGGGAAACATATATTGGATCAATTAGTGCTAGGAGTTAGCCATGGGACTTTATTTTCTGGACTGCAAATTCACATGGAATTTCCCTAGGCAGAATCATGAGAGACGTAGTTTAAAGAAGAGCTTTTCTTGTCTCCACGTGGGCCTCCATCACCACCATGTTGACTTTTCAAGAAAAAGAAGGAGACTGCTTTTGATTGTGCCTGAGAATGGTATAAGGCCGTGATGGCGAACCTTGGGACTCCAGATGTTCTTGGACTTCAATTCCCAAAAGCCAAAGCCCCCTGTGAATCCACACGAATGGGTTTACTGCAATTCATCTGGCACGCGCTGCCCTCGTCGTTTTACTTCGTTTTCTAGGAGTGATAAGGGCAGCGTGAGCTGGATGAATCACAGTAAACCCATTCGTATGGATTCACAGGGCGATTGGGCTTCTGGGAATTGAAGTCCAAGAACATCTGGAATCCAAGGTTCGCCATCACGGGTATAAGAAATCTCAATGAAGACTCAAGACAGGTAGTTCTCTTTGAGCGTCTCTTTTCTGTAAATACTATACCACTCCCAGCAGCACCACCAGCAGTTCCCTTCTACACAAATGACACAATACAGTGGTGATGGAGGTCTCTTGGAGATGAGAAAAGCTGCTCTCTAACCACCATTTTTGGGTCACATCTCCCAGGATTTTGTCTGTGGGAAATTCCTTTTGAATTCGGGGAACTGTAGTGCAAATGCAAGAAAAAGTCCCATTCTTGTTAGGAGGGGTGAACTAGGTTAACTTGTTTGCGCTGGAGTTCACAGCACACTGACTTTCTTCTGCACCCTTGTTCTCCCACTAGGTTTTAGTAACTGTACCCCTCACGATTCTTCAAAAAGGCACCATCCAGTTTAAACCAGCTTTGTCAGAGAGAAAAACAAAAGCCATCAAAAGTTTGGGAGCTGGAGTCATTGAGAAGGTAAGAAAGAGTTCATCTTTTAGATGCGTGAAGTGAAGTGGAATAGGAGCAGTGCTTTAAAAAAATGGCCGACGCATCCGGGAGGAGATGAAGGCCAAGGTGTGTGTGGACTCGCCGAGGCTTCGGGGGGGGGGGAGCCCCTCCTCTCCCCACGCAGCTTCGGCGTGTGTGTGTGGCCTCGCCGAGCCTTCGGGGAGGAGGAAGGGGAGCCCCTCCTCTCCACGCACTGTGTGTGTGTGTGTGTGTGGTTGTGTGTTGTGTGTGTGTATCCCCCAAAACCACCCCAACCACCAACACATAAAAAATACCTGCCTGGCAAGGCCGGGGGGAAATGCTAGTTTTTTTTAAAAAAAAGGAATTGCCAAAACTCTTTTTCAAAAGCAGTATTGCTTCTACTATTAACTTATGCATGTTAACACAACTAAACAAAAAATTGGCAGAGCTGTCATGTATTTATACTGAAAAGGTTAGGGTGGCTATACAGTGTTTGCTGTTGAGACTTTATTGGTTTGCTGGTTTTCATAGATTTCTGGGGTGCATGTCTACCTGGGAGTAAAGCCTAGTTGGTTAAGGAAGGTTCACACTGTATAGAATTACAGTCCAAATCAGACAAAGAGGTAATTCCTACACTTTTCTCTCTCTAGATTGCACTACAATTTCCTTACAGATTCTGGGATAGCAAAATTCAAGGAGCTGATTATTTTGGCCACGTTCCACCTAGCTCCAACAAACGTGGACTTTTCAGTGTTTTCTATGACATGGATCCACAGGTAATTTATACAGGGCATTAAAACTAATAATTGGTCCTTCCTATTCTCTAATTTTAAAAAGATTTTCTTTTTTTCATTTTAATATACAGTAAAACCTCGAGTTATGAACACCTCTTCTAATGAAAAACTTGCAATAAAAAGGAAATCTTGAAAAAAATTAGCTTCGGGATACGAATTTTTTCGAGATATGAATTTCTTTTGGGGGGGTGTCTTCTGATGCTTCCCATGGTAGTGGGAGGGTGTTTGGAGCATTTCCACTCCATTTATGGAATTTTTCTTCATGTTTTGGCACCGCCAGAAGCTTTCCCTGCAACCAAGAAGTGCTGAAAATCCCCCCCCCCCCCCCGAAACAACTGATCGGCAGGTACTTTTCCTGCAATTACCATTAGATGGCGATGTTGGAAATGTGCTGAATATGCATTGAAAACCAAAATACACTTCTGGAGCTCAGAAAAAAGCCAAATAAACATCTTTTATGTGTTCAAATCTCTTTACAAAGTGGCCAAAACAGCGAAAAAAATTACAAAGTGCACTTTATGAAGAGTTTTGAACAGAAAAAAATAAGTTTATTTGGCTTTCAGTTGTTAGTGATATAAATACTGTAAGTAGATGTATCGTCTTTGTTTCTGTTTCAATCGCAGCGCAAGTGCAGCGTCCTAATGTCTGTAGTTACTGGCGATGCTGTGGCAACTATTAAGAATTTAGATGACAAACAAGTGCTGCAGCAGTGCATGACTGTCCTCCGGGAGCTGTTTAAGGAACAGGTAAGGTCTCTTTTTGTTGAACTATGACAAATATAGTGTAGATTTAAACAAGGGCTTCATAGGGTACACTTTGTGTTTTGCATGTGAATGAATCTGTCAGTTTTGCTGTCAAGTTCACATTTTTTTCAGGCTTAAGCTTCTGTTCCATTTCCACATCAGTTTGTGATTTTTCTTTTACATGCATTTCTTGTACAGTATGCAATCTTTATGTACTTTAGCTTTACACAGATGTTTTGCAAGCAACTCACTCTAATGTAGTGCATTTTTGTATGTTATATTTACTAACATACTCTTTCTTGTGCTCATTTTTCTTTGGTGCTTGCATTTTTATATACCCATTTTTAATCTGAGAGTTGCAATCGGAAACCTGAAGAGTGCTTGAGATACAATTCATATATTGGTCTGAGAAATGTGAATAATTAGATGGGTCATCATTAAGAAAAAAGTTGAACAATTTCCCCCTCTTTTTTGTAACTCTTTGTTTTCTAATGCCCAAGAAAGCTTTGTGATTATTTGATCTTAAAAGCATATCTGTTTTCTGCTTTTGTTTTCATAACACATGACAAAAAAATTGTAGTTAATATAAGACAACTTTCATTGAATCGAAAATGGCGATACAGTAGACCCTCACATAACGACGTTGTGTGGTTCCCCAAGTAGTGTCGCTATAGGTGAAACGTCGCTGTGCGGTTTTCAATGGCAGCTGCACCATCTAGCGGCAAAAAACTGTCATTAGCCTCACAATAACGTTTAAAAAACCGTCAATTCACACAACAACGTTTTTTCATCATTGTGCGGATAGTCACGTGGCGAGTGACGATGCGTCGGTAAGCGGAAATGACGCTATTTGAACACGTCGTTAACCGAGGGTCCACTGTACAATATAATTGAAGCAGCACTACAGGAATTGATTGGGCCTTACCTGCAAGGCTTTACTACTTCATCCTTTCATCCATATTAGTTTTTTGATAAAGTTGTTACCCTATAGAAAGTATATTTTACAGACTTCACCTCCAAATCCTATACATAAATTGTATAGCTTTAACCTATGTGTTGACGTTTTCCTCAAAATTTTGTGTGCCAGTTTAGTTAGCTAGTGTGGAAAGTTACTCATGGATTGGGGTGTATTTCACAGAAATGCCATCATTATATTTTTTTCCTTTGTTTCTGCAATGCAGGAAGTACCAGATCCAATCAAGTACTTTGTTACATGGTGGAATAAAGACCCTTGGATCCAGATGGCATACAGTTTCATAAAGACAGGGGGCAGCGGTGAAGCTTATGACATCCTTGCGGAAGACATCCAGGGAAAAATCTTCTTTGCTGGCGAGGTGAAATTTCAATTAATTTTTAACAAAACCAGAATTTAAAATAAGATACAAATTAGAACTGGGCAAAAAAAAAACATTTGTGCTTTGAGGAGCATTGTTGAAAGCCAGTGACTTCTGTCTGAGTGGGATTCTGATTTGGGACCTGGGTAAGGGACCGCGGTGGCTCAAGTGGTTAAGATGCTGAACTTGACGACTGGAAGGTCAATAGTTTGAGACCCAAGTGCTGCATGACAAAGTGAGCTTCCGCCTCTGTCCCAGATCCTGCCAACCTAGCAATTCAAAAGCAAGAAATTAAAAGTAGATAAATAGATACCACTTTGGTGTGAAGGTAACAGCGTTCTGTGCTCTCTGGCCTATAGGCATGCCTGCCACATGTCCATGGAAACATCTGCAGACACAGACGGCACTGGTTCTTCGGCTATAAACAGAGATGAGCACCAAACCTTAGAGTCGTATAGGACCAGCATTCTTTCGAGCAAAGGCAACCTCTACCTTACCTAGAAGTGGAAGAAACTCTTAGTTCAGTGATTTGTCTAGTTTGTAGTGATTCTTCAACATATTTTGGAAGTGATGTTTCTAGTTAGCTGGAATCTAGGTGTGACAATACAGTTCAGGTATTTAACTTCCTCACCTGACAAAGATTGTGCTAAACTGGACCCTAAGCCCAGGCTTCTCTTGTCGTTCCACACTTTATCAAGGCTTTTAGCTTAACTAGCCCAAAGAACACCCAGACTTAGGAAATCTGTTTAGGCTTTCACCTGGCTGAGTAACGTCCAGCCAGCCTCACTGAGGTACAGCCTCTTGCTTAAGCCACCTCTGTGTGAGAGAATAATAAAGAAATGTTGGTAGCAATGGCCTTCCTTAATGGAATCATGGTCTGGCAACACTCACTCCTCCCCCCCCCCCTTTCTTCAACAATCACACGTGTTGGTGAAGTTTTTCATTTATTAGGAATAAAAGAGAGTAAAAGTATAAAGTTCTTCCAAAGGTATAAAGTTTCAGTATCGAAAATAGATACAAGTAAAAATAGACTAATCAAAACATTTTAGAGTCAATCAATTGAATTCCTTCCCCAAGAAAACCATAAACCTGCCTAGATAATCATTTTAGCTACAATTATAATTCCATTCTGCAAGACTACATGTTGACTCTGGTTCCCAACTCGAACTAACTCCAAAACCCGTGTAACACTGAATTAAAGCAATCATTGCCCATCTCAACTGAATTAACCAATCACATCATTCTTTAATCATAACAATGTCTACTTTCCCATAGCAATTCCTCAACTGGTTGTTCCCAGATCCCTCTGCCCTTACTGGTGTTCTCTCAAGGCCTCTGTTGGCATTCTCTGCACCTGGTGATAAAGATTTAACCAAAACAATCCTCTCTGCTGCATGTTAGCTAGGCCATAACTCCTTCCTCTCACACATATACCCATTGTTTTAACACATCAACAGGCTTCATACATGACATTATATCACCTTTCCATCACACTAGGGACTATACTTAAACTCATATCTATACCAATAAAGCAAAGAAGTACGTTTGATAGTCTTTAATGCGTTCCCCCCGCCACCCTCCCCCCTGAAAATTTTCCCAGACTTACCTTCCGGGTGGAGGAGGTCAACGATGGAGGTCCAGAGGCCATGGGTGGGGTGCCAAGCCCCACAGACAAGCAAAATTCCACAGAACTACCACCCCCAGTGGCCACTGCAACTCCTGGCGGCCATCGCGCTGTGGCCGTTGATGCGCCTGTGTGCGGTAGCGTGCAGGCGTCACCACTCTACGCCGGGCCCCAGCAAGCAAGCTTCATTTGCCAGCAAGCTGCCGCCGCCGCTGCACCCATCGCAGTAGCCTGGAGCACCTGACTGCTGCTGCTGTTGGAGCTGATCCCGGTGCCCGGCAGAAGACTCCGCTGCTGTTCCTACATGGATGGGCAGAGCCGCCACAAGCAGCCGCTGCCCGTTCCCACTGGAGGGAATCCGTCCGCAGGGGAACCCAGGATGGCCGAACCCGGCCACTGCGTCCTCCCCGTCCGCCTTCCCTCACGCTAGAAAAAAAAAACCAGGGCGAAGCCCGGGTAAATCTGCTAGTATGCATATATGCACAGACTCCTCATTTCAGGCCTGGTTTGGGGGCCGAATCCTTTGGTTGCATCAAATGACGCTACCAAATGATAATGTATGCCAGGAGATAATATGGAAAGAAGCTTCTCCAGAAACTCTCAGGGGCACTGGATACTGTTGACTATGCTGGAAAACACTATTGTGTCATAGTTATTCTCTTACCCAGCATGTCGTTCCAGATGCTTGTGTTGGGAGACTGCTGTTCAACCCTATAAAAGTCAACCTATGAGATTAAAACAAGGTTTAGTTTTGCTCCATCTTCAAACTGTCAGCAGGGTTCTGCTCGTTCTTTAACATATTCATGTAGCTGTAAGGACAAACTATATTGTACCGTGTTTCCCTGATTATAGGACCTCCCATAATAAGACACACACCCTTTCCTCCCCTGTTTTTGAAATATAAGGCCCCACCCAAAAATAAGACCCCCTTACCTCCCGCCGCGGCCCAGCTCCTCCTCACCCCCGGCTGGGGGTGTGGTCTCTGGGTCCCGGCGGCCCACGCCTGGCTCCGGACGGAGGCCACATGGCCGCGGCGGTAGCTGGCTTTCCTTCCCGCCGCAGCCCAGCTCCTCACCCCCGGCTGGGTGTGTGGTCTCCGGGTCTGGGAGGCCCACGCCCAGCTCTGGACGGAGGCTACGCGGCCGCAGCGGTAGCTGGCCTTCCTTCCCGCCACGGCCCAGCTCCTCCTCACCCCCGGCTGGGGGTGTGGTCTCCGGGTCTGGGCAGCCCAGGCCCGGCTCCGAACGGAGGCCACGCAGCCGCGGCGGTAGCTGGCTTTCCTTCCCGCCACGGCCCAGTTCCTCACCCCCGGCTGGGGGTGTGGTCTCCAGGTCCGGCCGGCCCACGCCCGGCTCCGGACGGAGGCCACATGGCCGCGGCAGTAGCTGGCTTTCCTTCCTGCCGCGGCCCAGCTCCTCACCCGTGGCTGGGTGTGTGGTCTCCGGGTCCGGGCGGCCCATGCCCAGCTCTGGATGGAGGCTACGCGGCCGCGGCGGTAGCTGGCCTTCCTTCCCGCGGCGGCCCGGAGCTGGGCTGCGGCGGGAAGGAAAGCCAGCTACGGCCGCATGGCCTTCGTCCGGAGCCGGGTGTGGGCCGCTCGGACCCAGAGACCACACCCCCAACTGGGGGTGAGGAGGAGCTGGGCCGCGGCAGAAAGGAAGGGCAGCTACCTCCGCGGCCGCGTGGCCTCCGGCCCGGACCTAGAGACCACACCCCCAGCTGGGAAAAATAAGACATCCCCGAAAATAAGACATTGTGCTGATTTTGGAATTTAAAAAAAATATAAGACAGTGTCTTATATTCGGGGAAACACGATAATAACTTTATTGTTTGACACCATCAATATGTTGACAATATTATTTTTCTGTTGCATCTTTAATCATAGGGAGGCAGCAGTTTATTTCAGATGGTATTCACTGTTAGTAAATCAGCTGGTGAAGGAGTTCCTGATGGTGGATGTGCCATTTGACCTAACAGCAGGTTCTAGGATTGTTATTGGAGGGGCTACATTCCCTGAAAGAGCCAAGACAGCAGGTTTGAGGTGCTCTTGGGTCTAGAACTGATGCTGGATTATTGAGGATGTCTTTGGCCATAAGAGTATGGTGCCAACTGCACCCTTTCCTGCTAAATGAGATTGTCTCCTGAAGATTATCCGGAAATCTGTAGACAACATGCTTTCTCATCTATCTGATTTAAATGATATGTTTTAACATAAAGCATATCTTTTTTGTAATTTTGCTATTTTGAAGAAATGAGGCATTCCTAATATTTAAAGAAATCACTGGAACCGTTTGTCATGCCTGACAAACGGTTCCAGTGATTTCTCTAGTACTACGTTTATTCCTAATATTTAACCAGGTAAAATAGACGTGTCAAAAATAGGTTTTTGCAACAATTTATTCCTAATTTTGGATGCAGTGGGTGCGCTGCAAGTTAAAATTTCCTGTTAAAAATGGCATATCACACACTTGGGGTTTCAGCTGAATTTTTGGCCTTTGGCTTATCACCTACTCAATGTATAATATTGAATATCCATGCTATCATGTCTAATGTGAAAAGAATCATGGCCCTAGGGCCGTGATGGTGAACCTTGGCACTCCAGATGTTCTTAGACTTCAATTCCCAGAAGCCCAAGCCCCATGAATCCACACGAATGGGTTTGCTGCGATTCATCCAGCCCACACCACCCTCGTTGCTCCTGGAAGCTGAAGTAAAACGTACGGGCGCGTTTTAAGTAAAACGTACGGGCGCGCATCTGGAGTGCCAAGGTTTGCCATCACGGCACTAGAAGACCAGGATAAGTTCATGTCATATTTTCAGTAAATTGACAGTGTGTCTCTTTGATCTAGAAAAATGTTAAGTTGCTTAGGTTGCTTACAGGTACAAGTTTTCAGACAAATGGAGGTTTATTTTTAATTAATCTAACAGTCTAATTCTTTTTCTCTTCTTAAAATAGGCTACAAATAGACACTTTCCACAGACAGTTACTGGAGCTTACTTGAGTGGAGTTCGAGAAGCAAGCAAAATAACAGCATCTTGAGTTCTGGATTACAGTTTACGGATTTCATTTGTAAAAATTCTCTAGGTCAAACTCAAATTTTCAGGTTATACTCATTACCTTGAGTGGTGCTTAGGTCTGTGGTACCTAAAGATATAGAATGTTATATTGTTTTGCCCTGTTTTCTTCATCTTTTAGCTTATGAAGATGCAACGGTGCTGAAGTTTTATCTGTGTAACATACTGAGGTAACAGTTACTTATAAGCCTGTCCTCCACAAATAAGCATATGGTTAATAGATAGATTGAACAGAAAGAGTCAGCAACTGTGGATATTTGGAAAAATAGGGGGAAACCATGTATTCTTTTTAGATTAAACTGCAGGAGATATTCACAGACACAATTATAGCGCTTGTTGGTAATGTTTAGCATTCTTCTAAAACAATCTGTTGGGAATCTAATTTTGTTATTCACCCACAGGAAACATCCTAAAGCTATTTCTTGCAAGAATACTAGAATGACACTACAGTCAATCATCACGTAACAACGCGTTCGGATAGCATCATTTTAGCTTAACAAGGCATCGTTATGCACTACGTGTTCCCCTGCATAACGTTTTTAGTGTCATCCGGACAACAACGCTAAAATAACCGTCATTATCTGGACAAAAACGACGTTATGCGGAAAACTCCATAGAAACCCGCATAACAAAAATCACTTAGCAATGCTACTTGGGGAACCAAGTAATGTCGTTATGTGAGGGTTTACTGTATTGCCAATCATGCAAATAGATAAACAAAAAAATGTTAAATGTTTTCAATATTGTCTAATGCAATTTTGAAATCATAGGAGATGGGTGAGTAGAATAATTTATATGAGTGTTATAAATAAAATGAAGATCAGGCAGTTTATTAAGTCATTCAGTGTTTCTGCTAAAAAGTGAGGCTAAATGATTGGGTTTTTTTAAAAAATGAAAAATTGAATCATGTAGCATTATCCAGTCCATACCTGTCAAGTTTTGGGAAATTTCTGTCAAACCCCCGTATTTTACACTCTTTCCCGCCATCATCCCATATTAGTTAGACTGCAATTAGACTGGAATTAGACTGGAGGCCAGCACAGGATAAGCATAGCTGTCCAGTTTCCTGTTTTGGCCAGGAAATTTCCCTTATTTGACAGAAATTTCCCGAAATTTGACAGGTATGATCCAGTCAGAAGCATGGGATTAAATGGCCTGGAAGTACTGTAGATACTTATACCTTGGCTATAATCAATGGGATTTGAAAGTATTTGATAAAGGTTGGTGTGTACTCTTAGTTGTGAACATTTTGTAAGTGGCTTCTCGGAGAAAAGTTATTTATATTTTAGTGAAGCAGAATGCAAAATAAAACATGCAATGATTGAAGCCCTTCATGTATGCAAAGTTTATTTTTGGTTTTTGTTCTGAGAAAGTAATAAGTTTGGTGCTTTTACTTTCAAAATAATTCCTCATAAAAATGTGTGTTTGAAAAGTGTTAGTCATCTTTTGTTTTGCAATCAAAATGCAATGTAGTTTTTTTTTTTGAAACAAACAAACCCTTGAAGAGTATTTTATTTTATAAAGCAGGACAGCTGGAAAAGCAATCTTTTATCATGAGACTATCAAAGTCTTTTTTTAAAACTGCAGTTGCTTCAGTAAATCACATAAAAGGTGGAATGTAATCACGGAAGTACTTTAGCGAAAAAGGTAATATATAAAAATGGTGTGCTTGTTTCCCTGCATTTTCTCGTTTTTAAAATGTAATGGCCATTGAGAACAATGGCAACGCTTGGCTAAGAGGGTTTGTTCCACATATAAAATTACTTGTTGGGTTTAGTAATCCTGTTGTTGGTTGAAATATTTTTTAAAGCCAGCAGCAGAGACTTAAGAGGGTGACTGCAGGGGCATTTGGCCCAGTTTGCTCTACTGTGGGGATGCTTTGGTTCACTTCATTTGTTGGAGACCAGACAACATACCGTATTTACCAGCGTATAAGACACACACCCCTTAAAATACACTAAAAAAAAGGAGTGCGTCATATTCCTATACATCTACTATATTTAACGGGACATAAACACACTTCCCCCTTAAAATACACGAGAAAAACGGAGTGCGTCTTTTACTCCAATGCGTCTTATATGCTGACAAATAACTGCTAGAATGAACCAGCCTGCCTCGAGCTGTACGGGTGCGTTTTACTTCCACTTCCGGGAGCGAGGAGGGCGGTGCAGGCCAGATGAATCACAGTAAGCCCATTTGTGTGGATTCACAGGGTGCTTGGGCTTCTGGGAATTGAAGTCCAAGAACATCTGGAGTGCCAAGGTTTGCCATCATGGCTAAGCAATCCTCTTTAGCCTGATCCTGTTTAGTTCTCTAGCCAAGTCGTGATACTAGGGAACAGACAGGACTACACTTGGACAGAGATTCAGCAGGCATTCTTCCGAACATTTTTTATGAATCGATGTTAAGATGAAACCTAGAGCTATACAGTGAAGTCATTTATATTGTTTATAAATAATTGCACTGTATGTTTTTAAACCACAGAACCACTATAAAAGGGGCTGTGGTGGCTCAATGGTTAAGCTCACCTTGTTAGCTGGAAGGCTAGCAAGTCGGCAGTTTGAGACCCAGGTACTGCATGACAGATTGAGCGCCTTTCTCTGTCCCAGCTCTTGGGGGACATGAAAGGAGCCTATTTTGGGCATTTCCTGAGCAGTTTCTTCCACAAAAATCCTTTCAACCGTTATTATTATTATGCCATGAAAGAAAATGTGTGTTTAGATTTGGAGATAATTTCTTAATTTTTATTAAAATATCCAAAACATCACTTGAGTCAGTAAGTTCCCTTCTAATAATCCACAAATACCTTTAAAAGAATCTTATTTTTAAAGGATGCTCATTTTTCTATTGTGTATATACAATTTACACCATGTAAATCTAGGAAAACTTTTTAAAAAAGTAATCTTTTTGCTGTGGAACAGTGTGTAAACTAACTTAATGGCAATGCAATAAAAAAATTGGAAAATATTCTTTTAACTTGTGTTTGAGAAACTTCTGCATGCTGCGTGGGTGATGAGTTGGATACCTGGCTGTTGAGCCATAGGTTGGGAATCGGAATCTCCACTTTGTTCCTTGGAAGGGCAAGTTGCCCTTTAACAGTGCCATCGGAAGAAGGGAATGATAAATCACTTCAGAGTACCTGTATCTAGAAATAGGGGTGGTGGTGGTGGTGGGTGTTACTGTAGGTCAGTACTAACTTGACAACACACAATTACTGTTATTAAATAGTGTTGAAAGTGGAAAGGAGTACCTGTACAGCCTCATAGTTAACATTTTATATGGCTTTATAAATGGTTCTTCGCCAACTCAGAATGTAGTAATCCTCTAAAATCAGAGATGAGAAATACAGTAACAAGATCCTATCTACACCTGAGTTTATATATGAGTTTTAGCCTAGCTCCCATGGTTTCTGACAGATTCTAGCTAGAAGTAATCTTTCCGATGGGACACCAGTCCTTCCCCTTTAATGCCAGAAGGTCAAGGACTAGACCCAATATAAGATTTCCTTTGAAAAATCTTTTTTTCCAAATGCTAGAATGGATTTTATAAGTGCTATTTAAAGAAAGGAAAAGGAAACAAATTACACACAGATGGAATATGTCAAGGAAACACTTAGAAAATAACTTCTATCTCCCTATACACTTACTTGAGTGTAAGCAGTTTCAGTGTTTAGGAAGACAGAGAAATGTTCCTATTTCCTCCACAGAACAAGTCTCCTGGACCCCCATTCTGGCCTCTACAGATATGGATGAGACATTTTTCCTGTTGGGTATCTTTTTCTCTCTAAATGGCTATTCACTTTGAATAACTCCCATGATGTAGATCTTCCAGGAAGCCATTGACTGATCAAACTCAGTCTGCTAGATCAGTGTCTACTCTTTCTGACTCTTTGATATTAAAAAAATAAATTGCTATTAAATATGCATTTACACAGGGACAGATGTTATCTTGTTAGTCCTATAGTCTAGATGTGGCATGCCTCATTAACCAAGTGTTGTTTTTTTTGGCTTGAACAGATTAACCCAGGGATTCTCAACCTGCAGCCTGTGGGCCGAATTCGTCCCATGGCACCATTTCATGTGCCCCACCCACCCACTTCACCACCAGGAAGTGCCATGTGGTGGAGGATGGGCAAAATGGCTATCTGGCCCCCAAAGCTGTCTGAGGGAGCGTGACCCAGCCTCTGGCTTTAAAAGGTTGAGAACTCCTAAATTAATCTTTAAATTTCCTGACAGTTATTCATCACTTTAAAAATTCTTTCAGTATTTAGAATAGACATGATGCATCTTAGTTGAAGTGGACAAATTACTCTGCATAGATTCAGAAGAACTTTTCTGTCTGAAAATCATCACCAACAATGATTTGGTGGATATATCTGAAGCAAAGATTCATTGGTGGGAACAGGGTGAATACGGGTGTGTTCAAGAGGTACATTTTATGTACATAAGCAAGAGAGGGATGTGGTAGGCCATAGATTCATGAAGACTTGTAGAAGTTGTTATTTTGTAGCAACTCAGTTTTTTTTTTGGCTTAAAATAATGCCTTTTATTGAAAGCATTCTTAAAATTAGTAGTTTGCTTAAGTTGGCAAAAGTTTGATGTGCTCACACTTCTAACAGTGGTAGCCTAATTTAGGACGCATGCATTGCTAAGAGGGTGCAAAAATGTATACATTTTAAGAAAGGGAAAAGCTATTAAAATTGTAATACTCAATATATACCGATAACAAATGAGGAATACAAGTCATCTTTGACTTCTGCAATTACAAAGAGGTGTTCGAAGTGTTGCCATCAGTGTCCAGACACCTGATTACACCGAACTACTGCTTGAGAAACATGGACCTGCATCTTTTACAATTTGAATATGGAGCATACAGCCATTCTTTTCCCCCATAGGTAGAAGTCGAGGGGAAATTCAACCATACCTCTTCATCCTATCCAATTTCCTGGCAGAATCTCATTGAGGCCACTTCTCTGTGGAAGTGTAGTGGGGCGCCATCTTTTTGGAAGTAAAATTGCTTGTTTCCAACAAAGATTTCTTTGGCGAGTGTGTAAACTGTTCCAACACCATCATCGCAGAAGAAACAGGAGGACTTGTTGCTGTGTGAACCTCCCAGATCTTCCTTTGTGCATCATGTGCAGTACCATGTGTCTCAAACTTACTATGAATTTTTGTAATTGTTAAGACTTTGTAGGTTCTGTTGCATACTCCATTGTTCTACTTCCACAATCTAAAATTTCAAACACCACTTCAAAATGGTCTTGTGCTCCTAGAACAACAACCATGAACAACAACCATGTTTCCACCATTTTTACTGTCCTGCCTGCTGCATGGTGACATTAGCATTCTTTTGAGCGAACGTCATACTACACATTGCTACCTTAATTCAACTCAACTTTGAAAAGACATAGATTTTATCTCTTAAAATGTATGCACATTTTGGCACCCTCTATAAATTTACTCTTGTAGTTCAAGAAGCAAGGAAAGCTTTTTCTAGATGACACACAAGAGGCACCTTTGATTCTGTATCAAGTTTACTGTACAGTACATGTATTAAAATATCAAAATATACATTTTTCTTGAAGACATTTATTGAATACAAAACTCAGTTACACTCGGCTTTAATATAAAGGATTGCATGCAAAGAAAGTGTAAAATGGGAAAGATCCATCAGCTTACTAAATCAGCTGTGTATTTTCAGAACATAGATCGGTAATCTTTGATTTCTCAACCACGTTACTACTATATTTAAAACCTGCAGTTCTTTTTAATCAATACAATCATGACATCATGACACATTTATTTGGCATTTATTGGTAACATTAATTCATGATTATATCTTTACTGACAAAATAGTTTTGTAGGCAAGAGTTTAATTCTGGAATTCATTAAAATTTCATATGCAAAGGGGGCTAAATTCAATATTAATTGTACACAAAGTAGACCCACTGAAATTGGTGAGACAACTAAGTCCAACCCATCTCAGTGGATTAACTGTAAGGATCCAACAAATCACCATATATTAGATTTAGGCCAATATATTTAGCACCTGTCTTCCCATTTATGAGTACAGTGATACCTCATACAACTTCTAAACTTGGTTCCACAAGTTTGCACTTTATACGGATTTGGACTTTGTATGAGGCATGCAAAATCCTAGCCGCGATGCCTCGTACAACATTGTTTCCATAGAGATACATTGTACTGTAACAGCACAGACTTCAGGGCAAAGTCAAGGAAACCGACAGGAAACTGACAGAACTTTAAGAAATCATTGTCTAAAGGCTAAATACATTACAAAAACATGTCAAACAACCCTGATTGTCCAAGAACCTGAAGAATGCTGCAAAAATCCCAGGAATGCTTCTAAAAATTCTGATGAAAAATCCAAAAAAATCCAAAATCACGCTCAAAAACACTCCTAAACACTCTTTTGTGTTGTGCAAAACCCACAAGAGCAATTCACGCATGTGTCCTGTCTTTTATACTGTCCAGGCACAATGCAACCTAGGAAAAACTGAATGCCTCATACAAAGTCGAGCGACTTTGTTGTATGAGTCAACTTTTTTCAAGAAATTAGGCGATGTATGAATTTGATGTTGTATGAAGCGGACTTTGTATGAGGTATTACTGTACATTAATTTGGGACAGAGCCTAAGGAATATTACATTAACCATTCAAACAAACAAAGATGGTAAGACTTTTTTCTGAACATGTTCCAACATAAAGAAACATTATTTTTCAGGAATCTTGAGTGTGTATTACTAAAGACCAGCAGGAACACACACACTAAAACAAGGTAATTTCATAAAGATACATCTCTTGTCAGGAAAGTCTCATTTTAGACGTCAAAGCCATATTTATTTTCCCTATGTATTAGCTTTAATGTGGCATCATATGAAGCTTTTTGGATCAAAGTCAGACCCCGGTACTTAGTGAAACACAGAACAATGAATGCAGTAAAGGTTTTCTTACTAGATAAGCAGTGCCATCTCTCTTGTATGGTACTTGCTTCCTATTTAATCACTTTTGTGAACACTGATACGGGTCATAAATTCTCTAAAACACAGATTTTTCTTTTTTAAACAAGTTGGTTTTAAGCAAAGCTTATATAGAAACAGAACGTTTTTAAAAGTAGAAAAATAATATTTGCAAGTTACCACATTTTGACACTGCCCTCATGTATACATATGCAAGATAGCTTAAAATAATTTAGAGCATTTGTAGTCAGGACAAGTTGCTTATTCCAGATTGCAGGAATGTGGAGGCATTCAAATAAATGCAATGCCCAATACTGCAACATTGGCCATTCTCAGCATGTGGCTGTTACAGTCATAACTTTCATATTAATTGATTTTTTAAAAAATCTCTGTTCTACAATACATTAAAATCTACCACAGCTATAGATCTGCCTGCACAAAAAAACTGCACAATGCACAAAGTAAAAGCAGGGGACATTTTTTGCCATGCACAACCTAAGAATGGCATTAAACACAATTTTAAAAAAATATTTCCCATTAACACTCAAATTATTAAGTCAATAGAATAATCCATGACTAGGTGATATCAAATGGACAAAATAAAAACAAAACATTTTTGCTGGTGTTTGTAAAAGATTAAAATCCATGGGATCATCTCTGCAGCTTTTCTTCTTGTCCCATTAGATCAGGAAATTAGCTAAAAAGAGAAGAGTTTGAGTAGTTTTAAATATTGTTCTTACTTTGTCATACCTTCTCACGAACATATTACAAGAGTTACAATTCTGAAAGATGTTCTAGGAAAATAATGGGATTTACTTACAAAACAATATTGTTAAAATCTGAAGAAATGCTACTAAGATTAAAGAAGAACCAAACAAACAATTACAAAGTTGCGATTAAGCATCCTAGTGAGAAAATTCAGAAGCTCTATTTCAGGGTGCCCAAACTTTTCAGGCTGTGGGACGGTCACGTGGTTCAGGGAGCTGGTCACTATGGCCAGGGGGCCGGATGCGGCACCGATGCGGCCCCGATGTCAATTTATCCAGCCCATAAAGCCCTCATTTCTCCTGGAAGTGGAAGTAAAACGTGTCCGTGCATTTTACTTCCAGTTCCAGGAGCAATGAGGGCTTTGCAGGCCGGATGAATTGGTATCAGAGGCCGCATCCAGCCCCCGGGCCGTAGTTTAGGCACCCCTGCTCTATTTAGTATACATCCAAAGAACCAGCCAAACGGTGTTCTCCTTGCTATTTAGTATACAAGCTCTTCCAACTACTAAAACGTTCAAATTCAAAGAGCAGCTTTAGTATCTGGATATTCATCGGAGCAGATATTTACCTCTTTCACTTTCTCTTTGATGAAGTCTTTCCTGTCAGACAAATCGTAACTGGGATATCTTTCATACACCTGTAATATTCAAATTGTCACAAAGGTTAATCAGGTAGTTCAATCATACTGTAATGGTGATGACTCAAAGAAAAATTAGATACACCAGTGTCTCATGCATTTCAGAAGGAGCATAGCAACAGGTCAAGTGGTCAGAAATTTGAGACTGTGACTATAAGAGGATTTTTTAAAAGAAAAGAAAAAGTGTGTTCCATTTGTGCCACAAACATTACAGTTGGTGCAAAGCTAATTATATTGACTACCCATACATATCCATTATTTTAACAGAGTAAGCTTTAAGGTTTAAATACTTCTTCTTCCCTGACCGACCTCCTGTCTCCTCCATGCACAAAGAAAATACTTGGGGGAAAAACCTTGTTTACTGAAAAGAGGCGTCTTTTTTCATTGGACAAAGAAATGCTAACCACTATATGTACTGTAGGGGAATCATGAAAGGTTGAGAACACAATAGCTAAATGTTATAAACATTAGGCCTGGATTGGAAACATAAGAGATTCAAATTAATGTTGTGGGCCAGTCATTATTTCTCAGATTAGCTTTCTTCTCGAGGTCACTTTAAGAATAAGGGGGAGAAACTGTTTATATCTCTTCCTTGAGCAATCTGGATAAAGTGACAGATATCAGGAAACTTTGTGATTGATGTAAATTTACAGTGGACCCTCACTTAACAAATTTAATGCATTCTCCGGGACCTTTTGTGCTATGAAAATTTTGTAAAGCGAATTTCCAATAGGAATGCATTGAAAACCAAACTTAACCAAAACATGGTTTCCAATATGAATGCATTGAAAACCAATTGATCCGTTCCGGAATTTTTTTTGTTAACTGAGCCACTATTTTCTATGGATTTCCTTTTGTAATGCAAACTTTGTGTTAAGTGAGCCGTTTGTTAAAGTCCGTTCACTGTATTTCAGCCAAGCATCTTCCTAAACAAAAGAAACACGCATGGTTCCACATGCAAAGAACACAATATAACCAGGCTACTAAACAAACATCCAACACCCACCTTTTTACAAATCTGTTTCATGGTAACTTCTTCTAAATTTGCATCGGCCAGAAGCTTCTTCACTGTTTCTTTCAACTCTTCATCTGTAGGTGGCTTTTTCAACTTTTTAATTAAAGGCTCATCATCTGAACTATCTTCAGATTCACTTTCTAAATGTAAAGGGTATTTTGTCATTAAAATTCAAGCACTGATAATTTATTAATTTCCTTTACTACAATTCAGCATTTTGGCCTGGATAAAAAACCCACCATAAATAACTACCGTATTTGCTGGCATATGACGCACCCTATACAGTACAAGACACACTCCATTTTTCCAGTGTGTTTTACCCTTCCTCCACCACATGGCACTTCCGGGTGTGGTGGAGGGCCACATGAAATGACGCCATGCGCCACATCCAGCTTGTGGGCTGCAGGTTGAGAATCCCTGATATATAATATGCAAATTTCTAAAGAAATTTGTGTAGTTTATTGTTTCATTTCCCTCTACTCCTACCCCAGTTTAAGAATTTGATCCAAGTCACTCCTTAGCCAAAGGTTCCCTGTTCCCTAGAAATGACTGGCCATTGGGGTACACAGAAAGAGCTTCTTCAAAGATTGTGGGTTTTTGAACTGCAGGTGGATGTACAATGGCAACCTTATTGTGTTGGCTAATCTTTCTCGCACTAGGTCAAGTGAAAGGAAATACGGAATTCACCAAAAGGTGTCTTCATTTTGGCAGTTTAAAATCTGACCTAGACACTAAAGAAGACTGGCCATTGTCTCCTGATGCCCCCCTATGTCTGAAACTTCCTGCAATACAGCTACATGAAGGCCTTTTGTCTCCCCTTCAAACATCCCCTCAAAACCTTACAGGGTATGTGTAGCTATATCTATATGTAATTCTTCTCCTGTTGTTCAGTCTCATCCTTTGCCAACATCTGTCAAAATCAAACCAAATTCATTAGGGCGTGGGTCTGTTTTGTATATGTAAAACAAAAATGTTTTGTTGTAAAACATTTCCTCACTTGAAGCTCTTGTTATAAAATGTTGTCTACACATTGATAGCAGTGTCACATGGGTGGGGATCACATGGCTCCTTAACGCACACCTGAAAGCACACCACTGCATTTCAGTGTTGAGTTTTTAAAAAAGCTTGAAAGGTGGTGGTTGTGGGAAGCTAGCAGGGGTTTGCCATTAAAAAATCAAGCAAAATACTTGCTTTAAGGTTTCCACTCACTGCCACTGGATTTTCAGCACCATGCTTTCTGGGAAGCATCTTGACTTTTAGTAAGAAGAACAGGCTTCTTTGAACCCACAATGGCTTCTAGATCCTTGATCAAACATATACAGTAGTTGGTAGAACAAACATAGTTAGTCTATATAGTGTCTTAAATCACTATACAGGGTCATCTGATATTTGAATGGCAGGGTGTTAATCTGGAGAGTGGCTAACTTTTCTGGAGAATAGTGGCTCCTGTGTTAATAATGAAAATCATATCAAATTATTGAAAGTAAAAAGAATGAAATCAGCATAGTCCAAGCAACAAGTCAAGCTAAAAGTTTTAATAAGAGGATGGTGGGTATTTTTAAATGTTCTATCTATCTATCTATCTATCTATCTATCTATCTATCTATCTATCTTAGGTGATCCAATTCTACCATTTCAGACAAGCCCAGGTGAGGCTCCATTTTATCCAGCAATAAACTGTGGAATGCAGAAAGGCTACATAACAGTCTTAAAATTTCAAGAACCTTGCTCTCTTACAAGTATTAAAAGAAATCTTGGGTCTTCTGCAGGACTTCCAATGGGTTTTACCTTTTTTGGAACTGTTCTGGCTTTTCTTTGTTGTGCTGCTATCTGCTTTCTTGACGTAAGCATTCTTTGTGCCCTTTTTACTTTTTGAAGTCGCCTTTTGTTTGGGTTTTTCTTTTTTTGATGACTTTTTAGGTTGCTGTAAAAGGATAAAAAGAACTCTGAGGCCGACTGCGATGCTTACCATTTCTTAATTGTAGTAAACTAAGATCTAATTCACTGTTTTATGATCAAAAAGTTATCTCGTTGCAGCAAAAACACATAGGCACAGCATTCAAAAGAATAATAGCATTACAAGCATAAATACAAGCATTGCTTGTATTTATTTATCAGGATTTATTGTGCTCTTCATGTTGATCTGATATTTTGTGATTATTATAGGATTGTGTTGTGGTATATTATTATATGCTGTTATGGTAGATTGAATTTTGTATATTGTATTACTGTGTATATTGCATATTGTGTATATTGTTTATTTACCTTGTGAGCCGCCCTGAGTTGTGTTTCCTGATTGGGCAGCATACAAGTGCGAAAATTAAATAGCATTATCAGTCTTTACTACTACCAATGTTCTTTTGTTAGAGAACAAGCCTTTCTGACTGTGGCAATTAAAAAAGTTGCTTTATATTATATAGCAAAAAGAACTATGCTTACAAATTTGAATCATGATAAATACATATTCACATTGAAGCAGCAGCAATTGTGGGGAGAAGGTTCAAGCCCTTCCTAAGAATGGCTGCAATGATAAGGTAGTTCTAGAAGAGGGTCTCTTAAATGGGAGCAAGACTATACTTCCCATGCAGCATTGCAGTGACACCCAGTCAACCTTGCTATACTGCCAGTAAGCAGCAGGGCTCCCTTTTTCTTCTTTAAACCTGAAACACATGGAACGGAGAAGAATGGCTGCTGGTGGTGGCAGCTCTTTTGTGCTTGGTGTCTGGGCTCTCTCACTCCTAGAATTCTCGAAGTAAGAGATCTTGAAATATAAAAAAATCTGTCTGTAGTTGCTTGTATACAACACAACACTTACCTCCTCCTCACTTTCCTTCTCTTCTTCAGATGATTCTTCTTTTTCCTTTTTTTCATCTTCACTGCTAGATTCATCTGACAGGATCTCTGGATATTTGGTGCGTTTGGCTTTTCGTGCAGTTCCAGAGCTACTGCGTTCTTTTTTACCACCTTTACTGGGTGTTCTCTTGGATTTCGGCAATGGCTGTTAAGTATTGAGAAAATTTAGTTGAATATAATAGAAGTACAGTAGTATTATAATCTATATATGTATATATATTCCAATTTGCAAATTCTGGATGGAAGGACATGTTGCTTAACTTTAACCATGGTTGATTGAGCAGCCATCTGTGAACTGATACACATGGCCTCATTCTAGATGTTCTAAAGCCATGATGGTGAACCTAGGCACTCCAAGGTGTTCTTGGACTTCAATTCCCAGAAGCCCAAGTCTCTGTGAATCCGCACAAATGGGTTTACTGCACATATGCATAATGGCCAGAATCCAAAAGGGGCATTAAAGGTAAAAGGAAAACTCACCCTTGCTCGAAAGCCAGTCATATCCGATTCCAGAGTTCAGTGCTCATCTCCAAAGAGGCAGGGCTGTCTGCATTTGCAGACGTTTTCGTGGACATGTGGCAGGCATGACTAGTACACAGAATACTATTTACCTTCTCACCAAAGTGGTACCTCTTTATCTACTTGCAATTTCTTGCTTTTGAACCACTAGATTAGCAGGAGCTGGAACAGAGACTGGAGCTCACTCCGTTGTGCAGTACTGTGATCGGGACTGCTTACATGCCCCTAATTGATGACTGGCTTTCCTTTTTTGAAGCTCTTGCAATAAAATATCTGATAGATCCTTAGTAAAACATTTTGTTCTCCTAATCAGTTTCTCCATGAGTCAAGATTGCCATTGACTGGCTGCAGAGCAGGCATGTAAAATTCCAGCCAACTTGTCCAGTTCCCAACATGGCTGGGAACTCCTTCATCTCCTGATAGTTAAAAGTCCAGCATAATTATGCTGGCAGGGTTTTTGACTTTTCCACATTATAGAGGATTCTGACCAATGACATCTAATATTACCAGATCAAACTTTCCAAAGTAAGATGTAACTAGAGTAGGGATCCTCACCCTACGGCCGGTGGGCCAGATCCAGCCTGCACCCTCACTTCAGCGGATGGGGGCCAGGGAGGCCTCCCGTACCTTTCCCAGGGGCTGGGTGCGTGCGTGCTTTTTCCAGAGGCTGAGGCCTCCCACGGCTTTTTCAGGGGGTGGGATGGCACACCTTTCCCGGGGGGTGAGGAGGCCTCCCGTGGCTTTTTGGGGGGCCAGGCCAAGCGCGCTTGGCTTTCCCAAGGGCTCAAGGGGGGGTGGCCCTCATGGTGGTGGCGGCACCACCAGTCTGGCCCTTGAACAGTCTGAGGGGGAATGAACCAGGCCCCAGCTTTAAAAGATTGAGAAACCCTGAACTAGAGCTTTTGAATTTGAAATAAGGATATCCATTGTTTTAGATGGAATCGTTAATAGCATAATTCCATGTTCCACCTGAGAACTATTGCCTAGGCCAGGGGTTCTCAACCTTTTAAAGCCAGGGTCCGGGTCACACTCCTTCAGACAGCTTGGGGGCGGGGAAGATTGCCATTTTGCCTTTCCTCTACCACATAGCACTTCCGGGTGTGGTGGAAGTTGTGGCGGCCACATGAAATGCTGCTGCGGGCCACAGGTTGAGAATCCCTGTTCTAAAGGCAGAATAATTTTTAGGTACGGATAACCCTTTAAAAATAAGGATGATTTAACAAGTTCCAGTGGTGACCAAACTGTGATTCACTGTTCAAAGTTACTATGGGAAAGTGACAGTCCCTGTAGTAGTTCAAATATCTTGGGTCTGTATAACTGTGTCTTCCATGTGAAGAACAGTTATACGTAATTAAGAAATTGTGTTCACTTGCTTTTGCATTATGACAAGCTGTGTGGCTTTTTTAATGTAACATATCTTACTTACCTTGCCTGAAGGTTTTGGATTCATTAAGAAGTTTAAAATTCTGGTCACCAGTTCACTATTTACACCTGACCTTTCCAAATCAAGAACCTCACATATACTTTTCAGCATTGCATTTCTGTATCTGTGGAGAAATATACTTCATTAAACATAATTCTTAATTGTATTCCTTAATTCAGACAGAAATGCTTGATGCAATCTTGGCTCATAGGATTATCTACAAGTGGTATTCTCATATACCTGGAATTAAGCACCCACATATATTAATATACTGCAAATTGTAAATCTCTCAGACAATACATTTTAACATGTAAAAGAACTCCCAACTGTCTATCATCTTTAAAAGAAATAACAAATCTTTTTCTATAAAATTTATACCTCATGCTTCCTTTGTTTCCACAAAAACACTCAAAGCAACTAACAAACATTATATGACATATCTCCTAAAGAGCACAGGAACCCTCTGTTATGTGGTACTTCACATTACGAATTTAATGTGTTCCATGGGATGTTTCATATAACGAAAAATTTATAAAGCAAATTTCCCATAGGAATGCATTGAATGCATTTTCCCATAGGAATGCACTGAAAACCAATTAATCTGTTCCAGGAAAAAATTCGTAGTGCGAGGCATTATTTTCTATGGATTTCCTTTCGTAATGCAAAATTACTTTGTATAAGGCGTTCATAATGCAAGGTACCACTGTAGATAGTAATGATACCTGTTTTTTAAAAAGGGAATATCATTCAATAGTTTCTTTCCACTTATATGTCCCAATCATCTAAATAAAATTGCAAAAACAGCTGACATTTAAAGGGCTAAATACTTATATGAAAATTCTCAGCAAAATCTATTCCTGAGGTATAAAAATCATTCATTTTAAAATTGTCATGTATAGCCAACTGGTATATACGTTCAGAATTATAGTGCTAGGATCCCAAAGATTCTGAAATTACAGTGTTATGGCAATTTTTGTGGATATGCTTTACTTGCTCATCTACCTACAGCTGATTCCATCATCTCTATCTAGAAGAAAGAACTGAAAAACGAACTAAATCATCTGTTTCTAGTAACCAGCAGACTGGCAGATAAACAGCTGTAGCGGATATTACTGAAAATGCACCAGAAAAATGTGACATAAACAATATGCTGCTTATGATAATTAAAAACACATATTTTTAGCAAAATATAAGTTTTATACAAGACTCTTGCAAGAAATCTTAAGCCAAAAGAAGATTTCAATTTTAAATAAACATCAATATAAGCCAAAATTTGAAGTTTTAAATCGTTACTTTTTCAACATTTCTTGCTTTTTCTTAAACTGATCACTTCCTTTTTCAAATGGGAAACCACTGAACTGGCCTACATTCTTCTTAAGTGAAGTAACCTAAAATGGGAAATGAAGATAATACAAACTTTAGATACAATATATAAAGAATCTCTAATTTTACATTTTATCTTTTAAAAAATACAAATGCAGTCTGATTTATAATTACTGTCGCTGAAGTCAAGGAATTCAATTACCACTTAACTGGGGCTTAGTTACAGTATCATTCAAGAAGGCATTCAGGGGAGAAAATGAGAGATAATGGATGCCAACTCCTCATAAAGAAACTAAATTTACCTAGGTTTCTGCTATAGCTGGTTGCTGTTACAATAATTACTAGCATTCTTCTGGAAGTATTACCCAATAACCAAGACAACAGTAGTTTTTGAAAGACATCCTATGCAGAGCCTAATGGGCAGAGATGACCAGACTTTTAACCCCTTAAAGCTATTTAAAAGTTAAACAGCAAGTTCAGACTTATTGCAGGGTTTTTGGAATGGCTGTTGTTTGGCAACAATACATACCAAGTATAGGGAGGGTGAGGATCTTCACCATATGACCTAAGAGGGAGAGCAAATAGGCCATGGAAAAAGACAAGGCTGTTAGGATGATGAATAAGGAGCACTTCGTGCTACATTTCATTCCATATCATCCTTGTTTTGGCAAAAATCTCAAGAGAAGTAATGATTAAATTTTTGACAGAACTGTGGTTGGAACTGCCCGTATTAGGAATTCAAACACTATACGCCCTTGTAGCAAAATTAATAGGATAACAGCATGGTTTGAATTGAAAACGAATACAGTAATTCCCCCAAAATCTTCAATCTAAAGTCAATTGGCCAGGATCCAAAGAACCATATAGTTAGTGTTATGACAGTGAAATTTTTTTACTTTTTTTCAAATAGAAATCTTGCACATCAGCCACTACATGACAAAATAGGCTAAAAATGGAAGGGGTTGGGTGGTTCAAATACTAAATATAAAGATATCAAAAGATATCAAGAATCTTCAGCATAGCTAAATCAGATTTTGGACTCAAGCCAATCATTTCAGTAACATTTCTTTGTTAAGGCCTTCTGAAATCAACATATTTTATACCCCGTGTCTCTTCTTTATCATTTTTTTTGCTTTTTGTAATGCTTTGTTACTGTGATATTGATACTTTTTTATACTGTAATTTTTGATGATTTATTTATTAAATTTATATCCCACCTCACTCGACACCACGTGCGACTCGAGGCGGCGTACAACGTAGGTATACAATACCCAATACAATTCATAATACAGTACAGTTAAAGATGAGAAAAAATTGTCAGGGAGTACCAAAAAAAAGGTACGGTTTTCATCTTACACAGTTTATGAGACAAATATCAGTTATACTATGATCATTTGTGATGATGATATGCTGAAGTGTTTTTGTATTGTGAACCTTGTAATTATAACTATATTTTGTGTCTTTGTGAGCTTCCCAGAGTCGCTCTGCAAGTGGGGCGGCATACAAGTATAATAATAATAATAATAATAATAATAATAATAATAATAATAATAATAATAATAATAATAATGATGATGATGATGATGATGATGATGATGATGATGATGATGATGTTTTGATTTCTTACTGTGCCTGGTCTGTTATAAAGAAGCTTGTGCAGATTTCGAAGCTCATCTGTTTTCTTCTTGCTTAAGAAATACTGTATTCTTTCAATTTCACAAAGTTTTTTCCCCTTTCCTAAAATAGAAAATGTGTTACATCAGATATCTAGTTGCAATATTAATGTTCAAATAGTTACTAGATTCTATAAATGAGTCCATGGGAGAATGTCTGCTTATTATACAAAAACATTGGAAGCTTTCGAGAACAGGTCTCTTCTTCAGGCAGGCATAAAATAATTAATGCAAGCTCATAGCACGTTGTTGTGGTACTAGGTGTTCATCTTAGAGATGCATGTTGGACAAACAGTAGAAGATTTAATGGCATTTTCAAATCTGCCCCCACAGGAAGCTGGTTGTTCACCCCATAACAATGTGCTATGAACTTTTATTAGTTATTTTATGCCTGCCTGAAGGAGACATGTTCTCGAAAGCTTGCAACTTTTTTTAGTGATCCAATAAAAGTATCCCCTCCCTCGTGCGTTTTCATTTTTTATGATTTAAAAATGGATCACACAGCCAATCTCCTTTATTTTGCTTATTATACATGTTACATCAGAGAAATTCACCTGTTGGAAGAGCAAACAAATATTTTAAACTTTTTGTTCTTGTTTATATCCTTTAAGGATATAAACATGTTAAATGCTTAAGAAGCAGTTGACCACTGAAAAAATATCAAGGGATGTCAATATTGTGGAGTGATACTAGCAACGTAGGAACACCTTCAAACTTAACTTTTGACTCTTCCTTGAAATGGGTACTGATTTCTGGAGTGTTGATGCCTTGAAAATGCTTTTCAAATATTAACTGTGCAGAATTTGATATTTAGTTGACTGAGTACAAGAATTTGTTTCCTAATAAAAATGGGAGGCAAGACCTTTTGCTGAAATCTGAGACTAGTGTCTAGCCTTCCAGCAACTGGGAAAAAAGTGATGAAATAACTTGTCTTATACTTTTTTTTCTTGAGGTAAGAATCAGTGTGCTGATAATAGCTGGAAAAGGAGGAAATGATCATTTATGTACTGTTCAGATTCACAATTGGTTTCAGCTGGAGAGAAAAGCAGTCACCATTCCAGTAGCTGGAAGAGTGAGTGATTAAATAATTATTCTCCTGTCCTTTCTTTTTTTCTCTGGAAATGTTTGAAATTGTGGCTCCCAGTTTAATTAAAAAATATGCACAGAAAACTGAAAAAAAAATCTCTGAGATTTTGCATTTGACATGGACTCTGGAAATGAATCTTTGAACTAATTATTTTGAGAAAATACCAGTATTTGCATAGTAAAAAGTAGACTAAACATAACAGACCCAACACAGTGGCCTAAATTTGATTTTGTGAGCAGAGAGCTCCTTCAGTTGGCTGTTTTGGATATTGTAGTTGTTATAAATCGCATAATTTTCTTGATGGATTTAACTGGGAATGTTATACTGTTTATGCCTAGGTATATGCTTAACATGTCTATGTATCTGATGTTTCTCTCTCTTTGCATAAACTCTGATATCTGCGCATGAATCCTTGCTTCTAATTGTATCTGCTGAAACGTCTTTGTCTTTACCATAATTTTGATTCTATTTATTTTTATGCCTAGCCATAAACAGTATCAAACCCCCAATTAAATCCACCAAGAAAATTCTGTGGAATGTTCTGCAAAGCAAGACTGAATTAATTAATTATGCTCTTCCAAAGCAAAAAGCTTTGTGGGAAGAATACAGTTTTTTATATTACTACAACAAAATGTAATCACACAAGATTTCAGATCTAAATCGTTTGCCTATTACATTACTAGGCACAAAGAAGTCACTTTCTAATATATAATAAGGACAATAAACAAGATAATTTGCTTTAAAATAACTTGCCTGGTGCGATTGTAAAAGGCTCCTTCTGTAATGAAGACACTTGCATAGTCAACCTTTCTACTTTCTTCTTCTCCCTCTTTCCTTCAACAATGAGGCTCTTTTCTGAAACAGTAAATTATATACATTTCATTAAAATTTAGAAACCATTTAATTGCTATACAAAATTAACATAAAACTTGTAAGGGCTAAAGTACAGCTATCACCTTCAAAAAATCATTTTGGCAGTTCATAAAAAGTAGATAAACTGGATAAAATTTAACCACACATTTGACTGGCCTGAAAAGAATTTGGCCATTGCTGAAATATTGTGAACAAATGATGTAGTATTTTTAAATTATTGAGTATCTTAAACAAAAAAGCATATTTTAATTATTAACACATTGAAATAAATAAGTTAACAATTACTGACACTGAGCAGTTGCTTCTTTCTCTGTTTATAGAAACACTAGGGTCAGTCAGCCTACATTAAAAAAAACCCCAACTAAAGACATTATAACATTTTTTTTAATAGAGAGAGAAATAACTATTTTAAAACTGTAAGAACTGTATTTATGCTGGTAACATGGTAGGCTAATTAATTAAATCAGACCACAGTCTCATGAAATCTCTCTAAATCAGGGGTGCCCAAACTTTCTGGGCTGTGGACCGGTCATGTGGTTCAGGGGGTTGGTCACTATGGCCTGGGGGCCAGATCCGGCCCCTAGGCCGTAGTTTGGGCACCCCTGCTCTAAATTAATATTTGATCAGTTTACCAATTTAATGACAAATACAAAACACTGGGGAAATTGAAGGACAATCCATCCTCCTCTCTATATTTATTTATTTAAATTTATATGCCGCCCAATCAGGAGAACCCGACTCAGGGCGTCATACAACAGTTAAAAATGTATAAAAACAGATTTTAAAATCCCAAAACGCCCACTCACTTCCCCTCCCCACTACCCCCCCCACCCCAATTAAAATAATAAAAAGAAAAGGGAATTGGGGGGGGGGATACAACAACAGAAAGGGAGGAATATTAACTAAGTACTAACTGGGGATGAGCCAACAGGCTGGAGCTGTATTCCCATTAAGGCCCCACACCTACCCTGCCAGCCAGGTTTTCAGACTTTTCCTGAAGGGCAGCAGTTCTGTTTGTAGCCTCAGATCTGTTGGCAGGAGGTTCCAGAGGGCTGGTGCGGACACGGAGAAGGCCCTTCTTTGTGTGCCAGAGAGGCGGGCCCCTCTAGCTGAAGGCACAACTAGGGAGCCCCTTCGGTCCGCTCTGGTTGGACGGGCAGACACTCTCGGGACGATGCGGTCTCTCAGGTATCCTGGCCCACTGCCATATAGGGCTTTAAAGGTCAAAACCAGCACCTTGAATTGCACCCGGAGGCAAACTGGTAGCCAGTGCAGCTCCTAGAGTAGTGGGGAGGCACGGGCATAACGCCCACATCCCATCACCACCCGGGCCGCGCCATTCTGGACCAGCTGTAGCCTCCGAATGGTCATCAAGGACAGCCCCATGTAAAGCGCATTACAGTAATCTAGTCTGGAGGTGACCAGAGCATGAGTGACCATGAGTAAGGAGTCCCGGTCCAGGAGCGGGCACAACTGGTGAATTACTCTAAGTTGAGTAAAAGCCCTCCTGGCCACGGCCGCCACCTGCTCTTCTAGCAGCAGTCGCGAGTCCAGGAGGACCCCCAAGTTGCGCACTGGGTCTGTCTGGGGCAAGACTGCCCCATCCAAGACTAGAGGTGGTAGCTCACTGGATAACCCCGGACCCCCAACCCAAAGCCACTCGGTCTTGCCAGGGTTCAGCTGAAGCCCATTGTCCCCCATCCAGACCCCGACGGCCTCCAGACAGGACTTTGATTGCATCACTGGGGTCCCCACGGGCCGAGATGTACAGCTGAGTGTCATCCGTGTACTGATGGTACCGCACCCCTTGGGAACGGATGATCTTTCTGTATAGGTAGAACAGAGTCTGTGTACAAGGCTTACTTTCTGACTCTTCCCTTAATTCTGTAATAATTGTGTGCCATCAAGTCCGATTCTGACTTATGATGGCCCTTTCCAGAGCTTTCTATGTACAGATTACACAGGTTTACCACCCCCTTCTTCTGAGGAGCCCTGGGACTTTGCATCTTGCCCATGACTACATAGGCTGGCTCTTCTCCCAGGAGGCACAACGAGGAACTCCCAACCTCTGGTCACAGCCAGATGCATAAACCACTTAAGCTATCCAGACAGACTCATTCTGTAAACACACAGGAAATAAAGACATTTTCATGTATACATTTCCCCAAGAACGTAACAGAAAGATAAATTCAGGAAGAAAATAAGGGGTGACAATGCCTTTGGAAAAGAAGCTAACACATTTAACACATATCAACACATCCTTGCACACATGTATATACATGTCTGCCCTTGGAGTCCACTCAGAAGCAACTGCTTTTCATCCAAGTGAGCAGCAATCCCAAGTATGGCTTAAAGCATAATGCTTCCAAAATTCCTATTAGTAAGGGAATACATGTTCTACATGCTAAAATATATACACATCAACCGTTTCTCTAGTAATTTAAAAGGCAGAATGCAATTTCTATCAAACTTGTAAAGAGCGTGGCAACAGTATTCCATGAGCAAAATTTCAAACTTAACTCTGGAACAAACTTTACATATACTGTACATCTGACCAATGTAACTTCAACAGAAAGTGTTTGTAGATTACCATAGAGCAAATATAATAACACATACTGTATACTGAATTCCTTGCTGAAGCTCAAAAACCAGGCACATTAGTTTTGTTGTTGTTGTTCAGTCGCACAGTCGATTCCGACCCTTTGCGACCCTATGGACCATCGTTCTCCAGGCGCCTCTGTCCTCCACCATCCCCCTCAGTCCTCCCAGTTCTGTGCCCATTGCGTCTACAATACCATCTATCCATCTCATCCTTGGCCTCCCCCTTCTTCTTTTGCCCTCCACCTTTCCCAACATCACGGCCTTCTCAAGTGAATCCTCCCTTCTCATTTGATGCCCAAAGTACTTTAGCCTCATCTTTACTATTTGACCTTCCAATGAGCAGTCAGTGTTGATTTCTTCTAAGATTGACCTATTTGTTCTCCTCGCTGTCCAGGGTACCCTCAAAACTCTCCTCCAGCGCCACATTTCAAAGGCATCTATTCTTCTGTGTTCAGCTTTCCTAATTGTCCAGCTCTCACATCCGTACATTACCACTGGGAATACCATTGCTTTGACTATTCTAATTTTTGTTTTCAAGGTGATGTCTCTGCTTTTCACTATGTTCCCCAGGTTTCTCATGGCTTGTCTCCCAAGAATCAGTCGCCTTTTTATTTCATGGCTGCAATCTCCATCTGCAGTGATCTTAGATCCTAAGAATGTAAAATCTGTCACTGCTTCTACTTCTTCCCCATCTATTTTCCAGGGACTTATAGCGCCTGTTGCCATTATCTTGGTTTTCTTGATATTGAGTCTCAAGCCAGCTTTTGCACTCTCTTCCTTCAAACCGATCAAGAGATTCTTTAGGTCTTCCTCACTTTCTGCCATTAAGGTGGTGTCGTCTGCATATCTCAGATTGTTGATGTTTCTCCCAGCAATTTTGATCCCATATTGTGATTCCTCCATTCCTGCCTTGCGCATTATGTGCTCTGTGTATAAGTTGAATATAAGCAGGGTGACAAAATGCAGCCTTGTCTTACTCCTTTTCCTATTCCAAACCACTCTGTCATTCCGTGTTCTGTCCTAACTGTTGCTTCTTGGTTCCTGTACAGATTTCTCAGGAGACATATGAGATGCTCTGGTATTCCCATCTCTTTAATCACTTGCCACATCTTGTTGTGATCCACACAATCAAATGCCTTAGTGTAGTCAATAAAGCAAAAGTAAACTTGTTTCTGGTAAGGTATACCTTAGTACTAACCAACTACAGATGCTAATTAAAAATGAAAGATTTCAGAAAATTGTTTGCAAAAAATGAAACTCACAACTTAAGATACAGCTTTGAGGAACTCAGAATCACAATGAGTTAAAACAGAAGCACAAATATAATTTCTTTAATGTAAGCCACATTTATTTTCCACACAGCAGTCTATACCTTTTTGACACCTACAGTACTTAGCTCATTTGTATAGTTTTAAAGTGTATGGGGACTGCGGTGGCTTAGTGGTTAAGATGTTGCACTTGATGACTAGGTCGGCAGGTCAGCAGTTAAAGACCTGAGTGCTGCATGACGGAGTGAGCTCCTGTCTGTCCCACCTATTGCCAACCTAGCAGTCTGAAAGCAAGAAATTGCAAGTAGATAAACAGGTACTACTTCGATGGGAAGGTAAGGTGTTGTGTCTAGTTGTGCCTGTCATATGTCCACAGAAACATCTGTAGACGCACACGCTGGCTCTTTGGCTATAAATGGGGATGAGCACCAAACCCTATAGTCAGATACAACTGGCTTTCCAGCAAGGTGACCTTACCCCTAAAGTGCATGTATTTTGTTCTTAGTTCAAGACTACTGGGATTATATTTAGAGAACAGTTTCTGGCCATTAGGGAGCCACACTACTAGAGGACAGAAGCAAATCATTGTTCACACAGATGTAGATCTACCCTGAAATTTACTGGTCAAAATCCTGTTGTTTACCATATAGTAGATTGCACTATGGTTGGTCCACTGCATCAATTGGGATTTGGTGAGTCACCTCCTTTGCAAATTCCATTGATTCAAATTAACCTACTTTGTGACTTAGTTTAGCACAGTAAGTCAGAGAAGTACCATTTGAATCAATGGAATTCATTAAATCCTCATCGATTCAAATGGTCTAATGTAGTGCAATTTACTACACTAAGCGGCAGCATTTTGGTTCCCAAGTGCAGACTTTACACCATCAAATCACAAGCATTTGAGGAGAAAACTATGAGGAAATTGCAATGCACTGAAGCATTTTTAGTCATGCCAGGTACTAAGAAAAAGAACGTTTTACTTATTATCTGCTAGCTATATCCTACTTCTCTAACAAGCTGAAAGCAGTATTATCCTGTTCCCCCTTTCTTCAATTTATGAGAATGATTAGTTCAAAAGTTACCCAGTAAGCTGCATACTCCCATGATGACTAGAACCAGGATCTCCCAAGCACTAGTACACCATATTACCTCTCAAAAGGTTATAGCTGGATACAATCTCAAGGAAAATTGTTGTATGCTTTGACTCGGATATTCATGTATTCCATGTAATTTTAATAGGAGTTTTTAGAGCTATATTTCTGTCATTTCCTATTGGAAATGGCTACTTCTTCTCAGCCAATGTTTAAACCTATACTTGACCTGAACAGTTTTCCAGTTAAAGCATGAACATACATGTCTAGACAAAAATGGGATTGCATGGGTGTTGTGCAAGCCCGGCCAATTTGGTAACAGAGTTCCCACAAATATAGCTATTAAAACAATTTACCCAAGTATTTTTGACATTGCCCGAATCCCAACATGTACATGTAAATAATCCAAAGAACTGAATAAATATAACAAAGGCTTAGTGGCAGAGATTCAAACAGTACCATGCAACAATGGAAAACTTCCCCCCCCCAAAAGACACGGCTGTTTGTTCTACAATGAATTCAATTCCAGAATTTCTGCTTGGATGAGTGCTGCAGTGGGAAAATGCCTGAACATGTTTTTCTGCACAAACAAAGCTCTGACCATATTCCATTTGCTTTATGTGGCTATGCACTCACCTTTTTCTTCCTCCTCATCCTCTTCTTCCTCTTCACTATCTTGTACTTTATTTCCAGGTTCTGGTTCTTTCTCTTCTGCTTGCTCAGCAGACAATGAATTATCTTTTTTAGAAACAGAAGTCATGGTTGGCTCTTCTACATAGAAGCACAAGGCAAAATGTCAACATGCCTTTGACACAAAAACAACATCTGAAAACGTGTTCTTCAATCTTTCTGGTACCATAGGAAGGAATGTTTAAAAGTAGGCATAATATTTTGTTCATTAAGTGTAGCCTCTAAAGAATGTGGATATTTTACTGCAGGTTTGGCACACCTGCCTTATGTTTTAAATGAAACTAATACTCTAATAATGAAACTAACACTCTAATAAATACTCTAAAAAAAGCAACTCTTCAAACACAGTGCCCACCTATTTTAGACTTCAGCTTCCAAAAGCCTGGTTAATTGTAAGGAATTCTGAGAGTCTTAATTCACAACATTCAGAGGACAACAGGTTGGTAAAGCTGTTATCTCAAGAATAATCAATCTGGAATGTGGAACAACAAAGACAGCTTGGGGTGATAAGACAGGCATTTAGCCTATTGTTTTGTTCACAGAAGGGACAGGTTGGTTCACTCCCCCCCCCCTCCCGACCACATGATATAATTGCTCAAGCAAACCATTCTCATAGTTTTCCTACTGAGCCTGTACTTGGTAGTAGATTCACTTGTGGCCAAGTTCTCAACTGGACCTTTTAAAATGAAAAAATACCTTGTTACCCCTACCCGTTTCATCTCTTACAGAAAAGGATTGTTTTTTAAAGTTATTTTAAAAGTGATACATAGCATCTATTCTACACTGACCTAATACAGACAAATAATTTTTATTTCACTCCATGAAAAGGCAGAAGATATATTTAATTTTCCAACATTCTGATGTTGCCAATTCACATATGGTAAACTGGCGTATCAGGAAAAACACATAAACATGTTGCGGCACTTTAAAGACTAACTGCTATATTTTTAATGTGATCTTTCATGGATCAAGTCCACTTCATCAGACCTGGTAAATTGATAGCTGGAGGAGCTGGACCTAGGACCTCTACCCAACCCAATTATCTCATTTCAGCCTGCTCAAAAAGAGCCTGTGCAGATAAATCCAACCTAGCAGTTCGAAAGCAAGAAATTGCAAGTAAATAGGGACCACTTCGGTGGGAAGGTAACAGCGTTCCATGCGCTCCGGTGTCTAGTCATGCCTGCCACATGACCATGGAAATGTCTGCAGAAGCAGACAGCGCTGGCTCTTCGGCTTTGAAACAGAGATGAGCACTGAACCCTAGAGTCGGATACGACTGGCTTTCGAGCAAAGAAAACCTTTACCTTTCGGTGCAAGTAGCATATGATGAGTCAAGAGCAATGTTTCTCTCCTCTTCATGTCTATTTACCCTTTACAAGCTGCTGCCACTTTTTTTGTACCCAACAATCCATCCCTTCTCACTTACTCTTTCACACCACTATTCTGATCTGAAATGCAGTGGAATGTCCATTTTGCTTCCATCTGGCACTACTAACCAGGATTATGTTTCCAGTCAAAGGACTGGAAAACACCCAGCTTGTTTATGAGTCTGTCAGGATGGTTGAACAGTGTAAAAAACCCAAACTGTAATTACCCCCACCCTTTATCTCTGGAACTTGTGCAAACTAAAAGAAAAAACTTATAAGGCTGTTAAAATCAAAAGATTTCTTGTCTGTTCTTCTTCTGTGTCTAGGCCAGACTAAAAAAATAAATAAAACAAAGTAGAGAGAACAAAAACCTAGAGAAACAATTCTATAAGCTTCTGCATTATTTTAGAAATAAAATATTTTCTTCAATGGCTTTCCCCTCCCCATAAATCTGCTATATAATAGTTCTAGTTCTGAAACACAAAGGATACAAAAAGAATTTCAAATGCTTTAAATATTATTCTGCTCTGTCTTTTGGGCAGATACTAGGCACCTTAACATTATGTTAATTTTTATACTTATTTCAACAAAAGGGTTAAACAGTCTTAAATCCCTTTTGCTGAAATTACATGAAAAATGTCTACAACTAACTTACTCATATCCAAGCAACATAGGCGCATAAAAGGGCTTGTTTTGTAAAATTGCCACATACAAATGTCAAAGATATGGTAAAAAAATCTCACAAGGTCCATAAAATAACACAACTAGAAAAATTACATTAGGCATGATTTTCTAACTATATAAAACAAGCATCAAGTTTCCACCTGCTGAATATTCATTTGGCTAATTTTAGATTTACAATCTATTCACTTTAACTTACTCCACAATGTTGTATGAACAAATTAGAAAATACAAACCATGGTGTATACTCTGAATTCCTTAGAAAAAAGTAGGATTTTAAAAAAATCTGTAATTCTAAATGCAAAGGACCTCATTGACTTCTGCGCGAAAATGGCACTTTTACTAACTTGGTCTTTGGGGGCCCCTTGTGTAAAAACTGTTCTCATTACAGCCTTGGAGGACACAGAAAGAGCCTCCTTGAACAGTGTGGTATTTTTGAACCACAATCGGACGTACCCTGGTAACAGCAACCTTGTATTGCCAGCTGATCTTTCTCACATTAGGTCAGGTAGAAGGAACTGCGGAATGAACTCACCAAAAGGTGCCTTCATTTTAGCAGGTTCATGTCTGGCCAAGAAGCGTAAGAACAGTTACACCCTTGTATACTTATAAAGCAATATAGTCAGAGGGCCACTTCATGCAGTTGACTTAGTGGTTAAGACGCTGAGCATGACGACCAAAAAGTCAGGAACAGTGGTGGGATTTAAATTTTTTTACTACCCACTCTGTGGGCGTGGTATGGTGGACGTGGCCAAGGGAAAAGCCCTTCGTGGCACCCAAATAGGACTACAGTAAAACCCCTACTTACAAAAAAAGTCAATTCCGTAGACTTTTGCTTAAATCGGTTCTTTATGTAACTCGAAGCAAACCCATAGGAAAAATGAAAATTTTATGAAAATTGAAGCAAACCCATAGGAAAAATGAAAATTTTATGTAAATTGAAGCAAACCCATAGGGAAATGAATTGTTACGTAACTCAAAGCAAACCCATAGGAAAAAGAATCTTTATGTAACTGGAAGCAAACCTATAGGAAATTGTGTAAATCAGGACATGGTTTTAGCACAAAATCATTATGTAAGTAGAATTTTAAGTAACTCGAGGCATATGTAAGTTGGGGTTTTACTGTACTTTATTTGAAAGCTTGGGTGGGCGGGGCCAGCTAGAATTTCGGCTACTGGATCTGGTGAACTGGTGCGAACCTGCTGAAACCCACCATTGGTCAGGAGGTCTGGTCAAGACCCAAGTGCTGTGTGGAGTGAGCTCCTGTTATCTGTTCCAGCTCCTGCCAACCTAGCAGTTCAAAAGCAAGAAATTGCAAGTAGATAAATAAGTACCACTTAGGCGGGAAAGGTAACAGTCATAGTCTTGCCAGCCACGTGACCACGGAAACGTCTGCAGACACAGACAGCACTGGCTCTTTGGTTGTAAACAGAGATGAGCACCGAACCCTAGAGTAGGATACAACTGGCTTTCAAGCAAGTCTGACCTTTACCTATATAGCCGTACACTTTATGCAGTTGAGGCAATTTTATGTCACAGCAAGTTCCTTATTTATAGGAGTCTTGTTCATTCGCAATGGACAACAATGCAGTTATCCGCCTGGGCTCTCTCCCCCTCTCAAGCGTCCTAAACCGAAGCTATAGAAGCTGGTCTCCAGCAGATGAAATTTTAATTTTAATTTAATTAATTTAACGCATTCCCTCTTCAAATAACTTCTGCCCCGTAAGCATTTCATTTCTAAGGATTATGGCTCCGGACCATGAGAGAAGCAAGCAAAGAGGAAAACCACACAACTCCACTGGGTAAAGGTCACCCTTGCTCAAAAGCCTGTCTTATCTGACTGTAGGTTTCAGTGCTCATCTGTTTATAGTCTGTGGGCATGTGGAAGGCATGACTAGACACCAGAGCGCACGGAACGCTGTTTACCTTCCCACCAAAGTGACCCCTATTTATCTACTTGCAGTTTCTTGCTTTCGAACTGCTAGGTTGGCAGGAGCTGGGACAGAGATGGGAGCTCACTCCATCCTGCAGTGCCCGGGTCTCGAACTCTGACCTTCCAGTCAGCGAGTTCAGCGTCTTAACCACTTGAGCCACCGCAGTCCCACAACTCCACTAAAGGTAAAGGTTCCCCTTGCTCGAAAGCCAGTCATATCCGACTCTAGGGTTCAGTGCTCATCTCTGCTTCAAAGCCGAAGAGCCAGCACTGTCTGCTTCTGCAGACGTTTCCGTGGTCAAGTAGCAAGCATGACTAGACACAGGAGCGCACGAAACGCTGTTACCTTCCCCACCGAAGTGATCCTTATTTATCTACTTGCAATTTCTTGCTTTCGAACTGCTAGGTTGAGAAATGGAGGTGATAAGCAACGGGATCCTAGCGGGGGGGGAAAGGGAGCTCCAGAAGCAGGAAAACGCCGGGCCTCCCCATTTCAGGGAGGGAAGCCAAAAGTGCTCCGGAGTCGAGGCCGGCCTCCCAAGGAGCTGGCTTGCAGAATACGGCCCAAAGGTCTGCTTTATTCGGACGCTGGAACTGACGCCACCCCAGGCCGAGGCCCGTTAAACCATCCCCAACGGCCGTTATCCAGGAGTAACGGAACACCCACCTCTGGCTCGACAGATGGATACCTTCGAGGCGCCTCTCTAAAGAAGCGGGTAAAGAAGCGGCGACGGCAATTAAAACGAAACAAGAAACAGCGGTGTGGGAAGAGGAGGGGCGGCACGAAGCGTGAGGTTGGCGTCGTCGTTCCTCCTCAGGAAAAACAACAACAACAACGTTTCAAAATGGCGGGTTGTCAAAAGGGAAGGAGGAAGCGGGAAATGGCTAGCCAATCAAAGGCCAGAACGCCGCCGTGAAAGGCGGGGCTTTCCAAGTGATGGGAAGGAAGAGGCGAGCGTTGCGCTTGAGGGAAAGTTTAGGCAAGCAGGGAGCATGCGCAGGATTTTAACTGCCGTGACGTCAGGTCGGGGACTGCCACCAACTGGCGCTCTCGAGAAACTGGTTGCTTTGGTTGCTGTGGGCGCCCGCATGCTTTTTTTCTTTCTTTCAATGGAGTCGTTGCAATACGAAAGCACGTTTGTGAAACCAAAGGACTCGTGGAGCAATAGATGTGTTTTCGTCACTTTGGATGTCCTATAACCGGGGTGCCCAAAGTACGGCCCACAGGTCGGATCTGGCCCCCGACGCCAATCATCTGGCCCACGCTGCCCTCATCGCTCCCAGAAGCAAAAGTAAAATGCGGCACATTTTGCTTCCGCTTCTGGGAGCGACGAGGGTGGCGTGGGAAGGATGAATTGGTGTCGGGGGCTGGATCTGGCCCAACTGCCGTACTTTGGGCACCCCTGAACCAAGTGACTGGCCCATAGCCTGAAAAGTTTCAGCACCCCTGTCCTATAAGCTTGTACTGGACAAGTGTAAACTGAATGGTGAACTCATGGCAAAAATTTCCACATAATTGGGGTGTTATGTGCTATCAAGTTGCATCTGGCAAATTGGTGACTCTTAACAAGGTTGTCAAAGCAGGGCAAGATGGTTGAGTTGATTTATCATTACCTTTGGTGTTCAGAAATTGGAGACGACAAGCATTCAAAGTGAAATACAGCTCTTTATTTGGAGGGTCTGAACACAACTTGGATGGAGCAAAACACCAACTTTTATACATACACCATACCTGTCAAGTTTTGGATTTGAAAATAAGGGAAATTTTGGGCACACCCTCTGTGGGTGTGGCCAAATCTGTGGGTGTGGCCAAATATAGCCATGTGACTTGCTGGGCTCTAGTCATGCCTGCCACATGGCCATGAAAATGTCACAGATAGCACTGGCTTTTTGGCTGTAAATGGAGATGAGCACTGCACCCTAGAGTTGGATACAACTGGCAGATTTTGCTTTCTTAGGATCAAAGATCGCTGCAGATGGTGATTGCAGCCATGAAATAAAAAGGCGACTGATGCTTGGGAAACAAGCTATGAGAAACCTGGGGAACATAGTTAAAAGTAGAGACATCACCTTGCAAACAAAAAATTGCATAGTCAAAGCAATGGTATTCCCGGTGGTAATGTATGGGTGTGAGAGCTGGACCATTAGGAAAGCGGAGCACAGAAAAATAGATGCCTTTGAAATGTGGTGTTAGAAATAGGTCAATCCTAGAAGAAATCAACCATGACTGCTTGTGGGATCCGCGCACACAATTGGCATAACTGGCCCTGACAGAACCCCGGCAAAGGGTGATCACATCGTTACCAGGGGTTCCTGAGGGGACAGAAATTGGGAGAGCAGAATATTAGATAGAGTTTAATTCATCAATAGCTGATCTGACAAACTGCTCGAACAATAGAGAGCTAATGACTAACACGCTAAGCACGTAATAGGCAATCTCGCGCCTGCAGATTACTTTAAGCCTTAGAGCCAATCCTAGCCACTTGTTTACCCCGGATAACACGGAACAATGTATTTCCTCTGCCATTAATTAAGTTGGTTAATTAACTTCCCCTGTAGACTTCCCCAATTAACTTGTGTAAACATTATGTGTGAAACCTGCAGTATCGCAATGCTTTTACATGCAGCCTAAAACATGATAAATACTGATGATTGGTCTTCATTAAATCACTGGTCTTCGCTCCATCTTGCCTCGTGTCTCATTGCTTGACCAGTCTCCTCCGGGACCCAACAGTCGCTTCGCGGTTCCGATCCAGCTTGCGCAACCTGCTTCGCGGCCCAGATCCAACACTGATCATTAAAGGTCAAATAGTAAAGATGACGCTAAAGTACTTTGGACATCAAATGAGAAGAGAGGATTTGCTTGAAAAGGCCTTGATGCTGGGAAAGGTGGAGGACAAAAGAGGGTGGCCAAAAATAAGATGGCTAGATGGTATTGTAGATGCAATGGGCACAAAGCTGTGTGGGCTAAGAACCCTTTCCCCATCTTCTTGGGGGACTTTTGTTTTGTTTTCTTTCTTGTTTACTCATTTTTAATTAATTTCTTTTCCTAGGAAGCAAAGTGCAGAATAGTAAACCAGACCCCTAGGGTTACCAATTGCTTGTAAGCAGCTTGGCTTTAATGAACTAGCCCTGCACATAGCTAGACACTCTCCCCCCCCCCACCCATTAGGGTGGAGGAGCAAGGGATTAATTCCCCCAAATTAACCAATCTATTTGTTCCTCACTGCAACCAATTGAAGCACCAACACCTGAGAATGTCGGATCCAGTTTAAGGAAGGGAATTAGTAAAGAGGTAAAAAGCAACATCTGTAGTTTCCAAGCCTCCCAGCAGCTGAGGAGTTAATCTTCCTCCAGATGGTTTGTTAGAATGTGGGGTGCTCTCTCTCTCTCTCTCATATAGTGATCAAGCAACATCCCCCCCCCCAGTTAAATCTAGAACAGAAACGAAAGCCTCCAGGAGGCAGGGCAGAAACAGCTCAATAAACCATGAGAGTGAGAGAGAAGTCTCTATCCTAGACCAAGAGCTGATTTACCCCTGCATATATAAAATATCACTCACCTAGAGTAGACTCCCGTCCCATGGTGGCTCCAACCAGCAGCAGCAAAAACGAAGCCTCCATGACCATGTGGCAGGGAAATGAAAGAGAAAGTACAGGGAGGGCCCCCAACACTTTCTCTCTCTCCTTCCACAAGCGAAAATCCACACAGTGGCCTCTAGTGGCAGGAAAAACATACTGCAGCTTTCTTTGCCTGTGAGGGCTCCGGTCAGGATTTTTTTTTTTAAAAAAAATAAGGGATATTATGGGGAAATTAATAAAACGGGAGGGGGTGGGAAGAGGGGTAAAAATAAGGGGTTTTCCTGGGAAAAACAGGATACTTGACAGGTATAACATACACAGAAAGATACATTTCCAACAAGGAACAATGCTGATTGGTCAATTAACCTTTGTACACTTCTTAATCCCTTCAATTGCATGAAAGAGATACATAGCACGCCTGTCAAACTTCAAACTGCGCTCTCTCTGAAATCTCGCAATACTTCGCGATTTGCCGAGATCTCGTGGCTGTCAAACATGCGACGCTGTTTGACAGCAGTAAATGCAGGAACTCGGTGGTTTGAATCTTTGACAGTTTAATGAACACAGTTATCATACATAACATTACCCCAGTGACTTTCCATGGCGAAATAGAAATATGAACCCAGGTCTCTTGTGTCCTAGTCCCTCACTCTATTCATCACACCTCACTGGCGCTCATGTTGCTGGACCTCAACTCATATCTGCACAAGTGCATGTACCGGTGAAGATTTAATCTTGGACAACAAAAAGCCAAGAAAGTGCCTTCGTTTTGGCAGTCCAAAGTTTGATCTGAACACAGAAGAAGCAGCAGCAGCACAAACTATGCTGGGACTGTTGTGTATGTAACTCAAGTGAACTGTGATTGAAAGCGAACATGTAAGGCAAGTGAAATGTGAATGAAATCGGATCTAGCGATCCTCCATTTCCCCCTCCCTTTTCCCCTTGTGTAAATACTCCTCTTGTGTAGATATCGCGGGACTGCATTCCCGCCGTAGCTATAGCTATTGTTTACTCATTACCCAATCAAGTGTTGTCACCTGGCTGTTTACCTGTACTGACCAATCATTTGGCACCACACCAGGTTTGAATCGTTACCTGTTGTATATAAGGAGCATTGCTCCACCATTGACCTCATGTTCATATTGACTACATTCCAATAAAGATGTGTTTGGCCCCCTGACTGCTGGCTACTGTGTATCAATCTGCAAACATCAAAGGGACTGAATGGTATCTCAAGGTTTGCAACGCTGTATAACAGGCTGTGCCTACCTCTGCAACTTTGGAAGCAAATTCCATTGTAGTCCTTGTGTGTAATGAAAACTAACCAACCAACAAATAGGCGGTGGCTGCGGCTGCTACTCGTATTGAGTACTGTATACATTTCCCCCCTGAAAATCATTTTCAGGGAAAATGCCACTGGCGTGAATTTGTTTAAAGTGGATCCCAGCTTGCCATGAAGTGACCCACACACTGTGATCACGGAGCCATTTCCTGTGGCACGTATGAAATGAGACATGCAAGATTTAACACTGGGACTACAATGGACTGCCGCAGCCTTGAGGATATTAACAAGGTGTGTCTTCACAGCCAGTCCATCTGGCATGACCTCTTCAGCCTCCATGACAATTGGGAATCAAAATCAGAATAGCGAAGTGGTTCCTCCTCTGCTCATTTTGATATTGGGCCCAATCTGATGGTTTCCAGTGGCATTTCTTCCACTGAGGGGACCATCAACCCACCTAAAGAGGCTCATCCACCCATAGCCATTGGCCCCTTTAGGGTGTCAGGTTATTTACTGCTACCCAACACTCTGCGTTGAGTTGCTGTCTGTCTGGCCAGACAAGTCACCAAATAGTAACCTTCATTTCATTTATTTGATTTGCATGCCACCCACTTGATTTTTCATGGACTATAAAGAGGGCCATTCTACCTTTACATTCTTGGGTATGGTTAATGAGCATATATAACCTGGCTCTCAAGCTACTGTAGTACCCATGAGGAAAATGTCATCCAACTGATTTGGGTAACAAGCGTCTTTGTGGTCCTACACCTCAAACAAAATGTGCTGCTGCATTTTCATTTTTCAGTCCATCAATCTGCATAGATCCAGTTGGTGCAGAACATGCGAGAGTGCTGTTTCCATGGCTGCAATTTGGCTGTGGAATTTCCTTACATGAGAGACTTGGCTGACTGTCCTTCTGCCAGCAGGCAAAGACCTCCCTTTTTAGACAGGCTTTTAATATCTGTGAACTCCGAAATTGAGGCATGCCTGCCACATGTCCACAGAAAAAGTCTGCAGATACAGACAACGCTAGCTTTTTGGCTATAAACAGAAATGAGCACTGAACCATAGCTGTCAAGTATCCCGTATTGGCTGGGAAACTCCCGTATTTTATACTCTTTCCTGCCGTCCTCCCGTATTAGTTAGACTGCAATGCCCTAATGCCACCACTGGAGGGCTGCACAGGATAAGCATAGCTGTCAAGTATCCCGCTTTGGCCAGGAAATTTCCCTTATTTTCAAATCCAAAACTTGACAGGTATGCACTGAACCCTAGAGTCAGATACAACTGGCTTTCGAACAAGGGCGACCTTTACCTTTATCTTAATAAGTAAGTTGCTATTAAGGAAGGGATTTTATTGGGGAGTTGCCTTTTTGTCATCTAAGTCTGTTTTAAATTTTTAAAAAGGGATTTTATTTTGTCCTTTTTAATATTTAAGTTGAATTGCTTTTTAATATTGTAGTTTATTGTTTTTTTTTTTACTATTTGTCTTTGTATGCTGCCTTACAACCAAATCCCCCAGGGTGCAGAATATTGAAATTTTATTGAGGATGGAAACATTTTGCACCTTATTTTGAACAAGGAACTCACATGGTGTTTGATAAGCAATACAATGCAGAAAAGAAAAGTGAGGAAGGATCCAACTAATGTATTGATGGCCAACCATGGCACTCCATTTGTTCTTGGACTTCAATTCCCAGGAGCTCAAGTCAACACACCTGCTGATCTGGGCTTCTGTGAATTGAAGTTCAAGAACTTCTGAAGTGCCAAGGTTGGACATCACTGAACTAGTGGCTGTATAACGTCAGTGCAGGTACAGCCAGTATAATGGACTGGTCTGCTGACCTGCTAGCACTAATCTGAACAGTGGTTTTGAAGGACATGACAGCCCAATTGCCAGTTTCAGGGGAAGACAAAGGAAAAGGAAGCCACTGAAAGGGAAAGGAACAGAAGCAAAAGAAGGCAGATGTTCTCACCTGCTGTCTCGGCAAAGAACACCACCATCTGCTGGTGACCTGCAGGAAGGGAGAATTGACACCAAGGAACCGAGTTCCCTTAATCCCCAGGCAGTAGCTGGTGGCCAATGTGTGTAAGTCACACATGCACATGCAGAACCTCGCACTTTTCTATGGATTTCATCCAGAGAAATGATGGGGGCATAAATACAGGAAGACTAATAGCAATGACCCACAATAAGGCGATCTAGTGCTAGTCTCAAATATGTAAAAACTAAAGATTAAAATTATGGAGGACGATCAGAGGAGAAGAAATAACACGGGAATATGTTCCCCTGGTCTTGTACATCATGCCCCAACCCTGTGTCATCAAAACACCTACAGACAAGCACCCATCTTTACAAGAACAATCACACAGGAAAAAGCCCATTCTAATCATTCTGGCTTGAAGCCTTCCAGTGGCAGAGAGAGAAAAGTATGTACTGGGAGCAGGAAAGGTCAGACAGAATTGGATCAGCCTTTGCATCTTGCAATCAGTAAAGAATAAATTGAATTCAACCATTTTATAAGTGGAGCTAATCCTGCAATATTTGATGCTGTCATTGGGTCCTTATTACAGAAAGCAATTCTGCTCTTTCTGTCTTCTTCCAGTGTCCCTTCAGAGCTGCACACTTGTCTTTTGGTTTCAGGTTTATACACAGAGTTGGCTTGCTTTCTACCTCTCTTTAGTAGTAGCATATGAGTTATCTTTGCAGCTCACCCATTTCTTCATGGGCCAGCTGAAGTTCCAATGGAAACATCTTTTGCATAACATATCACATCTTCTGATATCCAGATTGAGCAAATTAAACAATAAGGACAATCCACAAATGAATAACTCCTTCAACTTGTTAATAACTGTTAGATTAGCAAAGAAGCTCCAAAAACATAGTGGAAATTGAAAGTAGTTTGGTGTCTTGCACGGAAGACAAGGAAGGAGTCGCAGTAAGGACTAACACAGGTTTATTGGGTGATGATCAGGATGAACATGTGGTAATGGCGGAAGTACATCACATTATATACAGTAGTACAATACATTTGAATCTTGTTGCACGGTAGCTCATTGGCTGCTACCGGCGTGACGTCGTTCCAAGTCACGCCCCTCTTCTGTAGTTGTTGATAGTGCGGGAGAGTTCCCGCGGCTGCTGGTGATTTGAGAACCATGTGAGTTGAACGCTCGCAGTGCCCTCTATGGGCAGCTTATTCGCGTTCCTTAACAGCTGGGCTACATTGTAATTGTGGTCAGGTTACATTCATACATTTCGTAAAGCAACATTGTACATACATACCACCCCTCCCCCCTAGGATGGGACGAAGTCCCTCAACCATTGTGGTTTGCCGCACGTGCGTCTGGGGCTTGCGGCCGCTTGATTTAACACAGGGGAGCCGGAGGCTCCTGGTTCCGCGGAGTCCTGTCCTGCAACGGAAAGGGGGGACTCATTAGTGGCTCGGTGGGGACTCTGCGGTAACCTTGCATTGGGGGACGGGAATGGAATGAACAGTTGGGACGTGAACCCCTGCCTACCGTTTGAGGAGCTCGGGGTCCCCCACCGGACCACGAATCTCGGGACCGACGAAGAGGCCCTTGTGGCCTCGCCACCCCCTGTTACCTGTCCGGGAGCTCTAGAGACTGTGGTGGGCGGACTCCCCCCTGTTGCCTGTCTTGGGGGTGTTTGTCTCCGGGGAGCTGGAGCTATGGTATATTCTAAAATAAAAGGGCTGGGGGGACTGGACGTACCAGGGGCTGAACTGAAACCCCTCTTCTCGCTAGGATGGGTGGGGGACCACTCCGCGACACCCCCCAGGTACTGCAACTCATAATCAAACTCATCCCTCTCTTCCAAAGTATCCTCCTCTGTGGCTGAGAACCCAGGATATGCATTTGTATCCGCGGATGCCGCCGTGTCTCCCCCTTGGGTAACGCGGGTGGGGGAGGACCCTAATGCTGATTCCCCTTCACTGGTGACTCGCCTTCTGAGTTGGTCGGCATGCCTTCTCCAGAGTAGACCTGAGCTAGCCTCGACCCTGTAGGATACTGGCCCCGTCTGCTCAACGTTCGTCCCTGGTACCCACGCTGGCCCCGAGGCCGCGTAGTTCCTGCAGTGAACCGGGTCCCCTACTGAAAAACTTTTGGAGCTCTCTACCCCTATATTTATATTTCTCCCTTCATCCTCCATCCTGGACGGATCCATCCGGTCAAAAAGTGTTACCGGACGCCTCCTCATGAGGAGTTCGGCTGGGGAAAATCCTGAAGCTAAGGGGGTTGTCCTGTAGCAGATGAGGAACTGGCACAGATGAAGGTTCAGCTCACCGGGACCCATGCGCCGCAGTGCGTCTTTCGTAGTGCGCTCTACCTGACCATTTGTGGCGGGGTGAAAAGAGGCAGCGGTAATGTGCCTGATGGCGTTCCTTTCCATAAATGTCTTGAACTCCGCAGACGTGAAGGTACTAGCGTTATCGCTAACAAGGACGTCTGGCAGGCCGAAGCAGGCAAAGACCTTGCGCAACTGTTTAATGGTTGCCGCAGAGGAGGTGCTGTTCATGGGGATTACCTCTAACCACTTGGAATAGGAGTCGACTATCAGCAGAAACATGGACCCGCGGAAGGGGCCAGCGAAGTCGACATGAATCCGGGACCATGGCCCGCGGGCCGTGTCCCATTCCCTATGGGGTAGCCGGGACTCCTCGGGCCGAGAGCTCTGGCAGCTCTCGCACGTGCCCACTAAACGTTCTATGTCTGCGTCTATCTGGGGCCACCAAAAGAAACTCCTGGCCAGAGCCTTGGAGCGTACTATTCCCGGGTGACTGGTATGAAGCAGCTTCAGTACCTTAGCCCTTAGCCTCTCTGGGATAACTACCCGCTGGCCCCAGAGTAAGCAGCCCCTTTCCAGGGAAAGCTCTACTCTACGCCTGAAAAATGGCTAGAACTGTTCCTCGGGGGGAGTAGTGGGCCACCCTTTCCTAACCCAGGAACTAACTTGGGCCAGCAACTTGTCGGCCACCGTGGCCTTGGCGAGGTCGGCCGGGACGATGGGGGGTGAGTCGAGGGACTCGATCAGCAGGACTTGGTGGTCCTGCTCTACCTCGCATGCGGGATCCCCTAAACTAGGGAGGGGCGACCGGGACAGTGCGTCCGCATGGGAGATCTCCTTCCCTGGGCGATAGATTAGCTCATACTGGTAGGCATTGAGGAAAATGGCCCAACGCAGCATCCTGGGGGATAGAATTTGTGGGGTGGGTTTGCCGGTAGTGAAGATCCCCAGAAGTGGCTTGTGATCTGTCACTACCGTAAACTCGCGGCCATATAAAAAGTCGTGGAACTTCTTCGTTCCCGCGATTATGGCCAGGGCCTCCCTATCTGTTTGTGCGTAATTGCGCTCGGCCTTCGAGAGGGACCTTGAGTAATACGCCACCGGGGCTTCCCGCCTGCTCTCCAACACGTGGCACAGAACCGCCCCCACCCCCACTGGGGACGCATCACAGATTAAAACCACTGGTTTTTTCGGATCAAAGTGGGTCAGGACAGCATCCGAGGATAGGAGTGTCTTAAGCTCCTTGAATGCTTTCTCCTGCCTGTCCCCCCACCGCCAAGCCACGTCCTTTTTAAGTAGCGCATGCAGTGGCTCCGCGACCGATGCCTTCCGAGGCAGGAAGGAATGATAGAAGTTTAGGAACCCTAGAAATGACTGCAGCTCCGGTTTCGCGGTGGGGCGAGGGGCGTTTTTCACGGCCGCAACCTTGGACTCAGAGGGTTTGATTCCGTCCGGGGTTATCTTAAAACCAAGAAACTCGACCTCCCTCGCAAAGAATACACATTTGTCCCTCCTCAGTCGAAGTCCTGCCCTCTCGAATACTGAGAGGACCCCGTCTAGCCTCTTTGCTAATTCTAATTCGCTCCCCGCCGTTATCAACACGTCGTCAAAATATGGGAGAACGCCTGGAAGCCCCTTTAAAAGGCGTTCCACGAGGGACTGGAAAATTCCGGGGGCCGAATTCACGCCAAACTGAAGGCGCGTAACCTTAAATGCCCCCTTGTGCGTCACGATCGTCTGCGCAGCGGCAGCAGCCGGGGTTACAGAGAGCTGCTGATATGCCTGCGCCAGATCTAGCTTGGCAAAACACCTCCCCCCATGTAACGTGGCCAGTAAGTGGCTGACCACGGGCACCAGATATGCATTTGGCCGAATGGCCTTATTGATCGTACATTTATAGTCCGCACAAATCCTGACCTCCCCGTTTGACTTAAGGGCCGTAACAATCGGCGTTTCCCACTCCGCCGAATCAACTGGGACCAAAATCCCCTGCCCCACCAATTTGTCCAGTTCCGCCTCGATCTTGTCCTTGAGGGCGAAGGGCACTCTCCTTGGCTTGAGGCAGATGGGCCGGATTTCTGGGTCCAGCTCAAAGGAAACTGGGGGGCCCTTGTACATCCCGAGCCTCTTCTTGAAAACGTCCGGTTGTGCGTTGCACACGTCCCGCATTGGGTCAGTCTCGATGGCGTTAATGCCGGACAGTTCGATTCCCAGGGGAGCGAACCACTGCGTTCCCAAAAGGCAGCATCTTCCCCCCTTGAGGACCACTAGGGGCAGTTTCTCGGAGTAATTCTTGAACTTCACCTTGAAGTTCCCCACCCCCAACACTGGGATCCCATTTCCCTGCACGTCCCATAAGTGTGACTTCATGGCCCGCAGTTTGGGCCGCGCCTCTGGGGGAATGCGCATAAACTCTTTTTGGGACAGGATGGAATAGGATGACCCCGAGTCTATCTCAATCCTCACTGGGAGCCCCTGTAACAGTACCTCTACGAAAAAACGCCGGTGCTCCAGGCCCACGCAGTTCACGCCTTCCTCGCTGTAGTTGGCTGAGACCTTCTTGGTGCCGGCCGCCTTCCGTTGGTGTGTCTGGGGATGGCTCGAAACGCCCTTGTCCTCGACTCGCCCGCGCCTGCATACTCTGGTGATGTGTCCCTTTCGGCCGCAATTGTGGCACTCGGCCTTCCGGAATGGACACCTCGTGCGGTCGTGGGACGCCCCACAACCGTCGCAGCAGCGGTCCTGCCGCTCGTGGGTCTGTCGCTTCTCCCCGCGTTTCTTTATTCTCTGGACATCGTCGTCCTCACTGGAACAGGAGTCTGCTGTCGTGGACGACTCCTCAGACGTCGCTGGGGTGCCGGCGGGCGACTTGGGGGCCCGCCAGGCCGTCTTCGCCGATGTCCGCCGGGCCGCCTGCACTGGTGACTTGGCCCTTTCGGACGTGGCCCCTTGGGACTTGAACACTCTGACCCCGCTCCTGGCTGCCTCGGCTGCTTGGGCCTCCCGCAGTACCTCGTTGAACGTGAGGCAATAGTCGCGGGTCATCAATCTCCTCTGGACCTCCTCGTCCCTCAGGCCACACAGCATGCGGTCTCGGAGGGCCGTGTGCAGGTCTTCCCACTGGCAGTGCACCGCTGCAAGCCTGAGGTCCGCCGCGTAGGCGGACACGGGCTCTCCCGGGCGCTGGTCTCGCCTGTGGAACGCGACCCTGGCCGGGAAAATCGACACGGGGGGCTGGAAATGTTCGCCCAGTAACTCCAGGATGCGGTCGATGGGCACCACATCCACCTTCCGGGGGGCCACCAGGTTCATCAGGATACGCAGCGTGGCTGGCCCCACCTGGGCCAGGAAGTGGGAGCGCATTTTTTGTGTCGTCGTCGATGCCCGCGGCTTCCATCGCGTGCCGAAACTGGCACTCGTAGAGCTCCCATTGTTCGGGCTCGCTGACATCGAACTGGTAAGGCTTGACCTTGGGATTCGCCATCGATCCCATCCTCGTCGCCAATTTGGTGTCTTGCATGGAAGACAAGGAAGGAGTCGCAGTAAGGACTAACACAGGTTTATTGGGTGATGATCAGGATGAACATGTGGTAATGGCGGAAGTACATCACATTATATACAGTAGTACAATACATTTGAATCTTGTTGAACGGTAGCTCATTGGCTGCTACCGGCGTGACGTTGTTCCAAGTCACGCCCCTCTTCTGTAGTTGTTGATAGTGCGGGAGAGTTCCCGTGGCTGCTGGTGATTTGAGGAATGAGAACCATGTGAGTTGAACGCTCGCAGCTGCCCTCTATGGGCAGCTTACTCGCGTTCCTTAACAGCTGGGCTACATTGTAATTGTGGTCAGGTTACATTCATACATTTCTTAAAGCAACATTGTACATACATAACAAGTAGTCACTATACTGAGGCAAAGAACCATCAGATCCCGAAAGCTAAAGGCCCATCTTCTTACTATGTTACTTTTACCAGTGGTGGGATTCAGCAGGTTCGCCCCAGTTCACCAGAACCGGTAGCAGAAATTCTGGCCTGCCCTGCCCATCCAAGTTTTGAAATAAAGTAGTCCTAATTCGGGTGCAATGCAGGGCTTTCCCCCTGGCCACGCCCACCATACCATGCCCACAGAGTAGGTAGTAAAAAAATTGAATCCCACCAAAGACTTATAATAGTATTTGAATGGATGATATTATATCATGTAAAATCGAACCTCTTCTAATTCCAGAAGAGGCAGACTTTAGACCTGCCAAACTGAAGACAGTTTTGAAAAACATAAAATAATTGGAGCAATATTTGTGAACCTTACAGTGGCATATAGTACACTCTACCATCAATTGCTGCTCAAAAAGCTCTAGCTCCTTACTAAATATCATTTTTACTTTTAAAGGAAGGACAATCACTGGAGAAACCAAAGGAATCATCTTCTACAGCAGGGGTCTCCAACTTTTAGTTTTGGGGCTTTTATTCCCAGAAGCCTAAGTCAGTACAGTGACTGATCAGTGCTTTGGGGAATTAACTTAGGCTTCTGGGAAATGAAGTTCAAAAACCAAAGGTTGGAGATCCCTGTACAGGATAATATCCTGCATCATGACTGTTTGCAATTTACACAAATGATAAACTGACAAACCTATCTATGCTGATGATCTTGCTTTGACAGTCCAGAGAAAAACCTCTGAATCGATTTGGCACTGAGACGGCATTGGTCGCGCTGATGGATGATCTCTGGCGGGAACGGGATTTTATTTATTTATTTATTTTATTATTTAGATTTGTATCCCCAAGGCCCCCGAACCAGGCAGCAGGGGGAAGTTCATTCTCTCCATCCCCAAGAACTCCGAGTCAGGCAGCAGGGGGTAGCGCAAGTACGCCGGTTGCAGGCGCAAGAGACCGGGGCGAGACAACAAGGGTCTCCTCGTCGGTTCCGAGGTTCATGCTGGGGGGGTCCCCAGGCGCCATGAGCAACAGGCAGGGGTTCACATTTCAGCTGCATGTTCCGTTCCCTTCTCCCAATGCAAGGTTGTCACAGAGTCCCCGTCAGACGACTAATGAGTCCCCCCTTTCCATTGCAGGATGAGGGTCTGCGGAACTCGGAGTCCCTAGTTCCCCTGAGCTCAGCCAAGCAGTCGTACGCCCCAAGCGCACATGCGGGAAGCCACAATGGTTGAGGGACTTCATCCCATCCTAGGGGGGAGGAGTGTTGTGTATGTAACAGTATTACTTTAAGAATGTATGAATGTTCTTCCTGACCATCATGCAATAAAGCTGTGTTTTAGCCCTCACTGCGGCTCCTTCTTTGTCTTCCGTGCAAGACACTAAAGAGTGCAATTCAAGGTGCTGGTTATGACCTTTAAAGCCCTATATGGTAGTGGGTCGGGATACCTAAGAGACCGCATCGCCCTGAGGACATTTGTCTGTCCAACCAGAGCGGACCAGAGGGGCTCCCTAATTGTTCCATCAGGCAGGGGGCCCCACCTCTCTGGCACAAGAAAAAGGGCCTTTTCCGGGTTTGCACCTTTGGAACCTCCTACTAGTAGAACTACTCCTGCAGATGGAGTTGCTGCTCTTCAGGAAAGGACTTAAGACCTGGCTGGCGGGGCAGGTGTGGAGCCCTGAAGGCAATGTGGATTTTGCTCGTTGGTTCTTATCATGAAATGTATCTTCTTTCTGCCTCTCAGGGTGGGTGGGATTTTTTAATGTGGATTAGGAGTTTTAATCTGTTTTTATGTGGTTTTTTTAAAAGTATGTGAGCCGCCCTGAGACGGATTCCCCCTAAGTGGGCGGCAAACAAATCGAAATATTAAATTAAATTAAATTAAATTAAATTAAATTAAATTAAATTAAATTAAATTAAATTAAATTAAATTAAATTAAATTAAATTCAAGCAGCAGCTAATCCAGGGGTTCTCAGCCTACAGACCATTCCATCTGGTCCACACTCTCGCTCCTACCACCACCATCGCTGTCCTTGTCCCCTCCGCTTGGCTTGGCATGTCTCTAATGCCGCTCCATAGCAGGGCAGATGTTGTAAGAAGGCTTACAACATGCTTACAACATCCACCCTGCTACGGAGCAGTGTTAGGAAAATATCAAGCCAAGTGGAGGAGACAAGGATTAAGGCGGCGGTGGCGGAAGTGGCAGATGCACACAGATGGCCTCATCTTTCCCAGGCTGCTCTGGCCGAGCGTGTGCATGGATAGTCAGGACCCCTCCTTCACCCATGGCAGGCCAGTAAGCAGGGAAGTAGCGGGGAGTGTTGGTGGACCAGACTGGTGATGTGTGGGGAAATGTTGTCGATGGGTGGCATGGGGTGTGTGTTGTTGGTGTGGGCATGGGGGAGTGTTGGTGGCAGCGACAGTGGTGTGGGGGGAATGTTGGGGGCTCGGGGTGGCTGTGGTGGTGGGATACACCATTCCAGCCCACTAACAGTCTGAGGGGGCATGATCCGGGCCCCAGGTTAAAAACGTTTTACACAAGTTTTGAGTTTTCTACTTAAAGAGAAGAGGAGAAGAGACGGATCTCTGAGTAAGCTGGGAAGACAAGATTTTGGGAACATTGCCCTACCACAAAGTATCACCCTTATAAAAACATTGTCTAAACACCAAACATCAGATAGAAAGTTGCCACCACAAATAACGCGGGCTGGTTCACACTGGGATACAAATTCATAAACAATAAGAACAACAGTTCTGTTTCTGTGCTATTCCTCACCAGAATATGCCGTGTGGTATAAGTCCATGATAGCAAACCTTGGCACTCCAGGTGTTCTTGAACTTCAATTCCCAGAAGCCCTGATCAGCAGGAGTGTTGACTTGGGCTTCTGGTAATTGAAGTTCAAGAACATCTAGAGTGCCAAGGTTTGCCATCACTGGTATAAGTCATTACATGCCAAACAAGCAAATGCTGCTCTTAATGGTAGTGGACCAGGTTACTTAAGAGACCGTGTTACCCCAAGGACATCTGCCCGTCCCACCAGAGCAGATAGGAGGGGCTCCCTAAGGGTTCCATTGGCTAGAGAGGCTCGCCTCTCTAGGACTAAAAGAAGGGTGTTTTAAGTATCTGCTCTGGCCCTGTGGAACCTCCTGCCAACCGAACTACGCCTCCAGGCAGAGCTAATGGCCTTTAGAAAAGGCCTTAAAACTTGGCTGGCCCAGCAGGTATGGGGTGCTGCTGGTGGGGCAGCCCCCCTGGCTTATATGAAAGGCTGTTCGGGTTTTAGTTTTAACCTACTGTGAATGTTGGGAGGGCATTTTAATGGCTTTTAAATGTTAAATGTTTTTATGATTTTAATTGCCGTAGGGATGATTTATACTTGAGTGTTTTTTATGGTTGATTGTAAGCCGCCCGGAGTCACTTCGGTGAGGGGGCGGTAATAGAAATTGAATAAAATAAATAAATAAACAAATACATAATGAATCTTGCAGGATTATTGCTGGTTGCCTGAAATCTACCCCATGGAGAAAAGTCTATGGAGGCATTTCCCTGTGGAAGCACAACCCTAGATAATAGCTAAAATTTAGGAACAATCTTCTGCACACCTCTCAATCTATTAACATTAAACCAAAAGAGGTTAGACTAAACCCATGGAAAGCAAAAACAACACACCTTGTCAAATGGATGAATGCTGTAGAGCAGGAGTTCTCAACCCTTTAAAGCCGGGTGCCGGGTCATGCTCCCTCAGACAACTTCAGGGACCGGATGGCCATTTTGCCCTTCCTCCACCACATAGCACTTTCTGGTGTGGTGGAGGCGGTGACAGGCCCATGAAATGGCGCCATGTGCCACATCCAGCCCACAGGCCACAGGTTGAGAATCCCTGCTGTAGAGTTTCTCCCACCAGGACAAGATTCTGGTTAGATTATCAGGAAGTCATTTAATGGACTTCAAAGCAAAGCAGGAAGATCAAATAATAATCAAGAAAATTGGGGCTCCTCAGAGACAGGAAAAATGTTTGTGAATGTAGAGAAATACAATCAAAGAAGCATTTAAGTACATGAAATCTATTTCCTACTACATGTACAAAAGAGCATCTATTAGATACCCAAGATAATGCAATCAAAGTAACCGACTTCGGGTCAAAAATAGTCTAACACTTTAGTTTGTTTGAATTTTATCAATACAGTATTTATATCCATTCCATAACTCTACGATGTGCAAATTCTGAAATAAATAGAGAAGAGAAACCTTTTTACTGCTAAGCAGATATTAATCCTATAATAGCAATTATTGTATTAAACCTAAATGGCAACACATCGTTCTGATTTACTGCTGTTTTTCAGATTGCTGGCAATCTTATACGCAAACAGTGAGTACACAGGGGTCCTTTCATTTCAGGCTGAGCTTTTCTGAACAGGCAAGGCAGTTAACTTTAGCGAATCCTTAAAGACAGACTGTTTCTAGCAACTGTACTCATGACCTGAAATATAGAATGAATTTGCCCTTTGTAGGATGAGGAGGAGGAGCCTTTGGACACAAACTGCCTGTATCAATTGCTGGGAACCCAATGCTGCCCTGGTAAATCCTCTCTTTACACCAGGTCAGTTTCTGAAGAAGAAGCAGTTGTGGGACAAAGTTGTCCAAGTAATAAGATTGCACTGTCTGCTGTAACATGGAAATTCTGAACTTTTGCAATGCCTCTGGAAAATTTGGAAGGATGGTGTGTTAAGAGAAAGAGGAGGAAAATAAGGAGAGTAGCAAAGGTCTAGCTAAGAAAGGGGTTTGCTTTTATTACCTGGACCTGAAACTGTCATTAGTTCCCTTATCTGCTCCACTGAAGAAACATTGGTAAGTACAAACTCCATCCAGCAGAAACAGCTCCCTGATGGCTTTTGACTCTGTTAACTGCCAAGGCAGAGAAGAAAGGTGAGAGCGTTCTGTGTAACCAGACAATGGGAAATCTTATACTTTTTCCAATTACTGACATGCACGATGAAAGTTTAATCTACTTTATTGAGATCTTCTCTGCCTGTAAGCCTTCTTTTACAAACTGCTTGCTTAGTGCAATTGTAGCAGTGCGTTGCGTTGATAATTGTGGTGAAATGTAAGAGAGAGAGGAGGGGGGCATCATGCCTTCTAGGAGTTAAGTTGCTTTCTTACCTGTTTTCTTAAAGGAGCTAACCCACTACTATAGCAACCCACACCTGCAAACACAGAGGAAATGTGTGGTCCAAGTGACTTCCACTTGAAGTCACTCAGTGGCAACCTGCTGTTAAGTTCAAGGGGCCTAGAAAGTTTCTCATGCAAGCCTAACCAAATGCCCTTAAACTGAACATTGCATTTTGTAGAATACAATGCCTATGTATGTCAAAATGAAATTTTGATAAAATATTCATGTAAAAATCACAGCCACAGGTGGTTGTTATATTTGTCAGCATGGCCATGTCTCCCATAAGTCAAAAAGATTGTTGGAGAGACTTATGCAGTTAGTTAAGACAGCTGCTGCTGGCAGGCACAACATTGAAAAAGACATGGCACAGAAGGATAAAGGGAGGAGGAAGGAAAAAGGTAGAAGGCAAATAATCTCTCAGCAGTTTTGGTGGAATGGCCTTGCTTTCTATCACATCTCCTTCTGCTATATAAATGTGTTACGGGTATATATGCGGGGGAGGAACCCTGGGAGGATTCAATGTACAGCTGACACATTATGTACTGCCTGTTATTTGTATATATAAAGTTACCAGGCTTGGCACAAAATAAGAACCACTGGAAAATCCTGCATCACCTCATTTCCCTGGCTTGAGGTGAACTGCCTTGAGGAAACCACAACATATTTTCATGTTGGAATTCCTGGCACTCCCTGGTCCGGGTTGGATTTATTTGGGCATGTCTCTCATTTTTGACTTTTTTTAATTTAAAAAGCTCACTTCAATCCTATCATTGTCCTAGTAGTATCAAAAGCACATGATCTGTATTGACTTGGGTCTTTGTTTGAAGATCATGTGCCACAAGGGGTTGGATTTCTCTTTCAATAGATAGTGCCTGGTAGTGTGGTGTTTTTTTGGGGGGGATGGGATGGGTGGGTGGGGGGTGGGATAACTTTTAATATTTTTATTTCCAGCTAAGCCCATAAAAGCCCAGATGTATTACTTGTTTGTAACTAGTCTTCCCTCATGAATATATGGTGGAGGTGAAGAATAGATTTAAGTGATTAGACTTGACGGACAGAGTGCCTGAAGAATGATGGACTGAGGTTCATAACATTGTACAGGAGGCAACAATTAGAACCATCCCAAAGAAAAAGAAATGCAACAAAGTGAAGTGGTTGCCTGATGAGATTCTACAAATAGCTGAAGAAAGAAGGAAGGCAAAAAGCAAAGGTGAAAGGGAAAGATTCACTCAACTGTGCAGAATTCCAGAGAACAGCAAGGAGAGATAAGGAGGCCTTCTTAAATGAACAATGCAAAGTAATAGAGGAAAACAAAAGAAGGGGAAGGACTAGAGATCTTTTCAAGAAAATTGGGAAAATTAAGGGAACGTATCAAGCAAAAATGGCCATGATAAAGGACAAAAATGGTAGGAACCTAACAGATGCAGAAGAGATTAGGAAAAGATGGCAAGAAATACACAGAACTCTACAAAAAGGAACTTTAATGTCCCTGACAATTACAATGGTGTGATCATTGACCTCAAGCCAGACATTCTAGAGAGTTAAGTCAAGTGAGCCCTAGAATGTATTACTAACAACAAAGCTAGTGGAGATAATATTATTCCAGTTGAACTATTTAAAGCCCTATAAGAAGATGCCATTAAAATGTTGCACTCAGTATGCCAGCAGATTTGGAAAATGCAACAGAAAAATGTCTACTTCTGTTTCATTGACTACACCAAAGCCTTTGATTGTGTGGACCACAATAAACTGTTGCAAGTCCTTAAAGAGATGGGAGTAGCAGACCACCTCATCTGTCTTCCGAGAAATCTGTAAGTGGGTCAAGAAGCGACAGTTAGGACAGGATATGGAACAACTGATTGGTTTAAAATAGGAAACGGAGCATGAGAAGCAGGACCATAGCCAGGATTCTAGATTGGGGGGGGGGGGGGATTTTTTCAGGAGGTGCAAAAAAAAATCTGGAGGAGCAACAATGTCACACTCACATATATAACATTGGTATCATGAGGTGGGATGGGTGGGAGGGCTGTTAGCTAAGGAGGGGTCCCCCCCAGCCCCTCTCTGACTACAGCCCTGACAACAAGGCTGTATATTGTCACCTTGCTTATTTAATTTATATGCAGAGGACATCATGCGTAATGCAGGGCTGGAAGAAGCACAGGCTGAGATTAAGATTGCTGGAAGAAATATCAACAACCTGAGATATGCAGATAACACTACCCTAATGGCAGAAAGTGAAGAAGACCTAAAGAGCCTTTTGATGAGGGTGAAAGAGGAGAGTGCAAAGGTTGGCCTGAAACTCAACATAAAAAACTCCCAAGATCAAGGCATCTGGCCCCATCACTCCCTGACAAATAGAAGAGAAGAAATGAAAGCAGTGACAGACTTCACCTTTTTGGTATCTAAAATCACCGCAGATGGTGACTGCAGCCATGAAATAAAAAGACTCTTATTTCTTGGGAGACAAGCTATGGCAAACCTAGGCGGCATAATAAAAAGTAGAGACATCACCCTGCCAACAAAAGTCCGCATAGTTAAAGCAATAGTCTTCCTATTAGTAATGTATGGCTATGAGAGTTGGACCATAAGGAAGGCTGAGCACAGAAGAATAGACACCTTTAAACTGTTGTGCTGGAGGAGACTCTTGAGAGTCCCCTGGACTGCAAAGAGATCAAATCAGTCAATCCTGAAGGAAATCAACTCTGACTGCTCATTGGAAGGACAAATACTGAAGCTGAAGCCAAAGTACTTTGGCTACCAAATGAGAAGATAGGACTCACCGGAGAAGGCGCTGAGGCTAGGAAAGATCGAAGGCAAAAGGAGAAGGGGACAGCACAGGATGAGGTGGCTAGATGGCTAGTGGCTGTAGATCTGGATAGACTATGGAGGATGGCAGATGACAGAGGAGTCTGGCATTCGGTGTTCCATGGGGTCGTAAAGGGTCAGACTCAACTGTGCGACTGAACAACAACAACAACAACTGAAGTCCACAGGGAAGGGTGATGGTCCCCAAGTGGATTAAATCCCATTTGAATCCATCTTGATGGACAGCAGCAGCTTCATCTATGCTGCCCTGCAGCAGATAAGAACTGTGTATGCCAAAAGGGCTCAGGACCAGAAAGTGACTCATGGATCAGTGGTACAGAAGGCAGATGAAAGGCCATTGCATTATATTGTTCCCAGGATAGTCTTCATGGCTGATCACCATGATGATCGCTTATATCAGTGATGGCTAACCTTGGCACTCCAGCTGTTCTTGAACTTCAATTCCCAGAAGCCCCGATCAGCAGGAGTGCTGACTTAGGCTTCTGGGAATTGAAGTCCAAGAACATCTGGAGTGCCAAGGTTCGCCACCACTGGCCTATGTTCAGATGATGATGATGATGAAGAAGATACCTGAAAGACTTTCTATGGGGAAAAACAATTAAAAGCTTTGCAGCTTTCAAACTTGTTTTCACATGAATTTTGTTAGACTAATCTTATTCAGATGAGGGAGTGTAAAATTTCAGGCATACCCTGTTTCCCCGAATATAGGACCTCCTCCCATAATAGGACACCCCCCCTTTTTTTCCCTGCCTTTGAAATATAAGGCCCCATCCAAAAATAAGACCTCCTTACCTCCTGGCCGTAAGGCGGCCGGCGTGGCCCATAAGAAAGCCTGCCGCATCGGAGTCTCGATTGCCTCCCCGCTCACAACCAAGGGAAGTTTCCCCTGGTGAGAGCGGGATTGAGACTCCGATGCGGCAGGCCTTCTTATGGGCCATGCCGGCCGCCTCACAGCTGAGGCCAGTCTCGATCGTGCTTCCCCACTCACAACCAAGGGATGCTTCCCTTGGTTGTGAGTGGGGAAGTGTGATTGAGACTGGTATTCTTCATGGAAAAATAAGACATCCCCTGAAAATAAGACCTTGTGCTAATTTTGGAGTTTTTAAAAATATAAGACAGTGTCTTATATTCGGGGAAACACGGTATATATGGTACATATAGTGGGAGTTGGGATTGTAGAAAGTGAAGTCAGGGAGAATTAAAAACAGAACACATTAGCAGAACTACAGTATATTATTAACACTGGACAGTCACAAAACATTTGCTCATAAAACAAACATCCTGGCACCAGGTAGCTCAGTTAACAAATGGAGCATGATAAGAATCTATTGCCCTGATTGAAACTTCAGGTGATAGAGAACCTCCTAATGATTTGTAACTCAGCAGTCTCACTTTCTAAGATTAAATATGCAATATGTTTATGCAAGCTAAATAAGCTAGAGATAGGTCTGGATGTTGCAAATGTCACTGAATCTTATGGCTTTTACTGACATTCTCCTGTCAAATTTCACTGACAGCAGGAAGGTATAGTTGCTCCAGGTGAGCTAAGAAGGTTAGTAATTCAACCTCCTGACCTCATCTTGCCTTCCGTGGTGTGTAGGATTGCCCTTGTAAATGCTGAAGCCCAGTGTTTTCTATCTTTAATGACCAACTAATTGGTAAATGGGATATAGTATATGGATAACATGCAATGTGGTATATGCCCTTCTGTTTAAAACTTTTATTTCCTTTGGGATGAAAAAGATTTCTATACTCATTCCTGTCCACAGCAGCCAGTAGGGGCGATTCTGAAGGCAGCAATTATTTATACACATTTTCAAATATATTTTTAGGAATCCTTGTAGCATGTCTGAATATGTTTCATCTTGTTCTTTTTTTTAAAGCAAATTTCTTTGTAAAACCTATCTAAATTTATTTCTTCCCTTCAGCTAAAATTGTTAACTTACACTGTAAAACCAGTTGTACAAATAATAATGAGAGTTCCTTTTTATATTGTATGCAGTTGTTTAAGAATTCTGCATCGGAAATGTAAAAATGTTTATATAACCATCTTAAACTTATGACTGCAGTGGAGAGAACTAATATAATTCTATCAACTCTATTTAAACTGAATGGTTAATTCCAAGTCAATCATTAGCTGATTAGAAATAAAGTTAGTTCTACATTTGTTTTTGCAGTCACACAATTGGATAAATCCTGGAAGAGAGGATTCAGTCCAGATTCCTCCAAAGCAGTATCTTTTAAATAAGTTGGATGGACTACAATTTGCATTATCCCCAGACAGAACAACCTCATTTAGAGGGCACCAGATCAGGGGATACTGTCCTAAAATAAGGTTGAACTTGCAGAGGCCTATTATTCAACTATTAAAACAGAGCTAATGACTTGACCTCTTGCTGATCAATTCCATGAATGCTCCTACTCAGAAGGTTCCTAGCATTAGCAATTAAAAGACATTTTGTGGCTATTCTGTCTTTCCCATCTTTACAGATTTTCCATGACAAGAAGATGGAAGAAACAGAGGAAAAGTACAAAAGGCTAACAATGGCAGATGTCATTGTTTGCACTTTCTGAAAAAAATGAATAAGGCAGGATAATTGCAAAAGAGCAGCCTCATCTGGAAGATGAAACAGATTAAAGTTTCAGACTGTTTTGTCTTTTTCGTGTTCAGGGAATGAAGAAGCAGACGAGTGAAGTAGTGAAATTCAGCTCTTTAATAGTGGGGTTTGAACACAGTTTGGATGGGGCAAAACTCGGACTTATATACACTATAAACAGTAACAGTAACAATAATACAGCAAGCCCATTGACTAACAGAGTGTGCACATTTTCGATCCACTTATTTGCATAAGAATAGATACATGAGAAAAGATACATTCTGCTCCTATAAACAGTAACAATAATACAACAAGCCCATTGGCTAACAGAGTGTGCACATTTTCGATCCACTTATTTGCATAAGAATAGATACATGAGAAAAGATACATTCTGCTCCTATAAACAGTAACAATAATACAACAAGCCCATTGGCTAACAGAGTGTGCACATTTTCAATCCACTTATTTGCATAAGAATAGATACATGAGAAAAGATACATTCTACTCCTGTCAGAAAACACAGTTAACATACATAACATTCTTCCCCCCTAAGTAAAAACAAAATCCTTTAACCAGGATGGCGGTCTAGTTTCCCTTCTGAGTTGGACGCTTGGCTGAGCCAGCTCAGGGGCTCGTAGGATGGGCGACCCGACTGGAGTGAGGGATTGACTAGAGGGAGAGGATTGTAAACCCGAATTAAAGCCCTGTTTGTCAGATGGAGGAGCAGGGGATCGCTCAAAACCAAAATCTAATTCTGTGGATGAATAAGACAACTCAGGGTCCCTCCTGTGTGTACTAAGAGTGGAGGGCGACTCCAAACAAAATTGGTCATCATCAATAAAGGAATCCAGAGTGCTAGGCTGGACAGTATAGGGGTACACATGGCCTGAATAGGGGAGTATTCCACAAATTCCCCTTGAAATCGGTTCCTAGAAGACACTTCTGGGTCAATGTTGGCTGGCTGCTGACTATTACCTCTGCCCCCTGGGTTTAAACAGGTGGGGGCCAACCCTAGCGTTGAGTGTCTGTATTCGTCTTGTGGGTCCAGTACTCTGGGTCTCAATTGATCCACGTGCCTCCTCCAGATCAGAACAGTGGTTGTTTCGATTCTGTAAGAAACAGGACCAGTCTGATCGATCACAAACCCAGGCACCCACGTAGGACCACCAGCTGCATAATTGCAGCAATGTACAGGGTCTCCAGACGAGAAACCCTTCTGGTGTTGGATTGCTATATTTGTGCCTTTGTCCTCTACCCTAGAGGGATCCAGTCTGTCCAGCAAGGATGACAGTTTCCTTCGATGGAGCAATTCAGCAGGGGACAGCCTTGAGGCAAGGGGGGTGAGCCTATATGTGAAAAGAAACTGGCATAACTGGAGCTCCAAATCCCCTTCACCCATACGTCAAAGCGCGTCTTTAGTTGTGCACACCTGCCGCTCTACCTGGCCATTGGTGGCTGGGTGGAATGGGGCGGCAGTGATGTGCCTAATTGCATTCCTTTCCATGAAGGATTAGAATTCTGCAGATGTGAACATGGATGCGTTGTTGGACACCAGCACATCTGGAAGTCCAAATGCTGCAAACAGCCTTCTTAGGTGCATTATCATGGTGGCTGAAGTGGTATTAGGCACCCTAATCACTTTCAGCCACTTAGAGAATGAATCCACAACCAACAAAAATAGGGCACCCCTAAATGGACCTGCAAAATCTATGTGCAACCTGGACCACGGGCCCCGAGCAGAATCCCATTCCCGAGAGGGAAGGTGGGATTGCTCTGGGCAAGAGGATTGACAACTGGCACAAGTGCCGACCATTTGTTCTATGTCTTGATCCAGCTGAGGCCACCAAAAGTAGCTATGGGCAAGGGCTTTGGAACGGAAAATTCCCGGGTGACTTGTGTGAAGTAGATGTAAAACCTTTTTCCTGAGAGTGACAGGAATGACCACCCACTGGCCCCATAGAAGGCAACCTCATTCCACTGACAGTTCCAAACGCTTGCGGTGGAATGTTCTGAATTCCTCGGCTAGAGGAGAGACAGGCCAGCCTTTTTGTACCCAAGACATTACTTTAGTCAATGGTACATCCTTGGCCGTAACCTTGGCTATATCTGACGGGACGACTAGGGCGAATCGAAAGCCTCAATCATAAGGACCTGGTGGTCGCTTTCGATGTCGCAATCGGCTTCCCCGACCCCTGGTTGCAATTCGGCTTTACATTTTGGCCTGGGTGCATTTCACATGGCCACCACCTTGGAGTCAGAGGGCATGATACCTTGGGGTGTCATTCAGTACCCAAGGAACTCCACTTCCTATGCACTGGCACTAGGATGCCCTGCCCCACCAGTTTGTCCAGCTTGGCTTCTATCTTCTCCTTTAAAGCAAATAGTACCCGGCATGGCTTCATCCGGATGGGCCGGATGGTTGGGTCAAGCTCAAAGTCCACAGGGGGTCCTTTGTATAACCCTAAACCCTTTTTGAACACCTCAGGATGTGCAGCACAAACGTCCCGGATTGGGTCAGCGTCTATTGCGTGAATGCCAGAAAGCCGGATTCCCAGGGGCCTAAACTATTGGGTCCCAATAAGACAGTTAGTGCCCTGCTTAACTACAACCAATGGCAAGGAGGTGCGAATGTTTTTGAATTTGACCAAGAAATTCAGCTCTTTAATAGTGGGGTTTGAACACAGTTTGGATGGGGCAAAACTCGGACTTATATACACTATAAACAGGAACAGTAACAATAATACAACAAGCCCATTGGCTAACAGAGTGTGCACATTTTCAATCCACTTATTTGCATAAAAATAAATACATGAGAAAAGATACATTCCGCTCCTACAACAAGCACATTGGCTAACAGAGTGTGCACATTTTCAATCCACTTATTTACATAAGAATAGATACATGAGAAAAGATACATTCCGCTCCTGTCAGAAAACACAGTTAACATACATAACAGTCTTCCAAGCCCATTTTGTCAGTGGCACCTTTCTCAGTAACAAAGATATTGGCATTTAACATCTTCGCACCACAGATTACCATGTTGTCTTCAGTCATCTATGCTCCCTGATCTGTGGGATTGTGGGCAGGGAGTTTGGACTTTGAAATGCAAAGGCCAGTGGTTGTGTAAATAGGATTTAAAACTAATTGGTTTATTGCTCAACATACACAGTGCTTCAGAAAATATAAATTCTCAAAAACAAAAATAAATGTATTGATTGTAAATCAGTGCAAATGATAGCATGACTGTTGTCTTTGTGCATGAAGGTACTATAGATACTGTATTTGCTTAGTACTTTCATTCAATACTATGACTTGGTAGAATTCATTCAATCATTCATTGCACTTATAAATGGCCCATCTAGTACGGTGCTACTCTGAGTGGTGTAAAACCAATATTAAATCAAACTTATTCTGAAGATATTACAAAACACACCATGTCAAATTATAAACAAAGCACAGTTAACATATATAAATCAAAACATTAAACTACAACAGTGTTAAAATACATCAGACAACCAACATGTTCTGCCACCCGGAGGAACCTCTGGAGAAACTTCCCCAAATAGATCCAGTTTTAAATGTACAGTATGGAGACCTTCTGTGAAATTTATGCACAACACAAGTATAGATTTTTCAACAAGACATGGCTTAATCCCACATGGGTTGATTGTTCTGGGTTCCAGTGAAGGTAGACAGGTACAAATTCTCAGGATCTTGACCTGGTCTCTGCATGCACTTCTGCAAGTACAAAATCATGCCACTGTAGGGGAGGAATCATTTGTGGCACCAAAGTTATCTTGGGTCATCTCTGCCTGAAACGGTTTGAGAAAGCCCACTTACGTAGAATATAGGACCTGTTCTTGTCACTTTGCACCTGAAAGGTAAGAAGAATACCGGGGAAGGCAATGAAAGGGCTATCAAGGCAAAGTGATGGATGTTTTAAGACAAGAATCCTTCTTCTTTCCTGTGACGAATGTGCGGAGGGACCAAAACCTGTTGGGTTCTGCATGCTGTTATGAACTAGTGATACTTATTAAATCAATTTCTTCATTGTAATAAAACACAGTAATAAAACAGTATAATGTTTAGGAGAGAGAAAGGTAATACCTGCACTCTGTTTTTGACATCACTATAACGATAGCTACCTGTGATGTCAAATTTTGGCAGGCTGTCAACCAGCAAAAGAAGGTTCTCGAAGATTACATACCTTGTTTTAAAATAGAATTGTGGCCCAACATGGTTCTTTTTTTTAATAAGCTCATGTGATCTGTAGAACTTGCTTTTTAGGAAACACATGACTTATTTTGATACCATTATTGTCAACTGTAAACAAACATGCAGTTTTTTTTGTTTTTTTTGCTATTTGTGTCAACAAAATTTGGTGTCATGCTATAGCTTCCCAGTCCATGGCTTGAGTGTCCACTTAAAAAAGGGTGGGCGTAAGGTTTGCTTAGGAAGCAGCCGCTTCCTACCTCAGAAGGACAGTGTGAAAGTACTGCTAACTTTTGTGGCTTACTCAGATTGGGATCCACTGACTAAAACAAACAAAACTACAACTATCCCTCAAGTAGGAGCCATGTTAAGATTGAAAGCATTTGCTTTATTTTATGAATGAATATTTCCCAAATCTAGAAAGGACATCAAGGGAAAGTTGGATGCTGCTGCTGAAAGATGCTTGAAGTTCTATTGAGTAATGATGCCTAACCAAGCCCCTGTTCTTACTGGGTCTTCTCTTGGTAAAGGCCAGTAGATCTGGACTTCTAGGCTCTGCTAATGGAAGTCACTGGAAACACTTTTTGGTAGTGATACACAACTAGCTACTGTTCTTGGAGAATCTTTGCAGGGACTGCAGATAGAGAGGTCCATAGGATTGCTGGGGTGTGTGTGAAGGCTGTACAAATTAACCTTTCTGAATTCATTGATGTTTTCTATTTTTCAGTACAGTTCAAGCAATAGACCTCTCCCCACCCCCTCCCTCTCTATCCAGACAGCCTCACAATTTCTACACATACCTAATGAGTACTAGTGATGATGATGCTTCTTCTTTCGTATCCCTATCAAACCCTGGACTGCCAAAATGAAGCCACTTTCTTGGCTTTATCGTTGGCCAAACTTAAGTCCTCGTTGGTACATGTTTCTCGCAGTAATTGGCATCGCTGGCCAAACCTACGTCCTCATCAGTACATGTTTCTGGCAATAATTGGCAGACAAGTAAATGAGCTAGATTTTGTATCTCTCCACATTCACACAGCGTGTTGTTGTCTGCCAGCAGTCCCTACTTGAGCATGTTGGTCTTGCATTTAGAGACTGCAACCCTCAGCCTATTTATGGTCCTCCAATTGACATAAGGGAGGTTGAGTTCCTGAGCTATATCTTCCTTTAATGTTGTTCCTTGTTCAGTGAGCTCATACCAAAGGAGCTAGTGGTGCTTAAGGTGGCATAGCAATCAGGCACTAAGAATAAGGAGAAAGCCTATAGACAAAGTATGCCTAACTCTGGCTTCAGTGTACCATTGCGTGAACAGTAACAGTGAAGCCTGAATTAAAATGACACAAATTATTCCAGTGCAAGTAAAATGCTGATACTCCACCCAGCCTGCTTGTTTTGAATCTACTGTGCAAATCTCAGGAATGCAACTTGAAGCAGTAGGTGTGAGGGACAACATTCCAACGGGATTATTCTCATTGCCTTTCATCCCTAGCTTTTGAGTTGGAACATGGCTCTGAATATCTTATTTTGTACTCTGTGCTTCCTTATGGTGAAGGAACATATAACTTCTAAATCATAAGACCTTGCCACTTTCCACCTAAATAAGAACAAGACAAAAATAATGGCTCCTCAGTCATGACATACGGCATTCTTGGCATGACACTGAGTTTCAATCTGTGGACCATCGGACATTTTGGCCATTAAATCCTAGAAGACCTGACCAGTGGTCAGGTTTGATGGAGCTTCTAGGAACTGTACACCTGTTTTAAGAGATCAATAAGGCACAGAAGGGGGCAACATTATTATGTTTTATATTGTTTTTTAATTGTTGCTGAGCAGCCAGCGAGGTCTTTGCTGGACTGTGTACACCATCCAGAGTCTACTCATTGGGGTGGTATATAAATCTACTGTAAACAAACAAACAAACAAAAGTCCAGAGCATTGAGAGGATCAGCCTGCACAGCATCAGCCTACCCAACTCTTCTCAAATGGCTAAGAGCTATAGCATGATTTCTGCTCAGGAGACCTGGGTTTGAATGTTCACTGAACCACTGGCATGCATAGTGGTGCGTAGCACTGTTAAAACTACTTCTTAGATATCTTACTTATTTTGAAAGCCATGTTATGGCTGCTGTAAGTCAGTTCCCATTTGACAGCAAGTAACACACAAGTGCTGCAGCCCAGTGGTACAGTCCACACTTTGCTTGCAAAAGGCCTCAGGTTCAGTTGCTGGCCTTTCCAGAAAAGAATGGAAAAGGCGGTTGTCTGGAAACTTTGAGAGCTGATGGTAGTATAAAAAACCTGACCTACATAGATGGATAACATGACCTTTTAGAATGGGACTGTAGTTCTGTGCCAAAGCACAGACTTTGCATGTAGAAGGTCCCAGTTCTGATCCCTGATATCTTCAAGGAAGGTTAGGAAAAATGTCTGGGGATCTGGTGGTGCCACGCAGAGTCAATTATATTGAACCAGGTTCATCAGTGGTGTGATTGTGAATAAGACAGCATCTTGTGACCAAATATAAGATACAAAGTACTGTACAGTGGTACCTCATACAATGATTTTAATCCGTTCCACGGGGCTCGTTGTTGTACGAAACAATTGCTATACATGCATGCATGCATGCATCGTATAGCAATTTCCCCTATAGGATGCATCGTACAATGATTTTTTTTTTGCTAAGTGGTTTTTCCCATTGAAAAATTGTTGCATGATTTTTTTCCATAGGGAAAATTGTTATGCGGGATGCCATTTTTTCCAAAACCTAATTGTTATGTGATTTCATTGCTATATGGGGCGATTGTTGTATGAGGTTCCACTGTATTTGCATTTCTACAGAAGGAAGCTGGGCAAACCCTGAGAAATCTTCAGAAAGATGACTGGAATAGGTCATATGGTGCTGCCAACCTAATTTTTATAAAAATTTCCAGAGCAGAATGTTTGTTTGGCTATGCCAGGGGTGGCCAAACTATGGCCCATGAGCTAGCCCAGGCCCGTGGTGCTAAATCATCCAGCCCAGGCCACTCTCGCTTCTATCAGAAGTGGAAATAAAATGCTCCCACACATGTGTAAACACTGCCATAAATGCACCCATGGCTGTCTTAAATGTGTTTGCAACAGCCACAGATGTGTTTTATAGCAGGAGGAATGATGTGACCAGCCTGCTCAACCATGTGACTGGCCCGTGGCACAAAAAGTTTGGCCACCCCTAGCTACGCTATAAGAAGAGTCTGCTATTATGTTAAATTGCCTTTTACTTGATCTCACCCAGTCTTGAAAGGATCTGTATCTAACGAATGAAGCTATAGGCTGAGTGATATGTAGTTCCCAAGCGATATAGGTGAGTTGTGAAAAATCCTGCCTTGAAGCAGGAATTGGGCTAGATTAGCCTTCCCTAATGTGGTGCTGCAGCTCCCTGGTGCTTAGTGGGTAAAAGCACTGTGCTTGGAGACTGAAAGGATGGGGTTTGATTTCCTGAGAGCTGCACGATAGGGGACATGAAAGGAGCCTTATTGGGGCATCTCCTGCAAAAATCCTTTCAACCCAGAGTAATCTCTGACACGAAAATACACATCTGGTGCTCTTCAGATGTTTCAGACATTTCCTGCCACACCTGACCATCACATTGACTGGAGCTGTAAAGAATTTAGGTCCAAAAACATCTGGAGGATACCACATATAGGGAGGATGACTTTGATGATCTTCAGTCTTTGGCTAATAAGAAAATAGTAGAAGCAGAAATCATAAACTTAATGGAATGACATATAAACCTCTCTGTAAGGGGGGAAATGATACAATTTAAAAAAAGAGCAATTCCAAGCTAAGCACTCCTTTAATGTGCATCAGCAAGTAAGCACATCATTTATGACAGCTGCAGGAAATCATGATAGATTCATGAGACCCTTAAGGAAAATGAAGAAACAGAGTATTGAATGTACAGTGAGCACTGAGTCCCCATTACAGCTGAGTGTTTTGTTAGTGTGGTTCATTAGATTACATTTTTTCATGCACTGTTGAATGAAGGCAATGCCTTATCGTAAGATTTGCACATTTTAATATGTGGCAAGATGTGATCAAGGTGTGTGTGCTAATGTAGCTACAGAGGTGGACTAAACTGATATCACAGGCACAACATTCCTTAGTTCACCAAAGTTAAAAGTGAGTCCATAAAGAACAAATTAAGATATGCATGAACAATGAGTTTGTACAAAATCTGACACATACTGAAGAAGTCTGTGATTGTGTCAGCATGGTACATATGTTTTGTGTTGTGTGCTGGAGAGGCTAATAAGCTGTTGAAAGTGCATTTGGATGCTGCACAGTGAATATATATTTGTAGGCTTAGAGAGGAACAGCAATGCAGTTGTGTCATCATTTAATAACCTGTCAGACTTTCCAAAGATCAAGCTGCTCCATATTTATTTGTCAAAATGACTAGGGTTGCATGAGTTATATGTTCAGAAATTCCAAATAATCAGGACGGATTGAATATATGTCTAGAATTGCTTAGATTTTTTTGGGAAGAAAAATGTGATCGGTCAATCCCTCAATCAGGGCCATAAATAATTGTTTTTATTATTATGTGCCATTAAGTTGCCTCTGACTTATGATGACTCTATGAATAAGTGACCTCCAGAATGTCTTATTAATTGTGGCCCTGGTCAGCAATTGCAAAGTCAAGGCCACAGCTTCCTTTATTGAGTCAATTCATCTCATATTTTGTCTTCTTCTTTTCCTGCTACCTACACTCTTCTTAGCAGTAATGACTTTTCCAGCAGGTTTGTCTTCAAATGATGTGCCTCAAGTACAACAGTTTTATTATTTTTGCTTCTAGAGAGAGTTCAGGCTCAATTTAATCTAAAGTTCAACTTGTTTGTATTTCTGGTTGCCCAGTATATCTACAAAGTCCTCCTCCAACACCATATTTCAAATACAGTAAAACCCCTACTTACAAAAAAAGTCCATTCCGTAGGCTTTTGCTTAAATCATTTTTTATGTAACTCGAAGCAATCCGATAGGAAAAAGAATCTTTATGTAACTTGAAGCAAACCCATAGGAAATCGTGCAAATCGGGACATGGTTTAACATAAAATCATTATGTAAGTTGAATTTAATGTAACTCAAGGCATATGTAAGTCAGGGTTTTACTGTAAATCAAACTTTTCCTATATTTCTGGCAGTCCAGTATGTTGACAAAGCTCTACTCTAACACCAAATTTGCTAACCCTTCCACCAACAACATTTATAATTTTAATTTTAAAATATGAAAAAATGCTAGTTTCTAAAGTAACAATCAATGCTTCATGGCATTTTAATTGGTTATATTAGGGAGTAATATTTTTACTGTGTCATATTGGTCCATTCTAGTGATTTTTTTAGTGATTTAAAAATGTGATGTCAGCAGTTTTATCAACTTGTAATTAATTTTATAGATTTTTCTAATGTTTCAACACCAGCAAATTAATATTCTTCAATGATTTAATACAGTAGTTGCCAGGTTAATGAATGTTACCAAGCTGCGCTCCATATATTGGATTTCTGTTCACCCTCACTATTGGCAACGCTGTCCAGGATGGATGGGAATTTGAGTCCAACAGCATCTGGAAGGCATACATTCTCCACATCTGCTTTTGCACAATATACAGGAACTGCCTTTTGAGTAAATTATCAATTCCATTTGATTCCTGGAATTTTTTTAGTTGTATATATCAATACTGAAAGATGATGAGCAATATGTACAATATTATCTGGTATAATAATGGAGAGATGTAGGTATGTACTCTTTGTAACTGAAATATAAGATGAGAAACAAATGTAGAGACTACTGCGCCTTAATCTGAAATTGTTTTTGTATCCTGGCGTGGTGATGAAGGGACATGAAAAGTCACTTAATAGCATGATTTTGTAATACAAGGACAGCAAAGAACAAAAAAAGATTTGGTCCCAAGAACCCTGAGTTTGTGATCTGAGAATTTTCTCTCTCTGCTTAAAACAGTTGTATTTGATCTTTATCACAGTGAAAACTGTCTGATTGCCAACACTGTCTGTGTTTTTGATCATCCAGTTTTCAGTGCAGTGTAACTTGCTTGCCCAGAATTTTTATACTAAGTAGGTCATAAAGATATATAATTAATTGTAAACAGAGCACTTTTGCCCTGCAGTCAAACTCAGAAAGGTACAGTATTTTAAAGAAATGAAGACTATGCAAATCTTGGACCACAGCAAATGCCTCGTTATTTGTCTCTGTAGTTAGTTGCCTAATTTTGGTACTATCCAGCTTGGTGCTTTTTTCTGCTTATTCAGGATTCTCATTGAGTTCATTGGACCTTATTCTCAAGTATATGAGTATAGGACTGTGGCCTAACTATACTGCTAGTTTGGCAACTGTTACACAGATAATTAGCTGCCCAGTTATCAGGACCCTTAGGTTCCTGTAGAATCCCTTTTATCATCAGGAAGCCATGGGGTGTGTGGAACAGAAGTGGCAAGTCTTTCTCCCTCAGTTTAATTACCAAAAAGTGCTGCCACCAGTAAAGTCATTCCAGCAGTGGTGATTTTGTGGAATTAAAGACTTTCTCTCATTTCATCAAAGGCAATCTCGAGTTCTCTTCCTCCAATTCCCCTGGACCTTTCATCTTCTACATCTTCTGCTTTTCTCAAATCTCCTCCTCTACCACCTCAACCAACGCCTCTTCCAGGAATTCTCAACCTGTGGCCTGCAGGCTGGATGCAGCCCATGTCACCATTTAATGTGCCTCCCCCACAGCCTCACCACACCAGGAAGTGCCATGTGGTGGAAGAAGGGCAAAATGGCCATCCAGCCCCCTAAAGTTGTCTGAGGGAGCGTGACCCAGCCCCGGCTTAAAAAGGTTGAGAACACCTGATCTATTCTATCATCCCCAATCCCCAGCACTCTTTATCAGTCTACCTTGCATGATGCCAGTGATGCACTGCAGCAGGTTCTGTCAGGTTCTGCAGAACCGGTAGCGGAAATTCCCTCAGGCCATGCCCACTCTGTAGACCATGCCCAACTCCATAGCCCATAATGCAGGATGTTTGGCCACGCCCACAGATTTGGCCAGCCCACAGAGTAGGTAGTAAATTTTTTTGCAGTGCATCACTGCTTGCATCCCATCCCTCCTGGGTTCTCAAACTTGCTATACCTTTCTGGACTGCCACTGCTGTCTCCAACATTTCTCTCCTCTGTCTCCTCAAGGGGAGAAGCCCATGCCCCCACAGTGTATTCTGTTTTCACTGGACTATTGGACTATTAACCCCTTAGGGTTCCTCTGACATATTTGGCCTCACTCTTCTCTTTTAGATTACTGCATGGATCCTTATTCCTTCTTCAGTGTACTATTTTCGCTTTCTCTTAATTTTGTCCTGATCAGAAAGTATGATCTCCGTTTGATTTTTATTATTCTCAATCTAGGTTTTTGTTTGATTCCTTGGATCTTCTAAAAGAAATATCTTTTTAATTTGTTGCTGCTCTTCTATTTTTGTTGTTCTTGTTGTCATAGTATTTTTTCTTTCTTTTTAAATGTTGTATTCAGTTGCATTCTGAACCTGCTTCTGAACCTGCTTCTGAAGCAGTCTTTAAGGTGTCACAATGTTTTTTGTCATTTTTTGCTGTTTTGTTTTGTTTACTCTCTGATATGTAACTTTTCACTTTTGCTTCCCACGTTTCCCTTACAAATTTAAGTACTTCTTCCATTCTTAATCTAAGCTTTTCCTAGCTTTTGACTACAGGAATTGTTTTTTGCATAATTTCCTAATATCTCTGGTTTCACTCCACAGTTCATGGTCACTTGATCTTAGTACTGTAATGCACATCACATCTTTATGTGATATTTAAATTCATCAGATATGTTATTTAAATTATATTTCGGCACTATGATACTTTTAGTGTTCTTTTTCAGCATTGCTCAACTTTTTTATATTAACAATTTATGGTGAGTGCCACAGTTTGCTCCTGGTTTTGTTTTGGCAGAGAAAATACAATTTCTCCCTCTCCTAATTCCAATTGTGTATTCTATTTGATTTCAGATTGGCCATTTGGTGATGCCCATATATATATATATAGTCATCTGTTTGGTTGCTTGAAGTATGTATTTGGAATAACAGATTGTTGACTTTGCAGAACTGTATATTTGCACAGAAACTCCTACTTTTGCATGCCAGTCATGCATGATTGTCAGAATCTCTTGGTTTGGTGTGTAATCAATTTCCCCTGGACGCTTTCATAAAAGCTTTTAATTTCATATTCTTCAGCAAACTTTTTCTATTGCATCTTGATAAATAATGTGTTATAGCCTCTAACTGCCTCTCCTACATCTTTTCTCAGCATTAAAGTCACACCTACCCCCCCTAAGTTTGTCATTTCCAAAGCAAAACTCTTAGTAATTGTCTGACTGAAACTGTCCCATCCAAGTCCAGTTAGTTCACTCACACCAAGTACTACAAATATTAAGTGTTCTGTTTCTTGCTTTATAGTCAAATTTACCTTGATTCCTACTTCTCGCATTCTGTGTCCCAATAATATGTGTCATGCAGTATCGGATTTCCCTTGTTTCATTTTGGACTAGAATAGGTTGCCCGGCGTTGCCAGCCTATTATAAACTGTGTTTAGATGTTTTTTGGGGGGGTTTTGAGTAAAAAATAAACAGAAGATGCTACAAATGTTTATTATTTTTTAAACGTTTTTTTTAATTCTGTAAACTTTTGATTTATTCTTATTTTTGAGTTGTTTTTACTCTTGTGGCCTCTAGGTGTGGCAGCTAGCAAGAGGGCTGCTTTGAATCTTTTTGACTTGTTTCTAATCTTCCGGCCTGCAGGTGGGGCTGTTAGTAATAGTGTTGGATTCTTTTTTTTGTTTCACTTGTTTTTTCTCTCCTGGCCTTTAGGTGGGGCTTCTTCCGGTAAGTAGTCTTTGTTTTTTCATTTCTGTTCTGGTCTCGTGGAGGGAGGATGTGCTGGTGAGTTCTCTGGTTTTCTTTCTACTGGGTTTTTTCTTTGTTTTGTTTTTGTGGTGGTGGGCTGGGAGGTGTTTCTGTTTGTTCTTTTGTAGTTTGGTTGGGTTTTAAATTTGTTTAATTGGTTTGTTTATTTCTGGTTTGTTTCATTTTTGTGATTTTGTTGGTGTTTATTTGTATAATTTGTGTTAGTTGTGTTGTTAGAGTTAGGTATTCTTGTGTTGTAGTTAGGTGTTTTTTCTGTGCTTTTCTGATATTGTGGATGTTTTTGTTTGTGGATTTTGTTGTTTACTTTTTTGTTTATTAATGCATTTTATTTATTTATTTATTTGTGTTTTATTAATTTTGTGTTTGCCGTTTTTGGTAAATGTTTGGTTTTGTTGTTGTTGTGTGTTTTTACATGAAGAACGGGCTGCCTGTCAGTTCCTCTTTTCCCCATTGCTGCTTCGAATTTTGGTTTCGATGCAGCAATGGGGAAAAGGAGGAGCCGGCAGTCAGCTCGCTCTTTGTCCAGTAAGGTTTGTTAGGTAGGTCGGGGGAGAAGGAGGCAGAAAAGAGCTATCTGCCTGATGATGGTTCTCTCCTCTCTGTCTCTTTTTCTTCTGGCTTACCTAACCGGAGATTGGCAGGCAGCGATCCATAAGGGGTGGTGCTCTTCCTTGCGGATTGCTGGCTGCTGCTTTTGTATTACCTCCACTGCTATTTCGTGTTAGTTCTCAAAACAGTGGTGTCAGAAGTACAAAGGCAGCAGCCAGTCATTTGCCAGGGAGTGTGCTTCCCCTGACGAACTGCTGCCTGCTGGTGGTATTTTTTTCTACCCTGGCTCAACTGACCTTGACGCCGGCATTGGTCTCACTGTGTCTTCGGCGGGGTAGCGTGGAGGAGAGGGAGTCCCTCTTCTCCCCATTGCTCCGGGAAAGAAGGCCGGTGGGTGTCTTGACATGGTTTTTTTGGGTTTTGTTTTGCGAGGTCATGAGGCACTGCGTCCGCCTGTGGCGGACTTGCACTCCCCTTGTGGGAGGCTGGCGTGTTTTTATTTTTAGCACACTGGCTTTTTCAGCGTTCCGTGCGCTCGCGCCCTTCAGCCTGATTGGCTGAAGTGCTCACGGCGCACAGGACGCTGGGGCTTGGAGTTTTGTTTGTTTTGTTTGCGTTTGTGCGGCGGTTTTTTTCCTGCGGCTCAATTTCAATTGGGTGCACCGCGTTTCCCAACGTTCTTTTTGCTCGCGCCTCTCAGCCTGATTGGCTGAGGTGCGGCGCAGAGGACGTTGGGAATTGAAGTTGTTTCCCTTTGTTCGCGTTCGTGGGGCTCTTGCCTCACTGCCAGCTTCAGCAACCCTGCAGTACTCTGCGGGCTAGGTTCGGGCGAGTGCAGGAGGCTCGGTATGGGATAGTGTGGACGGGTGTGGAAGCATATGCTGAATTCCAACGGTTAACGTCTGGATTTATAGGTATAGATTGTCTTATAATGGGCTTTTCAAGGTAAGAAATATTCAGCAGTGGTTTACCAGTTCCTTCTACTGTGCAAGTTAATTTGAATACCACTGCCATTATCTGTGAAAGATGATCTGCCAGTGTTACCTTCAACTACAACATCCGCCTGGTAGTTGCCCTTCATAAATTTTCCACCCCATCATCATTGGAAAGATACATTCTTTTCTGCTGATGTGACCTTTATTCCTGAAGATGGCATCTCAGCTTTGACTGCTAGGAGTCCAGACTTGTAATAAATTCTAGCCTCCTGATGGCATTGCTTTTAGCTTCTCTGACACTTTCATATGATGTCATATGGCATGTGAACAGGCACTGCTTTAAAGATCATAATGAATCTGTTCAAGTCTAATTGGGCTGCTTATTTTCATAAGTTCTTTCCTGTTTTCCATTTGTCCTCATTAACAATACTGGATGTTTTCCCCCCTTCATTTTATCCTGATTAACTGTGTCTGACAGTTGTCATAATCAGAAGGAAACACACCAATAGTTTCTGTAAAACTCTATCTTGGAGGCAAGGAAATGCAGTTTCCCATGTAGAAGAGCCTGTGTTGTTGATGACGTCTGTTAACAGTTACCTTGATGGGCTATCATAGGTGATAACCGTATGTAAGGAAGCTTAATTATGGTTTAGATCAAATGGGAAGGGGAGGTAATTAGAAGTTCAAATCTGCAAAGCAACAGTAATGAGTACCCACCTTGTTGGGGGCAAACTATAGTTTGCATAATTACCTTGTGAGGTGCCCAAAGAATGCTTAGCACTAGGGTGTGGTGTATAACTGGAAACAACAACAACACTTTAATAGGGGCAGCAATGATTCCTTTGGTAACCCATGGAAACAAAACTTTCATGTTGTGAGATAACTAATACTGTAAATACTCAGTGATGCACTCCATTTTTTTTTACTACCACCTCTGTGGGTGGGGACTTTGGGGAGCTGGCAGAGCTGGCAGAGGGGACTTAAGGACTCCTTCCTTCTAGCAACAGCAATCTTTGAATTTGTGCTGGAAATAGGGTTGCAGGGAGGGGGAATTTCTTGTTTTACAACAGCCTTGATCTTTATGCTGAGTACAGAGGAGGAACACAATGTTTCCTTGTGTCCAGACTAGAGGTAGAAGCCTCCAGAGCTACCTTTGGTCCCAATGCTGGGAGAAAGCCAGGATAGAACTCAATAAAAGAAACATAAACTAGCAAAGAAGAACCTTTCAAGGCTGTTAAGTTGAGGTCTAAAATTAGTTACTGGTAACATTGCCTTCTCTGGTAAATCAGGCTGCAGTTTTGGGCCTTGTTTATTTATTTGCTTTTGTCAGCTGAGGACACACAAAACCACACTACTGCAAATTGTAATTGCTGCCATTAATAAAGGGTTCAGATCCCCTCCCATCACTTCTAGGAGTTAAATCTTGGGCTGGGCCTGTTGATTCTTGAGCATGCAGAAATGCATGTACTGTATATTGAAGGGTTATGTGGCACATTGCCATCCATATCATATACTGTACTTTAGTTGGAATATTTTTCAAACTTCTTCTTCCATGTCCAGGCCATACGTGAAACTGCCAAAATAAAGCAACCTTTAGGGAGTTTATTCTGTAGTTCCTTGTGCCTGACCTAGTGTGAGAAAGATTAGCTGGCACAAGGTGACTGTTGTCCAGGGTAATGCCCGATTGTGGTTCAGAAATACCACAATCTTCGAAGAGGTTCTTTCTGTGTACCCCATATTTGGGACTGTGACATTATTTTATTTATTTATTTTTCTGATTTATATTGCCGCCCAACTCTGAAGACTCTGGGCAGCTCACAGAAAATAAAACGAATCACATTTTAAAAACCAATAAAAAATCCATTAAAACTGCCACCAAAAATTACTCCGACTCCTACAGATTAAAAGAGATTAAAAGAGGGAGAGAGTGTTCTTATTAAATCAGCCAGCAGGCAGGGGTCACCACATAGCTGGTGCCCCACACCTGCTTTGCCAGCCAGGTTTTTAGCCCTTTCCTGAAAGACAGCAACTCCGTCTGGAGATGCATCTCAATTGGCAGGAGGTTCCATAGGGCCGGAGCAGACACTGAGAAGGCCCTCCTTCTGGTGCTAGAGAGATGAGCCTCCCTAGCAGATGGCACAATGAGAGAGCCTCTCTGGTCTGCTCTAGTGGGATGGACAGATGTTCTCAGGGTGATGCGGTCTCTTAAGTATCCTGGCCCACTACCATGTAGGGCTTTAAAGGTCATTACCAGCACCTTGAATTGCACCTGGAGGCATACTGGTAACAAGTGCAGCTCCTGAAGCAGTGGCGAGGCATAGCCATTTTACATTATTTATTTATTTATTTATTAGTTTAAATTTATATTGCCACTCACTCGCCATAGCGACTCAGGGCGGCTTTCAAACAATGCATTACATTACAATACAATATGTTGACAGGGGGCTCAGGGGGAGGGGCGGCGATGTCCTCAACCTGCTCTGGCTTCTTTTTCCCCTGGCCATTAGTGTGGGCTCAGGGGGAGGGGCGGCGATGTCCTCAACCTGCTCTGGCTTCTTCTTCCCCAGCCTTTGGTGTGGGCACAGGGGGAGGGGCAACGAAGTCCTCAACCTGCCCTGGCTTCTTTTTCCCCTGGCCATTAGTGTGGGCTCAGGGGGAGGGGCGGCGATGTCCTCAACCTGCCCTGGCTTCTTCTTCCCCAGCCTTTGGTGTGGGCACAGGGGGAGGGGTGGCGAAGTCCTCAACTGCCCTGGCTTCTTCTTCCCCTGGCCATTGGTGTGGGCTCAGGGGGAGGGGCGACGATGTCCTCAACCTGCCCTGGCTTCTTCTTCCCCAGCCTTTGGTGTGGGCACAGGGGGAGGGGCGGTGAAGTCCTCAATCTGCCCTGGCTTCTTCTTCCCCGGCCATTGGTGTGGGCTCAGGGGGAGGGGCGGCGATGTCCTCAACCTGCCCTGGCTTCTTCTTCCTCAGCCTTTGGTGTGGGCACAGGGGGAGGAGCGGTGAAGTCCTCAACCTGCTCTGGCTTCTTCTTCCCCAGCCTTTGGTGTGGGCACAGGGGGAGGGGCGGCGAAGTCCTCAACCTGCCCTGGCTTCTTCTTCCCCTGGCCATTGGTGTGGGCTCAGGGGGAGGGGCGACGATGTCCTCAACCTGCCCTGGCTTCTTCTTCCCCAGCCTTTGGTGTGGGCACAGGGGGAGGGGTGGTGAAGTCCTCAACCTGCCCTGGCTTCTTCTTCCCCGGCCATTGGTGTGGGCTCAGGGGGAGGGGCGGCGATGTCTTCAACCTGCCCTGGATTCTTCTTCCCCAGCCTTTGGTGTGGGCACAGGGGGAGGGGCAGCGAAGTCCTCAACCTGCCCTGGCTTCTTCTTCCCCTGGCCATTGGTGTGGGCTCAGGGGGAGGGGCGACGATGTCCTCAACCTGCCCTGGCTTCTTCTTCCCCTGGCCATTGGCATACTGCCCGCACCCCATCACCACCTGGGCAGCCACATTCTAGACCAATTGCACCCTCCGAATGGTCATCAAGGGCAGCCCCATGTAGAGCACATTGCAATTGTCAAGTCTGGAGGTGATCAGAGCGTGCGTGACCATGAGCAAGGAGTCCCGATCTAGGAGTGGGCGTAACGTATATAGCGTAGGACACCTATGCCTTTTCATATACAGTGTATATTGGCTGAAAAAGCTATTTTTAGCTTCTTGGCTTTTAAACAAAGGGAGGACACAGCTATTACTATATGCATATGTAGAGCTGGTGGTGAAGTGCTTTCAGTATTCTGTAAGAGTGAAGAGGTGGGGCTCAGCAACAACAACAGTAGCAAGGCAGTCAAGAACTCTCAGAAGACCATAGACTCTTCATACTGCCGAGCATCTCCTAGGAGACGCCATGGCCTTCAGCATTGAAAAGGCAAGCCAAAGCCAACTGACGTCAGATCCTAGACCTTGGAGGAGCAGCACTTGGCATCACCAGGGTGGGGTTATCAGCTGTGTATGTATAGACAGAAGGTGAGATCAGTAATGATAAGAGAGAAAATGGTGAAGGTTTTTCCAGTAAATTACAGTTGATGCTGACACATTCTGTTGTAATTTCAATGACAGGTGGCTCCCTGTGGTTTGTAGGTTATATAATCTTCACCTAATCAGAATAATCAATAAGAATACAATTATATATATATATATATATATAAATAAAAATAAAAAACAGATGTGTTTAGAGCAGGGAGGGAGAAAATGTACTTTTCTGAATTTTGCTGAGGTACAACTTCCTTCATCGCTGCCTGTGTTATTAAGGCTGATGGAAGTTGCAGTGCCACATCATCCGGAGGACCTCATATTAGATCTATGTTGGGTTTAGCCATTCCTTCAATTCCCTACTCCCTATGGGGATTTCTGTCCTGATAACTGGAGGCAAATATCATCATCACTGTGACTTCCTCCAGGAGAAAGCAGCTACTTTGAGCATTCCAGCCTCCTCCCTGAAGCACCAACTATCTAACAGCCCTGTAAACGACCTTGATAACATTTCATCCTACTGGAAAAGGACAGACCTGCCACAGAGTTTCCTGTTCTATTACATTTTTTTCCCTGAAGAATTTTCCTTCCTTTGTATTTTTCTCTTTACTTGCAGTCCAGTCTTCTAAACATATTAACATAGAATTAAGTTTCACTCTGCTGGTTGGGCTATAGTTCCCCCATACCTGTCAAGTTTTGGATTTGGACATAAGGGAAATTTCCTGGCAAATAAGGGATACTTGACAGCTATGCTCTGTGCTGCCTTCCAATGGCGGCAATAGGGCTTTGCAGTCTAATTAATAAGGGATGACGGGGATGACGGCGGGAAAGAGGTTCAAATAAGGGGTTTTCCCAGACAATAAGGGATACTTGACAGCTATGAGTTCCTCCCCTGCTTTGTTCCTCATGGCAGTTTATGCTGATGTAGCTTTGGATTTTTCTGTCCATGCTTTTTCTTTAGAACCATCCAATCCCATCCATTGACAGGAGGCTTGTGCACTACCACACCAGATGAGATCATCCTGATATTCTTGCTATTTAGACATATGTCATGAAACACCTCGAGAAAAACTGTAAATCTGTAAATGTGTACATGCCCTGACATGGCTTGAACAAATAATGCAAATTAAAAAGGACAAACAGACTAAAATCTGAAATTTGTATTTTCCCAACTTCAATCAGTATAGACTAAGATATATCAACTAATGTCTTTCTTCTTAGCACTGGGAAGAGATGGGTACACAGAAAGAGCATCCTCAAAAATTGTGGTATTTTTGAACCACAATTGGGTGTACCCTGGGCAAAGGCAACCTTTTTGTGCCTGCTAATCTTTCTCACACTAAGTCAGGCAAAAGGAACTACAGAGTGAATTCACCCAAAAGTGACTTCATTTGTGTAGTTTAAAGTCTGGCCTAGACATGGAAGAAGAATGGGAAGAGAAACTACATAAAGATCTTGAAGTGGTAAATGCAAGTGCACACTTACACCACCTGTAATTTTTGCTTGTTATTACTGCAATATCCCATACTGTATATGTGATAGCCAGTGTGATGTAGTTGATTGAGTGGCAAATTACGACTTAGGAGATGTGGGATTCAAATCCCCACTTGGCCATGGAAACTCACAGCGACTGGCACTGATAATAGGTAAAGGTCGCCCTTGCTCGAAAACCAGTCATATCCAACTCCAGGGTTCAGTGCTCATCTCTGTTTAAAGTCAAAGTGATAGTGCTGTCTGTGTTTGCAGATGTTTCTGTGGACATATAGCAGGCGTGACTAGACACCAGCATGCATGAAACGCTGTTTACCTTCCCTACTTGCAATTTCCTTCTTTCAAATTGCTAGGTTGGCAGGAGCTGGGACAGAGACGGGAGCTCACTCTGTCACACAGTACTTGGGTCTCACTGCCTTCCAGCCATCGTTTGCCATCTTAACCACTAAGCTACCGCAGTCACTTGGCACTGGTAATACCAGTCCTTAAATGTCTCATATTCCTTGAAAATCCTACTAGGGTCATTATAATTTGGATGCAATTTGCATACACAACCCAACAATCTACACACACAAAATGTTTAACCAAACACTTTACATGTATCTTTATTTCTGTATTCCATAGCTATTCCTTTTCTGGCTGGCCTCCAGAGCCTAACCGATGTGGGGCATTCAAAAGATCAACATGTGAAGTGCTCCTAGTTGTATTTCTTCCTATCACAAAGCCATTAAAGATAAGGTGCCTGCTAGAATTAAAAAGGAACAGACTTTGGCAGGACCTGCCTTGCTTTCGGTAATGTGAAGATTTGTGAGTGTGTACATGTGTATGCATGCACCTCCTAGGATTTGAGTATTTTGCTACACCTATAACTGGAGTGCGATGTTTGCCCTCCTGTGTGATCTGGTCAGAGTTCAGAAGCAATCTACTCTTCTTAACAACAAAGCAACTTGTGGTATGTATTAGCTAAGCTCTGGGAGGGTTAAAATAATCACCTGCCGTTGAAATGAGACTAGGGAAGTAGGAAGTGCTGCAGCTCAGGCTTCCTGTATACATAAGTGCAGCTTTTCCACCAGCTTCTGCATAAGTGTGGCGACATGCCTGTTAAGAGATATGCTCCTAATAGCAGGGAGGAGATAGTTTCTCAGAGTGACAAGAGGGTTGGAGGATGAGTCCTCCTTCAAACCTGTAATGTGCAAGATTTTCAGGCTCTAGAAGAAAGAGAGGGGGAAAGGAAGAATGGGAGAGAGAAACGCATCTGTTTCTTCAGGCTCTGAGCTTTTGCCGCTGTGACATGCCGTGGAAACACTGAAGTGTGAGTGAAGCTATTGAAAAGTCCAACATCTGTGAGTGGATTCTGCCCTCCTTTCCCAAGGTATGCTGAAATTACTTGTGTTTCTTTACAACAGGAGCTTTAGCGCAGGGCTGTGGGATTTCAGTTTTCAGTATTGAAAGGAAATGGGAACTCAAACAGTGAGGAACAATTTGGATGCACAGCTTTATTGTAGTTCTTAAGAAATGATCTGACAGAAAAAAATGCATTTCTCAGCCGTAACCATGCACTGGATTCTATGAGAAAGAAAACTATGCTGGCTTTATCACTACAGATTTGTAACCAACCAAATCCCTCTATGGTAAGGTTGAAAATGCTTATTTAACGTGTGCAGAAACTGAAACTGAAGCGGTTGGTTGGAGACAATACTAAATTTGTCTAATGCAAATAGTAACTTGAATGCTGTTGTTTATGTAAAAGAACTAGAGGGGCTAAAGGAAGGATGTGTTTGGAAAACATATACAGTACAGGATTTTTTGTTTGTTTGTCTTATCAATTGTATTGAGTGGGAAAAAAGACATTAGGATATACAGAAGTTCTTATTTATTTTCCCTAATTGTTTTGTGATTTTAGGAATCACAGTGTCATGTTGGTAAATGCTAAAACTGTAGTGTGTGTGTGTGTGTGTGTGTGTGTGTGTGTGTGTGTGTGTGTGTGTGTGTGTGTGTGTGTGTGTGTGTGTGTGTGTGTGTGTGTGTATTATATTTGGTTCCTAATACAGTATACAATCAACTGTCCTCAGGAGAAAATGAAATCTGTGTGCTCATGTGTTTATGTCTATAGACATCTTAGGCAGAGTGTAGGGATCTATAGACATCTTAGGCAGAGGGCAGGGATGCCAGTATAAAGTGGCTTTGAGGCTTTGCCTCTGGATGACGTTTTCTCGTGGTTTGTGCTAGTCACTTGTGTGCTCTATTCCATTTTTGTGCCAGAAGCATGTTTGAAGACTTGGCTTCAGTTTCTGTGTGCTGATGAGATCTTGTGTCTTTGGCATTTTCCATGTGCTGTGTGCCATAGGCACTTTAGTCTTGGGCAGATGGTTAAACTAAATAGAAATGTACACATAGGAAGGGAGGAATTGGTATCAAACCTGTGAGCCTTCTCTGTTAATTCAAACTTCTGTACAAGTGTCCTGCTCATACCTGTCAAGCACAGCTCTGGACAATACAAGACCTGCGCAGAACCATTCTGCGCAGGTCCCTTCTATGCATGCGTAGAAGCCTTCTACTCATCCCCTTCTGCGCAGAACCCTTCTACGCATACATAGAAGCCTTCTACGCATGCATAGAACCTTTCTACGCATGCATAGAAGCCATCTATGCATCCCCTTCTGTGCAGAACCCTTCTACGCATGCGTAGAACCCTTCTACGCATTCGTGGAAGGGTTCTACGCATTTGTGGAAGGCTTCTACGCATACGTAGAATCCTTCCACGCATGCGTAGAAGGGACCTGCGCAGAAGGGGATGCGCAGTAACCACTTTCCCCTCGCCGCCAAATTACGGGATGGCGGCGGCTCTGGGCGGGAAAGGAAGAAAAGCGGGGCAAAATTACGGGAAATCCCGGCCAATACGGGATACTTGACAGGTATGGTCTTGCTATATATTTAAGGGATTCCTGTCTTCTGTTTTGGCAAGTTATAGACCAGTGGTTCCCAATGTGGGGCACACGCCCCACAGGGGGGCTTCAATTCCCAGAAGCCTAAGTCAGTACATTGGCTGGTCAGTGCTTTGGGGAATTGTTGAGTCCGGCACTTAAGAAGTATTCTGACCAGCAGGATTGGATCAAACACAAGTGATTTATTATTCAGCTTATAGATACCAGACTGGGGAACATGAGCAAGGTGGCCAGCTTATATACAGTGCGAATGGCAGTTACACAGGTTGATACATTTCGGTGGGCTTCTGGAGAAGCGGGAAGTTTGTACTGACGAATCAGCTATTTTGACAATAGTTTGAAATTGGCGCCTTTGCAAAATGCGCCCTATTCCGCTGTAGACTTTACGGTACTAATAGCAACTTTAATAAATAACGCTTGGACACAACAGGAATTGACTTAGGCTTCTGGGAACTGAAGTCCAAAACCCAAAGGTTGGGAAACACTGGTATAGACCATGTGATCAGAACTTACCTATACTGAAGGCATGCTTGTGTGGGTGATTCATGTACAGAAATTACTATTCTTGTTATTGACCTGGAGCCTGTTCCATCCCCATTCTCCTTTCCATGTATACATTACTACCCAGCTTGGCCACCTGCATGGAATTATTTGATAACGGCTAGTGAATGGAATGCAGTCAGGGTGCTTGGGTCTTGGCTCTTTTAATCTAAAAGTTGCAATTATGGAACCACAATTATAGTGGCAATTTTCAAGAGCATCATGAGGGCAATGTGACAGTGTTTCTGCTGCATATGCCTTGCACTGTCACACTCCTGGATAGGAGGAATTAGCCTACAATTTGTTGCCCAGAGGACACCCAAGTGTTCTTGCAATGCTTTCTACTTTTTTGAAGAGGCTCCCTCTATGACAGTGATGACAGTGATGGCCAACCTTGGCACTCCAGGTATTCTTAAACTTCAATTACTAGAAGCCCAAGTCAGCACTCCACCAGTTGAGAAAATATACCCTCTTGTTGGTATTGCTCCACCTAAGATACAGAGAGAAGTAGCAGTGGATGCCGGAAGAACTAAGCAAGAGAATGACCCTCGACATTGTCTGAAGGGATGAAGGGATATGAGCCTCACTGGGACTGCAATGGACTGCACCAGTCTTGAGGATATTAACAAGGTGCGCCTTCACAGCCAGTCCATCTGACATGGTGTCTTCTGCCTCCATGACTGTTGGGAATCAGAAGTGGTTCCTCCTCTTCTCATTTTGCCATTGGGCCCAATACGATGATTTCCAATGGCATTCCCTCCACTGAAGGGACCATCACCCTAGTTAAAGGGGCTCATCTGCCCATAGCCATTGGTTCCTTTAGGGAGTCAGGTTATTTACTGCCACCCAAAACTTGGCATTGAGTCGCTGGCTGTATGATCTACTCCATCACCATAGTAGGATGTCTGGCCAGACTAGATATAAATATCAAATAATGGGAGTAAGTGTGGCAATGACTGAAAATCACTGATTGATATTAAAATTCTGTTCATATAAAATAAGATTTGTTCTTTAAAAGTGACAACTGTTTAATAGATAGATGCATTACATTTGGTAATTAATTTACCTTTCAGACATTGCATTTTACATTTACAGACTTGATTTTCTAAAAAAGTGGCAATTGTTGGTTGGTGTATCAACCTAGGCCAGTGATGGCGAACCTTTAGCACACATGCCAGAGGAGGCACTCAGAGTTCTCTCTGTGGGCTTGCATGCCATCACCCCAGCACAGAGTTTGCCCTGCCCCTCTGCCCAGCAGCCCAATGGGAGCACTTCCTCCCTCTCCACAGCACATACTTCGTCCCACCACTCAATTCTGAACTAACTTATCTGAGGAACCACTAGAATTTTTGCACAAAGGTATTCAGACACATTAAAAACTCAATTCTGAGTGCTTTTGAATCATTGAGTTCATTTGCAGTACTCTCGAATGTTTACTTAGCTGCTGGTGCCAAATAACTTTGTGCTGAATGTTCATAGAGTTTGTCTTTCACATACAGGTTATTGGTTCAGGAACGACTAATTGGGCCATATTTAATATTAAATTTTAATTTAGATTTCCAATCATATTTGATAGGATTCTACTGGGTCCATTGCCCAGCCTAGATAATTTTTTCTTGTTAAAATGCCAGTATGCACAATTTATTTGAGTTTATAGAATTTGCTTGCGATGGGTCACAGTATTTCCTCATTTTTATCTGTTCAGTAAAGGTTCCATAACCCAAACAAAAAGCAGATACATGTCTATAGCTGAAATATCAAAGCATTAAGGGTTTATACAAATACATTTCTCTTGCACCCTGGTTTTTCAAACCAGCTTTTCTCAGTCTGGCATCCTCTGTATATGTTGGTCTATTGCTCTTGCTCTTTTCCTTATTTGTGTCAGATGCACTACCAGCATATAATAACACACACATCTAAAACATCTTCCATATGTGTTGGTCTGTTGATCTTGTTGTTCCTGACCATTGGTGTTGCTGGCTGGAGGTAGTGGTAACTGCTGTCTAAAGCGTTGAGAGAATATGAAGATGGGGAAAGGAGCATTTGCCATAATAGCGGTGCCAATCAAGAGCCAGACCTTGCTCTGGACAGCCTGATATTTCTGATACCTACATGTCTTCATACTGTCATACAGCACCTTTCCAAACACCACTTTGTTCTAACTTTCATGAAAGGACTTTATAAGGCTTCATGCATACCAAATGCAATTTTTGGGGTATGGGTCCCTTTCCCCCCTGCTCGTTATTATTTTTGTAGTGTTAGCTGTGTTAGTCTGTGTAAGCATTTCAGAGAGTATTAGTCTTTAAGGCGCCACAATGTTCTTTTATTTTTTATTTTGTTTTGTTTACTTTCTAGGTATTATGTCACTGAAGTTAATGGAAATGATTTTATTGAACATGTTGGAGACAAAATGAAGCTGCTTAAATCCTGATTGTATGTGTATTAAGACAGAACTAGAGGGTGCATTGGTGAAGAGAAAAATAAATCACTTTTGGGTGATTTACCCCAGCGTTTTAGAGAGGGGAATGCTGTGGTTTTCGTGTTCAGAGAATGAAGAAGCAGACGAGTGAAGTAGTGAAAATCAGCTCTTTATTAGTAAGGTTTGAACACAGTTTGGATGGGGCAAAACTCAGACTTATATACACTATAAACAGTAACAGTAACAATAATACAACAAGCCCATTGGCTAACAGAGTGTGCACATTTTCGATCCACTTATTTGTATAAGAATAGATACATGAGAAAATATACATTCGGCTCCTGTGTGACCACACAATTAACATACATAACAGTGGTTAATCGAGGTTAATTGACATTAGGTTTCTGATTTCTGCAAGGCTGTACATTACTCTGGAGATTGCATTGTTAAGTGAGATCTTTCATGCTTTTTGAGGATGGGGGAAATGTGATCATCACAAAGACGCATGATCACATGGCAGCCTGTTTTTACCAAGCTAAAGAAGCTCTCCTGAGCTCCCTGCCTCCCACTTAGCAGTATTGACTTTTCAATATTGGGAACCTTTGTGCTGGTTTAATGCTTTCTCTGTTCCTCTGCTGTAGTCTTGGGAGTAATGAAGAAGCATTTAGAGGGGTATGATATGAGTCATTCAGAAGTAGCTCTCTGGGTAAAATGTAGAATTGTGTCCCTGGAGTGAATGTTCAGCTTGTGCTGAATGTATTGTATTTCCCCTTAGAGATCAGGTTAGTGGCTTGGGAATGCTCTCAAAACCAGTCCTGCTTGTGCAAGTCCAGATGATAGAGATGACTAAAAGTGCTTTTACTAGTTTAGAGTAGTTTGCCAGCTGCATCCTTTCTGGAGTGCCCTCTGCATACTTTTGAAAAAAGAGCGGAAAGCAACTGATTCAGATTGCTGGGGTGAATGGTTTAACAAGCTATATATGGTATATAGCACACTAGCAAAGGTTGCCCGGCGTTGCCGGGCTGTTTTAAATGGTGTTGGAAAGTTTTTGTTGTTGTTGTTGTTAATGTTTGTAAAGAAGAGGTTAATCTATATTTGAAATTTTTAAATTTTTATTTATACAATTTTTTTTGATGGCCTGTTTTAAACTGTGATGAGTTTTGTTTGGTGTTTTGGTTTTGTGGATGAAAAAAAGAATAAAGGATGATATACTTTTTCGAAAAACTCTTGGGGCCTTTTGTGTGGGGCTATTGTGTCTTTTTGAATTTTTTATTATTATTGTGGGCAGCAAGTGCTGCTGGTAGGGGTTATCTTGTATTTTGACTGTTTTTTCTCTCGTGGCCTCTGGGTGGAGCTTCTTCCAGTAAGTAGTCTCTTTCTTTATTCATTTCTTTTCCAGTCGTTGTGGTATGAGGTCGTGTGGTGGTGAGTTAGCTGTTTTTCTTTATTTGGGGTGGTGGTGGTGGTTGGATTTTGTGGTGTTTGGCTGGGTGCTGGGTGTGTTTGGAAATGTTTGTTGTTGTTTACTTTTTTGGTGTTATTTTTGTTTGTTTTTGTGTATTTTTGAATGTTTTTGATTGTTTTTGTGTTTTTTGGTGTCCGGGGGGGGGGAATCCCCTCTCAGACAGACTCCTTTGGTCCCCCCAACCCTCTCAACCCCAGGGGAGCCAGTAGAGAGGGGGATTCCCCCCCCAACTCCGTTTTTAAAGAGAAGTAACCGCTTGGTTTCTTCTCTTTAATATGGGGCGTGTGTGTGTGTGTGTGTGTGTGTGTGTGGGGAAGGGAATCCCCTCTCTGCCGGGTCCCCTGGGGCCAGGAGGGTTGGGCAGACAGACTCCTTTTGTCCCCCCAACCCTCTCAACCCCAGGGGAGCCAGTAGAGAGGGGGATTCCCCCCCACTCCATTTTTAAAGAGAAGTAACCGCTTGGTTTCTTCTCTTTAATATGGGGCGTGTGTGTGTGGGGGAGGGGAATCCCCTCTCTGCCGGGTCCCCTGGGGTCAGGAGGGTTGGGGAGACAGGCTCCTTTGGTCCCCCCAACCCTCTTAACCCCAGGGGAGCCAGTAGAGAGGGGGAGCACAACACCCCCCCACCCAGTGATATTAAAGGGGAAACTCCGATTAGGAGCTTCAGGCGCCGTTGGGGAGGGGGACTTTGGTTCCCGCGGCTTGGCGGACTTGCTCTCCCGGTGTTTTTGTTTTATTTTTTGGGTGCCGGCTTCCTCAGCGTTCTGCGTGCTCATGGCGCGCAGGACGCTGGGGCTTGTAGTTATGGGTTGGTGCTTTGAGTTTGTGCTGCGTTTTTTTAAAATGGTTTTCTTTTGATTGGCTGCGGCGTGTTTCCGAACGCTGCACCATGCAAGAGCCTCTCAGCCTAATTGGCTGTGGCGCAGCGCGGCACAAGGAATGTTGGGAAGTGAAGTCGTTTCCCTTTCTTCGCGTTTGTGGGGCTGTTGCCCCACTGCCGGTTTACTCAATCCTTCGTTGACCTGCGGACCCAGATCGGCCGTGTGCAGGAAGGGTGAGTGCAGGCAAGTAGGGCGAGGCATAGTAACCTATAGCCAGTTCCAACAGTTAACCCTTGGATTTATAGGTTAAGATAATTCAGCTATTTAAAACGATACAAGCTCTCTGTTACTTTATGTCCCCAATTCAAAGTGTAGATACGTAATGGCTGTCAAAGCCACATCCTTCTTTGCAACATGACAACAAGCTTTATACCTGCTGAGCCCAGTGTCATGATCCCATGGTGACATCCAACTCTGGGTGAAAGAGGAAAGAGAGAAAAAACCATTGTGATCTATAAAACACTCTTTTAACTGGGATTTCCCAGATCATAAAAAATTCTCCTTTGGGCGTTCAACTGACCTTTTCATTCTAATTTTTTAAAATACAGACGAAGACCACACTAACCAGAGCTTTTGAGATCATATAGGAATTAGAATGAAATATATTTTTCTGCTGCTTTTCATAATATCTGCAGCAATGCTGTTCTTCTAATGTGTTTTATACACATGCACATATGATCTTTATATAAATGTCCTTGCAGTTCTTTTTGATAGAATGTCAGCATATGCATATTATTAATAAGTAAAGATATTTATTTTTATATGCAATTGTTGCACAATTTAAAATAATGCATGCATATAAAAAGAGATGAAATTCAAACAAGTTAAAACGTTAAAACGATTAAACTATTTTTGAGCAGAAGAAGATTACTTCACTGGTGCTATCTCAATCAGTTACTAGATTAGTGGTAGCGAAACTATGGCACGCATGCCAGAGGTGGCACTCGGAGTTCTCTCTGTGGGCACCTGTGCAGTCGCCCCAGTACAGAGTTCACCCCCCTCTGTCCAGCAGCCCAATGGGAGCACTTCCTCCCTCCCTGTGCTGACCTACCCCAGCGGGTATGGCTGCTGCACAGTGGTGCTACACAGAGATTCTATTCAAGGAGAGTCCAAATAGCAAAGTCCAAAAAGCAAACCGAGGTCTGGTTACTGGTAGTTCAAGCAGCATCTAGTTGAAAGCATGTCCAAGGGCATTGTCAGGGTTGGCAGAGAAGTCAGGGTCATGGCAAACAGGTCAGGGTCTAGGCAGGCAATCTCAAAAGATACCAAATCTTCAGATACCAAAAGGTATCTGAAGTCAAGCAGGGCATCGGTCTTTTCACTGAAGAATTTTACAGATGCTGGAATACTGCAACAAGTTTGCTTAAAAGCCTCTTAGCTAATCGCTATCAGCTGGGAGCCTTCTCTGGTAACTAGTTCTAGCCTGCTTGCACTGCAGGTGTAGTTCCTTTCTGAATCTTTCCCTGACTGAGGGCTGATCACTGTCAGAGTCAGACTTCTGACCTGACAGGTCATCTGCCTGGGGAAACCGAGTTGAGCCAGAAGCAGGCTGAGATTCCTGGTTCAGGACATTCTCAGATTTGGGTGCAGGCAGAACTGGGCCGGACATAGGAAGTGCCTCCTGTTCCAGGTCATCTTCGGAATCTGATGAGGACTGGATCACAACACTATCCAGCACAGAGTTTGCCCCACCTCTCTGTCCAACAGCCCGATGGGAGCACTTCCTTCCTCTGTCCAGCATAGAATTCACCCCGCTCTTCCGCTCAGCAGATCAATGGGAGCATTTCCTCCATCCCCTTTTGCCATGTTGGCACTTTGTGATAAATAAGTGGCTTTGGGGTTGCAGTTTGGGTACTCGCAGTGGTGGACATCAGCAGGTTAGCACCAGTTCACCAGAATCGGTAGCAGAAATTCTGGCTGGCCCTGTCCATTCAAGTTTTGAAATACTGTAAAGTAGTCCTAATTCGGATGCAACACAGGGCTTTCCCACTGGCCACGCCCACCAAACCACACCCACATTGTGGTAGTAATTTTTTTGGAGCCTACCACTGGGCACTCGGTCTCTAAAAGGTTCACCATCACTGTACTAGATCTTCTTGTGAATATGGGGTGGGGTATAAATTGTTTGCACATAAATGTTGCATTGGTTGTATTTCTAACATTCACAGAAAATTTGTCCAAAAAGCTAGTGTTCACCTGAGGAAAGTGTAAAGCTCTGGAGCCCTGAGCAACCACAGGATCTTGGATATAAATGTCAGGAGGAAAGATATGGGACACCAGTAGAAAGTAGCTATGCAGCAAGCTTGTGGAAAATTATGAGACGAGACATTTTGAGTGAAATGCCAAAATGGTCCAAGGGCATTGATAATAACTCTGATATTGAAAATCCAACCTGTATCAAAATAATGTGAGAGAGCTGGTTCATTTTGCCTCTTGACTGCTGGTTTATGTGAAAATGGGCTGTGGATGGATATTTTGCTCGTGTAGGCATATGTCTATTTCTCTTGGAGACTGAAAGGTCAGGCTTCGATACCTGAGGGATGCACTTGGGGACATCAAAGGAGCCTCATTCGGGCATCCCCTGAGTGGAGTTTCTCCAGGAAAAAAAATCCTTTCAACCCAGAGTAATCTCTGACATAAAATTATTATTATCAAGTTACTTATCTCTGAGTCTCATCGTCTTCCCTTCTGTGAAATGGGTTTTGGAGAGAAAAACTGTGGGTTCAGATAATTAGTTACAGCTCAGAGCCAATTTATGTTTATATTTAGGTTCTTTAGCACAGTGGTCCCCAACCTTTGGGTTTTGGACTTCAGTTCCCAGAAGCCTAAGTCAGTACATTGGCCGATCAGTGCTTTGGGAATTGAAGTCAAAAACACAAAGGTTGGGGACCACTGCTTTAGTATGTCTATTTTCTTTATACTCTCACCCGTGTGCTCTCTTTGAAATTGGTATTTTATTATTGGTCCTAATGACCATTCACATTCATTTTGTGATAAGCATCCAAACCACATTCTCCAACTACTGTACTAGTTGTGATCACTATAAATTCACGAGACATGATTGATATTCAGTGCAAGCTGAGCTGGCGGTCTTTTAAAGGGATTTCTTTGCCATTAGTGGTCTTATCTGAGAAATCTTGTGGTTTAACAGAACACAATTCCCAAATCACTGCTTTAGAATAAAACATCATAGCAGGATATAGAACAATGATTATTGTCTCCAAATGTAAACAATAACAGACCTGGCTTTTGATTTCAATGCAATGCAGAAGAATCAGAACTATTCAATGAATACTTTTTTAAAAAAAGAACCCATTGTAGCTACATGTTAAACAAACTCAACAGTTTGCTGAGTCGGGGTTGTGACTTCCTCATTAATTTTTAATCTTGTTGCTAATCTTGTATTGAAAAGAACAATTGCTTTCTCTCACCATTGTTTTCAAAACTTTGGAAAATATTATTGTGCTTAGAGCATCATGTGGTATCTAACAGAATAATGAGCATTTGCTGTGATGTCATAAAATCTCTTTTCTGTCTAAATCACCTTGACATTTAGGTGAAGTAAATGTCCTTGAAAAGCTCTCTTCTTTTGGTGTAATTACCATAGCCAACCTGATGACCTGGGTTGATTGCAGCAAACATACAGTAAAACCCTTACTTACGTAAAAAAAATGTGCTCCATAGGCTTTTATGTAAATTGGTTTTTTACTTAAGTCGAAGCAAAACCATAGGAAAATGATATTTATGTAAATCGAAGCAGCCCCAGAGGAAAAAATGAATTTTTTACATAACTCGAAGCAAACCCATAGGAAATTACTACTATTACAGTACTTACTTTATTATGGAAATTGTGTTATGTAAATCAGGACATTTATGTAAATTGGGACATTATTAGTGCCAAAACATGTAAGTCGAATTTTATGTAACTCGAGGCATTTATAAGTCAGGATTTTACTATATGTCCTCCCTCTCTCATGTTTATGAGATTTTCCGAAGACACTAGACTGCTTCTTGGGGTCATGATATTTACAGAAATTGGAAACAGCATATTTGGAGGACTGCATTTCTCCTTCTCTGAGGACTCTCTCTGGTTTTGTCAAACTTATTTTCAGAAATACAATCAATGGGTATGTGAGGGTTTTCTCAGTGGCAGCTGCCAAACTCCTGAATTCTCTTCTAAAAGTGGTTAGGCTTGCTACTTCTCTATTGTCCTTTGATTAGCTTGGCTGATCAATCCACCTCATCCTGTTATTTTTTTAAAAGTTGCTCTATTGTGCCTTATTGCTGGCACACAATATTCTGTACATTTGGTGCTTTAAACAAACTAGGCATTTGGTTATCCCTTTCCCTTTATCACAACCTATTCTATTGTAAAAACTAGTTTTCAAACCTACATTTTAAATTGAATACTGTACAAGGTTATCTTGATAGGTTGCATAGCTACCTATGTTATAAGAGAGATAGAGAAAATGTCAGTCAGATAATATGCATTACATGTAGTGAGGTAAACTTGCATCCTCTGTAAGAAGCCACAGGTTGGAATTGCGATTCTCTGCTGTAACTCCTTGACAGGGCCTGGAATTGATCCTCCATAAAGTCCCTTTCAGGTCTGTAGTTTTACTGTACAGTATATTATACGCATTTGTATCCTTCATACCTTAAAGTGGTGGAGGGGTTTGTCAGTGAAGGTTTGAAACTGATTTCAATATTGACTGCATGTAGTATTTGGCTACCAAACCAAATGGGCTATTTCAAATCATCCTCTGGGGGTTGTTTATTTTGCACTGATTACTAAACTCATTTGATTGGGAACCAAAAGAACTGTTGCCTGTCATTTGATCTTTGGGGTGGATTTGATCTTTGGGGTGTATATATACACACACACACACACACACACACACACACACACACACACACACACACACACACACACACACACACACTTTCCGTGGCAGCATATCTATATATATCTATATCTATAGCTATATCTATCTATACAGTAATACCTCATACAAAGTCTGCTTCATACAACATCGCCTAATTCCTTGAAAAAAGTTGCCTCATACAAAGCTGTGCGACTTTGTATGAGGCATTGGGTTTTTCCCAGGTTGCATTGTGCCTGGGCAGTATAAAAGGCAGGACACATGCGTGCATTGCTCTTGTGGGTTTTGCACGAGGCAAAGAGTGTTTAGGAGTGGTTTTGAGCGCGATTTTGGATTTTTTGAATTTTTTCGTCAGAATTTTTAGAAGCATTCCTGGGATTTTTGCAGCATTCTTCAGATTCTTGGACAATCAGGGTTGTTTGACATGTTTTTGTAATGTTTTTAGCCTTTAGACAGTTTTCTTAAAGTTCTGTCAGTTTCTTGTCTGTTTCCTTGACTTTGCCCTGAAGTCTGTGCTGTTACAGCACAATGTATCTCTATGGAAATGACGTTGTATGAGGCATCGCGGCAAGGATTTGGACGTTGTACGAGGCATAGCAGCTAGGATGGGTAAACTGCTAACTCAGGGTGGGTAAAGCCCACCCTGGCCACCTTCTGGTTACGGCCCTGGGAAAGGAAGGAGAAAATTCAAAAAGTGGGGAACATGTCATTGCCTTGAGAAATAGAGACTGAATATTTTATTGCAGAGATGGCGAACCTTGGCACTCCAGGAGTTCCTGAACTTCAATTCCCAGAAGCGCTGGTCAGCAGGAGTGCTGACTTGGGCTCCTGGTAGTTGTAGTCCAAGAACACCTGAAGTGCCAGGGGTCACCATCATGGTTTTATTGTAACTAAGAAATATCAAAGCTTAATTTTGTCATATTTAAATGTCCATTACTCTATCCAAGAAAAAACAATTCTTTCACTTCTCATTATAATTTTCCCCTTAAATCCTCATTTCTAACAACTGGCATTTTTAAAAAAAGTAATATGGGATAGATTTTCCATCCACAAGCGTAGATGTTCTGTTTTTTAAAAAAATCAAAGTGTGGGATCTGGACCAGTGCTGGGTAAAATTGACCAAACGTGTGGACATATTGGCTGAAGATAGGTAAAGCTCTTCTGCCTCTGAAGTGAAGTAGGTTTGAGTCTGCCCAGCCCAGGGTGGGTAGCTATCTCAGAAGAATCCCAATGTTTGTGCCAACACAGTGGAAAGATACAGATGGATATTACAAAGAATTAATTGGAAAGGGCAATTTTAATTCATAGTGTTTCCTGAAAAGTGGAATAACACTGTCAATCACTAGTTCCATGAGTGGTATATACTGTCAAAGTTACAACAGATAACAATCAACTAATATCCTAAATTAATCTTGGCTCTAAATATCACTGTGCCAGAAATTATCTAAAGAACTTAGGTCACCTCAGTGTATTGTGTTCCTGGAGAAAGGTTTTCTAAAGGAAACGTCAGAAACGTCTTTTTGTGCTGGGTAAGGAACCATGGGGAAGATTCTCACATACATGAATACGTGATTTTATGTGCACTGTAAACCAAGTTTCAATGTTAGTACCAGGAAACTTGGTTCAGGGTCCATTATATACTATAGTGAATTTCTTACACAATGCAGCAACTAAGGTTGACTGTTATTGAGTTACAGCTATAAAGTTATATCTGTAAGAAGCAAAGAAATTAGTTTGGCTAATGAATTCTTGTTGGCAGCGGTCTTAAATCACTCTTTTGTTTGTTTGAAGAGAGTACTCCCAGAATTGTACTATAAATTTCAGTGTTGTGGGAGTGGCATTGGTTCTCAACACCAAGAAGACTAGATACTGTATCTTGTTATAAGCCGAGCACTGACTCACGGCAAGCTAATGGCAGGAACACAAGAAATTGAAAGAGTGGATACAATTGTCTATTTGGAGAGTATTTTAAATGAAAAGTAAGATCAAGAGGTAGAGATCAAAATGCAATCAGAAAAAGCAAGATAGACTTTCATAAAAATGCAACATTTGTTATGCAGTAGAGATATGCAGATCCAAATAGTGAGATGTTACATATTCTCAGTGTTGCTATATGGTATGGAAGCTTGGACACCGACTAAAGCATTTGAAAAGAAAATTGAAGCTTTTGAAATGTGGATCTACAGACGGCTGCTAAGGATATCATGCAGTGGTGGGCATCAGCAGGTTCGCACAAGTTTGCCAGAACCAGTAGCAGAAATTCTGGTTGGCCACGCCCATCCAAGTTTTGAAATAAAGTAGTCCAAATTTGGGTGCAACACAGGGCTTTCCCCCTGGCCACACCCACCATACCACACCCACAGTGTGGTAGTAAAAATTTTCTGGAGCCCACCACTGATATCATGGATTGACCATGTGACTTCTTTCAACACCTGGTGGGATAAAGGAACCAAAGAACAAGAATACCATGTGACTAATATAGAAGTGTTGTGCCAGATGGATAAAGAACAAGAACTATTTAAGCCCATTAAACAATAAAACAAAAACAAACTCCAATATCTTGAACATATCACGTGGAATGACAAAGTATAGAATACTCGTTATGCAATGGAAGATGCTTGGGAAAAGAGGTCCTAGACATAGACAGACCTCGTGGCTGAAGAACTTGGGAGACTGGTGTGGAATGTCCTTGGAAAAACTGTTCCAAGGAGTTAAGAAGAGGAAGAATATTGCCATGATAATAGCCAGTATAGCCAATAGCCCTTGAAAAAGGGAGTGGAAAAAGAGAGTAAGAGAAAGAAAGATTAATGTTTTCACTACTTCTCTTGCCTTTGCCTTTTTCTTTGGTTTGTCTGTGTTTCAATTTAAGCTGGTATGTGGAAATTTCAGGTCTACCTCCCATACCATGCTTGAAAGATAATGAGTGACAACTGACACCTTGATGTTGACACATCATACTTTTCAGTATAAATTCTATCCTTTCCATTGATAAGTGCTGTTCCTTCAAACCAAAGCTTGGGAAGGTACTTTTAAGAAAAATAAATGTCACGACTGAAATCCTGTCAGCGTGACTCCAGATGTGCAAAGCTGATGATGTGGGCCTTTTTAAATTGCTAATTAAAAGTTTCCAATTCCTCACCCCCACCCCGTTTTTGAGGCTCCTTGGGATTTGCTCTCATTCTGGGGAAGTCTTTAGGGAACCTCTGGATGTTGATGGGAAGCCTTTAATATCCAAAAATTGCCAGTACAAGGATTGAGACTGCTGGGGGAGATTTTCAAATATGAAAGACCCCTCCCCAGACCATACCCCCAAAGAATTACTGAAGGTTAATAGGATGTCTAGAGAACTTCAGATCTGGAGCAAACCTGGAAACTTTTAATTAGCAATTAGAGGTCATTGCTGATGACATCCTTAGCCTTCCAAACATGGAACTGTGCCAATAGGCTTTCAAGCCAATGGTGTATCGAAGCTATTCATAACTGAGGTTTAGCAGGATCATACTCTGGAACTCATCTATACTTAAAAGTGTTATTTAATTAAGTGTACAGTATGCCTTTAATATAATCTAAAGGAAGAGTACAACTAGTTCTGGGAGCCCAAGGGATTTTGGATTGGATTTCTTGAACAACTGTCCCCTGTGGTACATTTGAAGCCATTTTTTTTAAACTGAGGGGGCTTTGAACAAAATTTAATTTAGATCATAACCTGTTCATCCTGAGGGGAAGTAAAATAAAACTCCAGGCTTTCAGAAGCCTTTGGTTGTGCCCAGGACAGTTTTAAGATTTGAGTCTTCCTCTGGTGTGGCACCCTAAACACTGCTCTAGGTATCTCAAAGGCTATTTAATTTATGCAGTTTCTGACACTATTAGGTATTTAATAATGGCAAATTCTTCATCTAATGACTCTGTGCTGCTCTAAGGATGCCTTTATGCTTCATTGTTTATGAGATATGTCAAGGCACTTCACCAGTCCTTGAGGTCACTCAGAAGAAGAAATTATTCAAAGTGGCCCGTTGACTGGAATTGACAGAAATGCTGATGTTGTATAGTGGGTAGTGCCGTGGAGACTCTGCAGATGGATATCATGCAACTTGGCTGTTTACATCCATTAAAATCTTCAAGACATACTACTGTATCATGTGGTCAGAGTGCAGCAGTAATAACGGGAAATTGGATTGTTTCCAGTATTCTAAAGCTAGCATATCACTCATTGCAAATTAGAAGAAAAACAGTTCAGAAGAACAAATATCACTTTTACATTTTGCATTTCTGAAAGAACTAATTGTGGTTGATGGACATATAATTTGTCTGTCTTGCATAGGGCATTTTTTTTTTAAAAAAATAGATATTCAGAAGACAAGAGAGATGTGCAAGGTGCAAAGTTTTTCTTTGAGTCATACTGGGAGATAAATGAGATAAAGGCTTGCTGAGATAGATAAACACACACACACACACACACACACACACACACACACACACACACACCAAGGTCTGTGAAGTTCTGTTGGACTCTTAAGAGAGGTTCACGAGTCAATTTGGTTGCTTTGACAAGCTATACTAAACCAAAATGTTAAAGCATTAAACATGCTTTGCTTTTGTGATAAAGCGAGGAATTGTGGAGAACCAATAGTGTGGCACTTAGAAGATTATGGTTGTAGTAGGCTTTTGTAGCACTGCAGCTTGAAGAACACTGCATATTCAATTAGAATATTCAATTAGATTTCAAACAGATGTACATAAAGATAGTGCATGATGTGCCAACATTACATTGCTGATGATTCATTGGTAATGACTGTTGTGAAAATTATAGAGTAGTGCTTTATAGATTCTGACTTGTCTGAAAGGCATTTTTTCTCTCAAAAACCTTTGCTAATACAGTAGTTGCAATTCCAGTTCTACCTGTAAGGAATTATGTGTTGCTAATGGCACAAAAAAAAAGTACAGAGAATGTTTTGCAAGTATTAAGAGGCAGATGGAAGCTTTCATAAGACTGCAAGTGCTTTGGCTCTGCAGTTTATTTCAGAGCATGTACAGATTTCAGTTGTCCTGTTATAGATGGTTTTATGCCAGACGTACAAGACATGGCTTTACACCTGCCTTATACTGGGCAGGCAATAATAATTTGTTACTGAGAAAGGGTTGTAAAAGTCATTTGACCTATTGTATTTTGTCTCTGTAAGCACTGTTTCTGTGTAGGAAACGTGTATGCTGGCAGGTGCTGAAAAGACAGTACTGTACTATATCTGTGTCCATCCTGGCATCAAATGATTTATTCCCCTCACTCCCTGCTTGCTGTCCGGAATCTTGAGAGTTGTAATAAGACATTTTCTGACATGTGGTAGCATTTTCCTATCATAAAGTTTCCTTTTTTAAAAATAATTTTTATTAAATTTTCAAAAATGTAACAAATAATTAAAACATAATATAAAAATACAAACATGACAACACAATCAAAGAAAAATAAAAAAAATACAAATACAATACCATTACTTATCCAACATACTAAAATAAAAATAAAAAAAGAAACGACCTTTAATATTCAACCTAATTATCTACTTGGTAATCTGTTATAACATTTTGTATCACAATTTTAAAATATCAAAATTCCATGCTATATATTGTTCTCCTTAATAATCAATATCTTCCAATCTTATTTCCATTTTTACCGTTGCCCAGTATTTTCCAAAATACATTATATACATTATACACCCTGTGTATTATACATTGCCCCAGAGGATGTGGAATTTCCCATTAATTTTTGCTGTACCCAATACTTCATTTGGTCTGGTGTCGGTTTATTTGTACCATCTCTCATCAGTGAATAACCCACAAACTGTCGCCATATGTTCTAAAATCTATTTTCTTTAATTATACCTTTTTTAAAATTTAACTCCCATGTTAGTTTTTCATTTAATGCGAGATCACACATCTCCTTATACCACTCTTCTGCTTTTAATATTACATCATTCTTCCAATTTTTTTTGAAATACACATTCTACCCATTGTAAGCATTATAGACAATAATTCTTTCTTATCATCATCTAAATTCATATTATCCACATCCGTCAACAAGATGTTACTTGGCCCCAATTTGAGACGCAATCCCATAATATTAACAATCTCATTCTCAATTTTTCCCCAAAAAATTCCTACCACCTTGCATTCATACCACATATGTACATATGTACCCAAAGCATTTTTACATCTCCAGCACATTTTATTATTATTATCTATCAGGTGCAGTCTCAATGGGGTCAAGTACCACTTCCACAACATTTTAAAATTATGTTCTTTTACCCTGACAGACATGGATCTCCTGATTCTTTTTTTCAATTTGTTTTTCCACTCCTTTTCTGTTATCCTCATATTCAAATCTTGTTTCCTAGACTCCCATTATGTCATTGCTAAGAGAAGCAGCTCTTTTTACTCCTTTTCCTAAGGGCAGGCTGGTGGATCTATAAAATTAAAAATTAAAAACAGATTTGGAGTTAAAACAGATCTACAGGGCTTGGATATTATTAGTCTTATTCTTGCCAATTTTTCCAAGTCGGTATATTATTTTCACTAGAAAAATCCACTCCAGTATCAAATGTTTGAAGGAGTGCGTTAATTTAGGTTCAGAGAACACTGGATTATAGTTTCTTTTTCATTGTTCCCTCTCTTTTTTGCTTTCATCTTTGGTTCTTCTTTTGTTATTTCAATGATTGGCTAGCTCACCAACGTACAAGCTTTTCTCAAATGCACTGCAGTGTCTTTTCACTGATAATAATAATAATTTCGTGTCAGAAATTATTCTGGGTTGAAAAGATTTTTGTGGAAAAAACTCTGTTCAGGGAACGCCCAAAGAGGATCCTTTCATGTCCCCAAGAGCTAGGACAGAGATGGGTGCTCAATCCGTCATGCAGTACCTGGATCTCAAACTGCTGACTTGCCAACCTTCCACCTAATAAGGTGAGCTTCTTAACCACTGAGCCACCGCAGCCCCATTTCACTGGTGAAATGATTCGTTAGAGTCAGGGTTGTGGGCAGTGAGCCTCTTGATGCTGCTGGACTCCAGGTACCACCAGCTCTAGCCACATACCATTTACAATGGACAGTGGCCAAGGATTACCAGCTTGGATGGGAGTTGTGCAACAATATTTGGACAGTCACAGGTAACTCACTTCATTGTAGGAGTAACACTTCTGAAATTACTCTGATATAAATATAGATCATGATACAGTAGAATGAAAAAACTCGATTCTGTAGAGTTCTTCGCTATACGTTTTTTTGTTATACGGATCCCTATGGGCGATGCACCGTATAATGAAAAGAAAATGTTTGTTATATGAATTACCATTGGCGATACCCTGTACACTAATACATCATACAACGTCCAAACTTGGTTCCACAAGTTTGGACCTTGTATGAATTCCGACTTTGTATGAGGCATGCAAAATCCTATCCGTGATGCCTCATACAACGTCCAAATTATTGCCACTGATGCTTTGTATAACGTCGTTCCCCTTGTGAGAGCGGAGAGGCGGGGGGGCTAAAGTCTGGCCCCAGCTGTGAGGTGGCCAGAGAAGCAACCGTGGGGGAATCCCCCAAAATATCCAAGCGGCCCCGACCACCCTTGCCCGAGGACAGGAGGAATGGGGTGAGGAGGAGGAATGGCGCTTCCGGGGCGGTGGCGGGAGACCCGCTGTGAGGCGGCCAGAGAAGCAACCGTGGGGGAATCCCCCAAAATATCCAAGCGGCCCCGAGCACCCTCGCCTGAGGACAGGAGGAATGGGGCGAGGAGGAGGAATGGCGCTTCCGGGACAGCGGCGGGAGACCCGACGAGTCTCCTCCTCTTCGGGCACTGGTTGTTTCTCTTGCTCCCACCGGCGAGTCTCGCTCCCACCTACCCGCTCTCAACCAAGGGTCGCTTCCCTGGCGAGAGCGGGGAAGGGAAGCGAGAGGCAGCGCATCCCTTCCCCGCTCTCAACCAAGGGACGCTTCCCTGGCGAGAGCGGGGAAGTTATTGAGACTCCGGCGTGGCTGGTCTTCTTATGCGCCATGCTGCCCACCTCACAGCTGAAGCCAGTCTCCAAGGGACGCTTCCCTGGCGAGAGCAGGGAAGGGAAGCGAGACTGGCTTCAGTTGTGAGGCGGGCAGCGTGGCGCATAAGAAGACCAGCCACGCCGGAGTCTTGATCGCTTCCCCGCTCTCGCCAGGAAAGCATCCCTTGGTTGAGAGCGGGGAAGGGAAGCGAGACTCCAGTGTGGCTGGTCTTCTTATGCGCCACACTGCCTCTCGCTTCCCTTCCCCGTTCTCGCCAGGGAAGCGACCCTTGGTTGAGAGCAGGTAGGTGGGAGCGAGACTCGCTGGTGGGAGCAAGAGAAGCAACCAGTGCCCAAAGAGGAAGGAGACTCGTCGGGTCTCCCGCCGCCGCCCCAGAAACGCCCTTCCTCCTCCTCGTCCCATTCCTCCTGTCCTCGGGCAAGGGTGCTCGGGACCGCTTGGATATTTTGGGGGATTCCCCCATGGTTGCTTCTCTGGCCGCCTCACAGCTGGGGCCAGTTTCGCTCCCACCCGGCTCCTAATGCCTCATACAACGTCCGGCGATGGGTATGAGGCATCTTTTCCCCCAGAATTGGGCGACGTTGTATGGATCCGGCGTTCTATGAAGCGGACGTTGTATGAGGTATTACTGTACAATGAATTTATTTTCATTGTTTGAGGTATTGCCAATGATGATTCATATAACGAACATTTTTTTCGTTACATGGTGGAACAGGTTTACCAGAATGAATATCCTAAAGTACTGTATAGATACATTGGTGCAAGTTTGGTGATCTGGGGCAATCTGAACTTTTGACCCAATCACCCGGCCAGTCAGGAACTAATTAGCTGACACTGAGAACCTTTTAACTGAGGGTTTCCCAACCGTTTTTCATCGCAAGCCTGATCACACACCCCGGACAGCTGAGCGGGCTGGACCACACACTCTGGAAGCACATGTCTACTTCCACGTGCAGCAGCAGGCCACATGAAATGGTGCCACAGGCCAGCCCCGGCCCATGGGCCATAGGTTGGGACCCCCTGTTTTAACTCTTGCATAACCAAATAGCTATTAAAAAGGAAATTGTTTCTAGTTGTAAAAATAATTTAAAATATTTTAATTCTTTCATAACCAAATAGCCATTAAAAATGAATTTGTATCTAGTTGTAAAAATAATTTAAAATATATATGTAGAGAACAAATATTCAGAGGTGCACTCATTTAAGATGTGAAATTATGGTTTTTTGCCTTGTGGCTGGGGATGTCCTTACTTGATGTTAGCAGAGCAACGATTTTCTATATTAATATTGACAACATCAATTACACCAGTCAAGGTGGTCTACATTCACATAGCGACACCAAGCAAGGGAAGATCCTTGAAATCAACTCCTTTGTAACCACTTCTCACCCAAACACAAAATATTTATTACGGCTATTTTTTAACAAGTAAAAATGGCATTCCTCACAAGAGGGTTTCCTTTAGACCATTTTGACTGCTGCCATTGGTGTTGTCAACATTCAGGCAGTCCTTTGCTATGTGAAGCTTGTTGTCCTTTTTTTCCTGCTGGCAACACAGGAATGATATTGTACAACAATATCAGACCATTTCCTGGCATTTGTCAGAGTCCAGGACAAGGCAGCCAGTTCGCAACACAGACAACAGCTCACAGGGCACCGAAGCTAAAGATCAAATGGCAAACCTTATTGAAGTCCAAGATCGAAGCCAGAAGCCGATAGAGGAACAAGGCTATCCCAGTAGACAGGATGTAGCCCACGTAGGTCAGGAGTCAGACAACAAAGAAAGCAATCAAAGCAAGTATACCTTTACAGCAGGAAGAAACCCACCTCAAATCTAAGCACTTCCTTTGCTGAGACAATTTCTAGGAAGAATAGCCTGTATTTATACAAATAGCAACACATTCAAATAGCATCATTTCCGCTTAACAACGCGTCATTATGCACCACGTGTTCCCCCGCATAACAACATTTTTAGTGTCGTTGTCTGGACAACGACGCTAAAATAACTGTCATTATCCGCTAAAAACATTATTATGCGGGAAACTCCATAGAAACCTGCATAACAACAAAAATCGCTTAGCAAGGCTACTTGGGGAACCAAGTAACGTCATTATGCGAGGGTCTACTGTATAGATATTTCTCCAGGACTCCCAGGTGGAGTTCATAAGGGCCCTAGCAGCATGCAGCAGGCTGTGGGTCTCATCCTGCAACTACCAAAGCTGTTTTCCTAGCAGATGGAGCCTTGAAGCTGCTTCTGATACTAGAAGCACTTTGAATTGTAGATACAGAAACACAATACAGTATCCTACATTTGTAAACTGGAGATGTTTTAAAGAATTGAATCTAGGTATAGGTTAGGACAAGGCTGTCCCAAGGTATTTGATTGGCTGAGGGAAAGTGTGAGTTGGCACCAGCTTTGAGATCCATTTATGGAAAATGACTAGATTGACAGTAGATTCTTATTTTAACACTACCAGTAGAATAGTATCTACCAACAGAAGAATGTGTTTATCACAGCAAGTCTTTATCCTATAATATTTATCTCCCAGAATGACTGAAAGAAAAACTTTGCACCTTGTACATTTCTCTCTTCTTATGTGGTTGCAGACTAGATTAGTGGCCTAGGACAGATGATGGGGCATGTTCCACTCTGCTTGTCAACAGAGGCAGACACCTGGAATATTCATGAAAACAGCAGTGAGGCCGCTTGCTCTAAGAGGCCTTCCCTTAAGACACAGTTGCCTTATCTCCCACGATGATGGTGTCGATCTTGGACACTGCCAGATTGAACTTGGGCCTGAAGAACATTTGCTAGTAGTTCACTTTTTCTTTGTATCTTTCACAGAACTAACAAGCCTGGTATAGTTGATGGCCTCCCTTGGTAAGATCTGCCATCGCATCGTAATGACTGAAATATCAGAAGTTGGGGAATTGTCCTTGGAGCCCCTGGTGATTTGCAAACTGTGCCTGTCTGAATATTCACAAGATAAGATGACTGCTCTCCAAGACTGCAGTTGCACCTTTTGTACATCGGTAAGTACTAACTGCAAAAGAATTAATGTTGAAGAGATTGTGCCAGAATTTTCAAACAATTCCATGATAATAAATGCATTACTTTTTAAAAAATCATATAAAACACAAAGAAAGGTACACACACACACAAAAAAAAGACATCAGAAACAAATTATATCACATAACATTGTGCCTCACAATACTTTTGATAAATACTGTTAGGAAAAGGTTATCCTTGCTCGAAAAGCCGCAGAGTATCAGACTGTCGAGTACGGTGTTTATCTCTGTTTACAGCCAAAGAGTGCTGTCTACATATGCAGATGTTTTTCATGTGGCAGGCATGACTAGACACATGGAACATTGTTACCTTCCCACTGAAGGTAACAGCATTCCATATTACCTTCCCACCAAAGTGGAATCTATGTGCAATTTCTTGCTTTCAAACTGCTAGGTTGGCAGGAGGTGGGACAGATATGGGAGCTCACTTGGTGGTGCAGCTTTCGAGTATCAAACTGCTGACCTGCCAACCTTTCAGTTATCAAGGTCAGCATTTTAACCACTAAGCCACTGCATTCCGTCTCAATAAACGCTTTCCTAAGGTACAGTAAAACCCTGATTTACGTACGCTTCTACTTACGTAAAAATCGACTTATGTAATGATTTTTTGAGGAAATCACATCCTGATTTATTCAAACAAATTGATTTACATAAGGCGTTTCCTTGCATCTTGTAAGTCTAGAAATTCCACCCTGTGCAACCTGCCCCCACTGCTGGAAGTCGCAAGACATCACTTACCGTGGTGGCGGCAGAAGCAGTTTTCCACAATTTCTGGAGTCCCCTCTGCTTCTACTGGGAGTGGGGGAGTCATATCTGCTCTGTTCTGCTCTTTGTCCGAGGCCTCTCCAGGGCTGCTTTAGCTGGGAACACCTGTTGGATGAAATCCGCTCTGTTCTGCTCTTCATCTGAGGCCCCTCTGCGGCGTGCCTTAGCTGGGAACGTGCGTCAGATGAAGAGCGGAATGGAGCGGTTTTCATCCAACACGCGTTCCCAGCTAAAGTGGCTCTAGAGAAGCCTCAGACAAAGAGTGCATCCGTGCGGATATGCGGGGGACACTCTCCCAGTCCTGGTAGAAGCAGACTCCGGAAAATGCAGCAGCACTGGTGGTGGTGGTGGTGCCAGTGGTGGTGGTGGTGGTGGTGATGGTGGCGGTTCCTACTTCCCTGAAGGCCAGACAAACTTCTCAGGTGGAAGCAGCAGCAGTATAGAGAAGGTAGGCAGATCTCTTTGTCGTTCCCTTTGTGCTAGACTATTTTTTGGATTATTTTTGGTCCAGTTGGGACCTTTTAAATTTTCCAATGCATCCCTATGGGGATGCATCAATTTACATAACCAATTTACGTAAATAGCTACGGAATGGACTTTTTACGTAAATCGGGGTTTTACTGTATTTATAATATTTAGTATAGATATACTCCACTCTACAACTGGAAAAGCTTTTTGAGCAGCTTCCATATCAATACATTAAAGTTCCTGCCCTTAGGCTTACAATCCAAAAAGACAGGAAAAAAGGAGTTGGAGAGGGAAAAGGAAAAAAGAAAAAACAGGCATAAGTTCATACTCCTATGACATTACAAAAATGCAAGTTGGCTATCATATCCTCTATGAGTGCTGTGCTTTTTCCAGATAAAAGGTTGTTTTTAGTTTTACATAGTTTTGTATAGAATGAAATTGAATAAGGCTAAATGTACTCTATTTAAAGAGGTCCCCCCCAAAAAAAAAATGCAGTAAAACATAGACAATTTTATTGCGATGCACAGAATACAGCACCCACAAACCACAGGTTTTACTTCTTTCTTCTTAGATCTTATAATAACATGGAGGGAGAGGGCGTGAATCTGGGATATAGCACTTACATACAAAGAGATATTGTATTACAGAAAATATTTGCACTGTGCATCATTTCTCATGACTTTCATGTGGTGGACGAGTTTGTTTTTGTGCATTAATTTAAAATCTAAGTATGACTTTGTTTCCTGCTTCGTGGTGATATGGGTACTCTAGTCAAGAAGCACGTTGTGTCAACAGTCTCCAGGACCTTTTCTGAAAAGGTGGTTTTGGGCATTCTGTCAATGACTGGTGATTAGCTTTTAACAAGGCCGAAAAGTCTTTCTAGCTCTAATTCTACTAATGAGTTAAGGGCTCCTGTAGGCTCTTGGTATTATGTTTGGAGAAACAGCAGTGTTGAAGGAAATGGTTTCATCATTAAGAATCAAGTTCCATTTATTGGAGAAGATTTTTTAAAGGGAAGGAGAGAAAGTAGCAGAACAGGTGATAGAAGGGAAAAGATGAAACAGAAGATTAAACTTCAAATGGTGCTTATTGTATAGGACGGTGATGGCGAATCTTGGCACTCCAGATGTTCTTGGACTTCAATTCCCAGAAGCTCAAGCCCAGTGAATGGGTTTACTGCGATTCATCCGGCCTGTGCTGCCCTCGTTGCTCCTGGAAGCGGAAGTAAAACGTGCCCGTATGGGCACATTTTACTTCTGCTTCCGGGGGTGACGAGGACAGTCTGGGCCGGATGAATCACAGTAAACCCATTCACTGGGCTTGGGCTTTGGGAATTGAAGTCCAAGAACATCTGGAGTGCCATGGTTCACCATCACGGGTATAGGATCAGAAGCTTCTTGAATGTAGATAACATTGAAACACAAATCTGACTTGAATTGCTGCAAGAGTTTGGACTTCATCTCTTTGCTTTCTGTAGGGTTTTGCATTCATAGCAATTGCATTCTTTATTATCATTGTTATGCTATTAGCACTGCACATGCTTTTCTGTCCATGTGTTCAGTCATAGACACATTTCAATGATGCATCATACATTTTCTTTTTTCTGGCTTCTTTTGAAAGGATCTTTCTTTCCCTCTTTTTGAGGTGAGAAGGAGCCGTGTCTGCCATGTCTGGTGTGTGGTCTGATAAGGCAATTTCAACATTAGTCTAAAATGGAGACTCCTAAATTTGAGATGTTCAAAATTGAGAAACACAAGATGATAGAGTAGATGTAGTTATTTATGCTCCACCTTTGAGGGCTGAGTTCTTTAGTCTTGTACTGCCTAAGTTAACTGACAGAAATAAGGACTTTGGAGAGAGATGCTGCTGCTTCTGTTTACAGGTGCAGTCTGTACTGGCTCTGTGTGAATCCTACTACACTTGTGTGAAAGGGAAATCACATACATCTTAGCAGCAAGCTGTCACTTAGTCACAATCACTAGTTGCATTTCTGGATATATACTAAATTGCATATTTAGATTTGTGCTCAGGAATGAACCAACACCTGGTTAATCAGGGACAAATTGTGATAGTGATTGAGTTTTTCTTATGCATATGTGTAAATTGCCAGTAGAATTTCCTTGCATGGCCTGTAATTCCCTACCCATCCATATTTATTATATATTTCTCTCCCCCCCCCCCGAGAAATCTGGCCAATTAGGAAGCGGAAGGTCAGCAGTTTGATTCCCGAGTACTGCAAGACGGAAATGAGCTCCCGTCTTCGTCCCAGCTCCTGCCAACCTAGCAGTTCTAAAGCAAGAAATTGCAAGTAGATAAATAGGGACCACTTCGGTGGGAAGGTAACAGTGTTCCGTGCACTCTGGTGTCTAGTCATGCCTGCCACATGACCATGGAAACGTCTGCAGAAGCAGACAGCGCTGGTTCTTCGGCTTAGAAACAGAGATGAGCACTGCACCCTAGAGTCGGATACGACTGGCTTTCGAGCAAGGGAAACCTAGCACCTAGCACACTTGAAAGGAGTATTGTGACAAGTACATGGGTACATGAGCGCAAGAATACTGGTGACACCATGTATACAATAAGTGGGATATTCAGAGAAAGATTCAATAGAGACTTGCAGGCCACCTGGTAGAATAATTTGGATTTTAAAAAATCAAGTACAGTAAACGAGCTTCTTCTCTGCATCATGACAAGAGCTGGTATTGTTCTTTCTGTTAAAATGTCATCTCTAAATCTGATTTTGATAAGGAAGAGAAGATTTTACTGTCATACATATTTTGCTTAGTCAGTACCCAACCAAGTACTGTATGTTTTTCTCTCAAGTGAGAAATAGAAAATGAGCCCTGTCCATAGCATACTATATCTTGTGTTCAGTCCAGTACAATTATTTATCTGCTTTCTTTTTCTATTTTGTGGGTCTTTTTTGAGGACTCCTTCAGAAATCCAATTTACCACTTCCTTCCTTTAAAAAAAACCTATGCTTTTACAGAAACAGAACTGCTACTGCAACGTGGTTTGTGGTTTCTGCCTGCTTTCCCCTTGCCACAACTTTGAGATCTATACATAAATGAGATCAGCAGGAAACACAGGGGCAGCACGATTTATATCTGCATGTTAATTGCTTGTGTGTCTCTAGTGATTATTATCCAAGTTGGGATCTCCTCTAAACCTTCATGTTTCAATAGAGCTTGTATGTTTTCCAGCCTGCTGCTCTTGAGTCCCAAAGTACTTTTGTTCCTTTTTCATTTAATATCTGTGGATTTTAGAAGTGCCGTTTTGGGGTTTCCCCCCAGTCAGCCACACCTTCTACAGCATGGTTTCTCAACTTTTTTAAGATGGGGGCCAGGTCCTGCTCCCTCAGACAGTTTTGGGGCCGGACGGCCATTTTCCCCTTCCTCCGCCACATGGCACTTCTTGGTGTGGTGGAGGCGGTGGGGGGCCACATGACATGGTACCATGGGCTGCATTCGGCTCGTGAGCCGCTGGTTGAGAATCCCTGTCCTACAGTGCTAAAACAAAGTTGTAAACAAGGCTTCCCTCCTGTCTCCCTGTGTGGCCATTTGATGCAAAGAAACCAAAATTCACAGTGGCAACTTTATAGTGAATGAATTTACATTTCTCTCATTGTGTAGTTGCACCCTAAGTCTTAAGATTTGATTTATTTGATTGATTTAATTTGTATGTTGCCCACTCAGCATACGGCGACTCAGGGTGACTCACAAAAATCACAACATATCACAGTACAATAAAATATAACAATACAATAAAATGTAAGTGCAATAAAACATAAAAGACCAACACATACATACATTGACAACTGTGGCAAAGGGACCATCATCTCCTGAATCAGCCACCAGCCCTCCCCAGCTGTTCCTCCTTCCTCAGGCTGGGTGGGTGAGAAGCCAGGGGCCAGAGCAAGCAGTTTTTAAACAGGAACCACGGCTCCTTTCCCCCATAGCTCAGATGGGAAGACACTTTCCCCCATAGCTCAGATGGGAAGACGCATCTCAGGTGAGCAGTACTGGAGGAAAAGATGGTTTCTTTTTTGGTCTGTTAGGTGGCTTTTTTTGGCTAAGAGACAAAAAAGAAGCCATCTCTTTCCCAACTACTGCTCATATCAAGATCTGTATCCCCACCTGAATACTTAGAGAAGGACTACGGGTGCTAAGGTAATTTTCTTATCAATTTGTAAGGTAATGCAGATGAAGAAGTTTTCTCAAAGTGATGGGGGCTTTCAACAGGTAGCAAATTTGGTATGGCAAGATGTGTAATATGAGTCTAACAGTGGTTTTCTGTGGGGCAAGGGCATCACAAGATGTGACTACACTGCAAAATACTGTATAGTTTATGTACATGTTTTTAAACCATTCATGGACTACTGGGGTGGTTTCCATGCTGAAATCACAGTAGTCATCTATACCAATGTCACAATCAGTTTTAAAAGTCCACACGGCATTTCCCAATTGGTACAGTTTTGAACAGCATCAATAAATACCTGTATTAGTTCTGCCCTCTTTTCTACCCTTTATCTTTCTCCCTCCTGTTTTATTTATTTTCTCAGGTATGCTGCTGCAGCTTTCAGCCATTGAGGTTTTGAACATGTAATCCTCATATTCTAAATGACAACAGTACTGTATCTTTATATTTTCATGTAGGTGGAGGTATAACATCAATATCCTTACAGTGTTACTGCTAGGTCCCTTCTAGTGAAATAATGGTGAACTGATCCAACCACTTACAGCAACTCCTCATCACTTTCTTATTAAGTTAAATAGCCTTTTCAATTTCATTTTTATCCAGCTATGCTTTCTGATCAAACAGAAGGTGGAGAGGGGAGTTCTCGCCAACTGATTTCCAGTTGGATGCTTGGAGTGAGCATCCAACTGAGCATCTCCAGTTGATTTCCAATGGATGTGTGGAGTGAGTGATTCCTGAGCTATGGGGAAAAGGAGCCATGGTTCCAATCTGCATCAACGTGAGCTACATGACTCATTTAGATGAGCCCTAAATTAAGTGAACTGTGGTGTCTCAAGTGGTTAAGACTCTGGAAAGTCAGAGTTCGATACCTGAGTACTGCATGATGGAATGAGCTCCCGCCTCTGCCCCAGCTCCTGCCCACCTATCCGTTCAAAAGCAAGAAATTCCAAGTAGATAAATAGGTACCACTTCGGTACAACACTCTATGCACTCCTGTGTCGAGGCATGTCTGCCACATGTCCACGGAAACATCTGCAGATGCAGACAGTCCTGGCTTCTTGGGTGTAAACAGAGATAAGCACTGAACCCTAGAGTTGGATACGACTGGCTTTTGAGCAAAGGCGACCTGTATCTTTACCTAAATTAAGTGAAGAATTGGGGAGAAAGCAAACTAGCAAGCAAGAAAACAAGCAAGCAAGGCAGTCTTAGCAATACAGTGCTTACTTGATACAGCACTTAAATTTGACAAGCATGATTTTGAAAATTAACAGCACAAAATTTGACAAGCATGATTTTGAAAATTAACCAGTAACAGGCATTTTCTTGTGGTGAAGTGTGACTGCACTGAAATGACACAGTGCAGCACACTGGAGATATCACTGTACAACTTGTCCATGAATGCAGAAAGGCAATCACACTTGCTAAAAAAAAAAAAAAAAACCTGGGAAAAAACCCGCATAAATTGGTACAAAATGAACAATACTCTGATGACAGGAGAAAAAGACACACAATTTCAGCTTCTAATGAAATGCTGTCTGTAACTCTGACCTTTTCTAGTATCTATTTTAGAAAAAAAGTAATCAAGGCACACAGATTGCTTTTCTTTATACTGTATGTCAATTTTGCTTGAAATACTTTTTTTTAGGAATTTCCCAGGGTAATGGATACATCATGGGAAAGCAAGATTCATTAGAAAAGACAATAATGCTATGAAAAGTTGAATGCAGCACAATTATACAATGTATAATTATACAATTTCATTGTATTTGATGTTTTGATACTATGCATATTGTTCCTTTGCTGTAAGCCGCCTTGAGTCGGCCTGGGCTGAGTAGGGCGGGATATAAATTATTATTATTATTATTATTATTATTATTATTATTATTATTATTATTATTATTATTATTATTATTATTATTATTATTATTATTATTATTATTATTATTATTATTATTATTATTAATTCAATTACAGTATTTAAATTATGAAATAAAGTCTGTGGGAGTAGATCAAGTATTCAGTAGGACTTAATTGGGGGAGAGAATATATCTATAAGATTTCACTGTGTATGACTATGTTACATCAATATGTACCAAATTTACAAGTTCTCTGATCATGCTGGCATTTTCCCTCTCCATCACAGTGTTGATTCCATGGCTGAATTCATGCCATCAATTCTTCCTGGTACTTCTGATGTTTGAACTTTATACCAGACATAGGATCTGGTCCCATAGAGGTGGCTCTTGTGAAATTAAAGGAATGTTTTTAAAGTGTTTGTAGAGTTACAATCACTTAAGTTTATAAACAGAATCTTATGTATTGGAAAAGATTAACAGCAACAAGCAAGTAAATAGTAATTCCTACTGACCTGTTAAGAGGTACATTTTCATTTCTTAGATACCAAAGTCTTGCATAACCCTCTCGCATTTAATGTAGAAATATCTTATGTTTCCATTTCAATGCATCTTCAAGGTGCTCATTTAAAACAGGAGAATAGAAATTACAATGGAAATCCTGAATACAATAGCAAGCAAAACATCAGTGTTTTATTATTCCAATACTGCAGTTTAAACATTTTAAAATATTCAGAAAACATTAAACATTCATGAACTTCATGATTATTTTAGGTGTTGGACAAACAGAGCAGACTTCACCACAATGCAGAATTATAGTGATAATATTTTCTATATTTCTTTTTTTTTTAATACTCACAGATCACTTAATAACAAAAGGTTTTCGTGAAAGTATGTAAAGGTAAAGGTCACCCTTGCTCGAAAGCCAGTCATATCTGACTCTAGGTGACAGTGCTCATCTCTGTTTATAGCCAAAGAGCCAGCACTGTTCTGCATATGTAGATGTTTCCATGGACATGTGAACTGCCGCCGCCGCGCGTTCTGGCCCCGGTGGGGGCGAAGAGGCCCTCCAGCCACTCCCCCGCCGGCCTGCTGGGCCCCGCCCTCTCCCCTCAAAATTAAAAGGCAGGGGGTTGAGATGCCATTGCTGTTAACTCGTTCCACATTGCCCTCACCACCGGCGCGGGGAAGAAAGCAGTTATCACCCGAGCTCCTTCCCCGGCCCGGCATTGGCCATGGGGAAGTGGGAGTACTTGGGTGGCACCTCTTGATGGGTCTCTTTATGGGGCTTGATTTTGTATTTGTATTTAATATTGGTTTTTCCCCCTGACTTGTAATCTTGTAACTTGATGACATTATTGCTTTATTATTGTATTATTGATTGTATTGAGTTATATTTACTTGTGTTACTGTATTATCTTATTGTTACTTTGTACACCGCTTTGAGTCACCCGCTGGGTCAAGTAAAGCGGTATAGAAATTAAACTTGAAATGAAATGAAATTTCCATGGTCACGTGGCAGGCATGACTAAATACCGAAGTGCACAGAATGCTGTTACCTTTGCACCAAAGTGGCACCTATTTATCCACCTGCAATTTCTTGCTTTAGAACTTCTAGGTTGGCAGGAGTTGGGGCAGAGACGGGAGCTTACTTTGTCATTCAGTACTTGAGTCTCGAACTGCTGATCTGTCAACCTTCCAATCATCAGGTTTAGCATCTTAACCACTAAGCCAGGACAGTCCCTTGGCAGGATATAACTAAATGTTTTAAAAGGAAATAATGATTTCATGTCAGAAATTATTTTGGGTTGAAAGGATTTTTGCTGGAGAAACTCCGCTCATGACACTCTTTCCATGTCCCCAAGATCTTTTCCCACCCTATTTATCTACTTGCAATTTTTTTTTGCTTTCAACCTGTTTGGTTGGCAGGAGCTTGGACAGAGACGGGTGCTCAATCCGTCATGCAGCACCCCAGTCTCAAACTGCCCGACTTGCCAGCCTTCTAGCTAACAAGGCGAGCTTCTTAATCACTGAGCCACTGCAGCCCCTTTTAAAGAGATATAAAAGCACAAATAAATAAGATGGCAAAAAATAAAAATTACATCATTTTAGGGAAATGGTGGGCATGTTTCAATGTATTACACAGGTCTGACTTTTTTTATTTTAAAAAAAGGATGTTTATAACATCTGAACCAGTCAGATCACATTTCTCAGTCTGAGAAACCTTGTACCTTACCCTACCGTTATGTACATACACTCTGTGAAAATATTGCAGTGCAGACTCAAAATATTTCCCCCTCCCCCCAAAAAAACCTGTCTTTTTTATTTAAAGGGTAACAAAAATATACCTACCCAAAAACAAAATTCAACCAATTCTCACTGTGGTTTATGTGCTAAAAAGCATACCAGGATTGCAATCTATATTGTATTTGCAGATTTCAAAATCCAAATATTTTGAGGGTGATTGTTTGATCTGGAGCGAAAAAGAATTTGAACAGGAGTTGCTTGTAGCCCCTGTACCAGCTGTGCAGCTAGGCAAATCACAGCCAGAGGTTCAGAACATCTCTGTCAGTGCTTGAGGTATTGTCAGAACATTTAATCCACAGGATTTTAGAGAGATCAGATGGCAGTGAAAAGGTGGAGGGAAACATCTTTTAGGTAAATAAAATCAGCGCCGTTCTCTAAGTATTCTCAATTTCTCCAGATTAATCCAGGGTGTCTACATTCTGCTCCCCCCTACCCTTTAACTGTTGGAAGTGGACACTCTGGTTTTGATGACAAAGTTTTCATTGGGAAAGAAGTGAGGAAGTGAGTTCCTAAACATCTTGTGAACCCATCTCTCTGATACCACATATACTGTAGATATTTAGATCTGTGTGGCATTAGCCTAAGGAAGAAGAGCAAGGACATTCATGCTATATGTTTCAGTTCATGTTTGTTCAAAGACATCACAGTTTAGCCTTTGGTTTGATCTAGTATTCTAGTCAGTGTGAAAAGGATTAGCCAGCAAAACAAGGTTGTTGCTGCCTAGGGTATGCCTGACTGCGGTTCAAAAATATAAAATATACCCACAATCTTCAAGGAGACTCCTTCTATGCAGCCCTTTTCTTTATATTCCAAGAGGATAAAACACCCAGTACATCTAGGGCTTGACTGATGACATCCTCAGCTGGATGGATCCAGATGACAACCTCAGCTGGATGGATATCAGGCACTTTACAACCAGGATCCTTTCCTTTAATATATAGTTGATGTGGGGGAAGAGCTGATGTAAGTTGTAACAGAAATCTGGAAATTATGATGGTGTACAATAGTTGAGAACCTTGATATGAAGCAAAACAGCAGACGAGGTTGGAAACTCCTTAAAAAAATAGGTGGAGATTTAACCCAATCACAGCAAAACTATATTGGAGTAACAGCAGACTGTTATATTTTTACACCCTTTTCTCATACAGTCAATTAATATAATTCTTCTTCAGGTGCCGTATCCATTCTGAATATTAGCTATCATCATGGTGATAGTCTTCCTGTTCTTGACTACTTGGAACAGTTTTTCCGAGGACATGCCACACCAGTCTCTCAGGTTCTTCAGCCAGGAAGTCCGTTTATGTCCAGGGCCTCTCTTCCCAGGGATCTTTCCTTGCATAGTGATTTGGAGGATTCTATACTTTATGTTGTTCCTCATGATATGGTCAAGGTATTGGAGCTTTCTTTGTTTAATGGTCTTAAAGAGTTCTTTTTCTTTATCCACTCAGCGCAATGCTTCTACATTAGTTACATGATCAACCCATGATATCCTTAGCAGCCATCTGTAGATCCACATTTCAAAGCTTTGATTATCTTTTCAGATGCTTTAGTCAATGTCCAAGCTTCAATTCCATATAACAACAATGGGAATACATAACATCTCACTATTCGGATCTTTGTAGCGAGAGTTAGATCTCTACTGCATAACCATACCTGTCAAGTATCCCGTATTGGTCGGGATTTCCTGTTTTTCAGCGCTCGTTCTTCCCCTTTCCCACCGCTGTCCCGTATTTGAATGGCAGGGAAAGGGGATACTGCGCATGCGTGCCCATGGTGTGCATGTACAAATGGGTTACTGTACATGTGTGCCCACGGTGTGCATGCACAAACAGGTTACTACGCATGTGCACCCACGGTGCACATGTGCCAATGGGTTACTGCCCACACATGCGCAGTAATTTCCCATATTTTGCGGAGCCGCACTTGACGGGTATGTGCATAACAAATGTCGCATTTTTATGAAGGTGGATCTTGCTTTTTCTATTTGTATTTTAACCTCTACCTCGGGATCCCAATTTTCATTTAACATACTCCCCAAATAAACAATTTTATTAACTCTTTCAATTTCTTGTGTTCCTGCCATTAGCTTGCCTTGAGTTGATGTTTGGTTTATAACCAGATATAATTACTATAATTAGACTGTTTTTTTTTAAATTTGTGCTTCTTTGCTCTGAAAATTCATGAAGTTAAGCATAAACACACAAAAGAACAAATAACGGAGGTTTTGACCCCAAAAAGCAACTAGTTAAAAAACTCTTTTACACAAACTTAGAGTGAAATTAGATGGTCAAGTTGGATCAGGCTGGATTGCAGGCGCACCCCCCAATAAAGGACTCAGACACTGATGAAAGTGGATAACGGCATCGGGCCACATTTATTGATTCATGCCCTAGTCCGAATTATAAATTTCTATTGGTAATTGACCAATCATAATTCTTAAGGCAAGCAGGCCGAAGTAACACTGGTAAGGTACCACCCAAAATTGCCAACGGCAATTGTTACAATGTATCTATTTGTATCAATTTGTTTGTTGACAACAAACAAATTGTTGACCGTAGTCAATATCTAACTAATGACCCCACCCTCTGACGCGTATCCGTAAAATCACGGGGTGATGCATGCTGTCTAGCTATAGCCATCACCCCATCGCCTAGTTCGTCGTTGACCGGACAACGTTTAACCAACTTATGCCTGTCTAGTGTTGTCCAGTCAATTGCGAACCTGCCGGATACCTGTGGGTCATAAATGTTTACCTTACCAGTGCTACCCGCCCATGTGACCAAAGTCAACAGCAGCAACAGAAACCCCTATATCAAACCATAGCAACAGTGTGGGATGGGCAAAAAAGCCAGGACCCGAGAGCCAATTGTGGGTCCCAGCCAAAAATTCCCACCCGGCCCCGAAGCGACCAAAATATCACACTGTTAAATAGGGAGGGGGTGGAGGGGAAAAACTTCTCCGCTCCGTCGCTTCGCAAAATGGCAGCTCGGCTGCCTCGTGGCCGCCCCTTATATAAGGGTGCTGGCCACGCCCCCTAACTACCCGGATGCCTTCGTCCGATGAGGGGGGGCCCCGCAAAGGGTGCGGCGGCCATTTTGGCACCGAGCTCGCATTGCAGGCGCACCTCCCAATAAAGGACTCAGACACTGATAAAAGTGGATAACGGCATCGGGCCACATTTATTGATTCATGCCCTAGTCCGAATTATAAATTTCTATTGGTAATTGACCAATCATAATTCTTAAGGCAAGCAGGCCGAAGTAACACTGGTAAGGTACCACCCAAAAGTGCCAACGGCAATTGTTACAATGTATCTATTTGTATCAATTTGTTTGTTGACAACAAACAAATTGTTGACCGTAGTCAATATCTAACTAATGACCCCACCCTCTGACGCGTATCCATAAAATCACGGGGTGATGCATGCTGTCTAGCTATAGCCATCACCCCATCGCCTAGTTCGTCATTGACCGGACAACGTTTAACCAACTTATGCCTGTCTAGTGTTGTCCAGTCAATTGCGAACCTGCCGGATACCTGTGGGTCATAAATGTTTACCTTACCAGTGCTACCCGCCACATGGAGGGGCTTCAAAGAAGGCTCGACGCCCCCCCCCAGACCGTCAACTCGGTCAACAGGCCTGCTTGCCAATCACCCAACAGGAGGTCCATACCTCCTCGCGACAGATGGGCCCCATCCCCTGCATAAAGGCCGTAATTTTGTAGGCTAATGGCAGGGTGACGACTGACCCGCCCCCAACCTTTGTCGGCAAGGAAGCGTGCCACAGCCCTATTCACCATGCGTCTAGCGCGGTCAAGGGCCTGGAGGTCGAAACCTCCCCTGTACGTGCGCCGCGGGACTATGTCCGACCAAACGAGGGTCGTAGCGGGCCACACGTAATGCAGGTAGGCAAGGTCGCCGCAAATCGCATGCTTTAGCAATAAGCCGGTGACCTGGCCCAAATCATTGCCCCCTAGGTGTATGATCAGAATGTCAGGCGGGTCAGCATTCCGGCCTGAAAAAAGGAATGGCAACAGCTCCCGCCATAATATCCCGGGCTTACCATGCCATGTGAGACTTGCGTATGCACCCAGTCCCAGTCGGGGTCCCCACTCTGTCGCCGCAGCGTAACGCGCTGCCCTGTGCACGTAGCTGTGGCCCACCAGCCATACTGTCACCGGTGTAATACGACACCCAGGGTCTGTAAGGAAAAAACAAGGAAGAGAAAGGTGCGGTGACAAAACTGGTACTCACGGTGGAAGAGGGCGAACATAAAACTGAAAACATTGCGAACCCCACCTTCCCATGCTGCGTATGTCAGCCCCGGAGTACCCAAAAGCAGCTGCCGTGGAAGCCGCCCCTATCCTGAAGGAATGGGTGCCGTAACGGGCCCCTGGGAGGCCCACACTGGCCAGCGCTTTGCCGGTCACCTTTCAAAATTGAAATTTAGTAAGGGGAGACCCATCTTGGTGACAGAAAAACGGGCCATGGTGCGTGCCACGCAGTGCAATAAACTCCTGTAGGGCACCAACCGGACAGATGTCTGCCAAAGAACACCGTAGCAGTCTTACACCACTGCCTACACCATGCTGATCTGTCTTAGAGGAGCGTATCCTCAACTGAGCCCAGTCTTTGGCAACATAGACATCTTCGAGTTCCAGTGCCCTACGACTTGCATCCGCCTTAGACAGCATCACAAGCTCGCTGATGCGGAGCGCTCCAAAAATGCCACCATTGTGGCTGCATGAAATAGGGCTGCCTCATATCTATCAAAACAGAGGCCAGGCCAGCCCCGGGCCTATTGGGTAAGAACCCCTGGGGAAATCGGGTGGCGGTCGTCCGGGCAACGCCCACGCTCCCGCACCCACCCCTCCAAAACATGTCTCACACGGAAGTCAGCGGTGCTATCCACATGACCGCCCACCTTGGCCATAAAAGCCAATGCTGACAGCCTAGATGCTATGGTGCGAGGTGCAAGTCCCTGGGCATGCAGGTAAACCATGAACCGAAGTACATGGGTCACTGGGATCGGCCAGGTTTCTGGCAGCCGAAATTGGGTACAGAAAGCTCTGAAAGAATTGAATGCGTGGTGATACGCCTTACGCGTGCGTGGCGCTAGTGACAAGCCAATCGCCCGGTTCACCTCTCCTTGCCAATGGTCCATATCTCGTCCGGGAGTGGCGAGGGAAATTCCTCCGCATCCGGGGCCAAGGCACGGAACCGGGAGATCTGCAGGTGGGACAAAGCGTCAGCGATATCATTATTGACCCCCGGGACATGCCTGGCCCTGAAGAGGACATTGAGGCGCAGGCTGCGCAACACAAACTGGCGCACTAGGTCCATAACCCTGGGCGATTTGGAAGTCTGTGAGTTGACAATGTGCACAACGGCCGTATTGTCACACCAGAAATGGACAACCGAGTTGGCCCACTCCTCGCCCCATAGCATCAAAGCCCCCAGGATAGGGAAAAATTCCAGATACGTGAGATCACGCAGGCGACCCGTGCCTGCCCAGGCTGGTGGCCACCCACCATAGGCCCACTTCCCATTGAAGTACATCCCATAACCCAGGGATCCCGAAGCATCAGACTGTATCTGGAAGCGAGGGGAAGCCAGGAGGTCAGACCTCCAAAATGATACTCCATTGAACTCCCTCAGGAACTGGAGCCAGATAAGCATATCTGCCCTGATACCCCGAGTGAGTCTAACCCTATGGTGGGGCCTAGATAAGCCTGTCATAGCGTCGCACAAGCGCCGAGCAAATGCCCTGCCCGGTGCGACGACCCTGCAAGCAAAATTGAGGTGACCATGCAGCACCTGCAGTTCCCTCAGCGATGCCTTGCATTTATCAAGCAAGTCCACGATAAGGGCCACTATCCTTGACACCTTATCCCCCGGTAACCTAGAAGCCTGCGCTACCGTGTCAATCTCCACCCCCAGGAATACTAGCTTAGTAGATGGGCCCTCGGTCTTTTCGGGCGCTAAAGGGACACCGAGTTCCTCCATTAGCGTCTGAAATGTGTTGAGGAGACGTGTGCACGTGTCCCAGCCCCGTTCACCCCCGAATAAAAAATCATCCAGGTAATGGGCTACAGACCGGGACCCTGACCTGCGTACGAAAGCCCACTGTAGGAATGTACTGAAACGCTCGAAGGCCGAGCATGATATGGAACAGCCAAAAGGCATGGCCTTATCAAAGTAATATTCACCCCGGAACTTAAAACCCAGCAACTCAAAGTCGCCCGGGTGCACAGGCAGGAGGCGAAACGCCGACTTGATGTCGCACTTAGCCAATAGCGCACCTGGGCCACATGAGCGCACCATGCGCAGGGCTTGGTCAAAAGATGTATACCTGACTGAGCAAAGATCATCAGGGATGGCATCATTGACCGATCGGCCGACTGGGTAGGACAAGTGATGAATCAGCCGAAACTCGCCCGGTGACTTTTTGGGCACTAAGCCCAAGGGTGATACCTTGAGATTGGGGAACGGGGGTGTTGGGAAAGGGCCAGCGACCCTGCCCGCATCGACCTCCTTAGTAATGCTGGCAGCAGCTACCTCCTCCCTCCCCCTAAGGGACAAAAGGTTGGGGGCATCCTGGGGGGACCTATCGCCCACGAAAGGAATACGGAACCCCTGTCTAAAACCCTGAAGTCGGTAAACCGCATCCTCCTCCCTCGGGTACAATGCGAGCCAACGCTCCAACATGTCCACATTAATTAGGGAGGGGGCCTTTCGGTGAACCAGCTCCCTCCGCGGCAGTTTTGCTGGCCCCCTGTCCGCCCCTTCCTCTGCCCCGCATCCCTCCCGGCCTGGGACAGGCGGAGGCCGCATGGGGGCCAGCGCAGGAGGGACACTCATGCCTGTACTTGCAATTCTTCCTGTTGCAGGAACCATTGGACGAGAAAGTCCAGCACAGCAGGCGGGCTGGAACCCCCTGCCCTGCCACCTGGCGGGGAGCCTGTGCTGGGGCCGCTCGCTGGACCGCATGTCCACAATGATATCTCTCCCCGGGCGCAGGGCGCGTGGGAGTCATGTACAGAAGCCACAGCCTCTGGCAGGGCTCATCCCACCTCATCTCTGGGTGCAGGGGAATCCGCATACGGAATTCCTCGTCATAAGCCAACCACGACGGGCCCGGAAAGTCAACCATCGCCCGGTAAATGTTGTCCAAATACTGGACCATCGGAATCGCCAAATCTGGCCGGGCCCTGAGGTAGACCGCCATGTATATGAGGTAGGCCGGCAACCAGTTGGCCCAAGTACGTGGTGGCTTGCGACGACGCGCCTGCTCCTTATCCCTCTCATCTTGCCCCTCCTTCTCCTCCTTGGTGGGCTCTCTGTTAAGGAAGGAGAAGATGTCCACATACTCCCCCCGCCAGATCTTCTCTTTGGTGGTCTGGGCCAAATGATCCCCCAGTGGCAAGGAATACCCTGCTGTCGGCAAAGCCGACACAGGCACGGTGGAAACTGTGGGCATCTGTAAAGGAGCCTGGACTAACCCAGCCACCCCAAGAAGATTCCCGGCTGGGTAAGAAGCACCCCCCACCACGGGGCCCTGGGTGATGGTTGAAGTCACCGGGTGGGGCGTAGGCGCCAGGACCACCGCGCCACCCGTGCGAGGCCAAGGCCATTGGAAAGCCCCCCCCAACGTAGCCATGTGTGTAGGTGCACTAGTTTGGACCGCATACTCACATGCTGCACCCCCATGGGCCGCCCCCACCGGGGGTTCCGGCCCACTGGGGGCGTCGGAGCTCACGACCGCCATAGAGCTCGTCCAGCACCGGCCTGTTGATTGGGGAGCTGCGAGGCAGTGGCCGAAGCCGGGCGACGCGCCTCAGGCAGCTCAACCCGTCTCGCCGCCTGCTGCTGCCCAGCAGACGATGGATCGACCTGCACCCCAAAAGGGGCCCCAGGGTGACTAACCCGGGCCAGGGATGCCTCAAGGGCCGCAACGCGGGCCAGGAGGGCCTCCACGCTGACATAGCCACCTAAACCAAGGGGGGGCAAAGGGCCAGCCGGCCCACTAACTACAGGCGTCGGTACAGATCCCTGTACCCCGGGGCCTGAATAGGGCCACGATCCTAAGCCCGGGCCCGGTAGGGCCGGGGAAGTACCCTGCCATGGAAGGGGGCCACACCACCCCCCAAGGTTGGAAGCCCCCGCAGTAAGCTGCGCCCCAACGGAGGAAGGCCCAGCGGAATGGGCCACGCCAGGAGTGGTGGCCACCGCTTGCGGGCCGAGGGCCGCGGCCCCTACTGGGCCCGCACGCGGACCCCCGGCCTCTGGCCAAGGGGGAATTAACCCCATCCCACCGGTCCCGGTGGGCTCGGACATAGGAGGCTGCTGGGGAGGCGCAGCCGCGGTCCTCTGACCCGGATTGCGCCTCCGCGCAGAACGAGCCGCATTCGCAGTCGCCTTCTTCTTCGAGGGCATTGCAGCCAGCCGATGGGAAGCCAAAAAAGGAGACAATCAGCAGCCAAGAGGCTTCCCGGTGAGGGTAAAAGCGACGGAGGTAAGAGGGGAAAAACTTCTCCGCTCCGTCGCTTCGCAAAATGGCAGCTCAGCTGCCTCGTGGCCGCCCCTTATATAAGGGTGCTGGCCACGCCCCCTAACTACCCGGATGCCTTCGTCCAATGGGGGGGGCGCAAAGGGCGCGGTGGCCATTTTGGCGCCGCGCTCGCATTATGCTAAATAGAGTCACTTAAGATCACACAGAGATGTGGCATGCTTTTGGAAGTTTTGAGTTGGTAACTACACTAGAGCATATAATACTACCAAGTCAAAGGACATTGTGCAACTATTCTATCTCTTTTCCATATATTTTTGTGATGAGAAATAAAAGATGGAATGTGTTTTAAGAAGACACAAATGGTTTAAAAATGGCAGAGGGCGTAATATTTCATGAACAAGGTGTGCTTATCCTAAAACCTGCTCTCGAAGCACCTCTAAATTTCCACCAAACTTTCGTGGGTGCAGCCTAGATGTAAAAATTAGTCACATTGCACTTGCTTCCTCCTGCCCCCTTCATCATTTGATTCTGCAAAGTCCGGAGAGCTGCAATTAGTCAGCTGGAAACCTTTTAAAGTGTCAGAGGAAGAAAAGTTAATGGAACATGTTGATTGGAGGACTGGATGAACTTGGGGGAAAAAACCATGCTGAGTACTAATACCAGTCTTTTTTGTTTTGTTTGTAGATGTGGAGGAAGGATATCTATAAAGTGGTCTTGAATAATAACATGGACTTGTAGTGACAGAAATACAAGTGCCTTGTTGAGCCATTGCCTAGCAACTTGAGATCAGAGCACCCTGCCTGACTACAGTGAACTAAGCATTATGCATGAATGAACCGTTAGCTATATTTCTTACAGAGAAGAATGGCAGCAAGATGTGTGTTTTACTATGGGGTGAAGGGGATGTCACTCTTTTCTTTGCACTTTTAAACAATCACCAAATTGCTACATCCTTCCACTGTAGAAGTATGACTGTCCTTTCAAATTTAACCTGGAACCTCACAGAAGAAAATATGGTAGGGGTGTGCTCGGAAGAAGAGGGAGAGGAAGAAGGAGATGAAGATCTTCTCTAGCTATTAGCTAGCATTAACATGTGATAGATTGCTGAGTTCCAGTGGGTGAGGAGTAGAGGGTTCATTTATGTGCTAGGTATAGGGAAGTGATGGTGAACCTATGGCACGTGTGCCAGATGGGGCACACACAGCTCTCTGTGGGCACGCACGCCATCACCCCAGTGAGGTGAAACAACCAAACACCCCACACACACCCCTCCGATACTTCTAATTGTGTGTGTGCGCCGTGTGTGTGTGAGAGAGTGAACGAGCGAGCGCCTAAGGAGGCAGAGGCGGTGGCAGCACACAGTAGGCACTGCGCGGACCCACATGACTGCCCGCGTACCGCTGTCTGATCTCCTCCTTGGGCACTTGGTCTCTAAAAGTTTGGTGATCACTGCTATAGGGTAACTGTTAGTGGTGGTCTTCTTTGATCTACTGTGCTCTCACCCACATGCAGTTCCTGCTTATTCGTGGCTGCTTAAATACTGGATTTTTTTAAGAATGGCATGAAATTTGAAGAATTCATATGACAATGCCTCTAAAATTCTTTTTAAGTAAAATTCTTTTTAAGAAAAGTAGTTCTTCACCTACTTGCTACATAGCTTATGAAATTTAGCCTTTAGTTATACCTTAGTTTTCAACAAATAGCTCATTACAGCCATTTGTATTGCAGTGGTACCTCGCTTAAAGAGCATAATGCGTACCACAGGATTGCTCTTTAAGCGTGTTTGGTGTCTTGCACGGAAGACAAAGAAGGAGTCGCAGTAATGGCTAAACACAACTTTATTGCATGATGGTCAGGGTGAACATGAGGTAATGGCGGACAAAACAGCTCTATTTATAGTACACTGTACATTTGAATATCCTGGGTGGTAGCTCATTGGCTACTGTCCGCGTGACGTCATAGATCGTCACACCCATCTTCTCCAGGTGGGAGAAACAGCTGTGGACTGGGACCGCCAGGGGGGGCTCCCAACCGCGGCAGTCCTGACCCGGCACACCCATTCACCTTGTTGCACTGACTTGGCGGCTTGGGCGATGCGCAGGACATGCTCAAAGGAGATGCTCTCGTCCTTGGCCAGTAGTTTTTTCCTGGTCCCCTCATCTCGCAGGCCGAGCAGGAGCCTGTCTCTCAGCGCCTCGCTCAGGGACGCTCCCCACCGGCAAGGCATGGCAGCCACCCTCAGGGCTGCCACGAAGTCGGCCACGGACTCACCGGCTCACTGGCACCGCTGCTGAAAGTCCAGCCTTGCCGGGAACACCAACACTTTCGGCCGAAAGTGTTTCCTCAGCTCGGCGAGGATCTCGTCTAGGGGTACCTCCCTGAGCGGCCTCGGCGTTAGGAGGTTCGTTGCCAGTTCTAATGTTTCCAGGCCGCACTGGGCCAGCAGGAATGCCCAGCGCTGGGCTTCCTCCTCGATGCCCTTGAGGTCCATTGCATAAAGGAACTGCTGTTCGTAGAGTTCCCATTTCTCTGGCTTCATGGTGTCGAAGGGCGCGATGTTCACTTTTCGGGACGCCATCCCACCTTTGTCGCCAATTTGGTGTCTTGCACGGAAGACAAGGAAGGAGCCACAGTAAGGGCTAAACACAACTTTATTGCATGATGGTCAGGGTGAACATGAGGTAATGGTGGACAAAACAGCTCTATTCATAGTACACTGTACATTTGAATATCCCGGGTGGTAGCTCATTGGCTACTCTCTGCGTGACGTCATAGATCGTCATGCCCATCTTCTCCAGGTGTGGTATGGCGGAAACGTTTCCCGCTCTTCAGGTATTCGGGGAATCTGTGCCATGTGAGCCGGATGCTCGCTACTGCCACCTGTGGCCACTTAGCTTGCATCCTTATACAGCTTGCTACAATGTGTCTCTGATTAGATACAAATGGATACATTGACCGGATACATTCTGTTAAAGGGGACTTGCGATATTCATTCAATAAATAACAGCGTGTTTGCTCTTTAAGCGAAACACCATTGTAAGTGACCAATTCTGACTTTGGCTGAGGGATTGCGAACCTTGATTTAGTTGTTAAGTGAGTTTTTGGTTGATTTTAGTTGTTAAGTGAGGTGACCATTCAGAGAAAATTCTGCTCTTTAAGCGAGTTAGTCTCTATGTGAGTTTAGTGTATGGGAACCAAGACACCGGGACAGCCGAAGAGCTGGCTTAACACAACTTTATTGCATACTGGTCAGAGGGGACATGCGGTAATGGCGGACGAACAGCTCAATATATACAGTGGCTATACATTTGAATGTGGCTCCTTGACAGTCTATTGGCTACCGTCCGCGTGACGTCATTGCAGGTCACGCCCTTCTTGTCCAGGTGAAGGTGGTGGCGGGAATCTTCCCGCGCTGTTGTTCTTAGGTGAGTCTGGGCCATTGAGCTGGACGCTCGCTATTGCCATCTAGTGGTCACTAGCTCGCGTCCTATTAGAGTTACAGTGATGCAGCTGAAGGTTATAATGTTACACGTAGAAAGGTTATATTGGTTACACATGGATAGGTACATTGTTTAAAGGCACAGTCTTTGAGAACACAACATCCCTCCCCCCTAGGATGAGACGAAGTCTCTTAACCAAGATGGCTTATTGCAAACGCGTTTGGGCTGCGATGTGGGCTGGCCTGCCCGGGGGGCGCTACCGCTTCCTTGTTCCCTGGTCCCTTGTCCTGTAACGGGAGAGGGAGACTCGTTAGTGGCTTGCTGCGGCTTTGCAGCTTTAGGGGAAGGGACAAGCTCCATTGTGGGCAGACCGGGGGCACTAGGGGCTAACGTAAAACCCCTCTTCTCGCTTGGATGGGTGGGGGACCACTCCGAAACCCCCCCCGGTTCTGTAACTCAAAATCAAACTCTGCTGGGGGATCCCGCGGGGTATCTACGAGGATAAATTCCTTCTCCTCCCCCCTCGGTGGGGGCCCTTGACCCCCCTCCCCTCCCCCTTGGGCTAAACGGGTGGGGGAGAACCCTAACGCTGAATTCCTGTCTGTGCTTTCGGCGCCCTGCCTTCCTGGGACCCGGCTCCGGAGCTGGTCCGCGTGCCGCCGCCAAAGTAGACCCGTGCTGGTCTCCACGCGATACGATACGGGACCAGTCTGCTCCAGGCTGGCCCCGCGCTGGCGTAGTTCCTGCAATGCACCGGGGCGCCCACGCTGAATCTTTTTGTGGCCTCCAGCCCGATGTTCCTCCCCTTGTCTTCTACTCTCGTGGGGTCTAGCATAGTAAGTATGGTGGTCAGTTTCCTGCACATTAAAAGCTCCGTGGGGGAGTATCCTGACGCCAACGGGGTCACCCTGTACCCTAGCAGAAACTGACACACTTGCAGGTTGAGATCCCCGGAGCCCATGCGCCGCAGTGCGTCCTTTGTGGTGCGTACGAGGCGCTCCACTTGGCCATTGGTGGCCGGATGAAAGGGGGCGGAGGTGATGTGCCGGATGGCGTTAATCTCTGTGAATGCCCTGAACTCAGCGGACGTGAAGCAACTAGCGTTATCGCTAATTAGGGTGTCGGGTATGCCGAACGTGCAAAAAACCCTCCGCAAATGCTTTATCGTCGTGGCCGAGGAGGTGCTCGTGACTGGAATGACCTCCAACCACTTGGAGAAAGCATCCACTACAAGGAGAAACAGGGTTCCTCGGAACGGGCCCGCGAAATCTATGTGCACCCGGGACCACGGCCCCTTAGCCGCGTCCCACTCCCTGTGGGGAAGGCGGGCCTCCTCTGGTCTGGAGCATTGGCAACTCTCGCAAGTGCCGACCATGTGCTCGATGTCGGCGTCTAACTGGGGCCACCAGAAGTAGCTCCGGGCCAGCGCTTTGGAGCGCACAATTCCGGGGTGGCTGACGTGCAGCAGTTTAAGCACCCGCGGCCGAAGGGATGTAGGGATCACCACCCGCTGCCCCCACAAGAGACACCCCCTCTCTAGGGACAGCTCCAGCTTTTTCCTGAAAAATGGGGCGAATTCCTCCGCTGGGGAAGACGCTGGCCACCCTTTCTGTACCCAGGAGCTAACCGCCGCCAACGTCCTGTCCCTGCCTGTCGCTTTAGCGATGTCGGCGGGGACTATGGGGGGCGAATCTAAGACCTCTATCATGAGCACCTGGCGGTCTCGCTCCTCATCGCCCACGTGGCTGTGCGTCTGAGGGAGGGGGGACCTCGACAGGGCGTCCACATGGCTGATCTCTTTCCCGGGCCGGTACACCAACGCGTGCTGGTAGGCGTTGAGAAAAATGGTCCACCTAAGCATCCTCGGGGACAGGATCTGTGGTGTGGGCTTGTCTGCGGTAAAAATGCCTAGTTAGGGGCTTGTGGTCAGTCACAATGGTGAAAGGGCGGCCATACAGAAAATCGTGAAATTTTTTGGTCCCCGCAATTATCGCCAGCGCTTCCCTGTCTGTCTGGGCGTAATTTCTCTCCGCTTGGGAGAGGGACCTGGAGTAAAACGCTATCGGGGCCTCCCTCCCGTTTCCCAGCACGTGGCATAACACTGCCCCCACCCCCACCGGGGATGCATCACAGATCAGTACCACCGGCCGTTTGGGGTCGAAATGGGTCAGAATGGCGTCAGACGCTAGGAGTTGTTTTAGTGCAGTGAATGCTCTCTCCTGGTCGTCGCCCCACTTCCATGCCTCATCTTTCTTGAGCAACTTATGAAGCGGTTCAGCCACCGCCGCCTTCCGGGGAAGGAAGGAGTGGTAGAAGTTCAAAAGCCCTAGGAACGACTGCAACTCGGACTTGGAGGTGGGGCAAGGGGCTTTCTTGATGGCGGCCACCTTGGATTTGGACGGTTTGATCCCCTCAGGTGTTACTCGGAACCCTAAGAACTCAACCTCATTCGCGAAGAAGACGCATTTGTCTTTTCGCAACCTCAACCCCGCCTGTTCGAATGCCGCCAGAACTTTGTCTAGCCTTTCGGCCAACTCGAACTCACTCCCCCCCGTTATCAACACGTCATCAAAATATGGCAAAACCCCATCCAGCCCTTTTAAGAGGCATTCCACGAGCGACTGGAAAATTCCAGGCGCCGAGTTCACGCCGAATTGTAGGCGTGTCACCTGGAACGCCCCCTTATGCGTGACTATGGTCTGAGCAGCAGCTGCAGCAGGGGTTACCAAGAGTTGCTTGCGCCAGGTCGAGCTTAGCGAAACACTTTCCCCCATGTAACCTGGCTAATAAGTGGCTGACCACCGGCACCGGGTACGCATTTGGGCGAATGGCCTTATTAATGGTGCACTTATAATCGGCGCAAATGCGAACCTCCCCATTGGCCTTCAACGCCGTGACAATTGGAGTTTCCCACTCCGCAGAATCAACAGGAACAAGAATCCCCTGGCCCACCAATTTGTCTAGTTCCGCCTCTATTTTGTCCTTTAGCGCAAAAGGCACTCTGCGCGGTTTGAGCCTTATTGGGCGGACCTCCGGATCCAGGTCGAAAGCTACTGGGGGTCCCTTGAACTTCCCAAGTCCCTTTTTGAAGACTTCGGGGTGCGCGTCGCACACCTCCTGTATTGGGTCAGTCCCAACGGCGTGCACCCCCCCAATGAACAGACCCAGGGGCTGAAACCATTGAGTCCCGAGGAGGCTGCAATTTCCCCCTTTAAGGACGACTAGGGGGAGCTCCGCGGCGTGCTGTTTATATTGGACCTGGAATTTCCCAACCCCCAACACCGGGATACTGTTCCCTTGCACATACCGAAGCGTGGACCTCAACGCTTTGAGCTTGGGCCGTACGCGGGGGGCAATTCTCAAAAACTCCCTCTGGGAAATGATTGAATATGAGGAGCCCGAGTCAATCTCCATCCTAACAGGGGCCCCTTGCACCAGTACCTCAACAAAGTAACGGGGGTGTCCCATGGACACGCTGAAAACTGGGGCGTCGTCGTCGCTGTCGTCGGAGATGCGGCCCACGCCGTCCTGCTTCCTCGTGGGCCGGGCGCCATCCTTTTGTCTCGTCGAGCGGTCCGGTCTCGTCGAACGGTCTGGCGAGCTCCTCCGGTCCTCGCGCCGTCGTCTGCAGACTTTAGCGATGTGCCCGCGGCGCCCACAGTTGTGGCACTCGGCCTTCCTAAACGGGCACTTGGCGCGGTCGTGGGCCGCTCCGCAGCCGTCGCAACGTCGGCCGCCCTTCCGGACGTCTTCTTCGTCGCTGCTCTCTGCGGAAGATTTCGACGCTCGCCGGGCCGCGTGCACCGGGCCTGCTGCTTGGTCGACCTGTGGGAGCCTGCCCTGGAGCTCTTTCACTCAGGCCCTCGTGGCTTCCGCGGCCTGTGCTGCCTTCACGACCTCATGCAGTGTCGGGGGCGGCTCCTGGTTCATCAGCTTCCGCTGAACTTCCTCGTCCCGCAGGCCACACAGCATGCGGTCCCTGAGGGTGATTTCCAGGTTCTCCCACTTGCATGGGCCGGCGGCCAGCCGCAGGGCCACTGCGAAAGCGGCGACCGACTCTCCCGGCGCTTGGACTCTCCTCCAGAACGCGTCCCGAGCTGGAAACATCGACACCGAGGGCTGGAAATGGTCACGCATCGCCTTCAGGAGCTCTGTGGCCTTCAACTCGCCCACCTTCTTCAGTGCAATGAGGTCGACCAGCACCCTCTTGCTGGCGTGCCCGAGCATCCTGGTGAGGATGGCTCTCTTCTTCCCCTCGTCCGTGACCTCGAACTCCACCAGTGCGCCTTGGAAATCCATTTCGAAGAGTTCCCAATCTTCCGGTTTGTTGATGTTGAAACCTGCGTATGTCTTGGTCCCGTGGGAAGCCATATCCCACCTTCGTCGCCAATTTAGTGTATGGGAACCAAGACACCGGGACAGCCGAAGAGCTGGCTTAACACAACTTTATTGCATACTGGTCAGAGGGGACATGCGGTAATGGCGGACGAACAGCTCAATATATACAGTGGCTATACATTTGAATGTGGCTCCTTGACAGTCTATTGGCTACCGTCCGCGTGACGTCATTGCAGGTCACGCCCTTCTTGTCCAGGTGAAGGTGGTGGCGGGAATCTTCCCGCGCTGTTGTTCTTAGGTGAGTCTGGGCCATTGAGCTGGACGCTCGCTATTGCCATCTAGTGGTCACTAGCTCGCGTCCTATTAGAGTTACAGTGATGCAGCTGAAGGTTATAATGTTACACGTAGAAAGGTTATATTGGTTACACATGGATAGGTACATTGTTTAAAGGCACAGTCTTTGAGAACACAACAGTGAGGCACTCTTTATGCGAGGTTTTACTGTATTTGTAACTAGTTGCTTCCAAGGCTGTGTAGTTAAGGCTGAGTAATACTATATTTCCCTTTCCTTTTGTAGAAACATTGGTTATTGCAGCTACAGAAGAGGCCCTGTTCCTAGCAGATACTGATGTAATGTAACTAAAAAAACAGAACATGAAATGGGAGCCTCCAGTAGATTTGAAAATCTGTGGAGGGTTGGGGCCAACATGAATAGTTTTGCAAGTTTAAAAAGTTCTTGTTGTGCGCTAATACTGTTCTTTCCCAAATCTTAGGCCATCCAGCTATTGCAATCATTCTTTTAAATCAGTCTGATTGATTGCTGGGGATTTGATGTTGGATAACATTTGATTGTCTGTGGGTGTAAAGCAGGGATGCGGCCCATGGTGCCATTTCATGTGGCCCCCACTACCTCCACCACACCAGGAAGTGCCAGTGGTGAAGGAAGGGTAAAATGGCCATCTGGCCCCCGAAGCTGTCTGAGGGAGCATGACCTGGCCCCCGGCTTAAAATGGTTGAGAATTCCTGGCATAAAGGAATAAGTGTAAGAAAACTATACATACCTTGAGTAAGGATAGATAAATCTGCATTTATCTATACTTTAAAAGCCATTTGGGTTTGGAATGATTTTTCTGAATCATTGTCGAACTAGCACTGTGAAAGCTGATTGAAAGGTTTGGCAAAAGTATGTACAGTCAACCCTCACATAACAACGCGTTCGGATAGAATTATTTTCGTTTAACAACGCATCGTTATGCACCACGTGTTCCCCCGCATAACAACATTTTTAGTGTCGTTGTCCGGACAACAACGCTAAAACAACCGTCATTATCTGGACAACGACGCTAAAAACGTTGTTATGCGGGTGTTGTGTATGTAACCAAGTGTAATGTGAATGAATCGGATCTAGTGATCCTCCATGTAACCAAGTGTAATGTGAATGAATCGGATCTAGCGATCCTCCATGTTTCCCCTTCCTTTCCCTCCTTGTGAATACTCCTATTGTATAGATACTGTGTATGCATATAAGTCGTCTGACACTCTCATAGAATTCAGCTGCCAGCGATAGCACAGACGAAGGAGCTCAGCTCATGTGGCTCCAATCACCCAATCAGTGATTAGCGCAGAAAACCTTCCCGCCACAGGTGAGCCACGCCAGGTATGCATTACGTCGGAATGACGTCATTGACACAGTAACCAATGGGTGCCTTCGGGCGAAATTCAAATGTACTGTACCATGTATAAGGAGCTGCGTCTCCACCATTACCTCATGTTCAGATTGACTATATTGCTATAAAGATGTGTTTGGCCCCCTGACTGCTGCCTACGGCATATCAATCGGCAAACATCAAATTGGCAATGAAGGTGGTATGCTGGCTTCCCACAGCATCACACTACCTCTGTTCGACCTCAACAAACCAGAGAAATGGGCTCTGTATGAGCGCCAGTTCCGGCATGCGATGGCTGCCGAGCGCATCGAAGACGAGGAGCAAATGCGCTATTGCCTCCTTGCCCAATGTGGCCTCCCAACGCTCGAGTTGGCAACACACCTCTTGCTGCCCCGGGACATCGATACTGTCCCGCTCAATTGTGCCCACAGATCTCACCAAGACTACGGCGAAGGACAAGGTTCTGTCCCTGGTTATTTCATGGGTAAAGAAGGGATGGCCCACGACTCCTCCCGCCGAGGAGTTCAAAGCATACTTCCGAAAGAGGTTCGAGCTTTCGATAGAGAGGGGTTGTCTCCTATGTGGCCAGAGGGTGCTCATTCCTGAGGTATTGCGGTCAAAGGTACTCAAACTGCTACACATTAGCCAACCGGGAATCATGCGCTCAAAGGCTTTGGCCAGGAGCTATTTCTGGTGGCCCCAGATAGACACAGATATTGAGCATTTGGTGGGCACTTGCGAGAGTTGCCAGAGTTCTCGACCCAAAGAGTCTCGACTTCCTTCCAGAGAATGGGACACAGCCCGCGGACCATGGTCTCGATTACACATCGACTTCGCTGGTCCGTTCAGGGGCTCACTTTTTCTGTTAGTGGTCGATTCCTTTTCGAAATGGTTGGAGGTTATTCCAATGCCCAACACCTTCTCAGCTGCAACCATTAAGCAATTGCGGAGGCTATTTAGTTGTTTTGGTTTACCCTATGTGCTTGTCTCCAACAACGGCAGTACTTTCACCTCCGTCAAATTCCAGGCATTCCTGGAAAGGAACGCAATTTGACACATTACGTCTGCCCCATTTCACCCCGCAACGAACGGCCAGGTTGAGCGCCAAGTGCGAACCACTAAGGAGGCACTTCGGCAAATGGGCCATGGGGACCTAGAGTTACAATTGTGCCAGTTTCTCTTTTGCTACAGAATAACTCCCCTGGCATCCGGACTCTTGCCAGCCAAGCTCCTAATGCGCAGGAGACCAGTCTCGCTTTTCGACTGGTTGGATCCGACCAGGGTGGAGGATAAGGGAAGGAATGTTGAAATTGCGCACACCAAGGTTTTTATGGTTGGGGACCCAGTATATTGTAGAAATTATGTGGCCGCCAGCCCAACATGGGTCCCAGGGGTTGTGATCGACCAAACAGGGCCAGTTTCCTACCAGGTAGAAACAAGTACGGGCTACTGTGGTGGCGACACGCCGACCAGCTCAGGCGTCGGGTCATGGATGCCCAGGGAGATGAAGGTCTGGGTGATTCAACGTTAGGGTCTTCCCCCACCCGTTCATCCCAAGGGGGAGACATGGCAGGCAGCCCACCAAGAGAATCTGATTTCGGTCTCACCCATCCTATGCAGAGAGACTGGGAAGAGTTCGAGAGCCCAGACCTCGACAGTTTAGGTTTTGAGTTGCAGGACACGGGAGAGTTTTCATAGTGTTCCCCCACTCATCCAAGCGAGACGCGGGGCTTTGATTTCTCTCCAGTGGCCCCCTGTCCTCTGGTTTTCAAGTCCACCACTACTCCCATACAAACGAGGCAATCTTCTGTTAAGGGGAATTTCCCTTAAGTCAGTCTCCTACCCTTCCAGGTTTCGATTTGCAGTATTCCCTCCCGGGTTCCTCTTCTGATTCGGGCAAGTGATCCCGACATGCCGCTAACGCTACTCGCTTCCCCACTGCAGGACGAGAGACTACGGAACCCAAAAACCCCAGTTCCTCCAAGCTCAGCCAAGCTGCTGTGCAGCCAAAATGAACATGTAGGCCACCACTATGGTTGAGGGACTTCGTCCCATCCTAGGGGCAAGGGATGTTGTGTATGTAACCAAGTGTAATGTGAATGAATCGGATCTAGCGATCCTCTATGTAACCAAGTGTAATGTGAATGAATGGGATCTAGCGATCCTCCATGTTCCCCCTTCCTTCTCCCCCTTGTGAATACTTCTATTGTATAGATACTGTGTATGCATGTAAGTCGTTTGCTACTCTCATAGAATTCAGCTGCCAGCGATAGCGCAGCTGATGGAGCTCAGCTCACATGGCTCCAATCACCCAATCAGTGATTAGCGCAGAAAACCTTCCCGCCACAGGTGAGCCACGCCAGGTATGCAGTACGTCGGAATGACGTCACTGACACAGTAACCAATGGGTGCCTTCGGGCGAAATTCAAATGTACTGTACCATATATAAGGAGCTGCGTCTCCGCCATTACATCATGTTCAGATTGACTACATTGCAATAAAGATGTGTTTGGCCCCCTGACTGCTGCCTATGGCGTATCAATCTGCAAACATCAAAGCGGGAAACTCCATAGAAACCCGCATAACAACAAAAATCACTTAGCAACTCTACTTGGGGAACCAAGTAACGTCATTATGTGAGGGTCTACTGTATGTGCATGTTTTGTTAAAGCTACACTGGACAAGCAACTGGACAATCCTGTTGCTTAGAGTAGGCACATTTGACTCAATGGATCTTAAACAAAAGTTGACTCACCAAATTCTAACTAGTTTAGTAAGCCTACTATAGTGTGACCTATGGAGTGAAGCAATGGGATTTCACCTGTTGCTTCATTTTGTTTTTGCCCTTGTTTGGTCTGGTTTTATGCTTGGGAAATGGTACCAGTTTCATGACTGTTTTACAGAGTCACAGTGGTAAGTTATGCTTCTTAAATCTATTGTAAAAATCAAGTTTCATCATTGAGTTTCCTTGGCAGAGTGTTCCAGCAATTTGAAAGCAAGAAATTGCAAGTACTGTAGATAAATAGGTACCCCTTAGGTGGGAAAGGTAACAACATTCCATGCACTCTGGCATCTAGTCATGCCTGCCACATCACCACAGAAACATCTGCAGTCTCTGGCTGTAAAGAGAGATAAGCACCACCCCGTAGAGTTGGACACGACTGGCTCTTGAGCAAGGGAGACCTTTTCCTAATGCTCTTGTCAGTGATGAGGAAATGGGCAAATGTCCATGAAACTTAGAAAGTTTGCATCAGCCCTTGATGCAAATTCCTGAAACCTTGTTTTCTTTTTCTTCCTTCCTTCCTCTTTTTTTGTGTGAGGTAAGAATTTTGTAATCTCAACACGAGGATTTTTCTGACGATAGTCATAGTTGCTTAAACTGTAGTGTGCTGAAAGAGGTGTGACTTTAGGGTGAACAAAGGCAATATACTTTTTATTCATCAAGTGTGGAACTTGCACAAATTACTGTTGTTATTTTGGATTACAGCTCTGTTGCCTCCTGGTGCATTCTGGGAACTGTAGTAATTCTTCTGGGCTCTGATCAGATGAGAAGCGCTGAATGAGGAATACATAGGTCAGTAGTGGCAAACCTACGGCATGTGTGCCAGAGGTGGCACTCGGAGTCCTCTCTATGGGCACCCATGTGATTGCCCCAGCAAAGAGTTTGCTCCCGCCCCTCTGCCCAGCAGCCCAAAGGGAGCACTTCCTCCCTCCCCCAGCACAGAGTCTGCCCTGCCCCTCTGCCCAGCAGCCCAATGGGAGAGTTTCCTTCCTTCCCTGTTGCCGTGTTGGCACTTTGCGATAAACAAGTGGGTTTTGGGTTGCAGTTTGGGCACTCAGTCTCTAAAAGGTTCGCCATCACTGACATATGCGATATCTAGAACAAAAAAATAAAGAAGGCCAATTTAAAGTATATGAAAATGTAGCCTTTTCAAAGTTATGTACAGAAGGAAAAAGTAAAAGCATAGAATAATTTGACTTTATTTTGTGGGTAAAATAAGCATATAGAGAACGGGTTTTCATCCTTTTGGAACATGTTTGCATTTAATTCTTAAAAGTACATTTTCTTTGCAATCATACTTAATGTTTTTGGAGCACTGGCACTCTGGAATAGCTAGATTAGGGGTTCCCAACCTTTTCAAGCCTGGGGCTGGGTTACACTCTCTCAGTCAGTTTCAAGGGCCAGATGACCATTTTGCCCTGCCTGCACGATGGGGGTGGCCATTTTGTACCAACAGCTTCATTGGAGCAGTCATTTTGTTTCTCGAATGCCCTTGGAGGGGTTGGGGCCCACATGCAATGGCACCGTGGGCCAGATCCGGTCTGCAGGCCCTAGGTTGGGAACTTCTGAGCTAGATGAAGGAGTCATATTATGCTGCTAGCATGGCTCCTGTAACCATGCCTATTAGGCCAATATGGTTTCTAACTTACCTGGATCATCTTCTTCCTTTTCAGTGCCTCAAACAGTATATGCAGTTGGCCATCCGTGAGGGTTGTGGTTCTCCCATCACCTGTCCAGACATGGTGTGCTTAAGCCAAGGAACTCTGCAAGAAACTGAGGTATATGCAGTTGCCATTCCTGTCCTTTCTTTTTAATCTTGTTCATTTACATAATGAATATATTAGACTGTATCCTCCCTTAATTACACTAATGACTACTTGGCAGGAGGCCCACTTGACAGAAGAAGCAAGAAACAAGCATATGGTTTGCTCTTGTTTTTCCTTTCCCGGGGAAATGTTTACTTGGCACTCAGGTACTCTTTGAATTGCCTGCTTAAGAGCCAGAACATCCCCTCTTTGAATGTCACCAGTTCTCCTTTAGCAATGATTGCTGGAATATGGATGGCATTCTGGGTTGTAAAACACAAATTAGAGGAAGATTCGTATATCACTTGCTGTTTAAATTGTAAACTCCAGCCATGTGGAAATAGAATTGGAGAGGTAATGGTTTTCTGATGGGCTGTGGTGTATACAAAATGGGAGGGTTACTTCATACACTCCCCTCTGTTTGCTCAAAACAAGGACTCAGGGTAGCCTACATCAAGATAAAAAGTTCAGATGATGGTACAGGTAATCATACAAATGAAGATGCCAAAAAAGGTACAGATCAAAGCACACATGACATTTATAGTAATAAAAGTGGTACACAGCTTCAAAACTAATTTTAAGTGGAGATTTAACCCAGCCACAGCAAAACTATACTGGAGTAACAGCAGACCAAATAGCTAGTCAGTTGTTAAAAATGGAAAAATGCAAGGCAAAAAGGTGGGGTGGGGGGAGTCATCCAACCAGAGGAACAAGAGGGATCTTTACTTAATAGCCCCTTTGTGGCATCTGAATTGGAGGAAGCTACAAACAGCATGAAACCAAATAAAGGAGCAAGTGTTAATGACATAAGAAAAGAGCAGATAAGGCAGTTTGGTTCTCGCATTTTGGAATGGCTCCTGAAATTAATGAACAACTGCATAGATGAACTTAAGGTTCCTAAACTGTGGAGACAGGCTGGAGTTGTTGCTTTATTGGAACATGACAAAGACCCAGATGAGCCGAAAAGCTACCAACCAGTGTCACTCCTTTGTCACCTTTATAAGGCACTAGAATGGATAATTTACAATCGTATGTCTGTATTTATTGATGGAAAGATCATGAAGGAGCAAGCAGGCTTCAGGCTGGGCAGGTCATGTTGTGGTCAAATTCTTAACCTTACACAACACATTGAGGATGGCTTCGAAAGAAAGCTAATTACGAGAGTGGCTTTCATTGACCTAACTGCAGCGTATGATACTGTCAATCATATGATTCTGCTCTGTAAAATAAATGATCTTACCAAAGATATCAAGCTTACTATGGTCTTTGGCAGCTTCCTTCAGAATGGGTGATTCTATGTGACAGTGAATGGAAAGAACAGCAGATGGTGGTTGCAGAAGAATGGACTGCCCTAAGGAAGTGTATTGTCTTCAACACTGTATAATATATATACAAATTACCAACCTGTTCCTGGCAATACAAAATTGTCCATCTATGCGGATGACAGAGCAATGGCCGTACAAGGATCAAGCTTTGTTGAGGTAGCTGGAAAACCTTCTGGAGCACTTGAAGAATTAGACAATATTACAACATCAATCATTTTTGACCCTTTCAGGGGTCAGCCTGGCTTCTCTTGGAAAGATGTTCAACACGTTAATGGAGCCAATCTGCCCCTCCCCTTTTCTTTGTTGAGAAACTGCCCAATCCCTATGCCATGTCTGATAGCATCAAAGAGGATGGCCAAACGGTGACGAAATCCACAAGATCAAAAAAACTGTTTGAGGCGACAAAATGTATAATTGTGATATTCTGTTTTAATGTCCAAAATAATAAAGAGTGATACTTCTCACAAACTAAAATAAGTAAGTAAATGCTCAGACTTTCAAATATATCCAACAATTTTCTAAAGGAGTATCTTCAATGTTCAATGAACACCTTCCTTACCATCTGAGGCTGCAACGGTTGGGCCTCTTCACTCTTGAACGACGATGTCTAAGAGGTGACCTGATTGAAGTTTATAAAATCATGCACGGTGTGGACAAAGTAGATAAGGAAAAACTGTTTTCCCTATCGCATAACACTAGAACTAGGGGACACTCGATGAAACTTTTGGGTACTAGTTCTCAAACAAATAAGAGAAAGTACTTTTTCACCCAGAGGATTACTGGTCTATGGAACTCCCTGCCAGAAGAAGTGGTGACAGCTGTCAGTCTTGACAGCTTTAAGAAAGGATTAGACAAGTTCATGGAGGACAAGGGTATCAATGGCTATAATTATGGATACTTAAGGACAACCTCCGGGTTGGAGAGATAGGCAGGATATCTCTCAATATCATTTCCAGGGAATCCTAAACAGGCATCTCCTTGGGAATACCCTGAAGGAAATGGTGAGCCACTGTGTGAGACAGAATGCTGGACTGGATGGGCTGTGGCCTGATTCAGCAAGGCTGTTCTTATGTTCTTATGTCTATAATAATAAAGTAATTGCGAAGTTCCAATTTCTAAAAAATCTTCAACTGTGTATTTCAAATCTTCAGTTTCTACTGTAATCAATTGATAGGACCTGAAACTCGATCCGGATAATCAGTCTTTTGTAATATTGCTTCATCAGAAGTTATTTTCTTTACTGTAAAAAAAGCACAAAATACATTAATATGTGGTCCAAGTCACTTATTCAGCTTGTGTTACACAATTTACAAATTTGGTGAAGAAGAAGAAATGCCCTGTTTGCCCCCACCACTTGTTGTTGTTCAGTCGCACAGTCGGTTCCGACCCTTTGCGACCCCATGGACCATTGCTCTCCAGGCGCCTCTGTCCTCCACCATCCCCCTCAGCCCTCCCAGCTCTGTGCCCATTGTGTCCACAATGCCATCTAGCCATCTCATCCTTGGCCTCCCCCTTCTTCTTTTGCCCTCCACCTTTCCCAACATCAGTGCCTTCTCAAGTGAATCCTCCCTTCTCATTTGATGTCCAAAGTATTTTAGCTTCATCTTTACTATTTGACCTTCCAGTGAGCAATCCGGGTTAATTTCTTCTAGGATTGACCTATTTGTTCTCCTCGCTGTCCAGGGGACTCTCAAAACCCTCCTCCAACACCACATTTCAAAGGCATCTATTCTTCTGCGTTCAGCCTTCCTAATTGTCCAGCTCTCACATCCATACATTACTACTGGGAAAACCATTGCTTTGACTATTCTAATTTTTGTTTTCAGTGTGATGTCTCTGCTTTTCACTATGTTCCCCAGGTTTCTCATTGCTTGTCTCCCAAGAATCAGTCGCCTTTTTATTTCATGGCTGCAATCCCCATCTGCAGTGATCTTTGATCCCAAGAAAGTAAAATCTGTCACTGCTTCTACTTCTTCCCCATCTATCTTCCAGGAACTGATTGGGCCTGTTGCCATTATCTTGGTTTTCTTGATATTTAGTCTCAAGCCAGCTTTTGCACTCTCCTCCTTCAGCCCAATCAAGAGATTCTTTAGGTCTTCCTCACTTTCTGCCATTAGGGTGGTATCGTCTGCATATCTCAGATTGTTGATGTTTCTCCCAGCGATTTTAATCCCATATTGTGATTCCTCCATCCCTGCACTGCGCATTATGTGCTCTGTGTATAGGTTGAATAAGCATGGTGACAAAATGCAGCCTTGTCTTACTCCTTTTCCTATTCCAAACCACTCTGTCACTCCATGTTCTGTCCTAACTGTTGCTTCTTGGTTCATGTACAGATTTCTCAGGAGGCATATGAGGTGCTCTGGTATTCCCATCTCTTTAATTACTTGCCACATCTTGTTGTGGTCCACACAGTCAAATGCCTTAGTGTAGTCAATAAAACAAAAGTATACTTGTTTCTGGTATTCCTTTGTTTTCTCCATGATCCAGCGTATGTTGGCGATGTGGTCTCTAGTCCCCCTGCCTCTTCTGAAACCTGCCTGCACCTCTGGTAATTCTCTTTCCACATGCTGCTGAAGTCTATCCTGTATTATCTTGAGCATCACTTTACTGGCGTGTGGGATGAGTGCGATTGTTCGATAATTTGAACATTCTTTGGCATTGCCCTTTTTTGGGATTGGGACGTATACTGATCTTTTCCAATCCTGTGGCCATTGTTTTGTTTTCCAAATCTGCTGGCATATTGAATGCAGTAATTTGACGCCATCGTCTTTTAGCGCTTTGAAAAATTCAACTGGGATACCATCATCTCCACTAGCTTTGTTGTTTGCAGTGCTCTTTAGGGCCTTTATGACTTCGCTCTCCAGGATGTCTGGCTCAAGTTCTACTTCTTCATCATTGTGATTGTCAGGAGTGTTGAGGTCCTTTTTGTAGAGTTCCTCTGTGTACTCTTTCCATCTTTTCTTAATCTCTTCTGCATCAGCTAGCTCCTTTCCTTCTTTGTCCCTTATCATGGTCATTTTTGCTTTAAATGTTCCCTTAATTTCCCCGATTTTTTTGAAAAGATCTCTGGTTCTGCCTCTTTTGTTGTTTTCCTCCATTTCTCTGCACTGTTCTTTTAGGTAGTTTTCTTTATCTCTCCTTGCTTTTCTTTGAAATTCTGTGTTCAAATGATTGTAGTTTTTCCTTTCTCCTTTGACTTTTGCGTTCCTTCTTTCCTCTGCTATTTTAAGAGCCTCATCAGACAACCACTTTGCTTTCTTACTCTTCTTTTCTTTTGGTATGGTTTTCTTTGCTGCTTCCTGCATGATGTCCCTCATCTCTGTCCATAATTCTTCTGGCACTCTATCTATTGATTCTAAGCCATTGAATCTGTTCATCACCTCCACTGCGTATTCTTTAGGGATGTTGTCTAGGTGATATCTTTCTGGTCTCCGTGTTTTCCTTATTTTCTTTAGTCTAAGCCTGAATTTTGCGATCAATAGGTTGTGATCTGAGCCACAGTCTGCTCCAGGTCTTGTTTTTGCTGACTGTATGGAGGTTCTCCATCTTTGGCTGCAGAGTATGTAGTCAATCTGGTTTCGGTGTTGGCCATCTGGTGATGTCCATGTGTAGAGTCGCCTCTTGTGTTGCTGGAAGAGAGTGTTTGCTATGACCAGTGCGTTCTCTTGGCAGAACTCTATCAATCTTTGCCCTGCTTCATTCTGTACTCCCAGACCAAATTTGCCTGTTATTCCCTCCACTTTTTGATTTCCTACTTTGGCATTCCAGTCTCCTAGAATAATTTGAACATCATTTTTTGGTGTTTGTTCTATGAGGTGTTGTAAGTCCTCATAGAACTGGTCCACTGTGGCTTCATCTGCGCCAGTGGTTGGTGCGTATATTTGGATCACAGTGACATTGAAAGGTTTGCCTTGAAATCTAACTGACATCATTCTGTCATTTTTGAGATTGTATCCCATTACTGCTTTTCTCACTCTTTTATTGACAATTATGGCTACTCCATTTCTTCTAAGGTTTTCTTGCCCGCAGTAGTAGATATGATGGTTTCCAGAGCTGAATTCACCCATCCCTGTCCATTTGAGCTCACTGATGCCCAAGATGTCAATGCTTATTCTTTCCATCTCGTTTTTTACCACTTCCAGTTTACCTTGGTTCATTGATCTCACATTCCATGTCCCTATGCAGTATTGCTCCTTACAACATTGCATTTCCCCTCCCCCCTTCCTGTCCCTCCCCTTCCTCCCCTCTGTGGTGTTAAGCATCCTGTATCACCTAGCCTGCCCTTTTGTTTTGCCTTTTGTTTTGGTCCATAGGGTTCTCTTGGCAAGATTTTTGGCGTGGTTGCCGGTGTCTACGCCATTTTTCTCTCCTCATACATTGTATCACAGTTTTTAAAAGTTTAAAAACATTTAAGACAACATAATATCATGCATATTATCACACTTTAAAACACAGTCTCTATGTCAGTTTCTATGTTTAGTCAGTATAAAGTCTCTATGTCAGTTGCTATATTAGGTCTTCTACATTTATATATCTACTACTTATCCTTTGCCTGGATCTCTGGCTCTCCTCCTCCTCCTCACCCCCCATCCCCCTTGGGGGTGGTTGCCCGCCGGCGGCGGCGCAGGCCCCTTTGCCGCTCGCCCCGGCTCTCCTCCTCCTCCTCTTCACCCCCGGCTGGGGTGGTTGGCCGGCGGCAGTGGCGGTGCAGGCCCTTTTGCCGCTCGCCCCGGCTCTCGGCTCTCCTCCTCCTCCTCTTCACCCCCGGCTGGGGTGGTTGACCGGCGGCGGCGGCGGCGCAGGCCCTTTTGCCGCTCGCCCCGGCTCTCGGCTCTCCTCCTCCTCCTCTTCACCCCCGGCTGGGGTGGTTGGCCGGCGGCGGCGGCGGCGCAGGCCCTTTTGCCGCTCGCCCCGGCTCTCGGCTCTCCTCCTCCTCCTCTTCACCCCCGGCTGGGGTGGTTGGCCGGCGGCGGCGGCGGCGCAGGCCCTTTTGCCGCTCGCCCCGGCTCTCCTCCTCCTCCTCTTCACCCCCGGCTGGGGTGGTTGGCCGGCGGCGGCGGCGGCGCAGGCCCTTTTGCCGCTCGCCCCGGCTCTCGGCTCTCCTCCTCCACTATTGTCACACTTTTAAAATAGGCAGACTTCAGGCTTGTTGGAACTACTTTACAGGAAAAACCCCTACTTATGAAAAAAAGTCCAGGCTCTTGCTTAAATCGAATTTTTTTGTAACTTGAAACAAACCCATAGGAAAAATGAAATTTTTATGTAAATCGAAGCAAACCCTTAGGGAAATGATTTTTTACGTAACTCGAAGCAAACCCACAGGAAAAAGAATCTTTTCGTAACTCGAAACAAACCCATAGGAAATTATGTAAATCGGGACATGGTTTTAGCATAAAATCATTTTGTAAGTCGAATTTTATGTAACCTGAGGCATTTGTAAGTTGGGGTTTTACTGTATTTTGATTTTTTTAAAAACCAGAACCTAGAAATCCACCAAATGTAGCTGGTGAGAATGGAAAATATTTGTAACGAAATAATTCTATACTAAAAAAGTTAGAGTCCAGGAATACACTTTGAATACCAGAACCTGAAACTCATGGTCCTTTCACAAAAATTAACTCCTAGTTACCTCCTAGCTTTCTTCATTTAAGCAGTCTAACTAAGGGCATGTGTCTTCTTGTTGCTGAGATTATTCAAAAACTGGGAGTCAGAGACCTTTGCTGATCTACTAGAAATCTTCCACAGACCTACTAGTAGATAGCACAGATATATCTTCTGCACATCCCATACTAGAACTGATCTAATGTTAACGCTAAGCTTTACTAGTTTGAAAGAGAAGAGAGTGATGACTTCAAAGCTTATCTTTAAATATATAAAACAAGATTATACTGTGATTGTGAGTGTAAAGCTCTTAAAATCTAAGACACATCTTTTTTAGTTAAGCTGAGCAAGAGGGCACTTGAGGGCATGATGTAATTGGCCTTTAATGATTTCCTGGGTACTCTTTGCTGTTAAGGACTGAATGGATAAACAAAAGAAGAATGTATTTAATGGCCCATGAATGATGAAATGTTTTGAATTCTGTTCAGGGTTATTATTCCTCATGTTTTTATAATGTTCACTGAGCATGTGTTACAGTTGGGAATAACAATTCCAGAGCAGAATTAGGAGCACAAGCAAGAATTGAATTAAAGTTACTGAGTTAAAGTTTTAACCAGTATTTACAAAGAGAAAACATACTTGCTCACTCCACTGCCACCTATTGCTCTGGATATCATTGTCAAATCATTCCTCCATGATAAAGCTACTGTTTACTACAAGCTATGTACTATGCCTTGAAAGAAGCCCTGTTCAGTTTTAATTGCCAGAAGTTAGTCATCCAGGTAATGGCCATTTCACTAGTTCTGATTCATTAGAAATTGTGGAGCTGCGGTGGCTCAGTGGTTAAGAAGCTCGCCTTGCAAGCTGGAAAGCTGGGCAAGCCAGCAATTGGAGACCCGGGTACTGCATGATGGATTGAGCGCCTACCTCTGTCCCAGCTCTTGGGGAAATGAAAGGAGACTCATTTGGGAATTTCCTGAGCAGAGTTTAGAACATAAGAACATAAGAACAGCCTTGCTGGAACAGGCCACAGCCCATCCAGTCCAGCATTCTGTCTCACACAGTGGCTCACAATTTCCTTCAGGGTATTCCCAAGGAGATGCCTTCACCTGCTTAGGATTCCCTGGAAATGGCATTGAGAGATATCCTGCCTATCTCTCCAACCCGGAGGTTGTCCTTAAGTATCCATAATTATAGCCATTGATACCCTTGTCCTCCATGAACTTGTCTAATCCTTTCTTAAAGCTGTCAAGACTGACAGCTGTCACCACTTCTTCTGGCAGGGAGTTCCATAGACCAGTAATCCTCTGGGTGAAAAAGTACTTTCTCTTATTTGTTTGAGAACTAGTACCCAAAAGTTTCATGGAGTGTCCCCTAGTTCTAGTGTTATGCAATAGGGAAAACAGTTTTTCCTTATCTACTTTGTCCACACCGTGCATGATTTTATAAACTTCAATCAGGTCACCTCTTAGACGCCGTCATTCAAGAGTGAAAAGGCCCAACTGTTGCAGCCTCAGATGGTAAGGAAGGTGTTCCAGTCCCCTAATCATTTTGGTTGCCCTCCTCTGCACTTTTTCCAACTCCATAATATCCTTCTGGAGGTATGGCGACCAGAACTGTACACAGTATTCCAGATGGGGCCTCACCATAGATTTATAAAGAGGCAAAATGACACTTGCTGACTTATTTTCTATACCCTTCCTAATGATCCCTAACATTGAGTTTGCTTTTTTCACTGCTGAGGCACACTGGGTTGACACCTTCATTGAGCTGTCCACCTGGATACCAAGGTCCCTTTCCTGGTTTGTTGCAGAGATTCAGAACCCATCAGTTTATAAATGTAATTGGGGTTTTTTGCCCCAACATGCATCACTCTGCACTTACTAATGTTGAAGCTCATTTGCCACTGTTTTGCCCACTCCCCCAGTGTCAAGAGATCCCTCTGGAGCTTCTCACAATCTCTCACAGTTTTCACTACCCTGTATAATTTAGTGTTGTCAGCAAATTTGGCTACCTTGCTATTTACTCCTACCTCTAGATCATTTATGAAGAGGTTGAAAAGCAGGGGTCCCAGTACTGAACCTTGGGGGACCCCACTCTTTATTTCCCTCCACTTGGAAAAGTGTCCATTGAGTGCTACCCTCTGTTTCCCTGTCCCTTAGCCAGTTGCTGATCCAGAACAAGACCTGTCCCTTTATTCCATGACTGGCAAGTTTATTCAAGAGCCTTTGGTGCGAGACCTTGTCAAAAGCCTTCTGAAAGTCCAGATAAACAATGTCAACTGGATCCCCCTTATCCACATGCTTGTTGACACTCTCAAAAAATTCCAACAGATTAGTGAGGCATGATTTGCCCTTGCAAAAGCCATGTTGGCTCATCTTTAGCAGCTCCTTCTCTTCTATGTGCCTATTAATTCTATCTTTTAGGATGGTTTCCATCACTTTACCTGGGACACATGTCAAACTGACAGGTCGGCAATTTCCTGGATCACCCCTGGCACAAAGCCTGATTTGAGGGAAATATATATTTTGGCTAAGAGATCAGCAATTTCATCTTTAAGTTCCCTGAGAACTCGTGGATGGATGCCATCTGGTCCTGGTGATTTGTTAGTGTTTAGTTTAACAAGACATGCAAGGACCTCCTCCCTGGTTATTTCTATCTGGCTTAATTCTTCGGTTTCCCTCCCTACGAAGATAGGCTCTGTTTTGGGCATATGGTCTCTGTCTTCTTCAGTGAATACTGAAGCAAAGAATTCATTGAGTCTCTCTGCAATCTCTGTTTCCTCTTTAATAACCCCTTGCCTTCCATTGTCATCTAATGGTCCAATGGGCTTCCTAGTTGGGTTCTTACTTCTAATGTACTTAAAGAAGTCTTTGTTATTTCTCTGAGTATTTTTAGCTATACGCTCCTCAAAGTCTTGCTTTGCTTTCCTGATTGTTGCCTTGCATTTGTTCTGCCAGAATTTATGTTTCTGCTTGCTGTCCTCATTTGGACAAGCTTTCCATCTTCTAAATGAGCTCTTTTTGCTTTTGATCACTTCCCGAACAGCTCCTGTAAGCCACATCGGAGTCCTCTTGGACCTGGCAGTGCCCTTTTTCCTTTTGGGTATGCATTCCAATTGGGCTTCTGTTATTGTTTTTGTAAACAGCCTCCATGCCTCTTGGAGTGTTTGGACTCTCTCAATTTTCCCTTTCAGCTTCTTTTTTTACTAGTTTCCTCATCTTTGGGAAATTTCCTTTTTGAAAATTTAAGGTCTCTGTGTTAGATTTTATCAGTGACTTGCGGTCTATGATCAAGTTAAACATTTGAGTTTCTTCTGCAAAAATCCTTTCAACCCATAATAATAATAATAATAATAATAATAATAATAATAATAATAATAATAATAATAATAATAATAATAATAATAATAATAATAATAATAATAATAATAATAACCCACACATGGCAGAATTAATCAGATTCTCAGTACACAATCATAGGTACTGTATCAAATGGGATAATTTTCTTAAAACTTCAGATTAACAAAGTAAAAGACAAGAATTTCTTTCATGCCTTTTGTCAGAAACTGTTATTTATAAGCTGCCATTTAAAACAGTTCACATCCACTGCAAAAAATAAATAAATAGATTTGCTATGAAAGAAATTAGTTTGTTTTCATTAGATCACTTGTTGGATTGGGGCCGTGGAGCGGCCCTTAGGGTCCCGGAGGAGACTGGCCAAAGGAACGACACGAGACAAGATGGAGCAAAGACCAGTGGTTTATTGAGGGGAAAGCATCAGCATATATAGGAATAGAAGGCAACGTGTGATAGAATCGTCATCTGACAGAAAATCACATCACCCATTTACCCGGGTTAATGGGGAATCTCTCTTGGGGAAGTTAATTAACTAGGGCAAACACTGACAGGGGAAATCCATTGTTCGTGGCTTACACCAGGGTAAACATGGCCACTATTTGCACTAGAGCTTGGGCTCTTCTGTGAGTGAGTAATTGCCTAATCGCTAACAGGAGTTAGCGATCTCGCTTCCCTCAGCAGAACTGTCGGTCAGGTCAGATGTGGGTGAATCAACCCTATGATTATTAATCCGCTCCCCAATTTCCATACTGGCAAGGGCCAGTGGCCAGGAGCTTTCTCGACTGGTTTAACCTCTGCCAGGGGCCGTATATGCCAATTGTGCCCGCGGAACCCGCAATCACTAAACCGTATGTTTCATAAGGCTATATCTTCAAATACAGCAAATATCTAAAAATAAACTTGGTAACAGGACCTTCCCTACCATTAAGCAAGCTGCCTCAAGCAGCCAGTTTGCAGTACAGTATTGTGAAGTGTCAGTCCTCATATTGAAAGAAGCACAATCTACAAATGATACTATGGAAGAGGAGTGATTTATGAATCATTGTTTTTTATATCAGCCAGTGTTAAAATGAACAAAATTAGCTGCTATGAGGCTCCCCCACACACTTGCATATATTGCAGATAGAATCTCATTCCAAAAATGTTAGGTCAGGAATAAGGAAGGGCTTAGGTTTCTCAGCCTTATGTCAGGAGAAACATTGGCCCAAATATTTCCAAATTGAGAAAACTGGTGGCACACAACTGAGGGCTTGTTGTGTCCAAGCATTATTTATTAAAGTCACTATTAGTGTCTATGGCTGAATAGCGTGCCTTTTGCAAAGGCGCCAATTTCAAACTACTGTCAAAAAGAGCTGATTCGTCAGTACAATTCCCGCTTCTCTGGAAGCCCGCCAAAATGTATCCACCTGTGTAACTGCCGTTCTCACTGTATAGAAGCTGGCCACTGTGTACATGTTCCCCAGTCCAATTTCCTGAGCTGATAATAAATCACTTGTGTTTGACCCAATCCTGCTGGTCAGAATACTTCTTAAGCGCCGGACTCAACAGGGCTTCACTAATTTCACGTTACCAAAATCAACAAAAAAGTATTTAAAAGTTAACAGCAAAAGAGTTTTATGATACCCTAAGAATAAACTTCTATAGACTATAGTTCACTTCATCACAGAGTAAGCCTAAGTTTCACAGGTACTTGAACAGACTTGGGGAGGAAGACAGAAAATGCTTTAAAATGTTGGACTTTTTGCAAATCTGAGGCTGTGCTCCCTGGAGAAGTGAGCTATAGTTCATGAAAGATTGGGCCACATGATTTTTTAGGTGTTTTTATCATAGACTCCTATAGTAGAAAGTGTAGGATTTCCAAAAAATAAATGTGCAGCACTGCAGTGGCTTAGTGGTTAAGACGCTGAGCTTGGAGACTGGAAGGTTGGGATTTGATACCCGAGTCTTGTATGACGGATCTTGGGGACATGAAAGGAGCCTCATTCGGTGATCCCTGAGCAGAGTTTCTCCAGAAAAAATCCTTTCAACCCAGAGTAATTTCTGACACAAAATTTATTTATTTATTAGAAAGTGTGGGATTTACACACACACACACACACACACACACACAAGTCTCTATCTCAAGATGATTAAAGAAATGCCGCTCAGGGGATGCACAAATGAGGTTCCTTTCATGTCCCCAAGATCTTTTCCTACCAAGGTGATCCCTGTTTATCTAGTTGCAATTTATTACTTTCGAACTGTTAGGTTGGCAGGAGCTGGGACAGAAATGGGTGCTCAAACCGTCATGCAGTACCCAGGTCTTGAACTGCTGACTTGCCAACCTTCCAGCTAACAAGGCAAACTTCTTAACCACTGAGCCACTGCAGCCCCTATGTGTAGTGTTGAGTCAATAATTCATAACAGAGTGTGGTACTGAAATTCATTACCAGTATTGATGAAGCTGCTGCCCTCCATCAAGATGGATTCAAGTGGGATTTAATCCAATTGGGGACCATCACTCTTCCCTGTGGACTTTGGCACTCATTAGTCCTCAGTGTTGTCAGGTTAGTTAACCACCGTCTGACACTCAGTGTTGAGTCGCTGGCAGTATAGTCTACTCTATTACCATAGCAGGATAACTTGTCCAAATTGGCAATTAATGACTAGATAAAGCAAATCTTGATACATACTTTATCAAACTATTTTTGACAAACACATTAATTTTTTCCAGTGGGGTATTCACTGTAATCCTTTATATATTGTGGTTTTTGTTTTTTTTCCAATCTCAGCAAAGATGAGAAACATCTTTTGAAATTGTTTGCTTACAAATGTCTTGTTATTTCATTCCTCTCCAAATACATTGCAGCACAATAAACCCGTAAGGCAGGGGTCCCCAAACTACGGCCTGCAGGCCGGTTCCAGCCTGCGGCATCAAATCATCCAACCTGTACCCTTGATCCGGCCACTGCTGCCTCCTCCTCAATCCTTGTCCTCTCTGCTTGGCTTGGCATGTCCCTGCTGGCACTCCATAACAGGTTGGATGTTGTAAGGCTTATATGGAGCGCTGTTAGGGACACGGCAAGCCAAGCGGAGGGGACAAGGATTGAGGTGGCAGCGGCCGAGGCAGTGGCCGCTCTGGCCATGCACAGCTTTCTGGGCAACCACTCTGGCTGAGCACAGCTTTCCCAGCAGCCATTGTGACCAAGCAAGGTGTCTCCTGCCCAAACTCATGGCCAAGAAGGACAGCCTTGAACCCCCACTATGCTGCTCCTCCAGGCCTGTGAATAGGGAAGCAGAGGTGGTGGGGTGGTTTCCAGGTGGTTGCTGGCTGTGGTAATGGTGGTGGGGAGTGGGATGGTTTCAGAGTGGTCGCTGGTGGTGGTGGTGGGGAGGTAAGGAGGGTTAAGAGTGGTCGCTGGTGGCAGGGGGGAGGTAAATAGGATTAAGAGTGGTCGCCACTGCTGCCTCTGGCGGTGGCAGCAGTGGGGGGGACTACCAGTCTCGCCCCTCAACAGTGTGAGTGAGCGTGAACTGGTGCCTGGCTTAAAAGGTTTGGGGACCCCTGTCATAACGGCCTGTTCTAAATGGTGAAGGAACCCTTTAATGGAATGGATGAATAATTTATTAAAGAAATGATGTAAAATCTTTTGTTATGGCAGGAGTGATAATAATTGGGCAGAAGAAGTGGTGTGGTATGAGAAGGGAAGCAAATTAAATCTTAGCACTTGATTTATAGAAATGTGTACTCTGATGTTTCTATGTCAATGGTGATGTTTCCTTAGTTGGCAATCAGAATTTAGTGAATTATCTCTAAACCTAATACAGTACATATATTGAAGACTGAAAAGCTGGAAGAATTTTTTAAAATTAAAATGCATAGTGCTATTGGCTAGACAGCACAAGTATTTTATAAGGTGGTTAAGAATTTGTGATTTATCTAGAAAAATAATCAGTAAGCTAGTATCCATACAGACCCCTGAAGAGATTAACAGAGTGTGTTCAGGAGAAATGTCATGCACCCTAAAATGCATGGTGCAAGAGGGTACAAGGTGCATGGTGCAAGAGGGCTTTCTCTAGCAAAGTCATATATGTAGAAGTAGAATCCATACTTGAGATATTAAAAAATAGACTTATTGAACTTGTAAAGCAGCACTGATAACTGTTTCTCACCCAAACACAAAGCAATTAACATACAAAAATATTGGGTCAAGTTCTGGGATTTTTCCCCCACCCCTGCTTGATGATTCATTGTGAATGATGCTGAGCACATGATGATAGACCATCCAGATTGCTGTCATTGGTATCAGCAACATACAGGCTGCTCTTTGCAAAATAAAGTCTGGCATCCTTTTTCCTGCTAGCAATGCAGGCACAATTTTGTGCAGCAATATCTGGCTATTTCCTGCCATTTTAAATCATGAATAGAGAAATACAACACCCCACATTTATGAACCTGATTTCTTTTGAAGAATTGAATCAAATTATTCTTTGTCCCCCCTAAACCTTATTTTGTAAACAATGTTTACCAGAACAATGACTGTTTTGAAAAAAATAATATTCAGAATAGACTAATATCTTTTTATTTAAAAGGCAGATTATTTTCTAAGAATGAACTTGAATATGCTCTTCATCCCCTGCTCTCAGATGGTACTGTCCATAGATTTCTGGAGATATATTTGGCATACTTTCTGTTTGTTGCCACCTAGAATTGCCTACTCATCTTTCTTTGTTTTCATAAATCCAGGCTCAAAGTCCAAATGATTAATATCCAAGGGCACTCACTTGGACTCAAGATAATCCATTTATATCAGGCAGTATGTTTGCTCTGAGCAATGAAATAGTTTATCCTGGAATGATTAGACACATGCATCAAATGTTAATATGAGGTTATTCAGGAGGTGATATCTTTGTAGCTATTATCATTATAGCAGAATAGGTAGCAATTATATACTCAGGAGTCTGGTCAGGTTTTCTTGCTCTGGCAACAGAGTAGACCATACTTCCAGCAACTCAACGTCAAGTGCCTAACAGTGACTAACAGTCAAGTGACTAACAGGTTTGGGTTCCGAAGTCCATAGAGAAGGGTGATGGTTCCCAAGTGGATTAAATCCCATTTTGATCCATCTTGATGAAGGGCAGCAGCTTCATCAATACTGGTCTGGGGCTGAGGAGGACTTTGCGTGCCAAAAGGGCTCAAGACCAGAAAGTGACTCGCGGACCTGGATCAGTGGTACAGGGGTCATGCTGCAATGCGGAAGGCAGATGAAAGGCCACTGCATTATATTCTCAGGATAGTCTTCATGGCTGATCACCATGAGGATTGTCTATACTGTATTCAGATTTGGATATGGCAGAAGAAGAATATACTCACACTCAATTTTCACCATACAGTGTTTACTGTCAGCTGGGGAAAAAACCCCATTATGTTAGATTTCTATGAAAATGGACCAGCTAGTTGCCAGAATCTATCAGCAGTTCCTCATGGCCATACCTGAAGTAGAGGAATATGTCTACTTGTTTGTTATTATTATTTCCAACTACCAGAGAAGATTGCATGCTTGAGGCCTCCATGCTTTCATTTTAATTGATTACACATACAGTATTATGATAAATAGGGACCACTTTGGCGGGAAGGGAAACAGTGTTCTGTGCGCTCCGGTGTCTAGACATGCCTGCCACTATGAAACAGAGATGAGCACTGAACCCTAGAATCAGATACAACTGGCTTTCGAGCAAGGGTGACCTTTACCTTTACTAAGCCTTCTTTTGCCCCATTTCACTGATATATACCAACTTCCTAGCAACTGAACTCTAATGAAGCAAATGGCTGACCACTTTTCATACAAGAAGGTTTAATTTATTTTATTCAGCAAACTAGCTTAAAGTAAGTCAGCCTGTGAGAGCATGACTTTCTGAACTAATTTTTGAAGTGGTAGCCATTTTAGTCTGTACAACCATATCAGAGAGTAAACAAAACAAGACAAAAACCGTTGTGGCACCTTAAAGACAAACTACTGGATTTCAGTGCTAGCTTTCGTGAATCAAGTCCACTTCATCTGACATAAGAGTGAGACTTCATGCCATTAATTTATACATATCAGGTACAGAGGTACACATTGATTTGTTAGTATAACAGAAATGTTTGCAAATCAGTGTGGCTTTTTACAACTAGTAATAACAGAAGATCACTAGTTGGTGTTCAGATTTATTACTGTGAAGTTTGGTTGTGTTGAGTTGTAAATGATTAGTAGATGGAAGCAAAATAAACATTGTGGTGTTATACATCTGCTAATGAGTTTATCTTTCAGACCTAGCACCTATTAACAAGCCTTGATCCATGAACGCTAACATTAAAATACAGTAGTTAGTCTTTAAGTTGCCGCAATGCTTTTTTGTCTTGTCTTGTTGTGTTTATTCTCTGATATATTCCTAAAATAACTTAGTCTATCCATTACAGTCAATTTGATTCTAGCTACACCAAGCCAAGAGTAAAGATTTGAGGAGAGTATGAATATATCAGAACATCCAGTTAATCTCTGTTGGCTGGTCTTGGCCCACTCCGATTACCAGGAGATGGAGGAATTTTAATTGGTATAGGACTCAGTGATGGCCAACCTTAACACTCCAGGTGTTCTTGGACCTCAATTACCAGAAGCCCCAATCAGCACTCCTGCTGATCAGGGCTTCTGGGAATTATAGTTCAAGAACACCTGGAGTGCCAAGGTTCACCATCACTGGATAGGTAACTTTCTGGCTCATAGGCATTAGATAGTGGCTGTACGAATGATCTGTTTTTCTCTTATGAGGTGCAGTCCTAAGAGGACAAAATGGTTGAGTGGCAACACTGTTGAGAATAGGCTAGCTGAACATGTGCTGAATCCAAAATCCAGCCTAGCTTGAAGATGTTGGCGCTCATTTTGGAGTACTGTCATCTTGACCTTACTGTGTGCTGCATAGTGGCAAAATCCCTGGGTTGGAGAAAGTTTGAAATTTGTATAATTCAGCAACTTCTCTAGCTAGCACACCAGAGTTATGTCAGCAAAAAGGCTGCCGTGCCAACAAAATAGGCTACTCCTCATTCCACACTTGTAACACATCTCTGAGTCAGGATGACACCAATTGTCTTGTAATAGAACGACTGCAAATTGCTGTAGTGATTTATGGTGTGCTTAGATTCTCTGCTCAGTTCAGTGTATTTGAACTGTTATAAGCCTGGTTTTTCTTTAAAGAGCTATTCAGATTCACCCTAGGACAGGAGATGAAAAATGACACATCTTTTGTGCTCATCTCTTCTATGGCTGCTCATCCATAAATCTAGAGCTTTAAATCTGGGAGTGATCAAACAGAATGTGGTCTGTTGTGATGGAGAGCAGCCTGATTCTAAAAACCCTCTTATATGTGATATGTGATATGTGATATGTGATGTTTTCCAAATGTCCTGTTGTACACTTTTCTTGCATTGTTATCTTCTGGAATAGTATGTAAGATTTACAACAAGTAAAGTATGACAATGAAATACTTTCTATATCAGCGTTTGGGCTGGATTAAAGCACATATATGTGAAATAGCTATTCCTTCTCCCTGCCCTCTAGAGCTTGAGAAGGTTGTTTTCTTGTACTACAACATCCAGTATCCCCCAGCCAAGTTGAGCTTTCTGGGAGTACAGTTCAAAAAGTAATATTTCAAGTAGTTTTTCTGTCACTGCACTATCTACTGTGGCTATACAAGCAAACCATCGGAAACTACTTATTGCCTTATTACTTTTTCTCTTCTGTGATGCTTGTACCACCTTGGTGTGGTAAAGGAACTTATGAATCCATTTAATGAAGTGGACTGCAGACCTGAGTGGGTGGGAAATACAGCAACCTCTGCAGTAAAATTAGAAGACAGTGTCTGATGACTGCAGAATGCTTGAATGTATAAGCTCAGTGTAGATATATGAAAACCTTAAAAGTTGTTTCTCCTCCAGGTTTGATCAGTCTGGGCTGAAAAGCGATGACAGCATTCAGTAGAAAGGAATATGTGTTGCAGATCTCATTGAAATGAATAAATTAGAGTGAGTGGATTTAGTATAGAAAATAGATTAGCCAGTTATAATTCATGTTTCTGCCCAGTATTTGTATTTTTATTTAATAAACTATCATTGTTCTGTATTTAAGTAGCAGATATGGACTAGTTTTTGTTTTCTTGTCAATGTGCTTTTCAACATTTATCTTCTCAAATGACAAATAGTAGTGAATTTCAGTGTGAGGATTTCTGTGAGTGTATGGGGCAACAGAAACATATCATTGATTTCTTCATCATTTGTTCTCATTTGATTGATTTTTATGATTGATTAATTCCCCATCTTCCATTTTTAACATTTTGCCTTCTTGTATTCTTTGTTTCAGATCTCCAACTTGGTACCTGCTGATCAATTTCAGTTATATCAGCGACTGAAATTTGAAAGAGGTGTGGCTTTTGCATTAATTTATGGGGAACAATGTTAATAGCCTCGTATAATTAAACTCATGCAATTGTAAAGAATATGTGTATTTGCTAGACCAATAGCACCATTCCATGGATTTCTTCTCAGAAATAAATCTTACTAATTCAGTGGGAGTTACTCCCTGATAAGTAAATGTGGTTTTCAACCCCCCCAACCAGGAATTTTTAAAAATTGCACTATATCAGTTTGTGGGCATTTCCTGAGTTGATGAAAATTCTTGAGTATTGAGGGGTACTTTTAGGAATAAAGTTAGGCTCAGTGTTACGCTGCTACAGGTGCCCACAGGTGCCTGGGCACTGGTAGCGGAAATTCCCCCAAGCCACGTCCACTTGGCCAGCCACGCCCACCTCCCTACCCCAGGCCAAGTGGGCGTGGCCCACAGAGTTAGCCACACCCACAGAGTTAGCCACGCACATGGTGGGGGTAGTAATTTTTTTGCAGCGCGTCACTGGTTAGGATTGTGGTTAAGGTTAGAATGCCCAATGAGCATTCTAATTTTCCTTCTCAAATGGGGCAAGCCTGGTGACTTCTAGGATATATCACTTCTATTCTTCAGCATTGCACTTTGCTGCAAAACAGAATGGTCATTTTTGTTGTCCTAATTCAGTAGTGGCGACCCTATGGCATGAGTGGGCATAAGTGGCCCTCTTTGTGGGCATGCGCACTGTTGCGCCAGCACAGAGTTCGCCCCACTCCTTTGCCCAGCAACTCAGTGGGAGTGATTCCTCTCTCCCCCCTAGCACAGAGTTCACCCTGCCCCTCTGCCCAGCAGCCCAATGGGAGCGCTTCCTCCCTCCCCTGTCTGGGGTAAGGTGGGTGGCTCATATGCAGTTTGAGGATGTAGCTCGGACGGCAGCCAGTTGAGTCTGTGATGAAGATGAGTTGCCTTTTCTAAACTAAAACCTCAGTATTCAGGTTAAATTGCTGTGTTGGCACTTTGCAATAAACAAGTGGGTTTTGGGTTGCAGTTTGGGCACTCGGTCTCTGTAAGTTTCGCCATGTCCTAATTCATTGCATTGCCTGTACAGCTCTATAGTAACAATGTTGTAGAATGCCTATATTGTTAGTGTAGTTTTGTGGTTTCTGCAGCAAAATGCAACTCTGGGAGATTAAAACATCTCCTCTTGGTTTATAAGAGTTTAAAGGTTTGTCCAGAAAGTTCAAGCATTGTTTCGTTCACATTCCAGCATTTCCCCCCTTTCGCCATGGGACCCTGAACACATGATGTTCTTTGATATAATGTCTCTGTTTGGGGGCTAGTGGGAGTCTGGGTTGCTATGGCCACATATTGTTCCCTTGATCCTTTTTTTAACATTTTAAAAACCTCAAGAGATCATGTGCTAGCTAATGCAACATAAACATGTTAGCTCTGCTTTGTTTGGCTATTCCATATGTAGAATATGGAACAAGTTAGGAAAATATATAAAATGCATATACTGTATTTAATTTCAGGTGTGTTTTCATTTTGTGCTGTTACTTTAAAAAAATATAAAAAAAGAAATATGGGGAAAAGTACATTACTTGCATATTTTGTATATCATCTCGTTAAGCTGTTTAAAGTATCCTGCAGATTTTACTAACTGGTATGATTTCCCTAGTGTCTCCTTAGTGGTTAAGACGCTGAGTTTGACAACCGGAAGGTTGGCAGTAGAGCAGTTTGAGACCCGACTGCTGTGTGCTCCTGTCGTCTGCCCTAGCTCCTGCCAACTTAGCAGTTCAAAAGCAAGAAATTGCAAGTAGATAAATAGGTACTACTTTGGCAGGAAAGGTAGTGTTTTGTGTCACATGACCATGGAAACATCTGCAGACACATGCAGGGCTAGCTCTTTGGCTGTTAAATGGCGATTGGCACTGCCCCCTAGAGTTGGACACAACTAGCTTTGGAGGAAGGGAGATGCGGATTCCCCATGCCCATCTGGCATGGAAACGGCCCTTGCAGAGGCCACTTTGGTGAGAAGGCTCCCGGCCGTGGGCTCTGCGGGCAGAGAAATTAAGGGGGGTGGATTAAAGATAGGGTTTGATTCACCCAATTCCTTGACCTGACCAGCGGTTCTGCTGAGAGAGCGAATATCTAACTCCGTTACCCATTAAGGCAATCACTCATCTCTAAGGAGAGCGTAATCCCTGGTGCAAATAGGGGCCATATTTACCCCAGTCTTAGCCTTAGACAATGGTTCTTCCCCTGTCAGTGTTTGTCCAAGTTAATTAACTTCCCTTAGAGAGATTCCTCATTAACTTGAGCAAATAGGTGATGTGATTTTCTGTCAGATGACGGTTTTGCCACCGTTGCGCTTTTACTCCTATATATGATGAAGTTTTCCCTCAATAAACTACTGATCTGATCTCGCTCCATATTGCCTCGTATCGTTTCTTGATCAGTCTTCTCCGGGACCTCCGGCCCTTAGCGGCCCCGATTCCTACACCTGGTGACCCCGACGTGATCTACTCATGAGTAAGCGACCCCCGAGCGGTCTACCTCAGAGTAAGCGATCACACGGTCCGGTTCTGCGCTTGAACCGTGTCCGATCATCCCGGAGGACAGCGCGGCGCTCTGGTCGGTAAGCCAGCCGATCGGAGGAGCGGCCAGCGGCGAGGCAGTCCAAGAGGCTTTTCTACAGCTTGCTCCCGACTTTCGTGGCGGCTTGCAGCAGCGGGAAACGCATTCCGCTCAGGGTCAGCTGTGAACCCCTGACAGCGCAGTGGCCACCGAGGGCCCGTGGCAGCAGTCCACGCTCCGAGCTCTACCCAGAGAATCGTCGCCAGAACCTATTACCTTGCCCAAAGACGCGTCGACTCGTCCCGAGGAGGAAACTTCGGAGGACCCATCGCAGGTAATATGGGGACTTGTCCTCAGCGACAATGTCCATCCGCTTGCCAAAAAACTCGTGAGGAAGAGTTTAAAATCCTGGCCAGGGTGTTTCAGTTACGTTTTCACAGCAGGGAGCTAGCGAGACTTTTGGTGTACCTAAGGGAACACTGCCTGCTTTACCCAGAAGTAGGTACGTTAACCCTTACGCTTTGGGACCAGATAGGAGACTGCATTCAGCAACCCCCGAAAGCCCCAGGAGGCATAATTCGCACATGGAGTAAATGTAGGAAGCTCTTAGCGGAGATAGAACCAGTCCGGATAGAGGCCAAAGAACCCCCACATCTGCCAGTCACGCCAGCCGAACCAACGGCGCCTACGGCGCTCTATCCGTTACTCCAGTTTAGGCAGAGTAGCGTAGGGAGCTTTCCCTCGGTGACAGCTGCAGACGTCACCGGAGGAATGCAAGGAATGAGGAGCGCAGGCGCTTCTCTGACAGCTACAGGCTCCCGAGTTACCAAGAGTCCCCTTCAGCGTACAATTGAAGAGGAGATTAGGAAGGGGGAATTGCCAGCAGAAGAACTAGCTGAGCTTAGTCAGATTTGTCCAATTCGCATGGAGATGGATGCCCTTATGGGGGCCCAGCAGATAGTTCATTCACCAGTCCCGTATAAGCTTCTCATGGCTATACGGAAGGCCATTTCAGAGACAGGGCTTCAAAGTCGGTTTACTAGGGGCACGCTTCAGCAAGTGTGCGAGAACACCATGTTCATTCCCCATGACTGGAAGGCCGTCATGCGGATGATGCTCACCCCTAGCCAGTATTTGATTTGGGACAGCGAGTTTCGCCTTGAGGCTCAGACAAGGGCTGCCAGGATGGGAGGCGCAGTACTTCCTGACCAGTTATATGGTTCAGGTGCCTTCAAGCCCATCGATGCCCAGATCAATCTGCCTCTAGCCACTCTTCAGATGTCAGCAGAGGCTGCCTTTAGGGCTTTTTTCAAGGTCCCAGCAACTGGCAAAGCGGCTAAAAATTATACCGCTATAAAGCAGGGAGCCCAGGAACCCTACATGGACTTCATCAATCGCTTGGAGGAAGCAATCAGTAGACAGATCGACAATGAGCAGGCCCAACAAGAGCTCATGATGAAGTTAGCCAAGGACAATGCCAATTTAGACTGCCGTAAAATCTTGCAGTCCCTGGGCAATCGTCCTGACTTGACCCTTATGGACATGATCCGAGCTTGCGCTGACGTTGGCACAGAATCCTATAAAATGGGTTTGCTAGCGGCAGCGGTGCAAGGGGGGAAAAGACCCAAAGGTAAGAACCAAGGGGCATGTCACTCCTGTAGCAAGGTCGGCCACTTCGCTAGGGAGTGTCGATCCAAGGGAGGCAGACAAAATTCCGGCCGTTCCAAGGCTCCAAACACCCTATGTCCGAAGTGTAAGAAAGGCTACCATTGGGCCAGATACTGTCCGATTTCGGGAAACCGGAACGCGGGCATGTCTCTGGCCCCGGTCCAAACAGAGGCTTCCCTCGCTCAGAGCTCACCAGAGCTAGACTAGATTCCGGTCCCACTCCAGACATTGCGAGGGCGCAGGCCAGCCCCAAGGGTAGTACAGGGCTAGAATTGACTTGTCAGGCAGACGTTACATGCGACCTGCCAGGCACAGTCTATCTGGTCGACTCCCAGTACATGGGACCCCTGCCCAAAGGCTTTATAGGTTTAGTTTTGCCCCGCAGTGTAGCTGGAGCACGTGGAATTCTTGTAATTCCAGGAGTCATTGACTCGAATTTTTCAGGCATTCTCCAAGTTCAGCTTTGGACTCACCTGCCCCAAACAATTCACAAAGGAGACACCTTAGCGCAACTGATCATGGTTCCTTGTCACTCGCCAGCAGATAGCCAGGGAAGGCTCAGTGACAGCTCAGAGTCCGGTTCAGCGGACCGCTTGAGCGCCAGTGAGGCAATACAAGGATACCAGGTCTTAGTGACAGTGGAGACCAACATTGAGTGGAAACAGCGCCCAGTTATCGAGGTATTTTTGAATAAAAGATCGTTCTCAGGGCTACTCGATACCGGAGCGGATGTGTCAGTGATAAGCAGAAGCCAGTGGCCACGGGAGTGGGCCATTGAGCCGGTCTCCGATGTGTGGGGGGTAGGCGGCATTCAGGAGGCGTTTAGGAGCCGGGAGTGGGTGGAAGTCACAATCCCAAAGGCTGACGGCACAGCGGTAATTCGGCCGCACATTCTTGACGTGCACATCAACCTTTGGGGGCGAGACATCTTGCAGCAGTACGGTGCTACCCTTATCTTCGGGTAATGGCGTTGCCACTTAAATGGCTCACCGATACGCCGGTTTGGGTAGAGCAATGGCCGGTGGTGGGAGAGAAACTAGTTTCCCTCAAGCAGCTGGTTAAAGAGCAGCTAGACGCAGGACATATAGAACAGTCCACAAGTCCATGGAATTCGCCAGTTTTTGTCATCAAAAAGAAGTTGGGGAAGTGGCGACTCCTCCACGATCTCAGAGAGATCAATAAATGCATACAGCCAATGGGTCCGCTTCAATGCGGCATCCCAAATCCTAATATGATTCCCGAGGGGTGGGAGATCCTAGTTGTAGATCTCAAGGATTGTTTTTACACGATTCCCTTAGACCCCAGGGACCGGGAGAGGTTTGCCTTTACGGTGCCGGTTGTGAACCACAGTGAGCCCACACAGCGTTACGCGTGGAAATATTTGCCACAGGGCATGCTCAATTCGCCCACCCTGTGCCAAATTTATGTTCACAACGCACTGGCAAAGTTTCGAAACCTTTACCCTAAGGCCTTAGTTTGTCATTTCATGGATGATATCTTGGTCACGGTGCCGCAACTCGGCAGCGAAATGTTTTCAGACCTCCAGGCTAGCCTGGGGGAGAAAGGGTTACTCATTGCCCCGGAGAAAGTGCAGAGAACTGAGCCCTTCTCATACTTGGGTCATCGGCTTCTCCGCTCTTTCGCAGCACCAGTTTTGCCTCAGATCAATTTACAGGACTCAGTCACCCTGGTAGAATTGCAGCAAGTTCTGGGTAACATCAATTGGGCCAGACCGTATTTCCGATTGGATACGGATCTTTTGAAACCGCTCTTCTCGCTGCTAACTCTAGGTAAGCAGCCGGCAGACCGGATACACATTTCTCGAGAAGCGCGCTTGGCTCTCGAGAAAGTCAACCAAGTTCTCAGTCAGAGGTGGGTAGATAGGATCACCCAAGGGCCATATGCTCCGATCCTGAATTTGTACATCATTCGAGCAGGATCCATGTTCACTGGAGCTCTCGGAGTAGATTCTGAGAAAGGGGCGAGTATCGTGGAATGGGTGTACTTGCCGAACACCTCTTCCCGGAACATCGTTCCTCCCCAAGAATTGGTCTCCGCGGTGGTCTACCGCGGTAGGCTGAGAGCTAGGGACATTTCAGGGCACGACTTAGCCAAAATTGTAGTCCCGTTCACCAAGGAACAAATTCAACAGTTGATGCAGCTCGGTGACTCGCTTCCAATCGCTTTGGAAGGATTCACCGGATGCTTGGCATACCACTTGCCAAAGGACCCCAGACTTGTCTCGCTTCAAACGCAGACAGTCAGCTTGTTCGAATTGCTTCAGGGGGCCAGGACAGTTTTTACTGATGGTGGTCGCACATATGGTGTCTTGACCTGGCAGGAGGACCAAGCTTGGCGCACGCTGTTAACTCTTCCACAAAAGTCCGCGCAGTGGGCAGAGTTGGCAGTGGTGAACCTTGCTTTGCACACCTTCGCCAAAGAACGTTTAAACATCATTACTGAAAGTCAGTATGTTAGGAATTTGCTTCACAGTCTACCGGGGGCATACATCACTCCCGCGATAGACAAAAATTTACTTAGCCTGTTCCTCACTGCTCAATTTCATTTGCGAAACCGCACGGAGCCGCTCTATATTGCCCACATCCGAAGTCACCAAGACCTACCGGGTCCGATTTCCGCGGGCAATAGCAGAGCGGATGCGGCGGCAAAGGAAATTCAGCAACGTTCAGTGTTAGGTGTTTTTACTACGCCAATTCAGAGTCATGCCTTTTTTCACCAAAATGCCAAAGCGCTCGCCAGACAGTTCAATCTGCCACTCTCTCAAGCCCAAGGCATAGTTCGCTCTTGCCAGCATTGTGCAGGGGCACCGGGGGGGCCCTCGTGGGGGGTCAACCCGCGAGGGACAGAGGTTAACCAGGTGTGGCAGATGGATGTCACGCATGTTCCGCAGTTTGGCAGATGGCAGTACATGCACGTTTGCATTGATACCTTTTCTCAATTTGTTTGGGCAACGGCGCAGAAAGGGGAGACTGCTTCCCACGTGGAGCAGCACCTCCTTTCCTGCATTGCGGCCATGGGGAAACCTCGGCACATTAAAACCGATAACGCCCCGTCCTACAGCTCTAGGCAATTGGCCGGCTTCATGGCCACCTGGGACATCAAGCATACCTTTGGCATTCCTTACAATCCGCAAGGGCAAGCGATTGTAGAACGGGTCAATCGGACACTCAAGTCCTATATTGACAAACAAACAGAAAGGGGGGAGCCACCAGCCCTCCCCAAGTCACAGGGTCAGGCACAGCATTGTCTGAATAAGGTATTGTTCACATACAATCACCTTAATGTTTTTTCGGATTGCACGCCGCAGGAGAAGCACTTCCGCCGTTCGGAAGCTCTCCCGCGACCGATGGTCCGATACCGGGTGCCACCGGACCCTTCTTGGAGGGGCCCGGCGCCACTCATAACCTGGGGAAGAGGGTATGCTGCAGTTATGTCTCCTACAGGTGACGTTTGGATTCCAGCTCGGTGCGTTAAACCTCACTTGGAACCACATGACGTGGACCCACACCGACCCGAGTCCGATCCCGGAGATGGAGGACCTCACCCTGACCGAGAGGACCCGTCGGGAGAGACAGCAGTCACAGATGACAGCGCCGAAGATCACCTGGGGGATGGTCAAGGCCCTTTGCCATGAGGCCCAGGATGCCATCCAGCGCGAGGAGAGGGAGCCGACACCGGAGAACCTCGTGGCTGCAGTCTTTGCCCAGATTCATGCCAACTCCATGGCAGTCACCATCGTCCTGATCCTCTCCCTACTTGTGGGGGGAGGCGTTCAGGCTGCCTCATTTAAGGCCAGCGATTTGATGCCAGGCGGAGATCTCTCTGCCCGGATGCACTACAACATATGGGAAAGGTTGGCAGGTCTCGTCAACCAGTCCGATTTTTGCCTGAAGCAGGACATTGGTTCTGCCTCAATCCTGAGCACCTGCCTCATCCCAGTGTGCCATTCTCCTGGCGCGCACCCCAGGGATGGGGACTGGCTTGTGAAGAGGATTTTCAGCCCGTATATCCCGGCAGCTTCCTCAGAATATGCTCGCTGGGAAATGCGGCTAACCATGACTATGCCGGCTGATGCAGCCACTCTCCACACTCCTCGAGTGGCGGTCAGCCCGAACTCTACTTGTGGTCGAATGACCGGCTGCGCTTCAGCTGGTCGAACCAGGTGCCGCTGCCTCAACGTTGACAGTGGCAATTGGACTTGCAATAACCCAGTGACACTTGGTACTATGTATGCTCATGTTACCCTACCATCTGGTTGGTTCTTTACATGTAATCAGTATACTTTCAACTACATTCCCGCAAATGTATCAGATGCAACGTGTTGTATCAGTCGTTTGACACTGTTACTCCCTACTAAGGATATGGTCACCCCAAGCACAAATGTCACAAATGTTACACATGTTTCAGCACCCATACGACACACTCGCACCACCCAGTTAGACAGCTCATGTGAGAGCAGCTTTAGGGTGATGAGTTCAGCCGAATATATCTCGTTGTCAGTCAGCATAATTGGCGTGCCCGGCTTAGCCGTCGGCAACGCACGGAGAATCAGTCGTTTGGCTTGCGGACTAGCCAAAGCCATTAACCATACCTCCTCGGTGATAGCGCTGCTCAATCAAGAGCAGGCAGAGCTTCGCCATGCCATCCTCGACAATCGAGCGGCTATAGACTATCTCTTGTTGTTGCACCACCTGGGTTGCGAATCCTTTCATGGTATGTGTTGCTTCAATCTCACTGACAACTCCCGTAAAGTTCAGAGTCAGCTCACAGACCTCCACACCATAGTCCAGGGCATCAGAGAGGGGTCTGCATGGGGAACTTGGTGGAGTTCATTGTGGAACTGGATGTGGTCGTGGATTCCGTGGGGATGGCTTCAGACGGTGCTTAAAGTAATCGTGGGGGTGATTATACTAGGCATAGCAATCTGCTGCTTTGCGCAATGCATTCCCTCACTGATATCGAAGTGCCGCCCCAAGAAGGAACCCCGAAGCATCATTCCCGCTCAGCAGCTGATGCCTCTCTTGCGCAGAATTGCCGGTCAGGCTCTTAAGTACAACAGAAAGGGGAGATGCGGATTCCCCATGCCCATCTGGCATGGAAACGGCCCTTGCAGAGGCCACTTTGGTGAGAAGGCTCCCGGCCGTGGGCTCTGCGGGCAGAGAAATTAAGGGGGGTGGATTAAAGATAGGGTTTGATTCACCCAATTCCTTGACCTGACCAGCGGTTCTGCTGAGAGAGCGAATATCTAACTCCGTTACCCATTAAGGCAATCACTCATCTCTAAGGAGAGCGTAATCCCCGGTGCAAATAGGGGCCATATTTACCCCAGTCTTAGCCTTAGACAATGGTTCTTCCCCTGTCAGTGTTTGTCCAAGTTAATTAACTTCCCTTAGAGAGATTCCTCATTAACCTGAGCAAATAGGTGATGTGATTTTCTGTCAGATGACGGTTTTGCCACCGTTGCGCTTTTACTCCTATATATGATGAAGTTTTCCCTCAATAAACTACTGACCTGATCTCGCTCCATATTGCCTCGTATCGTTTCTTGATCAGTCTCCTCCGGGACCTCCGGCCCTTAGCGGCCCCGATTCCTACAGGGAGACCTTTAACTTTACTAGTGCCTCCTCACTTGTATCTTAGGATAATGCTTCTCCCATGTTGCTTTTGAATATTTATTTATTTATTACTGTATTTCTATTGCCGCCTCCATCGTCGAAGCAACTCCAGGTGGCTCACAACAATATCAAAAGTTCAAAATACAAAACGTCCCCACCATACAGGACTAAACAATTAAAACGTTAAAAACCATTAAAACCATATTAAAACACCCTCCTGATACAATTGAAAAACCCGGACGGCCTTATATAAGCCAGTGGAGGCTACCAAACTAGCAGTGGCCCACACCTGCTGTGCTAACCAGGTTTTAAGGCCCTTTCTGAAGGCTGACAGCTCTGCCTTGAGGCGCAACTCGGTCCGCAAGAGGTTCCACAAGGCCAGAGCAGATATGGAGAAGGCCCTCCTTCTAGTGCCAGAGAGATGAGCCTCTCTGGAAGATGGAACCACTAGGGAGCCCCTCTGGTCTGATCTTGTAGGACGGGCAGATGATCTTGGGGTGACGTGGTATCTTAAGTATCCTGGACTATCTCACAGGTTGATCCTGGAGGAGCTCAGCAAACTTAAAGAAGAGAAAGAGAGGTGCCCGTCTCCTGCCCAGGGATAGCTCAAGCTCTCCCATTGCTTGAGCTGGGAAGCTGTGTGCGGGGTGCTGGAGTCCTGCTCCTTTCTCCTCAAGTCAACACTTGCATGGGTTTTGGGTTGGTTGGTAGAGGTGATAGGAAAGTGATGCATCTTCTGTCCTGAGACAACAGCCTCACCCATCCCAATGTCACAGTCAGCTGTCTGGAAAAAGAAAATCAGTACTCTGGGTGAGAAATGGTGTCTTATAATATTCTAGGACAGGAGTTCTCAACTTTGGGGGCCCAGCTGTTTTTGGACTTCAATTTCCCAGAAGCCCTGATCAGCAGGCGTGCTGACTTGGGCTTCTGGTAATTGAAATCCAAAAATACCCGGAGGCCCAAGGTTGAGGAACCCTGCTCTAGGATGATCTCTCTGCTCTCCATCATCAAATGTTTTTGTTTCTTATAAATATTTTTAGAAGTGCATTTGGATCCACTGAGAACCTGGTGCCCCTCTGCTGACTGTCAGACTGTGTGTCAAATTGAGTCCAGTGAATCTGGATTACCGGTGCCTATAACATGCCAGGCTTGCTTCTTGATGTTCTGCTCATCATGCAAAGAGCCTTGGCATCTGGAGAGATCGTGCCTGGGCAGTCCCCTAAATGTGGTACCAAATGAACACAGGTAAGAGAAGGATTTGTCCGGGTGCTGCTAGTTTTCATATTTCGATTGTAGCAAACTATTTTTCACAATCCTCAATACAGTTTCTAGAGTACACTAAATCTGAAAAAATAACATTTTAAATGGAATTGCAGAGCAAATCAAGGTAGATGTAGCTCAGGCATTTTGCATCCTTTTTTCTAATTCATGCTACCTTTTTGTTGGTCTGTAGCCATCCTTCACTTCTTTTGAGGCAGTAGCTAGGAAGCTGCTAAGGAGATAATGCCATATTTGCCGGCGTATAGGACACACTCCGTTTTCTGGTGTATTTTAAGAGGTGGGGGAAGTTCGTCTGATACGATGGTAATCCATACAGTGTAATACACACCTGTCAAGTTTTGGATTTGGAAATAAGGGAAATTTCTCAGCAAATACAGGATACTTGACAGCTATGCTTACCCTTTGCTGCCCTCCAATGGCGACAATAGGGCATTGCAGTCTAATTAATACGGGATGACGGCAGGGAAGAGGGTAAAATAAGGGGTTTTCCCGGCCAATATGGGATACTTGACAGCTATGGTGTAATAAGATGCGAAAAGCTAATTTGCCCATTATGAAGAAGCAGTGGTGGAGAATGTGTGTGATTCATTTACTCATCTTTTCTTCACACTTCTGGAAAAACGGTTACTTGTGGGAGGAAGAGGAAGATGTATGTACAGACTGTCCCTTTCCCGATTGGAGCTGATGTGTGACTTTTATTCCCACTTGCTATTTTGAAACAAAGTGCACAGATGGCTTTCACAACTTCAGTTGATACAGAGGTTTATATAGAGCAGGGTTCCTCACCAGACCACGCCCACTCAGACAGCTGAGCGGACCAGACTGCTGCCGTAAAATGCATACGTGGCTGTCGTAAATGTGTTTATGATGGCCGCAGACTCTTTAGTGGCTGTAATAAACAGGTTTACGCAGCTGTAAATGAGTCTGCGGCCAATTCCGGCAGTGATGGCAGTGGCACGAGGTTGGGGGCCGGCTTATTTGGTGCAGTAGGCCATAGGATGTGAACCCCTGGTGTAGAATAATTGAAGACCAACGTTTTAAACATTATGTTTGCCGTATGGAGTACTGTATTGATATAGGAGAGTGCATTTTGTACAGCCTTGGATGGAAACTGAGGCCATATTATAACCACAAGCAGCATAGTGTTAGAAAAGGGAATTCCTTAATTGCACAGAATATCTCCTTTTTGCAACAGACCTTTTTATACTCCTGGAAGATCAGCAGGTTAGCAGTTCGAGACCCAAGTACTGTACGACGGAGTGAACTCCTGTCTCTATACCAGCTCCTGCCAACCTAGTAGTTTGAAAGCAAAAAATTGCAAGTAGATAATTAGGGACCACTTTGGTGGGAAGGTAAACAGCATTCCCTGCACTCCAGTGTCTAGTCATGCCACATGACCATGGAAACGTCTGCAGATGCTGACAGCGCTGACACTTTGGCTATAAACAGAGATGAGCACTGTACTCTAGAGTCGGATACAGCTTGTTTTTGAGCAAGGTCGACCTTTACCTAGTTTGCAAATTAACTTTATTTGTTGATTGGCCACCAGAAAGTAATCACTTATTTTGGTTGAAAGCATAGTTGCTCAATCATGAAGATTTGTTTGAGTCACATATCTGGAACACTGGTGGATTTCAGCTACTAATCGCGGGGTACCCATATTTTCATCATAATGTTTGAACTAGGCCTTATGATTAGCCCATGTTTAGAAATAGCACACCCTCAAGTGGTGCAATATTTCTGTTTGTGATAGCATATGCTTTTCCTCACCTCTGTGTCTTGCATTTAACCATTTTTGTGTGTGTGATCGGGCACTGCTCAATCTTACTTTACAAATGTGATTGCTAAGTAGGGTATCTTTGAGTAAATCATGGAGCTGGAGAGAATGCAAAAATTACCAGTCATATGCATTGCCCTGTCATTGATTTTGACCCCCAGATGCCAAAATTGGCTTAAATTGATCCAAGACGCTTATTGCATGACTAAGCGGCCAGCCAGAACAACTGTGCTTCTGTATTAAAACTGTCACATTTCACCATTTTTATAGAGCACTTATCAAGACCGACACAGATGCTCCAATTAAACAGTGCCCAGTTTGTCGTATCCATATTGAACGGAATGAAGGCTGTGCTCAAATGATGTGTAAGAATTGCAAGCATACATTTTGCTGGTACTGTCTACAAAACCTGGATGTAAGTTACTTGGAACGAAGGCTTTACTGCAGAGTTTTGTGGGCTTTTGCCCTACAATTCATTAACATTTCCTGCTACCAGAAAAAATAATAATATATGGACAGCTAAGAAGAACTTCATTTTTGTCCACCTATTCCTGCCATCTCATTGAACCCACCCTGAGAAAAAGGAGTCAATACAATAAAATCATGAGTGTTTTAATGTCTGGAGTGAAGCAACCCGGTAAGACTGTAAGGAGAGAATACGAAAGACAGGGATAGAACTCAGAATGTCATGCTATACAAGCTAAGTGTAAAATCAAGCAATAACAACAAACATATAAAATAGCATTCATTCAATAGCGTTCTGACCTAATATGAAAACACAGAGAATGTCGTTTCGAGCGCGTCTGTTGATGATTCTGAGTCTTGATAAAGAACTACGAAATATCAATTTTACCGGAAGGATATGGACTACCGTATTTATTCGTGTATAACGCGCAAAATTTTATACCAAAAAAAAGAAATCAAAGTTTGGGTGCGCGTTATACACGAGGACTGGGTGCGCGTTATAAACGAGCCTCTTTTACTTCCTTTTTAGAATTGGGTCGGCTGTCTATTGCTGCGGCGGGTGAAGGGGAGGCGGGGGGGTGGCTTTGAAGAAATTGACGGGATCTGATTGGGTGGCGCGGGAGACGAGGCGTGGCCCGGAGGTAGCTCGCAGTTCGAGCGAGGCTCCTGGGGGTCGGAAGTGCTCGTTTCGGATTGCATTTTCTGCAACAGGTGGGTCTGATTATCCCCCCCTCCCTCAATATTTTAAGGCGTGCTCTTTTTCACCGATATAACTGGTTCCCCTTTAGATGGCATCTCAGGGTATCAAGCGTAAACGTTGTGCATATGACGCTTCGTTCAAGCTCAAAGTTGTTGATCATGCTGAAATGCATGGAAACCGAGCAGCTAGCCGAGAAAATTTTATACCGAGGTTTCATGGAAAATTAGGGGTGCGCGTTATACACGAGTGCGCGTTATACTCGAATAAATACGGTACTGATTACTTACCTTTCTGCAACGACTTACCTTATTGTTACTCTTGAAGTTCCACTTTTGCTGTAGCACCTGGATTTTCGACTATTTACGACTGTGTACGACCTTTTGGGACTTTTCGGCTTGGACCCTCTGACTTGATATTCCTATTTTGGACTCCCATATACGAACTTTTTGCTATTTTACTTTCTGCTGCTACATCGGTTTGTCCATAGAGTTAGTCATTTTGTCATTTGGTCCAGGTTGTTGCCTGATACGCTCCATTGACCATCTTATAGACATACGGGATACTCATTGATTTTTGAATGAATGCTATTTTATATGTTTGTTGTTATTGCTTGATTTTATTCTCTCCTTACAATCTTACCGGGTTGCTTCACTCCAGACATTAAAACATTCATGATTGTATTGTATTGACTCCTTTTTCTCAGGGTGGTTTCTTCTTTCCCTCCCTTGTGATTACACCCTTGCCGTCCTTTGTATCTCATTGAACCAGCAGGCTGTTCCTGCATAAAACTTAGGAAAGTGTTTTTTTTTAAAGGACTCTGTGTTGATCCTAAGAATTTTTGAAAATAATAATGAAACTCTTTTCCAGCTGCTTATCTTATACAGTATATGGTTGTAATAGTTACTAAAATAGAATAAGATGGTGCAGGCAAAATAAATAAATAACAAGTTCGGGGTTGGGGAAACTAGCTGAGCTTCTAACTCATACACACTCTCCTTCTTTGGCATGGCCTCAAGGAAAAGTTTTGTTTCTTTGACTAAATATAGCATGTCATGTCATTTGAACCATCACATTGTAGTTAATCTTATTTATGGTTAATAGATCACAACATGAGACTTTGATTCAGGAAGTTGACTTTTTCTCACTAAAGACAGTTAAGGTTAACCACAATTTACTGAGGAAAACACTGAGCTGCTTTACACCTAAAACAAAAGCAACCATTTTGGTCCTCTTTCTTGAGACCTTTTCCAGAGACAGAGGGGAGTCTGCGGAAGCCCAAGGCTACTCTAGCATTAGTTTCATAATGCTAAGCTGTGTTAATTAGTTCACTGTTACACATGAGCGGGCTTTGTTTAACCATTGATTGTGAATGACTCTTAAGCAATAGCAACAGTGGTTGCACTTATATGCTGCCTCCTAGCGCTGAGAGCACTTTCTGGGTCATTCACAAGGTAATTAGCACTTTTGCCCCCAACATGCTGGGTACTCATTTTGCTGAACTTGGAAAGATGGAAGTCTGAGCCAACCTTGAGCCTGTCAGATTGAACTCGCAACATAAGCTGTTTTGGCTGCAGTACTGCAATTCAACCGCAGCACCACAACAGCTCATAAATAGTAGCAAGGGATTTTTTAAAAAAACTTTATTTGTACCCCGCTTTATTCAGCCCAAAGGCGATACAGTGTTAATCTATCAGTTTGTTACTACAAGCAACAAATGGAGAAAGCATAATCTATTTTGGAAAATAGATTTTGGCTTTCAAAATAACATTTCTTTGATACAATATCCAAGCTTTGTGTTAATTGGAGAAACTACCATATTTTGCCCATGGAATATCTTGTTGTATCACCACTAATTACAAGTCTCTATTGGTCATTTTATGCAAAACAGGTCAATGGAAATAATGAAAGAACACATATGCCCCATTTTTAATCAATCTCCACAAATGTTTTTGAGACTAAAATTAAAAATATGTACAGATGGTAACACTGTATCAATTAAATAGCTCACAGTACCAAAAATACATACAATCTCTTTTGGGTTCATTTTCCCACATGTGGTGGCTTTACCCTAAAGTGGCTCAAATGCACAAGATCTGAATTTAATTACTGTACTTGGTATAGATCAGAGTTGGCCAACCTTTTTATGTAGCGGGCCTGACCTCGCCCCAAACAGCTGAGCAGGCCAGACCATGCCCCCCAGAAGAGGAAGCGGGTGCATTTACCGCTATCATAAATGTGCCCATTTTTATGTTTACAACAGCGTTGGGCACATTTGCGCATGTACAGACATGTTTTATGGCTGACATAAACATGCCTGCTTCCACTTCAGGGTGCAGCAGAGGCAGAGACAGGCTGGATGGGATGGCATTGCGGGCTGAGTGTGGCCCACAGGCCATAGGTTGGGAATCCCTGGTATAGATTTGGGAATTAGGTCTTTTGGAACGATAGATACAAGGGGTTAGACAATAAAGAAACACTATAGATTACAATGACTTTGATGTTATTTGGTCTCTGATTCTTATGTATGTTCAGAAACTGCAAAATAACTTGATATGTGGTTTGATTCGGAATAATATAATAAGATAACTTTATTTTATCCACAGATATACAATGAAACAGATGTTAGATTTATCTAAAACTGTTCACTTGGTGATATAAATAGATGCCTAGTCAATATGCCAGTGCTTATTCAAGGTAGTGATTGCAACTGTCCAAACAAAAGACAGAGATATGTTCCATTTTGAAAGTTTTATGGTTGGGAGTTTGTGTTATTACATGGACACAACAGATAATGCATGGTGAGGCTAGGAGTAATAAGGGAGATGTTTTATTACATGGAAACAAGTTTGCAAGTTTGTTTATTAAATGAACAACAATTTATTCTGGACCATGTCTTGTGCACAAATTACTATGAACAATTTTTAAAAAGGTGTTAACCTTGTAGAAATCTTTATTAATCCCATGTTCTGTCATAGATGGTTTTTGGTTGGCTATACTCCACTCCAGAAAGTCAGATACAAAGATTTTGGACAATTCTTGCAGCTTTCTCCTTCATTAATATCCCCCTTTTGAATATCTGATTTGATTCCATATAGTATTAACAACTTTCTGATGTCTTTTTGGCTAGTATTTTTTCTTGCCTTCTTTACATACCTTGCTTCTTTCTCAAGCATTTTTCTTTTTCTTTTCTTCTGCATCCATAACTTTGATGGTGTGCCAATCTCCCAAACTTTAATGTTTTGATTATTATTAAAAGGGTTTTTCAAATAGATGCATTATCCTTCCGATTCCAGTTCTTTACCTTCTACATCTGCAAAATGTGCTCCGCCCACATGTCTATTTTTATAAAGTACACATTAGCAGTGATGGTGAACCTTGACACTCCATATGTTCTTGAACTTCAGTTCCCAGAAGCCCTGATCAGCAGGAGTGCTGACTTGGGCTTCTGGTAATTGAAGTGCAAGAACACCTGGCGTGGCAAGGTTCACCATCACTGCATTAAGGTATTGCAAGTTCAAGCTGAGTCAGATGTTTAAGGGGCCTATATTGTGAAGTTTTGCTTTGTAGCACTGTGGGGCTGGAAGTAGAAGGAAAGGTATTCTAACAAATCTGTTGGGCAGGAGGTTGGGAAGGCTGGAGAAAAACGTTCCCTGTAGTGTCATATGAACTACTCAACACTTTTCTTCTCCTTCTGCCTTTCAGAATGATATATTTCTACGACATTATGACAAAGGCCCTTGCCGAAACAAGCTGGGCCATTCCCGGGCTTCAGTGATTTGGAACAGAACACAGGTACACCAATTAATTAGCTAAGCTTGTGTTTGCATCAGATTTGTACATGCAGGCATGCAGTTTTCCTGTTTCTTATTGCATTTTTCCTTTTAACCATTTCAGGTTGTTGGAATTCTTGTGGGCCTGGGTATCATCGCCCTGGTAACATCTCCCTTATTGCTCCTAGCCTCACCATGCATTATCTGTTGTGTCTGTAAATCCTGTCGAGGCAAGAAAAAAACCCATGACTCATCAACAACTTAAGGCTTTCTGCCTGTGGGATGTGAAAGACCATGCCATCTGTGTAAGGGAGAGGATCTTCAGGGTGTCCTCTGGCACCAATGCTTTACCAACCAACTCTCCTTCTGTTTGCAAATATTATTATTATTTTTACAAAAAAGTGCCTACTGTTTCATAGGACACATCGTTGTTTGCAAGTTGCAAATCTCAGTAACGAGATGGGTGCCTCTTGTATTCTGGCTTCAGTTCTACATATTTCTGAAGGACAAAAAGCTTAAAAAGTACTGTTTAGGCTTCTTCAAATGACGCATCTCTATTTTAGTCTTGAAGATGAAACTATACCTCCTCCTTCAGCCAGATTCTCAATCCATATTGATTTCAGAGCATTCTAATGTTGTCTCTCCTGGAACAGTTCTGCAGTTATACAAGCAAACGATCCAGTTGTATTTCAAGGAATGTTTAAATCCTGTAAATTTCAGATCTCGGGGGGTATTTTGATGGACCAAGTCTTGAGGTTATGAAAAGTTGTCATTTAATTTCCTGTACCTGAAAGGCAGCAAATAATAGAAATAAAATATTTAACACGATATTAGTATATTGCTAATATACTTTTGCTACAATGACTCATTAATGGTTTAGAAGGAGGCACTTGCCTTAGGACAAGATCAAAAGCAATGCCATGAAGTGACCTTTGCGGGCTACAGCATTGTATGCTATCAAATCACCCTATTTGCATCCCTGATTAAGGCATGGGGTGGTGGTGAGAATTACTATCAAGTGTTTTGTAAACATAAAATTTGTTGATGCTAGAAGTGGTAGGTTTTGTAGGCAATGGGATTGTCTTTCCCCCAGTGACCAACTGGTGGACCTTGGGGCAGTCTTGTGTTGAATTCCTCTCATGTTTGAATCCAAATGTCAAAAGAACTCTGTGTCTTTTTTGGGGATAAAGTGTTGAGCACTTTAGAGCAGATTCACTGCTCAATTGATATCAGAACCATCACCCTCCATGACTGACTACTTCCCTACCAGGCCTGTACAGCATTCTCTTTCTCTATCTTCTCCTCTTCCACCCAACATTGTGCTAGTGTAACTGGAGATGGACTACAAAGCACTGCAGTGGGTTCCAAACCATCTTAAAGTACAAATAACAGCGCTCTTGGCCTTAATTTGGGACAACTTGTGGTGCCCTTGGTAAAAATCCATTGCCTCATTAGGCTGGTTAGTAGCTAGAGTCAGAGTGAAGGAAAAGGTATAAAAGCCCAAACTAATGGTATGGGGAAAGAGAGCAGTATGACAGATGAAAGAGAGAGACCCATTCTCTACTCACTGGCTGGAAGACTGCATAAGATACTTATTCCCTCTCCCTTCCCCACCATTTCTATGGCAAAGGACAACACTGTGAATATACTAGACAACCTTCTTTCTTAAACGATAAGGCTTCTGAGCACAACAGGCTGCAGTACTGCTTGCCTTTTATTTCTTGCTGTGGCCTCACTTTGGTCTGGACTGAGTAATTTAGAGGCAAGGCACTAATAGAAACAAATAGCATTCTTCAAGGGAAGCCATGTATTCCCAGTGGTAATGTATGGGTGTGAGAGCTGGACCATTAGGAAAGCTGAGCGCAAAATAATAGATGCCTTTGAGATGTGGTGTTGGAGGAGAGTTTTGAGAGTACCCTGGACAGCATGGAGAACAAATAGGTCAATCTTAGAAGAAATCAACCCTGACTGCTCATTGGAAGGTCAAATAGTAAAAATGAAGCTGAAGTACTTTGGACATCAAATGAGAAGAGAGGATTCTCCTGAGAAGGCCTTGATGCTGGGAAAGGTGGTGGGCAAAAGAAGAAGGGGGTGGCCAAAGATGAGATGGCTAGATGGCATTGTAGACACAATGGGCACAGAGCTGGGCGAGTTGAGGAAGATGGTGGAAGACAGAGGTGCCTGGAGGGCAATGGTCCATGGGGTTGCAAAGGGTCGGAATCGACTGTGCGATTGAACAACAACAACAACAAAACACTTTGGGAGTGGACTCGCAGGGCAAATAAATGTTTGTCTGTGTACTATTGTACATAGTATCTATACCACCTATCTTATCATTAAGCAAGTTCACTCAAGGAGAATTTGACACTTTTGGGTCATTTAGTTTAAAAGGGTGTTTATCATCTTGCCAGGTAAAGAGATGATGCTCTGCCATTCTTCTGTCTCACATGGCTGCCCTCGGTTCACTAAACAGCTATATTTGGTCTATGCTATGGTTGGCTGATGCACACAATACATATTTCCCCCTTTCTGTTCTTTAAAATCAGAAACACTCCTTAGTTGCCTGTGAGTCTGACCAGAGAAACAGTACATAGAAGAGTAGAGAAGAGGTTGCCTAGGTAAAGGTTGCTCTTGCTCAAAAGTCAGTCGTATCTAACTCTATGTTTCAGTGCTCATCTCTGTTTCAAAGCCGAAGAGCCAGCGCTGTCTGCATCTGCAGGCATTTCCATGGACATGTGGCAGGCATAACTAAACACCAGAGTGCACAGAATGCTGTTTACCTCCCCACCGAAGTGGTACCTATTTATCTACTTGCAATATCTTGCTTTAGAACTGCTAGGTTGGCAGGAGCTGGGACAGACGGAAGCTCAGTTCATCGTGCAGTTTTCAGGTCTTGAATTGCTTGGCTACAGAAACTAACTTGAGGCAATGGTAAAACCACTCCTTTAATATCTCATATACTTTGTAAACTCTACTGGGATCACCATAAGTTAGTGTTGGCTTGATGGTACATGACACGCAAGAACAATATATTTTGAAAGTAAAACATGATAAAATGAGCCTTTGTATATGTTCAGTCCCCTATGGGGTACACAGAAAGAGCCTCCTCAAAGACTGTGGCATTTCTGAATCACATTTGGACATACTCTGGGCAATGGCCACCTTGTGCCGGCTAATCTTTTTCACACTAGGTCAGGCGAAAGAAACTGCAGAATGAACTCACCAAAAGGTAGCTTCATTTTGGCAGTTTCATGTGTGACCTAGGCACGGAAGAAGAAGAAGTCCCCTATACATGACTATAATTTTTTTTTAATTTAATGACAAAAGGTTGTAGTAAAAAGAATTAGCTGCTGAGAGCCCCACCAGCTGTTAATGTTAGGCCTGTTTGCCCCATAAACTATTCTCTCTGAAGATAAAACGAGAAGTTAAAGGGAATGAATATGCACTACGATTAACCAAATTCCGTTCTTACAGCTGTTTTCTTGTCAAAGTGTGATGTCTTGGCAGTCAGATTTGCATGTTAACACAGTATTTATCGTTAAATGAACCAAGAAAAAACCAAGCACATTGAAATGTAAGACACAGAGATGAGGAAATTTAAGACGAAGTGACATCTTTCACCACTTGATGCACTACTTTAAAAACAAATGTGCTAAACAAATGTATAGTCCAGTTTGAACCCCTAGAAATCATGTGGGAGTTCATGGGTGCTGGATCTCTGGTTCCTGAAGTTCACCTCTCCTGGACAGTTGAAACATTGGGGAATAAAGCACAGCATAGTGGAGCTGCTGTTGTATGATGAAGATAATAAAAATTGAGCTTGGTGATGTCAGCCTGGGTTTCTGGGACTTATAGTCCAAAAAAGGATCTGCCCCAGCCTCTGAATATAGCAGATATTGTTTGAAAGGTTGCCTGACAAATGAACTGTATTTCTAGTTCTTATTATCCACCCCTCCACACCATACTTCCTTATTTGCAGTACTTGTGGAACTAAGAACCAGGAGCTTGAAACTATAATGAAATGATGAAGGCTAACATAGAAGTGCATCTGGTGTAGTTTTCTGGGTTACACATTGATGGAATGAGTCAACTCAAAGCATCCTTTCCAGCCACTGTCCCTCCCACTTAGCATCTCCTGTTAACACCAAAACTGTTTAAGGTTTATTGTTGAGCGGGATATAATAGGAGAGAGACGCAAAACAAGTGGGCCTAATTATAGGAAGGAAAAGAGCAAGCACATCCTCCTAACGGCAAAAATGCAGGATGTGAAAGTTTACCATTCCTTCAACCAGCTTTTGAGAGAATTCAAATTCCCACTATAATAAATTCACTGCTGAGGCTGGTAAAGTGAGTGAAGGTTGTCTGGATGTCTCTGCTATTTAACACATCTGGTGCCTAGTTCATTGCATAGTTATAGAACAAGAAATAATCTATTAAGGTATTTAAAATTTCTGGAGTGGCTGGGGAGGCACCTTGGAGTGAAACAGAGCCCTGGAAAAGGCTTGGACAAGGTTTGCTATAGAGCATACCTGTCAACTTTTGGATTTGAAAATAAGAGAAATTTTGGCCACACCCCTCTGTGGGTGTGGCCAAATCTATGGGCATGGCCAAATATAGCCATGTGACTTGCTGGGCTCTAGTCATGCCTGCCACATGGCCATGAAAATGTCTGCAAACACAGACAGCACTGGCTCTTTGGCTGTAAATGAAGATGAGCACTGCACCCTAGAGTTGGATATGACTGTCAGATTTTACTTTCTTAGGATCAAAGATCTCTGCAGATGGTGATTGCAGCCGTGAAATAAAAATACAACTGATGCTTGGGAAACAAGCTATGAGAAACCTGGGGAACATAGTTAAAAGTAGAGGCATCACCTTGCAAACAAAAAATTGCATAGTCAAAACAATGGTATTCCCGGTGGTAATGTATGGTTGTGAGAGCTGGACCATTAGGAAAGCTGAGCGCAGAAAAATAGATGCCTTTGAAATGTGGTGTTAAAAATAGATCGATCCTAGAAGAAATCAACCCTGACTGCTCATTAAAGGTCAAATAGTAAAGATGATGCTGAAGTACTTTGGACATCAAATGAGAAGGGAGGACTCACTTGAGAAGGCCTTGATGCTGGGAGAGGTGGAGGACAAAAGAAGGGGGTGGCCAAAAATAAGATGGCTAGATGGTATTGTAGATGCAATGGGCACAAAGCTGTGTGGGACAAAGAACCCTTTCCCCATCGTCTTGGGGCACTTTTGTTTTGTTTTCTTTCTTGTTTACTCAGTGGCTTAAGTGACTAAGATGCTGACTGGGAGGCAGAAGGTCAGCAGTTCGATTCCCGAGTACTGCAGGACGGAATGAGCTCCCGTCTTTGTCTCAGCTCCTGCCAACTTAGCAGTTTGAAAGCAAGAAACTGCAAGTAGATAAATAGGGACCACTTTGGTGGGAAGGTAACAGTGTTCTGTGTGCTCCGGTGTCTAGTAATGCCTGCCACATGACCACGGGAACGTCTGCAGAAGCAGACAGCGCTGGCTCTTCAGCTTAGAAACAGAGATCAGCACTGCACCCTAGAGTCGGATACGACTGGCTTTCGAGCAAGAGAAACATTCACATTCATCAAGAATCCTGTTTTCAGAATAACTACATTAAGCATAGAATGAGCTGAGTTTTAACTCAGAAGTCAGGCAAAATAAAAAAATAAAAACAGTCCTAGGCAAAGAACAAATGCATGAAGTCAGAGGCATGGCCTCGAGTGAGAGAGAGCCTGCTGGATATTTCAAGGAGAGACTAGGCATTAAAGTACTGAAAAGGTATCTGGATTGTCAATAGGGACTGCTATGAAATAAAATTATTTAGCATAAGGGCAATTTTGGGACAAGCCACCAAGGCAGCAGGAAAAAAATAGATATAAAGGCAAAAGAAGATGACAATCAGATCCAACCCTTGCTCATCTCAATATTCTTCAAAATGAATGTACTGTACCTGTGTAACTTACACGATGCTCACCTCCCCTTTCTCTCTCTCTCTAACACAACCCACGCAACCCTCCTCATTTCTGGCCGTCCATGCAGCTGAGGATTGTTCCCGGGGTGCAAAGGAACAAGCTTAGATCTTGATCCACCCCCACCCCCGAAAAATCCTCCCTGGCATTTCCACCTTGCAGAGCTTCTCCTTGCTGGCCTGCCTGCCTGCAGTAAGCAGTTTGAATTTCGTTTGTGCGCACGCGATTTCCCACGCATGTGCACCAGTCTCTATCAAACTCCTGCGATACTGGGTGGTGCAAGTCTCTCCCCCCCCCCAATAGCTCCTGAGTCCTGGAGCTCCATAGCAGTCGCGGTCAGCGTTTGTGAGGCTTTGGTGTCTTGCACGGGAGACAAAGAAGGAGTCGCAGGAAGGACTAACACAGGTTTATTGATTGATGGTCTGTAAGAGCATGTGGTAATGGCGGAGGTACATCTCATTATATACAGTAACACAATACATTTGAATCTGGCTGCACGGTAGCTTATTGGCTGCTACCGGCGTGACCTCGCCCCGGTCACGCCTCTCTCCTGTAGTTCTTCTTCTGTAGTTCCTCTGTGGTTCTTTGACAAACATGGTCACCCCACTATATCCTATTGTAGCCGCCTGCCACTGTACCGTTTTTCTAACTCTTGACAGTGGCTGTTTGGAGAGCAAGCTACCCCACAGAAGCCTAGCTTTCTGGAGGTGCTTATAGCTAAGCATGGTGAGAATGGTCACCTGAAAAATCCCAGTATCGTAGCACAAATGATATTTTTGGCATGGCCTGCCTCCAATGCCTGGCTCAAAGGACACCTCCTTTCACAAGCAGAAGGGTTTGGAAAGCTGTATAACCCACCAGCAGCTTTTCCAGAATGGTGGAGGTCCTCCTGGTCTTCAGGTGGGGTAAGCAGTATACTTGGTCATTCATGCTTTTTCAATCCTCAAGGCAGTTTCCCAAACTGCACCCAGTGTGGGATAACATTTACTTTGTTCTCAAACCCTCCTAGAGCAGTTTACAAAGAAAATGACATGATAGGGGGCCATTCAACAATTATGTGATCCATTTTTTGGGAAAAATTGACCCCCCCATGTAATCCATTTTAGCTTCAACCCCCTCCCCTTTAAAATTATGTAATCCAGATCTTTTGTATTGAAACTATTTTTTAGAGCGTTTCACTATTGGTGCCTAATGCACAACAGCTCCAAATGGATTACGTAATCTTTGACCTGGCACCCCCCCGCCCCCATGTAATTTTTCCTTAATTCAGATGGTAGACCCCGTCCCCCCTTCAAGGATCACGTAATTGTTTGTTGTGTTTTGGGATCAAGGAGACAGCGGAGGCTTAATTCATGAAGAGGCATTGGGCATGATAGCCCGGACGGAGTTTATTAGGAATAACAGGACAAAGAAAATTCCAGAGAAGGGTATGCAATATATCCTTATTGGTTACCTGCGATAGCATAAGGTTACTTAATTGGCTAAATATCAGCATGCCTGCCTCGTGCTCACCTTGCTGATTGGACAGAAGCTGCGTGCTAGCTGAATGACTGCGTGCCATCCCTGGGCATAGTAGGGAGGGCCAGAAGGCCTTGAGTCAGAGGCCCAAACTGGGGCCTCTAAGTTACGGTAAAAACAGATGAGGCAAGGAGAACGATCACCCACGATTTATGGCCATGGTGTGCCATGAGCCACAGCGATCGTGCTGTGAACCTCCTCACAATTGTTGAATGGCTCCTAGACTCTCCCCTCAGGCATACAATGAAATGTATGGAATGTGGAGGGAAGAGAAAAACAAGAAAATTCAGTTACAGTTCTAATCGTGGCCAGCTTGAATGGAAACAGTCACACAGGAAGCCTGATGAATTGCACCAAAATATGAAATTTTAGAATGTTCTTCTTCTTTAATGCTATATCCAATTCTGAATATTGGCTATCATCATGGCAATCAGCCATGGAAATTGTCCTGGGAGCAACTTAATGCAGTGGTCTTCCACCTGCCTTCTACATCACAGCATGACACCCGTACCACTGATCCAGTTCTGTGAGTCACTTTCTGGTCCTGAGCGCTTTTGGCACATAAAGTACTCATCAACCCCAGGCCAGTATTGATGAAGCTGATGCCCTCCATCAAGATGGATTCAAATGGGATTTAATCCACTTGAGGACCATCATCGTTCCGTATAGACTTTGCCACCCAAGGCCATTAGTCCTCAGGGTGGTCAGGTTAGTTAACTATCACCTGATGATTGGCATTGAGTCACTGGCAGAATGGTCTACTCTATTACCATAGCAGGATAACTTGGCCAGACTAGTTTTAGAATGTTGGTGATATTTAATCTTACCAAAAATGTCCTCCTTCTGGTAATGTAGTATAAAGGCATAATTTACACTTTCCCCCCTTCTCAGGTGTTCCATATATAACCTATAAGAAATGCCACTGCTTTACCTTTTCTCACACCTATATGCTGAGAAAGCTGGTAACAATTAAATCAGGGATTGTCAACCTGCGGCCCATGTCACCATTTCATATGCCCCCCTGTCTCCACCACACCAGGAAGTGCCATGTAGTGGAGGAAGGGCAAAATGGCCATCCGGCCCCCGAAGCTATCTAAGGGAGCGTGATCCGGCCCCGGCTTAAAAAGGTTGAGAACTCCTGAGTTAAATTATTATTAGCTATGCTGCATAGATACTTTTAAAAGGTGAGGCCTTGAATATCTAGCAACTGTTGCTTGGGGAGACCAGGTTATATCAACCTCACATGTTTGTTCTTTCTAGAGTAGCCTCATTTCTATTTGCAGAATAGCTGCACCAAAAAGCATTGATTGAAAAATGGCTCCCAAGTGAGCTCTCAGGAACAGTGATATAACCTTCACTTATCTAAAAAGCAGATCCGTAACTGTGTACCATTTGGAAAGCAATCCCACAATCCATTGTGGCCTTCAAGCCACAAAACACAGGAGAAAGTAAACGTGCTAATTGGTTCCTTCTGCCAATCGGGTGTCTGAATAATTTTCATTGTGCTTAACAAAGAAAAAGAAAACTGCTTTGTTCTACCGCACGCATGAGAAAACATCATTGTCTTGTTTGGTGCATTTGAGCCATTTTGCTAGTACATTCTGGCTTTTGACTATTATAACATCTTGGGACACATGAGTGATCTCTGCTGAAAATCACTGTGAGGTGACACAAAATCTCCCTCTGTGGCATCTGGCCTACAATTGCATGTCACCACATGACAATGTCACCATAACGTGATGACAATTCATGTGAGAATTCACCCTGAGAAAGGACTATGACAATTCGCATTTCTCTGTAGTCAGGAACAACACTGTAAGGCAGGGATTCTCATCCTGCAGCCCATGGGCCAGATGTGGCCCATGGCACCATTTCATGAGGCCCACCACCACCTCCACCACACTAGGAAGTGCCATGTGGTGGAAGAAGGACAAAATGGTTGTCTGGCACCCAAAGCTGTCTGAGGGAGCGTGACCTGGCCCCCAGCTTTAAAAGGTTGAGAACTGCTGTAGGGCCTACATTGTTTGCTGATAGAGAGAGCTGCCCCAACTATTACAGAGAATGTGACAGTGGATTAGGTGGCAGAGGCAGATCCTGGCAGAAAATAAATGGCTGACTATTTAGTTCAGGGGTGCCCAAACTATGGCCCGGGGGGTCAGATGCGGCCCCCGATGCCAATTCATCCAGTCCGCAAATCCCTCGTTGCTCCTGGAAGTGGAAGTAAAACGCACCCGTACTTTACTTCCACTTCCAGGAGCGACGAGGGCTTCGTGAGCTGGGTGAATTGGCATCGGGGGCTGCATCTGGCCCTCAGGCCTTAGTGATTGGCTCCCTGAACCACGTCATCGGCCCACGGCCCAAAAAGTTTGGGCACCCCTGATTTAGTTGCAGTTATCACCATTTCGACTGCCAGGGAAGGAGGGAGGGAAAGCGGTATTTGTGAGTTTTTGTGATTCAGGTAACAGAAGAAAGGGATTGTCCTCTAGGTCTCAGCTGCTGGTGGATGGTTAGTGCCCACAGTGGTTGGTGGGAAGGAAGTCAATAGTAGCCAAACCAAGGATGATAAGTAGAGCCAGGGGCAAAAGTAGATATTGACATAGACAGAAAGTGAGGAAGCCAGGCATTTGTTCAGACCCTGTTTCTCTCTGCACAGTTTCTCATAGGAACAGAGAGATAGATTAAAGGCAAAGGTTGGCCTTGCTCAAAAGCCAGTTGTATCCAACTCGAGGGTTCAGTGCTCATATCTGTTTATAGCCAAAGAGCCAGCACTGTCTTCATTTGAAGAGGTTTCTGTGAACCAGGGCCATAGCCAGGTTCATAATAATATATATTATAATATAACATAGTAATAATAGTAATAATAATATAATATAGTAATAATATATATTATATAATATAATATATATTATTTAATATATAATATTATATTATATTTCTAGTTCAGCATCTTAACCTCTAAGCCACCACTGTCCCTTAGAGAGATAGACTTTGCCACAAATCAGAAATATTCTCACTTAGTTTGATGTTTGCAGATTGATACACAGTAGCCAGCAGTTAGGGGGCCAAACACATCTTTATTGGAAGGTAGTCAATCTGAACATGAGGTCAATGGCGGAGCAATGCCCCTTATATACAACAGGTAAGGATTCAAACCTGGCGCGGAGCCAGGTGATTGGACAACACAGTAAACAACAGGGAAGCAACACATTGATTGGTTACAAGGTAATTAACACTGCAGCTACGGTGGGAAACAAGTCCCGCAATATTTACACAAGAGATATTTACATAGGAGGAAGAAGAAGGAAAGATGGAGGATCGTTAGATCCAATTACAATCACGTTACACCTGAGTTACATACACAACACTTAGTACTAGCTCTTCAACAGGTACCTCCATCTCCACATGTTTACTAGAAGATAATGAAGTTCAGGGGCGGGGGAGGAGAGAGAATTCATCTTCCATTTCTGGTAAGGAAGCATGCAGGGGTGGACTGGCTGGAGTGAACCTAAAACTAAGCTGAGGGAACCTCACATTTGCCCTCATGGATCAGCTTTCACTGCTGCAAACCTCGACTGAGACAAGCACTATGCCATTTGTTGTTCTTCCTGTGATAACAAAATGTCTTCAGCCAGCCCAGTCCTGAAGAAACTGTGGAAACTGCCTCCAGGTCTTTGATGTTGGCAGATTGATACGCAGCAGCCAGCAGTTACAAAGCTAAACACATCTTTATTTGGTGGTATGCAATCTGAACATGTAGTAATGGCGGAGGTACAGCTCCTTTTATACAGCAACAACACATTTGAATATGGATACATGGTAGCCCATTGGCCACCGCCTGCGTGACATCATTCTGAGTCACGCCCTTCTTAACCAGGTGTAGTATGGCGGGAATGTTCCCGCGGCTGACAGTAATTGGGGAATTTGTACCATGTGAGCTGAACGCTCGCAGCTGCCCTCTATGGGTAGCTAGCTCGCGTTCCATTACAGCTGAGAAACATTGTATTCATTACAAGGTTACATTCTTATATTGAAGTGGTTACATTCATTCTTAAAGATATAGTGTTTCCATACACAACAAGGTCCTTCACAGAGACAAGGGAGAATGGGGTGAAGACTTTCACTACTGTGTAGTAAAGGGCATTTTGGCAGATACTATAGTTTGCCATGCAGAAGGCAATGAGCCTCCAACACTAGTAAATTGTTATAGGAAAGGGGATTTCATTAAATTAAATGCGAACAGTTTAATACACAGAGAGATATATTGAGAAGTATATTGAGAAGTATTGTGCCTACTTTTCCTTTCCAAAATACAAACAGGAATAAAACAGTTACAAAATACAAAGAGTCCCACAATATGTGTTTTCATATATAATGATAATGTGTTTGCATTTTGGAAACTAGGCCATCTAGCGTACAACAAAATATCAATTCTAGATTCTTACTGTAAATCTTGTTCTTTGCACATGAAGAGCTTTAGGTAATTTTGTATGGGAACACCCACATTCTAATATCATAGGGTCTTTCTGCCACCAAGTGGCAGTGAATGGTGTGAGCCCAGGCATTTTATTTTCTATTCTTCAGTGTACACAGAGTGTTATAGGATGCAAATATTTGACATGAAAAGAAGGTGAAACACTTTCAAACAACTTTGTTAAGTAGGAGTTCCATAATTCATGTATATACAAAAACAAAAGTCTTGCGGCATCTTCAGGGCCTTACATTTTTGTGGACAAACTTTTTAAAATGCATGTGGCATAATATTTAGGCTACAGGTTTATTAATGCCAGTTCTTTCTTTGTTTATATCAGTATTACACAAATAGATTACTTTTAATGAGAATGGACTACTTTGATAGCATTATCTCAGTCATTTATTAAATATTTTGTACTCATGATGGGGCATAAATTGTATGCACGTAAAGACTATATTTTTTAAAAAAATATCTACATTCACTGATAATTTGTCCTGTGTCCAAGTAGCCCTGTTATACTTGATTATTCTTTGATCTTCCTACTTCACTTCAAAGTCTATTAAATTATTTTCAGGTGGTTTAACCAGAATCTTGTCCTAGTGGGAGATACTCTTTTGTAGTCATCTAGCTGGCAAGGTGTGTTGTTTTGGCTTTCTGCATACATACATACATACATACATACATACATACATACATACATACAAAGGGGCTGCGGTGGCTCAGTGGTTAAGAAGCTTGCCTTGTTAGCTGGAAGGCTGGCAAGTTGGCAGTTCAGGACCTGGGTACTGCATGATGGATTGACATGGAAGGTGCCTCATTCGGGTGTTCCCTGAGCAGAGTTTCTTCTGCAAAAATCCTTTCAACCCAGAATAATTTCTGACACAAAATTATTATTATCATACATACATATATATATCTCCCTTCTGAAACAGAAATAAGCCTATGCCTCCTTTTTAAAATTACAGGTATGCACTATATGCACATAGGGACTGCAGTGGCTCAAGTGGCTAAGATGCTGACTGGGAAGCGGAAGGTCAGCAGTTCGATTCCCGAGTACTGCAGGATGGAATGAGCTCCCGTCTTTGTTCCAGCTCCTGCCAACCTAGCAATTCGAAAGCAAGAAATTGCAAGTAGATAAATAGGGACCACTTCGGTGGGAAGGTAACAGCGTTTCGTGCGCTCTGGTATCTAGTCATGCCTGCCACATGACCACAGAAACGTCTGCAGAAGCATACAGCACTGGCTCTTCGGCTTAGAAACAGAGATGAGCTCTGCACCCTAGAGTCGGATACGACTGGCTTTCGAGCAAGGGAAACCTTTACCTTTACCTTACTATATGCACACCTGACTCTAATGCTGAAATGTCTTAGCTGACAAAACTAGAAGCAAAGCTGTGAAGGGGCAGGGCAATTTGGTCTGCTTCAGTGATATGCAAATATGACTGTCAGAAATCAAAGTGGACCAACCTACTCCATTGGTGCCCCAAAGAGTAGGGCAAGTACCTGTTTAGATTACCCTTTAGGTTCTTCCTAAGTGTCTTGCCTACCTGGTATTTACCAATGATATCTTTATTAACTGGACCAATAGAAAAGAGGCACTAGTGAGATTCCACCAGGAATTCAATACAGGTCTCCTCCCATATCTGCAGGGGATAATTTCCAAGACCTTCCACAGAATCTGACATTGTAGATAACAGCAAACCCTATATTTAACATACATACCTGAGTCATAGAAATGTGGTAGGGGTTTCAAATGCCTCTGTCATTCTACCTGAGAGCTACCAAAATGTTTGCTTCCATTCCTTGTAAATATTACATTGCAGGCAGCGGTCTCTAGTGGCCAGCTTTGGAAATGCACCTAGAAATACATAAATTATGTATTTCAGGGATTTTTTTTGAATATTTCTAGACACATGGATAACTGAAATTGTGAATACTGAACCCATAGATATGGGGGGGCCAACCTGTATCTTTTCCTCTAGGCTAGACATTCCATGCAACTGGTCCACTTTTTAGATATCATTATGCAACTGTCTAACAGTTAGACAAGCGCCACTTTACATTAGAAACCAACTACCATACCGCATGTCTACAGTACCACTCAGAACCAAGTCTCTTGTCTACAGCCAAGCCTTCTGATACAACCAGATCTGCTTGAATCCATCAAACAGAGACTTCTCTACTTCAGGATTTAAAGAAGGCATTTCTCAGACTCCAGTCCCACTTAACACAATGAAAGAACAATGCAACAGGGCTAGACTGCTACTCAGGAAAAATCTTTAAGATAGCCCACTTCTTGTAACCTATGCTTATCAACTGAAATGGCTCTACCCATTTTATAGCCTACTAGCAAGGGTTGCCCGGCGTTGCCGGGCTTTTTTTTGGGTTTTCTTTTTTAAAAAATATGAGAAATGGTTTTGGATGATTTTTGTTGTATGTGTATTTAAATTAGTTATGTTATTTTTAAAAAAATATTGTTTTTTTATACATAGGTAGTGTTTTAAACTGTTATTAAAAAATTTGGATTTTAAAAAGAGAAAAGGTTGATATATTTTTTCCCAATAATTGCATTTTTAAAAATAATGTTTTCCTCTGTGGTTTTTGGTGATAGGTGTACTTTGGATAAGATTTTTTAAAAAATGTGTAAGTGTATGTTTTGTGTTGATTGTTGGAGATCAATTTGAATTCATTGAGTGTAATTTTTTCTGTGGCCACTTGGTGGTGCTGTTGCGTAATGTGGAACGATCCCCCACCCCCCCTCCTTAAAACAACTCCGTTTTTAAAGAGAAGAAAAGACGGAGTTTTTTTAAGGAGGGGTGGTGGGGGATCGATCCTCTCTGCCTCATCTTTTGTTTCCATATGGGTTGGGGCAATATAGTCCTTTTATCCCCACAAACCTCCCAACACTAGGGTAGGCAGCGGAGAGGGGGATCGCCACCCCCTCCCACTGATGTTAAAGGGGAAACTCCATTCGGGAGCTTCAGGCGCCGCGGGTGAGTAAAAGAAAGCCGGCTGGTGTTTGCTTGCCTGTGAGCTGTTTTTCTTTTTAATTTTCCGGGCGCCATTTTCCTCAGCGTTCTGCGTGGGCACGCAGGACGCTGGGGCTTGTAGTTATCGGTTGGTGCTTTGTGTTTTTGCTGGGTTTTTTTTAAAATGCTTTTGTTGCGATTGGCTGCGGCGCGTGTCCAAACGCTGCGCCATGCGAGAGCCTCTCAGCGTGATTGGCTCTGGCGCGGCGCAGCACAAGGAATGTTGGGAAGTGAAGTTTTTTCCCTTTCTTGCCGTTTGTGGGGCTGAGGCCCCCGTGCCGGATTTTTAAATCCTTCGTTGACCTGCGTAGGCAATTCGGCCGTGCGCACGAAGGGTGGGTGCGGGTCAGTAGGGCGACGCATAGCAACCTATAGCCAGTTCCAATGGTGAACACTTGGTTTTATAGGTTAAGATCCTGGACAATGATGCTTCCTTTGCTTCTCACCCAACTTGATGACTTAGAAGCAACAAAAACAGCCACAGAAATGCCAACATTGTCGCTGTATTAGACTGAAAACACAAAATACATAACAATGTTATCTATAACAGCAAAGGGTTATACTGTACAAACGTTCATCTTCCATTGTGATACATTCCTCACAGCATTTTACATAGGAAAAAATGGCCTACTTCTGCACACCAAAAATATAATTAAATAGGTCACTTCTGCTTCACTGAAACACTCCTTGATAAGTAGAAATCTTGTTTCAACACTTTGAAAAGTAATTGATTTAGGTAACTGAGCTCAGCAACAATATTTAAGACAAACTCAGAGCAGACCACTACTCCTTGTAACAAGGTGAAATGTTCATAGCTGAGACACCGGACTAAGATGCACCCAACCTATCCAAAATAACAACTGCATCAGCAAAAGAGAATGGATGATTCCATTGGTGATAAACGTGGCAGCTACTAGGCAGCTGTGGTAGTTGATGGTGACACTGGCAGAGGAGGCAATGGAAGTGATGCTCAAACTAACGTTTGTTAGTACTCTGTAAACCACTATTGAATGTTTCTTACCTTGAAACATTCTGATCAGTATAATTGCTGATGATCTCATAATAAAAAGGATATCTGTTCTTTTAAGAGTAAGAAATTGGTATTTCCATGAATGTTTGTTTTTATTTTGGTTTTGTTGAGATGAGATTTTCAGTGAATGCCTTTTGGTTGGGAGAGGTTTTAGTAAGATTGCTTGGTGTTGGCCAGTGCATTTATTTTGGCAATTTGATCCCTTTCACTGTTACTTTAATCCAAAGATTCCCAACCTTTTCAAGCCGGGGGCTGGGTCACGCTCTCTCATTCAGCTAGAGTGCCACATGGCCATTTTGTCCTGCCTGCATGATGGAGGGGGGCATTATGTCCCAACAGCTTCAAAGGGGCAACCATTTTGTTTCTCAAATGCCCTTGGAAGAATTGGGGGCCACGTGAAATGGCACCAGGGGCTGGATCCAGCCCATGGATCTTTGGTTGTGAACCCCTGCTTTAATCCTTTGTTCAACTCAATTGAATGCAGCATAGTACGCCACAGCACAACATTTCACTCTGCTATCGCATTACAAGGAGAGATTGAAAGAAAGGTTAAATAACAAATGTGTAATTGTAGGACTTTTCTCTTCTTCTAAGGAAAGGTTATTGCAAAATCAGCATTAGTCCCTTTAGAGGACAAGGCACTGGAGGCTGTTCTTTCACATATGTTAGATGCGTGCATGTTTCATTGGGGAATTTACAAGGCACTTCAGTGGAACTGGGAGTCATGTATCAGGGACGTTCTTTCAGCAGACCGCCTCATAATAAGGCAGTAAAGCAATAATGAATGTCTCCAAAGGTGTATCCATCTTTTCTGTGAGAGGCAGCTTTTAGCTTTTGGATGGTGGGACTATGCAAAGCTTGAATAAGTTCTCAAAGTCAAAAAGTTCCTCTTCATTTGCCAAACTATTCTCAGGAGTTTAAAGACAGTGTTGGCGATAGAGCACAGACTCTAAATATCTTTCAGTAATATCACTAATATCTTTCACTTTCTGTGACAAATTCCTACTTTGCCCCTGGTCCCATTGCTTATCTAGCAGCAGCAGAAATGCCACAGTATGACAAACATGGAGTCCCTTAACGCTGAGTCAATAAGGACTAAATATATAAAGCATATCATGTCAGATTCAGGACTCATTTGGGGGATGGGAAATCTCCCATTAAACTTGAAAGTCTCTTAAAAGTCTCCGAAAAGCCTTTCTATTACACCCAGCAATAATGCTGACATTATCAGGTCTGACATTCCAAAACATGAAAAGTTGTTTTCAAACAGTAACTAGTTATAGTTCCCTGCACTCAAAAATAATTAAATACATTTTGTTGTTGTTCAGTTGCACAGTAAATTATGACCCTTCGCGAACCCATGGACCACCACACGCCAGGCAACCCTATCCTCCACGATTCTCCTCAACCTGCCCAGCTTTGTGCCCATTGCATCCACAATCCCGTCTAGCCATCTCATTCTCTGCCACCCCCTTCTTCTTTTACCCTCGACCTTTCCAGCATCAAGGCCTTCTCAAGTGAATTCTCTCTTCACATTTGATGTCCAAGTACTTTTAGTGTACGAGAACCAAGACAAAGGAACAGCCGAAGGACTGGCTTAACACATCTTTATTGCATGGTGGTCCTGGGGAATATGAGGTAATGGCGGACGAGCAGCTCAATATATACGGTGGTTATACATTTGAATGTGGCTCCGCGATAGCCCATTGGCTACCGTTGGCGTGACGTCATTTCTGGTCACGCCCTTCTTGTCCAGGTGAGGTAGTGGCGGGAATCTTCCCGCGCTGTAGTTCTTTGGGGAATTGGGACCTGTGAGCTGGGCGCTCGCTATTGCCACCAGGTGGTCATTAGCTCGCGTCCTAATTGCAACAGGTTACATTGATATATATGTTAAAGGCATAGTATTGAGAACACAACATCCCTCCCCCCTAGGATGAGACGAAGTCTCTCATCCAAGATGGCTTATTGCAAACGCGCTTTGGGCGTGCTGCAGGCTGGCATGTCCCGGCTCCTTGTCCTGCAACGGGAGAGGGAAACTCGTTAGTGACTTGCCGCGGCTCTGCGGCTTTTGGGGAAGGGGCGGAAAAACCGGGGGCACTGGGGACTAACGAAAACCCCCGCTTTTCGCTTGGATGGGTGGGGGACCACTCCGGAAACCCCCCCCGGTTTTGTAAATGAAAATCAGAATTATCCCCTAGGGTGTCATTAGAAGGATTCCGCAGGATATCTATGAGGACAGAATCGGACTCCTTTCCCTCCCCCCTAGGTGGGGACCACCGGCTCCCCTCTCCTCCCCCTTGGGCTGAACGGGTGGGGGAGAACCCTAACGTTGAATCCTTTTCCGCGCCGTCCGCGCGTTGTTCGTCCGGAACCATGCGCCGGAGCTGGTCTGCGTGCCGCCTCCAGAGTAGACCCGCACTGGTCTCCACACAATACGACACGGGACCCATCTGCCCAACGATGACGCCCGGGACCCAGGCTGGCCCCACGCTAGCGTAGTTTCTGCAATGCACCGGGGCACCTACTTCGAAACTCTTCGTGGCCGCTAACCCGATGTTCCTCCCTGTGTCCTCCACCCTCGTTGGGTCTAGCCTGGTCAGAATCGTGGTCAGCTTCCTACGCATTAAGAGCTCTGCGGGCGAGTACCCTGAAGCTAGGGGGGTCACCCTGTATCCCAGCAGGAACTGACACACTTGCAGGTTGAGATCCCCGGGACCCATGCGCCTCAGCGCGTCCTTGGTGGTGCGCACGAGGCGCTCTACCTGGCCGTTTGTTGCCAGGTGGAAAGGGGCAGAGGTGATGTGCCGAATGGCGTTGATCTCCGTGAATGCCCTGAACTCAGCGGACGTGAAACAACTAGCGTTATCGCTAATTAGGGTGTCGGGTATACCGAACGTGCTAAAGACCCTCCGCAAATGCTTCACTGTCGTTGCTGAAGAGGTGCTAGTAACTGGAATTACCTCCAACCACTTGGAGTAAGCATCCACCACGAGGAGAAAAAGTGTCCCCCTAAATGGTCCCGCAAAGTCGATGTGCACACGCGACCAAGGCCCCTTTGCCGCGTCCCATTCCCTGTGCGGCAGACGCGCCTCTTCGGGTCGGGAGCCTTGGCATCTTTCGCAAGTGCCCACCATGTGCTCGATGTCGTCATCTAATTGGGGCCACCAGAAATAGCTCCTGGCCAGAGCCTTGGAGCGTACAATCCCAGGGTGGCTGACGTGCAGCAGTTTGAGCACCCGCGGCCTCAGGGATTCGGGGACTACCACCCGCTGGCCCCACAGAAGGCACCCCCTCTCTATGGACAACTCTAGCCTCTTCCTAAAAAACAGGGCGAACTCTGCCTCCGGGGCGGACGCTGGCCACCCTTTCTGCACCCAGGAGCTGACTAGAGCAAGCGTTTTGTCCTTGCCGGTCGCCTTGGCGATGTCTGCGGGTACAATGGGGGGCAAATCTAAGACCTCTATCAGGAGCACTTGGCGGTCTCGTTCTTCCTCGCCCACGAAGCTGTTAGCGTTGGGGAGGGGAGACCTCGACAGGGCGTCCGCGTGGCTTATTTCTTTTCCCAGGCGGTACACTAACGTGTGCTGATACGCGTTTAAGAAAATGGCCCACCTTAACATCCTAGGGGACAGGATTTGAGGAGTGGGTTTGTCAGCAGTGAAAATGCCTAGCAGGGGCTTGTGGTCGGTCACTATGGTGAAAGGATGGCCATAGAGGAAATCGTGGAACTTTTTAGTCCCCGCGATTATTGCTAGCGCCTCCCTGTCTGTTTGAGCGTAGTTTCGTTCCGCTTGGGACAGGGATCTGGAGTAGAATGCTACCGGGGCCTCTCTCCCGTTCTCCAATACGTGGCACAGCACCACCCCCACCCCTACTGGGAATGCGTCGCATATCAGGACCACAGGTCTCTTGGGGTCAAAATGGGTGAGAACGGCGTCAGACGGTAGGAGTTGTTTCAGGTCACTGAATGCCCTCTCCTGGCTCTCGCCCCACTTCCACGCCTCGTCCTTCTTGAGTAGCTTGTGAAGTGGCTCTGCTACCGATGCCTTCCGAGGCAGGAAAGAGTGGTAAAAGTTTAAGAGCCCTAGGAACGACTGCAATTCGGGCTTGGAGGTGGGGCGAGGGGCATTTCGAATGGCGGCTACCTTTGATTTGGAGGGTTTGATTCCCTCGGGGGTCACCCGGAAACCCAAGAACTCAACCTCTTTGGCAAAGAAAACGCGTTTGTCTTTTCGCAACCTCAACCCCGCCTTTTCGAACACCGCCAGCACTTTGTCCAGCCTTTCAGCCAACTCTGCCTCGCTCCCCCCCCGTTATCAACACGTCATCAAAGTATGGCAAGACCCCCTCCAGCCCCTTTAAGAGGCGTTCCACGAGCGACTGGAAAATACCCGGCGCCGAGTTCACGCTGAACTGTAGGCACGTCACCTGGAACGCCCCCTTATGAGTGACTATTGTTTGCGCAGCAGCTGCAGCTGGGGTTACTGAGAGTTGCTGATAGGCTTGCGCTAGGTCAAGTTTTGCGAAACACTTTCCCCCATGTAACCTGGCCAACAGGTGGCTGACTACCGGCACCGGATACGCATTTGGGCGGATCGCCTTATTAATGGTGCACTTATAATCAGCGCAAATGCGAACCTCCCCGTTGGCCTTTAGCGCAGTTACAATCGGAGTTTCCCACTCCGCGGAATCAACAGGAACAAGAATCCCCTGGCCCACCAATTTGTCCAGTTCCGCCTCTATCTTGTCCTTTAGTGCGAAAGGCACTCTGCGCGGCTTGAGTCTGATAGGGCGGACCACCGGGTCCAGGTCGAACGTTACTGGGGGTCCCTTGAATTTTCCGAGTCCTTTCTTGAAAACTTTGGGGTGCTCGTCACACACCTCCTGTATTGGGTCAGTCCCGACGGCATGCACCCCCCCAATGAACAAACCCAGGGGCTTAAACCATTGAGTCCCGAGGAGGCTGCAACTTCCCCCTTTGAGAACAACCAGGGGAAGTTCCGCGGCATGTTGCTTGTATTGGACCTTGAATTTTCCAACCCCCAACACCGGAATGCTATTTCCCTGCACGTCCCGCAGCGTGGACCTCAACGCTTTAAGCTTAGGGCGCACATGGGGGGAAATTCCCAAGAACTCCCGCTGGGACATAATTGAGTAGGAAGAACCCGAGTCTATCTCCATCCTAACAGGGGCCCCTTGCACCAGTAACCTCAACAAAATAATGTGGGTGTCCCAAGGACACGCTGTACACGGGGGCGTCGTCGCTGCTGTCGTCGGAGATGCGGCCCATGCCCACGCCATCCGGCTTCCTCACGGGCCGGGCGCCCTCCTTGGTCTTTGGCGGGCGGTCTGACGGGCTTTTCTGGTCTCTGCGCCGCCGTCTGCAGACCTTGGCGATGTGTCCCCGGCGTCCGCAGTTGTGCACTCGGCCTTCCGGAACGGGCACTTGATGCGGTCGTGGGCTGCTCCACAGCCGTCGCAGCGTCGGCCGTCCTTCCGAACCTTCCGGACGTCCTCATCGTCGCTGCTCTCCATGGAAGATTTCGGCATGCGCCTGGCCGCCTGCACCGAGCCCGCTGTCTTGTCGGGCTGTGGGGGCCTTTCTCTGAACCCCTTGACTCCGGCCCTCGTGGCCTCCGCGGCCTGGGCCGCCTTCACGACCTCGCGTAGCGTCGGGGGTGGCTCCTGGTTCATCAGCTTTCGCTGAACCTCTTCATCCCACAGGCCGCACAGCAAACGGTCCCTGAGGGCGATTTCCAGATTTTCCCACTTGCATGGGCCAGCGGCCAACCGCAGGGCCGCTGCAAAAGCAGCGATGGACTCACCAGGTGCTTGAACTCTCTTCCAGAACGCGTCTCGAGCCGAAAACATCGAGACCGAGGGCTGGAAATGGTCGCGCATCACCTTTAGAAGCTGTTTGGCCGTTAGCTCACTCACTTTCTTCGGTGATACTAGGTCCACCAATACTCTTTTGGCGGCATTTCCCAGCATCCGAGTGAGGATGGCCCTCTTCTTTCCCTCGTCCGTAATGTCGGACACCACCAGCGTATCTTGGAAGTCCATTTCAAAGAGCTCCCAGTCTTCCGGCTTGTTGATGTCGAAACCGGCATGTGTCTTGATCTTGTGGGAAGCCATATCCCACCTTCGTCGCCAATTTAGTGTATGAGAACCAAGACAAAGGAACAGCCGAAGGACTGGCTTAACACATCTTTATTGCATGGTGGTCCGGGGGAACATGAGGTAATGGCGGACGAGCAGCTCAATATATACGGTGGTTATACATTTGAATGTGGCTCCGCGATAGCCCATTGGCTACCGTTGGCGTGACGTCATTTCTGGTCATGCCCTTCTTGTCCAGGTGAGGTAGTGGCGGGAATCTTCCCGCGCTGTAGTTCTTTGGGGAATTGGGACCTGTGAGCTGGGCGCTCGCTATTGCCACCAGGTGGTCATTAGCTCGCGTCCTAATTGCAACGGGTTACATTGATATATATGTTAAAGGCATAGTATTGAGAACACAACAGTACTTTAATTTCATCTTCAATATTTGACCTTCCAAGGAGCAGTCTGGGTTGATTTCTTTCAAGATTGACCTATTTGTTCTCTTTGCTGTTCAGGGGACTCTTAAAACTCTCCTCCAACTCCACATTTCAAAGGCGTCTATTCTTCTGCACTTAGCTTTCCTAATGGTCCAGCTCTCACAACCATACATTACTACAGGAAATACCATTGCTTTGACTATGTGGACTTTTGTTTGCAAGCTGATATCTCTACTTTTAACTATGTTCCCCAAATTTCTCATAGTTTGCCTCCCAAGAATTAGTTGCCTTTTTATTTCATGGTTGCAATCACCATCTGCAGTGATCTTGGATCCTAAGAATGTAAAGTCTGTCATTGCTTCTACTTCTTCCCCATTTATTTTCCAGGAATTGATAGGGCCTGTTGCCATTATCTTGGTTTTCTTAATGTTGAGTCTCAAGCCAGTTTTTGCACTCTCTTCTTTCAAACTAAGCAGGAGCTTCTTTAGGCCTTCTTCACTTTCTGCCATTAGGGTAGTATCATCTGCATATCTCAAATTGTTGATGTTTCTCCCAGCAATTTTAATTCCACTTTTTGATTCGTCCAGTCCTGTATTGCACATTATGTGCTCTGCATATAAGTTAAATAAGCAGAGTGACAAAATGCAGCCTTGTCTTACTCCTTTTCCTATTCCAAACCACTCCATCATTCCATATCCTGTCCTAACTGTTATAATTACATTAAATACATTATAGTTACATTTTTAAACTAACAATTTTCACTTCATAATAGGAATTACAGCCACTACTTTTTGCTACTTAGAAAGAATTCTCTGAATGTTACAAAGGACTGATACTCTCCTCTCATTCACCTTGTTACTTCAACAACTGCAACACAATACAGTACAATGCAATAGCATAAGGTGTTACACTAGGGGTTCTGAACCTACGGCCCATGGGCTGGATCTGGCCCACAGCACCATTTCATGTGGCCCATATTGCCGCCACCACTACCACCAGAAGGGAAAGTGGACGCTTTTTATGGTAGTGTTTGCAGTGGGGGGAACCACCAGCCTGGCCCGCTTAGCTGTCTGAGGGGGTGCGGTCCGGCCCACAGCTTAAAAAGATTGAGAACTCTCGTGTTACACAGTCCAGCAACTGAACCACATGATAGTCCTTTCCCATCTTTTTGTGAATGCACATTTCCTGCAACTCAGAGGGTAACTTAAAGTGTATTAACTTAAACTACAAATCAAATGAGTACTTTTAAGTTATAGCCGTAAATTCTGAATGATGGTTAATTATAAGCTCTGATGCGAATGATAAATTGAAAGAGTGGAGTCAAAGTAGATACTGAGGGGAATGTGTAATCCCTATGCTCAGCTAATTTCTTCTCCTACAATATAGTTTCCTCAGAGATACATGATCCAGCAATCAAACTTGAAATGAAACCAATGGAAGCGTGGCGCCAAAATGGCCGCCGCGCTCTTTGCGGGCCCCCCCCCACCGGACGAAGCCATCCGGGTAGTTAGGGGCGTGGCCAACACCCTAATAAAAGGGCTGGCCACGAGGCAGCCATGCTGCCATTTTGGCGAAGCGACGGAGCGGAGAAGTTTTTCCCTCTTACCTCCGTCGCTCGTGTCCTTTCAGGGGAAGCCTTTTTGGGCAGCTTTTTCTCTCCGTAGGCTTCCTAGCTGACTTGGCTATGCCCTCGAAGAAGAAGGCAGCCGCTAACTTGGCTCGATCGGCGCGGAGGCGCCAGCCGGGTCGGAGGACCGCGACTGCGCCCGCCCAGCAGCCACCCTTAACGGAGCCCACCGGGACCGTGGGATAGGATCGGTGGCCCCTTGGCCCGATCCGCGGCGCGGGCAGGTTGCCCCGGACGGGGCCTCGGCCCCTGGCCTGCAACCGACGACCAGTGCCCCCGCCGGGGTCCGTGCGGCCGGGCCCTCTTGCCCGGGTGCACAGTTCCCCATGGGGGGAGCGATGCAAGGGGGGTGGTTGGGTTCCCTGCCTTTGCAGGGTGTGCCCACGGCTCCACAGGGGCCGGGCATGGGCTCATGGCCTTATCTGGCCCCTGGGACTCAGGGGCCTGGACAGGTACCCTTTAACTATGGGCCGATTGCCCATTCACCCCCCGTTGGGGCTGGGGCATTTGTCGACGCGGAGGCCCTTCTGGCCCGCGTTGCGGCCCTTGAAGCATCCTTGGCGAGGGCCAATCAAATAGGGGTGCCTTTAGGATTCCAGGTGCCCCCTTTGGCTGCCGAACAGCGGCCGGTGATGGGTCGGGTTGAGCCGCCTGAGGCGCGCGGGCCGGTGGCGGTCACTGCCTCGCAGCTCCCCACTCAACAGGTGCAGCAGTCTGGTGCGGGTCTGGCCCCGTCGACGAGCTCAGCTTCGGTCGTGAGCTCCGACGCCCCCAGCGGGCCGGAACCCCCGGTGGGGGCGGCCCGCGGGGGTGCATCGGGTGAGTATGCTGTTCAAGCTAGTGCACCCACACAACTGACTTCCTTGGGGGGGGGGCTTTCCAATGGCCATGGCCTCGCACGGGTGGTCCGGCGGTCCAATTGCCTCCGGCCCACCCGGCGACTTCACCCCTGATACAGGGCCCGGGTCCGGGTGGCGCCCCCTGTGTGGTGGGGAATGTGTTGGGAATCCCCGGGCTGGTACAGGCCCCCTTTGCTTTGCCCGCAGTTCCCTCTGTGCCGGTGTCGGCATTGCCAACGGCAGGGTATTCCTTGCCCCTGGGGGACCATCTGGCCCAGTCTACCAGGGAAAAGATCTGGAGGGGAGAGTATGTAGATATCTTCTCCCTTCTTAATAGGGAGCCGACCAAGGAGGAGAGGGAAGGGCTGGACAAGAAGGATAAGGAGCAGGCACGTCGTCGTAAGCCGCCACGCACGTGGGCAAATTGGTTGCCAGCGTACCTGATTTACATGGCCGTTTACCTCAGGGCTAGGCCGGATTTGGCCATCCCTATGGTCCAGTATCTGGACAACATCTACCGGGCCATGGTTGACTTCCCGGGTCCGTCGTGGCTGGCTTACGACGAAGAATTCCGCATGAGGATTCCACTGCACCCAGAGATGAGGTGGGATGAGCCCTGCCAGAAGCTGTGGCTTCTGTATATGACCCCCACGCGCCCGGCGCCTGGGGATAGATACCATTGTGGACATGCGGTCCAACGAGCGGCCCCGGTACAGGCTCCCCGCCAAGTGGCGGGGCAGGGGGTTCCAGCCCGCCTGCTGTGCTGGACCTTCTCGTCCAATGGTTCTTGCAACAGAAAAAATTGCAAGTATAAGCACGAGTGCCCCGCTTGTTCTGGCCCCCATGCTGCCTCCGCCTGTCCCAGGCAGGGAGGATACAGGGGCAGGGGTAGGGGCGGACAAGGGGCAGGCAGGACTGCCACGGAAGGAGTGGGTTCACCGAAGGGCCCCCTCCCCAATTAATGTTGATATGCTGGAGCGTTGGCTCGCATTGTACCCGAAGAAAGCAGACGCTGTGTACCTACTTCAGGGTTTTCGACTGGGTTTTCGTATTCCTTTCACGGGGGATAGGTCACCGCAGGACGCACCCAACCTTTTGTCACTTAGAGGACGGGAGAAGGTGGCTGCCGCCAGCATTAATAAGGAGGTCGCTGCGGGCAGGGTCGCTGGCCCTTTCCCCGCGCCCCCGTTCCCCAACCTTAAAGTGTCTCCTCTAGGACTAGTGCCCAAGAAGTCCCCGGGCGAGTTCCGCCTGATTCATCACTTGTCCTACCCAGCCGGTCATTCGGTCAATGATGCTATCCCTGAGGACCTTTGTTCGGTCAGGTATACATCATTTGACCAGGCATTGCGCATGGTGCGCTCATGTGGCCCGGGTGCACTGTTGGCTAAGTGTGACATTAAGTCGGCTTTTCGTCTCCTGCCGGTGCACCCGGGTGACTTTGAGTTGCTGGGTTTCAAATTCCGGGGTGAATATTATTTTGACAAAGCCATGCCATTCGGCTGTTCCATATCCTGCTCGGCTTCCGAGCGTTTCAGTACATTTCTGCAGTGGGCATTTGTCCATAGGTCAGGGTCTCTGTCTGTAGCCCATTACCTGGATGACTTTTTGTTCAGGGGTGAACGGGGCTGGGACACGTGCACACGTCTCCTCAATACATTTCAGACGCTAATGCAGGAAATTGGTGTCCCTTTAGCGCCCGAAAAGACCGAAGGCCCGTCTGATAAGTTAGTATTCCTGGGGGTGGAGATTGACACGGTAGCGCAGGCGTCTAGGTTGCCGGAAGACAAGGTGTCAAGGATAGTGGCCCTTATATCGGACTTGCTGGCTAAGCGCAAGGCATCCCTTCGGGAACTGCAGGTGCTACATGGACACCTTAATTTCGCTTGCAGGGTGGTTGCACCTGGCAGGGCATTTGCTCGGCGCTTGTGCGACGCCATGTCAGGCTTATCCAGGCCCCATCATAGGGCCAGATTGACACGGGGCATCAGGGCAGATATGCACATATGGCTCCAGTTCTTGAGGGAGTTTAATGGGGTCTCATTTTGGAGGTCAGACCTCCTGGCTTCACCCCAATTTCAGATTCAGTCTGATGCCTCGGGATCCCTTGGTTATGGGATGTACTTCAATGGGAAGTGGGCATATGGTGGATGGCCACCAGCCTGGTCAGGCACGGCTCGCCTGAAGGATCTCACATATTTGGAATTTTTTCCCATGCTGGGGGCCTTGATGCTATGGGGTGAGGAGTGGGCCAACTCTGTGGTACATTTCTGGTGTGACAATGCGGCCGTTGTCCACATTGTCAACTCACAGACCTCTAAATCTCCCAGGGTCATGGACCTCGTGCGCCAGTTTGTATTGCGCAGCCTGTGCCTCAATGTACTGTTCAGGGCCAGGCATGTCCCGGGGGTGAATAATGATATTGCTGATGCTTTGTCCCGCCTGCAGATCTCCCGGTTCCGTACCTTGGCCCCGGATGCGGAGGAATTTCCCTCGCCACTCCCGGAGGAGATATGGACCTTTGGCAGGGAGAGGTGAACCGGGCGATCGGCATGTCACTGGCGCCACGCACGCGTAAGGCGTATCACCACGCGTGGGTTTCCTTTCAGACTTCTTGTACCCAATCTCGACTGCCAGATACCTGGCTGATCCCAGTGGCCCACCTCCTTCATTTCATGGTTTACCTGCACGCCCAGGGCCTGGCACCCCGCACCATAGCATCTAGGCTATTAGTGCTGGCTTTTATGGCCAAGGTGGGAGGTCATGCGGACAGTACCGCTGATTTCCGTGTGAGACACGTTTTGGAGGGGGGGGGGGTGCGGGAACGTGGGCGTAGCCTGGACGACCGCCACCCAATTTCCCCGGGGGCCCTTACCCAACTGGCACGGGACTGGCATGACCTATGTTTTAATAGGTATGAGGCAGCCCTGTTTCATGCGGCTACAACGGTGGCCTTTTTTGGAGCGCTCCGCATCAGCGAGCTTGTGATGCTGACTAAGGCGGATGCAAGTCGTAGGGCACTGGAACTCGAAGATGTCTATGTTTGCAATGATTGGGCTCAGTTGAGGATACGCTCCTCTAAAATAGATCAGCACGGCGTAGGCAGTGGTGTAAGACTGCTACGATGTTCCTTGGCAGACATCTGTCCGGTTGGTGCCCTACAGGAGTTTCTTGCACTGTGTGGCACGCACCATGCCCCGTTTTTCTGTCACCAGGGTGGGTCTCCCCTCACTCAACCATTCCTGCAGGATGGGGGCGGTTTCTACTGCAGCTGCTTTTGGGTACTCTGGGGCTGAAATACGCCGCATGGGAAGGTGGGGATCACATTGTTTTCAATTTTTGTGTTCACCCTCTTCAACCGTGAGTACCAGTTTAGTCACTGCAATGTTTCTCACCCCCCCTTTTTTCCTTGACAGACCCTGGGTGTCGTTTTACACCGGTGACAGTAGGGCTGGTGGGCCGTTGTCACGTGCACAGGGCAGCGCGTTACGCTGCACAGGGCAGCGCGTTACGCTGCACAGGGCAGCGCGTTACGCTGCGGCGACAGAGTGGGACCCCGACTGGGACTGGGTGCACCCGCACGTCTCAGGTGGTGTGGTAAGCGCGGCATGTTATGGCGGGAACTGTTGCCATTCCTTTTCTACATCAGGGATGCTGACTCGCCTGATGTCCTGGTTATTCACCTTGGGGGCAATGGTTTCGGACAGGTCACTGGCCTATCGCGGAAGCTTGCGATTTGCAGTCACCTGGCCTACTCACATTATGTGTGGCCTGCCACACCCCTCATTTGGTCGGACATGATACCGCAGTACGCTTACAGGGGAGCGTTTGGCCTACAGGCGCTTGACCGGGCTCGTCGCTCCAGGGCTATTGCCCGGTTCCTTTTTGACAAGGGTTGGGGACGCGTCATTCGCCTCCCCGCCATCAGTCTGCAAAATTATGAGCTTTATTCAGGGGAGGGGGCCCATCTGTCGCAGGGAGGTATGGACCTCTTGTTAGTAGACTGGCGAGCAGGCCTGTTGACCGAGCTGACGGTCTGGGGGGGGGGGCGGTGAGCCTTTTGGGAAGCCTCCCCGTGTGGCGGGTAGCACTGGTAAGGTAAACATTTATGACCCACAGGTATCCGGCAGGTTCGCAATTGACTGGACAACACTAGATAGGCATAAGTTGTTTAAACGTTGTCCGGTCAACGACGAACCAGGCGAGGGGGTGATGGTTACCATTAGACAGCTGGAATCACCCCCTGATTTTACGGATACACGTCAGAGGGTGGGGTCATTAGTTAGATATTGACTATGGTCAACAATTTGTTTGTTGTCAACAAACAAATTGATACAAATAGATACATTGTAACAATTGCCGTTGGCAATTTTGGGTGGTACCTTACCAGTGTTACTTCGGCCTGCTTGCCTTATGAATTATGATTGTTCGTTTTACCAATAGAAATTTATAATTCGGACTAGGGCATGAATCAATAAATGTGGCCCAATGCCGTTATCCACTTTCATTTGTGTCTGAGTCCATTATTGGGGGGGTGCGCCTGCAATGGAAGCGTGGCGCCAAAATGGCCGCCGCGCTCTTTGCGCCGCCCCCCGGACGAAGCCATCCGGGTTGTTAGGGGCGTGGCCAGCACCCTAATAAAAGGGCTGGCCACGAGGCAGCCGTGCTGCCATTTTGGCGAAGCGACGGAGCGGAGAAGTTTTTCCCCTCCACCCCCTCCCTAGTTAACAGTGTGATTTCTTGGTCGCTTCGGGGCCGGGTGGGAATTTTTGGCTGGGACTCGCAATTGGCCCTTGAGTCCTGGCTTTTTTGCCCATCCCACACTGTTGCTATGGTTTGATATAGGGGTTTTGTTCTGTGCTGCTGTTGACTTTGGTCACATGGGCGGGTAGCACTGGTAAGGTAAACATTTATGACCCACAGGTATCCGGCAGGTTCGCAATTGACTGGACAACACTAGATAGGCATAAGTTGTTTAAACGTTGTCCGGTCAACGACGAACCAGGCGAGGGGGTGATGGTTACCACTAGACAGCTGGAATCACCCCCTGATTTTACGGATATACGTCAGAGGGTGGGGTCATTAGGTAGATATTGACTACGGTCAACAATTTGTTTGTTGTCAACAAACAAATTGATACAAATAGATACATTGTAACAATTGCCGTTGGCAATTTTGGGTGGTACCTTACCAGTGTTACTTCGGCCTGCTTGCCTTATGAATTATGATTGGTCGTTTTACCAATAGAAATTTATAATTCGGACTAGGGCATGAATCAATAAATGTGGCCCAATGCCGTTATCCACTTTCATTTGTGTCTGAGTCCATTATTGGGGGGGTGCGCCTGCAATGACTACCTTTCATGACCAACTGCAAAACAAAGTATGCTGGAATTTGATCTGCTATGACAGATACATGTTATCACTTAAGAGTTCTGGGAGTTCTGTCTAGTTTGACCCACAGTTTCTTATATCTGACACAGCTTGCTTTGGATGGGAGATCACATTGCATCCAATTTCACATGCAGACTGTTATACAAATATGTATGTCAGATCACTATGTATTATTTGCTCTCTCTCTCTCTGTGTGTGTGTGTGTGTGTGTGTGTGTGTGTGTGTGTGTGTGTGTGTGTGTGTGTGTGTGTGTGTGTGAGAGAGAGAGAGAGAGACTTGCCACAAATATACTTTGAGTCAACTTTTCCCCACACTTGATATGTGGAAGAGGGACTGTATATACGGTAGTCAAATTAGTCTCATGCTAACTTGACTCTGTAAATAAGGGAGCCCACTCAGTGTTCTATAGCTTACATTGAGTTTTGCTATATTTCTTTAAAATGAGATACTCTCTGTGTAACTAAACTTATACCTGACCTATAATCACCACCACCATGTGCCATCAGGTCAATTCTGACTTGTGGCAACCATTTCCAGGGTTTTTAGGTAGAGAATACACAGAAATAGTTTGCCATTCTCTTCTTCTGAGGAGTGCCTTGGGCCTGTGCAGCTTGCCTATGACCACACAGGGTGGCTCTTCTCCCTGGAGGCACAGTGGGGAATGGAACTCCTGGCCCCTGCTTCACAGCCATATACCTAAACCACTGATTTCACCGCATCACAAAAAATAAATATTGTCTGCTACTTGGTCTAATCCATGTATCCTATACTAAGTCAAGTGCACTGAATCCAAATCTGAAGTCAGATTCTGCCTAGGATATCAGGATTTTAAATTAGCAAATCTCACTCTCTAGGTTAGGTTCTTTTGTTGATCATGCAGGGTATATTTGCCAAAAATGTAGCAAAAATTGTCCGGTTTATTAACACAGCTGCACCTACTCATCTTTAGCTCAAAACAGACTCACTATGTCTTAGCTGTACTATCCAATAAGATGGTTTTGCACTAGAGACAAGCTCTTGGTCCATCTCACCTTATACTGTATACCTATTTCTAATGTCAGCTCACTGACTTGCCCAGACATGTTCAGCCACTGCTGGAACATGCATGCCACCAGGGGATGTGATTCAGCAGACATAATGATAGCAACAACAGGCATATCGGTAGCTGCAACTGTTATAATGTTCCCATGTAAAAATGCATTACCCAATTATCGACCATTTGAACAGCTATAGCATGCCTTAAAATCTGTAAGCAAATTCTGGGTTCAGATTTGGAACCAGCACACTTGATATCATGTTTATCAAACGTGCTATTCCCACTAGCAAAATCATTGTTGTGCAGTGTTTTGGTGGAAGTGTTGGAAGTAGAAACAAATGGAGGAGTTGTAGCAAATGAGAGATTTATGACATTGTTATTATGTATTTTCAAAGTATATTCTTAAGACCTGCACTTAAATAAATAATTGTGTATATATGTAGTGTTCCCATTTCACCATGAAATTACAGTCTTTATCTACTCCATTCCTTTGTCATCACACTTATCCTCCATTGGCTGTTCTGCTATATAAGATTATCAGGTACAGCAATTCCAAGAAATAATAGTAATAAAAATAGATCTTTTAAAAGGACATTTTAGATCGCACTTTAACCAAAATACATGCTACACATTCCTGATAGAACTTCTGTAATAGCCTCAATGGAGAACTTTCATGTCTCTTCCACCTTGCACTAGATATAGCTCATTACTCCTTATTAATTAAGCTTTTAGTTCCTAATCTGTTTATGTGTATCTCCAACAACTGTTTACAGATAAGTGTTGCAAGATCTAATTGATGGGAGATAATTAGCTCCTCCCTAATTAGAGTGAAGTATGTTCCTTTCACTTTGTGGATGAAGGGCCACAGAGGGAAAGGAAACCACGGGTGCGTAATATGACTGATCTTAATGTGCTTAATGTACTTTCAAAAGCATATTTGAAATGCATAGTGAAATACCAGTTGTGGACATGGACTCTTATGTTTCCCCTTCCACATGGGGTGTGTGAGCCAGAGGAAACAAATGTTTTCCTATCAATTTGCATGATAAACTCTTCAGCAAGTATTGAAACAAGTCATGTGGTTAGAAGTAAGTTTTAGACATTATCTTGCTAAATTAAACTCAGAATGTTGTAGACAATGGAAATATGTTTTTAATTGATGTTTTAACTGATGCTTTTTAACAGTTGTTTAATTTGTCAATTTTATAATTTGTTGGAGGCCGCCTTGAGTCGTCTCATGACGAGTAAGGCGGGATAGAAATAATGAAAATAAATAAATAAAATATTTGTTCCATATGGAATGCTGCAAGCACCACTTGGGTTAAGTGCGAATAGAACAATATAGGTCACTATCTAATGATCTTCCCGCCTTAAGAAGGGCTTCCCTTTCACTTATCTCTGGCTGCTATTATTTAAATATCTAATGTACAGAATGTATTTCTGACTCCAGATTTATTTTTCCACCCCTATCATGTGATATATAATTCAGCCTTAGTAAGTTTTAGGATGTAGGTTTTTGCAGTAATAAAATACTCCAACAGGGGTAATAATATAAATTTTCAATCTCCCTCATGCTATTAAAAAGAAAAACACTTTTCCTACACAGATTTCCCTTGGCTCAAGAATGCAAATCATTATCCAAAAAGAGAATATCAATCTGAGTGTGATACCAAATGTCATTTTTAATTACAATTTTTATGTTTTAATTCTATTGGTACTTTCTTCTTTGGGTGTAAAGTAATGAACTAGTTCTGTAGGTGGTGATTTTTGTTTGTTAAAACTCTTCTATTTTAGTGTGATCCAGTGGTGCGACAATACATTTGGATGTGCAGATTTATTTTTATTTTATTTATTTATTAGTTCAACTTCTATACTGCCCACTCAGCCTAGGCCGACTCAGGGCGGTTCACAGTCATAAGTAAAAACAGCATGGTTAAAAACTGACTTAAAACTGCCCACCCCCTAAAAATAAAGTGCAGGGACCAAGGTGACAGAGGGAGAAGGAGTTTCCACTACACTAGCCACCCAACGGAGGTCACCCTTCCACCTGCACTCTATACTTGGCTTGCCAGCCAGGTTTTGACTTCTTTTCTGAAGGGCAGCAATTCCGTCTGGAGACGTAACTATGTTGGCAGGAGGTTCCAGAGGGCCGGTGCGGACACTCCTCCTTGTGCTAGAGAGGCGAGCCCCTCTAGCCGATGGTACAATTAGAGAGCCCCTCCGGTCCACTCTGGTTGGACGGACAGATGTTCATTGCAACAATCTCTTTAGCCCAGTGATGGTGAACCTTGGCACTCCAATGGTCTTGCTACTCAGAAAGTCTCAGGGTCTTGACCTTGTGAGCTACCATAGTCACAATATTGAGCAGACAGCAGAGGTCAATGAAGAAGAAAAGATACAACGGAAGCAGGTGTCTCAGAAAGGGGCTATTATGGTTATGACATCCCCTGAAAGGTGTACTTTTGCTACTTAAAAGGATGAAAATAAACAATTTGGAATCTTTGGAACCAAGATAGTACTTGCATGATTTAACAGTTGCTCCCTGGATTTGGGGCCAGAACTATTATACAAATCTCTTGATCAATAGAAATTGTTGGTCTTCCACAATTTAAATTGAGTCCATTTTTCAACATCATAAAATAAGGCATGGCTAAGTCAATGGGGATAAAACAGAAAACAATTTATTTTACCAGTCTTTCCAAATTTTATCAGTGATGTAGAATTATTTTTATAGGGAGAAATAAAGGTCCTTTCAATATTTCCAAATCCTGAGTTTTTATTTCCAGGGGTAGTTATGTGAGAGGTTGGAAGCCCAAAGGTATATGAAATATTTGTTTTATCTGAAATGCTACATTTGTTGTGTTTAGTTGCACAGTCGATTCGTATTAACTCTAGTCAGTTGAGAGGGAACCATGACTCCTAAGGATTTTATCAAGGAGTTGTAGGAATACTGTTTGGTCAAATAAATGTTGATTATTAGTGGAAGATAATCTGGAATTTTAGATTTCCTAGAGATAATCTTCATTTCTGAAGCTAGACCACGCTCTTCAATTTTTAAAAAAATATATGTGGGAGAGAACTGCTGGTTTAGATACTGTAATGGCAATGTCATCTGATACAGGTTTATCATACATTTTCCTCTTTAATAAAGACTTCTGAAATGTTTGGATCTGTTTTGATATTGGCTAATGGTTCAACTGCAAAAGCAAAAAGTATAGGACAACCTTATTTAGTCCCTCTAGTGATATTTACAGGATTTATGTCCGTACTATTATTTCTCTTAATGATGTCTGATGTCTTAATGTCTGATGAAGTGGACTTGCTCCATGAAAGCTCACATGTAAAATGTAGCAGTTAGTTTTTAAAGTGCTGCAGTGTTTTTGTTTTTACTGTCTGATACTCACTTACACAAGTGTAAATTAGCAGGTGGATTCTGCCAATTACCTTTCTAAAAAATTAAAATAGATAAGGGGATGTTTGGAATTGTCACAGTTATAAAAGATTAGTTCCTAGAACTGTCTTGTGCAAAAAAAAAAAAAAAGCAACTTTTGATCCGGTGCATTGTCAAATTATTCTCCACAAGCAGAGTAGCAAAAAGACTATGCAGGCATTTGTTCATCCTATTTCCCAGTCCGTTCACACGTCCTTCAAGTTAGCCAAAGACCAGTGTGCCATCCAATACACTACACTAGCATATTCAATTTTTCACCGTTCAGCTGCAGTGGGTAACACTAGGATTTAGTATTATAAAAGTGAGCCTATCTTCATAGGGAGGGAAACCGAAGAATTAAGCCAGATAGAAATAACCAGGGAGGAGGTCCTTGCATGTCTTGTTAAACTAAACACTAACAAATCACCAGGACCAGATGGCATCCATCCACGAGTTCTCAGGGAACTTAAAGATGAAATTGCTGATCTCCTAGCCAAAATATATAATCTTTCCCTCAAATCAGGCTCTGTGCCTGATGACTGGAAGGTAGCGAATGTAACACCAATTTTCAAAAAAGGATCCAGGGGTGATCCAGGAAATTACCGACCTGTCAGTTTGACATGTGTCCCAGGTAAAGTGATGGAAACCATCCTAAAAGATAGAATTAATAGGCACATAGAAGAGAAGGCGCTGCTAAAGGAGAGCCAACATGGCTTTTACAAGGGCAAATCATGCCTCACTAATCTGTTGGAATTTTTTGAGAGTGTCAACAAGCATGTGGATAAGGGGGATCCAGTTGACATTGTTTATCTGGACTTTCAGAAGGCTTTTGACAAGGTCCCACACCAAAGGCTCTTGAATAAACTTACCAGTCATGGAATAAAGGGACAGGTCTTGTCCTGGATCAGCAACTGGCTAAGGGACAGGAAACAGAGGGTAGCACTAAATGGACACTTCTCCAAGTGGAGGGAAGTAAAGAGTGGGGTCCCCCAAGGTTCAGTACTGGGACCCCTGCTTTTCAACCTCTTCATAAATGATCTAGAGGTAGGAGTAAAAAGCAAGGTAGCCAAATTTGCTGACGACACTAAATTATACAGGGTAGTGAAAACTGTGAGAGATTGTGAGGAGCTCCAGAGGGATCTCTTGACACTGGGGGAGTGGGCAAAACAGTGGCAAATGAGCTTCAACATTAGTAAGTGCAGAGTGATGCATGTTGGGGCAAAAAACCCCAATTACATTTATAAACTGATGGGGTCTGAACTCTCTGCGACAAACCAGGAAAGGGACCTTGGTGTCCTGGTGGACAACTCAATGAAGGTGTCAACCCAGTGTGCCTCAGCAGTGAAAAAAGCAAACTCAATGCTAGGGATCATTAGGAAGGGTACAGAAAATAAGTCAGCAAGTGTCATTTTGCCTCTTTATAAATCTATGGTGAGGCCCCATCTGGAATACTGTGTACAGTTCTGGTCGCCATACCTCCTGAAGGATATTATGGAGCTGGAAAAAGTGCAGAGGAGGGCAACCAGAATGATTAGGGGACTGGAACACCTTCCTTACCATCTGAGGCTGCAACGGTTGGGCCTCTTCACTCTTGAACGACGACGTCTAAGAGGTGACCTGATTGAAGTTTATAAAATCATGCACGGTGTGGACAAAGTAGATAAGGAAAAACTGTTTTCCCTATCGCATAACACTAGAACTAGGGGACACTCCATGAAACTTTTGGGTACTAGTTCTCAAACAAATAAGAGAAAGTACTTTTTCACCCAGAGGATTACTGGTCTATGGAACTCCCTGCCAGAAGAAGTGGTGACAGCTGTCAGTCTTGACAGCTTTAAGAAAGGATTAGACAGGTTCATGGAGGACAAGAGTATCAATGGCTATAATTATGGATACTTAAGGACAACCTCCGGGTTGGAGAGATAGGCAGGATATCTCTCAATGCCATTTCCAGGGAATCCTAAGCAGGTGAAGGCATCTGCTTGGGAATACCCTGAAGGAAATGGTGAGCCACTGTGTGAGACAGAATGTTGGACTGGATGGGCTGTGGCCTGTTCCAGCAAGGCTGTTCTTATGTTCTTATGTAAAAGTGGAAGAACATGATTGCTTTTCCATCTTATTTATTTTATTTTATTTAGTATATTTTTATACCGCTTTCCTCACCTATTGGTGACTCAAAGCGGTTTACAGACAAAGATGGTAAATTACATAAAACTTAAGGCCCTTGTCATGGGTAACAGCCACTTCCATTCCCCTGCAACCGGCTGAGGGGAGGAGCTTAGGGGGCTCTGTGGCAAGGACGAAGGTGGAAAATGTCCTCCAGCCACGGAGCAATGGTCACTCCCACTCCCCTCCAACCGGCTGAGGGGAGGAGCTAAGGGGGCTCTGTGGCAGGGACGAAGGTGGAAAATGTCCTCCTGCCATGGAGCAACGGTCACTCCCACTCCCCTCCAACCGGCTGAGGGGAGGAGCTAAGGGGGCTCTGTGGCAGGGACGAAGGTGGAAAATGTCCTCCAGCCACGGAGCAATGGTCGCTCCCACTCCCCTCCAACCAGCTGAGGGGAGGAGCTAAGGGGGCTCTGTGGCAGGGACGAAGGTGGAAAATGTCCTCCAGCCACGGAGCAATGGTCGCTCCCACTCCCCTCCAACCGGCTGAGGGGAGGAGCTAAGGGGGCTCTGTGGCAGGGACGAAGGTGGAAAATGTCCTCCTGCCATGGAGCAACGATTGCCATTGAGCAATCTTTCCTCAATTTTGAATAAATTTGTACACCTTAATCACGTTGAGAGTGGCCAGAGGGTAGAGTGACTGTATGCTTAACTATTGATTTGAATTAACCAATCAATCAATCAATAATGAAATTGAAATTAGGAGGTGCAGTTTTAAATGCAAGCCACACCTCTTCAATGTTTTTATCTTCAAACAACTGTTAGAGGTACAGAAGTGTTGCATTCTTTTCATCTAGTCACTTCTCTTAATTCTGTCCTCTTCCTCCCCCCACCCTTCTGATACAGAGAACTCCAAATATTGCGATTTTTCATTAAGGTCAAACTAGAACCTCTTGATCATATTGTTTGTCTCTTTGTACATCTCCAGTTTTGGATGGGTGAAATATTTCTTTGGGTTAGGTTCTGCTAAATTCTGTTTTATTGCTTCAGTTATAACACAATCTTGTAGTAACATAAATTAGTGGTCAGAACTGCAGTGGCTTTTCTCAAGATCATCCTCTCAAGAGCCGCAAAGTTAGATGTCTCTCTTTGGTCAAGCAAGGTAACTAGTTTCCATTTATTTGTCTCTGAAGCTTTATTCTTAAACATGCTTGCTGCAAACGTGAAGGTGGAGAAAGTGGTCAGGTGTTGTAATCTTGGATAATTAACACCTGTAAGTTATTACCTTGTACTAGCAATAGGAATAATAGCTGCAACAAGGAACAGCTGCTTGGAGCCTGGAGGGTCTTTGGCTAATTTGAAAGAAGTGTAAACAGTTTGGGAAATAAGATGAATAAATGACTACACAGCCTTTCTGCTACTCTGCTTGTGGAGTATAATTTGACAATGTACAGGATCAAAATGGTTTTTTTTTAATAACAAGGCAGTTCTAGGGACTAATCTTCTGTAACAGTGACAATTCAAACATTCCCTTATCTCTTGTTACCTGGGTTATCTCTACTTCTATTTTATTTTTTTAGAAAGGTAATTGGCAGAATCCAACCGCTAATTTACACTTGTGTAAGTGGTTAAGATGCTGAGCTGAGCTTGTCAACAGGTCAGCAGTTCAAGACCTGGGTGCTGTGTGATGGAGTGGGGTCTCGTCATCTGTCCCAGCTTCTGCCAGCCTAGTAGTTCAAAAACAAGAAATCGTAAGTAGATAAATAAGTACCCGCTTCATCAAGAACTCTTGTTAGTTCCAAGAGACAAGAGCTGAGTGGCCATACTAGGAGATGCCTCCTGTACCCATATCTACTACTGCCTATTAACAGTACAGATACCCTGCCAGTTGTAAAACTGGCAAATCTGGCTCTAAATACAAAAAACTCTTCCCTCTGCCATATATTAGAATCTACTTTTATATCAGGTTGATTATTTATATAACTCAATATTTGCTCACTTGGACAGGTGACTAGTTCTCAGACTGAGAGTTTTCATGTTGAGAGCCGTTTAGTGGTAACAATGTGGACCAAATACAGGACCCATTGCATGCATATCCAGGTTCATATTCTGGTCAACAGGTTATGGTAGCTTTCATAGCCTAGAATAACCAATTAGCAATAGCAATTACACTTATATACCACCCCATAGTGCTCAGTGCACTCTCTGGGTGGTTCATAAGGTAATTAGCATTTTGCCCCCAAAATGCAGGGTACTGGTTTTACTGACCTTGAAAGGATAGAAAGCTGAGTCAACCTTGAACCCCATCAGGATGAAACTCAGATTATGAGCAGAAATTTGGCTGTAGTACAGCAGTTTAACCATACCTGTCAAGCGCGGCTCCGGACAATATGGGACCTGCACAGAACGGTTCTGCGCAGGTCCATTTTACGCATGCATAAAAGCCGTTTACGCATGCGTAGAATGGGCCTGCGCAGAACCGTTCTGCGCAGGTCCATTGTATGCATGTGTAGAAGGCTTTTACGCATGTGTACAACGGACCTGTGCAAAACCATTCTGCGCTGGTCGGTTCTACGCATCCCCTTCTGCACAGAACCCTTGTACGCATGCGTAGAAGGGTTCTACACATGCATAGAAAAGTTCTACGCATGCGTAGAAAGGACCTGCGCAGAAGGGATGCGCAGTAACTCCTTTCCCCCCCGCTGCCAAGATCTGGGAAAGGACGAAAAATCGGCGCCGAAATATGGGAAATCCCGGCCAATCCGGGATACTTGACAGGTATGAGTTTAACCATTGTACTACAAGGGCTCTTTTTCCTCAGTAATGAAACACTTTATTGAATTATAATTGTTGTTTACTGAGGGATAGTCCCCTATCTTTGGCAGTGTGACTGTACTTTTATACTTTTGGGTGCGGTCTTTCCAAAATGGTGGAGGAGGAATATCTCTTGGTTGTAACTACTACCTTGTGTTCTGCTGCATGTGTTGAGACAACAACAGGGTGAATAAGAGTGGAGTGTGTTTTGTTCCACAGATTAGAAGTTTAAAGCAACCCAGTTTTTCTAAAATGAATAGGATCTATCCTAGTTACTTTTGGGAAGTGAGGAAGAGCTATGTTTGAAATATTCTGACTATAAGAATAGATGAGGTCTTCTGGACTGCGGTGGCTTAGTGGTTAAGAAGCTAAACTTGATCACTGGAAGGTCGGCAGGTCTGCAGTTTGAGACTCAAGTGCTGCAGTGAGCTTCCGTCTCTGTTCCAGCTCCTCCCAGCCAACATAGCAGTTTGAAAACAAGAAATTGGACGTAGATAAATCGGTACCACTTCAGTGGGAAAGTAAACAGTGTTCCGTGCACTCCGGTGTCTAGTCATGCCTGCTACATGTCCATGGAAACATCTGCAGACACAGACAGCACTGGGTCTTTGGCTATAAATGGAGATGAACACCATAATCTCAACATTAGTTACTTTTAAGAAACAAAATATTTTGAGCACAGGTACTTTCCTTGTGAAGGTAAATCATAGGATATCTGTTATATTGTCATGTGCTGAAATAAATTATATTTCCCTCAACAAACAAGCTAGCTTTGTATTAGGCTACAGATTAAAAGTAAACTGGAAAGTTTCTCCAGCACTTGACCAAAGAAGCTGTCTTCAACATGGCCTGCCTAGAACATGGAGGCCCCAGAGCTTAGACATTTCTTTCTTTCTTGTTTCCCAGAGAATAAGGGGACAGAGGAATTTCCCTAACCAAGGAGCCAGAAGTGATCCTGTGTAATGACTCCGTTGAATAGTTAAACTAAGGAATGGATGCCTGTTTGCTCCTCCTCACACAATGTCACATTGAATTTGAAACAGGGAACTTTTTATATATATATCTCCCCCCCCCCCTCGATTGTGCTGGCACCTGGCAGATGCCTGTTTAGCACAGGCATCAATACACATAGTAATCAAAGGAAATCAGAGGCACAGATTAGCAGCAGCTGCAAGTCATTAGTGGCAGACATGGGAAAGCACAGCTCTGTACCCAACTTGGAAATAACTAATACCAGCATTTCAGAGCACAAGGGTTACCGCAGGGCACATCTGAACATGAGAGGCGGGGAAACAATTGCTTCGCTTGTCTTGCAAGTCAGCCCCCCCCTCTTTTTTCTCCCCCCTTTTCTTTCTTTCTTCCCAAAAGCATTTTGATTTGCTCTCTATTGTGGGACTACTGGATGAACTTTTCTTATTTCTTAAGGACATATTTAAGGGGCTGGGTGGGGCTATTTGGTTTTTGTAACAGACCCCCCCCTAAAAACCCACTTGTCAAGCTCTGTGGTGGATTCCTAGTTTAAGGGGACACTTTTGTGCAGATGTGTCTGGGGGCCTGGAGAAAGGTCATGTTCCTGAACACCTAGCTTCTGTTGCCAGTATTTGGCTAGCTTCTTCCTGGTGCTTAAGAATTTTCTGATCCCCTTTAAGGAGGACATTCCAGAAACCTTTCTTGTACAAACATCAAAGCACAATCTCACCCATTTGTGTGTTCAACCTTTACCTTTCCTTACTCCACAAAAATGGCGGCCAGGGTGACTCAAAATTAGTTCAAAATAAAAGACAAATGTTATAATTTTAAAACACTATTAAACAAATTATTGCCTGATGGTGCAGCTGGTATGTAGTAGTTGTCATGGCCCCGTCTTTGGACTCAAACAAATCTGTTGAGGAATAGGCTCTGGAGTCTGTTTCAAACCCCATTTTGTCTCCTCTTGATACTGAACTGTCAGATTTGATAGCTACTTACCTAGCGATCGCTGACTCAGCATCTGACAGCTCTGGTCCTGAACTCTCAACCTCACAGCATTGTAGGGGACACCTGTGCAAGGAGCTGCACCTGCATCACAGGTCAGCAAGAGATTGGTTGCAGAGGAAGTTGCCAGCTGCAAGCTGTGAGCAGTCTTAAAGAGCACGTGTAGACACCTCAAATGTGTCAGTACAACATCTATACCTATAAAATGGTGCGTTAACCGTTGGAATGTGACAAAGGATGTTGCACCAGGCCCCAGTAGCCCGTAATGGGCCTCCGTTCACTCGCCCGAACCCGGTTCGCAGGTAACTGTCGGGTTGAAATTTTCAACCCGGGGGCAGGAGCCCCCCAGTCGCAAACAAAAAAAGGGAACTTCAATTCCCAACGTTCCTTGCGCCGCGCCGTGCCAGAGCCAATCAGGCTGAGCGGCGTGGCAAAAGGAACGTTCGAAAACTCGCCGTGGCCAATAAAAAAAAAGCCGCAGGAAACAAACCGCTAAAGTATGCAAACACGCGCAGGCAAGACTACAAGCCCCAGCATCCTGTGCGCCATTAAATTAAATTAAAACAAAATTTGCATAAACATAAAACAAAAACGTTCAAAAAACAATTAAAAGAGCCCGGAACTGAGGAAGCCAGCACGCAAATAAACAAACAAACATACAAAAAAAAACCCAAAACCACTGGGAGCGCAAGTCCACCGCAGGCGGACGCAGCGCCTTGAAGCCACAAAATCACAAAACCTTACAACACCATTTAAAACAGACTAGCACCATTGGTTCAAGAAAACCCCCGAAACCCTTTACTATCCAAAACAATTTTAAAAAGCCCGGCACCGCCGGGCAAAATATGCTAGTCATTAATAAGAAGCTCGAACACAACATGGTGGTTGAGAAAAATTTCTTTAAGCAATCCCAAGTGAAGGCTAGATATTGAAAAGATGGTGCCTTAGCAAGATTTGAGAACCGAAGTACTGCATCTCTGGGAGAAAAAAGCAACAGTAGTTATATGAGTTATAGGAGAATTGAGAGCAATCCCTAAGGGGTTAAAAAATCTGAGTGTGATTGGCATTGATAAGATCATTATAGAGCAGTTACAGAAAGTAACACTACTGTGCAAGCCCACCCTGACAGGATGGGGAAACTGCCAAACAGCGCTGCACAGGGAGAGATGGAGAGGCAGAGTCTTGCAAAAGCCTTTCAAGGAGAGTCAGAAAAGTGTATTTAGCACATAAAAATGCCATTGGCGTGCATTTGTTTAAGGTGGATCCCAGCTTGCTATGACGTGACCCACACACTATGATCATGGAGCCATCTCCTGTGGCACATACGAAATGAGACATGCAGGATTTAACACTAGGACTGCAATGGACTGCCACAGCCTTGAGGATATGGACAAGGTACGCTTTCACAGCCAGTCCATCTGGCATGGCCTCTTCCGCTTTCATGACCATTGAGAGTAATGAATCAATGTAAAGTATCCACGTAATAGCCAAACAAGAAATACAGTGTCATCATTATGACAATAGACCAAGGCAAGATGCAAACCCAAAATATTTTGTTGTTCTCAAGTATTTCAGAGCCCTCCAGTGACTCTCCACTAGGAAAACAAGAGACGGTTTCTTCACCTTTGGCTTGTAGTAACACTTTTTCTAAGTATCCACAATGGCAGCAGGTACTAGTTTAGCTCTGAACTTGGTGGTCAGAAGGCAAAATAAGACAATGTATTTAGCACATAATTAAAATCAGAGTTTCCTTAAGAGATGCAGAGATATTAGTTTATCATACCATACCACAAGTTCACCTTATCCCTCATGTTGTATGGTTACTTGCTTTTATGTCTGATGACTTGATCCATGAAAGCTAACATTAAAATACATTCATTAGTCTTTAAAGTGCCACAATGTTTTCTGTCTTTTTGTTTTGTTTATTCTCTGATATGCTTTTATTTGGTGGCTGAGATCCTATTTTTAGCAGCAATGTTTTTAATAGAGGTAGAATCAGGGTTCAGGTAAATAGCAGATGCAAAACAGTAAAGAGTAAAACTAAATAACATGTTATGTTGATCATATTTCTGAATCGTCAGCTGCTAGCCCATTGGGAAATCTGTATGGCCTAATTTTGGTATCCAAGGCCATAGGGAGATTGATTGTTAACATGCAGATTTCCCTCACACTGATTTGGATAAATTTCTCCACAACTGCAAAGTATGCTGCAGCTGGTATGCTGAACGGTGATTATGAAACCAAAAATCTCAGGCATCAGTTTGGAGCAAATAATTTTTTGGAACCACAGGAAGTTAAGATTTTAATGGCAACCAATGATATAATATTTTTATACATTGTAGCCAGAAAAGCTGTTGCTTAGTTTAACAAATTGCTCTTTATTATTATTATTATTATTATTATTATTATTATTATTATTATTATTATTATTATTATTATTATTATTATTATTATTATTATTATTATTATTATTATTATTATTATTATTATTAATTTCATGTCAGAAATTATTCTGGGTTGAAATGACTTTTGCTGGAGAAACTCCATTCAGGGGATGCCCAAATGAGGCACCTTTCATGTCCCCAAGATCTTTTCCCACTGAAGTGGTCTCTATTTATCTACTTGCAATTTCTTTTTAACGGCTAGGCTGGCAGGAGCTGGGACAGAGACGGGTGCTCAAACCATCATGGTCTGAAACTGCTGACTTGCTGGTCTTCCAGCTAACAAGGTGAGCTTCTTAACCGCTGAGCCACCACAGCCCCTATCCTACTATGGTAACAGAGTAGACCATACTGCCAACGGATCAACGCTGAGTGTTAGGCAGCAGACAGCTAACCTGACAACTCTGAGGACTAATGTCTTTGGGTGCCTAAGTCCACAGGGAAGGGGGATGGTCACAAAGAGGATTAAATCCCACTTGAATCCATCTTGATGGTGGGCAGCAGCTTCATCAATACTGGACTGGGGCTGATGAGGACTTTGCATGCCAAAAGGGCTCAGGTCCAGAAAGTGACTCGTGGAACTGAATCAGTGGTCATGCTGCAATGCAGAAGGCAGTCCTCATGGCTGATCGCCATTATGATTGCCTATACAGTATTTGAATTTGGATACAGAGAAGAAGATAATATGTTTCAAGTAGAGTAGACTCATAGAGCTGACTCATGGAGGAGTTGACTTGCCAAATCCCCATTGATTCATTGGGCCCACTCTAGTGTAACTTACTGCACTAGGCAACAGGATTTCAGCCAGTGACTGATTATTACATGGAAAATATGAGTTTTATTTGCAAGTCCGATTTTGAAGGAATTTTGTGTCTGGAGGAAAAGTGCTGCAATATGGGAAGAAACTGTCAAAGCAGTAGCATCAAAAACAGTTGTTAGGTAGAAAGCACATTGCAGACTTCAAAAGGAATGGTGGTGGCCCTTGTTTCCCTGCTTAACTAAGGATGAAAGGTTTGTGAAGAGTAGCTAGCCAAACATGGGAAACGAGTAGCCATACATGGGAAAAGCTCAGCAGACAGCAAGTGACATGGATCAGACAGAAAGCAGCCCACAGTGTGACTCTACCTTTATCATCAGAACTTGACATGAAGTAGACATACCTGGCAACCATCCCGATTTGGCCGGGATTACCCCGTAATTCGGCGCCGATTTGCGCCATTCCATGACCCGCACTGCCAAAACCCCGTAATTTTGCAGCGGGGGAAAGGAGACATTGCGCAGCCCATCTGCGCAGGTCGCGTTGTACGCATGCGTGGAAGGGCTCTACACTTCCGTAGCTCCCTTCCACGCATGCGCAGAAGGCTACGCCGCCTGCCTAGAAGGCTACGCAAGTGGCGTAGCCCTCCATTCGCATGCGTACACCGGTCAGCGCAGGTCCTGGATTCGCCGGAGCCGCGGTTGACAGGTATGGAAGTGGATGCTACTGTGTTGTATAGTTAGTAATCCTAGACTCATAGTAAAGTTATATAACACAATACAAATATACAATATACTCAATACGCAATAATTATACAGTATTCAATACAAACAACACCACCTCACAATACTGCAGCAGCTTCTCTGCCCCAGCTGCAAGTAAGTTGGGGGAGGGGAAACGGCGGTGAAGTCCTACCGTCTGCCACTGCAGCAGCCACTTGAGCCCTGGCCAGGGGCAGGGCCTAGGTCACCGGTGGTGGAGAGGTCCTGGTGCCCGTTGTCACAGCGGACTCTCTGCCCTGGCCGAGGAAGTCCGTGGGTGGTGGCAAAGTCCTGCCGCTGCAGTGGCCTTTTAAGCCCTGCTCAGGGGTGGGATTTAGGTTGCTGGTGGTGGAGAGGTCCTGGCACCCATTGCTGTGGCAGCCTCTCTGCCCTGCTGCAGAAGTCCGAGGGCGTCATCGAAGTCCTGCCACCACAGCAGCCTTTTGAGTCCCGGCCAGGGGTGGGGCCCAGGGCGCCGGTGGTAGAGAGGTCCTGCCGCCCGTTGCCGCCGCGGCCTCTCCACCCTGGCCGCAGAAGTCCATAAGTAACTTGACTGCAGGGGGTGCACTCCCAAAATTTTGGGGGTAATGTACACCCTTGCTCAGTGGTGCCATTGGAATTGCCACTTGCTGTCTTTCCAGATGTTTTAGAGCACAAACTCTATCCATCCAGCTCAGCATTGACAACTGTGAGGGAGAATAGAAACTTTTATCTGTAACAACCAGAAGACACTAGATTGCCTACTCCTTATGCTGTCAAACAACAGTTTTACACATGACCTTTTAAAAATTTAGAACACAAGTGCAGACAAATTAAACATTAATACATTTCTTGTCTGTTGTAAACAGTGGGTCTTTATTCTCAGCCCTCTTAGCATGCCTCCCAAACGGTAAGAGCAACACTGTGTTCATTACATGTGTGAAAAGAGAAATGTTTTCATTTATTTCCTCAGATATGTCCATTGGTTGCTGCCAAACTGTTAGCAGAATGTTTGGCCTGGGATAGATATGCCCAGAATTCTGTTTCTAGTCATGTGACAATTTGCATATCAGAAACTAGGAGTAACAGCTTCTTGTAGTTTCTTCCCTGAGACTTAAGGAGAAGCATGAGTCAAATTTACAGCCTTCTGGTACTCAAGATAAGGAAAATATCTTCAGAAGTAGAAGGGTTGGGCGCAGAGATTCTTTCGTTCTTCCCTAGTGCATGCCCTTGCATTTTCCACCTCCATAATTGGGCTATGTCCAGATAATAGCAGGGGAAATAAATTCAGAAGAACAAGGTCTGATGTCTTCAGTGCTTGAAGTAGGTGGCTGTCTTTTCTGACCTTGAACTGAGGGACTACAGTGCAGATCATAGAAAAGCATTATAATTTCTAGCAGAACTAATATGCAAAGATTTCTGTGGGTTTTATCCACAAAATAAGTGGTCTGCTTCTGTTCTGTTTGTGTACTGCCGTTTCTGTGAGTTTGCTTTGCCTAAATCCCATTTCTTCTGGTATCTAGAAGCTTAGTTTAATTAAAAACCAGGTTAAGATACCAGCCATTCAGAACATGTGTAAGAAGTAGAGATGTGAAGAATAATTAAAACAAACAAACATGTTCTTCCTGATTTTCCAAGTTTTGCCATGATAAGACTTTGTGTTGAGGTTTCTTCCATCAAGGTTTCTTGGGTCCTTATGAAAGCAAGAGCTTGGAGTCATTTTCCCAACGTATTTTGTTATGATGACTGCCAGTTGTTGGAGTGGCTGGCCGCAAGGAAGACACGCGAGACAATCGTGCGGTGAAGTCCAGCCCTGATCTGGGTCAGGTGGCACATATTTATTACCCTAATACAGAAGGTTTGCATACGTGGTGTTTTCCGGTGGTCCAGCTACAATGCCAGCTCTTGGAAGTTACCCTGGGGTTAATGGACAACTTGCACCTAATTACCTTGGGTTGGTGAAACCCATTGTTCCTACCCTAATCTCAGAGTCGATATGTATTGACTCCGGGTACCTAGCTTGTTCTGCTGTCTGGCGCGGCTTGTTTGCCCAACTTAATCTGTGGCCAGAAGCGGAGGATTGTGTATTTCCTTTAGAGTCATCAGCTTTGGTTTCTGCCCTGTTTCTATCATAGCCATCAGCCAAGGCTTTATGATTTGCCCCCCAAACTAACTAGCTAGCCAGTACCCCAATTGCCTTTCCTGCAAAATCCGGGTGGTCCCCGGATCTGTTGAAGGCCGGGCGAACCCCTGGGGAAAGGTTTGTCCAATTCACGCGGGCAACCCACAGTATTTGTATATATTACAAGTTTTGTCTGTTCATTTGTGCAAAAACTTGTTGAATTCTGTGCAGTTCGATGCTCTTTCTGCGGAAACATTCACAGGAAAGATACCATTTTGCATGTGGATTTCATTTGACCAGGCAAACTTCCTTGGTTTGCAGAACAAATCTTGCGCAGAGAAGTCTCTTCCCAAGCAGAAAAGAATGACATTTGTTCTTAGTTTCTTGTGGAAATCAAGTGCCTATTAGGATTCATATCCTTAGTAAGAAGCATCTGTAATATGCCCTGGCTCCTGCTTCCAAATCTCCACTCCTGTTGTGTATGAAACTGTATCGCTTTAAGAATGAATGTATTACTGTAATGTCTGAATGTAACCTGACAATGATCACAATGTATCCAATGTATCTCAGATGTTTAATGGAACGCGAGCTAGCTACCCATAGAGGGCAGCTGCTAGCATTCAGCTCACATGGTACAAATTCCGCAATTACCGGCAGCCGCGGGAACCCTCCCGCGCAAGGAACATCTGGAGGAGAAGGGCGTGACTCAGGATGACGTCACGCAGGTAGCAGCCAATACGCTACCATGTAACCAGGTTCAAATGTATTGTTGCATTATAAAAGGAGCTGTACCTCCTCCATTACCACATGTTCAGTCTACCGGTGTGCAAATAAAGATGTGTTGAGCCAGACTCCGGCTGCTTCTCTTCTTTTGGTCCAGTACACCAAATTGGCGATGAAGGTGGGATAATGGCATATCCCAAGATCAAGCCACACCAATTTGACATCAGCGATCCTGAGCAATGGGAGCTGTACGAGTGCCAGTTTCAGCACGTGATGGATGCTGCAGGCATCGACGACGAGGGGAAGATGCGGTCGCACTTCCTAGCCCAGGTTGGGCTGGCCAAGCTGTATATCCTGATGAAGTTGCTGGCTCCCCGGAGGGTCGACACGGTACCCATTGACCGCATCCTCACAACGCATTTCCAGCTGCCGGTCTCCATTTTTCTGGCCCGGGTCGTGTTCCACAGGCGGGACCAGCGCCCGGGAGAAACCGTGTCCACCTACGCAGCAGCCCTCAGGCTGGCGGCCGTCCACTGCCAATGTGAGGACCTGGACATAGCCCTTCGAGACAGCCTGCTGTGCGGCCTAAGGGACGAGGAGGCCCAGAGGAAGTTGATGACCCGCGACCATCGTCTCACATTCAACGAGGTACTGCGAGAGGCCCAGGTGGCCGAGGCGGCGAGGAGCGTGGTCAAGGTATTCAAGTCTCGAGGGGCCGCACCTGAGATGGTCAAGTCACCCGTGCAAGCGGCCCGACGGATTTCGGCGCAAGCGGCCTGGCACCGGCCACCCACCAGCAACCTCTGAGGAGTCGTCCACGACTGTGGACTCCTGCTCCAGCGAAGACGACGACGTGCAGAGAGTCAAGAGGCATGGAGAAAAGGGCCGAGCCAGCGAGAGGGGAAGCCACCGTTGCAAAGGCTGCGGGGCATCTCACGACCGAAAGAGGTGCCCCTTCCGGAAGGCTGAGTGCCACAACTGGGGGTGGAGAGGTCACATCGCCAGGGTCTGCAGGCAATAGCACACGGAGGACACTGGTTCGTTGAGGCATCCTCACACACCCCAATGCAAGGCGGCCGGAATTGGGAAGGTCTCGGCTGCCGACGACGCGGGGGCCGTAAACCGCGTGGGCCTGGAGCACCGGTGTTTCTTTGTAGAGGTACTGATACAAGGGGTCCGGTTAGGATGGAAATAGACTCAGGGTCATCCTACTCCATCCTTTCCCAGAGGGAGTTCCTGCGCATTCCCCCAAATGCGCGCCCCAAGTTGCAGGCCATGAAATCAAAATTATGGGACATGCAGGGTTATGGGATCCCGGTGTTGGGGGTGGGAAACTTCACGGTGAAGTTTAAAAGGTTCACGGAAAAACTGCCCCTAGTAGTTCTCAAGGAGGGGTCCTGTTGCCTTTTGGGAACCCAGTGGTTTGCTCCCCTCGGAATTGAACTGTCCGGCATAAACGCCATCGAGACTGACCCCATCCGGGACGTGTGCGACGCGCACCCAGCGGTTTTTAAGAAGGGGCTCGGGACTTATAGGGGCCCCCCAGTCTCGTTCGAGTTGGACTCAGAAATCCGGCCCATATGACTCAAGCCAAGAAGAGTCCCCTTCGCCCTCAAGGACAAGATTGAGGCGGAATTGGACAAGTTGGTGGGGCAGGGGATTTTGGTCCCAGTGGATTCTGCAGAGTGGGAAACTCCAATTGTTACAGCTTTAAAATCCAACGGGGAGGTTAGGATTTGCGCTGACTACAAATACACTATTAATAAGGCCATTCGGCCAAATGCGTACCTGGTGCCGGTAGTTAGCCACTTACTAGCTACCTTGCACGGGGGTAAGTGTTTCGCAAAGCTAGACCTGGCGCAGGCGTACAAGCAGCTCACTGTAACCCCATCTGCTGCCGCTGCGCAAACCATCGTCATGCACAAGGGGGCATTCAAGGTAACGTGCCTACAGTTCGGCGTGAATTCGGCCCCCGGGCTCTTTCAGGCCCTCGTAGAACGCCTTTTAAAGGGGTTTCCAGGTGTACTCCCATATTTTGACGATGTTTTGATAACAGCGGGGAGCGAATCGGAATTAGCAAAAAGACTGGACAAGATCCTAACTGTATTCGAGAAAGCGGGTCTAGGGTTAAAAAGGGACAAATGTGTGTTTTTTGCAAGGGAGGTTGAGTTTCTCGGGTTCAAAATAACCCCAGAGGGTATCAAGCCATCCGAGTCCAAGGTTGAAGCAGTGCACCTCGCCCCACCGCTAAACTGGAGCTGCAGTCATTTCTAGGGCTCCTGAACTTTTACCATTCCTTTTTGCCAAGAAAGGCATCTGTTGCAGAGCCACTGCATGGGTTACTTAAGAAAGACGCAGTTTGGCGGTGGGGGGGATAGGCAAGAGAAAGCATTCAAGGGGCTCTTGTCCTCAGATGCCGTTCTGACCCATTTTGATCCAAGGAAACCTGTAACCTTGGTCTGTGATGCATCACCAGTGGGGGTGGGGGCCGTGCTGTGCCACGTGTTAGAGAACGGGCGGGAAGCCCCGGTTGCCTTCTATTCCAGGTCACTTTCAAAGGCGGAGCGCAATTACATGCAAACAGATAGAGACGCTCTGGCCATAATCGCGGGAACAAAGAAGTTCCACGATGTCCTGTACAGCTGCGAGTTCACAATTGTGACTGATCATAAGCCCCTTTTGGGAATCTTTACTACAGGCAAGCCTACCCCACAAATCCTATCCCCCAGAATGCTGCGTTGGGCGATCTTCCTCAATGCCTACCAGTACAAACTGGTCCATCGCCCAGGGAAGGAGATCTCCTATGCAGATGCGCTGTCCCGATCTCCCCTCCCTAGTTTAGGAGACCCCAAATGCAAGGTAGAGCAGGATCACCAAGTCCTCGACTCACTCCCCATAGTTCCCGCAGACCTCGCCAAAGCCACGGTGGCCGACAAAATCCTGTCCCAAGTCAGTTCCTGGGTTAGAAAAGGGTGGCCCACAACTCCCCCCGAGGAGGAATTCAAATCGTTTTTCAGGCACAGAGTAGAGCTTTCCCTTGAAAGGGGCTGCCTCCTCTGGGGCCAGCGGGTGTCATCCCAGAGAAGTTACAAGCAAAGGTGCTGAGGCTACTGCATACCAGCCACCCGGGAATAGTGCATTCCAAAGCACTAGCCAGGAGCTACTTCTGGTGGCCCCAGATAGATGCGGATATCGAGCATTTGGTGGGCACGTGCGAGAGCTGCCAGAGCTCTCGGCCCGAGGAGTCCCGACTGCCCCACAGGGAATGGATCACGGCCCACGATTCGTGGTCCCGGGTGGACATCGACTTCACTGGCCCTTTCCGGGGGTCCCTCTTCCTCCTGATAGTAGATTCGTATTCCTAGTGGCTAGAGGTCATTCCCGTGTCCAACACCTCATCTGCCGCAACCATTAAACAATTGCGCAGGGTGTTCAGTTGCTTTGGCCTGCCGGATGTGCTTGTGAGCGATAACGCTAGTACTTTCACATCCGCGGAATTCAAGGCATTCATCGAGAGGAATGCCATCAGGCACATTACCTCTGCCCCATTTCACCCCGCCACAAATGGTCAGGTAGAGCGCCAAGTGCGCACTACGAAAGACGCACTGCGGCGCATGGGTCCCGGTGAATTGAACCTCCAGCTGTGTCAATTCCTCATTTGTTATAGGGCAACACCCCTGGCTTCAGGACTTTCGCCGGCTGAGCTCCTCATGCGGAGGAAGCCGTTAACGCTTTTTGATCGGTTGGATCCGACCAGGGTGGAGGATGGGGGAAGGAATATAGAGATAGAGAGCTTAAAAAATTTTGCGGTAGGGGACCCAGTCCATTGTAGGAATTACACAACCTTGGGACCAATGTGGGTCCCAGGAACGGTCACTTAGCAAATGGGGCCAGTGTCTTACAGGGTTGAAACAAGCACAGGTCTGCTGTGGAGAAGGCACGCTGACCAGCTCAGAAGGCGAGTTACCAATGAGAGAGAGTCAGTGTTAGGGTTCTCCCTCACCCATTTAGCCCAAGGGGGAGACGCAGGGACGTCCCCAGGTACAAATGCACACCCTGGATTCTCACACGAGGAGGAGGATACTTTGAAAGAGTGGGATGAGGAGTCCCCTGATGAGTTTAATTTTATGTTACCATACCAGCGGGGTGTTGCGGAGTGGTCCCCCACCCGTCCGAGCGAGAAGAGGGGTTTTAGTTCAGCCCCTGGTATTTCCAGTCCTCCCAGTCCCTTTGTTCTAGAGTTTACCCCATTACCAAGACCTCCGACCCAGGCAGCAGGGGGAAGTACGTCCACCCCATCACCAAGACCCCCGACTCAGGCAGCAGTGGGTAGTTCAGGTATGCCAGTTGCAGGCGCAAGGAATCGGGGCGAGACAGCAAGGGTGTCCTCATCAATTCCTAGATTCGTGCTGGGGGGTCGCCAGGTGCCACGAGTGATAGGCAGGGGTTCACGTCCCAGCCACACCTCCTGTCCCCTCTCCAAACGCACGGCTGCCACAGAGTCCCCGCCAGACGACTGAGTCCCCCATTTCCGTTGCAAGACGAGAGTCTGTGGAACTCGGAACCCCTAGTTCCCCTGAGCTCAGCCAAGCAGTCGTTCGCCTCAAGCGCACATGCGGGAAGCCACAATGGTTGAGGGACTTCGTCCCATCCTAGGGGGGAGGAGTGTTGTGTATGAAACTGTATCGCTTTAAGAATGAATGTATTACTGCAATGTCTGAATGTAACCTGACAATGATCACAATGTATCCAATGTATCTCAGCTGTTTAATGGAACGTGAGCTAGCTACCCATAGAGGGCAGCTGCGAGCGTTCAGCTCACATGGTACAAATTCCGCAATTACCGGCAGCCACGGGAACCCTCCCGTGCAAGGAACATCTGGAGAAGAAGGGCGTGACTCAGGATGATGTCATGCAGGTAGCAGCCAATACGCTACCGTGTAACCAGGTTCAAATGTATTGTTGCATTATAAAAGGAGCTGTACCTCCGCCATTACCACATGTTCAGTCTACCGGTGTGCAAATAAAGATGTGTTGAGCCAGACTCCAGCTCCTTCTATTGTTTTGGTCCAGTACACCAAAACTCTGTTTAGCAATACTCAGATTTGTTCTTCTGGGATTAAATCAACATAAGAAGGGAAGAGTATACTAGCCCTGCTGCTTTGCACTGCTACTGTCCTGACACAAAAGCAACAACTCTGAAGAGGAGCTCCTTTACAGATAGCTTCGTCCAAACATAGAGGTTCTCACATGAGCCAGAGCCCTGGAAAAACAAGATTCAGAATTATGTGGGTAATGACCATTCATAGCAGGCTCTCTGATTCAGGTTCATCACAAAATGGCTCAGTTGACTCTAAAAGTGAACACCTTAATAGGACCTTTTGTGTGTGATAGAGAATGCTAATAAGCTGTAAAGTCATGTTCAAATGAATACAAACAGAAGGCTACTCCAGACATCTCCACTTGACACAGGGAAGCTCATTTGCCATGGTATTAGTATATAGCGTGCAAATACCATCCATTTTTATTTTGTTCCAAATTATTTTGTCTTACAAATACTAATTGATATAGTTCAAGCCAATTTGTAGTCTGTGTGATTTGATGTGCATCTGAAGTGTTTCATAAATATTTGCACATATTTGCATGCGTCCAATAGCAGAATATATATATGAAAATTGGAAAAATAAAAGGTTCTGACCTTAGATGGAGGCTGAAATTCGGTGTCACCGAATTGTTGTCCTCCAGTGTATAGACAAGGTTCCTACTAGCTTTTCCTTCCCTCTCCCCCTCCCCTCCTTTTAGGAGCTGAGCAATTTACTTTATCTCTTCAGATTAGTTTCAGAATTCCCTTGGCACAAGGCCAAAATCCAAACCAACCCAGAAAACCAGCACAAAGGGCTGGAAATAGGATGCTTGCTTGATCAACAGTTGGCCTGTTTGGTGTAAAAGGCTGTCCTGCAAAACACAAGACCACAAGCGATGACAGCAGTGCAGAAACCACTTGGATGATAGTCTTGGGGGGAAAAAAGCCCCACTGAATCAGATAAAGCACAGCAGTGGAGAGACATGGGGAAGGGCCAGTTGTTGAAAGGGAAGGAATAACCCTGGTGTTGTGTCCAAGTGTTATTTATTGAAACCGCTATTAGCACCGTAAAGTCTATGGTGGAATAGCGCGCCTTTTGCAAATGTGCAAATTTCAAACTACCGTCAAAATAGCTGATTCGTCAGTACAAACTTCCCGCTTTCATGGAAGCCCGCCGAAATGTATCAACCTGTGTAACTGCCATTCTCACTGTATATAAGTTGGCCACCTTGTACATGTTCCCCAGTCCGGTATCTCTGAGCTGAATAATAAATCACTTGTGTTTGACCCAATCCTGCTGGTCAGAATACTTCTTAAGCTCCAGACTCAACATTGACAACGAGGATGGGATTCCAATGGCTGCCGCCATTCTTGCTTCGTTCGAGCCATTCAATACCTCCAGACCAGACTCATGGCCTATGTACGCGGTCCAGTTCGACAACTATGTGATCTCACAGAAAATAGCAGACGAGGGGTTGCAGAAGGCTACGTTCCTGGCTCACTGCGAGCTGACCACGCTCAAGCTGATCAACAACCGGTGAGTAGCTTTACTGTTCCAATGAGTAAAGTACCTGATCACTGCTTTGTGGGTCACATTTCCCACCTGTTCTGTCTAGAGCCAAAACAGGATTCGATCCGTTGCTAACAAGCAAATTGGAATGAAGAAAGTTACTTCTATGGACTATAGCTACCAGAATACTGCAGCCAACATATTAAATATTGTTGGAGTTGAAGTCTCGCAAAGTATCTTTTCCATACCTGTCAAGTTTTGGATTTGAAAATAAGGGAATTTTTGTCCACACCCCTCTGTGGGTGTGGCCAAATCTGTGGGCGTGGCCAAATATAGCCATGTGACTTGCTGGGCTCTAGTCATGCCTGCCACATGGCCATGAAAATGTCTGCAAACACAGACAGCACTGGCTCTTTGGCTGTAAAAGGAGATGAGCACTGCACCCTAGAGTTGGATACGACTGGCAGATTTTACTTTCTTAGGCTCAAAGATCGCTGCTGATGGGGATTGCAGCCATGAAATAAAAAGGCAACTGATGCTTGGGAAACAAGCTATGAGAAACCTGGGGAACATAGTTAAAAGTAGAGGCATCACCTTGCAAACAAAAATTGCATAGTCAAAGCAATGGTATTCCCTGTGGTAATGTATGGATGTGAGAGCTGGACCATTAGGAAAGCTGAGCGCAGAAAAATAGATGCCTTTGAAATGTGGTGTTAGAAATAGGTCGATCCTAGAAGAAATCAACCCTAACTGCTCATTAAAGGTCAAATAGTAAAGATGATGCTAAAGTACTTTGGACATCAAATGAGAAGAGAGGATTCACTTGAGAAGGCCTTGATGCTGGGAAAGGTGGAGGACAAAAGAAGGGGGTGGCCAAAAATAAGATGGCTAGATGGTATTGTAGATGCAATGGGCACAAAGCTGTGTGGGCCAAAGAACCCTTTCCCCATCTTCTTGGGGGACTTTTGTTTTGTTTTCTTTCTTGTTTACTCAGTGGCTTAAGTGACTAAGATGCTGACTGGGAGGCAGAAGGTCAGCAGTTTGATTCCTAAGTACTGCAGGACGGAATGAGCTCCCATCTTTGTCCCAGCTCCTGCCATCCAGCAGTTCGAAAATGATCAGTTCATATAGTGAATTCCCCCCTCTCTCTCATATAGTGATCAGGCAACACCCCCCCCCCCCAATTAGTGTGGAGGAGCAAGGGATTAATTCCCCCTTCTCTCTCATATAGTGATCAGGCAACACACACACCCCCAATTAATGTGGAGGAGCAAGGGATTAATTCCCCCCCTCTCTCATATAGTGATCAGGCAACACCCCCCATAGTGTGGAGGAGCAAGGGATTAATTCCCCCCCTCTCTCATATAGTGATCAGGCAAACCCCCCCAATTAGTGTGGAGGAGCAAGGGATTAATACCCCCCTCTCTCTCATATAGTGATCAGGCAACCCCCTCCCACTGATTTGCCCTTGCATATATGAAATATATCGCTCACCTAGAGTAGACTCCTGCTCCCAGCAGCCAAAACGAAGCCTCCAGGACCATGTGGCTGGCAGGAAAGGGAAAGAGAAAGGGAAAACTACAGAACACCTCCCCCCCCACCTTCTCTCTCTCTCCTTCCACAAGCGAAAAGCCTGCCACACAGCGACCTCTGGTGGCCAGAAAAAAATACTGCAGCTTTGCCTGTGAGGGCTCCGGTCAGGATATTTTTTAAAAAATAAGGGAAAATACGGGGAAATTAATAAAACGGGAGGGGTGGAAAGAGGGGTAAAAATAAGGGGTTTCCCCAGGAAAAACAGGATAGTTGACAGGTATGATCTTTTCCCTTCTTTTTAGCATTCTAAAGTTATTCTTTCTAGAAGAATAGTGCTTTTAGCTGATTATATACATAGGAAGAGATGGAGCTTACATATACTTACTTGAGGACGGGAAGATTTTTTCTTTCTGTGAGTCCATCCAATACAAACCTAGTTCCCTCCTGAACTTTTGCCCTAGCAAACATTGTATTGGATGTATACTGGTTTGTCCTTTTCAAAGTGGAAACAAATAGTCCAGTTATTTTGGGAATTCAAGCACCTTTCAGAAAAAAGGCAAAGTTCTTCTTCTGTGTCTAGGTCAGACAGATTACAGAATAGGGGAACGAAGAAGATACAATGGTCCTATTTAGGGTTACCATAATCCTATCCTCCCAAACTGGGACTGCCATGTGTAAAAGTAAAGGTTTCCCTTGCTCGGAAGCCTGTCATATCTGACTCTAGGGTTCAGTGCTCATCTCTGTTTCAAAGCCGAAGAGCCAGCGTTGTCTGCTTTTGCATATGTATTCCGTGGTCATGTGGCAGGCATGACTAGACACCGGAGAGCACGGAACGCTGCTTACCTTCTCCCTGAAGTGGTCCCTATTTATCTACTTGCAATTTCTTGCCTTCAAACTGCTAGGTTTGCAGAAGCTGGGACAAAGACGAGAGCTCATTCCGCAAGTTGTTGCTGCCGTGTCTTCAATAGATGCAGCAATCAAATAGTGTGGGCTTTTTTGCTGTCTTCCTTTGCTGTTGCTGCACCACCTGCTGGTGTTCAATAGAAGCACAGCTCTATTGCAAGAAAAAAGTGCATATTTTTTCTTCAAACCCCCTTGGTCTGAAAAGCGGGAATTTTAAATGATTCTTTTGGAACTGGGCCGGGACAGATTCAATCCGTGCAATTCACAGTTTTCTGTTACGTATGGCATCCCTAGTCCTATTTCTAATGCAGTTGTGACCTACATCAAACAAATTCCACATAAGGGACTCGAGACATCCACTCCACATTCACACATGAAGACACTCAGTAGATTAAATTCTAAAGTTTAGTGAAAAATTACCTCTGCAGCTGCGTAAAAAGAAGAAGAAAAGAAATTTTTAGGGGATTTGAACTCCCAGAATATTTATTGCATTGACTGCAGTATTCTGGGAGCTATAGTTCTATAGTAACTTTCTCAATTCCAATTTATTTGCTAACAATGCTACAGGGACAAAGATAAAGAAACTTGATTCTCTGACATGATTGGCACAGTTTGAATAATGTAGTCCAAGTGATTGAAGAGAACTTAAATAACAAAACTGTGAAAATGGTACAATGGAATTTAGCAGTCTTAAGTAGCATTGCTACTGATGCAACAAGAAATATGTAGTGTCAGTTTTAATACTTTATTGAACTTGTGTATGGAAAAATAATAGATACTGTAGGTCTTTTTTTTGTTACAAGTATATTACTGTTTTTTAACTTGACTTTCTTTTTTGTAGTCTTGTTTTATTCCAGGCATATTCCTTTTGTTTCTTTTTCTGGTCTAAAGTCTGCCGTATCCACATACTTGGTATTTATAATTTCAGTTATTCACAGCCTGAAAAGATTAAATAACACCCCCCCCCGCCCCATGTGTGATGCTAAGGTGCATTACCAAAACTATAAAGGGAACCAGAGACTACACTATAGAGCAGTGTAGGTGAACCTATGGCATGGGTGCCAGGGGCAGCATACACAGGGCTTCTGTGGGCACATGCACCATCATGGGCAAGCCCTATCCTGTGCCACCAGCACCAATGGCAGCATCATTTCCCCACTTACCCCTTTCCCTCTGCCAATGGGGAGGCAAGAGGGGAGGCTGAAATTCCACCTGGGAGGTGGCAGCTGGGATGAGGTGAGGCAACTAGACACACCCACCCACCCCTCCTAGGAGCCGGAGGAGGAGGAGGTGGCACATCTGTTGGGGGGCATGCACATGCACCCATGTGATGTCGACGGAGGCACAGTGGCAATGTCACATGAGTGCATGGGCATGCACCGTGCCTGCCTGTGAGCTGCCTCCTCCTCCTTGGGCACTTGCTCTCTAAAAGATTCACCATCACTGCCATGGAAGAATCACTAAGATCTGCGGTTCCAGCCATTCACTGAAGTCCTTGGAAACTATAACCCCTGGGTATTGCGGGCCTACTCTATTGAAATATTTATAACAGTTTTTTTTTTAAAAAAATCCTTGACCATCTTGTAAAAGGTCTAATTAACCTATATACTGTGGGCAGCAGGAGCGGCACAAAATGGACCTCAGTTCATGAAAGCCCATTGTCTATTTAAAAGGGGTTAAACATTCATAAATAACGCACGAAGTCTTCCTGGGTCTCTCCAACCTCCTTTAGTTTAAAATTTATTGAGTAGTGGATGTTTTCTCCTGAATAATCTTGCAATGAAGAGATTACTGAAGAATGGGTTCTGTTTTTTCTCATTAGCCAACACTCTTTACAGCTCTTGAGAATCACTGCTAATTGATACTTTTCCCCATTTTAATTACATATAATTTTTCTGTTTTGGTATTCAGGGAACAGGGAGAAGAAAACAATACTCTGCATTCAAATAGTCCAATCAACAGTTTAAAACCTTTTTATGCTTGAATTTTCTTTTTATATTTTTGAAATGAAAATGAAGTGTTTATGTGTGCCCTTTACAAGTTTTCAACATTTGGGAAATCTTTATAGTTAAAATGTCTAAAATGATTTTAAAAAATGAACAAAAAAGAGAACTTCTTTTTTAAAAAAAAAAAATCTTTTTTTTAAATAGGAAAGCTCCACACCTACAAATTTGTCTTTTTTAATTTCACTATTGCCTTCCCTAATTAAAGAAAAGAAAAAGAAAATATGTAAATACCAGCTGTCCACCTGGATTCTATTCTTTACTCTGAAATTTATCTTCTCGCAACTGTCTTCCCATCTGGTTGTTATTCTGTCAGAGGTTCTAATCACAGTTTTGTGTTTCAGAAATGAAGTATAGATTCTGAATAGTTAGTGTTCTTGGATATTTCCTGCTCTTCTTCTGTGTCTAGGCCAGATGTGAAACTGCCAAAATGAAGGCTCCATTTGGTGAGTTCATTCTGCAGTTCCTTTCACCTGACCCAGTGTGAGAAAGATTAGCTGGCAACACAAGGTTGCCGTTACCAGGGTACGCCCGATTGTGGTTCAAAAATACCACAATCTTCGAGGAGGCTCTCTCTTTGTATCGCCTGTGATTGGGCACCTAATTTGTGAAATCTTTCCAGAACAGTTGGTAACAGTTGGAACAGTAACTTTTTGATTTAAAATCCTTGAATTCTCCACATTTACTAATTCTGGGTACAACTTCCAGCCAACCTTTAGCCTTCACCTTTACTTCAGACCAAAATCCTAAGACTTCTGACTGGTAAGGTTGTGGCCAAGGCAAATGAGAGGTAATTGACATAAATACAACAAATATTCCTACTTTTAAAAAGCTGTGTTTACAATGTTTTGGGAGAAGTTGAATTCTCTCTCTGCTATAATCCTGAAAAATATGAACTCTCCAAACCTACTAATTGTAAGATTAAGAAAGATTATCTTGGTGCCCATACATCCTTTTCTTGAAATGCCAGTCAAACGTTATCTACGATGACAGTGCTGCTCACGTTGATGCTAGGACTCAAGAGATAGCATTTAAGAAACTACAGTGTTAAGGAACAGGGGGAATATTCTGTGTTGCCTGAAAAACATAAGTAATTTGGAGCACTCAAAGCTTGGGAACATGCCGAATGGCTGGAGGAGTCTGGGAGGCTACATTCAGAAAACAAACATTTGCAAAATGTGAATCACCACAGAATCATAGAACAACTGAATTGGAGGGGGGCTTTTAGAGTCCAACCCCCTGCTCAATGCAGGAATCCAAAACAAAGCAGATCTGACAGATGCATCCTCTCTTGCATGCTTCCAGTGATGGAGCACTCACCGCCTTGAGGCAATTGGTTCTACTGTCGTACTGCTCTAACCAGAATATTCCAGACATCATGCCATTTCCCCTCAGGTTTTTGAATTAGATGGTTTGGGTTCTTCAGGGAGGAGATGGGGGAAATGTGATGTTGCCAAAGTGAATCCTTTGTACTGAGCAGTTTGTGGGTAAAACTTCTTTTCCCACAACTACTTTAGACTGTGCTCAAACATTCTCACCAACCTCCACACAATTATTCTGGAAGGTAGATGTAGGAGAAGTAGATAACTTCTAGGTGCAATCTTTGCCAGCCAATCCATATCTGCGACTCTTCCACATCTCATTTTTAAAGAATAATTTGTATATACTGAATTTTAGTACATACTGGTCAATTAAAATAAAATACATTTTAAAATATGCTGACAAAAGTCTTCATAGTTAAAGTGAAGGTCTTCTGAGGAGTAATGGCTGTGAGAGCTGGGTCACAAGGAAGGCTGAGCGCAAAAGAATAGACACCTTCAAATTGTGGTGCTGGAGAAGACTTCTGAGAGGCCCTTGGACAATAAGGGGATCAAATCAGCCAATCCTGATGGCTTCTTCAAAGGACAGATATTGAAGCTGAAGCTCAAATACTTTGGCCACCAAATAAGAAAAGAAGACTCACTGGAGAAGGTCCTGATGCTGGTAAAGATTGAGGACAAAAGGAGAAGTGGGTGTCAGAGGATGAGATAGCTAGGTAGTATTGTTGATACAGTTGACGTAGATCTGGGCAGACTCCAGAGGGTGGTGGATGACAGAGAAGCCTGGCGTGATATGGTCCATGGGGTCACAAAGGGTCTGACTTAACTGTGCAACTGAACAACAACAACAACAACAACAACAACAACAACAACAACAACAACAACAACAACAACAACAACAACAACAGAGAAATCTTTTCATGGCACGGCAATGTGATAAATATTACTGGGAGTTCTGTGGTATTTATGGGCAATTACAATTTTGCATATTAAGTGTGAGCAACCCAGTTCCACTCTAGTATGAACTAATAACTTTGGGTGACATTTCCATAATTAAACTAAACAAATAGACTGGCCTGCTGATGAACCCTCTGGAATGATCTTGAAATTATAATTGCAGTGATTCATTCACACGTATGATTCTGCTGTATGAATCTCGAAACTTAGGGCAATTGTAATGTTTGTGCAGGATTATCAGGCTGACAGATGTGTGCATGAACTATGTCCCTGCACAACGTTTCCAAGGTTCACAGTGGCTGGACCTGAACAGCAATGACATTAGCATGAGAGCTTGGAAAAATTCCCTCTTTTTTTGGGCCAGGTCTTAGGATCTTCCAGCTAGCAGTGACTAGGCTGGTTGAGAGATTCTTGGAGTTGTTCTAAAAAAAGAAATAACTTTTACAAGCCCTGATTAATCACACATATGCATGGAAGCATTTTATTCCTCTGGCCTCAGTAAAGAACAAAACATTCCTATTCTATTCAGATGGCCAGTTCAGCTGTCCAGCTGGCTGAAGCTGAAATGTTAATGTCCATGAGCAGTTGATGAGTCACTTTGCAGAAGGCATTTAGGGCTTTCCCTTCCCCCTTCAGGCTCATATCTTTCTGTAGCTTGTTGTTTGCAGTTTTCTGTCAGTACATAACGTGGGACCCTTAGATGGGGATGTTAGTTGTTCTGGAAATGAATTGCTCTGAGCCTTGATTACTCTTGACTTATGGTGTTCATTCTGGGAAGCTTCAACATGCGTAAAAGGCTCATATGCCGATAACTTACTGTATGTTTGATGAATGCAATATACACTTTAAAAAGGTACACATATTGACTAGTAGAATTATCCTACCATATCCTTAGAGTATGATTATTATAAATAAATGCTTTCTGGCCATTTGAATATAGTCGCTGTATCCTTTCCAATTTAGCAATTTGCTAATGAATTAAGTGGCTTAATTTTGAAGAGAGAGTTGGTGACAAATGAGGGAAGAAGAAAAATTTAGGCTTCAAATGGTTTCAAGCTGAATGAAACAATACATTCTGCTGGAGTTTCATGGCTCCCTATCTGTCTATTAAAATAGTTTCTGTGCTGCATATTAAAGTAACAAGCATTGGCTTGAATAACGGCATCTTAGCAGTCAATGAATGAAGCTAATGTTTCATTCATTTATGTGATATATATACCCCACCCCTCCACACAGACATCATGGGCAGTGACACCGGGAATAAAAACACATAGCTAAAACCACAAATGTCTCAGATCATGTGTGAAACCATCCACTATCTTCCATCCTCCCAAATGCCGCTCACCAGTCTAGCTCTTATTCCAAACAATTTTCATTTGAACAAGGAACTGGAGGTCAGCCAGATGTAAGAGCTCTGGGAAGAATCTGGTTCCTGACACCGGTTCCCTAGAGTTACAAGTCTGTTTGGTTAATTTGGATTCCAGTTCTATCCACCAGATCCTAAGGCCAGCTGCACTACAGGAGTGTAATGTCCTGTTTACAGTGTTGGGGGTGGGGGGAGGTCTCACCATGGTTTGGTTCCTGAGACTTTCAGTTGAGCTCTCAGCGATGTTTCCATCTCTCTTTCCTTTGTGGCTCTCCCCAATGAGGAGGCTTCACAGCTTTCCATTCTATAGCCTGATGGGTGACCTCCTCCTCCTCCTCCATGGCAGGGATCCTCTCTGTGTAAATAAGTCCAAGTTCAATGGAGGATTTTCCTAAGCAAGCAAGCAAGCAAGCAAGCAAGCAAGCAAGCAAGCAAGCAAGCAAGCAAGCAAGCGAGCAAGCGAGCGAGCAAGCGAGCAAGCGAGCGAGCAAGCGAGCAAGCGAGTGAGCAAGCAAGCAAGCAAGCTGATGAAAACTTAGCTAGTACCTTGGAGTACAGTAGTGGATGGTACTAAGTTTCACCTTCTAAACCAGTGAAGTGGGATAAATGAGAGTGCGTTGCCAACCAGGGGACTGCGGCCAGTCGTACCACTATAGTCAAAACTACCGTATTTTACCGTACAACACCGTTTTTAAAGAAAATGGTTAATAAATGGTTAGACTTTATGCATAAAAATAGAAAATTAATTAAAATGCCCTGTACAAGCATTAAATTTTGTAGAAAAATAAATGAAAGTGTTGATTCATGTTGTATTCACCCAAAGACTCATTATTTTGAGCTTAGGAACAAGGCGGAATACTTGTTACTTGGTTGCTGATAGATGAAAAATAACTTTATTAGTCCAAACAGCAGACTAGCATTAACTCAAATTAACAGACTAGGACTAGCTAGGACTAGAGTCAGTCAGTCAAACAAAATAAAATCAACATAAATAAATTGAAAATTTTAAAGCAAAAAACTATATCAAAGTCTTTCTCATTCACCCCCCCACTCCCATTCTTTATCTTCACCAGCCTGAACGCCCTGCTCAATCTCTGGCTGTGGCTGGTCTTTTTTCTTTGGGTTGAGATGGTCCACGTTCATGGCCGCGATCATTTCTTTGTTAACAGGAAATTTGCAGCTGCCGCCTTCATCTTTAGCACACTGTGACGCTAGCAGAAGCCCGTTCAAGGTGCGCACTAGCAGGTGATTTCTCAGTTTTGTCTTCAGGAGATTTATCTTGGAAAAGCACCTCTCACATGCAGCATTCTTCGATGAAATAGTGAAGTGAAATTACCATATTTTTCCGTATGGTTACCGTACACAGTACGGAGGGCTAAATAACTGTATGCCGCAATAATTACTGTACTGTCCAAGTTCTTGCCAACCTAGCAGTTCGAAAGCAAGAAATTACAAGTAGATAAATAGGTATCATTTTAGTGGTAAGGTAACAGCATTCTGTGCAATCCAGTGTCTAGTCATGCCTGCCATATGACCATGGAAATGTCTGCACACACAGCCAGCCCTGGCTCTTTCGTTGTAAATGGAGATGAGCACCAATCCCTAGAGTCAGATATGACTGGCTTCTGAGCAAGGGAGACCTTTACCTTTACTTTCTAGAGTGGTTTTTTGTTAATTGAAAATGGGTTGAACTTAAAATAGGCTTTAAAAATACTCCAGTAGTCCAAAATTATTTTAAAAAGTTTTTTAAGATTTGGAGAATATGGAAGTTCCCTGAGGTAGTGGGACCCACTCACAGTGTGGCATAGTTACCCTCTCACACCCCATAAAGAGCACAGGGGGGCTTCGAGTGTTTTAATGTTTAAATTTGTTACATGTGTTGGAAGGATTGGGATGAGGGGAAAGTGCGATTATGCCCTTTAAGACTAAATGCTTCTCATAGGCCACATTTTGACCACCCCTGCCATATAAAAATATTTATGTCTTTAACTGGTGTCTGAAAGACAAGAGTATTGGAGACAACCAAATCTCTAAGGGAAGGGTCTTCCATAGTAGAATATGCATAAATGCATCTTAACCTATAAAATCAAGTGTTAACCGTTGGAACTTCTGATACAATCCTAAGCCAGGCCCTACTAGCCCGCACTGACCATTCGTGCACACGCCCGAACTGGGTCCGCAGGTCAACAAAGGATTGAGAAATGCACCAGTGGGGCAAGAGCCCCACAAACATGAAAAAGGGAAACAACTTCATTTCCCAACGTTCTTTGTGCCGCGCCGCACCACAGCCAATCAGGCTGAGAGCCGCAAGCACAAACAACGTTGAGAAACGCGTCGCGGCCAATCAAAACCGAGCCGCAGAAAAAAAAATGCAGCACAAACACAAACCACAAATCCATTACTACAAGCCCCAGAGTCCTGTGCACCATGAGCGCGCAGAATGCTGAGAAGCCCACTGTGTGAAAAATAAAAATTAAAAACACAGTGCCTCACAGCCACACAAAACAAACAAGTGGCCTCAAGCACCACAGGGGTTCCCGCGGTCCGCCCAGTGAGGCCGGGCTGCAGGAAGGAAAGCCCACCCACCCCAACACCGCCTGAAACAGTGCTGGGATTCCCACGGTCCGGCCAGCAAGGCCGGGCCAGGGGAATAAAAGCCCAACCCCCCACACACGCCACCTCAAGCGGCGCTGGGATTCCCGCGGTCTGGCCAGTGAGGCTGGGACACGGGAATGAAAGCCCACCCCCCACACACACCGCCTGAAGCGGCGCTGGGATTCCCGCGGTCCACCCAGCGAGGCTGGGCCACGGGAAGGAAAGCCAACCCCCAAACCCAAACGCCACCTGAAGCGGTGCTGGGATTCCCGCGGTCCAGCCAGTGAGGCCACGCCGTGGGAAGGAAAGTGTTTCGGTTTCAAGTGGGGGCCAAGGCACTGGTGCCTTGGCCGCTCCTTGAAAGTGAACCCATTTCCAGGGAAGTAAAGCCAGCGGACGGTGCTCCGCCCGCTGACTTTACTTACCGAAAAAGTGTTTCATTTTCAAGTGGGGGCCAAGGTACCAGTGCCTTCCCCCCTTTGAAAGAGAAACAAAAGTAAAAAACAAACACCAAAATAAATAGATAAACCATTAATTTTAAAAAAACACACAAACAAAAACATCCAAAATTAATCAAAACCAAAAATACCAAACAGAAAAAAACACACAGAAAAACACCAAAAAATAAAAACCAAAAAACCCCACAAAAGAAATTAAACCAGCCAATTTACTACCACACTACCTCCCTCCACGATGGCCGGAAATTAAACGAGGAAAGAAAGAGACTACTTACTGGAAGAAGCGCCACCCACAGTCCAATAGACAAAAAGCAGTCAAAGTAAAAGAAACACTCAACACCCCCACCCAGAGGCCACAAGAGAAAAAACAGTCAAAAACATAACATTACATCACACATTCACACAAATCACAAACAAATCACAAAATAAAAAATAAAAACATTTCTCACAAATCAGAAACAAATCACAAAATAATAAAATAAAAACATTTCTAAAATCCTGTATAGAGTTTTCACTCAAAAAAACCCCCAAAACATCTAAACACAGTTTAAAAACATTGAATGTAAAGAAACATGCACTTTCACATTTTAAAAATTATTATCCAAGGTACAACTATTTTAAAAAAATTCACATACTAAAACAGTATTTGGTAAAATAAAATAATTCTAAAAAATTAAATCATCCTTTCCTCTTTTTTTAATCCACAAAAACAAACCCAAAAAACCTGATCACAGTTTATAACAGCCCATGTGTATAAATAAACATTTTAAAAATCACAATTACAGACTAACCTCATTTGTACAAACAGTAACAAAACAAAAACCTTCCAACACCATTTAAAACAGCCCGGCAACCTCTGCTAGTAAAAATATAAACACAACAGATTCAATGACAGAGTGACTGTCACTCCACCTACAAATGAGCAAGACACGTGAGACCTGGAAACACATATAACATTTATATTCAGGATTGTAAATGGTGGTTAGTGGCGACCTTGTGTATGTATTTTTTAAAAAGAGGATTTTACTTTTATGTTCATACTTTTTATTATCTCAACCATTTATATCCAATCTTTCCATGTGAATTTCTCTGATTATTTTTGTGAAACCGGAGCAACTAGTGCACAGTCCATTTCATTCTTCCTACTGAATACTGTATATCCATGTTATGGTGGATATATTTGGTGAATTCTAGCACAGATAATTTTGTCCTCACATCTTGAAAGTAGTTAGACTAATGGTCAGAAGTAATATTATTATGAACCCCTCTAAAGTCTTATAATTCTGTGGGGATCATAGATTTCAATTCCATGTACAATTGTTTCTCATTTTCTTGGTTGCAACTAAGATTGTATCAGGCTCAGTGCAGGATGGTAAAGGTAGCAGTTTAGTTTGTGGGACAATTCTTTTGGTAGTCGCTGCTTCTCTCCCGCAGCCCGCACAACCGGCACGGGATGAGGAAAGCTGCAGTTGCCCTGCCTCCTTCCTGGCCTCGCTCGGTCGGAGGGTTCAAAAGACGCCGGGGCTACCAGGCTGGAGGACCTCGCTGCTTCTCTCCCACAGCCCACACCACCAGCATGAGATGAGGAACAGCTGCAGCCGACCCATCACCCTCCTGGCCCTGCCTGGCTGGAGGGTTGGAAAGACTCTGGGGCTAAAAGCCACCAAAGCTGCAGAGGACATTGAGCCCCGGGCTCAGTTGAGGAAGTTGAGCCCCGGGCTCCATTGAGGACATTGAGCGGCAAGGACTTTGTTATTTTTATTTTTTATTTTTTTGATATTTTAGTGTTAAACTGTGCTTTATTGTGTACTTAGTGTCTTGCGGTATTTTGTTGTATTGCTGAGGTTGTGATATGTCTGTGAGCCGCCCAGAGTTGCACTTCACGAGTGGGGCAGCATATAAGCCGATAAATAAATAAATAAATAAATAGTCTGTTGGCTAAGGACTGGCTGGTTAAGGTCTTCTTGGTAATTAAAAATGGACAAATTCATTGACAGAATGTGGAAAACAAGTACAGGGGTGCCTCCCAAAAAGTGTTGAACTGAGGTATTTGTCAGGATTTCTTGACCAGTGGGGGCCATCACTGAGGTACCCTTTCTATTTTGCCCACAGTATCCCTGATATAGGTTGAATATCAGGAAAACCTTCTTAACAGTTAGAGCAGTACAACAGTGGAACCAACTAACTGCCTCGAGAGGTGTTGAGCTCTCCAATACTGGAAACATTCAAGAGAGAATTGAACAACCAATTCTCCAGATCTGCTTTGATTTGGATTCCTGCATTGAGCAGGGGGTTGGACATGATGGCCTAAAGTTCAACTCAGTGATTCTATGATTCTGTTCTATGATTCTATCCAAGATAATGAGATGCAGTAGCCTGTTAGAAACTAGACATTACAGCTCATCGTTAGAGCCAGTATATTCTTAAGAATTAAAAAAAATTATTGTCAAAGCTAAAGCAGTAGCAAAGCAATCACACTTATATACCATCCTGTAGCGCTTAGAACACTCTCTGGGTGGTTCACAAGTTAATTAGCATTTTGCCCTCAACATGCTAGGTACTCAAAGCTTTCAGTTAGTTTTTCACATTTGTGTTCCAGTAAATTTGGTTTTGTGATTGGTTACTGGAAAGTAAACATGGATTTTATTTGCACTGACCTCAGTAAAAATTGTGATGTCTGAAAAAGAAACTGCTAATTGGAGGGAATTTATGTGTTCCTTCCCATTTAGTTTGACCTTCAGAAGCACTCTTAGGTAAACACATAGAGGACTGTAGAATTCTGTTGCTACCCCACACCATACCGTCAAGCGTGGCTCAACAAAATACGGGAAACTACTGTGCATGTGTTGATGCGTATGCTCAGTAACCCGTTTGTGCATGCGCACTGTGGCTGCACATATACAATAGCTCATTTGCGCATGCACACCATGGCTGTGCATGCGCAGTAGCCCATTTGTGCATGTGCACCATGGCCGCACATGTGCAGTAAGCCCTTTCCCCTCCGTTCAAATATGGGATGGCAACCTGTCAACCGCGGCTCTGGAAAATATGGGACCTGCGCAAATGGTTCTGCGCAGGTCGCCTTCTACGCGACCTGCACAGAATGGTTCTGCACAGATCGCCTTCTGCGCATGCGTAGGAGGCGATCTGTGCAGAAGGGCTGCACAGTACCTCTTTCCCCCCACTGCCAATTCCGGGGTTTTGGCAGCTGCGGGCGGGAAATGGCGCAAATCGGTGCCAAAAATCAGGAAATCCCGGCCAATCTGGGAAGGTTGACAGTTATGGATGGCGGCGGGAAAGGGGAGGAACAAGCGCTGAAAAATGGGAAATTCCGGCCAATACAGGATACTTGACAGGTATGCTCCACATTCAGTTTTGCAAATATTCTTTCTTGCTTCAGAGATCAGTTAAGGTAAAGGTAAAAGAACAACCTTTCCTCTTCAAATATTTCAGGATGTTCCCTAGCTATCTGGAAGTGCCCTGCCCCTATTCTCTGGCCAAGCATTCCTTCCATCAATCACTGTGGAAGTGTTTATCTGACCGTTCTTGTAGTCTTTCAAGGAAAATGCATACTTGCCTTAGTTTGTGCATGAATATAATATGAATCATTTTCTTCTTCTTCTGCCAGATCTGATACTTGGTGATCATCATGGCGATCATCTATGTAGATTGTCCCGAGAATATAATGCAGTGGCCTTTCATTTGCCTTCTGCATCGCAATAAATCATTATGTGAGGAAGAAATTGTTGTTCCGGCCAGAGATGGTTTCCTCATTGTTTTGTGTGGCGTGTTTTCCTGAAAACTGTATTAATGGCTGTTGAGTCTGAGAGTAATTAGCAACACGACAGCAAGTTCGGGGTTAACATCAGTGATTTATTATCAGCTCAGTTAAGGCTTATTCGGCCTGGGGACTAAAGGGACGAGGTAGCAACTTATATACAGACAGAACGGCAGTTACAGTGATACATTTGCCTGGGCTTTTGCTAATGTGGGAAACCTGTGTTAGAACCAATCAGATTACATTGACAACATATGAATGTGGCGCCTTACAGAAAAGGGCGCGTGTTTACAGCAAAGACTTAATGGCGATTTCAGAATTAAAGCAACAATGGCCCACCTTGAAATGACTGGTAATCTGTTCTTGAAAAATGGAACAAGGCAGGAATGGTTCTTTGGCTGTAGTCCAAGCTTCCTGGAGTCACCAATGCACCCCACATGCATTGGCTTGCTGCTGTTGAGCACCTGCGGCCACATTTAATGCCAATCAGCTCCTGCTCTGTCTAAGGAGCCTTCTTCACTTCAAAACAACTTCCTTTCTGCTCATGCTCACTTTCTCACCTTCCCCATCACTGCTAGAGAAAAGTGATGCTGACAGTGGTGGCTTAGTGGTTAAGATGCTGAACTTGGCAACTGGACGGTCAGCAGGTGAGCAATTTGAGACATGAGTGCTGCATGACGGAGTGAGCCCCCGTCTCTGTCCCAGCTCCTGCCAACCTAGAGGTTTGAAAGCAAGAAATGGCAAGTAGATAAATAGGGACCTCTTCGGTGGGAAGGTAAACAGTGTTCCGTGCACTCTGGTGTCTAGTCATGCCTGCCACATGTCCACAGAAACGTCTGCAGATGCAGATGGCTCTTTGGCTCTAAACAGAGATGAGCACCCTAGAATCGGACACGACTGGCTTTCTGGCAAGGTCAACCTTTACCTTACTAACTTTAGTCTTTCAAGGACAGAAAAATCTCCTTATCACGTCTGTTCCTTCATGAGGATTTATGTCTTTGTTTTAAACACAACATTTTAAACATTTCCCCACATTTTAAATAATGATTCAAGCCTATTTCTTGGTGCATAGCTTCCAGTGAGACCAAATGTGGTTTTCACTTCATTTTTATTTAGCCAGAACGGACAATGTTGTTAATTATTGTTATCGAACATAACATCACATAAAAAAAAATTATCCAGATTTTCAAGCTGACCTGCATTTCAGTAAGATGATCCCTAAAATTAGTCTAAGTCTAGAACATGAAAATTGATGCGAGGTGTTTGAAAGCTCCTTTCCATTCTGGCAAGAGAGGTAGTCATTTTCAGATACAGTATTTCAAAATGTGGGACTGCAGTGGCTCATGTGGCTAAGACGCTGACGGGGAGGCGGAAGGTCAGCAGTTCGATTCCCGAGTACTGCAGGACAGAGTGAGCTCCTGTCTTTGTCCCAGCTCCTGCAAACCTAGCAGTTTAAAAGCAAGAAACTGCAAGTAGATAAATAGGGACCACTTTGGTGGGAAGGTCAACAGCATTCCATGCATTCCAGTGTCTAGTCATGTCTGCCACATGACCACGGAAAATCTGCAGAAGCAGACAGCGCTGGGTCTTCGGTTTTGAAACAGAGATGAGCACTGAATCCTAGAGTCAGATTCGACTGGCTTTCGAGCAAGGGGAACCTTTACCTTTACCTATTTCAAAATATGCATTGCTCCTCATTCAAGAAGTTCTCTTCCTGCTCCATCTGTAACATCAGCAACATCACAAAGTGTTGTCCCATCAGCAGCAGCTTCAAGTAAACAAATATTGAAAACAACTGCATCAAAAAATACTCAATAACTTCATTTGTAGACAAGATGACACCTGAAGATGAGGGGGGAAATTGATCAAGCTTTTGCAAGAGCAATATAATCTTCTAGAATGCCATTTTCAATAAATGAAAATATATACTGACAGGAAGCTTTGAAATTACTAAGACCATCAGACTATTTGTCTAGCAGACATTCTTTGAAAAAGCCACTTTTGAAGTCAGACTACAAACTTGTAATGGAATCTGTCCAAGGAAAAAAAATCAGTGAAACACTGTGTTTTGCACTATTTACAGATGGATGGACAAATGTGAGAGGAGAATTATAAATTTTGTGATAACAATGCCTCAACCAGTTTTTTTTTACAGAAGCATTGAAACAGAAGAGAAAAGACATGCTGCAGAGTATATCAGTTGTAAAATATGAGAAGTCCTACACAACATTGGGAGTGTTAAAGTATTCACTTCGCTGGCTGACAATGCCAGCAACACAAAAGTAGCAAGGGAGATCATAATGGATGAGTACCCACATAATACTGCAATAGGATGTGCATCTCATTGGCTGACTTTCAATGTGTAAAAAAGTGCTAATGTTGCATGTGTCCATTTCCCCCTGAAAATGTCAGTTTTTTCCTAGGGAAAAAAAAGAACCTTCCCAGTTTTCCCCTTTTCAATTGGGCTTCAAAAAATTTCGGAAATTGTATGTCTTTACTGGAGCCCAAGAACAAGACCATTCACATACTGTTGAGTTCTCAACCACCATTTATGGAAGCGGAAGCTGGATAATAAAGAAAGCTAATAGGAAAAATTTAATTTATTTGAAATGTAATGCTGAAGGAGAGCTCTATGAATACCCCAGATTGCCAGAAAGACAAATAAGTGGGTCATAAAGCAAATCAACCCTGAGCAGAGGCAAAAATTTTCCACATTATAAAAAGCCAAGATTCCCTGGAAAACACAATAATGTTGGGAAAAGTGTGTGGCAGCAAGGACAGGGCAAGATCAAATACAAGATGAATTAATTCATGAGAGAAGCCATACGCTTGAGTATGCAAGAACTGAGTAGGGTTGTTGAGTGCAGGGCATTCTGGAACTCTCATCCATAGGGTTGTCATGAGTTGAAGACAACTTGACGTCACATAACAAGAACAGCAACAATTTGTAATTGTTAGCTATGACAGAAAACATAAATGATCACTCATAACCTTTAACACAAAATTTCCATACATTGACCTACTCGAGGGAACCGCCATCTTCTCCTACGTCTCTCCTTGAATAGGCTGCCTTTGCTTCTATTTCTGCATCTATTCAGTTATCTTCTCCATCAAGGCTTTCAAAAACATGCTCCCTTAAGGCAGGAATTCACGATGAAACATAATTTATGTGTTAAATTACATATTGCCATATGATTGTTGATTTGTTCTATTTTGGTTTATACTTTTTATTTTGATCTTATTATTCCACATTTCTTTTCTGCTCATGTGAATACATCTGAATCCAATTCTAGTTACACTTAAAAGTATTTCCTTATGAGAATCACACCATTCAAATCAGCATCAAAATTCACATCTCCATGAAAGAAATGCACAGTGTGTAAAATGGCAGTGGCTCAAGTGGCTAAGATGCTGACTGGAAGGTGGCCGATATGTTTTTTGATACCCGAATACTGCAGGACGGAATGACCTCCCATTTTTGTCTCAGCTCTTGCCAACCTAGCAGTCCGAAAGCAAGAAATTGCAAGTAGATAAATAGGGACCACTTGGGTGGGAAGATCAACAGCGTGCCGTGCACTCTGGTGTCTAGTCATGCCTGCCACATGACCACAGAAACATCTGCAGAAGCAGACAGTGCTTGCTCTTTGGCTATGAAACATAGATGAGCACTGAACCCCTAGAGTCAGCTACGACTGGCTTTCAAGCAAGAGTGACCTTTACCTTTACCTAATATATACCATCAATTACCCATCCAGCAGATGATACACACATGGAAGCAGATGTGTGTTGTACTCTATACACAGATCAGAGTAACTATCTTAAGTCTCAGTTTAAAATTTAAAATGCCATCAACAACTCTTTTAGCATATTCTGCAATTGTAATTTTTATGTTAGTCACTAGAGGGAGGGCAACTACATAGAATGTGTACCTATTGCCAGCTTAAATAAATTTACTCTTTTTATTCTGGGCTTTTTCTCTGTGTTATATGAACATTTGAGTTTGGGAAACAGATGGTGGTAATGTCTGAAAGCTTGAACTCTTGCTGCCCATGAATGTAATATGGAATTGACACCTGATGTTCCCCTCCAGCCTACAAAGAGTGTCACATCTTTCAAAGGTGTGGTAAATCAGACATTCACTGTCTGGCACCTTCCAGATGTGTTGGGCTACAAATCCAATTCTTCTTAGCCAGCGTGCCAACCTTGGTCAAGGATGCTGTGGTATTTGAGCATATCTACAAGGTGTCTGTTTGTGCCATTCTGGACTGAACACCTCATTTCCTTCTGCCGGTTATCAGCATAGCATGATTAGTCCAGTTGATCCTTGATAGATGATACAATCTATTTAAGTATGATGATGTAGGGCAGACATATCTCATATATTGTGTCTGATCATCAGCATTAGAGGTCATCTGCAAAGCACATTAGACAGCAAGTATTTTGAACCATTGAATCAACTTCAGACCTCGTAAAACCAATGCAAACACAGTTTGCTCATCCCTTAGTGAGTTACCCAACCAGTTCCACCTATTTGTCAGGGAAAACCAAAATAAATAAATGCAAAAAAAGAAAGAAAGAAATAATCTCACGCAAATCACATTTGATCCAGTTGTGTCCATTTTCCAGAGTACTGTATCTGTTACTTGTCCTAGCTACAGTATATGAAAATTATAACTGAGGGTCTAACTAGATTATAAACAGTTTGAATTTAGAAATGGTGCTCACTTAAGTGGTAAAGGATGTCTGTCATGACACAAGTGCTTCTTACCCATGTGCCCCTGCATTGTCCATATTATTAAAAATAGAATTCTTACTTTAAGTTGCTAGAGATATAATGGCTCAGGTTTCAGGTCCTTTTTCAAAGCCCCTTGAAAAAACCTTGAAGTAAGAAATAGAAACATCATACTGTTCTAGAACAACTGTGTTTTTCTCTTATATCTTTAACCATATGACTCTCCTGAATGGAGTTTTTGACTGTGCAATTTGTTTGAGGTGTTGGAAATAATATAACCAAGGAATAAATGAATTTAGCAGACAGAAAAAGGAGTGGAGTGATCACCAGTTGTGTAGCAAGAGTGGAGTATGGGATCCAGTGGGGGGTGAGAATGGGGCTGATATTAGTTTGGAGGCAATAAATAACAACCTCTGTCACAATGTGAGCACTCCAGTGCATACAAACTTCTGTGTGTCTACCCAGGGCTGAATCTCACTGGTCAATGTGGCAACTTTGTTCTGTTAAAATATGTCTAAAATGGCACATTTAGGAGCATGGGTTGGCTTCAATCAAACAATCACCCCATTGTGCTTAGTGCATTCTCTGGGTGGTTCACAAGTTAATTAGCAATTTGCCCCCAACAGGCTGGGTACTCATTTTACCAATTTTGGAAGGCTGGAAGGCTGAATCAATCTTGAGCCCTGGTCAGGATTGAACTCACAACCTTTTGGTTGCAGTACAGAGGTTTAACCACTGCACCACCAGGGCATCACCTGACTATGTGGTAAAATCAATATTACCAGGTCCAGGAAGGGATGGGATTGGATTGCATACAACCAGCTTCTCACTCAGCAGCACACTAAAAGTTAAAGAGGTTATGTATTTCCTGTTATTAGCATATTTGTCCTCCGATGGGGTTATAGCAGACTTTGTGCTTGCGGAAACTGACTTGCAAATTAAGCCTTTCTTCATTGTCTGATTTCAAATCCTTGGTCAAAGCAATCTAAGTTGAAAGGCACAAGTGAAAGACGCGTGTGTTGTGACAGACATCTTTCACTACTCAAGGGATCATCATTTCTAAATATGAGTTATTTAGTTAAAGTCACCATCAGGAATATTCTTTTTAAAAAATCTAACATGTAGATATCATGTTTTGACAGGCACCACTATCATTTTATAGGCAGCAAATATTAACTCACAAACTATTAAATCACTGTTTTTGGGAGACAAGGGGGTGCATCTTAAAAGAGTTAGTGCTGTCTTCATCTGCAGACGTTTCCATGGTCACATGGCAGGCATGACTACATGCATGCATGGAACACTGTTACCTTTCCAGCTAAAGTGCTACCTGTTTATTTACTTGCAATTTCTTGCTAATAATAATTTCATGCCAGAAATTCTGGGTTGTAAGGATTTTTGCTGGAGATACTCCACTCACGGGACACCTGAATGAGGCTCCAACTGCTAGGTTGGCAATGCACCAGGTTGCATTGTGCCTAGGCAGTATAAAAGGCAGGACACATGCGTGCATTGCTCTTGTGGGTTTTGCATGAGGCGAAGAGTGTTTAGGAGTGGTTTTGAGCACGATTTTGGATTTTTTTGAATTTTTTTCATCAGAATTTTTAGAAGCATTCCTGGGATTTGTGCAGTATTCTTCAGATTCTTGGACAATCAGGGTTGTTTGACATGTTTTTGTAATGTTTTTAGTCTTTAGACAATGATTTCTTAAAGTTCTGTCAGTTTCCTGTCTGTTTCCTTGACTTTGCCCTGAAGTCTGTGCTGTTACAGTACAATGTATCTCTATGGAAATGACATTGTATGAGGCATCGCGGCAAGGATTTGGACGTTGTATGAGGCATCGCGGCTAGGATTTTGCATGCCTCATACAAAGTAGAAATCCGTATAAAGTCCAGACTTGTGGAACCAAGTTTGGACATTGTATGAGGTATCACTGTACTTAGGTCTCAAATTGCTGGCGTGCTGACCTTCTGGTTGTCAAGCTCAGTGTCTTAACCCCTAAGCCACTGAAGCCTTTAAGAGGCACTAGGTAAAGGTAAAGGTTCCCTTGCTCGAAAGCCAGTCGTATCTGACTCTAGGGTTCAGTGCTCATCTCTGTTTCAAAGCTAAAGAGCCATCACTGTCTGCTTCTGCAGGCGTTTCCGTGGTTATGTGGCAGGCATGACTAGACACCGCTGTGCACGGAGCACTGTTACCTTCCCACCAAAGTGGTCCCTGTTTATCTACTTGCAATTTCTTGCTTTCGAACTGCTAGGTTGGCAGGAGCTGGGACAGAGATGGGAGCTCATTCCGTCCTGTAGTACTGTAGTACTCGGGAATTGAACTGCTGACCTTCCGCCTCCCAGGTAGCGTCTTAGCCATTTGAGCCACTTGAGCCACTGCAGTCCAAAAGTTACTAAGTGTGGAATAAATCCTGTCAAGCTGCATGGAGGTTATTTCCAAGTAAACCTGCACAGGCTTTTGATGTATGTCTGGGTCATTGACAGAACTATCCAACCTTGTTCAAGGACTGAAGTAAATGAATTAAAAAAATAGGTTGTTGACAGAATATACAGGGGGAAAGTACACCCAGTCATTTCAGGCATATTCATTTTAATGTTTGAGTAGAGCTTGCAGGCTTATAGTTTCTGCCAAAGTGAACACAGTGGAGTTTGCAAGATGTTGGATAACAACTTCTGGCCTTCCTCGCCTTCTTTCAATTAGTGGAATTTGATGAGCCACACTTTGTACAAATGTAAGAGCTGCTGCATCTGCACAGTTTTACAGTTATGTGTAAGGTAAAGGTAAAGGTTACAATTGCTCAAAAGCCAGTCATATCTGACTCTAAGGTATGGTGCTCATCTCCGTTTACAGCAAACGTTCCTGTGGTCATGTGGTAGGCATGACTAGACTAGACTGGTAACTAGGACTAGGCAGGCATGACTAGAATGGTGCATGCAATGCTGTTACCTTCCCACCAAAGTGGTATCTATTTATCTACTTGCAATTTTTTTGCTTTTGAACTGCTAGGTTGGCAGGAGCAGGGACAGAGACGGGAGCTCACTCCACTGTGCAGAACTCAAATGGCTGACCTGCTGACCTTCTAGTCGTCAAGTTCAGCGACTTAACCACTAAGCCACTGTAGTCACACAGTTATGTGTAAAGAGGCATATATTGCTTATAGGTATGCTTTGTTTAGAAATTTGGTTCAAAAGATTCAGCCTTCTTAATATATTTTTCCAAAACAGTAATCATGTTTTGAAGGAGAATGAACAGCACTTTAAAGCTTAATAAAATCATTATAATACAAGGTTTCATGAGCTATAATTCACCACATCAGATGCAACACAGTTATACATGCATTTAGCGTATGCTTTCATTGCTATCAAGTAAGCTTGGATGTTTATCTTTCTACCCACATTATACAAGGAGACTATGAAACCGCAAAAAACTTCCTGATTCCTTTACACAAACCATTGATAAGGAGTATCACAAAATATGTGAACAAGTTCCCTCCATTTAAATTATTAGCTAAAAAAGACAATTGCGAAGAAAATTGTTCAGAGGCATGAATGTAAGAGTAAGGCAATGTCTGGCTTTATTTCCTTTGGAAAAAATCTGTGGAAGAAGAATATGCATCATCTGGAAAGATGACGGTTAGTACAAGACAAGCGCCCTAGATGGTGCCTCAGGGACTTTGCATTCCCTTTGGATGGCCTGAAACATCTGTACTACTCAGTGAAGGGGGAAAAGGGGTGGGGGGAAATCCAGCAACAGAGCTGCTTGAAATGAATTTCTGTTTCCAGAGCAGTTCCAGCCTGAAGCACAGACCCTGGCCAGAAGGACAGGTGGTGTATTAAAAGAACTCCTTAAGTGAATCAAGTTGGTAGTAGAATGAGGCGGTCTCGTTGGCTGGAGGCCAAACTGCATAAAGGCAGTGGTCTGGAAAAGGAGATAGATTCCAGGGAAGGACGAGTGCTTACAAGGAAGGTGTGCCAAGAAGATGTTCCTGGCGATGGAGCAGCTGGCGCCAATGGCTGATGTAGACTGGCTAGCCCATGAGGATCCTAATTGCAGTACAACTGCTGCCTTCATAATCACTGAGACAGAAGCAGTGCAGAGCAGAAGGCATGGCGGGGACTTGAATGCTGCTCCGGAGAATAGTGGACCCTTTGTGCTGCACTTCGGCTTTCAAGTTGCAGAGAAGCCGCCAGACGTCTCGGGACAAAAGCAGGTTCGCAAGGCGAGAAGAGCAGAAGCCACTTTCAGGGATATTGGTCCACTGGAGCCTACGTGGTGGGGTTTGCCCCTGTGATGGCACAAAGCCCATAAACATAGATGGGTGCAATGTCAGGATGTGTAGCCAGTGTTTCAAAACCACCTGGATCATGGTTGCACATTGACATTGTAGCTCTGGCAAGAGCCTTCATTATCAGATATAGCACAAATGAAGTGGTCTATAATAAAGTGAAGAGAAAGCAGAGCTTCTGGTGGGTGGGTGGGAGGAATCAACTTCAACTTCCAGAATTGCTCTTTCTGCATGGCTACTGGCATTTATAATCTGGAATAGGAACAGGATTTAGGATTTCCATCTAAATTTGAGTCACTAAGGAACTGTCTGTGTCAGCAAAGAGAGCACAAAGTCTTTTAGTACCGTAAGATCATTACAGACCACCATATGTACACTATGTGGTTCAAGCTTTCACAGACTATGATATACTCCATGTATTTTAAGAAGTGAGCTGCTGATTAGGAAGGCTTAGCCTAAGTAATATTATCAACTCTTAAGGTACTACAAGAATTTCTGCAGTTTTTGTTACCAATACATGAACATGGCTATCACTCCTGAGGCTCCATTACCTTGGAAGGCTGGCAACAATGCTCCATACATCCGAGGAGGGTGGCTTTAGTTCCCAAAAGTGACTATCCAAGCACCTCAGGTGTCACTTTTTGTTGCGCTTCTTGCAACAGATTAAAGCAGCGACCTCTTTGAAGTTGTAACTTATGTTGATGGAACCCTGGAACAGGTGTTTGCAAATTGCAGTCCTTTGGATGATGTTGGGCTAGAGTTCGTATCAACCCTTGACAAAGCAGCCATCTGGAGGGCCACGCTTTGCCAATGTCTGTCCTAGAGGCTAAATTTAGCGCAGTAAACTGTTACATAGTGGTATTTACCACAGGTGGGCAATTTACTGTATAAAGGTGGGCTATTCTAGGCCAGACAGATATGACCTAGACAACATCCCTAAGGAATACACGGTGGAGGTGAGGAACAGATTTAATTGTTTGGAATTGATAGACAGAGTGCCAGAAGAATTATGGACAGATGTGCGGGACATCATGAAGGAGGCAGCAAGGAAAACCATACCAAAAGAAAAGAAGCATAAGAAAGCAAAGTGGTTGTCTGACGAGACTCTTAAAATAGCAGAGGAAAGAAGGAATGCAAAAGGCAAAGGAGAAAAGAAAAAACACAGTCACTTGAACACAGAATTTCAAAGAAAAGCAAGGAGAGACAAGGAAATCTATTTAAATGAACAGTGCAAAGAAATAGAGGAAAGCAACACAAGAGGCCATACTAGAGATCTTTTTTTAAAAATGGGGAAATCAAGGGAACATTCAAAGCAAAAATGACCATGATAAGGGACAAAGACGGCAAGGAGTTAGCTGATGCAGAAGAGATTAAGAAAAGATGGAAAGAATATACAGAGGAACTTTACAAAAAGGACCTCAACACCACTGATAATCACAATGATGAGAACATTGAACTTGAGCCAGACATCCTAGAGAGTGAAGTCAGAAAGGCCCTAAAAAGCACTGCAAACAACAAAGCTAGTGGAGATGACGGTATCCCAGTTGAATTTTTCAAAGCTCTAAAAGATGACGGAATCAAATTACTGCATTCGATATGCCAGCAGATCTGGAAATCAAAACAGTGGCCACAGGATTGGAAAAGATCAGTATACGTTCCAATCCCAAAGAAGGGTAGTGTCAAGAGTGTTCAAATTATCGAACAATTGCGCTCATCCCACACGCTAGCAAGGTGATGCTCAAGATAATACAGGATAGACTTCAGCAGCATGTGGAGAGAGAATTGCCAGAGGTGCAGGCGGGTTTCAGAAGAGGCAGGGGGACTAGAGACCACAATGCTAATATACGGTGGATCATGGAGAAAACAAAAGAATATCAGGAACAAGTATACCTCTGATTTATTGACTACACCAAGGCCTTTGACTGCGTGGACCACAATAAAATGTGGCAAGTACTTAAAGAAATGGGAATACCAGAACACCTCATATGCCTCATGAGAAATCTGTACAAGAGTCAAGAAGCAACAGTTAGGACAGAACATGGAATGACAGAATGGTTTGGAATAGGAAAAGGAGTAAGACAAGGCTGCATTTTATCACCCTACCTTTTCAACCTATACACAGAGCACATAATGCGCAATGCAGGGATGGAGAAATCACAATATGGGATAAAAATTGCTGGGAGAAACATCAACAATTTGAGATATGCAGACGATACCACCCTAATGGCAGAAAGTGAGGAAGATTTAAAGAAGCTACTGATTAGGTTGAAAGAAGAGAGTGCAAAAGCTGGCCTGAGACTTAACATCAAGAAAACCAAGATAATGGCAACAGGCCCTATCAGCACCTGGAAAGTAGACGGGGAAGAAGTAGAAGCAGTGACAGATTTTACTTTCTTGGGATCTAGGATCACTGCAGATGGTGATTGCAGCCATGAAATAAAGAGGCGACTGATTCTAGGGAGACAAGCCATGAGAAACCTGGGGAACATAGTGAAAAGTAGAGACATCATCTTGCAAACAATAATCCGTATAGTCAAAGCAATGGATGTGAGAGCTGGATCATTAGGAAGGCTGAGCGCAGAAGAATAGACGCCTTTGAGATGTGGTGTTGGAGGAGAGTTTTGAGAGTACCCTGGACAGCGAGGAGAACAAATAAGTCAATCTTGAAAGAAATCAGTCCTGACTGCTCCTTAGAAGGTCAAATAGTAAAGATGAAGCTGAAGTACTTTGGACACCAAATGAGAAGAGAGGATTCACTTGAGAAAGCCTTGATGCTGGGAAAGGTGGAGGGCAAAAGAAAAAGGGGATGGCCAAGGATGAGATGGCTGGATGGCATTGTGGACGCAGCGGGCACCGAGCTGAGCAGGCTGAGGAGGATGGTGGAGGACATGGGTACCTAGAGATCAATGGTCCATAGGGTCGCAAAGGGTCGGAATCGACTGTGCGACTGAACAACAACATTCTATGTGCTTTGTAGAAGATGGTGCTGCAGTGCAGTTGACATGTACTATTGTGTGTACACCATTAGAGCATGGCATAAGCAGAGCATCACAGGTCTTGTATTCTTCAGATGTAAACTCAGGGAAAAAACCAACCCCACAACACCTCTGTAACAAAGTGAATGTGAGAGATGACGTGTTTGAAGCAGGAAGATCACCTCTCTTTTTGTGGTAGTTGTCATGCCACATAAAAACAACAGATTTGCTAGCTTTCCGGGTGAATGATATGTGAAGGCAAGTTCAGTGCAGAGATAGAGATTTAATAACTTTGCTTCCATTAGTCTCACTGCTTCTGGACTTTGCTATAAAAGTTTATTATATCACTATCAATGCCCCCTCCCCGCATTTTAAAAAGCAATTGCAGGTACATATCCATTCCTTATAAAGATTAGGCCAGAAATCTTGCTGCATACAGAAGACTGTTTTCACTACTGATTTATTTCTTTAAAAATAATACAGTGGTACCTCATACAATGATTTTAATCCGTTCCATGGGGCTCGTTGTTGTACGAAACAATTGATATACGATACATGCATCGTATAGCAATTTTCCCTCTGGGATACATCGTACAACAATGTTTTTTGCTAAGTGGTTTTTCCCATTGAAAAAATGTTGTATGATTTTTTCCATAGGGAAAATTGTTATGTGGGATGTCATTTCCCCCCAAAACCTAATTGTTATGTGATTTCATTGCTATACGGGGCGATTGTTGTATGAGGTTCCACTGTACTTCAAAATGCAGCCCCATGCACACAGGATAACTTCTCTGAAAACGTTTCTGGTTTGTGCTTATTACATTGATAGCTCAGTCCTCAAATTAGATATAACACCTGTAAAAATATTTGGATGTTAATGTGATAACTAGTTGGTCTTCTCTTTCTAAAAAATATGTCTTGGTTCATATTAATCATGCAATTTGCAGAAGTCCATTCAGAAACAGGGCTGGTACTCAGTCCAGGAAATGATGTTAGAGAACTGGAAACCAATCAAAAGAGATATAATACTTGAAATGCAAAAACGGTGATAATCACAGACCTAAAAGCTACATTAGCTTTGTACATATGCTCATCTCTGTTTCAAAGCCAAAGAGCCAGCGCTGTCTGCCTCCGTGGTCATGTGGCAGGCATGACTAGACACTGGAGCACATGGAACGCTGTTACCTTCCCACCGAAGTGGTCCCTATTTATCTACTTGCAATTTCTTGCTTTCATGTATTTATGTTATTTCCTTTCCACTTTATTTCTGCACATTTGGGCAGCTGAGAGTACCCACTGGAAAAGCATTTGAGTTTGAGAGTATATAGTATTCTGTCTGCAGCAATCTGAAGACTCTTCACAGTTGTAAACCTGCCTTTGCGGTTGTGACTAGCATGCATTATTGAATTTAACCTCACAGAGAGACAGGTTCTCCCAAATGAAAATGTTTTGCTGAAGTAAGAAACTGCATGAGACCTCCATACCCATGTCTTCCTTCTATAAAGCCCATGTTCCTAGAAAAGGGCCATTCTCAAATAACAGCATGTGAAATACCAGAAGCACTTTTTGACAGGATGGGAGATGTGCTACTGACTTCTCTGTTAATCAAGATACTCTCCTGTGGTTTAGCCTGTCTGGTAGCCAGGCCAATAATATTGATTTCTAAGTACTGTGGCATGACTAACAATTTCCTTCATGTAGACATTTTCACATTGGTGAAGTGTTTCTTTTCTTGACAGAGAAAGCAGTGACAGATACATAAAAGGAAATGTATGTGCTATGCCAGGATAATGGGTTCTTTTGCATTGCCATCTGATGCTGTAAATTATAATGAAACACACTAGGTGTCTCAATAACCTTTCTTTCTTTCTTTCTTTGTACCATAGCATTACACAATTTATATGAAATACAGTTAAAATTCAAAATACAATGTTAAAATGATTAGACTATTTTTGACTAGAAACAGGCTACTTCAACAGCATTATTTCGGTATAGCGATGATAATTAGTGTGTACCCAAGATCACCCTAAAATTATATATTATATTATTTAATATAAAGGATCCTAGCCTGCTGGGGCAGAGAGAAATTTTCTCTGAGGAGTTTTAATGGTATGCCCTTAACTCAAAACAGTTCCCCAGGTGGGGGAATCACAGTGGGCTAGAATTCTTAACTAATTAAGCAGGGTAAATAAACCTATGCTTTTAATTGACTAAAGGGCAACCTCTGACTTGGGTTCAGATTAATTCCCATTGTTTCACGTGTATGCTCTAAAGATTAACCAACTGGTTCCGTGACTTTTCTCGGAACCTTTGATCAGGAAATCTTCCTGTCAACACTGGCTAGGCAGTTAGCCTATTAGTTATTAAGGCACGTAAACAACTAGTCTTATTTGTTTGTTTTTCTGGAATTTTGGCCAAGGAAATCCCTTCAGCCAACAACACCCAAACTAATTTACTTCTGTTACCTATTAAGCACGTCCGCAGGGTAATTCTGCTGCGATTCAGCAGTTAACTATTCAGTCTATGCTATTTTTTGCTCATAAAATGCTGGAGAAAATAAAGTCTGTTTAGCCGTAACCCTCGACCCTATGAAAGTCTGTCTGCCAGTCATTTCTATCTGCTGAGAAGGCTTCATAGCAACAATTTCGGCCTTTTCTTAAATCTTATTTCTTTCAAGTTAATACTTCAAAATGCAGTTCCAGGCTCACAAGATAACTTCACTGAAAATGTTTCTGGTTTGTGCTTATTACATGGGTAGCCCAGTCCTCAAATTAGATAAAACATCTACAAAAATATTTAGATGTGAATGTGATAACTAGTTGGTCTTCTCTTTGTAAAAGATATGTATTGGTCTAAATAAATCCAGTCGACTATTGATGTTACCTTCCCTATAATGGAGTAGCTCTCCTAGGCTACTTCTTCTGTACATACATAAATTGTATACAAATAAATGCTGCATTGATTTAAATTTTTCACATTTACAGAGATTTTGTTATGAACCTAACCTCCATTTTACCTTATTATTCTTTGTTCTTCCTACTTTGCTTCAATGTGTATTAAATTGATCAAAGTCCTCTGGTGGTGGGACAATCTGGAAAATATCTGTTTTGAACATCATTTAAAACCTTCCCAATTGGCTTTTTTGAAATTATACCTCTCATGATCAGCAGGTGTGCTGACTTGGGCTTCTGGTAATTGAAGTCCAAGAATACCTGGGGGCCTAAGGTTGAGAAACCCTGGTATAGAATGAAGTTGGATGGTTGAGTAGATTTAACATAGGGGACATAGAAGGAGACTTCCTGAAAAGTGAAAAGCACTGTGAGTATATTCATTAGCTCCCTGGGCATGGGTGTGCAGCTGGCTAATCCTTCCTTTCCAGAAGCATTGCACTGTAAACATCATTTCATCATTTACTTCTCACATTTTCCTAAACTGGGGTATATAATTTACAGGAGGATTAAAGATCCAAATCTGTTTAAGGCCTCTCTGTTCCCTGACACAAGGGCAGTTTTTGAACGAGCAAAAATCTGCTCCTGCTGCTTAATCTCTGAGGCAGCCAATTTGAAGACAGAGGGAGCTCATTTTCTTTTTTTGGTTTATCTTCTCCAGTCACATTTGTGGTCCATTCTCCCTCCAGGATAAATGGTGAACATGTAAACACATTTATATTCGTGCCTACATACATGGGATTTGATCAAACTGGCAGAAAACATGGAAGAAACCCAATATTGCTGGCTTGGAGGGCTAGTTGCAAGTCTTAATAGAAATAGATCTAAGATTTGCCCAAACAAGGCAATGGCACCGGACCAAACCCATTTGTTAAAAGGTAACATGCCTTTTCACCTGATCAATACTCCCACAATCAGACTGCCTGAGAAATATATCTCAGCCATGAGACCTACAAATGAAACACGTGCTTTCTTACTTTCTGACAACAAATTAAAAACTTAGGATGCTAAAAATGAGATGCAGAGGTGAAGAAATGCTATGACAGGCAAATGCCTTTCACCTCTTGAGGGAATATCATTTCTGAAATGTGCTATGCTTATTTCTCAGTTGCCAATTACTACTCCTACTAGAAATAGCCCCTGACTAGGAGGTAAAGGTAAAGGTCACCCTTGCTTGAAAGACAGTTGTATCTGACTCTAGGGTTCAGTGCTCATCTCTGTTTATAGCTAAAGAGCCAGGGCTGTCTGCATCTGCAGACATTTCTGTGGTCACATGGCTGGCATGATTAGACACCAGAGTACACGGAACGCTGTTTACCTTCCCACCGAAGTGGTACCTATTTATCTACTTGCAATTTGTTGCTTTTGAACTGCTAGGTTGGCAGGAGCTGGGACAGCTCCTGCATGCAGTACTTGGGTCATGAACTGCTGATCTGCCGACTTTCCAGTCATCAAGTTCAGCGTCTTAAACACTAAGCCACCGCAGTCCCTCTGACTAGAAGAAGGAAATTCTAAACTAAGAGAAGCATTTGTTAGTTTGTTTGGTAAATTTCTTCAGGACTTAAGCATTGGACCAGGTCCCTTTAAAGTCTAATTTCAAAAAGGGACAGACTATCTCAGTCACCTCTCTGCAACTTTGGTGTGCTTTTGTCTGTACTTACAAGCTCTCTATAAGACCTCTCTTTGGCAAAACAAGGAAAACTGGAGAGCAGAGAAACCTCTAAAGTACATATGTGCAAAAGGTAAAAATGGTCTATACAAGGATTATTATGTTGCAATCTGATGCATCCTGACTTTATTGGGAATGCATTCCATTGAATTCAACATAACTTCTCAGTAAACATGCAAAGAATCAGGCGGCCTGTATAATGAAGAGAATGTAGTTGGCTTGACTTTTTCTTTTTGAGATATATAACAGGTAACCAGAGCAATATTGGGGGGTGGGGGGGGGAGGTTTCTATCTAGCATTTCTACTAAATTCTGCTAAAGGTGGGGTCGACTTTGAAATTCACAATTACATTAAAGTAGAATAGTCTTCCACAACACTGTACAGAGTTGCAAATTCTACAATTTTCTGCCAATTCCACATTGTGCTTTTTCATTCGGTGCTCCACAACACCTTATGATAAGCATGCTACATAACTGTGATGCCTTTACCAATGCAATATTTAACTGTTCGTTGTAATCTTACTCAATTTCATGATAATCTTTGTGCCAATACTATTTTTCCTCCCATTATTTTATAAAAATTTATTCATAGACTTGTCTATTGTAGTCATGAAGAAAATGCACGTGTGAGATTAATGCTGTTTATGGAAGTTTGGAGTATAAACAAAGCAAAATATAAGGAAAGACAGACACATAAGAACTATTACTTAGTGTGGGGTTTCACAGCACAATCACTGTGATAAATTATTCTCCCTTTAGCTCATCTGTATTGCACAGTTAAAAGAGGCCCACTTGGGGCTTCTCACTCAAGGCTTTTCCCCCTCCCTGCCCGTTCAAGGATGGCACTTAGCTATCACGCAGCTTCTGTCCAATCAGAGCAAGGTGTGCACGAGGAAGACATGCAGATATTTAACCAATTAAGTAGTCTCCTGTTATCGCAGATAACCAATGAAAATATCTTACATGCTCTCTCTGGAATGTCTTTGTCCTGCTTCTAATAAAGTCCAGCCGGACTGCTTTTAATGTTGGCCTATGCCTATGAATAAATTCATGCCTTTGGATGAATTCAAGCCTCCGCGTCTCTTTGATCCCAACACAAACACTACATCTGGTGACCCGCGCCGTGATTACCGGATCCCAAACCCCCTGCTCATCGGCTGGAATAGCCCACTGACGCGTCTCTCAGCTTTTGAGCTCCCGATTGTGAGTATGGGGGGGGGGAGTTTCTTCAGGGCCAAGAACCCATGCAAATGAATTGCAGAGATCCATCAAGGAGAGCGGATGTCCAGACATCACGCTTAATAGTTTAGAAGGCTTCACTAAGGGAGTCAAATGCCAATGTCCCTGGCACCCAGGAATTGGACTACTTAAATGGGATGATGGGCAAAGAGCAAAAGCCAAAGAAGGGCAAGACTTTACTCCAAAAAATCTTTTGTTCTCCCAGGAGTTTACTTTACAATTGCCACTGATTTTGCCCCCAGCCAAGATATGGAGTCTGACTGTCCCTTCATCATATGGGACACAACAGCAGGAGCCCTCATATGGAGATGGGGGTGGAAATGGAGATGGGACATTAAATCCTGCCTTGGAGCAAGCAAGTCCTTTTAGCCCTACAAAAGACCTGTTCTCTGCTGCTTTAGCTCCAGATGTGTTAGATATGGAAGCTGTTGCTGCTGGTCCAGTGAACAGAGAGGCTGAGTCTGAAAAGCCACTAGTGCCAGCTGATGAGGAACAAATGGTGGGAACCTCATCACAGATTGACGCTAGCAATGCATGCAGAGTGCCAGAAAGCAAAGAGTCTGTTTCAAAGAGCAGCTTGGGGGATCTCAGCCCCCCCGTGAAGCAACCCTCTTCACAAAAGCCGGAGAAGCTGAATAGTAAAATTGCTTCCTCACGTATGGCCAAAAAATGGGAGGATGGCCCAGAGGAGGAACGCACAAAAACCAAGCCCAAACAGGGGTCTGATTGCAAGTACCAGCTAACAGATGGAGCTTGTCATAAAGTTGAAAATCAGCTACTGCAGATGTCAGAAACCCAAAGGAGGAGGGGGGTAAATTCAGCCTCCAACGACAACAGACTGCTTCAAAAGTACAAGGAGTTTTTGGCTGATTTTGTGCGTTCCTCCCCTCCATCAAAGAGATCCGAATGGGCTGTTCCAAGTTTCAGGCGTCCGGATTGCAGAGAAAGCAAATGGAAATTTCCTGTGATTTTCACCTTATCGGCCTGCCTTACAGATGGGGACGGCCGGAGCATGAAGGAATGTGTGTTTGCCTGAAAGGCTGAGAGGGGGGTGGGGGTTGTCTGGTTGTCTTGTGAATTCAGTGAGAAGTAGTTTATGGCTTACTTTCACCCTGCCATGCCAAGAAGAAGTGTTTGTTTTAAAATAAACTGAACTGGAGAGGAGATAGTGTTTTAAATTGTAATCTGAGCTTCAATCAATTTGGACATTTTAATTGGACTAAAAAGTTTGTTTGGACTCTAAGAAGAATTGGCTTTGTTTGCATTATTAAACCTGAAAACCTTTTTTAAATTGGGTGAATGGTTCAACTGTATGATCATGCTATGTTCTGTTTTATATTCAAATGCCTTTAAATGCTCTGTTGATATTAGTGCTTGTTTTACCTGCTCATGCTTTGTGTGAAATGCTTTAATGATATTTGTGCTGATTTACCATGCTTTGTAGTAAAAGTTATTAATGCCTCTCTCACTTTTACACCAGTGAGAGAAGAAAAAATATAATGCCTTCTAGAATGCTATAGAGACCTCCTTCATGTAAGAAGAGATTCTCTTGCTTAGGGAAAGACCTGATTTTGCTTACACCAGTGAGAGAAGAAAAGATATAATGCCTTATTCTTGTAAGGAAGAAGAGAGATGTTCATATTTGGTTGATGCTTAAATATCCTGCTTATTCTCTTGCTTGGGGAATGACCTGTATTTGTTTGTTATATATTTTGCTTATGTTATATTTTGTGTTATGTTACTGCATTTTTCAGGATTCCTTTAGAAGTACATGGGAAAGTTTTCAGTCCTATTGTAGCTGTTAGCAATGCTAGAAAAATGTCAAGGTTAGCAATGCTAGAAAATGTGTCAAGGTTGTGAACTGTAAGTCAAAGCCTCACTGTTTCCCTCCCGGGGTCGACACCTGGAGAGAAACTGAGGACCTTCCTTTTAACTTTGGAATTATATTCCTGCTTACCTCTCTACAAACACTTGTTGCCTTAAAGCTTGCTTGTGCATTTGTGAATTCTGATAACTGCCTGTTGTCTATTCAATGCATACCTTCGTTGCCAGCCTGCAAGGACGCTTCCGGCTCGCAAATGCAAGGGTTAAATTTATTATGCTTATAAGCTTCTTAAAAACAGAAGGGGGAAGATGTGGGGTTTCACAGCACAATCACTGTGATAAATTATTCTCCCTTTAGCTCATCTGTATTGCACAGTTAAAAGAGGCCCACTTGGGGCTTCTCACTCAAGGCTTTTCCCCCTCCCTGCCCGTTCAAGGATGGCACTTAGCTATCACGCAGCTTCTGTCCAATCAGAGCAAGGTGTGCACGAGGAAGACATGCAGATATTTAACCAATTAAGTAGTCTCCTGTTATCGCAGATAACCAATGAAAATATCTTACATGCTCTCTCTGGAATGTCTTTGTCCTGCTTCTAATAAAGTCCAGCCGGACTGCTTTTAATGTTGGCCTATGCCTATGAATAAATTCATGCCTTTGGATGAATTCAAGCCTCCGCGTCTCTTTGATCCCAACACAAACACTACAACTTAGTGACAAAAATAGAGGAGTACAATGAAAGGGAATGAAAAAGTTATAAATTCAGAAATTGCAAAATACATGTTAAGGTGATATTTTAATTAGGGCCAAACGGTGCAGATGAAAATGATATATTACAAGCACCTTTAGTCATACACTATATCAAAGAGGGTCACACAGATGAGCATTTCAAGTTTGTAGTTCTTGAAGTTGTGCAACCTAAACCTTTTGAAAAAACCAATATTGATAAATTGTTGTTGCAGAGAGAAGCATTTTATATTCATCGTCTGAAGACTTTGGTTCCATCAGGTTTGAATAATGAGTTGGACCTTTCTTGTTTTTTATAATCATTTGTATGGTTTATAATTCTGAGCATGTTGTCACTTTAAATATTTAAGCCATTTCTGCTTCCTTACTGTATCTTTAAAAGAAAAAGAAAATTATTTCTCATGAATACATCACTCAACACACAATATATATTGCAAACATTGTACCATATGTTTTAAAGTCTTTAAGCTCATCATGATAGGATGTTTTCCTCCCTGAAGCTAGTAGACACGTAAAAAACTCTTGGTATGTATTATGTTTAGATACATCTTGGTTTAAGGCTCACAGCCAAACTAAAAAGTGTTGTCAGAGTGTATGATTTTGTTTTCATTTTATTATCTACAGAAAAATACTTAAGATTATATCCTGATAAAGAAAAATTCTTTTGAAAAACTGGCAATACCGTAACAGTTTTGATGATATTTTATTTCTTCACTCCTTCGCATTCTTCCAGTAAAAGAGACTTGAAAGATACTCCTGGTTTCTTTCTCTCATTTGCATCTGCACCATTTGGCCCTATTTTTGTGATATTTTAATTAGGGCAACTAAGGATATGTGTAAAAAGTATGTATCATTTCAAGAATTTAATCACCATCATCATTGTCATAGAACTGTAGAGCTGGAAAGGACTCAGTGGTAGCCTCTGCCAAGGACACCCAATGGGGAATCAAACTTCCAGCCTCTGGCTCCACAGCTAGATAACTAAACCACTGAGTTATCTAGCAGTAGCTCTCTATCAGGGTAGATGTTAAACGTATGGAAGGGGAAGGAGTAGGCTGAATCTTATGTTCTTGTTGTCCACATGTTGTTTTGAGGATAGAATAAAAATGGGATGGTATAGTCATGAAAAGAGTCTCACCAGGTGACACAATGATGTTAGATTTCACCCATAGTCACTCACAAACTTACTGAGTGCTAACAAATCAGAAACAGATAGTCTTTTGTTGTGGCTATATAAATAGACATTAGAAAAAGTGTGTGATTAGAGGAGGAAAATCCTTAGATTGTGAAAGCCTCTGAGTGCCATAGGAAGAGCATCTTACCTCTAAGGATAAGCAAATTAGCCTGTTTGGTTTGATGATTGGCTCTCAACATTCCTTGGAAGCCTGATTTTGCAAATGTGAAAGACTGCCTCAAACATATCTTTACAAGTTAATATGTTTCAGTTATACTTATGGGTTATCTGTTTGTTCCTAGCCTTAGTCAAAGTAAGTGTCCTATATTAAGTTAGGGAGCCAACTGCCCTGACTATTTATCCTGTAGTTTACATCAGATTTGGTGTGATGAAATTGGGGGAAAAAACTGGCAACTGCATGAGATAAAACTAAGTGCAGGGAAGCCCAATGAGAAATAATTTTTCATAGGAGAATAATCTTTTCTCAATTCAGAAGGCAGGAATAGCTTTGTTTTGCTCCGATTCAGCAAAATGCTATCAAGTTAGCTTTCAGTCATATAAGTACTATATCATGGCAGGAAACTAATAATTAAAAATTTGATAAAATTGCAATGCCTCCCCTTATTCCAGTAACAAGAGGGAGAGTCCACAAGAGAGGTGGAAGAGTGGTAAAGTGCTCATTTGGCTTGATCCTTTTGTAGGAAATGACTGTCCTGCAGCCCAAGAATTTCTTCTTCCAGGTCAGATGTGAAACTGCCAAAATGGTGAGCTCATTCTGCAGTTTCTTTTGGCTGACCTAGTGTGAGAAAAATTAGCCGGCAACACAAAGTTGCCATTACCAGGGTATGCCCAATTTAGGTTCAAAAACACCACAATCTTCAATCAGGCTCTTTGTGTACCCCAGCCCCAAGAGGGCAAACACAGCAGCAATTACCTTCCTCGCAAGTGTTGCTGCTCTCAGAGTAACCCAAGACCACTAAAGGGGAATGAAGCCAGGACAGGACATGAATGAATAAGAGTAACCAAGGGCTAGACAACAGACAGGCTCAAGGAGCTGACTGGGTCTCATTCAGGAGTTGGAAACAGCCCCTTGGTCGAAGCAGAAGCTGGTGGTCTGGGTGCCCATCTGTTGGCAGGCTTCTTGTGCAGATGCCTTTTCATGTCCCTCTCCTGCCTCAAGGGTTGTTGCTGTTGTTGCTGCTATTGCGCTGAGCTTGGGGGAGGTGGACAGGGTGTGTGGGTAACTTCTGGAGAATTCAGGTCACAGGATCCAGCCCCCACTTTGTGGAGAAATATACAGTGCTTCTAGACTGCCTTCACAGTGGCATTTAGAATCACACACCACATTCCCCTTTTTACATCATAAATGGTCCAGAAAAGATGGGTTGGGTTGTGATGCACCAACACTAGGACAATAATAGGAAGTGGCTTTGAGTGAATCCTAGCAGACGTTTGTGAAAGATGCAATAGGCAGCTGTATTGCCAAGCAGAATGGGGCCTACTAAAATAACCAGGGCACCACATGGTTACAGAAAACAGGCACATGCACAAATGGCAGGTTTCAAAAGGAGTGCTTTCCACTGTAATGAATAAATGAAGTTCAATGAATATTTAACAAGCCACCTGCTTAGCTATTGTAATTAAGTAGCTTACTGTAGGCACCATGGTGCATCTGGACCATAAAGGGATATGAAAGGTGAACAGGTAGTTGATACTGCAGTCTGAGCTGGGAATGTGGAGAGCAGGAGGATGGTGAAATCTGGTTTAGAACCTACTTCTCTGTGTCTATGGTCATCAAGAGATACTTTGGGAACTGGTTCAAGAACAGGAAGGATCACTCAAAGTCATTTCCTATTATTGTCCTAGTGTTGGTGTATCACAACCCAATCCATCTTTTCTGGACCATTTATGAAGTAAAAAGGGGGATGAGTTGTGTGATTCTAAATGCCAGTGTGAAGGCAGTCAAGAAGCACTGTATGGCAGTCAAGAAGCACAAAGTGGGGGCTGGATCCTGTGACCTGAATTCTCCAGTAGCTACCCACACACCCTGTCCACCTCCTTCAAGTCTTGATTTTGGTAGAGCTCATATAAGGTTATAAATGTATTAGCTTCCTGATCAACTTGGACGAACTTTAGAGATGCCACCACCAAATTCAGCAGTGCTGCACACTGTGGTAATATTAGGTAGTAGAGGCAATAAATTATAACAAAATTCATTCTCAATACCTAAGTACTAGTGATGTAGCCAAAATACATGCTTACTGTACTTTGTTTGGAATAAGAATTTGTCCTGGCCATATTGTTCAGCTTTGTTAGAAATAAAGTGCTACAATTCTTTATAGATAATCTGGTTCAGATTACAGTAGATCATTGCTCTCCCTCTGGTGTTTATACTGCAGCAGTGGTAGCCTCTCATAGGTAAAACAGATGATACATCTATTACGGGGGTGCCCAAACTATTGCCCAGGGCCCAGATGTGGCCCCTGATGCCAATCATCCAGCCCACAAAGCCCTTGTTGCTCCTTGAAGTGGAAGTAAAACATGCCAGGAGCAATAAGGGCTTCATGGGCCCGATGAACTGGCATCAGGGGCCACATCCGGCCCCTGGGCCATAGTGACTGGCTCCCTGAACCACGTGATCAGCCCACGGCCTGAAAAGTTTGGGCACCCCGATCTATTATATCATTTTGTAGATGTTACTCCACAATTGGTGTGGGAAGGCCTTAGTGTCATAGCATATAATTTTCTTCACACAGAATCTTGCATTTAGTATGTTTTGTGTGTGTGTGATTGGTCATTTCAATGGAAACATAAATTTAATTTGTCAGTTTGATTTCTGAACCCTGAGGAGATCTTCTTGTTAGGGAAAACAGGATTACAAAAAGGCACATATGGCGGGGACTAGAAGAAGAGCCTTTTTGGTGTTTGCCCCGGCCCTGTGGAACCTCTTACCATCAGAACTATGCCTTCAGACAGAGCTGCTCCCCTTTAGGAAGCCCCTTAAGACCTGGATTTGCCAGCGGGTATGGGGCCCATCAGCTGTAACGGCCCAGTTCCGCTGGCTGGTATGATGGCCTGCTGTAACACACCTGTCTGTTTTTATTACACCTGTCTGTGTTTTATTGCTCCCCCTTGTCCCCTGTCCCTTCCCCTCCCTCTTTTAGCTTATTTTATCTTTTTAAAATCATTTTTGGCATTGTTTAATTCTCTTTTAACAGTTTTAAATTTTGTCTATGTATCTTTCTCTTAAGGGGTTAGGGAGGTTGGGGTGGATATTGTTATTTTAGCTTGTATGTATTTTAAGTGCCATGCAAGCCGCCTTGGGTCATCCTTGGATGAGTAAGGCGGGGTAGAAATTTAATAATAATAATAATAATAATAATAATAATAATAATAATAATAATAATAATAATAATAATAATAATAATAATAATAATAATAATAATAATAATAATCTCACATGACCACGGAAATGTCTGCAGAAGCAGACAGCGCTGGCTCTTCGGCTTAGAAACAGAGATGAGCACTGCACCCTAGAGTCGGATACGACTGGCTTTCGAGCAAGGGAAACCTTTTACCTATAAAATGGTGTGTTAACCATTGGAATGTGACAAAGGATGTTGCACCAGGCCCCACTAGCCCCGTCCGAGCTTCCGTGCACTCGCCCGAACGGGGTTCGCAGGTAACTGTCGGGTTGAAATTTTTGCCCGGGGGGCAGGAGCCCCCCGGACACAAACAAAAAAAGGGAACTTCAATTCCCAATGTTCCTTGCACTGTGCCGCACCAGAGCCAATTAGGCTGAGTGGTGCGGCAAAAGGAACGTTCGGAAACGCGCTGCGGCCAATCAAAAAAAAAGCCGCAGGAAAAAAAACAATTGCAGTAACCAAACACACGCAGGCAAAACTACAAGCCCCAGCGTCCTGCACACCATTAGCACGCAGAACGCTGAGGCAGCCGGCGCACGAAAAATAAAAGTAAAAAAAACCCCGCCGCCGCTGCCCTTCCTTCCCAAGGGCCAGCCAGCATGGCCCACGGAAAAGAAAGGCCCCCCCGCCACCACTGCCTTCCTTCCCATGGGCCAGCCAGCATGGCCTGTGGAAAATAAAGCCCCCCCCCCCCGCTGCCACTGCCCTTCCTTCCCATGGGCCAGCCAGCATGGCCCGTGGAAAAGAAAGGCCCCCCACCCGGCCTTTCCTTTCCACGGGCCAGGCTTAGAGCCTGGCCCGTGAAAAAAAAGACCCCCCTCACCCCTGTCTTTCCTTTCCATGGGCCAGGTATTGAGCCTGGCCCAAGGAAAGGAAAGACCCCCCCCCCTAAAAAAGTAAACACAAAAACACAAACCAAAAACAGTCAAAAACACTCAAAATCCAAAATCCAAAAAGGAAACACAAAACAGCCAAAAACAAACAAGGAAAAACACACAGACACCCCCCCCCCAAACCCAAAACAACCCCCCCAAAAAAAACAAAAAACCCAGAGAGCTTACCATAAGATGTCTTCTCTCCATGAGGACCAGAACTCAAATGAGAAAATAAAGAAAATACTTACCGGAAGCGACACCCAGAGGACAGAAGAGAAAAATTGTAGAGAGGAAGAAAAGCTCACCACCCCCACCCAGAGGCCACAAGAGAAAAAACATTCAAAAATATTGAAACTAATAAGATTAATTCCCAAATTAATCAAATAAGTTATAAAAACATTCAAAAATAATCACACTAATGTCAAAAAATACCAAAACCCCCCACAGAAATCACTTTTCACTCAAAAAATAAAATAAAAAAATCATAAAAATAAAGATTTAAAAAACCAAAATTAAATTTTAAACTAAAAATAATAATTTACATTAAATAAATAAAATTAAAATAAAATTTGCATAAACATAAAACAAAAACCTTCAAAAACCAATTTAAAGAGCCCGGCACTGAGGAAGCCAGCGCGCAAAAATTAAAAATAAAACACACACTGGGAGCGCAAGTCCGCCACAGGCGGACACAGCACCTCGGAGCCACAAAATCACAAAACCTTACAACACCATTTAAAACAGCCCAGCACCATTGGTTCAAGAAAAAAAAAAGAAACCCTTTACTATCCAACACAATTTTAAAAAGCCCGGCACCGCCGGGCAAAATATTATAATAATAATAATAATAATAATAATAATAATAATAATAATAATAATAATAATAATAATAATAATAATAATAATAATAATAATAATAATAATAATAATAATAATAATACACACTCCCCTTAATGGCTAGGTTGACAGTCAGGCACTAAGTACATTGGAAGACGAATAACTATCTTAACTGATAGACCTGTACGGCAATGAACCAAATTACTTCAAGAAGTTTAAGTGTTCCAATGCTGGAGGCAAGGCATTTAGGAAAAAATTGGACAACCATTTTTTAGATCTGTTTTGATTTGGATCCCTATTGAGCAGGGGGTTGGACACAGTGCCCTCATAGGCCCTTCCAATTCAATTATTCTATGCTTCTATGGTTAGTTACACAGATGATCCCATTCACTCCAGTGAGATAGGACTTGGTTTCCTAGCAACACCATTTACTTCACCCTCACAATCTCGTTGTTCTGTGCAGGACAATGACAATAAAGATTTATCTATCTATCTATCTATCTACAGTTTTTTCTTTTGGAAAATGAATTAAACACATGGCAGATCTAAGCCAATAAGGAATCACTTTGAATAAGATAACAATGTAGTCATATAGTCAAGCATGTTCAGAGGAATGGTGAGCAAGTGATGGTATTGCAATTAAAGTCCTCAGCTTCAAAGACTATTGATTTTTATCCTTTTATTTTGCAGATGTGAAATAGGGCACTTGTGTGTCTCTCTAGAATTTGAGGAATCTGTGACAGTGACTGGTATTCAGACAAAGTTCATTATCTAGCAACTTCCATTTCTGTAGAAAGACATTTTTAAACAATATTATGATAAGAATTAATGTGATAGCATAACAAATGTCTCCAGAGGGTTGTTATCACAGAAGAGCCTTGAGTAGCATTGGCTTAGTAACTCTATACATATATTAAAGTTGTATATAGTTCTCATGTTATTTCTCTTTGCCTGTGCTTATGGCTCTAAGAACATAACAGCTGGCATATCAGATAATAATTAATTAATTTGATGCCTCCATGTACAGCAAGGAGAAAGTCACAGAAGAGTCATGTAGATAGATAGAATTGTGTCTAGAGCAGTGGTTCCCAACTAGTTTTTGGCCATGCTCCACCATCTTTTTCCATAACCAAATCTTGGTGATCATCATGGCGATCAGGCATGAAGACTGTCCTGAGAATATAATGCAGTGGACTTTCATCTGCCTTCAGCATTGCAGCATGACATCGATACCACTGATCCAGTTCGCATGTCATTTTCTGGTCCTAAGCGCTTTTGGCACGCAAAGTCCTCATCAGCCGCAGGTCAGTATTGATGAAGCTGTTGCCCTCCATCAAGATGGATTCAAGTGGGATTTCATTTAATCCACTTGGGGACCATCATCCTTCCTTGCGGACTTTGGCACCCAAGGCCGTTAGTCATCAGGTTTGTCAGGTTAGTTAATTGCCACCTGATACTCGGTGTTGAGTCGCTGGCAGTATGGTCTACTCATAAGAACATAAGAACATAAGAACAGCCTTGCTGGAACAGGCCACAGCCCATCCAGTCCAGCATTCTGTCTCACACAGTGGCTCACCATTTCCTTCAGGGTATTCCCAAGCAGATGCCTTCACCTGCTTAGGATTCCCTGGAAATGATATTGAGAGATATCCTGCCTATCTCTCCAACCCGCAGGTTGTCCTTAAGTATCCATAATTATAGCCATTGATACTCTTGTCCTCCATGAACTTGTCTAATCCTTTCTTAAAGCTGTCAAGACTGACACCTGTCACCACTTCTTCTGGCAGGGAGTTCCATAGACCAGTAATCCTCTGGGTGAAAAAGTACTTTCTCTTATTTGTTTGAGAACTAGTACCCAAAAGTTTCATGGAGTGTCCCCTAGTTCTAGTGTTATGCGATAGGGAAAACAGTTTTTCCTTATCTACTTTGTCCACACCGTGCATGATTTTATAAACTTCAATCAGGTCACCTCTTAGACGTCGTCGTTCAAGAGTGAAGAGGCCCAACCGTTGCAGCCTCAGATGGTAAGGAAGGTGTTCCAGTCCCCTAATCATTCTGGTTGCCCTCCTCTGCACTTTTTCCAGCTCCATAATATCCTTCTGGAGGTATGGCGACCAGAACTGTACACAGTATTCCAGATGGGGCCTCACCATAGATTTATAAAGAGGCAAAATGACACTTGCTGACTTATTTTCTATACCCTTCCTAATGATCCCTAGCATTGAGTTTGCTTTTTTCACTGCTGAGGCACACTGGGTTGACACCTTCATTGAGCTGTCCACCAGGACACCAAGGTCCCTTTCCTGGTTTGTCGCAGAGAGTTCAGACCCCATCAGTTTATAAATGTAATTGGGGTTCTTTGCCCCAACATGCATCACTCTGCACTTACTAATGTTGAAACTCATTTGCCACTGTTTTGCCCACTCCCCCAGTGTCGAGAGATCCCTCTGGAGCTCCTCACAATCTCTCACAGTTTTCACTACCCTGTATAATTTAGTGTCGTCAGCAAATTTGGCTACCTTGCTTTTTACTCCTACCTCTAGATCATTTATGAAGAGGTTGAAAAGCAGGGGTCCCAGTACTCAACCTTGGGGGACCCCACTCTTTACTTCCCTCCACTTGGAGAAGTGTCCATTTAGTGCTACCCTCTGTTTCCTGTCCCTTAGCCAGTTGCTGATCCAGGACAAGACCTGTCCCTTTATTCCATGATTGGTAAGTTTATTCAAGAGCCTTTGGTGTGGGACCTTGTCAAAAGCCTTCTGAAAGTCCAGATAAACAATGTCAACTGGATCCCCCTTATCCACATGCTTGTTGACACTCTCAAAAAATTCCAACAGATTAGTGAGGCATGATTTGCCCTTGCAAAAGCCATGTTGGCTCTCCTTTAGCAGCGCCTTCTCTTCTATGTGCCTATTAATTCTATCTTTTAGGATGGTTTCCATTACTTTACCTGGGACACATGTCAAACTGACAGGTCGGTAATTTCCTGGATCACCCCTGGATCCTTTTTTGAAAATTGGTGTTACATTCGCTACCCTCCAGTCATCAGGCACAAAGCCTGATTTGAGGGAAAGATTATATATTTTGGCTAGGAGATCAGCAATTTCATCTTTAAGTTCCCTGAGAACTCGTGGATGGATGCCATCTGGTCCTGGTGATTTGTTAGTGTTTAGCTTAACAAGACATGCAAGGACCTCCTCCCTGGTTATTTCTATCTGGCTTAATTCTTCGGTTTCCCTCCCTACGAAGATAGGCTCTGTTTTGGGCATGTGGCCTCTGTCTTCTTCAGTGAATACCGAAGCAAAGAATTCATTGAGTCTCTCTGCAATCTCTGTTTCCTCTTTAATAACCCCTTGCCTTCCATTGTCATCTAATGGTCCAATGGCCTTCCTAGTTGGGTTCTTACTTCTAATGTACTTAAAGAAGTCTTTGTTATTTCTCTGAGTATTTTTAGCTATACGCTCCTCAAAGTCTTGCTTTGCTTTCCTGATTGTTGCCTTGCATTTGTTCTGCCAGAATTTATGTTCCTGCCTGCTGTCCTCATTTGGACAAGCCTTCCATCTTCTAAATGAGCTTTTCTTGCTCTTGATCACTTCCCGAACAGCTCCTGTAAGCCACATCGGAGTCCTCTTGGACCTGGCAGTGCCCTTTTTCCTTTTGGGTATGCATTCCAATTGAGCCTCTGTTATTGTTTTTGTAAACAGCCTCCATGCCTCTTGGAGTGTTTGGACTCTCTCAATTTTCCCTTTCAGCTTCTTTTTTACTAGTTTCCTCAACTTTGGGAAATTTCCTTTTTGAAAATTTAAGGTCTCTGTGTTAGATTTTATCAGTGACTTGCGGTCTATGATCAAGTTAAACATAAGTTACCATAGCAGGATAACCTGGCCACCTAAGCATTTCTAAAATCCTGATGCACCCCCCTTGTGGCATATAATTCTTATTATTCAAAAAAGTGAACATCTATTCACGTAGTGGAAGTCTAAAAGGCCATTCGCTGTTAATAACTCATTCTCAAATTGCCCCTTAAAAATCAAATTGTCCCCCTGTGGGGCATGTGCCCCACATTGGGAACCATAGGTCTAGAGTATACATTTGTATGTTACCCTATTTTATTGTTAGTCTTTGAGGTAATGTTGTTTGCTATCTCTGCATCTCCAGCAATATTACCAGATTCCTAGAGCAAGCAGCTTCTTTTGAAGGATGAGTATTCTTTATTTGGACTGTGATAAGAGGGAACCATTTATCCTGTGCACTTACGATTTTAAAATCAAACATGGAAGCATCGATGTATTCAGAGTGCCATGTAGTTTCTCCTCAGATGATGAATGGATTTCTACAGCTATCTTTTACTTTTCCTCTTTGCCAACTGTCAAACGCTTACCAATTATGTGCTGTGAAGCCAAGTGTGACATATGGTGACCCTTTTTGGGGTCTTGATAGTAGTCAGAAAGGTTTACCATTCCCTTCTTCTGGGGGAATTCTGGGGCATATAGATAGATAGTTTGCCCAAGCCACACAGACAGGCTGTTCTCTTGGGAATCCCAGCTGAACTCTCCACATCTGGCTTTGCAGCCAAATAGCTGCACAGCTACACACCTAGCTCACTGATCATCATCTTCTTCTCCAGCTACTTACATACATGGAGTAACTTCCATTGCTAGACCTTGTTTTACTTGATGCTTGGTCAACAGGATTAAAGCTGGGAAATTCCTTTGATTTCACAAATCCAGAAAGACTGCTTCAATCACTTCTCTCCAGCATTAAAATGTTTTCAGTTGTATAGGCAAGTTATCTCTAATGTCTGTGTTTGCCTCACTGTCTGTAATAGAACAAAAACTGAAACCTTCTGAATTCTGCCTATTGCACTGATATCTGCAGGGACTAAATCAAGGGTGCCCAAACTTTTCAGGCCGTGGTCCAGTCACATGGTTCATGGGTGCTCAAAGTATGGCTTGTGAGCTGCATATGGCCCCCGATGCAAATTCACCCGACCCATGCCACCCTCATCGCTCCCAGAAGCAGAATTAAAATGCACCCATACGGTAACGTTTTACTTCTGCTTCTGGGAGTGTTGAGGGTGGCACGCGCTGGATGAATTGGCATTGGGGGCCGGATCTTTGGGCACCCCTGAACTAAATGGTGCTTTCATGATGTCCAAAATTCAAGATAAATATTTTCTGAGCAGCAGAGCATAGGAAAGGCAGCAGGAGCTTGGGAAAATCCCTAATGACTATTCTACTTTGGGGATTAAAGAAAGGAAACTTTGAAAGGACCACACATTTTTATTAATGTTCCAGACTTCCATCATTCTCTCTAGTAGCAGCTGAGTATTGCATTGCTTTCTAATATTGTAAAATGGCGCAGAAATATGTAAAAGAGGACCAGCTGTACAGGGTAAGGCTTTTTTTATGCAGGCTGAAAAGCCACAGGTGTGTCAGTGGAAAGCCAGTGCAGACAATAGTGGATGAGAAAGAAAGAAAAGTTTCTACACAAAAGGTTGGCAATTGATATGTGCCATAGAAATCAATATGATTTCCTATAGAAGACTGTTTGAAAAATACTGAAGACCCCACAGTGATACTTATAGAAATTGATTCATGCAAGTGGTTTGTTTCTTACTCCATGGATGAAAGCTTGCAAGGGTTGGATTTCTGTTAAGGGGACTTATTGGAGACATTCCACCATAACCATCAAGCGCGGCTCCAGAAAATACGTGAATTGCTCCAGCCAGGGTGTGCATGCACAGCAACAACTCCTTTGCGCATGCACAGAACCCCTTTGCGCATGTGCACCTCTGCCTCTGATGGGCACACATGTGCAGTAACCCCTTTCTCTGCCATTCAAAATATGGGATGGTGGCGGGAAAGGGGAGGAACGAGCGCTGGAATACAGGAAATCCCGGCCAATACGGGATACTTGACAGATATGCATTCCACAGATTTCAGCTGAAGTATGCTGCCTCTTTGGAACTGCAGTGGCTTAAGTGGTTAAGATGCTGAACTTGATGACTGGAAGGTCAGAGTTCAGTTCCCAAGTACTGCACAATGGAGTGAGCTCCCATCTCTGTCCCAGTTCCTGCCAACTTAGCAGTTTGAAAGCAAGAAATTACAAGTAGATAAATAGGGACCACTTTGGTGGGAAAGTAAACAGCATTCTGTGTTGAGGCATGCCTGCCACTTGTCCACGGAAAAATGTCTGCAGATGCAAACAGCGCTGGCTCTTTGGCTGTAAACAGAGATGAGTACTGAACTCTAGAGTCAGATACAACTGGCTTTCGAGCAAGAGCGACCTTTACCTTTATGCTGCCTTTCAATTTGAAGCATTTTGTAGGAGATTGGTGCAGGTCAGTCTCATAAAGTTGGGTGGCCATTATTGTAGATTTATTATGAACAATGTTCCTCAGCCGAGAATGTATGGATGGTGTCACTATTGTTGCTGAGCACACCGACGGCACAATTTCAACAAAACCTTCACAGAGATCTAAAGATTTCAAGTGGAGCATAATTCAGAATGAAGGAGTAAGGATGTTGAGGGAGAGGGGGGGAAACCACAAAGACAGAATTATGAAAGCTATATCCTACAACCTGCAGAGAGCTGCACATAAACTGCATATTTTAAAATTATCCACTGTTTGCCCATGGTGGGTGGATAGGTTAAAGAGAAATTGGAAGAGTGTGGGAGAAGAAATTCTGCTCAGAGAACAGCTGATATCCTATTTTTCTTAACCCTGTATTTTCATCACTTTTAGGGCTGGAAATGATATTTCTGAAACCCCAACAATCAGTTACATCTCCTTTCTTTTAAAAACACTATATTAGTTGCAATTCCTGTTTATGTAGCACCAGACATGGTACCCAAATCTGAACTCAGTACAAGTGTAAAATATAATGGAAGAAAGCTGTGACTGAGAACAGGGTGAGTAGACAAGGGGTTTTAGTGCTCTGTTTTCTTTTAGCATGTTTGGTTGTGCACCTTCCAAAATATGGATGCAAGCACTGAGAAGGCCATTGATCAAAATAGATGAATGAGGAAATGTGGATCTCATGTAAGAATGCAAATTTTTGCTTTTCTTACCAGCCAGGTTACCTTAGAGACCACATCGCCCTAAGGACGTCTGTCCGTCCAACCAGAGTGGACCGGAGGGGCTCTCTAATAGTGCCATCGGCCAGGGGGGCTCGCCTCTCTAGCACAAGGAGGAGAGCCTTCTCTGTGTCCGCACCTGCCCTTTGGAACCTCCTGCTTATGAAACTGTGTCTCCAGACGGAGTTGTTGCCCTTTAGAAAAGAACTAAAAACCTGGCTGGCGGGCCAAGTTTGGGGTGCAGGTGGAGGGGTGGCTTCCGTTGGGTGGTTAATATAGGGGAGGATGCCTGCCCCACGGTTTCTTCAGTTCCTGCACCCCTCTCTTTTTAGGGGTGGGTTCTTATTGCTGGTTTTTATCTGTTTTATTTGTTTTTATCTGTTTTTACCCACTGTTGTGAACCGCCCGGAGTCGGCTTTGGCTGAGTGGGCGGTATAAAAATTTAACAATAAATAAATAAATATCACAAGGAAATGTAAATATTTCCTCCTCACTCTGCTTAGTGGTGCTGTCAATTTAATAGTACTACCTATCTTCTTTTAAAATAAAAAGCACCCTATGAGTTGCAGTGGCTCAAGTGGCTAAGACGTTGACTGGGAGGCAGAAGGTCAGCAGTTCGATTCCCGAGTACTGCAGGACAAAATGAGCTCCCGTCTTTGTCCCAGCTCCTGCCAACCTAGCAGTTCGAAAGCAAGAGATTGCAAGTAGATAAATAGGGACAACTTCGGTGGGAAGTTAACAGTGTTCCGTGTGCTCCGGTGTCTAGTCATGCCTGCCACATGACCACAGAAACGTCTGCAGAAGCAGACAATGCTGGCTCTTCAGCTTTGAAACAGAGATGAGCACTGAACCCTAGAGTTGGATACGACTGGCTTTCGAGCAAGGGAAACCTTACCTTTACTATGGGTTGTTTGTGGGTTTTTTTAAAAAAGCTAGTCCTTATGTATTTGATGTGTATGTATGTGTTCAACATGTGCAAACATATGTACTTTGGTTCTATAAAACTGCTGCAAACATGTCTGCCAGAATTCTACTGCACATTTAATATATGCATAAAGATAATTGTGTTCCCTTGTGTTGGTAAGGACTGTGGTGGCTCATGTGGTTAAGATGCTGAAAGCGCTGACTGGAAGGTTGGAGTTTGATTCCTGAGTACTGCATGACTGAGTGAGTTCCCATCTTTGTCCCAGTTCCTGCCAACCTAGCAGTTTGAAAGCAAGAAATTGTAAGTAGATCAAAAGGGACCACTTTGATGGGAAGGTAAACAGTGTTCCATGCTGTTGAGGTGTGCCTGCCACATGTCCACAGAAATGTCTGCAGATGTAGACAGCACTGGCTCTTTGGGTATAAACAGAGATGAGCACTGAACCCTAGAGTCAGATACGACTAGCTTTCAAGCAAGGGCGGCCTTTACCTTTACTGTGTTGGTAAATTGCTGCTTGTTAATAAAGTGCTTGTTACATTCCTGGGTGTGCTATCATAGAATAGCTTGTGGAGTGATGTAAGTTGAATGTCTCACCTAAACATTTCAGACTACATATGTAACTCCCCACTTCAAGTTGTGAATTGCCTGTGCTGAATTCAATGGACGAGATGGAATAAAGAATTGTAGAAATCCATAAAGAAAATACATTCCTAATTTTAGTTATAAGACTTCTACACCTCTAAGCCACTTCATCACATTTTTTGAAAAACATTTTTTGTGTCCTGGAGCTGTTCTTAATACTGTTTCCCCAGGATATGCTTTGCTCTTCTTATGCAGTGGTGGATGTGCAAAAAGATTTTAAAAGCTCAGAGGCAACTGGGAAACATTAGTTGGAGTACCAGAAGTTGGCAAAACAAAACTTCTAGGTGCATCAGGGACCAGTCATCTCAAGAATAATGTTATTTTGGTTTGAAGAGGTTTCATTTGGATAAGGTTGTTTCTCGTTCTGCATCCTACTTCAGTACCTTGATTTTGAGCCTTTATTTATATTCCTAATTGTTGCTATGGAAATTCAATATTTAAAGAGGTAATTGTTGCATGTGTCCATTGCTGATGTCCAGCTGTTAGCTCTTTAGCTCCAGTCTAGCAGATTAATTACTGCTATTGATTACTTTGAGCTTCTCTCTTCACACCTGCAGTTTGTATAATTAGCCAGTAGCCTTCTCCGAAAATTAGGAGCAGTTTCATCCTGGCACTTTGCCATTTCCCAGCCATGTGCTCTGCTTGGATGAGCAAAAGGAAATCTCCTCTGAACAGAGATATCTCGGCAATGAACTCTTTTGCCCCTTTCAAACTGCACATCATTACTGTAGATCATCTTTTCTTAGGAATAATTTCACTTGTTAGCAGAACATCTGTAGCTGTCAAATTCCAAAACCAGGGGTGGTTGTTGCAACTCCACATCCATAAATGTACTCAAAGCTTTTATCATATGTTAACAGCTTTGCTGAGACTTTGCTTTCTTCCATAATTATGAGGCACCAAAACTTTAACCCCTTTCTCAAGCAAAACAGATAACCTTATGTCAAAAAGCTGTTTCCTGTAATCAGTTGTGTCTGAGACTGCATGTAAATATGTTTATTTATTTCATTTATATTCTGCCCATCTGGGATATTTTCCCGCTCTGGGAGGCATACAATATAATAATAATAATAAAAATCTTTACAATAAAAATGTATTGAATAAAATTATAAATATCAACAAAGCAAGGTAACATGTATGTTATGCTTCTGTATACATATGTTTGCTTAGCAGCAGTATTCATGCATGCTTTGTATTAGTATTGCTATGGACTTTATGCCACCATTCCCAAAATTAACCTGTTTTCCTAGAAACAAGTTCCCCCCCCTTGAGACTTGACAAAACACAGTTGGATATTTATATGTGCCAGGAAGGAATCATGGATGTTGTTGAATGTGGGTTGCCCGCACTAATTGGATATTAAACCTCTCCTGAGGGGTGCGCCCAGTGTCCACAGACCCACATGCCAGTCCCCAAACTAGTTAGGGCTGTGCTCAGCTGGAGAGGAAATTGGGGAGATAAGCGGGCAGGCTAGGAATAAACAATGGCTCAGACTGGGGGCAAATAGAGTTAGGCAAGCAGACAGGGGCAAACAAGGGACAAGATTAGGTGCCCGGGGTCAATCCACATAGACCCCGAGATTAGGGCAGGAACAATGGGTCTCGCCAGCCCAAGGCAATTAGGTGCGGGTTTTCCATTAACCTTGGGGTGGCCTCAGAATAGCCTTCCAGACACGGGTTTCATGAGAATGCCATGCGCACAAATATTCTGTACAGGGGATGGCACAATTGTCTTAGATACGCGTCTTCGTCCCTAGGCAGGGAATAAATACTTGCTCCCAACTCCATTCGGGGCTGGACTTCGCCACACGGCCGCTTCCGGCGTCTCACTGCAACAGTTGTAGTTACTTGACATGTGCTTATATCTGAGTCACATACCTGGTTGCATGCCTGATTGCGCACCTGGTATCATACCATCATAATCTCACTGAGTTGGAAGGTGCCTTTTAGGCCATTGAATCCAGCCCCCTGCTCAGTGCAGGTGAGTATAAGGCACTTTGCCAATTAACTGCAATTAGCCATGGCAACTTCCATGACACATGCAAATATCCAGTAGGGTTTTGGCCTTGGGAAGGAGAGTTGCCCATGTTTACCTTTCAAGAACCCATGGCAAAATGAAGCACACTATGTGTAAGGTAGAGAGATGAGGAAAATTGTGTGCCACTTTTTATTGTTTAAGAGAGAATCTATTCTAAAAATGCTGTATCTATTATAAATTTGAATTTAACTGTATTGTCCCAAGGACATCTAAAAAGGCAAAAAAATATAATACAAGTCTACATTTACTTGCTTGCAATGACCTTGTTTCAGTTTCTGTATAGGCACACATGTACAATTGTATTTATTTATTCATTACATTTATATCCCATCCATCTGGGATAGTTTCCTACTCTAAGCAGCTCACAACACAATTCCCACACATTAAAAAAATGCCAGAAACAAAAAACCTACTTCACACACTCTCTCCCTTTTCCCCCTTGTTTTCCTTGTCAACTTAAAAAGGAAATTGACCAGCTGAAAAAGACCCATAAAAATTTCATCAAGTGACACATCCCCACACATAAAGTGTCTGGATCATTATGGATGAACACAGCACAGTACAAGCAGATCCCAAAATGGAGCAACTTGGAGCAAGGCAGAACAAAAATACACCTTTACTTGGCAACATACCTGTCAAGTTTTGGATTTAGAAATAAGGGAAATTTCCTGGCAAATAAGGGATACTTGACAGCTATGCTTATCCTGTGCTGCCCTCCAATGGCAGCAATAGGGCATTGCAGTCTAATAAGGGATGACGGCGGGAAAGAGGGTAAAATAAGGGGTTTTCCCGGCTAATAAGGGATACTTGACAGCTATGCTTGGCAGTAGTGTATTTTTTAAAAAGCACTAAATATTTTTATTCTGTTGAGTCTGATTTTAGCCCTGTGCAGTTTGGACACTAGGATGCAGTATTGAAAAACTGTTCAAAGTGCTGTAAATAATAAACACCATGTTGAAACAGAAATGATGTTGGGATCAGGTCGACAAAAGAATGCCATCGGGTGTAAGGAAAATGGCAGAGTTTTTCTTTCTGCCTTTTATGTGAAAATCTTTATTTGATAGTAAACTTCAAAGTATTCTCCAGGTCATCTGTAAATTGAGTTTCTTTCTGATGCTTTTCTATTTATAGTACTGTATTGAGGTTTCTGAATGTGCTTTATTAGACACATCTTTTCAGCTTTATAATTTAATCATATACTCATGGCTGAGCCTTAACATAATTAGTGAGTAACAAAGCATTTCTACACCTTGTAGAAAGTTCAGAGTGAATAAGTATTTAAAAGATAGTGAGCAGGATTTAAGATAAAATATATTTCTAATCCTGACTCATCAAAATGGGAGAACCTTGAAAAGAAACCCAGTTGGAATCTCATTACTGTCACTGTTTCTAGATTAAATTCTAAATTGTGCATCATTTTGGAGACCTTTCATGACTCATATTATTGCAATATGAGAGCTATTTGAACAGGTGCCCAATATGACTCTGGCTTCCAAGTCCCATTTGCCGTTATTGCTGTTCTGTGCAGAAGTGAAAGAAACTCAGGTTGTGATCATGGAGCAAAGAGCAATTCAGGTTCTTCCTATGGCACAACAGCTGGATTGGGTGGCTTTTCTTTTTTCAAAACAATTCCCATTTTAACCTTTTGTGAAAGAGCAGAATTACTTATAATGGAAAAGTATTATCTTGTAATATCCATATATACCAGGGGTGCCCAAACTATGGCCTTTGGGCTGGATCCGGCCCCAAAACCAATTCATCCTGCCCACAAAGCCCTCATTGCTCCAGGAAGCAACAAGGGCTTCGTGGGCTGGATAAATTGACATCAGGGGCTGGATCTGGCCCTTAGGCGATAGTGACTGCCCCCCTAAATCACATGACAGGCCTGCGGCCCAAAAAGTTTGGGCACCCTTGATATAAACAGTCCACAAATAACTATGCTATCATACCTTTAAAAGTGATGGCAGAAATGTTATTGGGAATGAATGATTACATTTTCCTGGGCATAGAACAGGTGCTTTGCAAATACTGTAATGTGTTAACTCCAAGACAGAAACATAGCCTTGAGCGATGATGAGAAGACAATGACTGCATACCATCTGAGTGTATGTTTACATTTGCCACCCAATCCACCCCCATGAAGCAGATGACAACCATCTGTTGGCCAAAACACGAGCCACTTTGTTGATAACATAACAATACAATATTAACATGACCTGCAATGGGGCATCCTAGTGGGTAAATGGTATTATGTTGTGGGTGTATCTACTCATATCCGGATTATTGATTATGACCTTGTATGGAGTGATGATGTCTCACTCCATACCTCTTAGATCACAATTTCCTTCAGGCCAACAAGCCTGCTCCCTTGCAACTGAGGCTTCCTACCCAAGACAGTAGATGCCTCCAGCGCCTCTGTCCTTCTGTGATGGTAAGGAGCCCCCATTACGTATGGTCAATTAACATAGTTTTGATTACCATTTACCCCACTACTGCCACCAAGGATGTTTGTTTATGGACAGACGCCCCCACCTCAGGCCGCTAATTCGGCCTCGATTCCCCATCACAGGTCATTGAGAAATGTTTCCAAACCTTCATCTGATAAATATATGCTGTCCTGCCAGTAAAGGCCAGGAAATTCAATTTTAATCATGGGATGCTCAATAACTGCCAAATACTTTGGCCATAAACTTAGCCATGGCTTTGTTCATGCTGCGGCATGCCTTATTGATCTGCGCAGGTCTCCAGTACAGTGCCAAGTAAACGGGGCAAGATCTCCGACCACACCATGTGGAGGCCAAGCCACCAACACTTCACAAGGGACAGGTCCCTTTTCACTGCCGTGCTCAGTTCAATGCCCTTCATAAAGACCAAATCGTTGCCACCCAGATGGATGACCATAATATCCGGAGGGGTGCCTCCCCTTGCTGAGTTCACAAATGGCACCAGCTCACCCCATTGCATGCCCTGCCTCCCGTGCCTATCCACATAGGCTGTGCCGTGCAGACCAAGGTCTTTGCCCCACGCAGAATGGGTCACATGTTGTTCGGCCCAGAAAATACAACTGTGTCCAATGTTCACAATCTGCCTGGGGCAGTGAGGAACATGACCTGGAAGGCAAGGAAAAAAGCAGCAGTCCTTTATTCAATACTTCATAAGTCTGATATATGTTTGCTAAGCCCCGGACTTCCACTGGGCCACCCTTTGAATGTCCTTGTGGGAATAACCTGCCACTGCCGCAGTGGATGCGGCCCCAGTCCGGAAAGAGTGCATGCTGAATAGCTGCATGTTGATTTCTAAATGAGTCAACACTCTTTTTGTCACTACCCCAAACTGGAATCGTGTCAATGGGCTATTATCCGAATGGCGGAATAAAAGGCCAGTGTTGGTTCCTCACAGTTTGAGATATGCCTCTAGGGTGGCACAAGGGCAAATGGGAGCAGGGCCAGTGCAAAACAAAGTCACTCGGGCACCCTTGCCCAGTTGGTCAGTCTTGGACCGGCAGATTGTCAACTCCAGCGCCTGGTCACCAAGTCTCACATCAGCCATCTGCAAAACTTGGCCAGCCTCACCCGTCTTTGACAGGGCCAAAAATTCAGCAAAATGGAGGCTCCATAAAATGCCACCATCGCCGCAGCATGGAATAGTACTGCCTCAAATTGGCTCGCACAGGTGAAAACCCACACGGCTGACATATCTGTGAACAATTTAGGGGAAATTGGTATGTGGTGGTTGTATGACCTACCCCGCTCTCTTGACCACCCCTCCAAGGTCTTAACGATCCTGAAATTAGCAACAGTATCGGCATGTCCCATCACTTTGGTATAGTATTTTAGGGCAGATTATTTTGACCGGATGGTTCGAGGGGATATCCGTGAGCAGTACAAGTGAACCATAAACTGCAAAATATGCTCCACAGATGTGGGCCAGTCTGGCTGTAACAGCGAGGTGCGACGGAACCCACAGAATTCTGAAACAGTTGTGGCACAGCTGCAGCTGGTTCTAGGTGCTAAAACTGCACCTATAACATGGTCTATCTCAATCTGCCAAGGTTCCATATCTCCACATCTGGGTTTATTGCGGTGTCTGGGGCAAGGGTGTGAAACCGTTGCATCTGCCGCCGGGATAAAGCATCGGCAACTTGGTTATCTACGTCTGGCACATGTTGGGTTTTGAACAGTATATTATACTCTAGTCATTTCAAAACTAATTTGCAAACCAAACACATGACCCTCGGGGATCGGGACGTCATGGTGTTGACAATATGAACAATGGCCAAATTGTCGACCCAAAATTTTACTGTGGAATTTGCCCAGGTCTTGCCCCATAAAAGCACATCCCCAACCACTGGGAATAGTTCCAAAAATGTAAGGTCTTTCATGATGCACGATGCCCTCTAATGTGCGGGCCATGTGCCTTAGCACCAATGGTCACAGTGGTATAAACTGAAACCGCAACTGCCCAAGGCATCAGTGAACACAGCAATTTGCGCCTCGGCCTTAAGTTTAGAATGCCAAAAAGAGGCACCATTGTATCGCAACAAAATTCCAGCCATGGCTGGATGTCTTCCCTCAGAGCTCGGTGACCCTGGTCCAGTGATAAGGCCAGGTAAGTCCTTTCATGATGTCACACAGGTGGTGGGCAAAGGCCCTGCCCGGTGTGACCACCTTGCAGGCAAAGTTTAAGTGACCATGCAAAACTTGCAACTCTTTCAGCATCACTTTACGTTTTGACAGCATTTCAGTCAGTTTGTCTTGTAACTGTGACAGCTTATCATGGGGAAGACGAGACTGCTGTCTCGAGGTGTCTAGCAGGACTCCTAAGAAAATGAGGGAAGTGGCTGGTCCCTCCATTTTGCCATCAGCCAAGGGGACACCTAAATCAAGGGCTAGAGCCTGGAACTGCTGCAGGAGTTCAGCACATTCAAACGATTGTGCAGGGCCACAAAAGAGGACATCATCTAAATAATGAAGCACATGGCTGGAACCAGTGCATTGGCAAAATGCCCAGTCCAAAAAAGTGCTTAAGTGCTCAAAGGCTGCACAAGAAACAGAACAGCCGAAAGGCATGGGCCTGTATACAAAATATTGGCCATTGAAGGCAAAGCCAAGCTGTTCGAAGTCCTGTGGGTGCACAGGCAATAGGCTAAAAGCAGATGCAATATCACACTTTGCCATAAGGGCATCCTTTCCGCACGATTGGACCATTCAGACTGCCTGATCAAAAGAGGAGTACTTAACAGTACACAGCTCATGTGGTATTGAATCGTTTACCGACCCACCCGTCGGGTAAGATAAATGGTGGATCAAACAGAATTCCCCTGAACCCTTCTTGGGGACCTAATCCAGTGGGGACACTTTCAGAGGGTGGCCATTCAAATGGGCCGGCCACCCGTCTTGCAGCCAGCTCCTTCCCAATACTCTGCCTGACTTATTTGGATTCAACGTTATTCGGATGGATTGTTTTTCAGGGTTCCACTGTACTGGTCTCCATAAAACCTAAGATGTAGGATCCATGAACATAGTCTGTAGTGGTTGCTGTTGTTATTTTCGTTTCATTTTTCTTTTTGCAGCTTTGGGGATAAAAGATGAAGTGTAGTTTCATCATAGGTACATAGGATCACCTTCATGAGTGCAGGTCACATTTATGAAACCTTGGCCAGTTGCTTTGACTGCAAACTCAAGTGTGATTGAACTCACTAGGAAGAAATTAAATTAATTCTATTTTTCTATAAGTTAATTTATGATTTGGTGTTTATTAGAAAACAAAAAACAAAAGCAACCCTCTTAAAACAACCCTGAACTACAAACCAGTATGAGGCTAGGTAATGAATAATTCTATCTTTTATACTGTTGTCTCACACACTGCTACAGTCTGCATAGGGAATACGAAAGCTGTGACTGTTTTGATGTATGAAATACAGGTATTTTCTCATACTGAGCAGCATCTAACTCGTGTACAAACACATAATCAGGCCCTCTAGGAAATGCTTAATTAGTGCAGTAAAGATCCATTTATTAATTGCTGGTACTCCCCCTTTCCCCCCTGAGTTGTTGCATTTTTCCCTGCACAAGAACTGCCTTGATGGTATATCTTTGTAAAATTAACTTCCCTTTTGCAGTAAATCAAGAACATTTGTCTTCTTAAAATCAAGGTGTTTCAGCAGAAGCTCAGGTGATCAATATTTCTCCACCCGAGCCTATGTGAACACTGTGCTTCTTCTGCATGATGGGAAAAGAGGAATAATGGGTGGTTTCATTGCCATTCATTGCTGTTTATTCTCAATGGCTTAAAAAAAGTTACCCTTCCAAAACCACAAGTTTTCTGAGTTTGCAGGGAAAAAAATTGCCAAGACATCATTTGAGGAGGAGTTTATTTTAAAAGAGAGAGAGAGAGAGAGAGAGAGCAAGAGAACACAGCATATGTAAGTTATGGCTACTCTATATAATTAAGTTCACACCATGGTGCTGGTGAGGCATGCAAAGTGATAGAATGGAAAGTGGCACTGAAAGGAAGTGTAACAATTTCCATTTCCTTCTTTCCTGTTTTATCAGAACAAATCAATACACTTAGTGCGCTATTCCTGCATTTAAACTACAATTATTGCCTGCTGTATTGCCAGGGAAGTTGGAGGGTGGCGGAAATACTAACCAGGGACCCAGCAGAGAAGCCTATCGGTATCAACTGGACAGAGAAGATTGTACCCAGTAGAGAAGCAAAGTTAGAAGAGTTACAATTGGAGGAAATCAAGAGCTGATTATTTTCTGTCTATGTGTTGAGGCAATTCATGATATTTTGCTGCTTGAGGCTAGGAAAGGAAATGATCTTCATCCACACATCAAGGTAAAAAAATATCTATCACCAGTCAAATTACTTTGACCGCAGAGGCTGAAAACTGCCCGAATGTGTCTACTCCTCCCTAGCAATAAAAGCATAATGGCTGGGATCCTGTTGCACAAAGATACCTTCTATCCTGCATAAAGCCGACAAAAAATGGCAGCATATCAGTCCAGCAATTATTAATAGTGATGGTAATGATGATAGTAAGTGAGAAGATACATAATGCATTCTCATTTTGAAGTGATAGTTGGGTCATTAAGCTTGGATTATAATTGCCACCTTTCAACCTGGAAAATCTAGCCATCTACTCGATCAAAAGAGAAGAATATCATGTGGTCAAATACATATTAGAAATCAGGGGGATCTGGTTACACCAGTTTATTTATTTTATTATGACACACAGAACAGTAAATCAACCCCCTAATGCTAACTTCTCACTAGCCTACTTTTGGTTTTCTGACTGGCCAGCAACAATATTGTGCATTTATATTTCTACAGTATTAGTTAATGTCTCTTAAATGCAAATTATGAAATCTTATTTTCATTAAATGTGTTTTTAATGGACAGCAAAATTAATGAAAGTTTGTTTGAATGCAGATTGCTGCCCTCACATTTAGCTACCTGTCTGTAGAAGCTCCTCTCAGACTCTTACATTTAATTAGTTTTCAACAAAGGATGTTCCAAAATAGGAACTACTGTTAGTGTATGTAGTTGCACAGTGAAAGTAGTGCAATGATTAAGATTTGAATTGCTTGCAATATTTCCCATGAAATTACTCTCATGTTCTGCATGCATTCCAGCCAAAAATAATTACTCAGATCAAAAAATTGAGTTAAAAGAGAGAGAAAACATGCATTTACTCACTATGTGCTCAGAGATCTTAATTTACTGGTTTCAGGTTTATTAGAAGAGGATGAAGATTTAGAGAAACAAGGAAAAAATGAAAAGAGTTTTCATCTATTACAGCTGTGTGGCTGGACACATAGGGAGAGAGTTCACAATGACAATACCTCCCTGAAGAACAGCCAACTGCACCCAACAAACAGGAGACAATGCTTTAGCATTAAGCAATCATATTTCATGGCCAGAAGGTGGAAGCTTTTTCCAATTGGTAAGCAAACAAAACATGCAAGCAAATTAGTCCTGGTAACAGAAGCTCCCTTTCCCCAAGGATTATATGTTAACCCTTTAATGCTGAATTGCTGGGCGTGGCTAAGATGGCCGACGAGTAACATCTTGATCCGGACGCTCGCGCTTAGCAAAGTGGTAATTAGTGTGATGGAGTGAAATGGAAAAATTTTAAAGTGGTAATTTCTGTGGATAAGACTCCTGCTTGTCTTTCTGGAAAATTTCGGGAAGTTTTGAGGTCGGATGGTCGAAGTTCAGGAGGTTTTCCTGGGCGGGTGAGGCCTGCGACAGCAGTCGCGGCTTTTCTGCCGAGGAGCCGAGAACGGGACCAGCGAGACTGCGGAGAAGCATTGGAATTGGCAAGAAACTGTCTGGCATGAAAACAATCGCATGTAAGTGCATGAAAGGACATATGGAATATTAAAGCTTAAAGTTAGCTGGGGATTTTGCTTAGAAGAGCCTGGACTCTGAAATGGGTGGAAGTAGATGAAACCAAGTGGTTGTTTCGTTAATGGCGGCGGTCCTGGAAAACGAAAGTGATCGTGTTTGGGTCTATGGTTTCTTCGCACCCCAGGAGAACCGCGGCGTGTTTTGGCGATAACAAAGTGGTTTAAAAAGTTCCTGTCTGGGCTATAAAATTGGAAGGTAGCAGTGTGTTTCCCAGCTTAAAGCGTGTGGGAAAAGTTTGCCGTTCCACAGAAGAAGAAGGGGGGTTTCAACCCCGAAGTTAAGGCAGCCGCTGGAAAATGGCGTTTTGATTTGTCCGCTTCAAGAGAAGGATTAATTGGGCTTCTTTTTGTTCCTTCACCATGTGGATTACAAATATATATATATATTTTGGAGCATATTGCTTCTCACGTCTTTTTCCTTTCCTGCTTGTATTTTGGGCTTTTTTTCCTTTCATTCCCCCCTCCCTTTTTGGCGGCTTGGATTTAAACGAGAAGTTCTGGGTGACTGTTTCCTTGGAGCCTTTACTTTTGTAGTTTGGAAGACGACCAATTGGATTGATTGCCTTGGGGAAACGGATCTGATGTGGATTATTATTTTCTTTTTCTTTTTCCTTTTCTGCTGCCTGTTGGGAGTACATTTCGGTTCCTTCTGTCTTTTTTCATGGATTACAGTATTTAACTCTTTGTTGGATTTCTTCCTACATACAAGTTTCCCTTTTGGACTTGTGGAACCAGGGGTTGCAGTGTTACAGGTTTTTTCTGATTGACTAATTTCTACAACGTTCTGCAACATTGGACTTTTATATACTGCATTATTATGGATAAAGGTACAAGAGGGAAAGCAAAGGAAGAAGAGCCAGTTGTGAAGCCTAAGAAGAAGGAAAAAGTACCAATGGAGGAAGCCCCTCAGTCTTCATCTCCGCCCACAGTGCCTTATGATCAAACCCAAATTATGGTGGAAATTGGCAAGTTGTTTCAGAAATTGGAGAAGAATGAGGAATCAAGGGTGAAAGATAGAAATGAAATGATGAAAAAGCAAGATAAGGTGGTATCATCTGTTGCAGATTTTTCAAAAAAGGTGGATTTAAGTTTGAAAAAAATAGAGGGAAATGTGAAATTGGTTCAAACTGAGGTAATTGCCATAAAAAAGGAAATAAAAGGGACTCAGGAGGTGGTGCGGGAGAATAAGCTGAAATTGGATGAACAAGAGAGAAGGATTGATGCTGTGGAAGATATGATGAGAAAGCAGAATATTATGATCCGTCAGGTGGTGGAACAGACACCGGACTTGTTAAGAGAAAGAGTGGTTCAGTGGTTAAATGGTTTGAATATGGGAAAAGAATTTGTCCAGGAAGATTTTGTAAGTATATTTCGGGTGGGCCCAAGAAGAGGGAGGGTGGTCCAAAGAAATGTGTTGGTAAAATTTGCAAATTGGGCCGATAAGCTAAGAGTAATGGCCCATTTGAAATGAGCTGGTCCTGATGCTTTGAAATTTGATGGTTCTGACGTAGAAGTTTATAATGATATCTCATTGAAAGAAAGAACGTGGAGATATAAGATGAGGCCTGTAACCAAATTGTTGATGAGTAAAAATATAAGGTATAATTGGAGATTTCCACAGCAACTGCGCTTTTTTATGACAAAAGAATGCAAGTAATTGATGAAGGGGCCAATCCATTGGAGTACTTGAGCTTGCTGGAACTGGTAAAAATAGATTCGGAAGAATGGATAAATCTCAAGAAAGAATTGATGGAATTGGGAGCTTTGGGGAGGGAGTATGAGAGGGAGGAAGCTGGTGGGGCAACAGGTGGAACACCGCAGCGAAGGGAAGAGGAGGAGGAGCTGTCGTTGATCATGGTGGAGGAGGAGACAAGTAAGGAGCAATGAGAATTAGATTATAACAATTTGAAGCATTTAATTGATATAGAAAGGTGAGTAGCGCGTAGCACCGGTAGGAAGGCACAGCTTGCATGTCCCCCCTCTCCCCTCTTTGGTTGTCAAAGGCGGCTTTTTTTGTAAGAAAGTGGGGAGAGAGATAGTGTGTGTTGTATGTAGTTTTGTGTGGTATAGGGGTAAGGGGTTGTTGGTGGCACGCCCGATGGAGAGTTTAGAGCTTAGAAAGGAGGTAGTTTATGGGAAGTATTAAAATATTATCATGGAATGTGAAGGGTACAGGTTCTGTTCTTAAGAGACGGAGACTGGAATTGGCGCTGAAGAAAGATAGACCCGATATATTGTTCTTACAGGAAATGCATCAGAAGTCAAAAGACACGAACAAACTTTTTTTGGGATGGATGCAACACTATGAGATGGCGTTTGGAACTTCAAAAGCAAGAGGGGTGGCAATCATGATTTCTAAAAAATTAGGATTTGAGATTACAAAAAGTGTTGTTGATCAAGAGGGCAGATATTTGATTGTAAGAGGAAAAATAGAGGATGAGGAAATCATGTTGGTAAATATTTATGCTCCAAACGATCATCAAGTGGAGTTCCTAGAAAAAGTTCGGAAAATAGTGGAATTAGAGAATGTTGCAAAAACTATTGTGGCGGGAGATTTTAATTTGATAAGGTCAGGGCTAGATTGTACAAACATAGCAAGAAGTGGAACTGGTTTGAAAGGGAAGGTTCTGGATAAATGGATGGATGCTATGGGTTTGAAGGATTCTTGGAGAGAGTTTAAGGGCTCTGAAAGGGCATACTCTTTTTTTCACATGTCCATGGGACCTACTCAAGAATAGATTATATTTTTCTTACGGAAAATTTGATCAAAGATATAGAAGGAATGGAAATCGGGATCATTAAGGAATCGGATCATGCCAAAGTATATTTGGAATTGAAAGTACAAAAAGATATTCGAAGAGGAAGAAGTTGGAGGTACGATCCTAACTTGTTTAAAGACCAGAAATGTAAAGAGCAGATTATGGAAGATGGAAAGAAAGTTGGCAGTGGAACGACAATAATGAGGTTAACTTCAATGTTGTATGGGATACCATGAAGTCGGTTTTTAGGGGGGAAAGCATAAAGTTGGCGAGTCTTAAATATAAAAGATGTAAAGTAGAACAGATAGAAAAAGAAAGAGAAATAAAGCAGTTACAGGAGGAGCATGCGAAAAGTAAAGATAAAAAAATTCTTACGAAATTACAAAGACTTAAAGCAGAATTAATGGGCAAGGATATTGACAAAGTTAAACGAGACTTGATTTATTTAAATAGAGAATACTTTGAATTTAGCAACAGAAGTTCAAAACTATTAGCAAGAGCAGCCAAGGCTAAAAGGGAAAAAAGAGAAATTGGGGTATTGGTTAATAAACAAGGTTTAAGGTGAAATAAGAATAGAGATAAATGTAAAATCGTCAGGGAATTTTATCAAGCATTATATGCAAAAAAGGAAGTAGATTTGGAGAGGCTCAAAAAGATATTGGAGAGACAGTTAGGGAACGGAATAAAACAAGAACATAGAGAGAAAATGGAGGAAAGGATCAATGATAAAGAGGTTAAGGAGGTAATTAGTGGGTTGAAGATGGGGAAAGCTCCGGGGGATGATGGATTATCGACAGAGTTTTACAAAGAATTCAAAGAAGTGGTGGTTCCAAAATTGGTGAAGCTATATAATTATATTTTAGATGGAGGATCAATCCCGACTTCATGGTATAACACTACAATCGTTCTACTGCCAAAGCCTGGTAAGAATCTGGAAAGAGTGGAATCGTACAGACCAACTTCTCTTATAAATCAGGATGCCAAGATCTTCACAGCAATATTGGCCAATCGTCTAAACAGTTTTATGGGGGAATACATAAATGTTGATCAAGTTGGGTTTCTAAAAGGTCGGCATATGGCGGACTTGACTAGAAGGGTATTAGATTTAATTGATAATGTTAATCAAACGAAGGAAAAGGTGGGCTTATTATCATTAGATATTTTTAAGGCATTTGATTCATTACAGTGGTCTTCAGTCAAGGAAATAGTTAAAAAATACGGGTTTGGGGATAGATTTAATAGGGTAATAGACTTATTATATCAAAAAGGGAATGCTAGGATCAGAGTAAATGAGGAGCTTACTGATGTGGTAAATCTAGAGGCTGGTACTAGGCAGGGTTGTCCATTATCTCCTATCCTGTTTATTATGGCAATGGAGATATTAGGTAAAAATATAAGGGATGATTTAAATATAGAAGGGATTATGGGTAATAAAGTGAGTATGTATGCGGATGATACATTGCTCATGGTGAAACATCCGGAGTTGGTAATGGACAGGATTAAAGATCACCTACAGGTATTTGAAGCTATAACTGGATTAATGATAAATTGGGATAAATCAGAATTGATGCTGTGTAATTTGGGGGTAGGTGAGATGGGCAGGATAGTGGAGACATTTAATATACAAATTAAAGATAAGCTGAAGTATTTGGGGATAATTATTTCAAATAAATTAGAAGAACTTAAACGATTGAACTATGACAGCTTGAGAGTAGAATTTAAGAATAAAATACAAGAGTTTCAGAAGTTGAAGCTGTCATGGTTCGGAAGGATTGCAATTTGTAAAATGATATTGCTACCAAAGATTAATTTTTTATTTGATGCACTAGCGATCCATTTGAAGGAGAAGGAAATTAATGAGTTTCAAAAGATGTTTAATTGTTTCTGTAATGGAGGTAAAAAATCTAGACTTTCAAAGAAGCTCTGGTATTTGTCTCAGAAAGAAGGGGGTCTGGGCATGCCAAATTTGTTAGCATACTATCGAGCATTTCAAATTAAGAATGTTGTGAAGATTTTGGCAAGAGAAAAGACAATTTGGGAGCAACTGGAGATGAAAGAGTATAGAAATATTGGTAATATGATTTTCTTGGGAATAAAGGACAAGTTGAAAAGGCCAAATAATACTATGATGAGAGGGCTCATGGAGGTGTGGAAAAAGGTAAAGAAAGATATGGTCCCAAATCTCTCTCCAATTTTGGAATTGACTGATATGGTGTGTTTCCCAATAAAATTAGATAAGGAAAAAAAAGGAAATATTGGATAAAAATGGGATGCTTTTACTGAAGGACTGGTTAAAAGCTTGTGATGATGATACCAAGAGAAAAAAAAACTTGAGAAGTTAAATTTGGATTGGTTTCAGAAATTAAAGGTGGATAACTGGAATAAAAAATATAAAAGAGAAGTAGGGATAGATAGAACTAAGACGGAATTTGAGGAATTGGTAATAAAGATCAGAAAAGGGGAAAGAAGCATTAAGGGTCTTGTAAGCAAGCTTTATACTATATTGAATAAGGGTAAAGATCCACAGGAAGATTTGAAACGGAAGTGGGAACAAAATTTGAATATAAAAATTGGGGAGGTTGAATGGAGAAATAAATGGAAAAAGAGGATTATGAGAACAATGTCTGTAAGAATTAAAGAACATAATTTTAAAATGTTGTGGCAATAGTACTTGACACCACTAAGACTCTATCAGATGGATAATAAAAGAGATAAGTTATGTTGGAGATGCAAAGAAACTGATGGAACATATGAACACATGTGGTGGAGTTGTAAAAAAATAAGGGATTTTTGGGGAAGAATAGAAGGGGAGTTTGGTGAAATATTGGGTAAAAATGTTAAGTTGGTGTCAGGTACCATTCTTTTAACAAATGTGGAAGGTTTGGGTTTGAATAAGGAGGAAAAAGAATTACTGGAAATTGTATTAACTACAGGTAGACAATGCATAGCTAGAAATTGGAAAAACGATGTAGATATACAGATCGGAGAGTGGTATAAAGAAATGTGGAGTTTAGCATTGAACGACAAATTGACATGGGAGATTAAAGTGAAACGAGATAATTTAAAAGAAAATAGGTTTTGGAATATATGGAAACCGTTTGTGGATCATTCTCTTATGGTAAATGATAGCCCAGGACCTGTACCATCTCAAAGATGTTTTTGGAGTTGAAGTAGAAACTAAACTCTCCGGGCATTGTATATATTCACAGGGTGATTTGTAACTATTAAAAAATTATAATAGTGGTAGCACAGAAAGCTTTTATTGTTTTGATTGTGTAATAATTTACATTGTGGTATCTAACATTGGTGGTTATATGGTAAACAATTAGTCTAAGTATTATTATGTGCTAGCTTCTATGAATGTGAGTTAACATTGTATTGATGTTGTTTTTGAGTTATTATTGTATTGTATCGTTACTGTTTTTCTTTTTTTGTATGTCTGTCAAAAAAATTTAATAAAAAATTTAAAATATAAATAAAATAAAAAAATGCTGAATTGCTCACATCCAAACAAATACATCATTCTGATGTGTTACAACCAGATGAGAATTCTAATTTGCAAATATTGCAAATTATTAATGTTCTCAATTAGAAATTGTGATAACGCCTGGATCTCTATTTACTACTAAAGGATCCAGTTTTGAGCTGTTGCACCACTGAATGAGATGGAAGGAACAACTAGAGTCATCTACTATCCCAGAGGCAGCTGATGGACCAGAGCAAGGGGTCACCTTACTTTTAAATTCAGAAGTGAGACCAGCAGCCACTTTGTAACCATGTTGTTTTGTAATTGTTTTACATACATCTGAAGTTTACAATTACAGTATTATACAGTAATTGTATTTCTTGCATTTCACTCCTTACTGATCACTCCTAACATCTTCCCTCTCCCTATCACACCTGTTTACAGGTGAGTGGCTTCTTATCCTCAAAAGCTTATGATATAATCAATTTATTAGTCTGGCCTTTCAGAGAGAAGACTTTTCATTATATTATGAAGTCTTGGTCATAATAAATGGTTCAATGTTTCTGTTGTACCTCAAAATTTAAGATTTATTTATGGTTCCTATCAGTTGCTTTAAACATAGTTTAGAAAAGAATCATATCAGTATGTCTGATGCGTATAGAGAATCCTTTGTTGGTTTTGGACAGTGTTTTAATTTCCGGAGTAAATGAAACAAAAAAACACACCCTGCTGTTCACTTTGGACTATGGAAATACCACATTTTAAACCTCTGACAATGGACTAAACACAATTATTGCTCTCAACTAGAGCAGAAGCATTGGATTGATTGTTGAACGGTAAGTCGATTTTTGTACATCCAATTCATTCAGTGGGACAACTATATTTAGGAAGTGAATGCAGGGCAACGATTCCAGGAAGAATTCTGAACTCAACTTAGATCATTCATTTTTAAAAAATGTTTGAAGTGGTAGCCATGTTAGTATCTGGAAGCATATCTGATGTTAAACAAAAGAGAATGGAAAAAAAATTTGTGGCACCTTAAAGATTAAAGATTGTATTTAAATGTGAGTTTTTGTGGACAAGTCTGATGAAGTGGCTTTGGTCCATGAAAGCTAATTTTTAAAATTATTTAAAGAGAACAGACCCCCTCATCCCTTTTCCTTTTACTAGGTCTCCTGACATTTTGTTTCAGAGATGTGAGAAGTGAGCGGACACCTAATTTTGTAGATGGTTAGGGCTTGAAAATGACATTAAAGACTGTCAGGAATTTGAACTGCAGACAGGGTAATGTTATGGAGTGGTGACTGAGGCAGTCAATCAGACTATGAAATCTGATTTTAAAGGAATCCCTTGCCACACCATTCCCACCCCCCACCCCCCAATAAAAGAGACGACACCGGCTTTGGAAAAACAAGGGACCACTTTATTTAACAATAAACAAAACTTTGCAGGTGCGTAACAGACACCGAGAGGTACGCCTGCCCAGAGAAGAGGACGGAACCTCCTGATGACCCCCTTATACCCCGCCCCCCGAGCTGGAGGGGCAGAAGGGCCCAACTATCCCCGATAAGGAGGAAAGCCCCTCCCCCTTCCAAGTCCAGGTGACCTCTCAGTGCCTGACGCCAAATGGCCGAATGCAGAGTCCACCCCAAAATCCTTTCAGTTCGGAACGAAGCAGGCAAAACCAACCCCAACTGGCCCAATATGTTGGGGTCCAAAATTCCTGCCTGGCCCGTAATAATGCAACCGGCTATCCCACTCCGAAGTTCCAGGGAGGGTGGGTGGGACTTTGGATCCCAACGCACAACTGAAACTTCCAGAAAGAATTAACATACAACTTTACAAACACGCCCCTGCCGGTCGCTCCTCCCAGCCTAGGGGGAAGGTGTGGCAAAGACCTCGCTTCCAGCAGTCACTGACACGAAGCTACCCATGTCTTGAACATCCATCACCAATAAAAGCAAGTTTAAACCTAGACAGAAGCTCGTATTGTGACACTCAGATGCTCACATGAGTTAAGAATTTCTCTCTTCCAGTCACAAGCTATCTCTAATGCCTATTTTTCACTTGCAAAAACTGGAAAAGGGAAAACAACTTGGCCTCAGAGACATATGCCATTTACACCAAAATACATCAAAATAAATGAGGCCCTTAGTTAACTGGGAATGTGCTGTATTTTCTAGCGGACGATTGAGCGATTACTCCATTTCAGGCCTCCTGGCTCCTATGGAGCCATCTGTTCTTCATACTTTGTATAAAGAGGTGAGGAAGATTCTTGCTCCAAAGCAGCTTTCAAAAATTTAGAGCCTTTAATATTTAGCATTTGGTTTCACATCTGTGAGCAAAAAGCCATAACAAAACCTCAACCCTTCCCCCAAATTATTATATTAATGAAAAATTACTTTTCTTTTGAGAAACCAGACAGAGCTAGAATAATTAATTCAGTAGCATCCAGAGAAACAGAAACAAAATATATTACAGTGGTACCTCATACAACAATTTTAATCTGTTCCACAGGGCTTGTTGTTGTACGAAACAATTGCTATACGATGCATGCATCATATAGTTATTTCCCCTATAGAATGCATCGTACAACGATTTTTTTCACTAAGTGGTTTTTCCCATTGGAAAAGTGTTCTATGTTTTTTTCCATAGGGAAAATTGTTACACGGGATGCCATTTCCCCCCCAAATCTAATTGTTATATGATTTCATTGCTATATGGGGCAATTGTTGTATGAGGTTCCACTGTATCAGGATTTATAACTATTACTCTAGTATCAATAATTTCTGCATTATGAATTTATTTAATCTGGAGCTTGTTCAGGGACAGAATATGATATTGTGCTGAGTTTTTATTTGAACAGGAAAACACCTAGCAGTTCTGATCATCTTTATAAATAATACCCATTTGGCTTTTACACACAGAGATACACTTCCTGGTAACCTATCCTAGGACTTGAACCATACTGTCTGGATTTGCAGCTGCTGCTTTAAGTACTGCAGAACTGAACTGCTGCAACTGCTAAGCCCCACCTGAGAGCCCTGGGAAGGTTCCAGACTATCATAGGCTCCACCTGGAGACCTTGAATGGCTTAGCTATATAAAAATTGGATCTTTTGGTCAGAAGTTACCTTCAGCAATGAAAGTTAGCAGAGTTACAGTTGCTTAGCTTCTGGATTGTTTGCCTGCTTTCTTCTTGCTGTCAAAGATCTTTGTCTTGTTCCTGCTCCAGAAGACTCACTGTCCTGTTTCTGTGGACTGTTGTTTTGCCTTGTCTGGATCCTTGCTTATGGAATTCTGTCCTTGCCTTGCTTCAGCTCCTGAGAATTCCCTGCTGTCTGTTTTCCCGGTTGCCTGACTTCTGGCTTGTTTGGACTATGTTTTGTCATCTGGACTAATCCTGCATCTCTGGCTTCACTTGGACTTGCACTGAGATATGGTTACTGTTCAGCTGGTGGTCCTGGTGTTCACATTATGTGCCAGCCACACATGTCCTGGACTCTGACACATAGTTACAAGTTATTTCTTCTTTGGTGACTTATAACTGTGAATAGTGCAGAAATTTAGCAGAGATGAGTTTTGTTGTTTTTCAGTTGCACAGTTGAGTCTGACCCTTTGTGACCCCATGGACCACTGCATGCCAGGCTCCTCTGCCATTTTGTAGTCTGCCCAGATGCATGCCCACTGTGTCAATGAAGCAATCTAGCCATCTCATCCTCTGCTGCCCCCTTCTCCTTTTGTCTTCAATCTTTCCTAGCATCAGGGCCTTCTCCAGTGCGTCCGCTCTTCTCATTTGATGGCCAAAATACTTGAGCTTCAGCTTCAGTATTTGTTCTTCCAAGGAGCAGTCAGGATTTATTTCCTTTAGGATTGACTGATTTCATCTCTTTGCAGTCCAGGGGACTCTCAAGAGTCTTCTTCAGCACCACAGTTCAAAGGTGTCTATTTTTCCTGCCCTCAGCCTTCCTTATGGTCCAGCTCTCACAGCCATACATTACTACTAGGAAGACCATTGGTTTAACTATACAGACTTTTGTTGGCAGGGTGATGTCTCTACTTTTTATTATGCTGTCTAGGTTTCTCATAGCTTGCCTCCCAAGAAGTAAGCGTCTTTTTATTTCATGGTTGCAGTCACCATCTGCAGTGATCTTAGACCCCAAGAAGGTGGGGTTTCCATTTCCTCCTCTTCTATTTACCAGGGAGTGATGAGGTCAGATGCCATAATCTTGGGGTTTTTTTATGTTGAGTTTCAGGCCAGCTTTTGTACTCTCTTCTTTCTCCCTCATCAAAAGGCTCTTTAGGTAATTTTCACTATCTGCCATTAGAGTAGTGTCATCTGCATATCTCAGGTTGTTGATATTTCTCCCAGCAATCTTAATCCCAGTCTGTGCTTCTTCTAGCCCTGCATTATGTACTCTGCATATAAGTTAAATAAGCAGGATGATGAGTAGATACCTTACTTATACTGTACCATGCCACAATATAAGGGTTGCCATCACTGCCACAAGTATTCCAAAAATATATCTTGAACTAGAGCATCTTGTAGCATAGACAGGTGCATTGCATTGTAATAGATTGCCACCATCATACCACTCGTGTTTTTATCTCCCTCATTTTTTTTAGCAGCATAAATACTCTCAACCATCCTCCCATGCTCTGAGATGTGGATTTTCTCAAAGGTGCGTTCACCCTTTATATAATGTTATTGCTCTTTCCTTCTGGTTTAAGTTACTTCTTCTGAATAAGTTATAGCCTTCAATTATTACATTCCAGCCATGAGTCTCAGATTTTAGTAGCACCTATTAACTATCTTTTTCCTTGTGTTAAGAATTCAAGTTTATCTTGTTTGTTTTCATGCTACATGTTTATAGAGGCATCTGAAGTCATGAGTCATTCCCCTCAGTTGTTTCCTAATTGTTTTTTCATATCCATTGGGGGTTCCTGTGTCACCATCCTAACTTCTGGTGCATTTGTTCTTCTTTTGGATATTTGGTGCCCTTGTCTTCACAAATAGTTTATTAATTGATCAATTGTGCAAATATTTAACAAAAAAGAGAACAGTTTAATTAAATCAGCATCAGACCAGCCTAGGAACCATTGCTATTAGACACAACATTCTGTCCCTTAAAAAGTAGTAGCAAAGCATGTGTATGTGCTATCATCTGCCCGTCCCACTAGAGCAGACCGGAGATGCTCTCTGACAGTCCCATCTGCCCAGTGATGCACTGAAGCAGATCCTGTCCTGTTCGGGGGAACCGGTAGCAGAAATTCCTCCAGGCCACACCCACCTGGTCAGCCATGCCCACCTCCATAGCCCATTGTGTTTGCCCCACCCACAGATTTGGCCCCGCCCACAGATTTGGCCCCACCCACAGAGGTGGTAGCAATTTTTTTTGGAGTGCATTACTGGGCTCGCCTCTCTTGCACAAAAAGGAGGGCCTTCTCTGTGTCTACTCTGGCCCTGTGGAACCTCCTGCCAACTGAACTTCATCTCCAGGCAGAGCTTTTATCCTTCTGCAAGAGCCTTAAGACCTGGCTTATGCAGCAGGTCTGTGGGGCGGCTGGGGAGATAGCCATCCTGGGCTGGCTTGTTTAAGTATCGCCTGGGCTGTCAGCTTTTGAAAAATCTAGCGATGCTGCATTGGAGGGCATTTTAAATTTTTTTAAAAAATTTTTTTAATTTTAAAACAAATTTAATTTTTAATGTTTTTAAAGGCTATTGTAGAGTTTTTATTTGTTTTATGTGTGAGCTACCCAGAGTTGCCTTGGCAAGGGGGCGGTGGTAGAAATGTGATTAAATAAATAAATAATTTCAACAACTCTAATGTCACAAGGGCATAATCTCTGATAGCAGGAAATGACATGCAGTCACTTTCCCATCATTGCAGAGGGCATGGCATTAACCTTTGCTAGAAAGAAGACTCCCAGACTTGGGCATTGACAATTTGCTCAAGTAGAGACCCACATGGATTTCTAGGTGGGATGTCTAGATGTGCTGCAGGGGAGCATGATCTAATGGAAGTTGCTAGCAAAATGTCTCGTCAGATTTTTGGATACATACACAATTGTGCCTGCATAGCTTTTCTCTGCAGAAGCCCCATTCTCTACAATACAATCTCCCTTCCCTGCAGTAGTGACATAGAAAATACTTGTTTTGGGTATTTTGCCAAGAAAATAGGCACTAGCCATAGGTACACTTCCAGAAGCAAGATACAACAACAACAAAAATCCATGCAATTCATCTGGGCCAGGTGCACTCCAGTTTTTCATAGCCTTTGTTTGCCTCTTAATCATTTCAGTCATTATTATGATATCATGCATAGGTTTTCCTGGGGCTTCTTTGCAGGTGACTTTAATCCATGAGGCATTTTTACCATGCTCAGTTGGGCTTTCCCAATTTTCTTTCCAAAATTTTAAAGGATCATCTTTAGAGGGACCTAGTTTATTTCAAACTAAATTTACTTCTAGCGGTTTGTAAAATAGTTATTGATTGTTTCAAAATTGAGTGTTTCCCCTATATTGCTTTAGGCATTCCTTATACCATTCAGTTTTCTTTGCTATAGCTGTTACTTGTTTTACTTCTTCCATAATTTCAACAACTGTTTTCCTTTCTAAATCATATATTTTGCATAAATCTGGTTTTTGCTTTTCATTTTTAAGTTTTTAAATTGAAAAGTACTTTTCCAAGTACTGTATTTGAAATTGCTAATGCCCACTCTTAATTTGTTTATTTTCTTTTCCAGTCAAATTTTTAATTTTTGAGTGCTAGGAATTTTCTGAGGGTTTTGGCAACTTTTAACCAACCATGGTTATTATGAAAATGATCAAGTCTTATGGGACCTTTGGATCCAAATTGAGAGATATCTTGAATATGCACTACAGTGGTCCCTATAGTCATCAGGCGCTGGGAAATAATGCCGAGGAATTTCATAAAATATTATAACCAATTGTGAATCTCAGATAGGCAGAAAATGGTGATACTGTATTAGAAAAAGTAGTTTGAGACCCGAGAACTGTATGACAGAGTGAGCTCCCAAGAAATAGGTAATGCTTTAGTGGGAAAGTAACAATGTTCTGTGTGTCCAGTCATGCCTGCCACATCACCATGGAAATGTTTGTAGATGCAGACAGCACTGGCTTTTTGACTGTAAATGGAGATGAGCACCGCTCCCTAGAGTCAGATACAACTGGCTTTTGAGCAAGGGAAACCTTTACATTTAATAGTAAAGTAAGTTTTTCTGAACAGAAAGCAAGCAAGAGCTGCATAGATTATTATTATTGTCATTATCCACTGGACCTTCATGTTTAAACTCCTATGCACAATTATTTGATCAGCTAAAACAAGTTAGCTCATTTATAATTCCATTGTAAAACTGATCTGTCTTTATATAATTATCAATTTAATTATATTTTGATATTTACAGTGCATTTTTAATGTACTGTATTACATTGTAAAACACCTTTAATCTCAATCTGAGAAAAGAACAGCGCAGAAGAATAGATGCCTTTGAAATGTGGTGCTGGTGGAGAGTCTTGAGAGTACCCTGGAGAGCAAGGAGAATGAATAGGTCGATCTTAAAAGAAATCAACCCTGACTGCTCCTTGAATGGTCAAATAATGAAGATGAAGCTAAAGTACTTTGGACGTAAACTGATAAGAGAGGATTCACTTGAGAAGGCCTTGATGCTGGGAAAGGCTGAGAGCAAAAGAAGAAATTGAGATGGCTAGATGGTATTGTTGATGCAATGGGCACAGAGTTGGGTGGGTTGAGAAGGATGGTGGAGGATAGGGGTGCCTGGAGTGCAATGGTCCATGGGGTGGCAAAGGGTTGGGATTGATTGTGCGTCTGAACAATAACAAAAAAAAATACAATCTGAATGTGCACCTGGTCATTCAGCAATTTTAAGATTTCTTGACTGGATCACTGACATTTCTTCAAAGATTAGAGATTTTGTTTAATTGATTGTAAAGGAAAGCATTTCTTTTGCACAGAGGAATCATAATGAGTCTTTACTGACTTGGAATTCTTTGCAAGAAATCTAATAGTAAGTCACAACTAGAGTGCAGTATTCTCGTTTGAATCAGTGGAGATTTTATTAGTAATCTCCATTGTAAGTCCCACTGATTTAGTGGACCTGCTCTATTTGTGACTTACTATTAGCTTTCAAACTCTCTGAGCTCGAAAAGTAGTTTGAGACCCGAGAACTGTATGACAGAGTGAGCTCCCAAGAAATAGGTAATGCTTTAGTGGGAAAGTAACAATGTTCTGTGTGTCCAGTCATGCCTGCCACATCACCATGGAAATGTTTGTAGATGCAGACAGCACTGGCTTTTTGACTGTAAATGGAGATGAGCACCGCTCCCTAGAGTCAGATACAACTGGCTTTTGAGCAAGGGAAACCTTTACATTTAATAGTAAAGTAAGTTTTTCTGAACAGAAAGCAAGCAAGAGCTGCATAGATTATTATTATTGTCATTATCCACTGGACCTTCATGTTTAAACTCCTATGCACAATTATTTGATCAGCTAAAACAAGTTAGCTCATTTATAATTCCATTGTAAAACTGATCTGTCTTTATATAATTATCAATTTAATTATATTTTGATATTTACAGTGCATTTTTAATGTACTGTATTACATTGTAAAACACCTTTAATCTCAATCTGAGAAAAGAACAGCGCAGAAGAATAGATGCCTTTGAAATGTGGTGCTGGTGGAGAGTCTTGAGAGTACCCTGGAGAGCAAGGAGAATGAATAGGTCGATCTTAAAAGAAATCAACCCTGACTGCTCCTTGAATGGTCAAATAATGAAGATGAAGCTAAAGTACTTTGGACGTAAACTGATAAGAGAGGATTCACTTGAGAAGGCCTTGATGCTGGGAAAGGCTGAGAGCAAAAGAAGAAATTGAGATGGCTAGATGGTATTGTTGATGCAATGGGCACAGAGTTGGGTGGGTTGAGAAGGATGGTGGAGGATAGGGGTGCCTGGAGTGCAATGGTCCATGGGGTGGCAAAGGGTTGGGATTGATTGTGCGTCTGAACAATAACAAAAAAAAAATACAATCTGAATGTGCACCTGGTCATTCAGCAATTTTAAGATTTCTTGACTGGATCACTGACATTTCTTCAAAGATTAGAGATTTTGTTTAATTGATTGTAAAGGAAAGCATTTCTTTTGCACAGAGGAATCATAATGAGTCTTTACTGACTTGGAATTCTTTGCAAGAAATCTAATAGTAAGTCACAACTAGAGTGCAGTATTCTCGTTTGAATCAGTGGAGATTTTATTAGTAATCTCCATTGTAAGTCCCACTGATTTAGTGGACCTGCTCTATTTGTGACTTACTATTAGCTTTCAAACTCTCTGAGCTCGATTATTTCCCCTTATTTTCTCCTCCACTCAAATATATACTTTCTTATTAGCAAATCAATCACACTTATATACCGCCCCATAGCACTTGGTGTACTCCTTGGGCGGCTCACAAGTTAATTAGCATTTTGCCACCAACATGCTGGGTACTTATTTTACCAAGCTCGGAAGGATGGAAAGCTGAGTCAAACCTGAACCCTGGTTAGGATCAAACTCATAACCTTTTGGTTGAAGGGCAGTAGTTTAACCACTGCACCACCAGGGCTCCTTCGGATGTTATATTCCAATATTAAAATAACCCAGACCACTAAATCCAAAAATAATGCTGGGCAATAGCTTTCCTGAAAGTAGATGCATGCAGAGACATGGCAATTCATATATCAGAGGAGCTGGACCTTACATTTAGTTGATGCAGTAAGCATAATATGTCATCTGGAACCAAATTAAGTATATTATCATGTGTTTGAGGGAAATGAAATCTTCATGTAAAGCAGTCCTTCTTGAGTGACAGTGGATCTCCTGACTAAGTGGGAGCTATATTTTTCAACAGAGGGCCCTGAGGAAAGCTAGTGTTCTCTCTCTCTCTCTCCAGGCTTCCTTTCAGGACAAGGTAGGGAAAGACAATTCATCCCATATTGCCTGAAATGAAACCAGATAATTCAAATTGATGCAACCAGCCTGCAATCTCTTTCTTTGTACATAATTTTTAGTGAAGCATTGACAATGCAACACCTGGTCAGGATAAATTTTGAGACAGTTCTGTTTCTTCTTTAATGCCCTCAAGTTCTTCAATTCGCAATCCAATGATGAGTCCTGCTGGGATAAAAAGCTACTTTCAATATTATAATAATCTGGATAATGTTATCATCCAGTCTTGTTTTTGAATTTTCCCACAAAGACTATGCAATTCCCCCCCTCCCCTCACACACATTTTCTGTCTCACAATATCATTAAACTGCTGCATGGTTACAAAGCAATCATCTCTGGTCCTAAGACTTTGGTGAGATTTTTGTTGTGTGTTTGGGATTTCGTGCAAGAAAATCCACAGCAGTTTCCTCCCCCCCCCTTTAATCTGAGTTAAAGAGAGAAATAGTGTTTTGAAACTGCTCCAGCCGCTGAAAGACCAGATGTATCGGTAGGGTCACCCTGACTGATGGTAGCCTATCAGTAATTCTTTTCTTGGTGGGAATTCATGCAAAGGAGGCAGTTACCAATAGAAAATATCCTCCTTCTTCCAAAGAACTACTTTACCATTATTGCATCTCTGGTTATTGTCATAATGTTCCCTAGCACCATTTAACTTTTGAGATAAATTATTGAAAGCAGAAAAATGGGGTCACTTATAGGTTGGGAGCTCATTTATTGCATCTAATATGATATACGACATATTCCCCAAAGGCTGTGACAATATCTCTTTATCTCGTTGGGGTTCTTCACTTAAGTGCTTGTGGTGCCTGATTCAATTAGTAATTAGCATAATAGCCGTGCAATTTGAGGACTGAGAGCTCTGATTGTGACTTATTTTTACAGATGACCACTTCTCTCAAAATGGAGCCCTTTGTCCTAAAGGACTTTAACGGTATTTTCAGACTGTGATGCAGTCCAGTGTATTTCATAGACGGGCATTGAGTGGAATGCCAAGATTTCAAGCAGGGGGTAATGGCAGAAAATAGCTTCTAGTCTGAACAACAAATACAGCTTGGTAAAGTCCATATGCTTGGCATGGTTTTACTGAGGCTTTAAACTGTGAAATGCAGCACTATTCTACTGAGCTGGCAGAGGCACCCTAAACCCTTGACATGAATAAAAAATGCAATCATTTATTTTAGTGTCAGCACCACCAGAGATGGACTTTGTCAGCATTAATATGGCTCAGTTCTAACTCTGAAACCAAGTTACACAAGAAATAATGAGATTGGAAGTGAGGACATGGGTCCTCTGAAAACATTTTCCAGGGCACCACTTGATACCCTTTGTAACTGGAGATGACTTTCCGTGGGTTTGAAGTTATATTCTGTCCTTTAACTGGGGACACTAAAATCCAAAGACAAGCCTACTAGTTTAGCTTCAAGTCATTTTTACCTAGCCTTCCAAAAGCTGAAGTATTTTCAATAACAGCTTTGCTTAGCCTGGGAACGTTAATCTATCTGTAAACACAGCTTGTAGGAAGTGTTATGCCTTGTTTAAAGAGAAAATGGGACTTTAAAAATGAAATTGATGCTTCGTTTGCTGGAGAACTGCCAAATTCAGGAGACCAAATTTGCAGCAATGGCATTATACACTTCCTTGCACAGTTAAGGAGAAACGGTGCCCAAAACCATGAACGCTGATCACTCTCGATCATTTTTTCCATCCAACTAGTCACAGGTTTACAGAATCTCATGCAGAGGTCCTTCATTTTATTTATTTATTTATTTATTTTTCACGCTTATATACCGCCCACTGAGGTACAACCCAACTCAGGGCGGTTTACATAGCAGACAGTAAATACATAAAAGACACATGATAAAACAAAGTTAAAAGTTTAAAAACCCACCCTTAAAAGGTGCGCACGAACCGAAGGGACCTTGGGGGAAGGCACACTTCTCTATACCAACCACCCAACGGTACCCCCATCCCCACCTGCACCCCAAACTTGGCCCACCAGCCAGGCCTTTAGTTACTTCCTAAAGGGCAACAACTCCATCTGGAGACGCAGTTCCACAGGCAGGAGGTTCCAAAGGGCCGGTGCGGACACGGAGAAGGCCCTCCTCCTTGTGCCAGAGAGGCCAGCCCCCCTGGCTGATGGCACAATTAGAGAGCCCCTCTGGTCCGCTCTGGTTGGACGGACAGACGTTCTTAGGGTGATGCGGTCTCTAAGATACCCTGGCCCACTACCATGTAGGGCTTTAAAGGTCAAAACCAGCACCTTGAATTGCACCCGGAGACAAACTGGTAACCAGTGCAGCCCCCGAAGCAGTGGTGAGGCATGGGCATAACGTCCACACCCCATCACCACCCGGGCTGCGGCATTCTGGACCGGCTGCAGCCTCCAAATGGTCATCAAGGGCAGCCCCATGTAGAGCGCATTACAGTAGTCTAGTCTGGAGGTCACCAGAGCGTGAGTGACCATGAGCAAAGAGTCACGGTCCAGGAGCGTGCGCAACTGGCGAATCACCCAAAGTTGGGCGAAGGCCCTCCTGGCCACAGCCGCCACCTGTTCTTCTAGCAGCAGCCGCGAATCCAGGAGGACCCCCAAGTTGCGCACCGGGTTGGTCTGGGGCAAAACAGCCCCATCCAAAACCAAAGATGGTAGGTCCCGGGATAACGCAGGACCCCCTATCCATAGCCACTCAGTCTTGCTAGGATTCAGCTGTAGCCCATTTGCCCCCATCCAGACCCCAACAGCCTCCAGACAGCTGGAAAGGACTTTAACTGTATCACTGGGGTCCCCACGGGCCAAGATGTACAACTGTGTGTCATCCGCGTACTGGTGGTACCGCACCCCATGGGAACGGATGATCTCACCCAGCGGCTTCATGTAGATGTTAAATAGGAGAGGAGAGAGTACCGAGCCCTGAGGCACCCCATATTTTAGGGACCTAGGACTGGACTTCTCACTCTCCAACCATACAGACTGGGTCCGGCCCCTCAGAAATGAGGAAAACCAGGACCACACCGTGCCCTGGATCCCTAATCCTCGGAGCCGTTCCAGAAGGATACCATGGTCAATGGTATCGAAGGCCGCTGAGAGGTCAAGAAGAGCAAGGACGGACGGATGACCGCCATCCTGCTCTCACCAGAGATCATCCATCAGCGCGACCAATGCAGTCTCAGTACCATATCCAGGTCTGAATCCTGACTGGAATGGGTCCAGATATTCCGCTTCATCCAGTACCCCCTGCAGCTGATGTGCCACTGCCTTCTCCAGAACCTTCCCCCAAAAAGGAAGGTTGGAGACAGGTCTGTAGTTGGTTAGGATTGCTGGATCAAGGGATGGCTTCTTCAGGAGGGGGCGCACAAGAGCATGTTTCAGCAGTGCAGGAAACATCCCCTCTCGAAAAGACAATTATAGCCCCGACCCACCATCTTAGAGGCTTTTACCAGCCAGGCGGGACAGGGATCCAATGGACAATTAGTGGCATGGACCGCTGCAAGGAGCCTGTCCACTTCATCTGGGGCAACTGGATCATGCCATCCTTTTAACTAGATCTATAACAATCATGACAAACAAAGAAGTGAAGATGGTTTAAAGGTTGCCCTTGTTTGAAAGCCAGTTGTATTTATTTATTTATTAGATTTGTACCCCGCCTTACTTGCACAAGTGCGACTCAAGGCGGCTTCCAACAAAAATAAATCCAATATACAAACATGATATAAAGTAAACAAAAATACATAAATTATACAACTGTATCCAACTCTAGGGTTCAGTGCTCATCTCTGTTTATAGCCAAAGAGCCAGCACTGTCTGTATCTGCAGATGTTTCTGTGGACATGTGGCAGGCATGATTAGACACCAGAGTGCATGGAATGCTGTTTACCTTCCCATCGAAGTGGTATCTACTTATCTACTTCCAAAGTCTTTCTTTTGAACTGCTAGGTTGGCAGGAGTTAGGACAGAGAGGGAACTCACTCCATCATGCAGCACTCAGGCCTTAACCTGCTCACCTGCTGACCTTCCAGTCATCATGTTCAGTATCTTAACTCCTAAGCTTCTATCAAAAGATGAGCAGGATAAGATGGGGTTTTATATTTCTTCCTCTGCATTGCATCTGGCATGCATGTCTGTTTCTAAATCTGTTGTTTTTCTTTCTTCTTGATTTCCATTAAGTTGTGGTAGAGTGACTTTGTGTCCCGTGAGCTACTTTATAGAATTTGAGTACAGGGGACAACATGTTTTTTTTTAAAAGCACGGATTCAGTTGAAAGGGTCAGTATAATCCACTGCAGACATAGCATCAGAATTTGAAGTTGTGACATAATTCACAAAAGCTCACCCTGAAATATATGTGTTCATATTAAAAGTGCCCCAAGGCCTTTGTTTTGGATGAACACAGCTACCTGATTAATCCTGCAGTTTTTGAACACTTCTGCATTGAAGAAGCTTTTTACAATTTTCCCTTCAACAAACTACGGATCACAATACATGGCGATCCTTCTAAAATTTCTCTGAGGGAAGGCATACCAGCCTGCTGCTAAGTGACTAATAAATTTGATTCATCCTCACTCCTTGCTGGGTCCTGCTACTTCTTACCAATGTTTGACATTTTACATTTTAATTAAGAATGCCCTCCAAGCAGAAAAACACTATGAAAATGACAGGTTTTCATCCTAGATATCAACAAAAGGGATGTTCACCTACTAGCTACTGGTGTTTGTATGTATGAGGCACACTATTTACATCCTATGCAATTATCCTTGAACTTTCCATAACAAGGAAGGGGAAAGGGGGAACAAACACACATCTTCACAGTGCAATTTGATCCATGTCTACTGGGGATGTGTGTGAATCAAGGGGGGTTGTGGTGTTAGTAGTGGGAGGGCTTATTTCGAATTGGCAGGGCGATCTCCAGTTTGAGCCTCTTTTTGCACAGAAATAAGTCACATTGAGCTCAGTGGGACTTACTGCCAGGTACCTGGTCATAGGATTAATAATAATTTAATGCCAGAAATTATTCTGGGTTGAAAGGATTTTTGCGGGAGAAACTCCACTCAGGGGATGCCCGAATGAGGCTCCTTTCACGTCCCCATGAGATGGAACAGAGACAGGTGCTCAATTCATCATGCGGTACCCAGGTCTCGAACTGCCAACTTGCCGGCCTTCCAACTAACATAGGATTACAGCTTTAGCTTTTTAAATGTAATTTCAACATACAGTATAATGTTCTACTTTTAGCTTGAGAAGAAATGCAGCAGAATGCAAGAAATGTGTATTAGAAAGTCACTTCTACTACACTTTGGTTAATATTCAGGCAGTGAGGGAGTGTGAAAAATCAGAAACTGGCAACTTTGTGTTGCTGACAGGGCCGTACCCAGGATTCTAGATGTGGGTGGGCAAATATTTTTCAGGATGGACATAGTCCTCAAGGTTATCAGGTTAGTTAACTATCGCCTGACACTCGGCATTTTGTTGCTGGCAGTATTACCATAGCATAGCAGTATTACCATAGCAGTATTACCATAGCAGGATAACCTGGCCAGACCCAGACCTATAGATCAGTTTATGGGAAAGTAATTTCTTTTGCTGGAACTCAGAAAAGTTACTTTTTTTATACAGCAACATCCAATGGCTAAACATTTTACTCCAAAGGTTGGCCTTTTTATTGACATATTTGCCTTCATGTGCCTCTTTCCAATGGCAGAAAACCATGTAGCCGCCTCCTCACTTTAAAACGTTTTGTGTTTTTAAAGGAAAATATTACAAACAGTAACTTAGAAGAGAATGAAAGGTCATGAATAAATAATGAAATCACACAAGCATAAAGGGAAAATAGAGTAGAATATAAATGGAGTTATAAACTCGGTTACACTGTTAAAAAAGAGTATAAAATGTAGATGACTAAACTAATATGTGTGCAAAGAAATAGCAATATGCACTGAATTAAAATCTGATGCTCAATAAGTCTAAATTGCTTTTAGTACTCAGAATGTTTCATTTAAACGCCTAGGAGACATTCAGGTATGCGTATAGATTTAAAAGCAGGAATCCATTGTTTTTATGGATTTCTGGGGGCCAAACCTTCTCAGCTCCTTTGTTTCCTATTTCTTATATCTCACATACTAAAATAAATTTATAATGCTGATCACACATGCATGTGTACACAAACAGGTTTATGCTTAAAATATTTATTATTTGGTATTTTTTAAAAAAGTTTTTTTGGAAATTTAATTGATACAAATGGGCCTACTCTAACTGTGACTTACTTTACTTTAATATAGTACATTACTGCTAGGCCATTTGAATTGATGGAAATTATGGAGCAGTTGACTCGCTAAATCCCATGGATTCAAAGGGCTTACTCTAGTGTAATTTAATACACTAAGCAACAGGATTTTAACCACTATACCCCCAATTCTACTTTTCAAAGGAGTGTGTCTGCTGGGGAGGGGGAGTCAGCTTACAGGAAGGAGGTTGAGATGCTGACGGAGTGGTGTAGGGAAAACAATTTATTCCTCAATGTAAAAAAGACAAAAGAGATCATTGTGGACTTTAGAAAATGCAAATTGAACATCCAGCCACTTATTATTGAAGGGATTTGTGTGGAACAGGTCTCGGTGTTTCGATTTCTGGGAATGGAGCTGAGGGATGATCTAACATGGGGAGCAAACACCAAAGATCTGATGAAGAGAGCACAACAGAGGTTATATTTCTTGAGAATCCTCAGGAAGAACAATCTTTCAAAGGACCTGCATGTTGGCATTCTACCACTGTACCATAGAGAGTGTGTTAACCTATGGTCTGTGTGTATGGTTTGGGAGTTGTACAGCTAGGGAAAGAACAATGCTGTCCAGGGTCGTAAAGACTGCGGAGGGGATAATCGGGTGTACTCTTCCCACTATAGATCAAATCTATGCCGCCAAGTGTTATAAGAAAGCTTCTGCCTTCTAGAAGAAGGTATAGGGTCATAAAGACCAGGACCAGCCGCTTGAGAAATAGTTTCTATCCAAAAGCAATTCTGGCTTTGAATGCAGTGCAATGCAGTCTATGAGGGAGCTTCTGTATATAGTTTTTAGAGTTTTTAAGTTTTAGAGCTTTTTAGGGGTTAAATGTGTATATGTGGGTGGGAGTATGTTGATAATTTTGTATAGTTGTATTTTGTTTAGGTTTTGTTGGGTTGATAAGTGGTCCCCCCCAATCTCGTTGTTCTGTGCAGGACAATGACAATAAAGATCTATCTATCTATCTACTTAAAAGATGGCATAGGGCAACCATTTGTCTGAACCATTGTCTGGTTGAAGTCCAATTAAACTTGTCCAGGTTAGAGAATTTAAGAAAGCAAAGTCAGGGGCCTAAAGGTTGTTCATCCACAGCACTTGTTCTGGACCAATGAATATGCACACAACACCACCTGATCACACTCTTCCCTCACTGTGGTGAGATGTGCTGAGTTTTTATTTCAGTTTGAGGAATTATTGTCAAATTTGCACCCATATAAACAATTTAGTACCTGTAAACTTCATGAAGATCTGTGTCCTGTGATGCATTCTCTGTCTATCTTTGACTGTCTTTCCTGGATATGACATTCAGTTCAGCTTTCCCTTCTGAGTGCTTGCCCCATACCATCATACCATGGATACCTTGGAGTTGTTATTCAGCGAGGAGTCCGCACATTGGTAAATGTCAGTGGTGGGCACCAATTTTTTTTGCTACCACACTGTGGGCGTGGTATGGTGGGTGTGGCCAGGGGAAAGTCCTGCATTGCACCCAAATTAGGGCTACTTTATTTCAAAACTTGGATGGGCGGGACCAGCCAGAATTTCTGCTACTGCTTCTGGCGAACTGGTGCAAACCTGCTGATACCCACCATTGGTAGATGTCTGTTAGGTTGTAAGTACTTAATCTATTGGGCAGTATAATATACCTTGTTCATTTCACTTTAAGAACACTGAATGTATGCCGCAACAGCTTGACTGCATTAGCTCGTTAGCTCTTGTACATTGTGTATAAAAGTAAGGCATTAGCCACTCTTTGGAAGATGTCACATTTGAAGGACATCGCTCTAGATGTCGGCACAGAAGGGAGCAGTCTGTTGTTGGGCTGTCTGTATGTCCAACTGCTCGAAGGCTGCTGGCACTTACACTGGAAAGCTGCCAGTGAATACGCTGAAGGACCATCAGAGATCTACACACTTAAGACTACTAACAAAAGCCTGTAATCGGATATGTTGCTTCACAAGCTTACAAACTGTTATCTTTGCTTTACTTGCCTATTGGACTTTTGCATATTTGAACTGTAATTATCTGATGCCAAACTGACCATTACCAAAGGTGAAGTTATCCTATTTGCTTCTTGTGACTTTGCTGTAAATACCTTTTGAACCTTGAACTTTATTTTGCACATTCTGTAAACAACTGCTTGCACCAGAACTTATCTGCCTTGTTTTGCCTACTGTCTTTGTCAGTGTGTATTCAGGTTCCTGTGGCTGCCTTCTACCTGAAGGTTGCTCTGGAAAATACTTATTTGTAGTAAAACATGGGTAAAACATGAATTTCCTATTAACAACGTCTTCGCAACGACATTCTGCACATGCAAATGGACTTGAGAAATCAAATCCATCTGCATGAGGTTTTTTTTTTTTAATCATTTGGATATCACATCTCCTGCTGGCTAGCTGGACCATGATGTGTCCCCTCTGCTTTCACCTTGCCCAAGGGGTCCGACAGAGGACACTCCTAATGAGTTTTAGTCCTGACCTAACATCATTGACAAGAGATGAGCAACACTGCTTAGTTAGACTGCTCAAGCCCAGTGCCCCAACAAGGCTATCACTTAGCGGGGGGATACTATCATAACTTTGATAAAATAAAGTGGCAAAACATTTTTTGCAGTGCTATTTTTTCACATGGGTAAAACATGGGTTTCCTGTTAATAATCACATCTGCAAAAAGCCCCAAATTACAGAAATATAACTAATCAGGAAATTATTCTTCCGGACTGCTGGTTTCTAATTTGCTTATACAGTACACAAAAGTCCCCAGCCCCAATCCCAAAATTCAGTTCAATTATGCAAGCCCTTACTCATGTTACTTAAAATGTTACTATCTGAGAGATTTTTAACCACATGATTCTACTAAAATGTATAAATTGGCCCAAATACTCTGTACATTGACTGCATATATCTCAGGCTAGACATTTGCTCAAAGGATGTATGTTTGTGCCGTCGGATGGAGGGGAAAGAATATATGTTTATCAGACCAAAATGGAAAAGTAGGGAGTGTGCTGGATGCTTGGGTATAAGCTATAGTCCCTAGTCTAATGGGTAATAGAGTCATTAATTCTACTGATTAACTTGGCCTTGGGGTTCATGAAAATGACATCTACCTCTCTTCCTGCCTTTCCTGCCTCTCTCACGCCCAATTCAAACTGTGGAAGAAGGGAGTATTAAAAAAACAACAACAAACCCCAGCTAATTAGAGAGAAAGTGGGGGGAGAGAAGCAGAGAGAGGTGTTGAGCATTAATGAGCCTTGTTTGGGGAGAGGATGTGACAAGCTCTTCAAAAGCATTATTGTCAAATGTGTCACTGTTTCATAGATGGCTAGAGCTACCTTTTGAGCTTCATGCTGATAGTTAATGATTTGAAACTATAAAAAGATTGAAAAGGTAAAAAGGAAAAATGTCAGCCTCGACTGGATTTTAATGAGAGGTTTTTCTTCCCTCCTCCCAAAATGGTATCGGAAATTACTACTAGCAAAAGTTCACTTTTTCTTCTTTCTGCTCCCCCTCCTCCCTGCATACATCTTCCTTCTCTCCTATAAATGATTACAAAGGAACAATCGGGGGAAAGAAATAAAGCTCCATCTTGTCTTAACTGCTGGAACAAAGCCTTGAACACCATTGGCTTTACTTTTTGTGAGAAGATTGGTGGTAAGCAAGAGCCAGGAATGGCGCGAGGCTATGTATGGCAAAAATAAGGAGAGATTGATGGGAACGATGGCAATAGCTCTTGTTTGTTGTTTTGGGACGTGCTGAGCAGAAGCCATCTTCACACTGGGAAATATCACAAAGAAATCTAAAGTGATTACCCAGGTTCATTTGTCAGTATCACTACTCAAGCTATTGATGTGTGCAGCAGGGAGATGACAAGGCATTTATTGCTGATGGTTGGTTATTAGTCGCATTATAGGAAACATTAACACAGTCTATGATACATAGACTGGGGAGACAATCACTTTCTGGGCACAACACTCAGCAGGATGTCCTTTTCATTAAATGTAGTTGCTACCAATTTAATTTAAAATGAAAAAGTAAAATAAAGAAATAAATAAGTATAATAGGAAAGAAACTTCCATGAAACAAAACTCTGTAACCCTGGACTTATCCTAAGGGTGATCAGTAGGTTCCCTCTGTCAAGACATTTCAGAAAACAAAACACATTACATATACAGAAGGCGCCAAGAATAAATACACATTTTAAGAGATGTTATCTATGTCTTCCTTTTCAAAGCTCAATTGAGTTACAGTAGCAATGTGTCGCGTGACGTTCATTCAAAAGAATTATTGCTAACATCACCCTGCAACAGGCAGGACAGTCAAATATATATACAGTATATCTGGCTGTAAATAATTTGGCGGCTGCTTTTATAACAATTTATGCTGCATGTCAATTTCCTTCTTGCTACAGAATTGTACTCCAGTGGTGGAGCTGCAGAGGCAGGAATTTATACTAAACCCAACATCATGCTGGTGAAAATCCATGACAGCAATGGAACTTTTCAGCCTCCCCTTCTTCTGGCTTTCATATCTCCTTCCTCCTCCTCTCCTCTGAGTCTTCTATGCTGCTTGAACATCTATTCCAGGTGGGTTTTGAGGGTGTGTAGGGCAAAGGCAGCTGGCAAGGAGAACATTTCTCACATTTCTGGTGACAGATGGAGCTGCACCCACAGAATGATCAGTTGTAACTTGATGAATTCCACCGTTGTCAAAAGTTTCAATGTTTTCCTCAAGACTCCCCCACCACAATTTTGGAATGGCAGATCATCATCACACCTTGAATGCTACCACCCCCACCACCGTGAGAGTGATTAGCATTACTCTAGCATAGGGGTTCCCAACCTTTTTATGCCCCCAGACAGCTGAGCCGGCTGGACCATGCCCCCCAGAAGCAGAAGGGGGCATATTTACGGCTGTCATAAATGTGCCCACTTCCGCATTTACGACAGTTGTGGGTGCGTTTACGTATGCATGGGCATGCTTTATGGCTGATGTAAATGTGGCCACTTCCACTTCCAGGTGCGGCAGCGGTGGCATGGGCCACATGAAATGGTGCTGCAGGCTAGGTTGGCCCATGGGCCATAGGTTGGGAACCCCTGCTCTAGCAAAAGACAAATGTTTGAATCCTGTGGGATGCTTATGTTGTTCAAGCTCGATTAAAAAAATCTCACTCCTTGTTTAAGCTTGCCCAAGGACACATCTGGCATTTCCTTGGGCAAGAGGTCCTCCAGTATGTCAGCCATAGCTGTCCTTCTCAAAAGCTGACACAACCATCAATTGTTTGGGGGGGGGGTGTACAGGTTACTCACAAGCTTTAGAAGTGCAAGAACAGCTCAGTGTTATTATGGATGCCGCTGGAGCCTCTGCAGCAACTGAAACCAATGTACATATGCTGGCAAGCCTTTCAGTTTCCAGTATTCTAGATCACTTGGTTGGAGCACATACTAAAAAAGAGAGAAATTCAATTCTTTTGTTAGAATCTTCATCCTTCCCATAAATCTCACTTTTGCCAACACTCTTTTGTCTTATGCTTCCCTAGATCTTGGATCCCTGAAACCAATATTTAAAAATCATTTTAGGGAGAAACACTCTGGGAATCTGACTTACTTACTGGTATGTATGCCTTGCTGCAATATATATGCTAGCTGGGAGTCTCTTGGTAACAGACAAGGGTGAATATACACAATGAATTTCTATCCTTGTCTAGTGCAGTGGATAAATTCATTACTATTCTTTTTACTGAGGAGTCTCTCATAAGTTTTCAAGGGATCTGTAGGACCACAATGTGAAAACCAACAAATTATCAAGGCATACATTTGGACAGATCCATCCAATCATGTTCTCTAAAGCCTGGATGTCTAATATCAACTTCCTGGTCACATAATTTGGAAACGTACACTGTGTAGTTTTCAAAATTCTATTGTATTGCAGCTCCTTTAAAAAGAATGAGGGAAAAGGCTATCTTCTCTATCTTACTTACAAAATGAGCTTTTTTTTTGGCAGGGCAGTTGTTAATGTTCCTCTTGGACTTGTTCTCCTTGGCCTTGTGTTTCTCTGCTACAGCACTTATGCCTGATCATTTATTCTCCTTACACTGTTTTTGTTGGCTTCCTCTCTTGCCTCTCATTGATCTCCCCTCCACACATTGCCCTGTCATTTTCCTGATAGGATCCTTGATGTTCTGCATCCTAATCGGCACTGAACACTCTGTGCTCTGTTTCCCTTTATCTTGATGGCTCAGTGCAAGATTTTGTTTGCATAATATTTTACTAGCTTCTGTTCTGTGGCAGCCGTGCTCTCTTACTGTCAGCATAAAACCATGCTGGAAGCCTTGAGTGAGGCCAGTCTATTGGAGTGTGCAGGAAGTTGAATTGCCACTACTTCCCGCTGTTTCTGTGATAGATAGTACCATAAAATGGATGTGATGTGGTTATTAGGCTGTGATTCGGTTCATACTGAGTTGTATTGATTGGTGTTGATTCAGTGCTTGCTACACATTTTACCAATTGACCTTCCAGACTGTATTCCTGCTTGGCTTCTTTTCCTTTTGATTCTATTTCATCAACAGTTTTGTAGTTCTTTGTTTTTGTTTGGCTGATTTCCTACCATTCTTCTTAAGGATATTCTTTCTGGATTTTGCTAGTAACTATTATAGGAAATGACCTATAATAGGTATACACACACACACCATGCATTTATTTAGTTATTTGTTCCATTTTGCCTAATCCCCTACATTTCTGACATAACAATTGGACAATCAGACTCATATTTTAAAGCAAACGTGGAGTGTGATGGTGAAAGTGTTAGAGAAGGCTACAAAACTAAAGCCCTAAATGATCTAGGACCATGCTATCTGCAGGACCACCTCTCCTTAAGACATGCTACCTAGAGAGCTCATCAGCTTTAATTACGAGTAGTTACTCCTAGAGAAGTAAAGAAAAGTGTGACTAATGGAAGAGCATTTTCTGCTGTAGCCCCACATTATGGAATAGTTTACTGTATGCAAAAAGATCAGCTCCATCTTTACTTGCCTTTGGGAAATAATTAAAACCCATCTTTTTCATCAAGTACTTTTACCCGATTACTCTAATTTATAAATAAATTAGATAATATTGTTTTTGACCTGAGCCCATTAAATAGGCAATTTATAATTTTTAAAAATGATATTGGGGTAATTTGAACTTACAGTGGCTGTCTGGGTGGGTATATTTATTTAATTACTTTGTATTTGTTATATTTTCTATTTTTTATATAGCTCTGTTTGTTATTTATTATGCTTTTATTTAATATTTATTGTGGGTTTTGCACGTTTGCTGGTTTTTCTAATGTTGCGAGCTGCCCAGAGTAGTGCATGTGCACTAATTTTGGCAACATACAAATTCAATCAATCAAACACACAACTTTTACCAGGTTTCAAGGGGCCAGCTGAAAGCTTAGGGGATAGCTACACCTATGAGCTCTCAGAGATCTTTCCACAAACCTCAACAGCAGGTTGAGGGCCTGGAAGAATTCCCCTTTGCCATTTGTGCTGTAGGTGAATCAATATTATGTGTGAGCCCTAGTGAAAATGATAGCAACCACTACAGCCACTTGGATCTATTTTGCCACCAGCCTAGCTGTAAAAAAACAACAAACCCATATTCTTCACTTCCAGTTCTGGATTTGACATCTTACCTTCTTAGTTTGGTTTTATCTGGAGTTATCTGGGCATAATGTTCAAGACCACAGAAACACCTGCTCCCATGTTCACCTACACTTTTTTTGTTTTTCAACATGAATGAGATGAGTGCTAGATCACCTTATCACTAGGATTGATATGCTGCACCAGTTTAGCACTAGAACACCAGATAATAAACTTTTTTTTTAAATGAAGAAAATATAAAGAGCTCAGATGAAATAGAAAACATTCCTGTGGCACTGTCAGGATTTGCAGCTGCTCCTCTAAGCCCTACAGGAATGGATCCTCATTATTATCATTATTCTGCTGCAGCTGCTAAACCCCACCTGAGAGCCCTGGGAAGATTATGGACCTTCATAAGATCCACCTGGAGTCTTTGGGTGGCTTAGCTCTATAAGACCTAAGTACTGTACGTGTATTTCTGTGCAAGTAAAGAACAACTTTGGTATGCTATCACCTTTTCCAGAACACTGCACAACCCTTTCAAAACCAAGTGGTTTGTTAGTGAACTATAAAAGGATCAGCACAGGTGGGATCAAAAGGAAGAAAAGAAAGAAGGGGGCTATGGACTTGAATGTGAATTACATCACATTAAGTGTGGACATTGAACTCCTGAATCAATCCACAGCCCCTGTGTGATCACTGGCTTGAAATTCAAATTTAATGCAGGCTGTAAACTGAATCTGGTTTGCAGTGTAATCACAGCCTCACTGGATAATCATGGGCTAGCTGTTCTCCCAAGTTCATGACCTGATTTACAGAGCTGATGTGAGGGTAAACTGAAGAGGAAGAAAACCATGTTCACCCAACTTATTTGTGTGACAAACGGAAAATGTATAGACCATATGAATTCAAGATCTGGTAAAGTAGTGCTACCTAACATTCGCATTCCAGAGCTTATGGAAGGAGATTTTCAGGCAGAAAGCTGTAACAGTGTGGGAAGCAGCAACATAGTTAGAAACACCCCCCCCCTTTAAACCAGGCATTTTTCTGGGAGATTTGCAGAAGGCCAAGCTGAACCCCAGCCATGTTGGGATTGGAAGAACCCCATTGTCTAAAATTTCAAAATCAAAGCCAGAGAATGAACTCCAATGCCTGTGTCTCAAGGCTGAAGCTGATGAGCTTAGATTGGAAAATAATGATCATCATTCACAAGTTGTTCTACAGTGGCTTTCTAAGCTATTGTTGTTGGATCAAACTTATAAACAAATTAACTCATTCTCATTTTTATTTTTATTTTTTTGTGTTAAGAGAAACACAGATGAAAACATTTCCTGCCGACCATTTCTGACTTTTGAACAGCCATCAATATTCTTCTATCCATTTCTTTGCTTTCCAGGCAGGGAAACAAACAGCACAATTACTTCTGTTTAGTAGAACCGTTGCTGAAATGGACCAAATGTCACTTCTGAAACGCTACCCAGTCAAAATGGAAATCACTTCACAGGCCAGTGTTCTGAGGTCAATAAAGCCTCTCAGCAACTGTTTGATGGGTTGGCAATGAAATACAATTGTTTATTAAAGTAGTGGATGCAACACTCAACACATTCCTTACATGCTCGGACTAGTCAGAATTAGGAGTAGAGATTCCAAGGTTAAATTGTGCAGGATCCCAAAATTATTCTCATGCCTATTTCATCACAGAGGTTAGGGTTATTTATTTATGTAATTTATATCCCGCCCTCCCGCCCTCCTGGTGGGAAACACCACTCAGGGTGGCTAACAACAAAAGAGGAAAGAGGGAAAACAAAAACAAAAATAGAATACAATATAAAACAATTAAAAACCTTCACAGCTAAAAACCCCAGCTAAAATCCACATTAAAACACATAAAACCTATGTAAACGTTCAAAAAAAAAATGCACTACTTGATCTTATTTCTGAAGGCAAGTGATTCTATTAGAGACACTCCATTTTATTTCTAAAATGCCTGAGGAACATATTATTGTTGAATTCTGGTATGAAATAGAGGAGGCACTGATTACGTGTGTAGAAGAACTATACTTGAAGTTGGAACTAGGCAGGGGTGCCCTCTATCTCCAACTTTATTTATCATGTCCATGATAATAATATAGAAGGATTGGTGGGAAATAAAATAAGTTTATATGCAGATGACACGTTGCTCCAATTCAGGAGCATTTAAGCGACTTTGAAGATATGACGGGGCTAAGAATAAACTGGGAGAAATCTGAAATGATAATATGCAATATAGATAAACAGGAACAATTGAGGATACAGGAAAAATTTAAAATTCAGATCAAGGATAGTTTAAAATATTTGGGTGTCAACATCACAAGTAAATTGGAGAATCTCAAAAAATTAAATTATGACAAACAGGAGAAATTGATTAAAGATCAAATTAGTCCATATAAGAAATTGAAATTGTCGTGGTTTGGCAGGGTGGCGCTGTGTAAGATGATGATGTCACCAAAAATGAATTTTTTTGTTTGATGCCCTGCCAATGTTGTTGTTGTTCAGTCGCACAGTCGGTTCCGACCCTTTGCGACCCTATGGACCATTGTTCTCCAGGCACCTCTGTCCTCCACCATCCCCCTCAGCACTCCCAGTTCTGTGCCCGTTGTGTCTACAATACCATCTAGCCATCTCATCTTTGGCCTCCCCCTTCTTCTTTTGCCCTCCACCTTTCCCAACATCAGGGCCTTCTCAAGTGAATCCTCCCTTCTCATTTGATGTCCAAAATACTTTAGCTTCGTCTTTACTATTAGCCCTTCCAATGAGCAGTCAGTGTTGATTTCTTCTAAGATTGACCTATTTGTTCTCCTCGCTGTCCAGGGTACTCTCAAAACTCTCCTCCAACACCACATTTCAAAGGCATCTATTCTTCTGCGTTCAGCTTTCTTAATTGTCCAGCTCTCACATCCGTACATTACCACTGGGAATACCATTGCTTTGACTATTCTAATTTTTGTTTGCAATGTGATGTCTCTGCTTTTCACTATGTTCCCCAGGTTTCTCATGGCTTGTCTCCCAAGAATCAGTCGCCTTTTTATTTCATGGCTGCAATCCCCATCTGCCGTGATCTTTGATCCCAGGAAAGTAAAATCTGTCACTGCTTCTACTTCTTCCCCATCTATTTTCCAGGAACTGATTGGGCCTGTTGCCATTACCTTGGTTTTCTTGATATTGAGTCTCAAACCAGCTTTTGCACTCTCCTCCTTCAGCCCAATCAAGAGGTTCTTTAGGTCTTCCTCACTTTCTGCCATTAGGGTGGTATCGTCTGCATATCTCAGATTGTTTATGTTTCTCCCAGCAATTTTAATCCCATATTGTGATTCCTCCATCCCTGCATTTCGCATTATGTGCTCTGTGTATAGATTGAATAAGCAGGGTGATAAAATGCAGCCTTGTCTTACTCCTTTTCCTATTCCAAACCACTCTGTCATTCCATGTTCTGTCCTAACTGTTGCTTCTTGGCTCATGTACAGATTTCTCAGGAGGCATATGATGTGCTCTGGTATTCCCATCTCTTTAATTACTTGCCACATCTTGTTGTGGTCCACACAGTCAAATGCCTTAGTGTAATCAATGAAACAAAAGTAAACTTGTTTCTGGTATTCCTTTGTTTTCTCCATGATCCAACGTATGTTGGCAATGTGGTCTCTAGTCCCCCTGCCTCTTCTGAAACCGGCCTGCACCTCTGGTAGTTCTCTCTCCACATGCTGCTGAAGTCTGTCCTGTATTATCTTGAGCATCACTTTGCTGGCGTGTGGGATGAGTGCAATTGTTCGGTAATTTGAGCATTCTTTGGCGTTGCCCTTTTTTGGGATTGGGACGTATACTGATCTTTTCCAATCCTGTGGCCACTGTTTTGTTTTCCAGATTTGCTGGCATATTGAGTGTAGTAATTTGACGCCATCATCTTTTAGCGCTTTGAAAAATTCGACTGGGATACCATCATATCCACTAGCTTTGTTGTTTGCAGTGCTCTTTAGGGCCTTTATAACTTCGCTCTCCAGGATGTCTGGCTCGAGTTCAGTTTTTTCATCATTGTGGTTATCAGGAGTGTTGAGGTCCTTTTTGTAGAGTTCCTCTGTGTACTCTTTCCATCTTTTCTTAATCTCTTCTGCATCAGCTAGCTCTTTTCCGTCTTTGTCCCTTATCATGGTCATTTTTGCTTTAAATGTTCCCTTTATTTCCCCGATTTTTCTGAAGAGATCTCTAGTCCTGCCTCTTTTGTTGTTTTCCTCCATTTCTTTGCACTGTTCTTTTAGGTAGTTTTCCTTATCTCTCCTTGCTTTTCTTTGAAATTCTGTGTTCAGAAGGTTGTATTTTTTCCTTTCTCTTTTGACTTTTGCCTTCCTTCTTTCCTCTGCTATTTTAAGAGCCTCATCAGACAACCATTTTGCTTTCTTACGCTTCTTTTCTTTTGGTATGGTTTTCTTTGCCGCTTCCTGCATGATGTCCTTTATCTCTGTCCATAATTCTTCTGGCACTCTGTCTATTGCGTCCAGGCCATTATATCTGTTCATCACCTCCACCGTGTATTCTTTAGGGATGCTGTCTAGGTGATATCTGTCTGGTCTTCTTGTTTTCCCCATTTTCTTTAGTCTTAACCTGAATTTTGTGATCAGTAGGTTGTGATCTGAGCCACAGTCTGCTCCAGGTCTTGTTTTTGCTGATTGTATGGAGGTTCTCCATCTTTGGCTGCAGAGTATGTAGTCAATTTGGTTTCGGTGTTGGCCATCTGGTGATGTCCATGTGTAAAGTCGCCTCTTGTGTTGCTGGAAGAGAGTGTTTGCTATGACCAGTGCGTTCTCTTGGCAGAACTCTATCAATCTTTGCCCTGCTTCGTTCTGTACTCCAAGACCAAACTTGCCTGTTATTCCCTCCACTTTTTGATTTCCTACTTTGGCATTCCAGTCTCCTAATATAATTTGGACATCATTTCTTGGTGTCTGTTCTATGAGGTGTTCTAGGTCCTCATAGAACTGGTCCACTGTGGCTTCATCTGCACTAGTGGTTGGTGCATAGACTTGGATTACGGTGATATTGAAAGGTTTGCCTTGAATTCTGACTGACATCATTCTGTCATTTTTGAGGTTATATCCCATTACTGCTTTTCTTACTCTCTTATTGACAATTATGGCAACTCCATGCCTTCTAAGGTTTTCTTGTCCACAATAGTAGATATGATGGTTTCCAGAGCTGAATTCACCCATCCCTGTCCATTTGAGCTCACTGATGCCCAAGATGTCAATGCTTATTCTTTCCATCTCATTTTTTACCACTTCCAGTTTACCTTGGTTCATTGATCTCACATTCCATGTCCCTATACAGTATTGCTCCTTACAACATTGCATTTCCCCTCCCCCTTTCCTGTCCCTCCCCTTCCTCCCCTCTGAGGTGTTAAGCATCCTGTATCACCTAGCCTGCCCTTTTGTTTTGCCTTTTGTTTTGGTCAATAGGGTTCTCTTGGCAAGATTTATGGCGTGGTTGCCGGTGTCTGCGCCATTTTTCTCTCCTCATACATTTTATCACAGTTTTTAAAAGTTTAAAAACATTTAAGACAACATATTATCATGCACATTATCACACTTTAAAGCACAGTCTCTATGTCAGTTGCTATATTAAGTCATTTTAAAGTCTTTATGTGAGTTACTATATTAAGTCATCAACATTTCTGCATATTTAACTACTTATCCTTTGTATGGGGCTCTGAGTCTCACCCCCTGGTTTAACTCCTTTGCCTTCTTCCCTTCTGCCAATTGGACCTCTCCTTCGGCGCTTGGTTGTTTTCAGGGCTTGGAAAAGGCTCTCGTTGGGGCGACTGGCTGGCCTCTCCCCGCCCGGCTGGTCTTCCTCCTCCCTCACCTGCCCTGCTGGAAATGGTGGGGACCGGCTCGGAAGGGCTCGCGTTGGGGCGACTGGCTGGCCTCTCCCCGCCCGGCTGGTCTTCCTCCTCCCTCACCTGCCCTGCTGGAAATGGTGGGGACCGGCTCGGAAGGGCTCGCGTTGGGGCGGCTGGCTGGCCTCTCCCCGCCCGGCTGGTCTTCCTCCTCCCTTGCCTGCCCAGCTGGAGATGGTGGGGACCGGCTCGGAAGGGCTCGCGTTGGGGCGGCTGGCTGGCCTCTCCCCGCCCGGCTGGTCTTCCTCCTCCCTCACCTGCCCTGCTGGAAATGGTGGGGACCGGCTCGGAAGGGCTCGCGTTGGGGCGGCTGGCTGGCCTCTCCCCGCCCGGCTGGTCTTCCTCCTCCCTTGCCTGCCCAGCTGGAGATGGTGGGGACCGGCTCGGAAGGGCTCGCGTTGGGGCGGCTGGCTGGCCTCTCCCCGCCCGGCTGGTCTTCCTCCTCCCTCACCTGCCAATACAACTTAACGATAAAGAGATCAAGAATTATCAAAATCTCTTCAATATTTTTTGTAATGGTGGAACTAAACCGAGAATTCCAAAATGCTTGTGGCATTTGCCGCAAAAAAGGTGGATTAGGAATGCCTAATCTTAAAAATTATTATAGAGCATTTCAGATTAAAAATATTGTTAAGATTTTGATGAAAGAAAAGACAATTTGCAAGGACCTAGAATTAGAGGATCTTGCACATATAGGTAATGCAGCTTTCTTAGATAGAAATATTGGGAAAGTTAGTAACAAGAACAATATGTTAAAGACATTGTGGGACGTTTGGGGAAAAACTAAGAAAAAATTAGCCCCAGATGTATCCCCGATAATTGAGGTTGAGGATATGCAAAGTTTTCCAATTAAAATTGATAAGAGGATGAGATCTGTGTTAATAAGTAAGGATGCATACCTGTTGAAGGACTGGATTCAAATTTGTAAGGATGAAAGAAAGAAAAAAGATTATATGCAGAAATGAGGCTGGACTGGTTGCAGAAAATAAGATTAAACAAATGGAATAATAAATATTTAAAGGAATCCAGTTTAGAAAGAAGTAAGACAGAATTTGAAGAGTTGTTGAGGAATATAAAACAAGGAGATTGGGGATTAAAAGGTTTGATGGGTAAGATTTATAAGATTCTAAATGCAGAGGGTAATCCATAAGAGATACTAAGGAAAATTTGGGAGGAAGACTTAAATATAACATTTCTAGAAACAAATTGGAGAACTATTTGGAAAAGGAGGATTATGAAGACATTATCGGTAAGAGTCAAGGAACACAATTATAAAATGCAGTGGAGGTGGTACCTGACTCCAGTGAGACTGAATCAGATTGATAAAACCAAAAGTTATAATTGCTGGAGATGTAAAAAAAATTGATTGGAACTTACATACATATGTGGTGGAATTGCAATGATGTCAAGGAATTTTGGGATGAGGTTGAAAAAGAGATTATGGGAATGCTGGGGGTGAGAGTTAAGATAGGATCAGGTACTGCCATGTTCACAGATTTTGAACATATGAAACTAGACAGAGACAAAAAAGAACTTGTCTCAGTTTTTATGACACCTGGAAGACAGTGTATTGCAAGGAAGTGGAAAGAAATGGGGAAAATTAGTTTAGGAATGGTATAAGGAAACATGGCAGTTGGCTCTGAATGATAAATTAACATGGGATTTGATTGAAAAGAAAGGGTTAATCAAAGAAAAAAGATTCTGGTTGATATGGAAACCGTTTGTGGATTATGCACTACGGAATGGAGTAGGCAGTAGGCCATTACCAGATCAAATGGGTTTTTGGAAACATTGAATAAAATGATGAGACATGCTGTGTCCCACCCCCCCTTGGTAATGTACATAGCACTTGGTGTATCATTTTTCCTCTCTTTTTTGGGGTTATTGATGGAGAAATATATCATGAGTCTGTTGTATTGAATCAAACATTTATTTCTTTTTAAAGTGTAAGAAAATCAACACATATTTTACAATCAAAAGACAAGGCTGAGAATAGTAGTTCGGAATGTAATAACCATGTAATCATAACTTAAAGTTTAATTTTAAGTATTTCTGTATTTTTTTTCTTTTCTTCTATAATTTTGATGTGTATTGTTATGTATTTTTGCATATATATATATATATATATATATATATATATATATATATATATATATATATATATATATATATATATATATATATATATATATATATATATATATATATATATTCTAACATTCATTTGAGAGAGTAGCTGGTTTTGTCTTGTAATTGGTCAACTGAGAGAGAGCTCAGCTTGGTCATTTGATGTCTCAGATCCATAGCATTAATATTTTTTCTGTGCCAGAAGGGGCAATGTTATATTCAGCAGAAATAAGCCTTTGCCTTGTGTTCTGACCCTGACTCTGTGCCTCCTCAACTAATGTGGCGAATGAAGAGTGGTGATTCTTTGGATTTCACACTTGTCTGAATTTTGCAATGCAGTTCTTAGCCCAAAATCATTTGAATTTTTTAAAATAGAAATGCATATGATCAGAAACACATAGTGTGAGATGAAAGCACATTTAGTAATGCATGCTTTATTGTAATCCCTCCAATATACTGTATGTTTAAATCCATGTCTTGATGTTGAGAAAGTTACATGGTTGAAATATTGACCGATCTCTGCAGATCTTATGCACAAGCACTATTTGCTAGAGCTATTTAAAAGGGGGATATCTGCTTCCTTTGCATCTCCTCACCATTCCACACCTCAGTGATACCTATGTGTTCTTTGGTACACTAACATATGTTTGATTGCTTAAAAATCCCTTTTATGCAGTGGTGGGCTCTAAAAAAAATTACTACTACACTGTGGGTGTAGTATGGTGGGCGTGGCCAGGTGGAAAGCCCTGCGTTGCACCCGAATTAGAACTACTTTATTTCAAAACTTGGATGGGCAGGGCCAGCCAGAATTTCTGCTACCGGTTCTGGAACTGGTGCGAACCAGCTGATGACCACCACTGCTTTTATGCATTTATACAGGTGTACTATGGGGTTATGGATAAAACACCAGGAGGTACCAAAGTTATAAAATGTATGATTGCATCAAGGATATTTTTTTTTGCAGATTTCCTCTAGCAAAATGCAGAGTGAGAGGAGAGTTCATGTTATTAAAACACCACAGAAGAAGAATTTTGGAGTAATCATAGATGCGATGACAATTTTTGCTTTCAAGGGGGCATTGTTTTATCTAGACATATATACCCATAATGTGAGAAGGCATAGCAAGGGGAAGATGAGGGAGGTACACCTTCTGCATGCACTCCGCTTCTGTAATTAATATTAGTCCCTCCACCCCACTCCTGGTTAAACCAGAATTCAGGAGGAGAGGAATGCTGTATGAAGTAAGCAATAATGCTGTGACATGCTGTAATAATTACTGGAATAATGCACCTAAAGTGCTCCAAGCACTCCCCAAAACAATTCAAGTGGAGTTGTTTTTAGCAGGAGTTGTGAGTAATGTTCAGTGGTGGGATTCAAATTTTTTTACTACCTACTCTGTGGGTGTGGTATGGTGGGTGTGGCCAGGAAAAAAAGCCCTGCTGTTGCACCCAAATTAGGACTACTTTATTTCAAAACTTGGATGGGCAGGGCCAGCCAGAATTTCTGCTACCGGTTCTGGTGAACTGGGGCAAACCTGCTTAATCCCACCACTGGTTATGTTTTTGTTCAACCTATCCTGTTATGAGCTAAACAACAATCGTGTGAGATGAGCTAGGCTTAGTAAATAGCCCAAGGTCAGTGTATTTCACTTATGTGAACCTATTATCTTCCAAGTCCCAGCCCAGCACTTTAACTACTACATCACACAGACATCAGCAGGAGTTAATGTAATCTGGTGATTTAATAAGGGATACTTAATTCTCTTACTTCCCACAAGTAACCACAGGATTGAAAGAGTGGAAGGGATGATTGGACCTGGAGTAAAAATGCTAGGGCTGAAAAATAAGGAGGAGACAGACCATGAAGGGTTTTAAAAGGGATAACGCGAAGTCTTTATTGAAACCCAGAACTGACAGGAAGCCAGCTAAGAGACTTCAAATTCGAATGGCAAGCCAAGAAAAGAGATTTTTTTTATTGCAGGGTTTTGAATAGAAACATGAGGATTAATATGAGTTTGTGGTAGACCAAGCACAAGAAGATTATAATGATCTAAATGAGAAATACCCAAAGCATGAACTAAAGTCTTAGCAGAAGAAACAAAAAGGGAAGACAAATTTCACTATAATCTTATAAAGAAAAAAAGCAGCAAGTCTAAATAACTGGAATGTGAGACACAAATGAAAGAGACAAAGTGACAATAAAACTACCAGGGCAGGCATATTCCATAGGGTGGATAATAACAGTATTAATTGTTATAGAAAACATATGAAAAGGAGATGACTTTTTGGAAAGACAAATAAGAAAACCAGTCTTATCCGGATTACATTTCAGAAAACAATGGACTATCAAAGATGAAAGATTTATCAAACAATGTAAAATGCAAGCTTGAATGCTAGAAGAAAGATTTGGGATCAAAGGGTAGAGTTGAGTATCACTGGTGTACAAATAATAATGAAATCCATTGGCTCTAATAGTTTTCCCCAGAAGGAGGCCCAGAATAGCAAGAGGGGAGTAGCAGTCTTTCACAGGTGTTTTGAACAAACAATCTAACATATAAGAAGGAAACCAGCTTGAGACAGAATCACAAAATTCCTAGAACTAGAACTGTATGCAACATTCCACACTTGACCGCACCATAGAGTTGTATAAGGGCCTTTATAGTATTGGGAGTTGTTGGTCTCTTTTCTGTCTAAGCATAACAAAAGATTTTCATCTCCCCCTCATCCACCTGTTCCCCCAGCAGCTGTTTTCTGGGTTTATAAATACAAAGCTTCCCCCCTGCAGTCCCAATATTTCTATGTTGGCTTGCTACCCAGCACTAGTTCAGAGTCCAATAGTGTCAAGGTGAAGAGGGGATGTTTGTGCCCAAAGTGCATCACTTAACACTTATGTGAGAACCTCTGGTTTAGATAGATCCTTTGGGAAAGCTTCTCAGTTTCATTTTGTTCTTATCAGCCTACACAATTTGACATCACAGGCAAACCTAGCCACTGTACTGTGCTACATATTTATGAGGGGGAAAAAAGTTCGTATTTTCAATATGGATCTCTAAGGGATAATTGCTCATAGCCCTACAATTTTAAGAACAGACCATTCATTTTCTAGTCTCTTTAATCTGCCTTTTCTTCTTTAACTAGTTTCCACTCCACGAGAAGATGGAAATCCACTGCTGGACCAACCTATTCTTGCTGACTGGAAAGTCGGAGTTCGATTCCCGGGTACTACATGATGGAGTGAGCTCCCAGCTCTGTCCCAGCACCTGCCAACCTAGCAGTTCAAAAGCAAAACATTGCAAGTAGATAAATAGGAACCACTTTGGTGGGAAAGTAAACAGCATTTCTGTGCACTCTGGTGTTAAGGCATACCTGTCACATGTCCATGGAAATGTCTGCAGACACAGACTCTTTGGCTATAAACAGAGGTCAGCACTGAACCCTAAAGTCGGATACGACTGACTTTGAAGCAAGGGCAACCTTTACTCTCTATCTATCTAAATATAAAACAGAGGTGTTTGTTTGTGGGTTTGTTATGGGCTTCCACACTCCTAGAACGAAACCCCTGAAATTTGGCACACATCTACCTTGGGTGTGCGGCAACATAGTCGTCAGGGTCCTGAGGCCAGCTGTGGGATGCATGCCCCACACTCGAGAAAAAATAGTCAGCACATGCGCACAGGTCAGGGGGAGCACTGGGCGCGTGCAGACTGGCCATGTGCGAGCCAATGAACAGTGATCAGCACCTGCCGGTGATGCCTGGCCACACGCAGGGCCGTGGTGGACTGCACGGGTACACAGTTCTGGGGGGAACTTGGCGTGTGCAGAACCGTTGGGCAGCGCATTGGGCAGCGGTACCCGCCCAACGGCGACGCCTGGGACACACGGAGCTGCCCACTCTTTAGCTCAGCTGCTGCACGCTGGGACGGCAAAGGCTAGCGGTGGCACGCAGGGGGGGAACCCCCAAGGAATGCCTGTCAAGTTTTGGATTTGAAAATAAGGAAAATTTTGGCCGCACCTCTCTGTGGGTGTGGCCAAATCTGTGGGTGTGGCCAAATATAGCCATGTGACTTGTCTGGGCTCTAGTCATGCCTGCCACATGGCCATGAAAATGTCTGCAAACACAGACAGCATTGGCTCTTTGGCTGTAAATTGAGATGAGCACTGCACCCTAGAGTTGGATACGACTGGCAGATTTTTAGGATCAAAGATTGCTGCAGATGGTGATTGCAGCCATGAAATAAAAAGGCAACTGATGCTTGGGAAGCAAGCTATGAGAAATCTGGGGGACATAGTTAAAAGTAGATACATCACTTTGCAAACAAAAAATTGCATAGTCAAAGCAATGGTATTCCCGGTGGTAATGTATGGGTGTGAGAGCTGGACCATTAGGAAAGCTGAGCGCAGAAAAATAGATGCCTTTGAAATGTGGTGTTAGAAATAGGTTGACCCTAGAAGAAATCAACCATGACTGCTCATTAAAGGTCAAATAGTAAAGATGACGCTCTAGTACTTTGGACATCAAATGAGAAGAGAGGATTCACTTGAGAAGGCCTTGATGCTGGGAAAGGTGGAGGACAAAAGAAGGGGGTGGCCAAAAATAAGATGGCTAGATGGTATTGTAGATGCAATGGGCACAAAGCTGTGTGGGCCAAAGAACCCTTTCCCCATCTTCTTGGAAGACTTTTGTTTTTTTTCTTTCTTGTTTACTCATTTTTAATTAATTTTTTTTCCTGGGAAGCAAAGTGCAGAATAGTAAACCAGCCCCCTAGGGTTACCAACTGCTTGTAAGCAGCTTGGCTTTAATGAACTAGCCCTGCACATGGCTAGACACTCCCCCCCCCCATTAGGGTGGAGGAGCAAGGGATTAATTCCCCCAAATTAACCAATCTATTTGTTCCTCACTGCAACCAATTGAAGCACCAACACCTGAGAATGTCAGATCCAGTTTAAGGAAGGGAATTAGTAAAGTAAAAAGCAACCTCTGTAGTTTCCAAGCCTCCCAGCAGCTGAGGAGTTAATCTCCCTCCAGAAATGGTTTGTTAGAAGGTGGGGTGCTCTCTCTCTCTCTCATATAGTGATCAAGCAACATCCCCCCTCCCAAGTTAACTCTAGAACAGAAACAAAAGCCTCCAAGAGGCAGGGCAGAAACAGCTCAATAAACCATGAGAGTGAGAGAGAAGTCTCTACCCCAGACCAAGAGCTGATTTGCCCCTGCATATATGAAATATCGCTCACCTAGAGTTGACTCCCACCCCATGGTGGCTCCGACCAACAGCAGCAAAAACAAAGCCTCCATGACCATGTGGCAGGGAAATGAAAGAGAAACTACAGGGAGGGCCCCCACCACCTTCTCTCTCCCCTTCCACAAGCGAAAAGCCACACAGCGGCCTCTTGTGGCAGGAAAAACATAATGCAGCTTTGCCTGTGAGGGCTCCGGACAGGATTTTTTTTTAAAAAAATAAGGGATATTACAGGGAAATTAATAAAATGGGAGGGTGGCGGGAAAAGGGGTAAAAATAAGGGGTTTCCCCGGAGAAGATGGGATACTTGACAGGTATGCCCCCAGGCGAAGCTGGGTACCATGCTAGTCCATACCTGTCAACCTTCCCGATTTGGCCGGGATTACCCTGTAAATTGACGTTGATTGACGTCATAACCCGGCCCCTGCTGCCAAACCCCCGTAATTTGGCAGTGGGGGAAACACTTTCCGTGCATGCACAGAAGGGTTTTACCCCTTCCACGCATGCGCAAAAGTGCTACGTCGCTTGCGTAAGGGCTGCACAAGCGGCGTAGCGCTTCCGTGCATGCATGGAAGGGGTTAAACCTTTCCACGCATGCGTGGAACGCGACCTACACACAAGTGATGTGCGCAGGTCCCGTTTTTCTGGAGCCGCGGGTTGACAGGTATGTGCTAGTCATATATAAAACAGGTTTTTATATCAGGTCCAGCTCTTGAATATAATATACCTATTATGACAACAGCCAGCAGTGGCATTCTACTCCATAATATTATATCAATTTGCTTAATTTTTAATATACTAAAATTCTAGCCTAGATTTTTTCCCCTTGTTTTAATCATACTGATGGAGAAGGATAGCAAGTAGAAGTAGACACAGATTGATTGGCATATCTTACTCATTGAATAAAATCTCTAACCTCTTGCCTGCCACCGTAATTTTGTTGAGACTGTTGACAAAGTAAGAAAAATTGAGTGGTTTGAAATTTATGAGACAGTGCCAATATAGCCAACAGCAATTGATATCTAAGCTTAGGATGGAGGTAGAAATAATGTTTGGCTTCAGATATCTTCTGTGATGTTATGGTGAGAAAAATAAGATTGGAGCTCAGAGAAGTTACTTATTTGAACGATAGCTGCTAGAATCCCCCAGTCGTTATGGCCTGGAAAGTCTGTTGTAACCCCCCATTTTCATCTTTAAATAAGAGTACAAATGCCTGTGAACTGAGAACCTGAATTCGAGAGTGGTGAGATTTGTCTTAAGCTGAGGCTATGAGAATGTAAGTAACAAATTAAAATCCTTCTCCTCCCATAACAACTAGAAACATGCTACTTCTTGCTCATGGTAGATATTCATAGTAGTATCCTTGCCTTGTTGTTTTTACTCAACATCTGGTATACTGCTTTCTTTTCCATTGAGGAACTAGTTAGGTAGCATGTTTCATAGCTGTCTGGCCAAGAGGCTTAATGTAGACTTGCAACATCATGAGAGGATGGGAAATTATAATGTCATTATTTATTATGATCATTTTGCTGAGGAAGGGATATTCCCAACAATCATGGACAGGGTCCATTTTGGATTCCGAAAAGAAATTTGGTTGACCTCTAATAAGAACATAGTGTATAAAAGCAAATGCAGTGTTAAATTTGGTCAAACACGACGAGTGTACATGTCAGGTATGTGTTAACATTGTAAATGTCTATGCTTGTACGTTGCTTTCCAGTTGTACAACCTGAAATTTCTCTTCCAGTTATTTTTTTTAAAGAACTGTTCTAGAGAGAGGACAAAATATACTGTCATACAAAGTCTAACACATTCTTTATAAAGCTGTTATTTGCTAAATATAAGAGGGAAAGATATTTGCTCTGTATGTCAATTTGCTTTCAGTCTCAAGACATTTTCCTTCTTTTTTGGCAGGTAGTATAAACAATACATGTACAATATTGGGAAATAGGCTTTCATGATGAATGGTCAAATTTTTGAAAAAAAAAATCACACTTCATTCCATTTGTTCATGAAAATCATTATGAGAACAAATAGCATTTTCTTTCCTCCGGCGTTCTGTGGCTCTTGGTCACAGGATGATGGTTTTCTATAATATCTCTAACTGTGGATTGGAAAAAAACATAGCAACTGAACAAATACCCAGAACAATGGGGTGCATTGTGGGGGAGGAGGGAAGGCAGTTACCAGGAGAGAAGAAAAGGAAAAAGAAATGAATGTAGTGACACCGAGAAGTTTAGAGCATTATTCTACTGCTGGCAATTGCGTTGAGGTCAATAACTCATATGAAAGAGTATGGTGGATTCTGACCTAATCAGGGTAATGTATTTAATAAGAAATACTGTAAAGGAATAAAAAGAAAATAAAAATATTTTATTTTTCTCATTAAATGTAAACAAATCTTTCTCTTGAGATAGTTACCTTTCACAGAGAGCTTCCCAAAGTGTGGACTACTGGGCCAGAAACAACTTGGCCAGTTTGTTTGTTTTGAAGTTTGTTGGGGATTCCTGTTTTTTTAATGGGTTCATGCTGTATAGCTCTTCAGCAAATGACAGCTTTCCCACAGGAGGATAGGGAGGTATGTGAAAAACATCCAGTGCTTCATATGTGTTTATTGGACTATTACAATAGGAAAGAAAATGGGCAGCCTTAACCATGGGGGTGGGGTGGGGAGGTTCCCTTGAACCTACTTTGATGCCTGTGGTGAGAAGGTATAGGTTCAAATCATGCACAGACTCCATGACTCCAGTTTATATGCTGGCTGTGATCTTTGTCAGATCCACAGTAGCATACCCAAGAATATGCTACTGGTTATTAAACATACCCATTGCAGAAAGTGTTTGGAGTGACAAGAGATTAGGTGAAGAAATGGGACTCTTGTGCTGAGATAGCATCAAAATCCCCATGAAGTTCATGGAAATGGACTTTTCATTTCAGAGGACTGGGGCCATTCGGAGGCTACAGCCGGTTCAAAATGGCGGCTACCCATGTGGTGATGGAGTGCGGGCATTATGTCCATGCCTCACCCCTTCTGTGGGAGCTGCATTGGTTGCTGGTGTGCCTCTGGGTGCAATTCAAGGTTCTGGTGATTACCGTTAAAACTCTACATGGCAGTGGACCAGGTTACTTAAGAGACTGTGTCACCCCAAGGATATCTGCCCGACCAACCAGAGCAGACTGGAGGGGCTCTCTATTGGTGCCATTGGCTAGAGAGGTCCACCTCTCTAGCACTAGAAGGGGGGCCTTTTCGGTATCTGCTCTGGTCCTATGGAACCTATTGCCTACTGAGCCGTATCTCCAGACAGAGCTACTGACTTTTAGAAAAGGTTTAAAAACTTAGCTGGCACAGAGGGTGTGGGGTGCAGCCGATGGGGCAGCCCCCCGTGCTGGCTTATATGATGGTAATCTGGGGCTTTTAGTTTAGTTTTTAACTTGCGGGGGTTGTGGGAAGGGTATTTTAATGTTTTTTAAATAGGAAATGTAGTGGTTTTATTGTTGCTGGATGTTTTTATATTTGAATGTTTTTATCATGGTTGTGAGCTGCCCAGAGTTGCTTCATCGAGGGGGCAGCAATATAAATCAAAACAAATAAATCAAAACAAACAAATAAATAACATGCATATGTTCAGTTTTTGGGAGTATCCAAAAAGAACCTCCTCAAAGATTGTGGTATTTTTGAATCACAATCGGGTGTCCCCTGGTAACACACCCATGTGACATCGCCGGAGGCGTGCCAGCAATGTCACATGGGTGCATGTGCACACGTGGTGCCTGCCTGCCTCCTGCCGCCACCTCTTTGGGCACTTGGTCTCTTGTTGCATCCGGACTTATAAGCAATAGTCCAGACAACGATGAACAGAACAACAACAGGAGTTTATTTAACAGTATTTCAGGTTACGCTTACAAGGCACTCCGGACATAAGATGGCTATACAAATCCCATGAAATCAGTCCCTCTGGATTCTGCCATTGAAGAGGCAATGCCTAAGCTATACTAGAAGCGGTAGCATTTGGAAGAGACCCAGGCTTAGCACGTTGCTGGCTACCTGTACAGAATGGGTAGTATAGATCCGGTCTGGCCCCACCCTTGTTTACCCGTGGGGCTTATATAGTGTCTCCCCAGTGGTGGCTCCTTGATACAAAGTAGTGACCTGCCGGACAATCATAATCAACCAATCATAACATGATATACATGTATTAACCAATGAGGAACAGGATCCAAAACTGTAACCAATCATGGAACTCTGATTAGCATAATGAGCGTGCTCAGAGAGGGAGGTTTCACACCAACTTTAGCTCCTAATTTGGATGGCGAGAAACCACCATTTTCTCTTTCAAGGCGCTGCCCGCGCAACTTGCAATTGTGCCTTAATACACAACATCTCAAAAAGGTTCGCCATCATTGCTCTATTTCTAAATTTCTTGTATCACACTCTGAGTGACTTTCTTTGTGATTGGGGGAGGGGATGAACAGGATAAAGTAAATGAGATAATGGAACTTCATAAATAGATCATCTGTCTAGGTGTAAAACCAGACATGGAGTGGCGGACGATCAGGGGCAAGTTGGGCAAATTTTAATTTATATTTTTAATACATTGGCTGAAATCCTGTTGTGCAGTTTTGCATGTAACAAAAGTAGTGACATTGTCACCAGCAATAAATCACCATTGATTGAAGGTAATCACCACTGAACAAAAGTAATGAAAGGATGCATACAATTTGTTCACAATATGACCAAGTTGTGTCACCCCAAAATCACCAATGGAAACCTTTAATCAGTGGCAATTTTCCACTGCTGCTGTCATCAGCATTGCTAATACAGTACATAACTGTGCAGCAGTGGTTTAGGAATTAAATTTCATCATAATATATTAAATATATACTGTATTTTTCTGCTCTTTATCTGAGTTGTAGAGTGAATAAATTGAGAGGTATATGTGAAACTGGTAAAAAAGCACTGCAAGAATAAGACTGGTGGCTTCTTAATCATTTCATAGTTATAGTATGGGGTTGGTATGCATCTTGTGGCATGTAGGTCATGTTAAATTCTGGAGTGGCACAAATGGTGGAAGAACAAGGTAATGTGATTACTCAGTTGGATAGAGGCCTAACATAAAAATAGCCAGGTTATCCTGATATGGTAATAGAGTAGACCATACTGCCAGTGACTCAATGCCTAACAACCCTGAGGACTAATGGCCTTGGGTGTCAAAGTCCACAGGGATAAGTGATGGTCCCCAAGTGGATTAAATCCCACTTGAATCTATCTTGATGGAGGGCAGCAGCTTCATCAATACTGGCCTTGGGCTGATGAGGACTTTGTGTGCCAAAAGGGCTCAGGATCAGAAAGGTGACTCACGAAACTGGATCAGTGGTACGGGGGTCATGCTGCGATGCGGAAGGCAGATGAAAGGCCACTGCATTATATTTCCAGGACAGTCTTCAGAGCTGATCATCCGCTTCACCTGCTGTTTTGTGACAAGACTTGTGGTCCCTTGATTCCAGGCCTGTTGATGATCACCAATATTCGGATTCAGATACAGCAGAACAACAACAAGAAGGAAGGTAATTTTAAAGTTTTGCTTATAGATGGAATTAAGCCGTAGGAAAGCACCAACATGGATTCTTTTCTGAATCATGGATTCTACTGTATATTATGCATGCCTTGGGTGTGGGATATATCAGATGATTTTCTAGGCTATTCACATGAAAAACTGCTGCGTGATGGAAAGTGACCGTACAATGAATCCACAAATTTTCTGTGTGGGAGGATATTGATCACAGATACAGTATTTCCCATCTTTCTCTTTTTCATTAGGAGAAATAAGCATGAAAAATCCTCTTCCATCATTTGCAGCCCAATCCCATCATTGGGTTGTCAGGCTTGCTGGAGATAATAAAGAAACGCATCTCATTAGCATTCCCTATTCGGTATGCTGTTCACTAATGAAACTAGAATCACTTTCAGTGGTATCAGAGCAGGCTAAAAGTTCACATGGTGGCTAATTATATTTCTCTCTTTTTCTTTCTCATAGATGTGAATAAATTGAGGAAAAGGAATGGGCAGAATGCTGATTAATATTCATAACAAGAAAGGTGACAATAAGCCAAATCCTTAGATAGACAGTAGATGAGAAACTGCTTTTCATCATAGTATCTTTTGGCTCAGTAACTTGCATGTTTATTGAAAACTATGCCGGGCTTTGCAAAAGATCCAAGAATTAAATTCAAAGTGAAGATTTCCATTCTCATTTTTACAGTTGTGAATTTTTTTTTCAACAGGAAAAAGAAGAATTTCAGCTTTTAGTTCCGAAAGATAATTACAGATAGCTATCCTTGTGAGTATAACATAAAATCAAAAAACATGAGATTATCAACAGAAGAAAGCAACACGACATAATGGAAAGTGGAACAGCCACTTTCCCATTTTCACTTTGACTAGGAAGCATTATTAGGATCTCAGTTTCCATTTTGATTTCCCCTATAGATTACACATTCTCTAACAGCATTCGGGGGCTGTTATTACTTTAGTTCTACAGAATCACAACTTGTGAAATAATGCCAAGATACAGTATATAGCTAAAAGTCAGGCTTGCTTTATATGCATCAATTCTGGCAGTTCTAAGTGTGCTCCCAGAAACATTTTGCTTTAAGTTTGTTTAATTCTATTGAAGAATAGGTATTATTTAGCTAGTGGCAGGATTGTTTCTTTTATTTCATGTACAATGTGATTTTGGATTTTTAAAAATTATGATGGTGATTGATGTGCTATGAATTGCCCAGAGAGTGTTCACACAAGCTTGGTGGTATAACAGTTGAAATAATAATAAAATAATAAATATATAGTGGTGTAGTCCAGGACTTGATGCATAAAATTGCTGCCCTGAGTCAACCTTTTTTACTTGAGCCAAATACTTTAATCAGCTTCATTCTCCTAAGCTTTAGAAATGCTGTACAGTATATAGATTTGGCATCTTCCTATATATCACCAGAGTGCATGTGGTTTCTTTCTTGTTGCCTATTGCAAAAGAAACTAACTCTGACTGAAATTACATTCTGTAGAAAAACTTATTGTATCTGCAGCAACTCCTGCTGTACTATACACCACTAAGTCATATGGTGGTTCAAAATGGTGCCCAATCTGGGTTGGTTTTTTTTTGTGTGTGTGTGTTCTGACATTTGCAGATGTATTGCAATTTTGAGTTATGCAGGATCACTTCTATTGCATGACTCCCTTCACCACAATTGTGCCTCTATGCAGCCATGTGGAGGTTAGGTTCTTTCCTTTTTAAAAACACTCTTGCATTTAAAATTATATACCTGAAGATACACATAAACACCCCTTTATAAATGGGGCACAGTGTTCCATTATGCCTAGCCAAAGCATGCCTGTGGCGTGCCATGCACACAGAGCAACCTATGGCTGCTGTTTTTGAGCACTGTGGGAGAGAAGATGCTTTCCATATGTAATGGCAGAAGTGCTCTCCATCCCCACCCCACCCCAGTGTCTGGGATAGGGAAAAGGAATGAGAGGGGAGAGCTGAGCATAAACTTCATCAATTGTCTTGTGACAAGACTTGTGGTCCCTTTATTCCAGGCCTCCTTTAGACCATCGCAGGAGTTCATCTCTTAGCCCATGCCTCTTTTATCCATTCCATCTTAAGGATCAGATCACTAATTCATGTACAGGATAAGACAAGTGCCACATTATTAGACTACTACAAAGGAACGATCCGCAGACACCTGTCATCTTGATGAAAGCTGCACCATCAGCTGACCTTTGCCAGTTCAAGGCCAATAATGAGACAAGTCAGGCAGGAAGAGCAACTGTGTGTGCCAGCTCTATTAAGGGTGTACGCACTCGGAAATGCTATGTCTCCTGTCAATTAGTGCAGGTAAGCTGGGGGCTGCTGATTGCCAGAGACATGGCATAGCAAGCTGCAGCTACCTTTACTTCTACACCCTGCTGCATTTTAATTAGCTGCAGTCCCCTGACTGTTTCTTTGAGCTTCATTACTGCTATCTTCCAGAAATTCAAGGCAGGGTTTAAAAAAGAAAGGAGATTTCGCATCGTTAATGAAGAGAAATGTGGAGCACATAACAATGGAGTCGGATAATGCTGCCTTTTATTTGTTGGTTGGAAAGTGGGAATGTTCAAGCACGTGTGTGTGTGTGTGTGTGTGTGTGTGTGTGTGTGTGTGTGTGTGTGTGTGTGTGTGTGTGTGTGTGTGTGTTTGAGCAAGAGTGAAGGAGGGACATTATGTACATTCTAGGCCAAGCTGAAGAAACCTAGCCTGAAAATGGAAGAGGCACAGCAGACCTGGGTTGAAATGGAAAGGGTTAGGATCAAGATGTGATGAATGCACACACAAGATGGTTTTGTGCACCTGGAAGAGATGAGAGGCAGAACATACATGAGAAAATGAGATTGTAGGAGATGTATAGAGGAAGCAAGGAAGAAGAAAAGGGAACACACACAGGAGCTTTATTCAAAGGGCCCTTTGCTGCCTGAAAACCCTTTGTTTCATTTCTGTTCAGGTCTACAGGGTAAAGATGGTTAATGGTGAGACATACAATTTTGTGCCATGCAGGGGGGATAAATTTGCCTTTGTTTCTTGACTCTTCATCCTCTGGAGATTAAAAATATGCTGCATGTTCATGTATTCCCAGTCCAGGAATAGGGTACTTAAGCAGCAAGTCACTATGGGAACATTTTATTTTGTAGCAGTGCAGCACGTATGTAGAAAGAAAAATAAATTTAGCATCAATCTGTCTATTTATCATTTTTATGATACCATATTTTTGTTGAGCATCTACCATTAAAACACACACACTAAAAATATCTTTGTACCAAGCTGCACTAATTAATATATAGGTCATTGGTAAATATAATGTTTCGATTCATACCTGTATTAAAGCAGTGTGAAGATGTTTATTCTTTTCCCCAAAATGTCTTGATTTACTATGTATATATTAATAAAATACAGAGCTAGCATATTTCTGGGGATACATGGCCTAAGGGATGGGTTTTGTTTATGTTCCCCATTTTCATTTTTAGTCCTATAGATGAGCCTGTAAAAGCCAACATAGGTCTGTAGAGGCCATGACATCTTAGCTCCCTTTGAGTTGAGATGACATGAACCAGCCACAATGGGAAATCTGTCCAGATACATTAAGAAACCACTGTGCTTGGAAATTGTAAAAATGCTGGCACTAAGGAGAAGCTTTATAGGATGGTAGCTCTAAATTTCTAGCTGGTATGAACTCAGGCAAGGAAGAATTATAGTCTGTTAAAGTTAAAAATAACAAGAGAAAAATGCTTAACCCACATCTCCAAGTCAGGACATTTTTTGTCCCTCAGAATCAAATCTTATTTTAAAATCCACACAGAAGTGTGGAGGAAATAGAATTCACATTTAGGTTAGGAAATAAGTGTACATATGTGATACTCTAACCCTAAACTAACCAGATCTCTAACCTTCAATATACCAGAAATGTCACTGAGGTCTCAAACTCTCTCAGAGCATTTTTTGAAGTGGTAGCTATGTTAGTCTGTGCAAGCATATCAGAGAGTAAACAAAACAAAAATGACAAAAAATGCTGTAGCACCTTAAAGACTACTCCTAGATTTTAATGTTAGCTTTCGTGGACCAAGTCCACTTCATCAGACATAAGAGTGGATTTTCATTGTATACATTTATACATTTGATATAGAGTCGTTGACTGCAATTCGTATCCGAGAATGCATTTTTTCACCTGAAGCAGGAAAAATGTCACTGGTATGAATTTGTTTAAGGTGGATCCCATCTTGCCATGAAGTGACCCACACACTATGATCTCGGAGCCATCACCCACGGCACACATGAAGTGTGACATGCAGGATTTAACACCGGGACTGCAGTGGACCACCGCAGCCTTGATGATATGGACAAGGTGCGCCTTCACAGCCAGTCCATCTGGCATGACCTCTTCCGCCTCCATGACCATTGGGAATCAGAGTTCCTCCTCCGCTTATTTTGCCATTGGGCCCAATATGATGGTTTCCAGTGGCATTTCCTCCACTGATGGTGACCACCACCCCACCTAAATGGGCTCATCCGCCCGTAGCCGTTGCCCCTTTAGGGAGTCAGGTTAGTTAACCGCTGCCCAACACTTAGTGTTGAGTCACTGGCTGTATGGTCTACTCCAACACCATACCAGGGTGTCTGGCCAGATAGAGTGATATAGAGTAGCTGCGTAGATTTGGTTGGTTCAGGAGATGGACATGTAAATCAATGGGTAATTTACAACTGGTAATAAAATGCAATCAGTTTGTCATGCATCTGATATTATACATCTCCTAGTGAGTTGATTGAGGAAGCTTTATGAACTGAGGTACAGCTAGAAGTCAACTGTCCTGAAAAACATCTCTCTTCCCCTACTCCCCATATTTTTGACTTTGCAATACCATAGTTACAAGTTAACTCCTCAGGCCTCCAAATCATGCTGGAATCTTTTGGTGTCTTGCATGGAAGACAAAGAAGGAGCCGCAGTGAGGACTAAAACACAGCTTTATTGCATGATGGTCAGGATGAACATGTGGTAATGGCGGAGGTACAGCTCATTTTATACTGCAACAATACATTTGAAAAGGGTTGCACAGTAGCTCATTGGCTGCTACCTGCGTGACGTCATTCAGAGTCACGCCCTTCTTCTCCAGGTGTTCCTTGCACGGGAAGGTTCCCGCGGCTGCCGGTGATTGGGGGAATTTGATCCATGTGAGCTGAACGCTCGCAGCTGCCCTCTATGGGCAGCTGGCTCACGTTCCTTTAACAGCTGGGTTACATTGTAATCATTGTCAGGTTACATTCATACATCCTTAAAGTAATACTGTTACATACACAACAAATCTCCTGCTTCAAAGTTAGATGACTGTCCCTTTATGCCCTTCTATCCCTCAGGAAAAACTGATGTCTGGGATGGCTTGATCTTGGAAGAATAAATTGCTACTAGTATTCCTTGATCTCAGAGCTCTCCAAGGTTTGGCATCTCTTGTCTTGCTGGCTACAGCATGTCAGGACAGGCTAAGCAGCAAGTTAAATCTGCTCTACAGTGTAGAAATCATGGGTAGAGACTAACATGAGTTTTAGCCAAATCCCAAGAAACCCAACCAAAAGTTAAGTGCTACTCCATCCTAGTATTCTCAGAGGTGTTGTAATGCATATTAAATTATTTCTTGTTGAAATCAGTAGAACTTAAACTTGCTTTACATTTTGCTGGTTTTGTGCTGACCATATGTATCCTGCCTGCACGCTGCACAATTTGAATGCTAACTATTCATGAAACCTTCCTCTTTGGGCTGAAAAGAAAATGGCATGGTTGGAGGATGTTGGCAAAAGCCTATGCTTCACCCTTTCAAAATGACAACCAGGGTGAAAAGCAGGGAGTGACAGCTTTGTGCAGTCTTGCCAAAAGCATATTCAAGACCATATCAGTCCCTACCCACCTCTTTCCATTCACTGTATTTCAGTTCACAAAATAATCCCTAATTTATAAGGCAATTTAAAAAAACCAACAACAACAACATCCCTTCAGCCTCTTTCCCTCTCTATACCTGTATATGCATATGTGTATACCTGTATATACTCTTTGGTTTTAATTCGCTTTTACCAGAGTTCATCTGCAGTATTTCATTTTCTTCCCAGGACTTTTTGTAAAGATTTTTCACTTCACAGACTTAATTATGTAATTACACATCAGTCCAAAATCTGCTTCAAAGCAGCCATTTTAACCTACTGGGTACCTAAAACAGTCTTCAAAAACTGCCTAATTACATAATTACAATACCTGATAGACTCAAATAACAAGCACAGAGAGCATCTTTGGGATCGAAGGAAAGCCCTGTGGTCTTTTGAGTATATAATACCTGTTAGAAAAATAGCTTTACCATTATGTAGTTAGATGATTATTTTGTATTGCAAAGGAGCAATTACTGAATATGTGATAAATACTCCCTTTTCCCATTTGCCTAAATTAAATACATTTATAAGCAATTCTTTAGCACTGTGAAATGAAACACGCATTTGATTACTATTAATATGACCCAGAATTTCACAAGCTTCAAGAAATACATAGATGCTTCAAGGACCACCTTTGTTAACTAGTAGAGCTGCATCCCAGAAAATCTCTGGCTCATATTATATTTCAGTCATGAACACTCAAGAGGTGGCTTGAAATGATTCATTGGACAAAATCTTGTTGGATTCCAACTGCATAACATGAATGACTTAGTCATCAGAGGCACACCACTGCTTATTAATGACTTTATCGATTTCGGAGTGAACACAATTTCATCTCATTGCATGTGAGATGTGTGCAGTCCAACATTGAAAAAGGAAGTCTTTAATCATAGGTTATTAGCTGCTGTTGATTACATCATGTGTGTTGTGTAGCTGGAGTGGTAAACATAATTTTGTCAGTGGCCTGAACCCTATGATGTCATTGCAATGTGTAAGTTCGTGCAAAGTAACTAACACTGGTTTTGTTGCAGAAATGGTTGCTCAAGAGGCTGTATGAAAAGGTAGGCTAGCACGACTAACTAGTAGTGTTTTTTAATGTTATCAGTGTTGTACTAAATTTAAACTAGCAACTGTGGCTACCTCTTAAGGTTTGTGCTTTTGTTAGAAAATTGAATCTAATCCAATTTCAGCTAAGCAAAGTGGGCTGCAGTTATTACTCTGCAATCACTCAACCTATCACATAGAAATTTGTAATAGCTTGCAAAGTTAAAGGTTTGTTTCTGGTAAAGAACTGGTATTACTTAATAGGTTGGAGCATCTGGATTGAGAAATTGAATCCCCACTGTCTCTTCTGGGGAAAGCACCAACTATGCTCATTCAGACCATGTATGGCTGAGGCCTTGGACAAGCTGCATGGTCCCGGAAGACCAACAAGTGAATGGTTTTAAAATGTAAGATGTTTGAAAATGTTAAAATCAAACAGTTTAGAATACAAAATTAAAACACTCACACATTCAAACACAGAAATCATTGCATTGCCACAACCATCAATCCTACAAGATTTTAAAGATAAGTATGTTTTGACTTGGCACTGAAATGATGCCAATATTGCCAACAATCAAACCTTTGGGGTACTATCATATGCTTCCCTGGATCTCCAGCTGGGGAAGGAGATGAATCTTAGGGTAAGTGGCAAGAAGAGGAGTTTAACACATATCTGTGCAATAAGAATGTAGCAAATATTTTCAAATTTTATTTTCTTCACTTCACATTGTCAAATGGATCTCGCTCCTGTGCATGAGCAGAAAGACTGGTAACTATATTTGTCAGTAGCAGTACAGTACTGGCAAAACACTGTTTTTTAAATGAGTGCTTTTTAAGCTATCCTCCCCTAAATTCTTCTTCATGTGGAAGCTTTAAAAAAAAAGAGGGGGGGAAGAAATAGAGGAAATCTGAAAAAGGGAGCAGGGGGAAATAACTGAGAGGAAGGTTGAAACTTCATCTACTTGGGTGAAATGGCCCCAGATTCATGCATGTAGTTTTAGTGAATCAAGAACAAAGAAATCCTGAATGCAATGCCTTGCTTTTACTATATCATGTAGCTTCAGCTGCATGAATCTGTATTTTTAAAATGGCAGATTCTTATCTCAACAGCTTAATAGCTTAGGTTGCCTAATAGCTGGGCAGTTGGAACAGACAATTATTCTTTACTGCCTCTCTGAATGACGAGTATATCATGCAAGTAATCCCTAAACTGCTATTTTCCTGCAACAAAATATGTGAACTCATTAAACTGTTGGAAAAGTGCTGAAGACTTCAGCTGGGTTGAGAAAATTAATACTCAAGTGCTTCATCAAAGCCAATAACAGAGCACAACAGTTACTAAAGGCAAACATCTAGATAAGTTGCAGTTGCTTTGGGAAGAAGGGATTCACCTTCAACAATTTAGTAGTATTTTTGTGGCACCGACAGATACTGCTCTTAAAGATACTATGTGAGCATTTGCTATCTATCTGCAAATCTTTTGTTCCAGCCCTTCATGCAAGTTAAAAGAACCTTAGAATTAAACTGCAGGGCTCAATTGTATATGTTGGTGAAGTTGCCATTTTGTTGTTGTTGTTGTTCAGTCGCACAGTCGATTCCGATCCTTTGCGCATACCTGTCAACCATCCCGATTTGGCCGGGATTACCCCGTAATTTGACGTCGATTGACGTCATAACCCACCCTGTGCTGCCAAAACCCCGTAATTTGGCAGCGGGGGAAAACGCTTTCCACGCATGCATGGAAGGAGTAAAACCCTTCCACGCATGCGCAGAAGGGGTAAAACCCTTCCACGCATGTGCGGAAGTGCTACGCTGCTTGCGTAGGGGCTGCACAGCGGCATAGCGCTTCCACACATGTGTGGAAAGCGACCTGCGCACAAGCGATTTGTGCAGGTCCCGTTTTCCGGAGCCGCGGGTTGACAGGTATGCTTTTGCGACCCTATGGACCATTATCCTCCAGGCACCTCTGTCCTCCACCATCCTCCTCAGCCCATCCAGTTCTGCCCATTGTGTCTACAATACCATATGGCCATCTCATCTTTGCCCCCTTCTTCTTTTGCCCTCCACCTTTCCCAGCACCAAGGCCTTCTCAAGTGAATCCTCCCTTCTCATTTGATGTCCAAAGTACTTAAGCTTCATCTTTACTATTTGCCCTTCCAATGAGCAGTCAGGGTTGATTTCTTCTAAGATTGACCTATTTGTTTTCTTTGCTGTCCAGGGGACTCTCAGGACTCTCCTCCAACACCACATCTCAAAGGCATCTAATCGATAAGTTGCCATATGTAAAGGTAAAGGTCAGCCTTGCTCAAAAGCCAGTCATATCTGACTCTAAGGTTCAGTGCTCATCTCCATTTATAGCCAAAGAACCAGCACTGTCTGCAGACATTTCTGTGGACACGTGGCAGGCATGCTTCAACACCGGAGTGCATGGAATGCTGTTTACCTTCCCACTGAAGTGGTCCCTATTTATCTACTTGCAATTTCTTGGTTTTGAACTGCTAGGTTGGCAGGAGGTGGGACAGATGACGGGAGCTCACTCCGTCATGCATTACTCAAGAATCGAACTCCGACCTTCCAGTAATTGAGTTCAGTGTCTTAACCACTTGAGCCACTGCAGTTTCCATATATTGTACTGTAAGGCAATTGCTAATGGGATGATTACAAAAAGCAAAAACAAAAACCCTCTTCCAGTAAGACCTGGAAAGCTTGGCTAGGTACAGTAAAACCCGTACTTATGAAAAAAGTCAATTCCATAGGCTTTTGCTTAAATCACATTTTTTTTGTAACTCGAAGCAAAGCCATAGGAAATTGTGTAAATCGGGACATGGTTTTAGCACAAAATCATTATGTAAGTCGAATTTTATGTAACTCGAGACATTTGTAAGTCGGGATTTTACTGTATAATACTTACAAACAACCCAGGATACAAGGTTTCAACATCCATCAGCATCCTCTGGACAGAGATGAGCCTCAAGTCCACTGACTCAGATCCAGGAATAGCTTTATTGCAAGAACAAACATTCTTGAGGGTACATAAGAGCAAAACCAATTCAGATGGAGGAAGGTGCTCACTGGATAAGGGACAACATTAAAGGAGGAAATAGCTGAGGAATTCAACCTCCCCTGTGTCACTTGGAGGACCCTGAATAGCCTGTAGGTTGGAGTCCCTAAATGCAAGACCAACATGCTTAAGTGGGGGCTGCTGTTGGACAACAACATGCTGTGAAAATATGGAAGGATAGAGAATCCAGCTTATTTACTGGTCTGCCGATTACTGCCAGAAACATGTACCAATGAGGCATTTACAACCTTTTGAGGGAAACTATCTCAGAGATCCAAAGATCCATGTACCCAAAATGGTTCGAAAATCTCTCCTCCTATGAGTAACCTCTTTTGCCTACTCACTAAGGTCAAATTCAAACATATTTATACACTGCAGTCCCATCTTTCCAGTAAATGACCCCTTTCCCTTTCTGCCTTTTGAGGATACTTTATTACAGAGTTATTAACTATAAATGGCTAGATTTGTTCTCTAGACTTCGATCCTTCCATTACACTCGCAGAAGTTTGAAAATTAAATTAAATTATATTAAATCTTTTCAGTGTGTGTGACAGTCACTGGGAAAGTGAGAGTCAGCAAGAAGAAATATACAGTACTGTATAATATCTTTCCTTCAATGCCTGTGCTTGTGAATTCATGTACACAGATACACAGCAAAGCCTATTGAGCATTGAGTAGTACTGCTACTCAGAATTCATTTTCACAAGAGAGTGTAGAACAATTTTGGTAACGTTTCTATTTTTATTATAGTGTGAACTATTTTTCCTCATTGTAACATTAACACCTTGAGTTGAAGGTAGGGTATAAATCCCTTACACAAACCAGTCCCTGGAAGTCTGTCTACTTTTACACACACCTATAGGAGCTTTTGTGTGAGTTTATTAGGAAAAAGATTCCAAAGTTTTCAGATAAATATCACAAGGAAGGGTGAAGACTGGCTTACACAGGACTTTAAAAAAACACACCAAAAAACACCGCATCACGCTCTTTTAGTTACTCTGTTATTTCCTCTTGCACTGTTCAACATGGATGTCTTACTGTTGTGCTTCACAATGTTTGCCGTGTTTAGATGAAGCAATAACCAGGGGTGCCCAACCTTTTTGCACCACAGGCCAGACCACACCCCCAGTCAGCTGAGTGTGCCAGAGGTGTAGTTCCTCCCATGGTGGCGTGGTGTGCATTCATGACATCTTTTTGCCACCTCCACCATTTCCCGTGGTGGCGGGAGTGAGGGTGCCACATTTTTGCCACGTTTCTAGATTTTTTTGCAGTGTTTTTGATGCATTTTCACCACATTTTCGGGATTTCTCGCAGCAGCAGGGCACTTTCAGTGATTGTGGCTATCCGGCCCATGAGCCGGCTGAATTGGTGCCACAGTCAGATTTGGCCCATGGGCCATAGTTTGGGCACCCCTGCATTAAAACCTTTTAAAATTTTTATTAAATACTGAGGATGGGTTGGTTAGGCTAGGGGTATTTATGATCAATTTTTCTTTCTTTGGGCCTGATTGTCTCTGTTTGTTTATGACTGCCACTAATTTGCTCATTTGCTTGCTGGAAAATAGCTAATTAAAACCCACTTCAGCTAACAAGCTGACTGGGACCATGCAAATGTCATACTTTGCTGTCTGCTCCTTTCGTTTATACTTCTACATTATCAGTGTTGTTTTTCCTCCATCGATAGTAATAAATGTGGGGAGAGATTTAGTGCCCTCTTCACAGGTGTGCGCTGGTACATCAGTGTATTGTCCCCAGAAAAGTGCTGCTGTTTTACTGCACTTCGGTATTTTGAGTGTCATTACCCCTGACAGTTAATGGTTTCAGACTGCACTGCTTGTTAGTGCTAGGTTCCAAACAGTATCATCTATCTTTTTGTTTTTACAGTGACTGGTCACATTAAGAATATGTGTCTGAGCTATTAGTCCCGTCTGTTCATTGAATGCATTTCATTTGGTGTGGGCTTCTCCCCACTTTTCTTTGTTAAAATTAGCATGTATTGTCATCTGTATACTTCAGCACATAAACCTTTGTTATAATTATGCTGTAGTCACTGCGCTTCCACACACTTGCTAATTTATTGTAGCTAAATTAGACCTAATATTAGTAACTTTGCAGCTGTTCCAATAGACCCACATGCAGCGATACGTCTATATGTTGTCGAGTAATTGGATTTTAAGGCCCAGTTAATGGACAGCAGTACTCTGAGAGGAAGGCAGGGTAACAGAGACATTTCTGGAGGTTTTGTGGTAGAGAAGGTTACTTCCCAAAGTATGGATTCCCGAGATGACAATGTTCAAAACAAAGCATATCACAGTACAAGACCAGCAACCGGGGTACTTTTTGAGGATGTGGCCTGCTTCAGTAGAGGAGCTCAATTGCCATTTACCTTAATTTGTCATGATGCTTTTTAGGCAGTGACTGAGCCAAGCATTTGTCTAAGAACTGGGCAAGGGTCTAGGGGAAATGTTTCTCATTCATTCACACTGGAGTTTAGGAGCAACATTTTATAACATTAAACTAAAGCAGGAATTCTCAACCTTTTTAAGCCGGGGGCCGGCTCATGCTCCCTCAGACAGCTTCGAGGGCTGAATGGCCATTTTGTCCTTCCTCCACCACATGGCACTTCCTGGTGTGGTGGAGGTGGTGTGGGGCCACACGAAATGGCGCCACGGGTCGCATCCGACCCGCGGGCTACAGGTTGAGAATCCCTGAACTATAGGGTCAGTACAAATGTTGCAATGACCTGCATACACAAAAGAAGAATGGAAAGTGTATACACACTTACCAGGAGAGTTAGCTTCACTGAATGTCACAAGGACTGTTTTATAGGCATACAGTACATAGGGTTGTAGTTTTGCTGTTACAGTGTATATAGTACTGTACTAGAAAATTGTAACTTAGGCTAACACTATTGATTAGTGACTTCCTATTGTTGACATGGGTGGCATGGGTGGTTAAGATGCTGAACTTGAAAACTGGAAGATTGGCAGGTCAGCAGTTCGAGACATGAGTGCTGCATGATGGAATGAGGTTCCATCTCTGTCCCAGCTCTTGCCAACCTAGCAGTTCGAAAACAAGAAATTGCAAGTAGATATATAGGTACCACTTCAGTGGGAAGGTAAACAGCATCCCGTGCAGTCTGGTGTCTAGTCGTGTCTGCCACATGTCCACGGAAATGTCTGCAGATGCAGACAGTGCTGGCTCTTTGGCTATAAACAGAGATGAGCACCGAACTCTTGAGTCGGATATGACTGGCTTTCAAACAAGGGTGATCTTTACCTTTACCGTAGCCAAGTTTCTAGATTGGTGTGTGTGTGTGTGAATTTTTTTTCAGGAGGGGAATTTTTCCCCCAGGGGGGTAATAATGTTACACTCACATATATATCATTAACACCACTGGGGTGTGGGGGAGTGTTATCTCAGGAGGGTCCCCCTGCCTACGGCCCTGACCTTTACCTATTGTTGACATCCCTGCTCAGCTCTTGTCTTGAAATGTAACCTCCCCCCCCCCCAAAAAAAAAACCCTCCAAGAACTATAGCTTCCTTTACTGAGTGAATCCATCTCCTATTGTCTTTTCTTCTCTTGCTGTCTACTACTTATCCTGCATTATTACTGTTTCTGGTGACCCTTGTATGACAGCCTCAGATTAATAATTGATGGTTCTGAAGATAGTAGGAAAAGAGGAAGATCAGGAAAAAAATGGATTTACTTAGTAGAGGAACTGAGGGCCTTGAGCTTGCAAGATCTGAACAGGCTGTTAATGACAGGATCCTTTGATGGTAGCGCAGTGATTAAACTGCTGTACTGCAATCAAAAGGTTGTGAGTTCAATCCTGACCATGTATCATGGTTGACTCAGCCTTCAATCCTTCCGAGGTTGGTAAAATGAGGACCCAGCATGTTGCATGCAAAATGCTAATTATCTTGTGAACTACCCAGAGAGTGCATTAAGCACTGTGGCAGGGTGGCCCAAACTACAGCCCAGGGGCTGGATCTGGCTCCGATGCCAATTCTTCCAGCCCACGAAGCCCTCATCATGTTTTCTGCTTCTGGGAGTGACGAGAGCTTCGTGGCCCAGATGAATTGGCATTGGGGCCGGATCCGGTCCCTGGGCTGTAATGACCAGCCCCCTGAACCACGTGACCAGCCCACGACCCAAAATGTTTGGGCACCCCTGCACTATGGGGTGGTATATAAGTGTGACTGCTTTTTGCTTTGTTTTAATTCATAAGATCTTCATACGTTGGAAGCAATATGATGGTAAATAACAACAAATTAAGGTATTTTCTTTCTGTAGATTTTGATCTGTTTTGTCTTCACAGCCCATCCTAGCCACCATTATTTTTATATCAAATATATGAAACTATTATAGGCATGGTACAGTCAAGGGACTGCAGTGGCTCAAGTAGGTAAGACGCTGACTGGGAAGTGGAAGGTCAGCAATTCGATTCCCGAGTACTGCAGGATGGAATGAGCTCCCGTCTTCGTCCCAGCTCCTGCCAACTTAGCAGTTCGAAAGCAAGAAATTGCAAGTAGATAAATAGGGACCACTTCCATGCACTCCGGTGTCTAGTCATGCCTGCCACATGACCACGGAAATGTCTACAGAAGCAGACAGCACTGGGCTCTTCGGCTTGGAAACAGAGATGAGCACTGCACCCTAGAGTCGGATACCACTAGCTTTCAAGCAAGGGAAACCTTTACCTTTACCTTACAGTCAAAACACAATATTTTTAAGCATCACTGCTTTCTTTTGGAGAGAACACATGCTTAATTCTCCCACTAGAGAGACAAATCAAAGGGATATTGGAAAAGGAATTTGGCCCAAGGATCTACAGATGGAATTATGTGCTTGTGCAAATAGAACAAATGTGTTAAACATACAGTAAAATCTCCTTGTTAACATGCCATGCCCCTGTTGGCTTTCCCCCAATAAAAGTGATTTAGCTTAAATGCTTCTGGAACAAAAGTGTGTTTTATCTTACTTGCTGTTAACAATGTCATCAATGTTATTATCACAAATAACAAATCAATATTAGTACTTTTATTGCATCTTCAGTTGCACTGCAAAACAAACATATGAGGTGTTTAATAAGGATTTTTAAAACCATTTAGTAATACCAGTGTTGTAACATGGTGTTCTTTTAAAATAAATCCTACCCAAATGCCTAAACTAGTGCACTTAATTAGAATTGATCTTATGTTTTAGCATCAGGAAGTGCATAATGGAAGCAGAGATTAATTGTAATGTTGCATCACTTCATTTAAAGACTGCTAATATGCAAAAACGACAGTACCAATCTAAAATTATAATTTCAGAATCAATGTAATCTTTATAACCTTGTCAAATGTAGAAGTCATCTAAATTTATGCTCTAAAGGCTGCAGATTCTTTCCAGTCATTATAATCAAGCAAAACATTCAGTGATATGAATTTCAGTTCTCTTTGCAGAAATACAGCATTGATAGCACAAGAGAGATGTTTTTAACGACTCATTTCTTATGCAGCTAGCAAATGGGAGTAACCAATCATTGCTGTAACTAAAGGTGCCTCTCGATGAAGACTTTGTTGTATGTTTGGCCAGTTCCACAGAATTTCATGAGAGTACCCAGGCCTAGAAGGCATCTTCCTTCTGCAAAACCCTCTGTGTTTCGTTACAACTACTGCTATCTATCTCTTTCGACAGAAAGTCCATTAAGGAGAGAAAGATAGCTATGAATAGCTATAAAGCATCTCTTGACTGAGAACACTAAAAGCCATTTGTTCAGAAGCACTTTTAAGTTATACTGGTTCTTAGAGATAAACAGAGCGCCAATGTTGTCTAGCATCAGCCAGTGCCCATTGTGGTTAGGGGGGAAAGGTGCAGCAACCAATGATGGGCAGATCGAAGGGCAAAAGTGGATATTCTCTCTCTTATTCTCTTTCTCTTAATGGAAATACAGAGGCATATTTTCACAAACACAGACAGGACAGGCAGGAGATCAAGCTTTTATTTTTTAACTGATTTCTATGTCCAATAGGACATTCAAGGTAGCTTAGAGTCTGTTAAAACTGCACACATAATTGTTATTAAAATACTTAATAATGAAAATAATTAAACATGAAAATAATTAAACATGAAAAATATATATTTAAATTAAATAATTTAAAAATGATTACTGTACTTTTTGTAAACCACCCAGAGAGTGCTATGCATTCAGAGTGATATGCAAGTTGAATGAGTGAATGAATGAAAATAGATGGAACTGCTCAAGGTAGCTTAGAGTCTGTTAAAACTGCACACATAATTGTTATTAAAACACTTAATAATAAAAATAAAAATAATTAAACATGAAAAATATTTTCTTAAAATTAAACAATTTAAAAATGATTACTGTACTTTTGTAAACCACCCAGAGAGTGCTATGCATTCAGGGTGATCTACAAGTTGAATGAGTGAATGAATGAAAATACAGTAATACCTCATACAAAGTCCGCTTCATACAACATCGAGTTCATACAACATCGCCTGATTCCTTGGGAAAAGTTGCCTCATACAAAGTCGCTGCGACTTTGTATGAGGCATTGGGGTTTTTCCCAGGTTGCATTGTGCCTGGGCAGTATAAAAGTCAGGACTTTGCTCTTGTGGGTTTTGCACGAGGCGAAGAGTGTTTAGGAGTGGTTTTGAGCACGATTTTGGATTTTTTGAATTTTTTCATCAGAATTTTTAGAAGCAGTCCTGGGATTTTTGCAGCATTCTTCAGGTTCTTGGACAATCAAGGTTATTTGACATGTTTTTGTAATGTATTTAGCCTTTAGACAATGATTTCTTAAAGTTCTGTCAGTTTCCTCTCTGTTTCCTTGACTTTGCCCTGAAGTCTGTGCTGTTACAGTACAATGTATCTCTATGGAAACGACATTGTACGAGGCATCGCGGCAAGGATTTGGATGTTGTATGAGGCATCACGGCTAGGATTTTGCATGCCTCATACAGAGTCAAAATCCGTATAAAGTCCAAACTTGTGGAACCAAGTTTGGATGTTGTGTGAGGTATCACTGTAGATGGAACTGCTCAAATGCCTCCCTGACAACAGAAGGAGCAGAAGGAGTTGGTCAACCTGACTTCTTGGCATGCATGCATTCTTACACACACAGAGAGACAGAAATTCAGGTAGGAGTTGGATTAGTCTAATATAAAGCAGTACCCCACCTGGCCTAGTTTCTGAGCCTCAACTGATGTAGTCTAGTTGTTTACATATTGAACAGATGTAGGAGGTTCACGTTCAAGGTCTCAAGGCCATAAAATCACTGAGCAATATTGGGATAGTCATTCTCTTTGACTGCTCAATAGTGTCTCCTTTCTTGTTGGGAGTGGCTGCCTTGGCTCAATAATACAACTTAACCAGAAATGTCCATATCCTGTGAGCGCATCTGGTGTGAAAATGAGACAACAAATGTGGATTTCCTCCTTATTGAGAAAATAGCTCCAGTTTTTGGCATTGTGTTCTGTGTGGAACAAACAGGGCATTTCCTCCTTATTGAGAAAATAGCTCCAGTTTTTGGCATTGTGTTCTGTGTGGGACAGACAGGGCAGTCTCTTCAAAGAACAATGAATGGACACAAAGCTAACCTCAGGAATGAAAACAGAGAGGACCCATTTTCAGAACACTTCAGCCCTCCCCCACTGCTCATTTATGGATCTCAAACTGGCTAATGTAGATAAAGAAAAGAATTACAGAAAATGACTTGAGAAGGAGGCATCTGGGAAACTGATTGCATAAGTATGGGCCTACCTAAAGATCAATGCTTTTTAGTGCACTACATATATTAATACCCCAGCTTTCTGTAACATTTTAGGAGTAAAAATTAGTTGTCTCCCTCAACAGACGCTGGCCACTTTCCCAGAAAACAACTCATAGTATTTATTTGACAGATTAATCTATTTGGCATACAATTTACCATTTTATTTAGAGCCTGCCACTTTATTAATAGCCTGTTGTCACTTTGTTCCTGACTTTCACCACTATGAGGTTTTGCCACCCCACCCAAATAACTGGACAGACTATATAATTGCAGAAGACATGCTTTTGCACTTCATGTGTCAAAGAAATAGATTTTTGGCCCACACATACTCACAATGAAATAAATCTGTTAAAGTGACACAGTATTTTGCCCCAGCCTCTCCCTTCCCCACTTTAAATTTGCCAAAATCTATTATACAGGATTCAGTTTATATCAGTGCCAAAGAAAGCACAAGGCTAGAGTTGTTGTTTTATTGAAACCCTGCAAAGACCCAGACTACTGAGCAGTGTCACTCTTTTGTCACCTTTATAAGCCACTAGATCAGGGCTTCCCAATCTTTTCAAGCTGGGGGCCAGGTCACGCTCTCTCAGTCAGATTTAAGGACCAGATGGCCATTTTGCCCTGCCTGCACAATGGGGTGGCCATTTTGTCCCAACAGCTTCAAAGGGGTGGCCATTTTTGTTTATTAAATGCTCTTGGAGGGGTGGGGTGGGCACATGAAATGTCACCACAGGCTGGATCTGACCCATGGGCCTTAGGTTGGCAAGAAAGATGGAGTTCTAATGGGTAATGGCGATGCCTTAAAAAGTGTTGGAGTTTGAAAAACTCTGCAAAGCCCTCTGGAAATGGTAGCGTCTTCGCCCATTGGAACTAGTACACCCTTGTTAAAATATTACAGTGGGAATTTGGCCTTCAATGTTGCAGCTTAGGTGAGGGGGAGTGAGGCTCAATTCTGGGAAGCCGAGACTCCCGAAACCTCTCCCCTGCTAGCTCCCTTTGATTATCAGCTTCAGCTGCACTGACCGAAAAACAAAGCTTTGGTGTTGAAAGTAACAAGGCCTTATCTGAAAAATTCCCCTTCTGCTCCTTCATGTCTGGAAGGAGACAGAATAACCTTTATTGACGAAGAAATCATTTAAAAAGGTTTATTGGAATAAAAATAAAGAATTCCAACATATAAAAATCTTCACTAAACCATGCTAAGCAAAATACATGGTTCTAAGAAAATAAGAAAGCATTTCAGAAAATCAATATTTCTCTAAAAGAGTGCGGCTGAGCGAGCCGCGCATCCAAGTAATAGGTTACGGGTCGGATCATTTCTGGAAGGCAGAGAGCAGCATCTCGATGTGATCTGAGATAACTGCCTTATCCCTCTCTTAATCTGGCTTCATTGCCACAATATTTATACGATTTGTGGTGGGAAAGCATGTGCAGGTGTTTTGAGTGTCAGACACCCGTTTTTGAAGTCCAGTCTGGGACAGGACATGTAATCAGCATTCCCATCAGAAAGACGTGCATGTCACGTCTACCCACAGGTGGTGAGTCTGAGAAGCATGCCTCTCCCAGGTGCTTAGTCTGAGAACGGACACTCTCTCAGGTTCACTGTCTGAGAACAGAGAGCAGGCTGACCTGCAGCTTCTAATTGGTCAGAAGTTGGCTTCTGCACACAGCAACCTTCCAAAATAGATCTGTTTAAACTAATTAAAGCTAAACATTTTAACAGAATAAAGACAGATTAATTATTAAGGCACTCTAGGCATTAAGTAAATAAAATAGTGAATTAAAAATAATTCTTCCCTAGCTATGAAATCCTTTATATCTGACACGAAACAAAACAAAGTGAAATAAAATAAAAACAACAACAAATAAGACAAAAACCTTGTAGTGCCTTGACATTTAACGAATTGATATATTTTATTGTGAGCTTTTGTGGATCAAGTCCACCTCCTCAGGTAAGGGACACACTTACACCCATGGCATTGATGAGAAATGGGGATAAGATTGATTTCCCTTTATTGGTTTGTCAACACTTCATGTTTCTTTGTCAGTTTTTAATGAGAGAGGGTGAGAGAACACAGGTATGAAACCTCCAAAGAGCATTTCTGAGTGCTTTGTATTTCTTGGATATTTAATGTATTATAATCTGATTTGACAGAAAGAAGTCAGGGAATTAGAAAGAAATGCTGCAAAACTAATTATCTGAGGCAGAGAAGAACTAGCACTTTAAAGTTTGGGACAGGAGAGCAAAAGACTTACTAGTGAGTGAAGAAGACAAAAAGTAAAAGAAACCTTTAAAAAGCATTTCATTCCCTTCTTGGACTGTCTTTTTAAAAAAACATCTTTGAGACTTATCAGGGAAACAAAACCTGACAAAACCTTTAGATTCAAAGCAGTGAGCAACACTTGGGGACTTAAAACAAAACATGAAATATGGGGTGGGCAATGGAGATAGGGAGCAAAGGAAAGTTAATGGCTTTGCTGTTGAGTAGAGGCAGCCCTGAGGTATCACTCAAACGGTAGGAAGGAAAACAAACTTCTTTCCTCTGTTACTGCAGCTGCTCACTCCTTGAATGTCAAGCCTCAGATTTGCCAGAAGGAAATGGAAGGAAGGGGCCAAGGGAAGACAAACTTGCCTCTTCTATTTTTATTAAACAGGAGCCAGACATACCACAGATATATGCCTAAGTTTTATAATGTTCTGTTACGTGACATTAAGTCAGAACCAACTTGTAGCTATCCTAATAGGGCTTTCAAGGGAAAAAAGAACTTTTTAAAGGAGTGGTTTTATCAGTTCTGCTTCCCCAGTAGAGTTTCCTTGGCTGAGCAGGGGATTCAAACACACGTCTCTGTCTCTCTACCATCATGACTACAACATACTGGGCATCTCAGGTTTAATGATAGCCCCTTAAAATGAGAGACATTTGGCCAGAATTCCCAAGGCCAGGGCAGTAATTAGGGCAGTGTTCCCGATTCCCTGGGAGAAATGAGTTGCCACCTAGCAATGCCACCCACCTTCAGTCTTAATCTGAGAATGAAACAACAGGCTAGTGCCATTTGAGGTAGGTAGCTGCTGTTGAAACCTGGCATCTGAAACTTTTGTTGTTGTTGTTCTGTCGCACAGTCGGTTCCAACCCTTTGCGACCCTATGGACCATTATCCTCCAGGCACCTCTGTCCTCCACCATCCTCCACAACCTGCCCAACTCTGTGCCCATTGTGTCTACAATACCACCTAGCCATCTCATCTTTGACCACCCCCTTCTTCTTTTGCCCTCCACCTTTCCCAGCATCAAGGCTTTCTCAAGTGAATCCTCTCTTCTTATTTGATGTCAAAAGTACTTCATCTTTACTATTTGACCTTCTAAGGAGCAATCAGGGTTGATTTCTTCTAAGATTGACCTATTTGTTCTCCTCGCTGTCCAGGGGACTCTCAAAATCCTCTTCCAACACCACATTTCAAAGGCATCTATTCTTCTGCGCTCAGCTTTCCTAATGGTTCAGCTCTCACAACCATACATTACCACCAGGAATACCATTGCTTTGACTATACGAATTTTTGTTTGCAATGTGATGTCTCTACTTTTCACTATGTTCCCCAGTTTTCTCATAGCTTGTCTCCCAAGAATCAGTCGCCTTTTTATTTCATGGCTACAATTTCCATCTGCAGTGATCTTGGATCCTAAGAAAGTAATATCTGTCACTGCTTCTACTTCTTACCCATCTATTTCCCAGGGACTGATAGGGCCTGTTGCCATTATATTGGTTTTCTTGATATTGAGTCTCAAGCCAGCTTTTGCACTCTCTTCTTTCAACCTAATCAGGAGCTTCTTTAGGTCTTCCTCGCTTTCTGCCATTAGGGTGGTATCATCTGCATATCTCAAATTGTTGATGTTTCTCCCAGCAATTTTGATCCCATATTGTAATTCCTCCATCCTTGCATTGCTGCCTTCCACAAAGCTGTTCAGGTACTACTGGTGGGAAGCTTTGGGGGTTCATCTGTGTTGCCATTGCACTCAGAGTATTGAAGAGCAGTCCACAAACAAGATATGATAGGTAAGATGGGTAGAAAGATATAGCCCAGTGATGGAGAACCTTTTAGAGATTGAGTGCCCAAACAGAGGGGTGGGGTGAGCTCTGTGCTGGGGGGAGGGAGGAAGTGCTCCTATTGGGCTGCTGGGCAGGGGGTGGGGAGAACTCTGTGCTGGGGCAACAGTGCACACCCTCAGAGAGGGTGCCCCCTCTGGCATGCATGCCATAGGTTCGCCACCACTGATATACCCCTTGAGGACCAGAACGTGGTCTCCAGTACCCTTTGAGTTTCCAGAAATACTGAAACCTTAAATTAATTTTGTCAATTATTTTGTTTCCAGAAGTCTCCTTTAGGGGTAATGAGAGACAATTTTGGGCACACACTCCATTGCTCTTTGTTTGTTAGTTGCTTGCCAGCATGTATCCAGACAAGTAGCCAGCATGAATATCTTTCTTTTCTGATCTTTGCCCATGCAGCTGCATAGCAGCATGTCTGCTCTACATACAGACTGTGATTTTTCCTTTTTGTTCTTGTAATTGTAACTGATTGTAACTAAATAATGGAACTGCAATTAATCAAAAGTCTGTACACTATAAACAATTGTTCTCATTAATTCTACTGGGACCTGAACATAGTTTATTGTACTTTGTTAGGACATGCCTTGTGTTGCCAGTATGTAAGCATTTCAGAATTCTTGCTATTGGTGTCTGGGTGGCTTTCATTCCTTCAATTAAACCTATACCAAAATCCTTCTTTGATTATCATTCTATCATCTTCCCTTATGCTTTTCCCAAATAGAGAGGTTAGGTACGCGCGGCGGCAAAATGGCCGCCCCATGCTTTGCTGGCCCCGCCCCTGAGGCACGGGTGCAGCATGGGAGAGGGGGCGTGGCCGGCTTCCCCTTTATAAGGGGTGGCCAAGCCAACAGCCCCCTCTTTCTCAATTTGGCTGGGCCCTGGTGCGTTTCTTCGCCCTGTGCCCAGCTGAACTCCTCTGACTGCCGCCAGCCCGGGAGCGGGCTAGTGCCAGTCCATTGCGGTCTGCACCGCGTGTTTTTTGGCTCGCTCAGTGAGCCTCACCGAGTTGGCCCCCGCCCGGTAACGGGCGGGAGCTGAACTCACTCCTTTGTCGGCCCGGGATCGGGCCGGCACTAGCCTTGTGGCGTCAGCGCTGCTTCTGCTCATGCGGCGAGCTTTTCAGGCGGGCGGTGGTGCTCCTGCCTGGGAATGGGCCGGGGCTGCGCACCGCCTGCACTGGGCCCTGCCTTGCGGCCATGCCTCTTGCGCCGGCCTCCCCCTTTGTTAGGCACACATGGTGCCGAAGAGGAAGACCTGGCGCAGCGGTCCGCCTGTGGCGTGCCGCTCGGGCGCCACCGCGCCTAGCCCCATAGCAGCCCCCACTACGGCACCTCACCTTACCCCCCTCTGAGTAGGAGGGCCCGCTAGGCAGCTTCTTCTAGGCCTCGGGGGGGACTCTGACCCGCAGGGGGGTGCACCCAGCATGGGGGTCTGTCGGCCTGCATGCAGCGGCAGAACCCCAGCCCCTTCCCGGCCCCCACACCCATGGGCCGGTCAAGGCCCATTTTGTGGCCTTGGAGAGGGCCGTGGGCCTCCAACCTTGGGCTGAGGCTGCCTTGCATCCTGAACGTACCAGCTCCCTCATGGACCACTCGCTGCCGGCCTCTGTCGACTCCTGGCTAGCGCGGCTTGAGAGGGCCCTGCTGGGCGTGCCGGTATATTCCTCCGGTCAATATTCCTTCCACCCTTCATCATATATTACATAGAGGTGTTGTTTGCGCGTTATTACAGATCTTGACAAAGATTCTCGAAATATTCTCTACCGGAGGAATATTGACCTGTACTACTCTTCTCCGTACCTGTTTGTGACAAATTCTTAGCCATTACTTCATGTAGTTTTGAACCGGACTTACAGACCTCCCTTGGATTTCGGCTTGAGCTCTTTATGAGCACCTTACAATATACCCGACTTGCTGATACAGCCCATTTGGCTGACATCACCAACTTTTTCAAATACGGACTACTACGGAATCCCAGTATTGCGACAGTTTCGTACTGATTACTTTTCTACGGACACCTTCACCCTTCCAAAGGTCTCTCCACGCTTACTTAGAGCCATTCCGGACTATTGACGGACTCAGTTTGTTCCCCCGTTTCGTGGGCTACCTAGGGTGTTTCTCCATTTATACCATTGCTACTGTGTGGCTTTTTACATTTCGACTGTGTTATATTGTTCGTTCGGTTCTTTACTATCTTTTTACTTGCGTTTTGACTTGCACTTTCACTTATTAAATATACCCAGTATTTGTGATAGTTAATTGTTCATTGGGGTGGTCTCTCCTTCCTCCCCCTGTCTTTTGACACCCCTGCCGCCTTCCCTCCCTATCTGTTCTCTACTGGCCAAGCGTAAGGCGTCCCTGCATGACCTTCAGGTGCTTCATGGGTACCTCAACTTTGCTTGCCGGGTCATCGCCCCCGGCTGCGCTTTCGCCAGACATCTGTGTGACGCCATGGTTGGGTTATCCAGGAAGCACCACAAGGTTCATTTGATCAGGGCCATCAAGGTTGACTTACAGTTATGGTTGGGGTTCCTGTCAGATTTTAATGGGATTTCCTTTTGGCGTAATGAGTGTCTGACTGCGCCAGTATTCCAAGTTCAGTTGGATGCATCTGGGGTGTTTGGCTACGGGATGTACTTCGATGGACACTGGTTTTACAGTAGGTGGCCGGAGGCGTGGCAGGGCACTGCTGTGCTCCGGGACCTTACCTTCTTGGAGTTCTTCCCTATTTTGGGAGCTCTCTTACTGTGGGGTGAGGCCTGGGCGAACTCGGTGGTCCATTTTTGGTGCAACAACGCAGCTGTTGTCCACATCATCAATTCCCAGACATCCCACTCCCCTAGGGTTATGGCCATGGTGCGCCATTTCATGTTGTGTGCATTGCGGCTCAACGTACTGTTTAAGGCCAGACACATACCGGGTATCAGGAATGATATTGCTGACGCTTTGTCTTGCCTACAGATCGATCGGTTCCGGACTCTGGCGCCGGAGGCCGACGACCTACCCTTGACACTCCCGGCCATGATGTGGAGGTTTGGTGTGGAGAGGTGAACAGGGCCATTGCTCTTTCGCTGGCTAGCAGCACCCGTAAGGCGTACGCGCTTACGCACAGGGCCTTTGAGGCGTTTCGCCATGAGGTATCCCTCCCTGGAATTTGGCCTACACCCGTGGATCACCTTTTGCAATTCATGGTACACCTCCACAACAAGGGGTTGGACCCTAGGACTATTGCGGGCTGACTTTCCGCGCTGGCCTTCTATGTGAAGGTTAACGGCTTTGCGGATGTCACTTTGGATTTCAGGGTTCGCCGTGTTTTGGAGGGGTGGTCTCGCAAGCGCGGCCCGCACCCTGACCCTCGGCAACCTATTTCCCTGGACATGCGGCTTGCCTGTGTTTGGCCGACAGTATGCAGAGATCAATACGAAGCCTGTCTTTTCCATGCGGCTACCTCGCTGGTATTTTTCGATACACTTCAGGTCAGTGAGCTCGTGGTTGCGTGCTGAGCGGATACCTCACACAGGGTGTTGGAACTAGCTGATCTGTCTGTCACCCACGAATGGCTATGGTTATCCATTCGTTTTTCCAAGACTGATCAGCTTGGCAAGGGCAGCACGCTCATGCTGTATGCGTGCAGCAACCCCATGATTTGCCCAGTCAGGGTGCTTTGTGCCTTCTTGTCATCGCATGGTTGTTCCCAGGGCCCCCTTTTCTGTCATGCTGACGCGATCCCCCTCACCAAATACCAATTTTGGAAAGTTACGGGGGCAGCACTGGACAAACTGGGCTTACGGGGTGTGTGCTTTGGGACCCACTCTTTCTGCATTGGTGTGGCATCCACCACGGCAGCGTGTGGTTACGCCGAGGCGGCTATCCGCTCCATTGGGCGGTGGGGTTCCAATCGTTTCCATTCATATGTGCGGCCGTTGGTTCAGTAGCACTTTGCTTGTGCATTTTCTTTTCCTTTCTTTCAGGTGCGGCTTGCCTCGGGAGGCCTGCACGGGTCTGGATCGTTGGGCACAGCTATGTGTATTGGGCCGTCCGCTACGCTGTGTCCACTTCTTGGGAGACGCACCTGGGCATCGGCGCATTGGCGCTGCTATGCTGGTTTGGCTTCCACGGCATGCGTTGGCATTTGTTGATTCCCCTTATCAGGTCCATGGGAGACCAGAGGCCCCCCCCCCCGATGTTCTCGTCATACACCTGGGCGGCAATGACTTAGCTCAGATTACGGGTTTGGAGTTGGCATGCGCCATCCGACAAGATCTCGCCCTGTTGGTTCAGTCCTGGCCACAGGTGCGGATCGTTTGGTCTCAAATGATACCACGCATGTTTTACCGAGGTGGAATTGATCCACGGGGAGTTGACCGGGCCCGCAGGTCGGTTAACAGGGCAGTGGCCCATTATGTATATGCCAACGCTTTGGGGGCAGTGGTCCCACACCCGCTCATACGCATACAAGACCCCTGTCTGTATCGCGCGGATGGTGTACATTTGTCGGACAGGGGCATGGACCTCTTTTTGTCATCCATACAGATGGGCCTGTTGGCAGTTTGCGGCCATGGTGGGGCGGTGAGTCGGTGAACTCCTCCCCGTGTGGCAGATAGCACTGGTTAGGGGCAACTGCATTAACATTTAACAGGTTAAATACAGTTGGTTCGCCATAGGGAGGACAAGGTTAGCCAAACTGGTCTGGCCAGCCAACTTACTTAGATAGGCAACACCCACAGTAGGTCAACAACACGCTTCCGCTGAAGCTGGTTGTTGGCACAGGCTCTCACATTGTTACCACAGTAGCAAGTTGTGAGAGCCAGTTAATCAGGACTCTAATTGGATTTGCCCCTTACCAGTGCTATTGCGGCCTGTCTGATCCTTAACCATTGTTAAGGTAGGCCTTTGTTTGAATTTAAATAAATGTGGCCCAATTATAATCCAAAAAATTGGTGTCCGTGTCGTTATTGGGGGGTGGGTACAGCAATATGTTTGCTCCCGTCTCCTGACATGTCAGCCACTTTGAATGAAAGGTTGCATATATTTGTTAGCATTTTGCTGTTTAATTCTTAAGTTCCTTCAGAGGAACTCTCAGATGTATGCCATCTGGTCCTGGTGACTTGTTGCACTTCCATTTGTGAATTTGTTGCATCACTTCCAATTCTGGCACCTCAGTCAGTGACACTTATTTTCACTCCTAGACAAGGACAGATCAGAGGTAGCCATTTCCCCCTTTCACATACAATTAGAGGGGATAAAACTGAACCAGCCATTGCTTTCTGCCTTTGTAAGGTACAGATGCTTCTGGCAGCCCTGCTACTTTGCAGAATGACCCATTTTCCCATGACAGAAAGCACTGAAATGTACCAAGAAGGACTGGCAGTGTTTTATAGTGGTAATAGAAATGCTTGAATGTACTGTATGTGCATGTATATATTCAATGGAACTGCAATGGCTTAGTGGTTAAGACACTGAACTGGATGACCGGAAGGCAGGCAGGTCAGCAGTTCAAGACCCGAGTGCTGCACGATGGAGTGGTCTCCCATCTCTGTCCTAGCTCCTGCCAACCTAGCACTTCAAAAGCAAGACATTGCAAGTAGATAAATAGGTACTGCTTTGGCGGGAAATGTAATAGCATTCAGTGTGGTCCGGCATCTAGTAATGCCTGACACATGACCACAGGAGTGTCTGCAGATGCAGACAGCACTGATTCTTTGGCTGTAAACGGAGCATCACACCCTTCTTACAGCATCCGCCCTGCTATAAAGTGGCGTTAGGGACACGCCAAACCTGGCAGAGGGGGAAAGGGTGGCAGAGGTGGTGGGGGTGAGGGCATGATCCAGATGGAATGATGCCATGGGCCGGATTCAGCCCACAGGTCATAGGTTGTGAACCCCTGCTCTAGAGAGCTGTCTGTGGTGGTAAGTCTCAAGAGAAACAGGAACCTTCCTGAAAGGGTGAGCTGGTAGTAGCACCAAATTTGTTTCCCTCTCAGGAGGGCACTGTCACCTGACATAATAGGATCACTCTGCCTCATGACAGGACTGACCTTACCTTGCTTGCAAGTATGTATGTATGTGTGTGTGCATAGGTCTACTAGATGCAACTCTATATGTAGTTTGGTTCAAACTTTGGGAGAGTTTTTCTGACAGTCTTTATAAACAGTGAGCATGGCATTGAAAGGGAATGAATGAGGACGTTGGACAAAATGCGGATTTATGGGAAGGGACTATAGCAATTTTTAAGCAAGACCTCGTTTCTTCACTGTGCCAATGTAGTGACAGACAGACATGCCTCTTTTGACAAAGTGTGGGTGTCTCTATTGACATTTATGTCACGAAAAAGGCCTATAACATGAAAACTGTGATTTAATTTTATCTTAATGAAACAATATACATATAAAGCTATCCATTAAATATAAAACAGTGAAGTAATTTGCAAATTTTCCTACGGCATAATAAATTAAGCATGGAGAGCACTAGGAATGCAATTTGCAGTCATTTATAATGCAGTATTTTATGTTAATAATTCAAAATCACATGCTATTTGGAGACACTTCTAATTAATGTATTTATGAAATAGTGAACTGTGACTGTTTTGGTTCCATTTAGCTAAACATTTCAACAGAATGTGCCTGTTGTTGATTTGTGTTTGCTTGACGGCACTAGCAAGCATCCGATGTACAACTGGGGAAAGTCGTGGAAGGTTGAGGTTAAAAAGGGGGTGCGTGTGTGTGTGTGTGCGCGCGCGCGTGCACACACACACACACACACACACACACACACACACACACACACACACACACACACACACACACACACACACATACTATACTGCTTGTGTGGAATGGGAAGCAAGGAAAGGGAAAGCCCCTTTGATAATTTGTTTGGAATATTATGAAGCAGGAAAGTTTGTAAATGAATAATTAATAAGCAGAAAAGTTCAGAGCCTTGTTAAAGGCTCTCTTAAATATTAAGTACTTCGCACATGGCAAATGTATACACACTGACATTTCCCAGAGTAGTCAGTGGAGGCACATATAACTGGTACATTTGGTTTCTTGCTTTTATTTAGATCCTATTTAGCACAAGCAGCAGGATAAATATTTATCAAGTCTCTTCCTGATCACAGTTTTATCAAGAGAATATATTTTCTTATATGAAATTTGATGTGCAATAGAAGAGGTAGGATAGACTTCAGGGGTTGCCAACCTTGGCACCCCAGGTGTTCTTAGACTTCAATTCCCAGAAGCCTCAATCAGCAGGTGTACTGACTTGGGCTTCTGGGAACTGAAGTCCAAGAAAACCTGGGGTACCAAGGTTGGCCACCCCTGGAATAGGTGTTTCAGTCTATTATGATCTGATGGCATTCTTTCAAATGGCAGATTTAAATGCAGGGCAGAGGTATTTGACCTGTTGCCCTCAAGATGTTGTTCGATTGGAACACTTATCAGCCTTGGCCAGAAAAGTCAAGGGTCAGAAACTGAGAGTTTTGGTTCTACAACATCTGGAAGAATAGGCTGTACTTCTTTTATGTAGGGCTTTGTAGCATTATCCTCTATACATTTTCCTTTCCATGTAATGAACTCTACGTGGGGCTGCCCTTGACGACCATTCGGAGGCTGTAGCTGGTCCAGAATGTGGCAGCCCGGGTGGTGATGGGGTGCGGGCATTATGCTTGCACCTCACCATTGCTTCGGGAGCTGCACTGGTTACCAGTTTGCCTCTGGGTGCAATTCAAGGTGCTGGCTTTGACCTTTAAAGCCCTTCATGGTAGTGGGCCAGGTTACATAAGAGACTGCATTGTCCCAAGAGTATCTGCCCGTCCAACCAGAGCGGACCGGAGGGACTCTCTAATTTTTCCATCTGCCAGAGGGCCTGTCTCTCTGGCACACGAAGGAGGATCTTTTCCATGTCTGCACTGGCCTTGTGGAACCTCTTGCCAGTAGAGTTGCGGGAGCAGACGGAGCTGCTGCCTTTCAGAAAAGAACTAAAAACCTGGTTGGCGGGGCAGGTGTCGGGCTCGCATTGAAGAGTGGCCCCTGCCTGTTGGCTTATAAAACAAAAGCCTCCCACCTTTGTAATGCAGGTAGTTTTAACGTGGTTAGTTTTTAATATGAATGGTGGGTGGGTGGGTTGGTGGGTGGGTAGGTTAGGGGTTTTAATTGGTTTTTGTATGTTTTTAACCTGTTGTAAGCCGCCCTGAATCGGGTTCACCTGATTGGGCGGCATAGAAATTTGAACTATAAACAAACAAACAAACAAACAAACAAACAAACAAACAAACAAACAAACAAACAAACAAACAAACAAACAAACAAACAAACAAACAAACAAACAAACAAACAAACAAACAAACAAACAAACAAACAAACAAACAAACAAACAAACAAACAAACAAACAAACAAACAAACAAATAAATAAATAAATAAATAAATAAATAAATAAGGAACCTCTGATGCATTAAATTGGCTGATCCCTTCAGTTATGGTTCATTTGTGTGGCAACAGAAACATTAAGTGAGGGCTTCATCTGTTTGCTCTTTGTATTCCTGCATGCTTTGCTTCTCAAGAGAAGAAGCATACTGGCTTTGCACAGGTATATTTTGTCCACACAATACCATCTGTCTCATTACATGTAGAACAGCTTCATATAGAGCAGTGGCCCCCAACATGGAGCCCATGCCCCACAGAGGGACTTTAATTCCTAGAAGCCTAAGTCAATATATTGGCTAATTAATTCTTTGGGGAATTGACTTAGGCTTCTGGGAATTGAAGTAAAAAAACTGATGGTTGGGAAACACTGCTACCCTGTATATAGGGAAGACCCTCAATCACCTCCTCAGGTAGAGGAATACTACTCACATACTTTTCAATTTTAAAAAAATCCACATCAAGACAATGTAACATTTGGGTTATTTAATGAATGTACTGCCTTAATGTTAATTTGTTTGTTTGTTTGTTCAGATTTATATTGCTGCCCACTCGCTATAGCGACTCAGGGCAGCATACAATCAAAACAATGACAGTACAGTAATAATAATAAAATATAACCTCACAAAACAACCATATGTTGTTAGATCTCCTACCCCATCATACCTATTTTCTCTTTTGGTCATACTTTTCTCAGATTTTGAATAAATGGTAACATATCCAAACTGTTTTCATTTTTTTGAATTTTTAAACCCTTTTGGTTGGTGTTTTAACCCTTTTGAATGTGTTATATTGATATAAGGACAAATTTTTTTTTGTCTATGAAACGTCTGAGATTTAGTTTGCAGACACATTTCAAGCAGCTTTTTGAATACATAAAACCATTTTAATTTAGAACTGTGCTAAATTCAGCGGTGTCCGTATCTAAGGTCTTCTCCAAATAATCTAAGAGCCTTCCATAATTAGGAATGGCAGAGAAAAAGGTTGATTTAGGACAGGGGTTCCCAACCTAATACCCACGGGCCAGATCTGACCCACTGCACCATTTCATGTGGGCCCCCATCCCTCCAAGGGCATTCGAGAAACAAAATGACCACCCCCTTTGAAGCTGTTGGGACAAAATGGCCACCTCCATTGTGCAGGCAGGACAAAATGGCCATCCAGCCCTCAAAGCTGACTGAGAGAGTGTAACCTGGCCCCCGGCTTGAAAAGGTTGGTAACCTGTGATTTAGGAGAATAATGACTTAATTTTTAAAGAGCTCATTCAGGATGTCAGACATTTTTTCAGGATTAAGTTCATGTTCCTTATTCTATATAGCATGTTCTTAAATAATTAATAAAAATCAGAAGACTTTCATTTTAGAGCTTGGAACCTTAGCTTTGAAACTTAAAAGGTTAATGTTAAATGTTGGAAGTGAGATGAATAATTCATTGTTGTTAGTGTTTAGAATAGAAATCAGTTAACTCCTTGAACTAGTATTATTAATCTATTAACTAAATCATTAGCTTTAAAATAAACAATAGGGTTAATAAAGAAGAGCATATGGGTTGTCAGTTATCTGGCTAGGTTACCTTGCTATGGTAATAGAGTAGACCATACTGTCAGCAACTCATTGCCGAGTGTTAGGCAGCAGTTAACTAACCTGACAACACAGAGGACTAATGGCATGGGTGCCGAAGCTCACAGGGAAGGGTGATGGTCCCCAAGTGGATTACATCCCACTTGAATCCATCTTGATAGAGGGCAGCAGCTTTGTCAATAATGGACTGGGGCCAATGAGGAATTTGATTGCCAAAAGAGCTCAGGACCAGAAAGTGACCTGCGGAACTGGATCAGTGGTACAGGTGGCATGCTGTGATGCAGAATGCAGATGAAAGGCCACAGCATTATATTCTCAGGACAGTCTTCATGGCTGATTGCATGATGATCGGCAATATTCAGATTTGGATAGGGCAGAACAAGAATAAGAATAAGGGTTGCCACTGTTGAATGCTAGTGGCATATTTATTACTGGCTCCTTCAAAAGTGTTCTTTTCTCACTTTAAAATTGGCTTGCCTTAAACTGTCACTTTTTCCTAGATGTACTACAGATCCCTGAAAACAGCTGTTAGCTGGGGATGGTGGGATCCAATACATCTGAACATGGATGTATTGGTGTTATATGTCCTAAGACTTGGCTCTCACCTTACCTGTTCAATTATATTTTGTCATTGACTGAGATCACTCTTCTTCTGCTTCCGTCACCTCCCAGCAATTATTTTAAACCTTACAAGACATCCACAGACTGTAATTGCTCAAATAATAAGAAGGTGCATTATTTCTTACATGTGAGGTATCAGTAACAGATGGGTGTAGATTTTAGTATTCACTAATTAATTTAAGGTAGTCCATAATGCCTTTTCTCTTTTTGTTCAGAATATGGTTAGAGCTTGGGGGAAAATACATTTCACTGATCTGCAAAATTCTTTTCAAGCTTTGGATGGTTAAGCATGGAGTAGGGGAAAAAGAGTAGCATACTTGCTGAAGCTAGGTGTTGTTCATGGTGGTGATGGTGGGGACAAATTGATTCTTCTTGTTGCCCTATTCGTATGCACCAAAGTAGGATGTGATTATACAGCAAAGGAAATTCACTCAGATCCACTGTGATTCACAGTGTCAGATCCCTGATAGTGATAGTCTGCTTGTTGCTCACCGGAAGACCTGAGTAGGTCAGACCACCTGGAGTGATTAGAAGTCTAGGTTCTTCCCCAGCTGACAAAGTTATTTTATCAAAGGGATTCTTCATCTTTGCAGTTTGATAGCAGTTTAAGACATCTAGGTATCATTGCAGGCGCACCCCCCCAATGATGGACTCAGACACAAATGAAAGTGGATAACGGCATGGGCCACATTTATTGATTCAAGCCCTAGTCCGAATTATAAATTTCTATTGGTAAAACGACCAATCATAATTCTTAAGGCAAGCAGGCCGAAGTAACACTGGTAAGGTACCACCCAAAATTGCCAACGGCAATTGTTACAATGTATCTATTTGTATCAATTTGTTTGTTGACAACAAACAAATTGTTGACCGTAGTCAATATCTAACTAATGACCCCACCCTCTGACGTGTATCCGTAAAATCAGGGGGTGATTCCAGCTGTCTAGTGGTAACCATCACCCCCTTGCCTGGTTCATCGTTGACCGGACAACGTTTAAACAACTTATGCCTATCTAGTGTTGTCCAGTCAATTGCGAACCTGCCGGATACCTGTGGGTCATAAATGTTTACCTTACCAGTGCTACCCGCCACCCGGAGAGGCTTCAATAAAGGCTCGACGCCTCCCCCAAGACCGTCAGCTCGGTCGACAGGCCTGCTCGCCAATCACCCAGCAGGAGGTCCATACCTCCTCGCGACAGATGGACCCCATCCCCTGAATAAAGCCCAAAATTTTGCAAACTAATGGCGGGATGATGACTGACCCGCCCCCAGCCCTTGGTCGAAAGGAATCGGGCCACCGCCCTGTTTACCATGTGCCGAGCGCGGTCCAGGGCCTGGAGGTCGAAGCCTCCCCGATAAGCGTGCCGTGGGACCATATCTGACCAAACAAGGGTTGTGGCGGGCCATACGTAATGTAAGTAGGCGAGGTCCGCGCAAATCGCATGCTTCAGCTATAAGCCAGTGACCTGACCCAAGTCATTACCCCCAAGGTGTATGATCAGAATGTCGGGCGGGTCGGCACTCCTCGACGAAAAGAGGAATGGCAAAAGCTCCCGCCACAACATACCGGGCTTACCGTGCCATGTGAAATGTGCGTATGCACCCAGTCCCAGTCGGGGTCCCCAATCTGTCGCCGCAGCGTAACGCGCTGCCCTGTGCACGTAGCTATGGCCCACCAGCCATACTGTCACCGGTGTGATACGACACCCAGGGTCTGTCAAGGGAAAAAACAGGGAAGGAGAGATACATGGTGACTCAGAAGGTACTCACGGTGGGAGTGGGTGAACATAAAACTGGAAACAGTGTGAGTCCCACCTCCCCATGCTGCGTATGTCAGCCCCGGAGTACCCATAAGCAGCCGCAGTAGAGGCCGCCCCAATTCTAAATGAATGGGTGCCGTAACGGGCCCCAGGGAGGCCGACTCTGGCCAGTGCCTTCCCTGTCACCTTCCAAAACTGAAATTTAGTGAGGGGAGACCCATCTTGGTGACAGAAAAATGGGCCATGGTGCGTGCCACGCAGTGCAAGGAACTCCTGTAGGGCACCAACCGGACAGATGTCTGCCAATGAACATCGTAGCAGTCTTACTCCACTGCCTACGCCATGCTGATCTGTTTTAGAGGAGCGTATCCTCAACTGAGCCCAATCATTGCAAACATAGACATCTTCGAGTTCCAGTGCCCTACGACTTGCATCCGCCTTAGACAGCATCACAAGCTCGCTGATGCGGAGTGCTCCAAAAAAGGCCACCGTTGTAGCCGCACGAAACAGGGCTGCCTCATACCTATCGAAACATAGGTCATGCCAGCCTCGTGCCAGTTGGGTAAGTACCCCAGGGGAAATTGGGTGACGGTCGTCCAGGCAACGCCCACGTTCCCGCACCCACCCCTCCAAAACATGTCTCACACGGAAATCAGCGGTACTGTCCGCATGACCTCCCACCTTGGCCATAAAAGCCAGCGCTGATAGCCTAGATGCTATGGTGCGTGGTGCCAGGCCCTGGGCGTGCAGGTAAACCATAAAACGGAGGATGTGGGCCACTGGGATCGGCCAGGTATCTGGCAAGCAATATTGGGAACAAAAGGTCCGAAATGAAACCAACGCGTGGTGATACGCCTTACGCGTGCGTGGCGCCAGTGACATGCCTATCGCCCAGTTCACCTCTCCTTGCCAATGGTCCATATCTCCTGCGGTAGTGGCGAGGGAAACTCCTCCGCATCCGGAGCCAAGGCACGGAACCGGGAGATCTGCAGGCGGGACAAAGCGTCAGCAATATCATTATTCACCCCCGGGACATGCCTGGCTCTGAACAGTACATTGAGGCGCAGGCTGCGCAATACAAACTGGCGCACAAGATCCATGACCCTGGGAGATTTAGAGGTCTGTGAGTTGGCAGTGTGGACAACAGCCGCATTGTCACACCAGAAATGCACCACAGAGTTGGCCCACTCCTCGCCCCATAGCATCAAGGCCCCCAGTATGGGAAAAAATTCCAAATATGTGAGATCCCTCAGGCGACCCGTGCCTGACCAGGCTGGTGGCCATCCACCATATGCCCACTTCCCATTGAAGTACATCCCATAACCCAGGGATCCCGAGGCATCAGACTGAATTTGAAATTGGGGCGAAGCCAGGAGGTCAGACCTCCAAAATGAGACCCCATTGAACTCCCTCAAGAACTGGAGCCATACGTGCAGATCTGCCCTGATGCCCCGGGTCAGTCTCACCCTATGATGGGGCCTGGATAAACCTGCCATGGCGTCGCACAAGCGCCGAGCAAAGGCCCTGCCAGGTGCGACCACCCTGCAAGCGAAATTGAGGTGGCCATGTAGCACCTGCAATTCCCGAAGGGATGCCTTGCGCTTAGCCAGTAAGTCCGATATAAGGGCAACTATCCTTGCCACCTTGTCTGCGGGCAACCTAGAAGCCTGCGCTACCGTGTCAATTTCCACCCCCAGGAATATTAACTTATCAGACGCTAAAGGGACACCGAGTTCCTCCATTAGCGTCTGAAATGTGTTGAGGAGACGTGTACACGTGTCCCAGCCCCGTTCACCCCCGAATAAAAAGTCATCCAGGTAATGGGCTACAGACCGAGACCCTGACCTACGGACAAATGCCCACTGCAGGAAGGTACTGAAACGCTCGAAAGCCGAGCAGGATATGGAACAGCCGAATGGCATGGCTTTGTCAAAATAATATTCGCCCCGGAATTTGAAACCCAGCAACTCGAAGTCACCCGGGTGCACGGGTAAGAGGCGAAACGCCGACTTAATGTCACACTTAGCCAACAGTGCACCCGGGCCACATGAGCGCACCATGCGCAATGCCTGGTCAAAGGATGTATACCTGACAGAACAAAGGTCATCAGGGATAGCATCATTGACCGAGTGGCCGGCTGGGTAGGACAAATGGTGAATCAGGCGGAACTCGCCCGGGGACTTCTTGGGCACTAGTCCTAGCGGAGACACTTTAAGGTTGGGGAACGGGGGTGCGGGGAAAGGGCCGGCGACCCTGCCCGCAGCAATCTCCTTATTAATGCTGGCGGCAGCCACCTCCTCCCTTCCCCTAAGTGACAAAAGGTTAGGTGCATCCTGCGGTGACCTATCCCCCATGAAAGGAATACGAAAACCCAGTTGAAAACCCTGAAGGAGGTACACAGCGTCTGCTCTCCTCGGGTACGATGCGAGCCAACGCTCCAGCATGTCGACATTAATTGGGGAGGGGGCCTTTTGGTGAACCCGCTCCTTCCATGGCAGTCTTGCCTGACCCTTGTCCGCCCCTACCCCTGCCCCTGTATCCTCCCGGCCTGGGACAGGCGGAGGCAGCTGGGGGCCAGAACAAGAGGGGCACTCATGCTTGTACTTGCAATTTTTCCTGTTGCAAGAACCATTGGACGAGAAGGTCCAGCACAGCAGGCGGGCTGGAACCCCCTGCCCCGCCGCTTGGCGGGGTACCTGTACTGGGGCCGCTCGTTGGACTGCATGTCCACAATGGTATCTTTCCCCAGGCGCCGGGCGCGTGGGGGTCATATACAGAAGCCACAGCTTCTGGCAGGGCTCATCCCACCTCATCTCCGGGTGCAACGGAATTCTCATGCGGAACTCTTCGTCGTAAGCCAGCCATGACGGACCCGGGAAGTCAACCATAGCCCGGTAAATGTTGTCCAGATATTGGACCATGGGAATAGCCAAATCCGGCCTAGCCCTGAGGTAAACGGCCATGTAAATCAGGTACGCTGGCAGCCAATTTGCCCACGTGCATGGCGGCTTACGACGACGTGCCTGCTCCTTATCCTTCTCGTCCAGCCCTTCCCTCTCTTCCTTGTTCGGCTCCCTATTTAGAAGTGAGAAGATATCTACGTACTCGCCCCTCCAAATCTTTTCCTTGGTAGACTGGGCCAAATGGTCCCCCAAGGGCAAGGAATACCCTGCCGTTGGCAAAGCCGACACCGGCACCGAGGGAACTACGGGTAGAGTAAAATGAGCCTGAGCCAGCCCGGGGATCCCCAACACATTTCCCAGCACATTGGGGGCACCACCCCGCCCCAAGCCCTGTGTTATGGGCAAAGTCGCTGGGTGGGCCGGGGGCCATTGGGCCGTTGTGCCACCCGAGCGAGGCCAAGGCCATTGAACAGCCTCCCCCAATGAAGTCAGTTGCGTGGGTGCATTAACTTGGACTGCATACTCACCCGCTGCACCCCCGCGGGCCGCCCCCACCGGGGGTTCCGGCCTGCTGGGGGCGTCGGAGCTCACGACCGAAGCTGAGCTCATCGACGGAGCCAAACCAGCACCAGACTGCTGCACCTGTGGGGTGGGGAGCCGCGAGGCAGTGGCCACGACCGGCCCACACGCCTCGGGCGGCTCAACCCGACCCGTCGCCGGCCGTTGTTCGGCGGTCAAAGGGGGTACCTGAAAACCTAGGGATACCCCCGTTTGGTTGGCCCTCGCCAAGGACACTTCAAGGGCCGCTACACGGGCAAGGAGGGCCTCCACGTCGACATAGGGCCCGGCCCCGACAGGGGGCAATTGGGCAACCGGCCCATAATTCACAGGCACCTGTCCAGGTCCCTGAGCCCCAGGGGCCAAATAAGGCCAAGAGCCCATGCTTAGCCACTGGGAAGCCGTAGGAACGCCCTGTAAGGGCAGGGAACCCAACCACCCTCCGTGGCTCGCACCCCCCATAGGGAACTGCGCACCCGGGCAAGACGGCCCCACCGCACGAACCATGGCAGGCGCCGTGGTCGTCGTTTGCGGGCCAAGGGCCGAGGCCCCGTCCGGGGCCACGGGTATGCTCCGCGCATCAGGTCAAGGAGCTACCGATCCCATCCCACCGTTCCCGGTGGAGTCCGCTAGAGGTGGCTGCGGAACGGGCGCAGTCGCAGTCCTCTGACCCGGCTGACGCCTCCGCGCCGATCGAGCCACGTTCGCGGCTGCCTTCTTCTTCGAGGGCATGGCTAAAAGTAGCTAGGAAGCCTAAAACAAAAGAGAAAGCTGCCCGAAAAAGGCTTCCCTCAAGAAGACACGAGCAACGGAGGTAAGGAGGAAAAACTTCTCCGCTCCGTCGGTTCGCCAAAATGGCAGCACGGCTGCCTCGTGGCCAGCCCTTTTATTAGGGTGCTGGCCACGCCCCTAACTACCCGGATGGTTTCGTCCGGTGGGGGGGGCCCCCGCAAAGAGCGCGGCGGCCATTTTGGCGCCGCGCTTCCAATGTTGCAGTAATGCAAGGCAAAAACAGTCTGGTCATTTTAAAAGCATTTATTCTTCTATATTGCTTCTAAAGTATTTCAAAGTTATTGAAAACATACAACAGGCATGTGGTTCAAAATGTCTCAGCATTATCTTGCAATAATATGAGTGTATACTTTAAAACAGGTGCGCCCAAACTACAGCCCGCAGGCCAGATCTGTCCCAACGCCAATTCATCCGGTTGGCACTGCCCTTGTCACTCCCGGAAGCGGAAGCAAAACACATTCCACTTCCAGGAGCAACGAGGGTAGTCTGGGGTGGATGAATTGGTGTCAAGGGCCGGATCTGGCCCATGGGCCATAGTTTGGGCACCCCTGGTTTAAGCAGAGAAAATGGCAGCTTAAAATCTATCTCATCCTGTTGCAAAACAGATTGCAAGGTGCGTTTACTTCCGCTTACAGTGGGAGGACCCACGTGACTAGCCCGCAGAATCACGTGACCGGCCCGCAGCCCAAAAGGTTTGGGCACCCTGACTTTAAAATATGAAACTTGACTACTGGAGCACTAAATTAAGAAAATAAAAATGCTTTGGATAAAAATCCAACAAATAAGGTCTTTTAAAAAAATATTTCAGACATGTAACAGGTACAAATTGAACCCAAGTGACAGCCAAGCACTTAAAAAAGAGGAAATGCTGTTGAGGTGGCCTGATATTGGGCAGATGTCATCTACTCTTTTTAATTACTTTTTGTTTTAGATATGTTATTATATCCTGCCTTTGACATGAATAAAGAAAGAACTTAAAAATATGAGCTATAAGTTATGATCAAGCACTTTAAAAGTGAAAAGCACTTCTTTAAAAACATTAAGATCTTAAAAGTTAAAATAAAAGCATGTCATAGCTTTTAAGCATGTTTACTTTGTTTGGGGGAAAAGGAGCGTTTGGTTGAGAGGAACTGTGCACCCCATGTGTAGAACTTTTGCCTTTGAATCAGACAATCACACACAGCAGAAAGCAGAGAAAAGCAACACTAATTAATTGAGCACACCTAAAGAAGATGGGGGAAACAGAGAATAAGATGGCTAGATGGTCTTGTTGATGCAAAGGGCACAGAGCTGGGCGGTTTGAGAAGGATGGTGGAGGATAGGGGTGCCTGGTGTGTGATGGTCCATGGGGTTGCATAGGGTCAGACTCGACTATGTGACTGAACAGCAACAACAACAACATCATCCCCACTTGAAAGAAACAATTGCACAACAAGCTTCCCTGCACTGAACTTTGCATTGTGCAGTTGCTGGGTTTTAATTTGAATTCACCTATGCCTAATATAATGCAAATGAGGATGTCCATGGCCTCAGTGTCTTCCTTACTGTGATATACATTGATGTGTTCCTGAACTGCCTTTGGCTCATGGTTCTAAAAACTGGTCTGTCTAGAAAAGCAAAAGAAGATATGTTAATTAATATTCAGATTTTTCTTAAAAAGTTACATTTTAAATTAATGAATGATCATGAATTAGTCATGGGCTAAAATAAGAAAAGGCTATTTGCAATAAAGAACCCACTTGATGGCAAAATCATTGATCATGTTCTAAAATGGATCTATGCTCTGCATCTGCACTAAAACAATGTATTTCATATTATCATACTTTTAAAAATATCTCTTTTTGAAAACTTAGCTGATTGGATGTAGGAGGTATACCTTACTTTTCAAAATTATCTGTTGGGAAAATAGGTTGGTTATAAATAAAAACCATAATCCCTTATCTGTTTCTTCTTCTTGTGCTGTATCCAATTCTGAATATTGGTGATCATCATGGTGGTCAGCCATAAAGACTGTCCTGCGAATATAATGCCACAGCCTTTCATATGCCTTCCTCATCGCAGTATGACACCTATACAACTGATCCAGTATTGATGAAGCTGCTGCCCTCCATCAAAATTCAAGATGGATTCAAGAAGGATTTAATCCATTTTGGGACCATTACCCTTCCCTGTGGACTTCCCCAGGATGCTAGTCCTCAGGGTTATCAGGTTAGTTAACCACTGCCTGACACTCGGCATTGAGTCACTGGCAGTATGGTCTACTCTATTACCATTACCATAGCAGGATAACCTGGCCAGACAAAACATATCTGTTTACTTCAGTATAAATCCCAAAACAATCAGTGAGACTTGACTGGAGTATATATATATATATATTTCTGTGATGTACTTTCACAGAAGTTTTTTTTAAATGCAATAAATAAATACGTAAATAAATTGATGAGACAGGGCAATTGTTGTTGTATCTTTTCCCTTCACAATCATAAATATCATTATCTTAACATTACGGAATGAGCTTAACAGGACGGAATGAGCTCCCGTCTTTGTCCCAGCTCCTGCCAACCTAGCAGTTCGAAAGCAAGAAATTGCAAGTAGATAAATAGGGACCACTTCGGTGGGAAGGTAAACAGCATTCCGTGTGCTTCAGTGTCTAGTCATGCCTGCCACATAACCACGGAAACGTCTGCAGCAGCAGACAGCGCTGGCTCTTCAGCTTTGAAACAGAGATGAGCACTGCACCCTAGAGTCGGATACAATTGGCTTTTGAGCAAGGGAAACCTTTACCTTTAACATTATTTTAAGATTAGAAAACCCAATTAATTAACAGGCAGAATTTTATTCTAGAGTATTTGGATGGGAAACATGTTTTTGAAATACAACATTAATAAAGCCAAGCTCTGGGGTGTTAAGGAAAGAAGAGCTAGCCATTTCTAAATGTATCTATTTATTTTATTTATTTACATCCCACCTTTGCCTAGTGCAGGATGAAATTCACCATGTAATTTGAAACAAAAAGAGTTTTAAAAAGACAATGGTATAATATAAAAATGCAATTAACTAACTTAATATTACAACAAACAGTGAACTGAACACTCAACATGAATGTTGGGTTATGCTCCCTTCCAATTTAGAGTAATATGCACATGAAGAAAAAATTCAGAATTTGTTTATACCATGCCCCAAAGTGTTAAATGTACTGTACAGTTTTATTTCACCCAGCTTCTCATTTGGATCTTCTATTGTCTTTCTTTTTTAATATTATTACCACACCTATTCCCGTTGAGTTGTAATTTGTCCTACCTTTCACAGTGCTGGCTGGATAGTTCTGTGGGTAGGGTACGTGGTTACAGAGCCAGAGATTGGCATTTTAATTCCCCACTATGTTTCCAGAGAGAGAAAGCTAGCCTGTGTGGACTTGGGCAAGCTACACAGTCCTAGAGCGCCTCCAGAAGAAGGGCTGAATAAAGCAATTCTGAGTACAGTATTCGGTAATTATAAAACCTTTTTGGGTCACCATAAGTCAGAAGCTACTTGATGGCACACATTTAATTAAATGCAACATCTCTTAGCATTCTTATGACAAACAGATCCACCAGGCCTACAGCTTTTGCCCAGCCCCTGATGTGCTAATTGAAGTAATTAACAGCTTGATAGTCCCATTCCTGTGTTAACAAACCATTGCAAATTATTTATATCCTCAGCTGGTCATGGGAATATGTATAAATATACTGATTATGTATTTTGACTCCAGTATCTGAGGAAGTGGACTTTGTTCCAACAAGTTGACACTGCTGTTAAATTGGTATCCTTTAAAATGCTCCCCCTATTTTCCCCCTTGCTTTTGCCAACAATCTACCATGGCCATGTCTTTTGCAACTTATTTATTTATTTACAATGTTCGTAGAAAGTCTTCAGGTCAGTCACTATGTGGAATACAGTACTCTATTGAAGACTCCCCCAACCTGGTTGCCTTCAAATGCTTTGATATACAATTACCATCAACTCCGATCACCATGGCCCACGGAACTGTTGTTTAGCTATATCTGCAGGACATCATTTTCAGGAAGGCTACTTTCTCATGTCAGTTTTGATCCTATCAAAATAAATAAATTATAGCAATATAAGCATGGTTGGCTTCATAAGGCCAGAATAGCTCTAGAATGCTGCATAGATAGGGTATTCTACAATATGTCTGCTATGCATGCCCATTCTGTTTATAACATTACATCTAACATTAATTTTGTGAAGTGTAGTTAACATAGCTGATGGTGTGATGGTGGTAGCCAATGAACCTATTGTTGGACCACCTCCTGAACATATATTTGCAGGTTCAGAAGCTCAAGGAAACAAGCCATAAAAATGTAGCTTTTGCTGCATTTGGGGGCATTTAATTGGTGTTGTGGTAGTACCTGAGCTCATTCTTGATTCTAAAGAATTTTAATGAAAACAACTGAAGACTATACACCACAATAATAGCTGTTGCCAATAAAGATGCAAAGCAGTTTGTTTAGTCATTTAAAAAAGGGTTTGATAAATAGTCCTGCCTTTTTTCGGATTAAACTATAATATATCAATAGTCTTTGTCTGTTGACCCAAGAGGGCACAGTTGATGCTACTTAGAATATTACAAACCCTCTGCCATATGCATGTTGTCTAGCCTAGACATCAACCCTATCACTTTTCAACAGATTGTTTTAGACAACAGATCTCATGGGCAGGGAATCTGCAATGCATATAAGTTTCCTTGCTCATTTAATACAAAGGAGTCCTAGACATTGACCTTGTCTCTGGAATCCAGCTTGGCAGGGATGTAACAGTGCAAAAACCTGCAAATCCCATTTTAACAAGGCTATCTAAACTCAGTGGCCAAAGTGGAAATAAATGAAATTGCAAAGAGGGCCCATTTATTGGTGGCTGATAAAAGTTTGGTGATGAAGAAGACTAGAGTTTGCCACTATAGGTAATCATAGTGATTAAAAAATATTTTATGTTCTTGGGCTATACTATTAAACCACTATTACTTGTGTGTTACTTTTACATTATTATTTGATGCAATGGGCATTGATCTGGCTAGGCTGCAGAGGACGGCAGAGGACGGCAGAGGACAGAGGAGCCTGGTGTGCGGTGATCCATGGGGTCACAAAGGATCAGACTCTACTGTGCGACTGAACAACAAACTTGTATGTTTGAAAGAAATGCTTGGTGTTAAAACGTATCTTTCCAACAATGACTTTGCCTCTCAAGTTGAATTTTCATTCCAACTATTAGAACTGTGACCAAATCCCCACATTAAGATGGCAAAGACAAACAAGCAACAACCCTGATACAAAAAGACAGCCTTACTCTTGGGTTTCGGATTTCTATATTGTGGCAAAAGAAATAAAACAGGTGGTTGAGAAAGAGCTCTAGCAAAGCAAACGATACGAAGGCTGCACTCCTAAGCATATTTACCTGGAAATAATGCCAGCTGAACTCCACAGGACTTCCTTCTAAGTAATCATGCTGAGAATGGTACTGCAAGTTACAGCATTCCCCTGAGCCTCCTCCTACATTCTGCTTCATGATATTGTTTCTTCCTCTTGCCCAAAGCTCACTCTGTGCATAATGAATGGAAGAACGGAATTAAATCAATTACATTGAAATTTGGAACAAACTAACTCGGCTGCAAACCTAGATGTCATTAAGATTTAAAGTGGCATCTTCACTTTTAAAAAAACCTAGTTCACACATAGTCCCCTACCTGTATCTAACACAACTCTCAGCTGTGTCCCACGCATGTAGAGGTGGCCCACATATGAATCATCCGAATGCAGAGTTGCACAACATTGGCATATGCTAGTATCAGTGTATAGATGTAAATTTAGAAATAATCACTCAAACAATAATAGACTATTTCCCAGAAAGTAGTGTTACTTTGTTGGAGGGAAATGAACAAGATTAACAAGTCTATTGGGGAAAATGTTTCACAGGCTCTAACACATTTTAGCACATCTGAAACTGCCCACAAAGCTTATGCCACATTAAATGTATTATGTATACAGTGGTGGGCATCAGCAGGTTCACACCAGTTCGCCAGAACCGGTAGCAGAAATTCTGGCTGGCCCTGCCCATCCAAGTTTTGAAATAAAGTAGTCCTAATTCGGGTGCAACACAGGGCTTTCCCCTTGGCCACGCCCACCATACCATGCTCACAGTGTGGTAGAAATTTTTTTGGAGCCCACCACTGTGCCATACCTGTCAACCTTCCCGGATTGGCCGGGATTTCCCGGTTTTTGGCGTCGATTTTTGCCCTTTCCCACTCCGCGCTGCCGAAACCCTGGATTTCGGCAGTGGGGGAAAGGAGGCACTGCGCAGCACATCTGTGCAGGTCATGTTGCACGCATGCGTGGAAGGGCTCTCCACTTCTGTAGCTCCCTTCCACACATGTGCAGAAGGCTACGCCGTGTGCGTAGAAGGCTACGCAAGCGGCGTAGCCCTCCACGCGCATGTGTACAACGCGACCTGTGCAAACCCGGTCCACGCAGGTCCCAATTCGCCGGAGCCACGGTTGACAGGTATGCACTGTGTGGTGTTTTTGTGTGTGTGTAAAACCAGTGGTTCCCAACGTAGGGCCCATTCAATTCCCAGAAGCCTAAGTCAGTACAGTATATTGGTATTGGCTGATCAGTGCTTTGGAGAATTGACTTAGGCTTCTGGGAATTGAAGTCCAAAAAACAAAGGTTGGGCAACTTTGATAGCATATTACTGTATATGTTTACAACAGAAGTAGTTTTAATGACTGCGAGGCTGCATTATATGTTGTTCTCAGCATCTATGGGCACTAGAAATGGCATATATTGAAATATGCTGGAAATGCTGAACTCCCTGACTGGAAATCAGAAGGCACACATTGGGAGTGACACATTGCTCTGGCACTCAACATCTTTGAGCATTGGAAAAAAGTGGACCAAGACACCCATAGTCTTAATGCTGGTTTCGACATGCTCCCAAAGATATAGTAAGCAGAACAGATGACAACAACTCACCCAATATCACTTTTGTCATTTTTGTGCAGTTTGTAGAAATGCACAGAAGCAGTCCTTTAAAATATGCAAATTCAGGATCTTTTCCAATACAGAGAAGAAAGAAAATAAAATCTCACCATCCTATGGCAAAAGTGAAAGAGAAATGTTTTTTGGGTGAGTTGTTGGTTTTGTATAATGGATGCATATAGGAATATTTCTATTCTTGAATTTACTGAATAACAAAGGACAAAGGATTCACATCTCTATCTATACCTATAAGAAGGCGTTGTGTGGTACGTGCCCGGCATACGTGGCCACACCCGGCCCAACCATCCCGTACCGAGCCGGCCACACTTACCTTAAGACCCTGCGGATGCCGAGAGTGTGCGTTTGTGTGTATTGTGTATGTGTGTGTGGTTGTGTTTGTGTGTGTGGTTGTGTTGTGCATGTATAGTGTGTGTGTGGTTGTGTTGTGTGTGTGTGGTTGTGTTGTGTGTATTGTGTGTGTGTTTGTGTGTGTGGTTGTGATGTGTGTGTATTGTGTGCGTGTGTGGTTGTGTGTGTGTGTGTGTGTGTGTGTGTGTGTGTGTGTGTGTGTGTGTGTGTGTGTGTGTGTGTGGTTGTGTTGCATGTATGGTTGTGTTGTATGTGTGTGTACCCCCCAAAACCACCCCAACCACCAACACACAAGTTATACCTGCCTGGCAGGGCCGGGCAAAAAATACTAGTTCTAAATAAAATCAGCAACAAGATAATACATTTGAGAGAGCCAGTCTTTTATTTTGAATACAAGCAATATGGAAGCATATCTGCATCTATGTTTTTATTATACTGTTTTTTGTTAGCATTCTTTCCTTATTTGGTTATAAAACATAAGAAAATACATAGACTCCCAAATGGTATGAGGAAGCCTAGGGAAACTTCTCTGAATTTTAAGCATATCAGAGAGTAAACAAAACAAAAAGACAAAAATGTTGTGGCACTTTAAAGACTAACTGCTGTATTTTAATGTTAGCTTTCATGAATTAAGTCTACTTCATCAGACATAAGGGTGAGACCGTATGGCATCAATTTATACACATCAGGTACAGAGGTACAGGATGGTTGGTTAGCATAACAGATACCGTATATACTCGAATATAACCCAACCCAAATATAAGCTGAGATACCTAATTTTGACCTGAAAACCCAGGAAAATAGATTAACCCGAGTATAAGCCGAAGGTGGGAAATACAGCAGCTGCTAGTGAGTTTCAATAATCAAAATACCTGAAAATATGTTAAAATTAATTAAACTGTTGGCGCATCTCAATCCGGCGTGGTCTTGGGACCCTTATGGTTGTTGACCCGAGTATAAGCTGGGTCCCGTTTTGGGGGCTCATTTTTGGGGCTAAAAACTCGGCTTATACTCAAGTATATATGGTAAGCAGTGGTGGGATTCAAACCTTTTTACTACCTACTATGTGGGTGTGGTATGGTAGGAGTGGCCAGGGGGAAAGCCCTGCATTGCACCTGAATTAGGACTACTTTATTTCAAAACTTGGGTGGGCGAGGCCAGCTGGAATTTCTGCTACCAGTTCTGGAAAACTGGGGTGAACCTGCTGAATCCCACCACTGCAGATGATTATACAAATCAATGAGGTCTTTTACAACTGATAATAGCAGAAGATATCTGATTGTTAGTCAGATTAGCTATGAAGAAGTGGAAGTAAAACGTACCCACACATGCTTATAACACACCCGCGCATGTGTATAATGGTGCCGTAAATGCACCCATGCCTGTTGTAAATGCATTTACGACAGCCATGGATGTGTTTTACAGAAGGAGGAACCACGTGACTGGCCCATGGTGCAAAAAGTTTGGCCACTCCTGGGTTAGTAGATGAATACAAGACAAACACATTTGCCAACGAGCCCACCCTTCAGGCCTAACTCTTCCCTTGTTTTGAGATGAAACCTGAGGCTATTGATGAGAACTCTACTGAAGTAGGTTCTGTGAAGGTGGTATAGTATAATAACATATAACATGTAGCATATATAGCATCCTATAACAACCTGTTAGTTGTGGTGTATCAAATTTCATAGTGTCCCATTAACCTCTCTTAATTTTGAGCATCTGAAAGTACTTCTTGTGCAAGTTTTGTTATGTTTATCTTCCTTTTCTTTGCAAAATGTGCATGAAATATGTGCATTCATGCATGAGTGTGTGCGCACACACACAACTATCTAGTTGAGATATTTGGGAAACACGTAGAGTTGGTTTGGAAAAAGATGTGTTGAGAGTTAATGGCACATGGCATTTGGAACATCTCAGTATGACAAACTGGTATGTATAAATTATCACAGGTCTTTTATAATACGAATAAGCCAGCTCTTCTTTGCTAAGATTCCTGTGTTTGCACTGGGACCAAATTAGACTTTTGGATTGTAAATTCTCCGTTGTTAAATTTGTGAATATCTAGTTCTTGTTTCAATCCCATTTGTCCTCTAAAAGGACCATTAAGAATAATGTGATAAGGTATTAGATTATGCCCAGGTTTTTCTGTAACAAACCTGAGCTATGCAAGTTTACTGAATTAGAGACTTCTCTTATTTATTTATTTATTTTGCTCCATAATTGGCTTTTAATGAGAACCAAAGGAAATATTAACACTTTATCCAAATGTTTTCCTACTGCTTATCTCGTTTTTCATTCGTAACATTTTACAAATCACACTTGTGACGGAAAGGAAAATAATCCTGTGAACACAAAAAATGAAATGTAACTGGGTAGCAATGTAAAAGAAAGAAAGAAAGAAAGAAAATCAGTTTGTCAGCATAAAGTGTAACTTAAGTTTAACAGTAGATGAAGTTCCCTAAAGATTATTTGTTATCATTGATGACTATTTTATTAAAATGTTGACAGCCTGAGGCAAAAGTAAACTGTTTCCTTAATTTGTCAGAAACGCTACTTTCTCAGCAATTATATACACATTAGAATGCTTTAAAATCTGAAATAAATAGCATAAAAACAATTGAAATTTGGACATTACTGCTTGTGCAATCCTAAAGTGACGAAAATGGGTTGTATCCCTACATTTTTAAATCGTTTGTGCTGGTCCTAAAGAGAGAAAAAAAGCAAAAAAGGACACCATACAATAGTATTTTCAAGTGAACATCTATTAGATTGTTTTTCTGTATTCCATTTGGTCCACATTTTTAATTACTGAACAAAAATTGTATTAACAGTGTCCCTTCCCTGATAAGGAAGTGAAAGGTATAATTCTATGGTTGTAATAACTGTAGGTATACACAGTGTGCTGGTACAATAGCAGCTGGAAATAAAATAAGTATTCATCCTTTGCTTTAAGCAAAGTGATTGTTTGAGGTAATGTAAAATAGAATGCATATTCATCAAATTGAGATGGCATCCCTTTGTGATTTGGTTGGGAGTGTTACAAAGAGTTGTGCAAGAAAAGGTCTACCAATGTAAGCAGATGTATTTCTGTGACTGGAATATCAGTTCAAAACATTATACTCCCAATTCTACATCTCCTACAAACACATTGGTATGCCATCTCCCTGCAGTTTTCAGATACAGTATACACATGCAGTGTGAAAGGAAGCGTAGAACAGAACGCAGATATGCACAGGGTGCTGCTATAGCCGAGTTCTTTTTGTTCTTTTCAAGAGACCTCTAATCAAATGTATGTAACCAGAAGTTCAAATGAGAAAATCAGATGTAAGATGAAAAGGAATTTAATGTAACATAGATTGCTTTGGCCTTCAGGAGGGAAGGTGAATTCTGATTTCCCCAGCAAAATAGTATGCAGTTAAGTGGCAAACATTTTTTCCATTTAAAAATAAAAATAAAAGCTGTTCTGTTTCCTTCTGACATCTAATTCTATCTCCTATAACCTAGCTGGTATGTACAGCTAACCCTATCATTAAGGATGTGGCTGAATGGGGATTTATCCCATCTCTAAGGATGGGCTGGTTTGCCTCTTTTCTTGGCAACCACACAACATCAATAGCAGTGTGAACCGGTTTGTCCCCAGAGCAGATCAAACACTGAGACAAATTCACCCTGTAGTCATACCCTTAATGATAGGGCTGGCTATGTATGCTATGTCATAGGGAGTAAAGTTAAATATTAGTAGGAAATGGAACTGTTTTTATTTTATTTTTTAAAAAAACTTATCAATATGCTTGCCAGTTAACCACATATTATTGTGTTACTGAAATCATAGTTTACTCTTCTCTTGCATTATTTCCAAGGTTGGCTCCTTGCAACCAAAAGCTGATATAATAACTATATGAGAGCACTGGCCTCATCTAAACTGCTGTATGATCTGTGGTTTTTTTGTGTATAATTGGTAGTGCAGGTATGGCAATGAGTGAAGCCCTAAATCAGGGGTGCCCAAACTTTTCAGGTCATGGGCCTGACCATGTCCCTCAGGCAGCTGATTGGGCCGGGCACGTGGTTCCTCCCACCAGAAGCGGAAGCAAAATGCACATGCGCGGGTACGTTACATACCCACACAAGTGCAGAATGCTGCTGTAAATTACCTGTGGCCGTCATAAACAGGTTTAGGACAGCCATGGGTCATTAAGGCAGTGTTATGCGCATGAGCACGAGCATGAGCATGAGCAGGCATGTTATGCACCCACGCAGGTGTGTTTTACTTCTGCTTCCAGGAGCAATGAGGATGTTGGGGGCTGGATGAAATGGCTTCAGGGGCCGGATCTGGCCCATAGGCTGTAGTTTGGGCTCCCCTGCCCGAAATAATGTTGACCTCTATCATATCTCAACGTATCTTATGGGAGATACAGATGACATCGGGAGGCCGCAGGTTCCTTATCAAGTAGAGGAAACGTTCTCAACCCCTTGTACAGTATCTTGCTTTCTGACCAACTACTCTCAAAGAACTTGAGTAACACCATTATAGAAGCAATAAAGGACACTTTTTTTTCTAGAGAGAGGTCTATATGTTTATAGGCATTCTATTATCATGTTTGTCATTTACCATAAATTGGTGTGAGGGGGATTGGGGTTTTGGATGAAGAGGGAGTTCTCAAAGTTGCTTTTTAAGACTTCCATGTACCCAAGATCACAGACAGATAATCCATAGCAGGGATTGTTGGTAAAAGATGCTAAGCCAAACTTGGAGGTGGAGAGGGAACTGCAAAATAATGAATTCTTAGAAATTATAATATAATAATAATTTCACGTCTGAAATTATTCTGGGTTGCATGGATTTTTGCCAGAGGGATTCCGCTCAGGGAATGCCCGAATGAGACTCCTTTCATGTCCCCAAGATCTTTTCCTACCAAAGTGGTCTCTATTGATTTAATTGCAATTTCTTGCTTTCGAACTGCTAGGTTGCCAGGATCTGGGACAGAGACGGGCACTCAAATTATAATGAAAGCCCTGTTGTTCTTGTTATGTGCTCTTAAGCTGAACTGACTTATAGGAACCATAACAGGCCTTTAAAAGTAAATGAGATAGATCAGGAACTCAGGCATCCCATACAACTCTATACCCCATATATAAACTGCTTTAGTATCCCAGGGAACATGTGCCCCAAGCAGAGAGCCATTGAGCTAGAGTAATGATATGCCTAGTTGTTCTACAGTATATTAGAGCAACCAAAGAATTATATTGAAGTTTTGTCAAAATATATTACTTTTAACAACCTGTCTGGCAGGACATCCCACTAAGGTAATGGAGTAGACTGCACAGGCAGCATTCGGAGGCTGCAGCTGGTCCAGAATGCGGCTGCCCGGGTGGTGATGGGGTGCGGGCGTTATGCCCATGCCTCGCCACTGTTCCGGGAGCTGCACTGGTTACCAGTTTGCCTCTGGGTGCAATTCAAAGTGCTGGTTATGACCTTTAAAGCCCTACATGGTAGTAGCCCAGGATACCTATGAGACTGCGTCACCCCAAGAACATCTGTCTATTTAACCAGAGCGGACCGGAGGGGCTGTCTAATTGTTCCATCAGGGGCTTGTCTCTCTAGCACAAGAAGGAGGGCCTTCTCTGTGTCCGCACCAGCCCTTTGGAATCTCCTGCCAATAGAGTTACGGCTCCAGGCGGAATTGCTGCCCTTCAGGAAAGAACTCAAAACCTGGCTGGCAGCGCAGGTGTGGGGCACCGATGGAAGGGTGACCCCCGCCTCCTGGCTGGTATAGATAGTAGATGCCTCCCTCTTAGCTTTTTGTTTTACAGAAGGGGTGGGTGGGTTCAAATGTTTTAATGTTTGACAGTGTTTTAAATGTTTTAAAACAGTTTTTGTAAGTGTTTTATGATCCTATTTCATTTGATATGTTGTGAGCCGCCCTGAGTCGGCGTATGCTGATTGGGCAGCATACAAATCAAATAAATAAATAAACTCAATGTCGAGTGTTGGGTGGTGGTAAATAACCTGACTTCCTAAAGGGGCCAATAGCTATGGTCTGATGAGCCCTTTAGGTGGAGTGATGGTCCCCTCAGTGGAGGAAATGCTATTGGAAACCATCATATTGGGCCCAATGGAAAATGAGCGGAGGAGGAACTCTGATTCACAACTGTCATGGAGGCGGAAGAGGCCATGCCAGATGGACTGGCTGTGAAGGCGCACCTTGTCCATATCCTCAAGGCTGTGGCAGTCCATTGCAGTCCCAGTGTTAAATCCTGCATGTCTCATTTCATATGTGCCACAGGAGATGGCTCCGTGATCACAGTGTGTGGGTCACTTCATTGCAAGCTGGGAACCATCTTAAACAAATTCACGACAATGGCATTTTTCCTGCTTCAGGGGGAAAAAATGCATTTTCAGATACGAGTTGCAGCCGCTGCTACCACTGCCACCAATTACGTTTAACTAAATCACTGTCACTAAAAGTTGAGTTGTAAAATGTCATACAGAGTCAAAAATATATTAAAGTATGTTAATCTGCACATTGAGGGTGTCAGTTCTTAGGTTTAAGGAAAAATAACAACTGATCCTTTATAATGATGATGAGTAGGAAACTTTCCTACAGAAGCTTTGCTCCTAATGATGAACAATCTATTACTTAGAGCAGTGAATTGTATTAGAGTAGGCCCATTAGATCAGTGGAGATTTGTTGAGTCAATTATTTTGAAGGTTCCATTTATTCAAAAGGGTCTATTCAGTGGTGGGATTAAAATTTTTTTACTACCTACTCTGTGGGCGTGGTATGGTGGGTGTGGCCAGGGGGAAAGCCCTGTGTTGCACCTGAATTAGGACTACTGTACTTTATTTCAAAACTTGGATGAGCAGGGCAAGCTAGAATTTCTGCTACTGGTTCTGGCGAACTGGGGTGAATCTGCTGAATCCCACCACTGAGTCTATTCTAATTACAACTTACTTTATCATAACAGGTCACAGTTAGAAGAGACCCATTTGAAGCTAAGGGGAGCTAGGTCTAGCTAATCTTCAAAAACTTTCAGATGAGGCTTTTCTTCCATATCAACCACACTTATGTAACTGTGAAGTGTACGTAAATCAGGTAGAACTCATAGTATAGGGAATTATGGGAATTGTAGTCCAAGTAATTAAAAAAATCCCATCCATAATAATAATTTTATTTTTATAAAGCTATTGTGATACTCTAGAGCTGTTTATAGGGTTCTGGTTCCTAAATGTGTTTGATATCATTGGGTAAACCTGCTCACATAAGTCCAGAGTTCCTGAATACCTTCCCATTCAGTAATTTCCTCCCACATTTTATGGATTTATTAATACCAGTTGAACTCATTTTTATCCACCTGGCTGTCATTTACAGATATATGAAGAGAGATACAGTACATTATGCTTAGACTCCCCCAAGAATGCATGCATGGGTGAATTTAATCTGTAAATACTGATTGAAAATACATATATGAATGTAAGATAGAACAACAAATAACCTTAATAAGCTATCTTCACTTTACTAAAACTTTAACAGTTATCATAACCAATAGCTTTTTACTAAATCTTTCCTGCCTTTGTCTTTTAACTCCTCTCTCCCTTGGCCTCTTTTCATTTATGTTTATTTCCTCTTCTAATTGACTTTCTCAACTGACTCTCCAACCTGTCATTTATCATTACCACTTTCCCTTCTCACTCCCTCGTTGTCAATCATTTTTCTACTCATTCTTCTATGACAGACATATGATGTGGCACCCGTTAGATATTAATCTCCTTGGAGGCTTCCTTTATAGCACAGTTGTAAGGTTTATGATCAGGTTATAAACAATGAAAGAGAGAGACTGTTAAATAAGGTCAAAAGCATTTAGGCTGGCACTGTCAATGTGTTCAATATTCTAAAAGCGAGATGTTTTTCCAAAGTGGGCTAAATTTGAGCAGGATAAACTTTGAGAAGGTCAAACATATTGAGCTCACAGTGTAAATGTTAAAGAGGTCATGCATATTTACATGCATATATGTTGGTAGGTAAACCTATCAGTCGTCTTCTTCAGGTGCCATATCCATTCTGGATATAGGCTATCATTGTGGCGGTAGTGTTTCTGTTCTTATCTCCTTGGAACAGTTCTTCCAAGGACATGCCACACCACTCTCTCAGGTTCTTCAGCCATGAAGTCCTTCTACATCCAGGGTCTCTTTTCCCAGGGATTTTTCCTTGAAGAGCGATTTGGAGTATTCTATATTTTATGTTGTTCCTGATGATATGATATGGCCAAGGTATTGGAGTTTTCTTTGCTTGATGGTCTTAAAGAGTTCTTGTTCTTTATCCATTCAGCGCAATACTTCTACGTGAGTTACATGATCAACCCATGATATCCTTAGCAGTTGTCTGTAGATCTACATTTCAAAAGCTTTGATTCTCTTTTGTTCAGATGCTTTAGTCAATGTCCAAGCTTCGACTCCATATAGCAATTACTACACTACACTAAACTACGCTATGCTATGCTATACCATACTATACTTTGGCTCCCTCCCGTGGCTCTGCCGGTCACAGGGGGGTGGGAGCACAGCTGAGCTCCACCACCGACGCTCCCGACACCAGCACCTTCGGCTCCCTCCTGTGGCTCTGCCAGTCACGGGGGGTGGGGTGGGTGGGTGGGAGCACAGCTGAGCTCCATCATAGCAGGGGCCGTGAAAAGATGCCCCCCCCCAATGTCAACCTTTTGGGATGTGGGAGCACGGCTGAGGACTGTTCCATTGCGGCTGGAGTTGTCGGTTTCGCTAGACCCCCTGCCCTTGGTGAGAGCAGGGGTGGGGAAGAGAGACTGGCCCAGTGATGGGGCGACCAGCTCGGCTTTAAGACCTTGCTGTTTCTGGAGCTCCCGGACTTGCCATTCCCCACCCTTGGTGAGAGCAGGGGTGGAGAGGGAGAGAGACAAGAGGCAGGGAGATAGACCAGCCCAGCTGTTGATGTTTCCTCAGCTGAAGAGGTTGAGCTGGGGTTCTGTCTGGGACGTGAGCTGTGCTCCGTCACCTGGGGACTTTGCGTATAATGGTTTTTTGATTGTGATGTGATGTTTTGTATTTTGGGGGTTATTATATTGTAATTAGTGACTGTTTTTGTATTGAATTTACCTCTGTATTATTGTATGATTATTGTAATATTGTATTGTCATGTTGTTGCCGCCTTGAGTCGGCCTTGGCCGAGAAAGGTGGGGTATAAATTAAAATTGATGATTGATGATGATACTGTACTATACTATACTATAAGTAAAACCTCACATAAAGAGCGCCTCGCTTAGAGACTAACTTGCTTAAAGAGCAGAATTTTCTTGAAATGGTCGCCTTGCTTAACAACTAAAACCAACCAAAAACTCGTTTAACAATTAAATTAGGGTTCGCAATCCCCCGTGCCAGAAGTCACAATTGGTCACTTACAGTGATGTTTCACTTAAAGAGCAATTCCGTTGAACGCATTATGCTCTTTAAGAGAGGTACCACTATACTATACTATACTATACTATACTATACTATACTATACTATACTATACTATACTATACTATACTATAGCAATTAATTAATATGATTAAGACTAATCAAAGGTTTTCCTGACCCATATTGTGTCATTTCAAGGCAGAAATGCAAGTTTATAGATCAAAGATTAGAACAGAAAGCACTATATATAATATTGGAGAACGGTGATTCTGGCAACCCTTTATAATTGACTAGCCGATTACTTGGCCTTGCTGAGGTTTGTTTTTGTCTTTAAAGCAACCCTAGCGGCCGGTGTTCCTGCCACCTCCATTGCCTCCTCCCGGCTTGTCTCTGCCGTCACTGCCACCTTCGCACCCCCTGATGCCCAGCCTCCCCGGATGCTTCTGCTCCAGCTTGGCACAGGGCATGGGGCTCACCTCCACCCTGATAGTCATCCTGCCCAGCACCTTCTCTGCCGCACACAACAGCACCAGGAGGTGGCTCGCAAGTTCGGCCCGCCTGTGCTCCAGGGCAACTTTGAGAAGCCCGACAGTGTCCAGGCGGAGGCCGAAGACGGCAAAGCTTTCCTGGCCAAGGAGGGCACGCTGCTGGCATGCACTGCCGCTGAAGGAGATTCTTCCTCTGCCACCCGGGCTCTCGCTGAGGCCTCCTGGCCCCGGCCCGGGGCCTGGTCTGCAGCTCCCGCAGGCTGTGGGTTTGGGGCGTCCTCCACCACCCGTCGACTGGGCGGCAGTGGGTGACCCATCTGTGGGGCCGGGCTGAACCCAGGTGCCATCCCAATGGTGCAGCAATATTTTTTCCTCATGTTGTCTTTTGTGGGTGGGGGTGTTACTTTTCACCATGGGTTTGTTTTTCCATTCGTTGCTGCTACCGCCTCTGCGCCCGGCTTCACTGCCACCTCACCTCATCTCACTTGGTTGCCCTGGTGTCTTGCCTCGCCCGGCTGCCCCGTCATCTTGTCTTGCCTCATCCACCTATGCTGCCTGCTGTCTTGTCCATCACCTTGTATACCAGTTAGGCTGAGGTGCACGTGCGGACTGCCACACATTTGCAGTACCGTTTTTGTCATGTTTTTCCCGGTGGTGGTGGTGGTGTCCCCTTTGCGACCCATTTTTTTGGGCATAAACCCCCAAATAGTGCTCAGGACCCCCCAGTGCTGATCTCACAAGGCCAAGGTAGGTGTGTGGCAAGTTTCAGCGAAATCCATGCAGGGGTGTGGGAGCCTATTGAGCACATAGAAACCCACAACTCGGTTTTATTGATATAGATAAATCAAGGCAGAATTAGTAGGGCTGCAATTGAAGGAGATAAAATGTTAATCTCACTATAAATATGTTCTTGTTCAAAGCTACCCAATTTGTCAATTTTGGCCCTATCACTTCAGTGGCTTATGTCCTGAAGACCAATCACATAACTATGCAAACTACTTTGCAAACTCTGTGGTAAGAAATGAGAGAAGCTTCTGCTGTGAGCCTCTTATACAATTAGTCCTTAAATGTTTTCCACCTCTAATTATAGGTTATTGACATTTTTTAAAACTCTTATCCAGTAGGGGAAGCATAGTTGAACGCACACCACAGGAAAGCCAGCCTGTATGACCTCATCCAATTCATTACTAAGGCAGGACATTTGTCTAGGACCCAGACATCATCCATTGCAGATGATGTAAAGGAGAGATAGAGCTGCATGTCATTAGCTGATGACATTGAACTCCAAATCTCTAGATGATCTCACTCAGTGGTTTCATGTAGATATTAAAAGTAGTGGGGAAATGATTAACCCCTTTGAGACCTTATAATGTAGGACAAATAGGCTCAAAACAGTGTCCATAAGCTTGTTGAAACATATCAGTAGGTTTGAGACTAGGCCTGAGACTAGGCCTGAGACCAGGCCTCAGACTAGATAAAAGCCATCTAGGGCAAGCACTCTTGGAATGGCCATCTTTCCCTCCAACGTAAACCTCCTCTACCTGTTACACTAAGATGATATTACCATTTTCCATATAACAGTAATATCAATATATTGTACTGTACAGTAGAACCCTGGTTAACGACAGCACCGGGCAATGACAAAATCGGATAACAGTGCTAGATTTTTAGAACAGTCATGCACCGGATAACATCATTGCGTTGTTATCCAGCACATCGTGCTTGATCTCCTACGTTGTCACACTATTTGGGGCTGAAAAAAATCTCCATCTTTGGGTGCATTTTTCCAGCTCCCCAGCAGGCTCTGGGGGTGGGTGGGAGGACCTTTTCCGTGCTATTCCTGCCTTCCTAGGAGGTCCTTGGGCCACACAACAGCTGAAAAAAGTTGCGGCCGCCATTTGTTTACGGCTGCGTTTTTTCGCCCATTTTGTGCTCTCTGCTGCCCCGGCCCCCTCTGGGAGGCTCAGGGGAGCCGATCCACACTGTTTCCAATGCCCCTCAACCTCCCCGGGCAGAGCTGCAAGCCAAAACCTGCATCTGATGATATCCAATACATGCACCGGATAAGGACTTGTGGAACCATGTTTTGTCGTTATCCGGGGTATTACTGTATATACTTCCAACCACTATCAGAGCACAGAGCCAGACATTACAAGTACAGAAAAAGAACGTTAAGGCTTAAACCAGAATAACTAATACCAAATGGCTTCACCTACCTTCTCCAAATGGATCCCAGAAAATATCCAAAAATGGATTTTTAAAAAACCACAATAAAAAAACAAGACAACCTAACAAACTCTCTTCATATTGTCTTGCCATATGATATTAGCTCTAAACCCACTGAAACTTCATGATGCAATTTTACCCAACAGTGAGGCCAATGTGATACTACACATCACCAGAATAGGTGTAGTATATGTGTATAGGTGGAAGAAAAATGTTTATACCTGAGTTGATCATAAATCTATATATCAGTTTAAGCTTGTGGGAATTTTTTAAAAGTCTGAAATCTTAAAAAAAAGGTTTTTTAGAACTTCCACCCCACAATAATACATGACAATATACCACAACAATACACATTCTCACATTTCTCACAATCTTTTGGAAATTTAAAAAGGAATATAAGAAGAATAATGTGGTACTGTTGCAATTAAGTTTTCCAAGTTCAGCTTAACATTGATTCCTTTGTTTTAACCCAAATCATCACTTACAGTAGTATCCTTTGTGTTCTGTAGTGGGGAAATAGATGGTATTCAGTGAAGCCTTTCAACCAACTTGATACAAAAAAAAAAAACACCCCCAGGTTTGATGTGCAGGCTTCCCCCCATTATAGCCGAAGACTTCCACCTCTGCCTCTGAATTGTAAGAAAGCACACCTAAGCAAACACACAGTTTAATTATGGAGATATTAAGAAATTGCCAGACCCTGCTATTTAATATACAGTAGTTTAAGCTCTGAGATTCAGTAACAGCAGCATGACACTTTCCAAATGGAAAAACACAGAATCTTAACCTATAAAATCAAGCGTTAACAGTTGGAACTTCAGATACAATCCTAAACCAGGCCTTACTAGCCCGCACCAACCATTCGTGCACACGCCCGAACTGGGTCCGCAGGTCAATGAAGGATTGAGAAATGTGCCAGTGGGGCAAGAGCCCCACAAACACGAAAAAGGGAAACAACTTCATTTCCCAACATTCCTTGCGCCGCGCCGCGCCACAGCCAATCAGGCTGAGAGGCGCGAGCAAAAGGGACGTTCGGAAATGCGCTGCGGCCAATCAAAAGGAAACTGCAGGGGGGGAAATGACGCACAAGCCAAAAACGCAAACGCCAAACTACAGGCCCCAGCGTCCTGCGCACCATGAGCATGCAGAACACTGAGGAAGCTGGCGAGCGAAAAATAAAAATAAAAAACACACCGGGAGCACAAGTCCTCCGCAGCCAGACACAGCGCCTCACAGAAAAAAAACAACATGGGGGGGGGGGTCAAGGGGGGAAAAGGCACTGGCTCCCCCTTGAAAGTGAACCCATTCCCAAGTAAGCAAAGCCATCGGATGGCGCTCCGTCCACTGACTTTACTTACCACAAAAGGGTTTCGCTTTCAGCGAGGCCAAGCCGTGGGAACCAAAGCCCCCCTCCCCAATGGCCCCTGAAGCTCCCGATCGGAGTTTCCCCTTTAATATCACTGGGTGGGTGGGGGGTTGCACACCCCCTCTCTACTGGCTCCCCTGGGGTTGGGAGGGTTGGGGGGGACAAAAGGGGTCTGTCTCCCCAACTCTCCTGACCCCAGGGGACCCGGCAGAGAGGGGATTCCCCTCCACAAACACATGCACACACACACACACACACACACACACACACACACACACACACACACACACACACACACACACACACACACACACACACACACACACCATATTAAAGAGAAGAAACCAAGCGGTGACTTCTCTTTAAAAACGGATGGTTTTTTTTGAGGGAATCCCCCTCTCCGATGGCTCTCCTTTGTTCTTTTTTTAATCCACAAAACCAAAACACCAAACAAAGCTGAACACAGTTTATAACAGCCCGCCCCAAAAAATGTGTATAAATAAAAAAATTTAAAAATTCAATTATAGACTAACCTCTTCTTTACAAACATTAACGACGACAACAACAACAACAACCTTCCAACACCACTTAAAACAGCTCGGCAACGCCGGGCAACCTTTGCTAGTGCCTTCTAAGAGCAGAATTGCATCTTCTCATTTTCGATGATTTCACCATGCATCTCCTCTATCTTGAAAGGCTCGTTTTTATTTTGCCATTAAGTGTCCTTTTGGAAAGGTTTAGAATAGTATTGTGTGGCTGGCTGGGGTGTGTCCTTTGAAAATAACAGACTGAGGAAAAAGAGTCTCTTAAGGAAGCATAAGCACTGTGTACTCATTAGATGGCTTGTTATAAATAAAGTGCAGAGAAGGTGCCCTGAGAGGAAGCTTTTCCAAGGGTGTTTATTAGGACAAAGAGCTTCTTTAATAGAGCAACATGAGAGAGAGAGAGAGAGAGAGAGACTCTGCTGCAATCAGTAATAAACATTACCACTTTTACTGACTTCTGGGGAATGACTTTGACCTTGTACAGTATCTTTGTTTTAAAGGAGCAGGCTCTTTTTTCTTTTGTGTCAGTACCTGTGCACCAAGGCTCAGTGGTTAAGATGCTGAACTTGATGGCTGGAAGTTCGGCAGGTCAGCAGTTTGCACAAAATTGCAAGTAGATAAATAGGTACCACTTCAGTGAGAAAGGTGACAGCATTCTGTGCACTCTGCAGACACAGACAGCACTGGCTTTTTGGCTATAATAGGAGATGAACACTAAACCCTAAAGTCAGATATGACTGGCTTTTGAGCAAGGGCGACTTTTACCTTACCTATGCACCATTGAAATGCCACTATGCTTGCTTTCTAAAAACCTCATCCTAACATACTATGAGTTCTTGACATTAATGCTTTAAAATGAAGCAGTCTGGTCAAACTAATCATCTATACCTATAATACCGTTGGAATGTGACAAAGGATGTTGCACCAGGCCCCACTAGCCCCAACAGAGCCTCCCTGCACTCACCCGAACCGGGTTCGCAGGTAACTGTCGGGTTGAGAAATGTGGCAGTGGGGCAGGAGCCCCCCGAACGTGAACAAAGAAAAGGGACTTCAATTCCCAGCGTCCTTTGCACTGTGCAACCCCTCAGAGGAGGCTGGGAATGCGTGCTGACTTTAAAAAAAACGGTTGGAGCCAGAGGGAAAGACTTTGAAAGACCCAGCTGGAGGGAGCCAGGAAAAGGTAAGTGTTAGGTGAGGGTTAGGGGGTGGGTGAGGGAGGCAATGAAAGGTGCTGGGACCAGAAGGATTGGGGGGACCCATTTTGTCCCCCCAACCCTTCTGGACCCAGGAGACCCAGGAGAGGGGAACGAAACACCCCCCTCCCAAACACTCTGTTTTAAAAAAGAAAGAGCTTGGTTTCTTCTCTTTAAAAACGGAGTGTTTTGTTTTTTTGGGGGGAATGATCCTCTCTCTGCTGGGCCCCCTGGCTCTGGAAGGGTTGGGGGGACAATACACACACACACACACACACACACACACACACACACACACACACACACACACACACACACACACACTGCTTCTCTTTCTCTCTCTCTCTCTCTCTCTCTCTCTCTCTCTCACACACACACACACACACACAACACTCCTGCCTTGCCAGGAATTTTTAATGTGTGTGTTGGTGGTTGGAGTGGTATTGTATGGTTAGTGGTGGTTGTGCACACCCAAAACCACCCCTAACCACCAACACTCCTCTTTTTTACATAAATTACCAAAAAAAAATATCCCTTACAACACAAGTTAAAACAGCCCGGCTCTTTACCAAAATTAAGAAAAAAAACCTTCCAAAACCATTTAAAACAGCCCGGCACCGCCGGGCAAAATCTGCTAGTACATGATAAAACCTGGATTTGCAAAAAATGATTTCGTGGATGGAAATTAATGTTCAACGTCACCTTGATCTTTTGAAAAACTGGGCTGGAGACAATTGCAAGCTGTTAGATCCATGAGATGGAGGTATTATGGGTATCACTGGGTGGCTCTGGGTAATATGTGTTTTACTGCCTCTCTATTTAATATTTACATGATGCCGCTGGGGGAGATCATCCGTTCTTACGGGGTGAGGTATCATCAGTATACATCTCAGCCTATGTTGATCCCAGCGATGCACTCAGAGTCCTTTCCAGGTGCCTGGAGGCTGTTGGAGCCTGAATGGGGGACAACGGGCTACAACTGAATCCTGGCAAGACTGAGTGGCTATAGGGCGTTATATTGGGAGCTACCATCTTTGGTTCTGGATGGGGCTACTTTGCCCCAAACAGACCCGGTGCATAATCTGGGGGTCCTCCTGGACTCACATCTACTGCTCGAAGAGCAAGTAGCAGTCGTGGTCAGGAGGGCTTTCACACAACTTTGTGTCATACGAGAGGAGGGAGCTTGGAGCAATGGCTTAATCTAATGTGCTATGCACTGGGCGGAGCAAACAAGGGGTGGCGACAAAGGGACGGGGGAGAAGGCTGTCCCCAGGAACTGCTTGGTCACCACATCTTGCTTGCTCCACCCGGCATGCAGCACTTTAGAATGAACCATTGCTCCAAGGTGAAGGAGGGAGCTTGGAGCAATGGCTTAATCTAAAGTGCAGTGTGCCGGGTGGATAAAATAATAATAAAATTATTATTTGCACCCCAGGGTGCCAGAGGCAAGGGTGCACTGGGATGAATCCCCCATGCCTGCCTTCTTCCAGTGGTTTTATTCTAAATGGCAGCCTAGCAATATATAAGTAGTGTGAATAAAATAGCCAAATGTGCAGATCTTGGAAGCAACATGTCATAAATCATGTTGCTTATAATTAAAATATTTCTACCACTGAAAGTGACTGTACATATTAACATTGCAAATGGAACATAATCAAGGCTAGTATCATTCCTTTTATGCCCCCTCTAAATGGAGGAGGAGGAATGTATCACATGATTCACAGGTTGCAGCTGGTTCAGTACTCAGTGCCCTGGAGCACCTGGGATTCAGAGTGCAATTCTTCACTGTGCTTTATAGGAGAAAAGCCACCTTTTATGGTCTTAGTCAAGGTCCCTTTTCCCAGAGTGCCCCCTGCAGAAGGGAATGATAAATTACTTCTCTGCCCTTTTGTATTAGGAAGCCCCCAGAAGGGAGAGCCATAAGTCGGTCAAGTTGATGGCATGTAATTATTATTATTCAAGGGCTGAGTCTTGCTGTACCTGGGAAGGTAGACAGTTTAACCTCCCTGAGCCCCTCATTTCCAAGCAAACAAATCACTGCAATTTGCCTGTTTTTGAAATGGAAAGATATTAGAGTGCATACTTGTGTGTGTCCATAACTTTGAAAGTGGAACGATTCTATTTTCAGAGTCACTTGTTGGAAGCATTGCTGAAGGCTGCAGTAAGAGACACCGTTTGTGTTGACCAGGTTTTTAGGTTTTTTTTAGTGTGTAGTCAGGCACCAAATGTGCAGCTGGAAACTGATAGATATGCAGTTGGGAAATAAGAAAATATTAGAGAGGTTATTGTAAGAACTTACGTAAATGATAGCCAATATCATACAGGTTATATAAGTTGTATACAAGTTATATAAGTTGTATACAGGTTAGAAAGTACTTGGTTTCTATACTTAGAGCAAACTGCTCACAGCATATTAAAATATCATCTTTTTGACTGGAACCTCTATTTTTAAACCTGTAGTCCTACTGAATGCAGAGTAATAGATGGAAAAGCAACTGTTCAGACTGAAGATTTGTATTTGGCTTTTCAGGGAGAAGGAGTCCTGACATTGCATTTGTATTACTGGAACTCAGTTTAAAAATTACCTTGGTGGGGAAGTAAAAAAAGAAAAAGGTTAGAAGGAGTCAGTTTTGAATATGACGATTAAATACATTCTACATCTATGACAACAAGTCAATAGTTAATACTGGCAATGAGTACCTGAAATCTCCTGCTAGGAAAATGTCATGTTGTTCAGTCGCACAGTCGATTCCGACCCTTTGCGACCCTATGGACCATTGATCTCCAGGCACCCCTGTCCTCCACCATCCTCCTCAGCCCGCTCAGCTCGGTGCCCGCTGCGTCCACAATGCCATCCAGCCATCTCATCCTTGGCCGTCCCCTTTTTCTTTTGCCCTCCACCTTTCCCAGCATCAAGGCTTTCTCAAGTGAATCCTCTCTTCTCATTTGGTGTCCAAAGTACTTCATCTTCATCTTTACTATTTGACTTTCTAAAGAGCAGTCGGACTGATTTCTTTCAAGATTGACTTATTTGTTCTCCTCGCTGTCCAGGGTACTCTCAAAACTCTCCTCCAACACCACATCTCAAAGGCGTCTATTCTTCTGCGCTCAGCGTTCCTAAATGATCCAGTTCTCACATCCATACATTACCACCGGGAATACCATTGCTTTGACTATACGGATTTTTGTTTGCAAGATGATGGCTCTACTTTTCACTATGTTCCCCAGGTTTCTCATGGCTTGTCTCCCTAGAATCAGTCACCTCTTTATTTCATGGCTGCAGTCACCATCTGCAGTGATCCTAGATCCCAAGAAAGTAAAATCCGTCACTGCTTCTACTTCTTCCCCGTCTACGTTCCAGGTGCTGATAGGGCCTGTTGCCATTATCTTGGTTTTCTTGATGTTAAGTCTCAGGCCAGTTTTTGCACTCTCTTCTTTCAACCTAATCAGTAGCTTCTTTAAATCTTCCGCACTTTCTGCCATTAGGGTGGTATCGTCTGCATATCTCAAATTGTTGATGTTTCTCCCAGCAATTTTTATCCCATATTGTGATTCCTCCATCCCTGCATTGCACATTATGTGCTCTGTGTATAGGTTGAAAAGGTAGGGTGATAAAATGCAGCCTTATCTTACTCCTTTTCCTATTCCAAACCATTCTGTCATTCCGTGTTCTGTCCTAACTGTTGCTTCTTGACTCTTGTACAGATTTCTCATGAGGCATATGAGGTGTTCTGGTATTCCCATTTCTTTAAGTACTTGCCACATTTTATTGTGGTCCACGCAGTCAAAGGCCTTGGTGTAGTCAATAAAGCAGAGGTATACTTGTTTCTGATATTCTTTTGTTTTCTCCATGATCCACCGTATATTAGCAATGTGGTCTTCAGTCCCCCTGCCTCTTCTGAAACCCGCCTGCACCTCTGGCAATTCTCTCTCCACATGCTGCTGAAGTCTATCCTGTATTATCTTGAGCATCACCTTGCTAGCGTGTGGGATGAGCGCAATTGTTCGATAATTTGAACACTCTTTGGCACTACCCTTCTTTGGGATTGGAACGTTTACTGATCTTTTCAAATCCTGTGGCCACTGTTTTGATTTCCAGATCTGCTGGCATATTGAATGCAGTAATTTGATTCTGTCATATTTTAGAGCTTTGAAAAATTCAACTGGGATACCGTCATCTCCACTAGCTTTGTTGTTTGCAGTGCTTTTTATGGCCTTTCTGACTTCACTCTCTAGGATGTCTGGCTCAAGTTCAATGTTCTCCTCATTGTGATTATCAGTGGTGTTGAGGTCCTTTTTGTAAAGTTCCTCTGGGTATTCTTTCCATCTTTTCTTAATTTCTTCTGCATCAGCTAACTCCTTGCCGTCTTTGTCCCTTATCATGGTCATTTTTGCTTTGAATGTTCCCTTGATTTCCCCATTTTTTTAAAAGATCTCTAGTCTGGCCTCTTGTGTTGCTTTCCTCTATTTCTTTGCACTGTTCATTTAACTAGATTTCCTTGTCTCTCCTTGCTTTTCTTTGAAATTCTGTGTTCAAGTGACTGTATTTTTTCTTTTCTCCTTTGCTGTTTGCATTCCTTCTTTCCTCTGCTATTTTAAGAGTCTCATCAGACAACCACTTTGCTTTCTTATGCTTCTTTTCTTTTGGTATGGTTTTCCTTGCTGCCTCCTGCATGATGTCCTGCACATCTGTCCATAATTCTTCTGGCACTCTGTCTATCAATTCCAAACCATTAAATCTGTTCCTCACCTCCACCATGTATTCCTTACGGATGTTGTCTAGGTCATATCTGTCTGGCCTGATTGTTTTCCCTATTTTCTTTAGTCTAAGTCTGAATTTTGCTATTAGTAGGTTGTGATCTGAACCACAGTCTGCTCCAGGTCTTGTTTTTGCTGACTGTATGGAGGTTCTCCATCTTTGGCTGCAGAGTATGTAATCAATCTGGTTTCGATGTTGGCCATCTGGTGATGTCCATGTGTAAAGTCGCCTCTTGTGTTGCTGGAAGAGCGTGTTTGCTATGACCAGTGTGTTATCTTGACAGAACTCTATCAATCTTAGCCCTGCTTCATTCTGCGTTCCAAGACCAAACTTGCCTGTTATTCCATCTACTTTTTGATTTCCTACTTTGGCATTCCAATCTCCCAAGATAATGTGGACATCATTTTTGGTGTCTGTTCTATGAGGTCTTGTAGGTCCTCATAGAACTGGTCCACTGTGGCTTCATCTGCGCCCGTGGTTGGTGCGTATATTTGGATTACAGTGATATTAAAAGGTTTGCCTTGTATTCTGACTGACATCATTCTATCATTTTTGATATTGTATCCCATTACTGCTTTTCTCACTCTTCTGTTGACAATTATGGCTACTCCGTTTTTTCTGAAGTTTTCTTGACCACAGTAGTAGATGTGATGGTTCCCCGAGATGAATTCACCCATCCCTGTCCATTTTAGCTTGCTGATTCCCAAGATGTCAATGTTTATTCTTTCCATCTCATTTTTCACCACTTCTAGTTTTCCATGGTTCATTGACCTCACATTCCATGTTCCTATGCAGTATTGTTCTTTGCAAACACTGTATTTCTCCTCCCCCTCTCCCATCTCTCCCCTTCTTTGGATCTGTGTTAAGCATCCTGTTTCATCTAACTTGCCTCTTTTGTTTTGCCTTTTGTTCTGGTCCATGGGGTTCTCTTGGCAAAAATTTCTGGCGTGGTTTGCCGGTTTCTACACCAGTATCCTCACATCATACATATTGTTACAGTTCAAAACAAAGTATTATCATGCATATTATCAGTTTAAAAAACACAGTTCTACTTCATTTGTTATGAAAGTAAAAGTAAAAACTTTGTATGAAGGAAAAGTCCACTCTATCAAGTCTCTACATTGTTATATTTGCAAACTACATTGTTTTAGTTAAGTTACTTGCATGCTTCTTTGATTATGGTTGGCAGTTGGCAGCTTGCCGCGTCCTCCCTCCTCCGCCTCCCTCACCTCTGCTGCCCAGGGTGCGAGCGGAGGTGGCGGCGGGCAATGGTGGGTCTGTTGCTGCGGGCGATGGAATAGGCCTCTTACCCTCAGTGACTTCTGCCAGGCCTTTCTTCCCTGGATGCTTCCTCCCTCTGGGTGTGTGTGTGTGTGTGGCCTTTGGAATAGGCCTCTTACCCTTAATGGTTTCTGCCAGGCCTTTCTTCCCTGGATGCTTCCTCCCTCTGGGGTGGGGAAGGGGCCATGAACAACAACAAAAAAAACTACACTTCCCAGCGTACTCCACACCGCACCACCCTTCAGCCAACCAGGCTAAAGGACATGAGCACGGAGCAGGCAGGGCAAGCGGTGCACACTTTTTAAAAATGGCCGACACATCTGCGAGACAAAGGCCAAGGTGTGTGTGGCCCCTCGTCTCCCCACACAGCTTTGGCATATGTGTGTGGCCTTGCCGAGGCTTTGGGGGGGAGGAAGGGGAGCCCCTCCTCTCCCCGTGCAGCTTTGGTGTGTGTGTGTGGCCTCACTGAGGCTTCTGGGGGGGAGAGAGAAAGGGGAGCCCCTCCTCTCCCCACGCAGCTTCAGCATGTGTGTGTGTGTGGCCTCACTGAGGCTTCGGGGGAGGAAGGGGAGCCCCTCCTCTCCTGCGCAGCTTCAGTGTGTGTGTGTGTGTGGCGGCTTGGGGGGGAGAAGGGGGAGCCCCTTCTCTCTCCGTGCAGCTTTGGCATGTGTGTGTGTGTGTGGCCTCGCCAAAGCTTTGGGGGGGGAGAAAGGGGAGCCCCTCCTCTCCCCGCACAGCTTCGACGTGTGTGTGTGGCTTTGCCGAGGCTTCAGAGGGGAGGAAGGGGAGCCCCTCCTCTCCTAATGCAGCTTCAGTGTGTGTGTGTGCACGTGTGTGTGTGTGGCCTCATCAAGGCTTCGGGGGGAGGAAGGGGAGCCCCTCCTCTCACCATGAAGCTTCGGCATGTGTGTGTGTGTGTGTGTGTGTGTGTGTGTGTGTGTGTGTGTGTGTGTGTGTGTGTGTGTGTGTGTGTGCGCGTGGCCTCGCCGTGGCTTCAGGGAGGAGGAGGAAGGGGAGCCCCTCCTCTCACCGTGCAGCTTTGGCATGTGTGTGTGTTTGTGTTTGTGTTGTGTGTGTGTGGTTGTGTTGTGTGTGTGTATTATGTGTGTGGTTGTGTTGTGTGTGTGTATTGTGTATTTTGTGTACGTGTGTGTGCGTGTGCGTGTGCATGTGCGTGTGCGTGTGCGTGTGTGTGTGTGTGTGTGTGTGTGTGTGTGTGTGTGTGTGTGTGTGTGTGTGTGTGTGTGTGTGTGTGTGTACACCCCAAAACCACCCCAACCACCAACACACACAAAATACCTGTCCGGCAAGGCCGGGCAAAAAATGCTAGTTCTTTATATGTAAACTGTCCAGAGTAGTGGTACTCACTCACTCGTCTCAGATATAGTTCCCAGGAAAAAAATATGAGTCAATATTAATAGCTGTTAGGAACTATTAGGAGTTGCTAGACTAGTTTATGGCCTTAAATGAGAAGAGATTCTTTAACTCAAGAATGATCAATGAAATTTTGTGAAGAGCATGAAACACCATTTTAAAAACCCAACACATTAACATTAGCTGTTATTTCTATCATTTTTTTGGTAAACATTTAAATAATTTGTAATAGATGAATCTGTGCTTCCAAGCAGACTAGCTAAGATTTATGGGCTCAGGTTCTTATAGGATCTGGAGACAATAAGCACTCAGTGGTTGAAGAAACAAGATTTTATTAGACATTGGTCTTTCCACCAACAGGCAATTAACATAAAGCAAGAAATCAAGCAATTGAAGTTGCAGTGCATACCAAGCAAGAATCTCCAATCAGCTACTTGGAAGCCCAGGAAAGGTAGCAGAGAATGCACCAGGCTAGTGATGGCAAACCTTTGCACTCCGGCTGTTCTTGAACTTCAATTCCCAGAAGCCCTGACCAGCAGGAGTGCTGACTTGGGCTTCTGGTAATTGAAGTTCAAGAACACATGGAGTGCCAAGGTTCGCCATCACAGCCCTAGGCCAATGGGCCCACAACACCTGATGCTTCTGGCCTGTGGGGAGCTTCGGAGCTCAAGATGGGGTTCACCTCCTTTTTATTTAAATTGTGTTCCGCCATTTTTTTAAAAGGTAAAAAAGATCAAAGGATGTAAATTTTATGTAAAAAAATTTTTTTTAACCAAATAACTTTTTTTTAACATTTGTTACGTCGGTAAATTTTTTCTAAAAATGTGAAATAATAAGTATTTTACATTCATCATTATTTCAAGATGCATATATTTTTTTATGTAAATGTAAATATATTTTTATGTAAATATTTTTTGAACAATTACATTCTTTCATTATTGAATTTACTTAACATAATATCAACATTTGTCTTTCTTTATCATTGTTGTTTTGTTAATTTATTCCTAATTTTAAACATTGTAACATTTTTAATTTAACCTTTGTTATTGTTTAATAATAGAAAATGTATAACTTTAGTAACATAATTTTGTAAATATATTGTTTCTTGTTTTGTGTTCTTTTGTTGTTTTGATATTCTGTAAAACATAAGATAGAATATTTAGTTGTTTTATTTTGTGTTGTTTTTTCATGTATTTTTTATTTTTTAATTTCAACTTTACTTACCTTAAAATGGTTAACTTTCCGCCTGTTCCTGTTATTTTTTGTAATTGGTTGTCCTGTTAAATAAATTAATTTTTAAAATTAATTTCATTTTTATTAAAAAATTAAGTGTTGTCTATGTATGTTTATTTTAATATGAGAAACATAAGATATCAGTGTAAATTATATTAATTTTAATTTGAAAATAATGTACCTTTAAAAAAATTAAATGTCACCTGTTCCTTAATATTTTTGTATTTTGTTTTCCTGTGAAATAAATGGAATGTTTTAATTAATTTTTTTGAAAAGCAATATCTGTATTACTTTAGTGTTTATTTCTAGTTGAATTTAAAAATAATAATTTTACCTTTAATAAATTTAGGAAGTTATTGTTCTAATATCTATTACTTGTTTATTGTTACATTTTCTGTATTAAAGTATTACTTACTTTCAAAATTGTTTTTGGTTGTTTGTTCTCTCACGGTGTTGTAATTGTGTGTTATCTGTAAAAAAAATAATTTACTTTTAATTCCATTTTTTAAAAAAAATAAAATTGTGATTCACTCCCTGTTTTACTTACCTGATTGGTGAGTCTGGCTGTCTTGTTCTTCTTGTCTCTTTTTTATTGTGAGGAAAGGATTTAGCATTAGCAAAGCTAATGGAATATTGATTGTTGTTGGTGATTGTAACATAAAATGTAGTTGTCTCTGAATGATGAAGTCTATGGGTATGATTGTTGAATGAGGTATTCTGCATCTTGTAGTTGCTCGTTGTATGTGATTTCTTCTTGCTCTTTGCTTTCTGTAATTGTACAGATTGTTTTCTTAAAGTTATTTTATTCTTTGTTTCTGTCTCTGGAATTGTCTTATTATTAATTTTTTCAATTATTTTTTGGATTTGTTTCTTAGCATTTTCAGAGATGTTGTCCATATTATCATTTTTCATTGTCTCATGTGTTATTATTACTTTTTTTCTAACTATTTGGTCTTCTTGTTTTGTTGTTTGCATTGCATTTTTCTGTCTCTTGCTGCACAACAGAATTGTCCTCTGATTGTTGTATTGTGATTTCATCTTGCTCTTTGTTTTTGGGAATTGTACAGAGTGTTTGTTTTCTTACTGCTCTTTTATTTTTTTCCTGTGTCTGAAATTGGCTTATTATTAATTTTTTCAATATTTTTTTGAATTTGTTTCTTAGCATTTTCAGAGATGTTGTCCATATTATCATTTTTCATTGTCTCATGTGTTATCATTACTTTTTTTCAAACTATTTGGACTTCATGTTTTGTTGTTTGCATTGCATTTTCTGTCTTTTGCTGCACAACGGAATTGTCCTCTGATTGTTGTATTGTGATTTCTTCTTGTTTTGTGTTTTGCATTGCATTTTCTGTCTCTTGCTGCAGTTAAATTTTTTTTTAAATGTTGTATTTTGATTTCTGAACTTGGTTGCAATTTTTCTACTTCTTGTTTTGTTGTTATGCTTTTATTTTTTGTTTTTTTATGTTAACACAGAGAGTGGTGTGATGTTTTTTGGTCTTCTAACTACTGGTTGTGATATTATTTCTTCGTAATCTTCAAATCCAAGAAGTCTCTTTTGTATTTGATCAATTTTCTTGATTCCTTGCTGTAGTATGGTTGAGGTCTGTTTGTCATTGTCGAGTCAGGTATCATAATATTTTTAAATTTCGTTAATGTTTGTGTGTCCATGTTGTCTTTTGGAAAGGTTATGTTAACGGATGTGGTGTCTTGGTTTTCTGTTGTTGTTGTTTCTTGTTTGTCTTGTATTTCTGTTGTTTTATTGTCATTGTTTGGAAGGTTATTCATGATTTCTGAAGGTGTATTTATTTTGCCAGGTGTAGTGTCTGTGGATGTATTTTGTATTCTGTAACCCCTTCCTGTACTTGTCCTTTTTTGAAATGCATTACTTATTTCTGTTAGATTAGTATTGTTTTCTTGTTTTTTTGTTTCTGAAGTAATAATTTGAAGCATGTTACCTTGATTTGTATCTGTCAGTTTGTAACCTCTTCCAATGGATATCTTTCTGTCATCAGTTTTATTTGTTTGTTTCATTTCTCCTGGTTTAATTTCATTGTCCGTGCTGAGCTTTCTGTATCCCTGTCCACTTAGGGTCCTTTTTATTTGCTCCATGTTAGGCTGTAAATCCGTTTTTACTTTTATTAGTTTTGAATAAATTTTCCCCGTGGAGAATTTCTTTGACGCGTGTAGCGTGACTTTCTGAGGCTCTCCTCCATCTTTCTGGATTTTTCTCCCCCTATTTATATTAGGTAGGAGCCTTTTTTATAGTTTGTTCTCGCGTGAGTTTGCAAGGGTTAGTTAACCATGTTGTTTTTGTCTGATTTCTCAGCAGTCATTGGCTCGCTGTTTGCTTATTGTGTAGGTGTGGCTACAGTTTCGTTCTCCCTATTTCGTGGATTTACAGCATGTACAGTAATACCTCATACAACGTCCAAACATGGTTCCACAACTTAGGATGTTGTATGAATTCCGACTTTGTATGAGGCATGCAAAATCTTAGCCGCGATGCCTCATACAACGTCCAAATTATTGCCACCGATGCTTTGTATAACATCGTTCCCATAGAGATACATTGTAACAGCACAAACTGCAGGGTCGGCTGCTGGTTGAACTCCGTTGGAAGCGGGGAAAGAAAGAACTTGCCACACTTGGGGCTTGTCTCTCCGGCGAGTTCTTTCTTCCCCACCTCCTCCAGCCGGCTGCCGGTTGAACTCCATGGGGCCTCCCAGCCCCGATGTCGGCGGGGTCCGTTGGAGGCGGGGAGCCACTTTTGGGGCCATGGAGAGGTGAGCCCCAAGTATGGCAAGTTCTTTCTTTCCCTTCCTCCTCCGGCTGGCTGCCGGTCGAAGCTGCAAGTCCAAACTCCCGCGGAAACCCTAATACCTCATACAACGTCCGGTGACGTTGTATGAGGCACCTTTTCCCCCAGAATTGGGCAACGTTGTATGGATCCAACGTTGTATGAAGCGGATGTTGTATGAGGTATTACTGTACTTTGTTTATGGAAGAACACGCGTCTTAGGCAGGAAAGTGTGTTGCTTGCCGTATTTCTCTTTGGGTGAATCATCTAAGAACATATATTGGTATAAAGGGCTTCTGTTGTTGCTGTTTTTGGTAAGCTTGAATATTTTTTGCAGTTAAGTTAAGCGTTTCTGACTGATGTAGTTTTAGCGACCTTAAGGAGGCATCTGTTGTTTTAGTATTAAATTACGTTAGGGTTGTACTTTGTCAGTATTGTTTGAGTTAGCTTCTGTATTTATTTCATGTAAGAATTGGTTTGTTTTTGAACCGTTAACCTTGAGTCTTTTTGCTTAATGGATTGAATTCTCTTTGTTGTCATTTATATATGTTTCGTGGTTGAATGTTCAATTGTGGTTCTTTGCGTTGCGTAAAATTAACGTGGTTTTTTTGCTGTTTCAGCAAAGTAGCTGATTACTTGTTAGTTTATATTTAGTGCGTGTTATTTGGATTTTTGCAGTACTTGCTGGTGAACAATATTTTTAGTTTGGTTGTTTGTTGCAAGTATGAATAAATTATCTGCTGAAACCACTCTAGAACATGCAACATTTAATTGTTCGTGAGAGAAACATGGCTTTTAAAAATGAACTCCACAATGTTGTAGTGTCTGACCTTGCAATTTATTTATAGTAATTGCGAATGCCAGTCGAATAGGGAATTGCAGTCTTTTAAATGGTATAGTTTGATCAGTTGGAATCAATGGAATACGTGGAATGCAAACTGATTCCCCTGCACCTTTTCCTGTAATAATTGTGGCTTCTATTACATTTGGCATGAGGTTTGTCACACACAGTCTAGTGCCATTAAATAACTTGGGTAGCTTCAAGTTTCTTAGTAAAATAATTGGTGCCCTTTCTTTCAGAAGTAGTTGGTGAGAATGCATTCCTGGTAATTCTAGCGAGTTTAAAAATTCAGTAGGGAAATTAACAGCATCATCGTTGTCTACTACTGTATCAACAGATTTGTACAGTGTTGGTTGGTCTGGCAACATGTCAATACTTCCTGATTTATAATGCTAACATCCTCGTTCCTTGCTGCTAAGATAGCTCTTTCTTTTAGCCATTCATGAGGTTTATAATTGTCATTGATGTTTGGGTATACAGAATTTATAAGTTCGAATGCAGATGTTACCACGGTGCAGAACAATTGTGGGAATTCAATGTTATTTTCTTCATTATTTGGGTACTTTTCCATTTCCTATTTGTAGAAGAAAGTTGGTGAAGAGTTGCGTGTTTGCATTTTGTCTTACTCTCATGTTTTCTGTCAAGGTAATGGTTTGCACATGTTTCCATAAATATGATTGGTTGATACACGCATTGATTTGATCTGCAGGTGTAGATTTGGGAATTACTGGGAGTGTCTGTCTAAAATCTCCACAAAGTAGTAGTAGAAGTCCTCCCATGACTCTTTCATTTTCTCTTATGTCTTTAAGTGTTATGTATAAGGCTTCAATAGATTTTTTATGTGCCATCGTACATTCATCCCAGACAATAATTTTTGCTTCTTTTAGTACTTTAGCACGCCCACTACCTTTTTTTATATTACATGTTGGTGTTTCCTGTTTAACTATGTCGAGTGGTATTTGGAGTGCAGAATGAGCAGTTCTTCCTCCTTCCATTAATGTCGCCGCTATACCTGATGATGCTATGGCTAATGCAACATTTCCTTGTGCACGTATTTCTGCTAGAATTAAGTTTGTGAGGAATGTTTTTCCCATTCCTCCTGATGCTTTTAGGAAAATTATTCCTCTGTTGTTAGTTGATTAATTATTTTGTCATAGGCACATTTCTGTTCATCATTAAGCAGTGGATTGTTTTGATCTATGTATTCTTTTAATCGTTCTATGTCATAGTTTGTTTCCCTGATATAATCAGCATTTAAGGCATCTCCTTGATTGTGTGTTGGTGCTGGTAGGCCAAGATCCTCAAGTGTTTTATTACTCATATATATGCATTTGTCCTCTATGCTAATTAATGCCATGTTGTATATTTCTGTTCCAAAGTCTAGATCTAATGTTGGATGTTCTTTTCTGGCTTTCATTAGTATATCTTCACTTAGTGGGTTTTTAAAATTTTCCCATAAATTTAGAGGGTTGGATGGACTACAGGAAGTGAGTATTATCACCAGTAAAGTTCTCATTTGGTGAGGCATGGAAATCAATGTTGCTTCTTGCAAAGTTCTTTCCCAATGCTGGTCAGCTTCTAATAAACCCATGTGCTGGCATACTTCTCTGTATGTTTCCATCAATTTTCCATCCACAGTTTTGAGTTCTTGAAAATATGTTGGACCAGGTATTGTGTGGAGTAGCATTCACAGATAGAAACATTCTGTATTGTTTGGATGTACAGTGTATAGTCTGCCTATTGCATCACTTTCATAAATGTCATGTTCAGGGATATGAATGCCAGTTTTTCTGCGGCAGAATTGTTTTTTCATTTTGTTCCAGGTGTAATATTTTGCCACATCTTGATATAGTATTTTTTTTTGCGAATTTGTCTTTCTGGCACAGTTTTAAAAGGGCAGTTAATGTTGTTTCTTGCAGATTGTCTGTGACAATTGTGGCTGTTTCAGGGGTGAAATAGACTCTTCGACCATTTTCAAGTTGTACACTTAGATGTAGTACATCTGACATGTTGGATGTCAGATGTAGTACATCAGACATGTTGGATGTCTGTCATGTATGTGGAAGCCTAGAATGCGCCAAAAACCCTCATTAGTACTAATATACATTCCACATTGATATTGTAAAATCTCATCGTTTTTGTTGCTGTTTCTAACATCATAAATGGCCATGTCACTGCCTTTATTTATATATTTACACACATACTTTATTGATTTAACACTATTGCAATATTCAACATTAATGTGCGCTTTGAAGATTTTTGAGAGGAGAGGACAGTATGGTACTATGCAGCTATTGTCTATTACTATTTCTCCTTGTGTTTTCATTTTTAATTTAGTTGTGTTCCCTCCATCCTCTGGTGAACGTCACCTGTATTGTGGGTATTCATCTTCTGACGTCTGTGTTTCTTTCAGTAATGCTCTGGGGTATCTTTTGGTGCAGTTTTTTTCCTTCATACAAGGGGCTTGTGTGTTAAGAAGACCACAGGGTCCATGAATCATGTTTTTTTAACAATGGCATGTAGTTCACTGTCTTTGTTCTAGTTTGGTATTTCAGCAGATATTATTTTATCAATATCAGTGGGATATATTTTGCTTTTTAGCCATATCAAGTTGTGAGAGAATGGCAGCCCACATTTCTGCCATTCAATCGTATACATTGAGCAATTACAGTCACCAAATATAAGATTTTTTGTGATGAGATTAATTAATTGGGTTAGTTTCTGTCTAAACACTCTTGAAATTAAGTCATGTCTGTTGTTAGCTGTTTCATCATTTCTTAGGTTATTTTTTATCTCAGGCCATGTTGGGTTACATGTAAATGTTATAAATAAGTCTGGTCTTCCATGTTTCCTTACATAGGTCATAGCATCCTGAGTATTTTCGTGCATATGCCTCGGGCTTCTAGTATATGTTGCTGGCAGGATGAGCAGTGTTCCCACATTTGTTAGGTTTCCATCTTGTGCCACAGCATCACTATATGTTCGTATTTTCAGTATGGATCTCTAAGGGATAATTGCTCATAGCCCTACAATTTTAAGAACAGACCATTCATTTTCTAGTCTCTTTAATCTGCCTTTTCTTTAACTAGTTTCCACTCCATGAGAAGATGGAAATCCACTGCTGGTCCAACCTATTCTTGCTGACTGGAAGGTCGGAGTTCAATGACGGAGTGAGCTCCAAGCTCTGTCCCAGCACCTGCCAACCTAGCAGTTCGAAAGCAAGACATTGCAAGTAGATAAATAGCATTCTGTGCACTCTGGTGTTAAGGCATACCAGTCACATGTCCATGGAAATGTCTGCACACACAGACTCTGGCTATAAACAGAGATCAGCACTGAACCCACAACTGGCTTTGAAGCAAGGGCAACCTTTACTCTCTATCTATCTATATATAAAACAGAAGTGTTTGTTTGTGGGTCCTGTATGGGCTTCCACACTCCTAGACCGAAACCCCTGAAATTTGGCACACACCTACCTTGGGTGTGCAGAAACATAGTCATCAGGGTCCTGAGGCCAGCGGTGGGGCGTACACCCCACACTCGAGGAAAAAATGGTCAGCGCATGCGCACAGGTCGGGGGGAGCCATGCGCGAGCCAATGAACAGCGATCAGCACTTGCCGGCGATGCCTGGCCACAAGGCTGTGCTGGACTGCGGGCACACAGTTCTGGGGGGAACTTGCTGTGTGCAGAGCCGTTGGGCAGTGCGTTGGGCAGCGGTACCCACCCAATGGCAACGCCTGGGACACACAGAGCTGCCCACTCTTCCCCTCGGCCGCTGCATGCTGGGATGGCCAAGGCCAGCGGTGGCACGCAGGGGGGAACCCCCAGGCATACCTGTCAAGTTTTGGATTTGAAAATAAGGGAAATTTTGACCACACCCCTCTGTGGGTGTGACCAAATATGTGGACATGGCCAAATATAGCCATGTGACTTGCTGGGCTCTAGTCATGCCTGCCACATGGCCATGAAAATGTCTGCAAACACAGACAGCACTGGCTCTTTGGCTGTAAATGGAGATGAGCACTGCACCCTAGAGTTGGATATGACTGGCAGATTTTACTTTCTTAGGATCAAAGATCGCTGCAGATGGTGATTGCAGCCATGAAATAAAAAGGCGACTGATGCTTGGGAAACAAGCTATGAGAAACCTGGGGAACATAGTTAAAAGTAGAGACATCACCTTGCAAACAAAACATTGCATAGTCAAAGCAATGGTATTCCCGTTGGTAATGTATGGGTGTGAGAGCTGGACCATTAGGAAAGCTGAGTGCAGAAAAATAGATACCTTTGAAATGTGGTGTTAGAAATGGGTCGATCCTAGAAGAAGTCAACCATGACTGATAATTAAAGGTCAAATAGTAAAGATGATGCTAAAGTGCTTTGGACATCAAATGAGAAGAGAGGATTCACTTGAGCAGGCCTTGATGCTGGGAAAGGTGAAGTTCAAAAGAAGAGGTGGCCAAAAATAAGATGGCTAGATGCAATGGGCACAAAGCTGTGTGGGTCAAAGAACCCTTTCCTCATCTTCTTGGGGGACTTTTGTTTTGTTTTATTTCTTGTTTACTCATTTTTAATTATTATTTTTTCCTGGGAAGAAAAGTGCAGAATAATAAACCAGCCCCCTAGGGTTACCAACTGCTTGTAAGCAACTTGGCTTTAATGAACTAGCCCTGCACATGGCTAGACACCCCCTCCCCATTAGGGTGGAGGAGCAAGGGATTGATTTCCCCAAATTAACCAATCTATTTGTTTCTCACTGCAACCAATTGAAGCATCAACACCTGAGAATGTCGGATCCAGCTTAAGGAAGGGAATTAATAAAGTAAAAAGCAACCTCTGCAGTTTCCAAGCCTCCCAGCAGCTGAGGAGTTAATCTCCCTCCAGATGGTTTGTTAGAAGGTGGGGTGCTCTCTCTCTCTCTTTCTCTCTCTCTCTCTCATATAGTGATCAAGCAACATCCCCCCCTCCCAAGTTAACTCTAGAACAGAAATGAAAGCCTCCAGCCAGGAGGCAGGGCAGAAACAGCTCAATAAACCATGAGAGTGAGAGAGAAGTTTCTGCCCCAGACCAAGAGCTGATTTGCCCCTGCATATATGAAATATTGCTCACCTAGAGTCGACTCCTGTCCCATGGTGGCTCCGACCAGCAGCAGCAAAACCGAAGCCTCCATGACCATGTGGCAGGGAAATGAAAGAGAAACTACAGAAGCCCCCCTTCTCTCTCTTCTTCCACAAACGAAAAGCCACACAGCGGCCTCTGGTGGCAGGAAAAACATGATGCAGCTTCGCCTGTGAGGGCTCCAGTCAGGATTTTTTACGGGGAAATTAATAAAACCGGAGGGGGCGGGAAGAGGGGTAAAAATAAGGGGTTTTCCTGGGAAAAACGGGATACTTGACAGGTATGGTGAGAACATGTTGGGAAATTGACATGTGTCACTTCAACACCTCAAAATTACAATTGTCTTCCAGTTTGCCTTTATACCCAGTGCAGTATTTCATTTTTATTAATAACTTTTTGTTACTGGGTTATGACCAACTCCAGTGGTTATAGCCTGTATCAGTGATTCTCAACCTGCGGCCAATGGGCCGGGTGCAGCCTGTGGCAGCATTTTATGTGCCCCCCACCTCCTCCATCATACCAGAAAGTGCCATGTGTTGGAGGAAGGGCAAAATGGGCATCCACCCCCCGAAACTGTCTGAGGGAGTGTGACCTGACCCTGGGCTTAAAAAGGTTGAAGATTCCTGGCCTACATAGAAGATAATATTCTGGTTTTAAAAACAAAATATCTGTTGTTGTTGTTTTGTTTTAAAAAAAAACAGATTTCAGAGAAAGGGCTTTCCTACAGATTATTTTTTTAAAAAAAATCTAGTATGTCAGGAAGAAGTCTAGTCTAGAATCCTGTTCTCTGATATTTAGTCCCATTGAAGAAGTTTTTTTCCTACAGAGGAGATTTATATTATGAGTGCTTCACAGCCAAATTGGTGACCTGAAGTCCAGATGTCAGTTTACCACAGTGGTTCCTAACCTTCTTTTGGCCATGCCCCACCTAAGCATCTCTAAAATCTTGATCCCCCCACCTCCTGGTGACATATAATTCTTATTATACAAAAAGTGAACTCTTATTCATGTGGAAGAAGCCTAAAAGGCCATTCACTGTTAATAACTCATTCTCCAATGAGTTATTACTATCCTTCTTCATATGGGACTAAATATCAGAGAACAGAATTCTAGATTAGACTTCTTCCTGACATACTAGATTTTAAAAAAAAATAATCTGTGGGAAAGCCCTTTGCAGGCGCATCCCCCCAAACAAAGACACAGACACCGTTATTGGATTTAAAGCATTGGGCCACTTTTATTGAATAATGCCCTAGTCCGAATTATAACTTCCAATTGGTGTTTCATCCAATTGTGAATATTTAAGGCAAGCAGGCCGCAGTAGCACTGGTAAGGTCCCACCCAAAATTGCCATTGGCAATTGGCTATTATGTATCAATTTGTATCAATTTGTTTGTCGTCACCAACAAATTGTTAACCGAAGTCAATATGCTATCTATTGACCCCACCCTATGACGTGTATCTGGTAAAATATCAAGGTGATGCAGGCTGTCAAGCTCCTAGCATCACCCCGTTCATGGTTCGCCCTTGACCGGCCAAGCCTGTTTCCCCTGTACCTATCCTCATGTTGGCCCATCAATTGCGAACCTGCCAGATACCTATGGGTCATCAATTTTACCTTACCAGTGCTACCCGCCAAAAGTGACCAAAATTAAACTTACCCCACATCTCAAACACTAGCGACAGTGTGGGATGGGCAAAAAGCAAGAACCAAGGGAGCCAATTGTAGGTTCAAGCAAAAATTCCCACCCAGCCCCGAAGCGACCATAAGAACATCACACTGTCCACTAGGGAGAGGGTGGAGGGAAAAACCTCTCCACTCCGTCGCTCTCTCAAAATGGCGGTGAGCCGTCTCGTGGCCACCCCTTTTATGTGGGGGTGGCCACGCCCCCTACTACCCGAATGTCTGAGTCTGGGGGTGGGAGCGCCGCAAAGAGTGCAGTGGCCATATTGGCGCCGCACTTGCCTTGCAGGCGCACCCCCCCCAAACAAAGACACAGACACCGTTATTGGATTTAAAGCATTGGGCCACTTTTATTGAATAATGCCCTAGTCCGAATTATAACTTCCAATTGGTGTTTCATCCAATTGTGAATATTTAAGGTAAGCAGGCCGCAGTAGCACTGGTAAGGTGCCACCCAAAATTGCCATTGGCAATTGGCTATTATGTATCAATTTGTATCAATTTGTTTGTCATCACCAACAAATTGTTAACCGAAGTCAATATGCTATCTATTGACCCCACGCTATGTCGTGTATCCGATAAAATATCAAGGTGATGCAGGCTGTCAAGCTCCTAGCATCACCCCGTTCATGGTTCACCCTTGACCGGCCAAGCCTGTTTCCCCTGTACCTATCCTCATGTTGGCCCATCAATTGCAAACCTGCCGGATACCTATGGGTCATCAATTTTACCTTACCAGTGCTACCCGCCACACGGGGAGGCATGCATGATGACTCACTGCCCCCCCCTGACCGTCAATTCGGTCACCAGGCCCGCTTGCACGTCATTCAAAAAGAGTTCCATACCTCTTGCTGACAGGTGAACCCCATCTCCAGAATACAGGCTAAAATCCTGTAACCCTATCCCCGGGTGACGAATGGCTGTCCCCAAGCCATTCTCGATAAGGAACTGGGCAACAGCCCTGTTCACTGACCGCTGGGCACGGTCCAAACCATGGGGGTCAATGCCTCCCCTATAATAGTATCTCGGCACGATGTCTGACTGTGTGTACGGCCCTAAATGGTGAAGAAACGCCAGGTCACTGCACACGGAAGTAGTTAATGCCAGGCCAGTGATCTGTGCAAGATCATCGCCTCCGAGGTACAGAATTAAAACATCTGGCGGTTCAGCATCCCCAATGGACATCAGGAATGGCAACAGTTCCGCCACCTCATGCCGCGCACACCATACCACTGTATACGCGCGGTTGCACGTAGCCCGAGATGGGGTCCCCGCTCCTACGAAGCCGCATACTGTGCCGCCCAGTGCACATAACTGTGTCCCACCAGCCACACTGCCACCGGTGTGCGGAAACACACAGGGTCTGTAAGAGAAGGGGAGAGAATTGAGGGCATAACAAGGCACTCATGCATTGAGGGGATGGACATACAGAGAAAAAAGCGCAGATCCCCGCCTGCCCATGCGACATATGTCAGCCTCCGAGTACCCAAATGCAGCCGCAGTTGATGCAGCACCTATCCGAAATGAATGAGTACCGTAACGAGCCCCAGGGACCCCAGCACTGTGAAGTGCCGTCCCAGTAACCCTCCAGAAATGTAATTTGGTAAGAGGAGACCCATCCTGGTGGCAGAACAACAGGCCAGGGCGTGAACCACGTGCTGCCACAAATGCATGTAGGGCACCAACTGGACAGATGGCAGCATCATGCTACTACCCTTTCCTCGCTGACCGGCCCTTGAGGAGCGAATCCTCCACAGAGCCCACTCCTGGTCGAGCGACACTTCTTCCAGTTCCAGTGCCCTACGGGACATGTCCCCTGTTGAAAGTGGGACCAGTTCACTGATTCTCAGAGCCCCAAAGAAAGCCACGGAGGTAGCTGCCTGAAAAATAGACTCTTCATACGGATCATAGCGAAAGCCATGCCGACCTCGAGCAAGGCTTACCAGCAGAAAAAGGGAAACAGGGTGATGTGAGCCGCGTTCACGTGTCCACCCCTCCAATACATGGCATATTCGGAAGACACCCATGTGAGCAGCGTAACCCTGTGCCTCAGCCATAAATGTCAAGGCAGAAAGCCTGGCGGCAATGGTGCATAGGGCCAGACCTTGGTCAGGAAGGTGCACCATGTACTGCAAAGCATTATCAACCGGGATCGGCCACATGTCAGGCAGTTGCACCTCCCTACAGAAAGCCCTAAAGTGAGGGAACATGTGCAGAGATGCCTTACGCGTGCACAGGGCCGATCGCCCAGTTCACCTCTCCGCACCACAGGTCTACATCTCACTCAGAAGTGGAGAGGGAAGTTCCTCTGTGTCCGGCGCCCCGGCTCGGAACCGGGGGACCTGCAGGCGGGATAAAGCATCAGCAAAGTTAAAGGTGTAACATGCTGTATAGATCATATCTGCACCTTGTTACTTGGTTCACCCTAAAGTGGCCAGCCCAAGTCTCACTGTCCCTAGTCCTATCTGGTGGCCAATGAGCCATGTCCGTGCTAGATTCCTGGGGGGGGTGGGGGGGTGGTGAGTGCCATGCATCAGGCATATTGAGGGGGCGCATGACCCATGCTGCAAGGAAGAGGATGATATCTCAGGTACTACAGTTAGGCGCAAAGCCTCACACCGGAAGGAGGAGGACCAAGTCAAAGGCACACAGAGGAGGTGTGCTGCCTCGTGCCAAAAGAAAGAGGACCATGCCTCAGTTACTCCCATGAGGTGCCCGCTTCATGCCACAATAAGAGGACCATGCCTCAGGTACTCCCATGAGGTACCCTGCCTCATGCTGTCGTAAGAGGACCGTACCTCGTGTATCCCCATGAGGTGGCCTGCCTCATGACACAGTAAGAGGGCCATGCCTCAGGTACTCCCATGAGGTATCCTGCCTCATGCCACGGTAAGAGGACCATGTCTCTAGTACCCACATGAGGTACCCCGCCTTGCGCCGTCTAAGAGGGCCACGCCTTGGGTGCTGCAGTAAGAGGACCATGCCTCAAGAACTTGCATGAGGTGCCCAGCCTCATGCCGCAGTAATAGGACCATGCCCCAGGTACTCCCATGAGGTGACCCGCCCCATACCACAGTAAGAGGACCATGCCTCGGGTACTCCCATGAGGTGCCACGCCTCATGACCAAAGGAAGCGGGCCATGCCTCTGGTACTCCCATGAGGTGCCCTGCTGCATGATGCAGGGCAGGCGACCATGCTGCAGGCACATTGAAGAAAGGGGGGGGGCAGTTACCCTGCGCCAAAATGAAAAAGGACCATGCCTTGGGCACCCGGAGGAGGTGCCCTACCTCATGCATAAGGTAAAAGGACGGTACCTTGATGACTCTAATGAGGTGCCCAGCCGAACGTCGAAAAGAGTAGGGCCGTGTCTCAGGCACACTGAGGGGGTTCACCATCCCAAGCTAAAATAAAGGGGGGGAACCTCGGGTACCCCAAAGCGCAGGGGAGCCTCGCGCCCAAGGGAAGAGGAGCATGTCCCTGAACCTTGCAGAACTAGGAACCGTGTGGCAGCTCTGTTCACTGACCGCCGGGTACGGTCCCAACCACGAGGATCAAGTCCTCCTTTGTAGTGTTGCCTGTGGATGCTCTGGGACCATAGCAGCTACGGCTGCAGCCACATGCGGTGTAAAACCTCCAGGTCCCTGCGCACGGATACCTTCAACCAAAGGCTGGTGATCTGTGCAAGATCAGCACCTCTCAGGTGAATTACTAGGATATCCTGAGGTGGTGCATCCCTAATTAACGTAAGGAATGGGATCAGTTCCGGCCACCTCATGCCGCACAGATCAAGTAGGCTGGTAGCCAGGTAGGCCACTCACAAGGGGGCTTACAACGACGGGACAAGTCCTTGTACCCCGTCGTCTTGCCTCTCCCTTCCCTCCTTGGTTGGTTCCCGGTTAAGGGGTGTGTGAAGATGTCAACATACTCGCCCCACATATCTCCTCCCTGGTGGCCTGAGACAAGTGGTCCCCAGGGAAGCGAGTAGTCGTCTGTCGTCATGGCCCGAGTCAGCGTGGAGCTAAGCGAGGCAGTGGAGAACGGACCATATGGCCCGATAGATAATAGCGTTGGTGCGGACAACACCTCCATATTTGTATGTGGCAGTGTAAATGGTGCACTAATTTGACCACAATACTCACAAGGTGCACCCCCCTTGGCTGCCCCCACCGGGGGTCCCGGCCTCTGAGGGGCGTTGGAGCTCGCAATAGAAATCGAGCTCTGAGCCGTCGAAGGTCCAGGCCAGGTCGTACCAGGTACCAGCAGAAGGCCCCGCCGGGAAGGCCGCATGGGGAGCTGTGGCGCACCAACAGGCGTAGGTCTGATGGCCTCTAGCAGCTCGACCTGGCTAATGGGCCTGCCGCGGAGCATTGGCAGGCAAAGGGGGAGCAGCCGGATGTGGCCCTGCCCCCGGGTCCTGAGGTGGTAGAGCAATTCTCTCGGAGGCTTCAAAAAGGCAGCAACGTGGGCCATATGTGAGTGATCGATCAAGTCCGGCCCACCGGAACAATGTGGGCCAGATGCAACAGACAGCCCACATGCAGTCTATGCCCTAAAATGGCCCGCAAGCTTAGGCCAAGCCCAGGGCACCTGTGGCCGCCGTAGGGCCATGCTAGTGATCAGGCCCATGGGTGGAGGGGCAAGGGGGGGGTGCGCGATCTCACGCTGGGCCGCACTGGACCCCCTGATTTAAAGCAATCATCACATTCATATACCACCCCATAGCACTTAGTGCACTCTGTTGGTGGCTACAGGTTAATCAGCAATTTGCCTCCAACATACTAAGATTGAAAGAACAAATCAACCTTGAGCCCGGTCAGGATCAAACCTACAACCCTTGGGCTGCAAAACAACAGCTTAACTACTAAACCACCAGGGCTCTTGCCGTGATCCAAGGCCATGGGGCTTGAAGCCCCCAGTGAGCCATGATGCCCCGCCCCCGCCCGGACGGCAGTTAGGCAAATGCCCAACTGATCTCATTGGTGGCAGTGGGGGGGGGATAGGCCAGTTTATTCGTTTCCTTGCCAGAGATTACTCTGTGTGAAAAGGATTATTAGCAGAGGACACCCGAATGAGGCTCCTTCATATCCCCCCCCCCTTGTGCAGCTCCCAGGGATCAAACCCATGTTTCCAGTCTCTAAAGCTAGTACCTCACCCACTGCATCACCAAGGGACCACGAACCCCAGCGCCGATCCCCCCTGGGGCTCCCGCTTGAGCCGTGGGCCTGTGTGGACTGGGTGGGGGCCGGGGGAGCCCGTCCCCCAGCGTGGGGCAGTGCGGCCGCCGTGCTCGTCCTGTTGGGTGGCCAGCCACCCAGCAAACGTGAGCGGGCGGAGTGGGTTCTCCTGCTCCGACGTTCACATCAAAGCAAGAGCGGCGGAGCAAACTTCTCTGCTCCGTCGCTCTCTCAAAATGGCGGTGAGCCGCCTTGTGGCCACCCCTTTTATGTGGGGGTGGCCACGCCCCCTACTACCCAGATGTCTGAGTCTGGGGGCGCCCGCAAAGAGCGCGGTGGCCATATTGGCACCGCGCTTGCCTTCTCTGAAATTTTTTTTTAAAGATCAACAGATTTTGTGCTTTTTAAAACCAGAATATTACCGTATTTTTCGCCGTATAAGACGCTCCGGCATATAAGACGCACCCAATTTTAAAGGAGGAAAATCTAGAAAAAAAAGATTCTGAACCAAATACTGTACTAAAATATTTTATATCAACTGTATAAAGTAAACAGCAGTTTAAGAACAATTTTATGTCAACCATGTAACATATTAAGAACAATCTTTACTCTCATTAACAGTCAGTAAAGTCAGTAAACAGTGAAAGTAACAAAAATCAGTCTGTAATGTTTTTATTCGAACCCCAAGAATTCCTCTTCTTCGCTGCTATCAGAAATGAGGAAGGACAGATCCTCGCAGTCATTGTCATCACTTTCTTCCTCACTGGTGTCAAATAAGACGTCGTCTTCTGTTCCGTCCAAGGCATTACTAATGCCACACTTCTTGAAGGATTTTACAACAATGTCCTCCTTCACGGAGTCCCATGACCTTTTAACCCATTCACACACTTGTGTGATAGTGGGCCTCTTCATCCGCCCAGTAGGCGTCAGATCATGGTTCCCAGCTGCCATCCAGGTGTTCCACTCCTCACGCATCAGAACTTTGAATGGCTTGTTAATGGAAACGTCCAGAGGTTGCAGCTGGCTAGTGAGGCCACCAGGAATCACAGCTATTTGGGTTTTAACTTCCTTAAAGTTCTTTTTAGTATTTTCCGTAATGTGTGCTCTAAACTGGTCAAGCACCAACAAGGAAGATTTCTTCAGAAGACCGCCAGGACGTTTGGACCACACTTTGTCAATCCACAGCCTCATGCCATTTTCGTCCATCCACCCTTTATTGTGAACATGCACGACGACTCCCCGTGGGATTGTTTCTTTTGGGAACGTTTTCCTTTTAAAAATCAACATCGGAGGCAGTTTGGTACCATCGGCACAGCAGGACAGCACAACCGTGTAGTGGGTTTTCTCATGCCCTGAGGTTTTTACGGTTATGGTTTTTGCTCCTTTGTTATCTACGGTTCTGTTAGATGGCACATCAAACATTAGCGGGACTTCATCCATGTTCCCGATCTGGCTAATTTCAAAGTTACCGGTATTCTTCTTCCTCGCATCAATAACAAACTTGTGAAAAGAAAGAATCTTTGATTCGTATTCCTTAGGCATTTTTTGTGCAATTCTGGTTTTGGTGCGCATAGAAAGGCCAGATCTCTTCATAAATCTATAGCACCACGATGGTGATCCGGTGAAATCCCGAATGCCTTTCTCCACAGCAATACGTCTGGCCTCATAGATTATCATTTTTGTTGAGACAGAAAGTCCATTTTGCCTGTGATGTGCGATCCACTCCTTCACTTCCACCTCTAACTCTGGCCACTTTGCAGTTGGTCCACGTAAGGTGTGCTTGCCTTTATCCAACTTTTGGAGCTGATCCTCCTGTTTCCTCCACTCTCTTATCATTTTCTCAGTTGGAGGTGGCCCGAAGTGTCTCTCCGCTGCTCTATTCCCATGCTCCTTAGCAAATTTAATTACTTCCAGCTTGAAAGCAACTTTATATGCCATTCTCTTCTGCTTAGACATCTTGAGGAGATGGTACTATAATTTTTCTGCAAGAAATGTAACCCCCTCATATTTAATCTGGTGCTCTCTAACCCCCCATATTTCCTCTGGTGGTCTCGTAACCCCCTCATATTTCATCTGGTGCTCTCTAATCCCCATATTTAATCTGGTGGTCTCATAACCCCCTCATATGCCATCTGGTTTGAGTGAATGCTGCTGGAGAGAATGTTGTGGGATAGACTGCAGCCTTGGTTTACAGACTGTTACACTGACCACAAAGGGTAACATACATGTGTCATGAGAACAGCTATATGGGGAGAAGGCCAATGGCAAATTTATAATCATATGGGGGCACAGGAACAGCCATACTGCAACTTTAAATCATCAGTAAAATCAGCCAATGCTTGGCTTTAAATGTTCATTATGCTCTAAGCTCTCCTAGACCCTAGGTGTGTGTGTGTGCATGTGTATGCACATTTTACATTTCATTTACCCTGTAGTTGGTCCGCCTGATCACTTTCTCACATACACCATACACGTTGTCTGTGATCTACCCAGAAGGCACATTATGACGTAGGGAGGGCGGTGTGTCTTCTCCCCGTGATTCGGGGGCGGAGCTTGTGGAGCCATTCTTCTGCCCATCAATCATGGGCATCCAATAGACTAGTGGGGGAGGAGCAAGACCGGCAGTATGAGGTAGAGAGGGCGGTATCTTCTCCCCGGGATTCGGGGGCGGAGCTTTGGCGGATCAATCCTTCTGCCCATCAATCACGGGCATCCAATCAACTAGGAGCGGGGCGGGGCAGAGTACGGACAGCAGTAAGCATTGGCTGGAGGAGGCGGAACGAGGAGGCAGACATGCGGACATTTCAGGGCAGCATGGATTGATCGGGTGCCCGGGAGATATGCAGAGAAGCGGCGAAATTGTGCCCACACTGCCCAGCAAGGAGTGAGACTGCTCGGGGAGACATGAGGAGACGCAGCCTGCGCTGATGGATGGAGGTACCGGCAGTAAACTCAGCATGATGCCCGTGCAGCACATGGTTAGACTGTCGGGAGGGGGGCATGGCGCGCTATAGGAGGGAGAGGGAAGCCCGAACACACACAGCCTGGCCGTGCAGGGAGGGTCACAGAAGTCACCACAGCCCGCAGTACGTGCCCCAAATCCAGCCCGCAGCACACACTGCATAAGGAGAGGACTGCGAGCAAGCGCCACACAAAGTTGGGGGCAGTTTTAATGCATGTAAAATGTGTATTTGCCGTATAAGACGCACCAACTTCCCCCCCCAGTTTTGGGGAAGAAAAAGTGCGTCTTATACGGCGAAAAATACGGTATCCTCTAAAATATTATCTTCTTAAAAATCAAATTGCCACATTGTGCGGTGTGTGCCCCATGTTGGGAACCATGGGTTTACCAGGTGTGTGAATTAACCTCTGATAGTCACATAAATTTATACTTGAAAAAGCTTGTAATACTTTCTTTTTTAGATAGTTGTTAACTCAGGATAACAATCTGAAAGCTAATTTAACATCTGCACTAATTACAGTTACCATTTAAAAACAACAACATCCCTTTGCAGTTTGTGACATTGTGATGTCCTGAATTCTGCTCAATAACCAATTTTTGCCATTCCACTATGAATTCCAAATTTTGATAGCGGCCTGTCACTAAAGCTAATATGGGCTGCGATAACTCTTTGGCAGTGAATACAGCCAACTACATTGCCATAGTAAAGGTAAAGGTTTCCCTTGCTCTAAAGCCAATCATATCCGACTCTAGGATTCAGTGCTCATCTCTGTTTCAAAGCCGAAGAGCCAGCGCTGTCTGCTTCTGCAGACGTTTCTGTGGTCATGTGGCAGGCATGACTAGACACTGGAGTGCACGGAATGCTGTTACCTTCTCACCAAAGTGGTCCCTATTTATCTACTTGCAATTTCTTGCTTTCGATCTGCTAGGTTGGCAGCAACTGGGACAAAGACGGGAGCTCATTCCATCCTGCAGTACTTGGGAATCGAACTGCTGACCTTCCGCCTCCCAGTCAGCATTTTAGGATGGTACAGATGGAAGCTGACACGTATCTCTTTCCCCATTCATCATCTCCAGGGAACTGGGCCTGATGACATTTTCCAAATCTGAGTTGTGTAAAGAAGCCTGCAAGGGAGCCAAAAGTATCAGCTAATAGGCATGTATTAATGTTGTACATCCCCAAGAGCCAATTTTGAGATAGCTTAGAAGGAATAGCACATTGCATAAGAGATTTGCTTACTGCCAAAGCTAACAATGAAGCTGGTCTGAATATTCTGCTCAGAGATATTGACCAAAAATTATTTTATTTTATTTATTGGATTTTTATACTCCTTTTGCTATCTCTCTCTCTCTAATGAGGCATAAAATACAAGAATAAAATATAGGAATTATCAACATAACACAACAATAGGTGAATAGTCAAAATCAATTAACATCACACATGTATAGCAATAATATAGTGAAATGAAAGAACTGTATTACCTGTGTAGTTCTTGGGGATAAAATCAATTGGGATAACCCTGGAATAGTCTAATTTCTAGAATAATCTGCCATCTATTGCATATTTCTACAAGAAACACTGAAGAAATGCAGCTCATTTAAAAGATGAGCTATTTCAGAATTGCTGGTGTTTTTCCCTCCAAGAGAAACATTATTAATATTCTTTGTTTTACTAATTTTTTTTTTTGAAAAGCAGTCTAATTAGGAAGATTATATGGCCCAACCAGACCTTTTTGGTGTCTTGTTCTGTTGAAAATTCAGTCAAGGCCTGACCTTGATCAGAAATTGCCTGCTCTGCTCCTCTCTGTATGCAAATGGCACTAATTAATCTAACACAAACATCAATATTTTCGCAAAGCATAACCCCAAGTGTCGTTTTATGACCATGTAATTTACAAGGCCTTAAACCACATTAAAATTACCACATACAGTGTTTACAGTTTAATTACACGGCTATTTGCCTTACCCAATCAAGTGTTATTCATACAGTCCTTCTTTGCTGGCCTAATCTTACCTAAAAGAGAAAACAAACCTTCTTGCAAGCACAATAAGAACAGCAAATATTTAGCAAGAGGAATTTTTTCAAACTGCTTCATTTCATTTGTGCATATAGAAAAAATGTGTTTATTCTAGCTAGGCTAATTGTCATCTGTCCATTTGTACTTCTTATGGATGTTTGGTTTGGCAGTTTGTTTGTTTTTTGGATAATTTTTTAGAACATAAAAATAGCACCAAGAACAGTTTGAACAATGCTAGGGTTGGATATAGAAGAGAATGACATGGGAATGATGTTATAGTACTGCAGTGGTATGAAGAATTGTTCCGTTTGAGACAGACCTAGAAAGTAACTCATTTGACTAAGTTATATTCCATAGTAATGAGCTTGAGTAAAGTTGCTTTTTTGTCTGCTACTTTTCCAATGGAACAAGAAAAAAATTCTGCCTGATACCTGTGACTAGTAGGGGCGACAGCTGGAGTAATGAGAGAAGAGGTAGTAAAGTCATTTGATTGTACTACAAGATGTCTCCTGTTTGTAAGAATGGCAGTGGGATGTATTGTAGAATAAATAAAATCAAGAAGAGATTTTTTTAAAAAAAGGAGTGGACAAATGGAAAGGAGAGGGTGAGAGCAAGAGAAATAGATACATTCTCCACTAAATAATTCTACTACATTCCATTGAACTACACCACAAATACTAAGTACAGTGGTACCTCGGATAAAGTCCAATTCGGATAAAGTCCGATTCAGATAAAGTCGCGGTTTCATGCACATGTGATGCATCACATGAAGTCCAAAACCGATTAAAAATGGACCTTATCTGAGGTATTTGGTATAGGAACCTCGGATAAAGTCCATTTTTGGACGTTATACGATGCATCGCCTATTTGATTTGGATAAAGTCCAAAATCAGATAAAGTCCAAACTTGTGGAACAGAGTTTGGACTTTATCCGAGGTTCTACTGTACCTCACTGAACTACGAATACCAGGATTGCATAGGATGGAGCCATGACAATGAATGTGGTATCAAAACAGTGTACCTGTGTTGTATAGATGCACTAACTAACCAGAAGCTGGACCAGGCCTTTCTGACAGTTACAGGTTTTTGTTTTCTTTGCAAGGGATTTTGTGTACATCATTAAAATACTTCTGACAGTACGGAGTCCATTCTGTTACCTGAAGCAATTCATGCTATACTCCTAAAACCTTATTGAAAATGATTAGATATTTTTAAGGTTGCACTGGACATAAAGCAAGGCTCAATCTCACCCATTCTACCTCTTTGCTTTTCCCCCTATCATACATAGAAGCTTGTTCCTCCTCAAAGATTGCACTACTGGTGATGAAATAATAGAAGATCAGTAAAACATCAGAAAAATGATCAAAAGCAGTGTTTCCCAACCTTTGGTTCTTGGATGTCAATTCCCAGAATCCTAAGTCAATTCCCAAAAGCACTGATCAGCCAATGTACTGACTTAGGCTTCTGGGAATTGAGTCCAAGAACCAAAGGTTGGGAAAATCTTTGCGAGTTTCTTAGACATAAAGGGTGTCACATTTCCATTTATAGCAAAATGAAGCCAAGTGTCCCTTGCTGGATGAAGAGATGTTCTATGTAGTAATAGACGTTATTGTCATTTATGTTTCTAAAAATGGCTGTTGGGTAATTTTGCTTGTCAGCAATTTTATGGTGCAATGCTACTGGACAGAAAGAATAACCTAGCTGCACGCCATTGCCTAGGAGACATCCCAGTGTGCTCTCAATGCTTTCCACTCTTCAGGGAGGATTCTTCTATGTCCCCTAAAGAAACCTTGTTGACACAATGTTTTCATTCTCCATGGTTCTTCTGGAATGTGGACTCAAGTATGGCAGATTAGAAATTATTCTGCCTCATCCACTGTGTCCTTCACTTCAAGGTCTCTCAGGGCATCTGCCCATGTGATAAAGCATGAAAGAATAGTTTTCAGGATAGAATTCATGCATGACACAGCCTGTCTAATCAGAGGGCAAGGAGACTGAAAGGTTGGTAATATGCAGGAAGATGAAACATTAATTTGATGGAAAGGGCAATCACAGAAACCAAACTATGAATCGATCTGTTTATAGTTTACTAGAGGAAAAAGAAAAAGGTGGACTCTGATAAAAGAGCATGCCTTTCAGAGTGAGCTGTTTTCGAAATGAATGTCAGCTCTTTAATTTGTATTGAGAGGAATCTAGAAATTCGCTACACAAGAAGCTGATAGAAGGTGGCAGTTTCTGCAACAAGCAGTTTGTTCAGTGCTGCAAGAAAGAGACTACTGATGAGAATGTGTGAGATGGTCATTTCTCCTACGAGTCAGAATTGGGTGCCATTATCAATGTGCAGATGACAGGCTAAATAAATGCTAGGAGTGAGTGACTGACAGGCAGGAAACAGAGGGGCAGTACACCAGTGTGTTGCTAGAGTAATAGTTTCCAACATGCTCATTAAGGGGGGCCCAGGGAACCTAAACACAGTAGCAGTAGCAATTACAATTGTATACAACCACATAGCACTCAGAGGAGCCTCTGGGTAGTTCACTAGATAATTGTTGTGATCCATCCTTTGTAAGACTCTGAAGATGACCTGGATCAGGAGGCATTTCCTATACTCAGCCCAGTTCTGAACCTGAGAATGTCTTGAGCCAGGAACCTCAGCCTGCCTGCTTCTGGTCCAACATTGTTTCCCCAGGCAGATGGCCTGTCAGACCGGAGATCTGACTCTGACAGTAATCAGCCCTTAGCCAAGGAAAGGTGCAGAAAGGAGCTGCAGCTGAAGTTGCGATGCAAGCAAGCTAGAACTCATTACCAGAGAAGGCTCCCAGCTGATACCCATTAGCTGGGAGGCTCTTAAGCAAGTTTGTTTCAGCATTCAAGCATTGGTACAATTCTTCTGTGGAAAGGCCGATGCCCTGCTTGACTTCAGATATCTCTTGAGATTGCCTGCCTAGACCCTGACCTGCCTGCTGTAACCCTGATCTCTCTGCCAACCCTGATGATGTCCCTGGACATCCTTTGGACTTGACACTCACTTGAACTACCGGTAACCAGACCTCGGCTTGCTCTTTGGACTTTGCTATTTGAACTATCCTTGAATAGACTACTGCCGGGACTCTCAGTGTAGTGCTGCTGTGTGGTGAGTGTGCCCGCTGGGGTAGGTCAGAAAAATAATTAGCATTTACCCTGAACAAGCTGGGTTTTACTGATTTTGAAAAGATGGAAGACTGAGTCAACACTGAGCCCACTGGGATTGAATACAGATTGTGAGCAGAGATTTGACCACAGTACTATATATCAACCACTACACCACAGGTACTCCTACAACTGAGCACTGTGTATATTTTTATGTTTTAGGTTACTTTTTCAGAGCACCAATCCAAGCATAATAAACAAGTCTTGTATGCGGAGAGGATAAAAAAGAGGGAAAATACCTAAAGCTTAATTTATCCATCCATGTTGGTTCCAAGCATGTGATCACATTATACATATATGTGTGCTCTCAACAGAGAGAGCGAGAGCAAGAGCGAGCAGTGCTTTGGCAAAACACCTTCTCCCTCACTTCTTGCCTCATGAGCCATACACACAGAAAGAAAACATCACAGTGAGCAAAGTCTTTTTTCCAAGACATTAAAAAAAAAAAAAACAGTTCTTCATTGGCAACATTCCTGGGGTTTATTTTTGTTTTGTAGATTAAGAAACAGAGCTTGTCTCTGAGGGTGAGAGGTGTTTTTTTTTTTAAAAAAAGAAATTAATGAGATAACTGTACAGTGAAATTGGAGTAGGATGCCATTTAAGGTAGTTCTTTATAACAGTGCTACCTGCAGGAATATATGCAGAACTGAAAGCAAGCAGGCAGGCAAGTTCTCTCCTGCTTTCCGTGTGGTCACTTAAATTGCACAGACCTGAATTCCTTGGTGCAACATTACAGCTAGTGGATGCAGGTGAATTAGCTTTCCTCTTGCTGTGTAGTCACATATTTAAGAAGCAAGATTATCTTGGAACAGATGAGATCAGGCGTGTTCAGGGTGGTATGGCCTTAGGCTCTACTTCCTGACCTTCTTTTTTTTTTTTAAAAAAAAAAAATCATTTATTTTAACTATGAAAAATCAGGGAGAAAGATTAAAACCGGAAAAGAGGAAAGAAAGAACACAAAGAAAATTAATACAATGTGATTACTGAAGGTGGCACCATTTTCTTTTGTCAGTCTAATCAGGTGGACAATGCAAATTGAACTATATTCACAGTCTGAAAATTTCCCACATGTTTTTGGTTTTTCAAATATTAGTTTATGTTCACTTTCCTTTCCATAGGCTAAGGAAAGGCTTTGATAGTTACTGCTGCACACTTCCTGGATGTGTGTATAAAATAAAATCACACCACACACTGTGTAAAAAAAAATCAGATATTCTATATGTATATTTAACTTACATCAATATATCAATTTTTCTGTCTTGCTCTTGCAGTTCACGGCTAACAAAATAATAAAATAAAGTCTATTTATTTTTGTGGGTGTGCTATAGAGAGAAAAAATAAAGCAGTTGCAATCACTATGATAGATGAGGCCATCAGAATATTTAAATGCACTGGTAACACACTTATGTCCATGTATGCACAGTTTATTAAGTGCATTTGGAACAGGGATACTATGTATTGCATTGACTCACAACACTAGTATGACACGAGAGCTAATGCTATACTACCACAGGGAGCTTTTAGTGTTTTCTAAATATTCACCATTGAAGGCTAGTCCCAGGAAGCAGCAGTAGTAAGAGTCTGTAGGTAGACATCAGATGTTACATAGAGATACAAAACCGCTCTTGTTAAAATACTTTTTGTAAGGAGTGTGAAGCTAAAAGATTAAAATTACTTAAATCAGCCATTGGATATTGTTGTTATGTGGCATCTCATAAGAACTGACTTATACCAACCCTAACAGGGCTTGCAAGGTAGATGAAATATTTAAGGAATGGTTTTAACAGTTTTACCAGTTCCACTCTCCAATGAGCATCCCAGCTAAGCAGAGATTCAAACCCAAGTCCTACTTTGTCACTCTATCCATTACACTACAGAGAGTATCTATTACCGTGTTTTCCCGAAAATAATACATACCCATAAAATAAGCTGTAACAGGATTTCTAAGCATTTGCGCGATATAAGCCATACCCCAAAAATAAGACATAGTGATTGGCGTGGCGTGGCAAATGGGCTCTGCGCATGCGCAAAGGGTTCTGTACATGTGCAGAGGGGTTCTGCGCATGCGCAGAGGGATTCTGTTCATGTGCAAAGCATGGACTTCCAGGTTTGGAGAGTTATGATGATGTTCCAGAAGAACATAATAAAAATAAGACATCCCCTGAAACTAAGCCATAGTGTGTCTTGAGAAAAAATAAATATAAGACAGTGTCTTATTTTCAGGGAAACATGGTAGATATTACACTGTTTGAAAATTATAACTTAGGAAGAAGTTTAGAGAATCCACTTCTAAAATGTAGCCTTTACTCAAGGCAGAGAGTAAAGTGAAATCCTGTTGCTTTAATTTACGCCACGTAAAGCAGATGACATAATCAGCCACAGAGATAGAGATTTTTCAGAAATTAAAAGTTTCTGATTCTCTTTTGAAGGTCCTGAGGATCCCTTTTATTATGGGGAAGCTGTTGCAAGCTGGGACATAGTGGGAAAATCTTTAATTTCTAAACATTGCTTCCATCAGAGAAATAATCCCATCTGTGGCAATCATTGAAAATTAAGCCTCTCTCACAACCTTATGTGGCATAAATTAAAGCAACAGGATTACAAATACTATACATCCTTGGTGAAACTATAGCACATGTGCCAGAAGTGGCATGCAGAGGTCTTTCTTCTGACATGTGGGCAATCGAGGGGAAGCCCTGCCTTGCCCAGTGTGGCCAGCGCTGCTTCCCCACCCCCCTCTCCCTCCGTCAAAGAGGAGGCAAAAGGGGAGGTTGAAATCCCAGTCGGGAGGTTGCATCTGGACAAGGTAAAGTGAGGAGCACTCATGGGGGTGGGGAGGCACCACAGGGTGGGTGTGGAGCACTCATGGGGGTGGGGAGGCTTTGCTGGGGGAGCACTCATGGGGGTGGTGAGGCACCAGAGTTGGTGGGGAGCACCCACAGGGGGAGGCACACACATGGTGACGCCAGTGCACCATGAGTGGCATGCGTGCACATGCAACTACCTGACTTTGCTGGAGGCACGGCAGTGACATCACATGGGTGTGTGGGTACTCATGGTGCCTGCCCATGTGCCACATCCTCCTTCTTGGGCACTCAGTCTCTAAAAGGTTCACCATCACTGCTATATGTAAAGTCAATTTACAGCACACTATAAACTGTACATTTTGGAGCAGCTGTAACTTCTTTATCTCACTTGCTGGATTTTGCATCCTCCTACAAAATGTCTCTGTGCCAGGAAATAGCATATAGTAAGCAGGCTGGATGGTGGGGAGGTTAAGTGTACAGATGGTTAACCGCTAAAATGCCCAGAAGGTTCAACTCATCTATGCTAGCAAAAATGACAAGAATGTTCCACTGACTAATTCACAGGTGTTTGGAATGCTCTGAGTTATATTCAGGTTTTGCCATTCAGTTTTGCTTGATCAAATGCCTTGGGTTAGATGTTGAAAACGTGGATTTTTAATATAATTATCATGTTCAAGTGATTCTGAGAACATCACTATAGGTCTCTGGAGAGAAGGAGGTAAAAAGAAATCTTTTGGCATGTGGGCCTTACACTGTTGCCAATTGAGGCCTTGGGCCACCATGTTCCCAGGGCTGCTTCTCTTTTGCTGCGAAACGCTGCATTGTCTCAGGTCACTGACTCATAGCTGGTTTGCCCATTGTCATCATGGCCATAATTTGGCAAGCAATAATTATTTCCTGCCTTATGCTAGCTAGGCCTTTCTCCTGTTTTGCCCTGTTCCCTCATTATCCTGCAACCAGAATGGAAATGAGAAGAGCAGGTGTTTTAAAAACTTGGCTGCTATGCTGGACAGAAAGGGACACAACAAGTGTCCTTCTCCACTGAAACAGGCCATTTTGGCATTGTACCTTGGCTGCTGTCTTTCAGGTGAATTTGAAGACACAACTGCAGTATTTATGCAATGCCCCTCTTAGTAAAGACTTAGGAAGATTACAAGTTAATTGTGAGAAAGGATAGATCGCACAAAACAAAGCACTGTTCTCAGCTGTGCTGTGGGACTCTGAGTAATATTACCTGCCTGTGGAAAAAAATGGGATGATAAAAATATTCATGCAAAAAATCTTCTGCTTGGGTTTTTAAGAAGTCTAATGTATTGTTCATAATGTTGTTCATACATACCTGTCAACCGTGGCTCTGGACAATCCGGGACCTGCACACAACGGTTCTGTGCAAGTCGCGTTCTATGCATGCGTAGAAAGCTTTTACGCTTGCGTAGAACCCTTCTAAGCGTAGAAGGGTTTTACGCAAGCGTAAAAGGGTTCTACGCAAGTGTAAAAGCCTTCTACGCATGCGTAGAACGCGACTTGCACAGAAGGGATGCGCAGTACCTCTTTCCCCCCACTCCACATTCCGGGGTTTTGGCAGCTGCGGGCAGAAAATAGCGCAAATCGGCACCGAAAATCAGGAAATCCCGGCCAATCCGGGAAGGTTGACAGGTATGTGTTCATATTTTATGAACTATGCAATACTTTTTTACAATGCAGTCCTATGTGAATTTGCTCAGAAGTAAGTCTTCTTATTTGAGTTCAGTGGTATTAAATGATGTAAACACAGACTTTTATTCTAATTTTTTTCTTCTGTACTTTTTGTGTGCCCCAAAGCTCTGGACTAGCAGTTTTTATCAAATGTTTGTCAATTTTGTGGATTTATTTTATCAGAAAATCATGTACAAATGTGTAAACTTTTTCTTGCAGTTTTACATGGCTCTCATGTACCATGTCATCATCATTGTCATCATTACTGTACTGTTAAGAAGTAGTAGAAGTAATTACCGTTACTACTACTATTAGCACAGAAGGATACTACTACTACTACTACTACGATGACGACTATGACGACGGCAATGGTGACTACTACTACCACTACCACTACTACTACTAATACTCTTCTGTGCCAATAGTACTAGTAATATAATAGTGTCCCCCTCTGTGCTAATCCAAGTTTTTGAGCTAGCCAGAACCTCATGAGCTTCTGTTTTTTGAGTCCTGATACAGAAAATTATTGAGGCAATAGAAGAAAATTTGTGGTTGACAGGTATGATAAATGTAAAGGTCGCCCTTGTTCGAATGATGCAGAGTAGCAAAAGGAAGCATACAGACTCTCAAGCACTAGGAGTCCCCCTGAGTCCAGCTAGATATGACACCTAATACCTAGTGCCATATAGATGGCACATCCTCACTTCGTGGCAGAAGGGCAACAGATTGCCCTTGACAAGCTAGCCTTCCTGTTTTGAAACCATCATAGAGGAATGGAGGATAATTATCACTCCAGCAGCCAGTGGGAAGAAACAATGAGGGCAAAAGAAGAAGAGGGCAGCAGAGAATGAGATGGCTAGATGGCATTGTTGATGCAATGGGCACAAAGTTGGGTGGGTTGAAGAGAATGATGGAGGATAGGGGTGCCTGGCGTGCGGTGGTCCATGGGGTTGCGAAGGGTCGGAATCAGCTTTGCGACTGAACAACAACAACCAAATAGCAGAAACTCCTCCTCTGAACAGGTGTAGTGTCCATGCAGAAGATGCTGTCAGTTAGATTTAGTGTAGTAGTCAGCAATATTTCTCTCTATGTCCAATGCTTTAGCCACAGTTGGACACTGACAGACATCAGAAGTTAGTAGGAGTTAACTAGGGAAGGCTTCAACTCTGCTGGAAACTAGCAGAACCAGTCTCATCTGGTCAAATGATTGAAGGTCACTTGGGAAAGCATAAGGTTCTTTATACCAGATGTTCTGGGGTGAGAAATTTGTGAACAATAAGGAGTGCCCAAGTTGGACATTCCTAGCAGGTGTTATGCTTTGATGTCTGATTTTGTTATCAGTTTACTCATTAGTGAGCTGCTCTGCTTTCCTTTGCCAATTAATGAAATAGAAACACCTGAGAAGTTGGCTGTACATAGAAGTGATTAACAAACAGGTGGATGCCCTTAAAAGATGTATAAGGGTTGGGCATATTTGGGCACAGCCAATTTCCTGGGTGTTATTTGCAACTGCTGATTCCAGAGTTCACCCACTTCCATTGGCTTTTGGGGAACATCAGGAATTTGAAGTTTTTATTTTGCTGCCTTACTGCTCATACTTTATGTTTTACTGTCACTTTAATAAATTTATGTGCCCTTTCCTCTATTGTGTTTCACTGTCACAGAATCCAGAAGAATCTGTTTCCACTTTTTACTCTGTGTCTAGTCATGCCTGCCACATGACCATGGAAATGTCTGCAGAAGCAGACAGCGCTGGCTCTTCAGCTTTGAAACAGAGATGGGCACTGAACCCTAGAGTCGGATATGACTGGCTTTCGAAAAAAGGAAACCTTTACCTTTACCTAGGTCAGCATGTTGTTATTTTGATGAAGATAAAGTACAATAGCTTAGCAAGATACTATGTGGTTTCTTTCTAGGCCCATGGTCCTCCCTAATCTGGGGTCATGCATTCATAAAATAATGTATGTTTCCTTTACACAGCAAAAGTCTCATCCAATACACATTCCTCTAATAAAGGTCTCCAACATGGCATACAATATTATCACAATAAAGCCACATAATATAAATAAATAGACAAACGTAGTTGTCCAATGGGCATATTATGCAATGATGTGGAATGGCTATTGTTTGCATCAAGGTTTCTCAATCTTGGGCCACCAGATGTTCTTGGACTTTAATTGCCAGAAGCCTTGATCATCAGGTGTACTGACTTGGGCTTCTGGTAATTGAAGTCCAAGAGTATCTGGGGCCCCAAAGTTGAGAAACCCTGGTATACATGTAGACTGTCACTAATATGACACAAGATGTCATATGCACATCCTGAACAATTCTGAGGAATATAGAGCTGTATATCTATAGTTCATTGTCAGATATGATTTGCAGAATAAGCCATATGAAGGAAATAGCAGATTCACCGAGGGATAAACTAGATGCTGTATTACATATGTGATCATGCTGGCATTAATTTTTGAAAATAACTGTGGAGGACTTCAAGACAGCAGTACTAACAAAGCCCTTCCCCTTTTCTACTTTCATTATCAAAATCTCCCCAGAGATGATATTTGTTCTATGTATGAAAATTAATTTAATACATTGTCCTTTTAGGCCCTGAATTTCATATGTGAACACAAACATAAATCCAGTCATAAATCACAACTCACAGTAGGCCCACTGGATCAATGGAACCTACACAGGTGTTGACTCACCAGATCTCCATTGATTCAATGGGCCTACTCTGGTTGTGTGATATTGTATCACCCCGCTTGTCTAATCTCACAATGTGAATGGGCATTCCCATTAGGTCTGTTGTACTGCACACTTCAATGCTACTATGTTAACACAGTCTTGTAGCATGGATTTCAAAGATTTCTGGCTCATCTCCGTTATTTCCAACTGTACAAGTGAATACATTGATTCAAAGGAAAGCACAGCCAATCAGTTAACAAGTACTGTATTATTAAAACTACTGAAGAGTAAGGACCTTAGGGGCAGTACTCATCTCCATTTCTATCCAAAGAGCCAGCACTGTCTGTCTTTGCAGATGTTTACCATGGTCATGTGGCAGTAATGACTAGATGCCAAAGAACACGGAATGCTGTTACCGTTGCTGCTGAAGCAGTACCTATTCATCTACTTGCAATTTCTTGCTTTCGAACTGCTAGGTTGGCAGGTAGTGGGACAGATGATGTGAGCTCACTCTATCATGCAGCACTTGGATCTCAAACTGCTGATCTGCCAGACATCCAGTCATCAAACTCAGCGTCTTAATCACTAAGCCACTGTGACCCTTCTACTGAGGGAAGCTATCTGAGATAAAACTTTGGTTAATTGCAAGTACCCGCTGGACCCATGGGTCTTGCTCATCACGGTTATCCAGACTCTGCACAGAGAGGATGGGCAAAGGGAGGGTGAGAGTAACAAGAATGAGAAGCAGTAGTAGCAGCAGCTGTGACCATTATCTGCATGTTCCCCAGCTGTGGCAGCGATAGGAGCAGGGACTGTCCAAGAGATGTTGCTGCCTGACTGAAGCAAAAAACACTTTCCCATCCCACCCATACAGAAGTCGATTTGCAATGGGACAAGCAAATTTATCCCCCCATTTGGATCTGAACTGAACAAGATAAGTGACCCACCCAGCTCTGTCAGGATTTACTGCCCTCAGAGTCTAAAATGTCAGGTAAATACTGTACCTCACTCTGCCTAAAGGTAGTGCCAGCCTGAATGAGGAGGAGACTTCTCAGGGAAAGGGTTCACTCCAGTGGTGGCCTCAATTTTTTTTTACTACCACACTGTGGGCGTGGTATGGTGGGCATGGTCAGGGGGAAAGCCCTGTGTTCCACCCGAATTAGGACTAGTTTATTTCAAAACTTGGATGGGCGGGGCCAGCCAGAATTTCTGCTACTGGTTCTGGCGAACTGGTGAGAACCTGCTGATGCCCACCACTGGTTCACCCCCCAAAAAACAACAACAACCAAAAACCAAAAGAGCTACTGGAGGAGACGTATTTGTTATGCAATTGAGTGGTTAGCACCACTTTGTTTCACATTCATGATCCAAAACAATGAAACAACTTCTTTATGCCTGACAAATCATCTTTAATTTTGGCCTGCAGATCCATCAATTTAGAGTAGAAAGCCTGGGCTAAAGCAGGGTAATGAGAGTTAGCAAAACAGGGAAAGAGTAGAGGAAAGGGCTCGGCTTTGGGCTGCAATTTTTCCACCCTGGTGCAAATGGTGGGGACAGCCATACCCTTCCGCTTCTCATGAACACATCATTAACCATCCCTGGATTTCTAAAAACAGCCATTGAATCTTATTTCGGTAAATGAGGGACAAATAATGAAAAACAGCTTCCGAAAGGTTGCTCAGCAGTGTGAGAACTTGGCCTCTCAGTGGAGAGCATGCGACGGATGCCAAGAGTGCGGGTATGGGGGGAAGCCACCAGGACACAGTGAACTGAGGTAATGTTGGCAAGAAGCTACGAAAGCATAACAAAGGGACCCTCACCCCCTCCCTCCCCAACTGCCCAAAGAATGCCTGCTCGCTGCAGGCTTGTGTTTTCCTGTCAGAGGAGGCAGTGTGGGCTTTTAGTTTCCTGGCAACGGGCCCCAGCATCTCCACTCCATCGAGGCTCATCCACCCCTAGAGGGAGCCCATCGGCTGTCAGCCTCCAGCAAAGAACCCATGTTTAACTAGCTCCTTCTGGGATGCAGGCAAACTTTCCAAGAGGCGCAATTAGAGCATCTGTCAGGAACCAGTGCCAGGCAGCAAAGACATTTGATGTCTGAGAGGGAGCCAGAGTCTTTTAGAGCTCAATCATTGGGAAGTTCAGAGGGGCCAGTTTGGATGACCTGCCTCCCTCAAAAAAAGAAAGAAAGAAAGGGAAAGAAAAGTGATTTAAAAACCTGTGTGATAAAAGCCTGCTTGTCAAAGATTTCAAGTAAACAAAATCACAGTTCTCAGTGGAGAGGTGTGCGTGTGATTCTCTACCGCCACTTATTTCAACTTTTTCAGTAGGTAATCTGGAGCTAGGAAACTCTGCCTTCCCGACAGACTTGGGGGAAATTGGATTTGAAACTTGGTTTTTCTATTTCTGAGGGGCAGTGAAGCACAGAAATATCTGTCCAGTCTTCCCACTAGTAATGTATGGCTGTGAGAACTGGTCCATAAAGAAGGCTGAGCCCAGAAGAATAGACACCTTTGAACTGTGGTGCTGAAGAAGACTTTTGAGAGTCTGCCAGAAGATAAAATCAGTCAATCCTAATGGAAATCAACCCTGATTGCTCCTAGGAACAACAAGTATGAAGCTCGAATACTTTGGCCATCAAAAGAGAAGAGAGAACTCACTGGAGAAGGCCCTGGTGCTATGAAAGACTGAAGACAAAAGGAGACTGAGAGGCAGAAGATGAGATGGTTAGACAGCATCATTGACACAGTGGGTGTGGATCTGGGCAAACTCTGGAGGATGGCAGATGACAGAGGAGCCTAGTGTGCTGTGGTCCATAGGGTCGCAAAGTGTCAGACTTGACTGTGTGAGTGAACAACAACATCCGTTCTCAGCCTATCCTTTGTAAAAAGAAAAGTGATGAGTCTGAATTCCTTTTTTTTTTTTGGATAAAGGAAACAAAAAACATTTACTTTCAGTACATTATTGTGTTGTTACCTGTTTTTTTGGTAGTGTGGAGCTATTTCACCACACCTCTGCCTTCAGATAGCACAAGATGAAGGAAAGGAAAGGGCAATCTCAGAGACACCAAAACATAGCGGGGGAGGGAACCCACTGCATCGCCCCGAGATTGCTGACCTATCCTATGAGGGTGGACCATAGGGGTTCTCAGGTGGTCCCATTAGCAAGAGAGGCACACCTCACTGGGACCAGGAAGAGAGCCTTCTTGGTATCCGCCCTAGCTCTATGGAACCTCTTGCCATCAGAACTACGCCTCCAGGCAGAGTTGCCCCCCTTCAGGATGGCACTAAAACATGGCTTTGCCAGCAGGTCTGGGGTGCATCTCACACCACAACCCAGCCCTATTGGCTCATCTAGCCCTGTCTGTGGTTTTTAAATGAGGGGTCAGTTTTTTTATGGACATTTAAAATGTTTTAGCACTGGTTTTATGGTATGAATGTTTTAACCGATGTGAGCCGCTTTGAGTCACTGAGGCGAGACAGGCGGCCTACAAGTCCAAAAATAAATAAATATATAAATCAGGTTCCGCAGGTCACTTTCTGGTCCTGGGCACCTTTTGGCTCACATATACCTCATTGGCCCCAGGCCAGTATTGTTGAAGCTGCTGCCCTCCATCAAGATGGATTCAAGTGAGATTTAATCCACTTGGGGGCTATCACCCATCCCTGTGGACTTTGCCCCCCAAGACCATTAGTCCTCAAGGTTGTCAGGTTAGTTAACTGCCACCTGATGATCAGTGTTGAGTCACTGGCAGTATGGTCTACTCTATTACCATAGTAGGATAACATGGCCAGAGTGTTAAGTAAAGTGTAGTCCTTTGTAAAAGATATGTGCCTACTTTATCATTGACAGTGTAGTACAGTGACCAGCTGCAAAGGAAGACAGAGGCCAATGAGAAATGCTTAAAAGAAAACCACCACCACAACAACAAAAAATAAAAATAAAAATACCCCCTTTTCCAGCTTTATTCTGCTTGTCATGTGTAAAGCTGAAGCTACTCAAATATCATGTTCTACATTGATATTAAACATATAGGAGCCCCAGCTGGCAGTGCACCTAGTCATTGTACTGACATTGCTGCCCTCAGGGCTGCCATCAGAGATTTCTGGACCCCATACTTTCTCACAGTAATGTCACAGTTATGGCCAGTGGCGGTAGGGCCTCTGTCAACTCCAGGCCCTCTACGGCAGTACTGGTAGTACTGCCCTGATGGCGGCCCTGGCGGCACTAGTCCACCAAGATGATAATAAAGGTAAAGGTTTCCCTTGCTCAAAAGCCAGTCGTATCCGACTCTAGGGTGCAGTGTTCATCTCTGTTTCAAAGCCGAGGAGCCAGCGCTGTCTGCTTCTGCAGATGTTTCCGTGGTCATGTGGCAGGCATGACTAGACACTGGAGTGCACGGAATGCTATTACCTTCTCACCAAAGTGGTCCCTATTTATCTACTTGCAATTTCTTGCTTTCGAACTGTTAGATTGGCAGGAGCTGGGACAAAAATGGGAGCTCATTCCATCCTGCAGTACTCGGGACTCAAACTGCTGACCTTCCGCCTCCCAGTCAGCTTCTTAGCCACTTGAGCCACTGCAGCCTCAAGATGATATGATATGGATTATAAAGAGGGCATTGGCTGCACCATTAGGCAGAGGAAAGTGGCTGCTTCAGATAGATAAAATACTTTGGTGCCTTAATGTTGGACACAAATGGTTATTTATTTGCTTTTCTATAATTGTGGTTTTGCCACAAAGGGAGAGATTTTGTAGGATCTTCTGTCTTGAATGTTAAAATAGTTTGGCTTGATTTGGGTACTGGATATATTGAGTCTGGTCTGTAGGACTGGGAGTATCATTGCTGTTCTGTGTAACTATATAGTAAGAAAAATGCAAATAGATCCACTATGAAGTCACAACCAGAAAGTCAAGTTCCCCTGGGTTAATTTGCTTCAGGCCATCACAAGGAATCAGCAGAGAGAGGGGAAGGAAATCAGCAGTTCTACATTGTTTGATGCTTTTTAAGGTAGCTCTGTTCTGGCAATCCAGATTTGCAGGAGGCATGGTTAAGCAGAGCTAGGTTAAGAATGCCTGGAAAGGCTTTAGTTAGAATGGATGCAAACCCATCCATATTGGCTCAAGTGACCACACAGCTTGAACCAATTCAAACATATTTGGTTTTTTAAAAATGGAGAAGCCCCAGTGGTGAAGTCAAAAAGTATAATGGGCAGAGGGACAACGAGCCAATTTACTTTGACTTGTATCTCTTGTAGTAAGTGGGAAATAATGTGAATTTGACTATCTAAGTCTTGGAACATTTCTGGAATTACTAGTCAAGGAGTCAAAAGTTAGCCAATTACCTGCTGACAGAAACAGATATGCCCAGAAAGAGTGATAGTGCCTTGAATGATAGACCCATTACATTACTTTCTATAAGCTAAATTCTTAGAAACAAGAAAGGCCAGCTCCAATCAATAAATGAGAAAAGGGCTCACCAGATAGGCACTCCCAATGGCAAACTAGGAACCAGTGTATTCATGCAATGCAACTCTATTACAGTTGAAATGAGGTGAATTGGCTTAAGGAATGATTTTGACTCTTGGGAAATCAGAGGTACAAGCATTTTCTAGCATCTGCAGAAGGATTACATTGAGAGTTCTATCCCTCCCCACCAGTGGATAATGTGCACAATTTTATCCTCAGCTGACTCATGTGCCACTGGTATTTGATTGTCAGATAAAGAAATCAGGCAAAATATGACCTTAAATGCTAAAGGTCTTCAAGCAGGACGGTGGGAGAGTCAGACCAAGAATTTGTTTAATTCATTACTTCTGGCTGTGCTTCCTAATTTTAGGAATCGACTGTGCGACTGAACAACAAAAAGGAATTAGCACCAACAGATCTCATGCAATTATTCTAACATGGTGATTTTCTTGATGGGTAATTATGTGATAATTGCATGATTCAAAACTCAATACATGGTCACTCACATCCTTGTTGTGGCTAGCCAATGAATGAGCTGTACAGAAGTGTGTTGATCCTGTGTTCATTGAGAAGAAACTGATTTAACACCTGATATAGTTTGCCAGGGACCTGTCATGCTGGGCTGAATGCTGAGCTGAATTTTGTAAAGTCTGAAGGTCAAAGCATTTATTTAGAGAAATATAATTCTAGGATGGATATTGAAGTGGCACAGAAGGTATAATTCTGAGCACATGTTAAAAAGGAGAGCACGTGTCATATGGATTATCTCTAGATTGTAAACAACAGCATTATTTGCATGTCTAATTCCAACATCATGCATAACAAAGCAGATCATGTTTCTTCGGATTAAAAAAGAAAGATATAAATTAAACAAAAATAATAAAAGAGGATAAATTATTACATATTATGAATGTTGCTTTTTGTCTAAAAATATATATTAGTACATAAGAAAGCATGAGACCAAACTTCTGTGGCGCATAGAATAGCATCAATATTTTTTTATTAAAAACAACAACACATGAACAAAAACATAAAAACATTACAATATCCCATTAATAGCTACTATAATAGCAAATTATATTTATGGTTAGCTTATTACTATTAACAATGTATACCTATAAAAAGAGGGGTTAACCATTGGGTTCGTTTAAAGGCTGCCGCACCAGGCCCAACCATCCCCTACCTAGCCTTCCACACTCACCGTAACCCCTGCCTTCTCAGCACCGCTGAGTTTTTGGTCATTGCCAGTGGGGCAGCAGTCCCAAGAACTGGAACAAAAGGAAGCAACTTCAATTCCCAATGTCCTTGCGCCACGCAGTACCTCAGCCAATTAGGCTGAGAGGCGTGAGCAAAAAGAACGTTGGGTACCACGGCGCGCCCAATTGAAATCGAGCCACAGGAAAAAAACCGCCGCATGAACCAAGCAAAACCAACAAAACTCCAAGTCCCAGCGTCCTACGCGCCATGAGCACTTCAGCCAGTCAGGCTGAAGGGCGTGAGCGCACAGAACACTGAAAAAGCCGGCACGCAAAAAATAAAATAAAAACATGCTGGCCTCCCGCAACGGGAGCGCAAGTCCACCACAGCCAGACGCAGCACCTCACGGCCTCACAAACAAACACACACAAACAACCACAGCGAGACCACCGCTGGCCTTCTTTCCCGGAGCAATGGGGAAAAGAGGGATTCCCTCTCCTCCATGCTACCCCACCAAAGACAGGGCAAGACCACCGCCGGCCTCAAGGAAAGTTGAGCCGGGGTGGAAAAAAAAGAACAGCCGCAGGCAGCAGTTTATCAGGGGAAGCACCCTCCCTGGCGAATGACTGGCTGCTGCCTTTGTACTTCTGACAGAGGTAATACAAAAGCAGCAGCCAGCAATCAGCAAGGAAGAGCACCACCCCTTACGGATCGCTGCCTGCCGATCTCCGATTAGGTAAGCCAGGAGAAAAGGGAGACAGAGAGGAAAGAACCATCGTCCGGCAGATAGCTCTTCTCTGCCTCCTTTTCACCCAACCTACCTAACGAACCTTCCCGGGAGAAGAGCCAGCTGACTGCCGGCTCCTCTTTTTCCCCATTGCTGTAATGAAACCAAAATTTGAAGCAGCAATGGGGAGAAGAGGAACCGACAGGCAGCCCGTTCTTCACGCAAAAATACACAACAACAACAAAACCAAACATTTACCCAAAACGCCAAACACCAAAAATAATAAAACACAAATAAATAAACAAACAAACATATTAACCAACAAAATAATAAACAAAAAATCCACAAACAAAAACACCCAAAATACCATGAAAGCACAGAAAAAACACCTAACTACAACACAAAAATACCTAACTCAAACAACAAAAATACCACAAATTAAACAAATAATCACAAAAGAAATCAGAAACATAAAAAACAACCAGAAATAAACAAAACAATTAAACACATCTAAAAAAAACCAACCCGCCCCACAAAAGAAGAAACAGAAACACCTACCAGTCTAGCACAAAAAAACAAAAAACAAAACCCAGATTAAAAAAACCCAGAGAACTCACCGGCACATCCTCCCTCCACGACTCCAGAACAGAAATGAAGAAACAAATACTACTTACCAGAAGAAGCTCCACCTAGAGGCAGGGAGAGAAAAAACAAGTCAAATAAAACAAAAGTCCAATACTATTATTAACAGCTCCACCTAGAGGCCACAAGAGTAAAAACAAGTCAGAAAAATAAGAAATAAATCCAAATCACAAATAAATCTAATAAAATAGATTTAAAAAATCACAAACCACAAATGCAAAACACACGCACCCAAACCACCCTTAACAAAAAAACAACAAACAAAAAAAAACCCCAAAAAAACAAAGAAAAAAAACTGCCCGGCTTGCTGGGCACAAATATGCTAGTATTTTATATATTCGTTCCCAAGAAGTTATGTATTCCTGTCCTGGTAGCATCAATATTTTGAAGGGAACTTGTGCACGGTATTTAAGAAGCAGTTCATTCTGCATCAAATTTTATCAGGAACAATTTAGTTCTTTTCTTACACTAAAAATTTTGCCACAATATTTTATCTTTTCAAATAATTGAATATTGGAAATCTATCAGAGTGATTCTACTGGTAGTAATAAATATTATTCATAATCAATGATCTTCTGGTCAGATGCAGTTCAAGTCTAGGCAAGTGGTACTACAGCAATTTGCAAATCTTTGTTTTTGTCTTTTCCTATGTGGAAACTTTAATGATACTCAGTAACAATGAACATAAAATGAAATAAATGATTCATTTTATGGAGTTGATAGAGGGTTTAGAATAAACTTTCAGCAGTGGACATAACTTTGCTATAAGTAATCACTTTGTAGAATATGAAGTTAGAGATATCTAACACCAGAGAGTGATAGACTTTAAACCAGCAACAATTATAGAGAAAATCAATATTTGTATCAAGATAGAATGTTTGTTATAATGGCTCCTCATACAAATCAAGAAGTTTATTAAAATTAAGAGATTTAATTATTAGTAGGGTTTCCACAAAAGAGTTGGGCAGCATTATCAACTCATGAGGAGTATTTCCCAAAATGTAAAGATTTGATGTTAAGATCAGAGCAACACAAGTTGCTCAGCCCTGATCTGCAGAAACTAAAAGTAGCTTTTTAATATTAAAAATTAGCACATAAAAGGTAAGGAAGTTGATAGTTTAAAGGTGTATGTCCCAGAAAAAAAATGACAGTGATCGTTTGACGATCCCATTCAGAGAGGAACTCAAGAAGGAAACTATGACATTATGAATAAAAGCCTTCAGAAACACTAAATGCACTCACAGGGAGAGATGAAAAAGCTCTAAATTGCTATGGTATGTCACAGCCTGTCAATTTATTAATAGATGCTTCTAAATCAGGCTTGGGAGGGGCATAAAAACTTCATCAGTGCCAGCATACAATTCTGCTTGGAAAGAAAAGAAAGATTTAAATACAGAATATTCACTAGTGTGTAGAGGGGGTGCCGAGACAACCCGGATCACAAACATCTGGTGTTGCTTTGTAACAAAACAATTTACTAATGACATTTGGAAAAAGAGGAATGAAGTGACTCTTGAAGAATGCATTTTGTGATGGAATATCTAAGTTGGCAACGCAATGTGCAAGCTTCTTGGTCTCAGGGCTTAGCTTCCAGTTGCCCCAATCACATGCTGTTACCTTTCCCCCAAATACTCAGAGAGTATGAATCACACAAAATCAACCACGAGACCGTGTTTTCTTTGGACAGAAAACAAAAAGTATGTATTTTAATTCAGCCCACTTTGTTCTGATTCCTCTTCCCCTCCTTCCACACACCCTGGGCTAAGCCATAGATCTTATTTAAAGGTAAAGGTAAAGGTTTCCCTTGCTCGAAAGCCAGTCGTATCCGACTCTAGGGTGCAGTGCTCATCTCTGTTTCTAAGCCGAAGAGCCAGCGCTGTCTGCTCCTGCAGATGTTTCCGTGGTCATGTGGCAGGCATGACTAGACACCGGAGCGCACAGAACGCTGTTATTTGCTCCTATTAAAAAGGTGGTTCCATTGGCCAATGGTTTGGCTTAGCTGAACAGATCTACATGATGTTACTGGAAATTCAGATTGATCTTCTCCACTTGACTTCTACTTCAGGATTATCTTCCTTCACTTGGGAATTAGGTTCCTCTAAGTGTGACTTCACCAAACAACATGGTTTTGGCCATTGAGTCCAGCCACCTGCCAAAGTAAGATGACCACAGTAAAAGTATCCTTGGCAGATAGCCATCTAGTGGTGTGTCTTGATTAGCAAAAAGTACTACATTTGCATAGGTTTCTCCAGGTTCAAAATTGATTCAAAGACTGAAGAATATACAATGCACAGCTGAGGTGTGCATTAAGCTTTTTCTCTTTAAGGTTTACTGGAAATAAAAAAAAAGAATTGAAGAATCAGTAGAGAAAATATGGAAGCATAATCCACAAATTGTCTTGAAGGCAGGGAGACTATACAATAAAAGCTTAGTACAGTACCTAAATTTTAGAAAGGGGTCATAGTCCCTCTTTGTAGCTTTACAATTACAGAGAGTTAGAAAGCACTTTAAACACATTGAGAAATGAATTTGATCGGCATTTCATTTTTTGATTGATGAAAAGGAAGCGGCAGCTTTCTTTCTCTTCATTTTTCTTTCTCCTCTTAAATGGCCTGAATGTGTCGCTAACTAGCAATTTGGCAGCCGACTTTAGCAAATAGCTGCACACTAAATGGGTTTATCCTTAAACATAATGCTCTTTTCCATTTTAACTGAGCATAAAATTGTATCTTTTAAGGATCTTCAGGCAGGGAAGCTTGCTGCCTCTTGAGTTGCTCAATGTGACATATGGTCCATCTTTCCAAGCAATGGTTTTATCTGCCACATAGAGTATCTGCAAATCTGAGCTAATGTTGCTGTGAAAACAAGTAGGGATTTATGCCCTAAAACAAAAGGAGAGAATAAAGATAATCATTTGGTTCCTAGTTTAAGCCAACATATCTCATATACACATGTCATATACATTTTATTTATTGTATTTGACTTGTTTAGCCACCCCATTGCCTTGGCGAGGGGCGGCTAAACAAGTCAAATAAACATCATAAAAATACTGAAATCGCTAAAATCTAAAAATCACAAAAACTCAAATCTAAAATATCTAAAATCCCCATAGTAAAATTGTCAGATGGTCATATGAGCCAGCAGGGTGGAGTAGATCCAGCAGCAGCACCCCACACCCACTGGGCCAGCCATGTCTTTAGCTCTTTCCTAAAGGCCGGCAGTTGTGGTTGGAGGCAGTGGTCCATTGGCAGGAGGTTCCAGAGGGCCCGGGCGGATACCGTAAATGGCCTCCATTTAGAGCTGGAGAGATGAGCCTCTCCAGCTGTTGGTACTCATAGAGAGCCCCTCTAGTCCACCCAAGTGGAATGGGCAGATGTTCTCAGGGTGACGTGGTCTCTTAAGTAACTCAGTCCACTAGCATGTAGGGCTTTAAAGGTCATAACCAGCACCTTGAATTATACCCGGAGGCAGACCAGCAGCCAATGCAGCTCCCACAGCAAGGGTGCGGCATGGTCATAATGGCCACATCCCATCACTGTGCAGGATGCCACATTTTGCACCAGTTGCAGCCTCCGAATGGTCAACAAGGGCAGCCCTATGTAGAACGTGTTACAATAATCTAACTTGTAGGTGACCAGTGCGTGAGTGATTATGAGCAAGGAGTCCTGGTCCAGGAATGGGCGTAACTGGTGAATCACTTGAACTTGAGCAAAAGCCCTCCTGGCCATGACTGCCACCTGCTCCCTGAGCAGGAGTCATGAGTCCATGAGGACCCCCAGATTACACACATATAGTTTGGCCATACAGCAAAGATCCTGGGTGATCCAAGGAACTCTATCTTTAATGATGTCAGTTAACCTGAAAACTACAGTGATATTATATTGGGGTGAGTGCGCATGCACGCACGCATTCATATAGATGAGCAATGAGGTGGATAAGTTTGCAGATGGCCCCAAATTATTCAGGGCAGTAAAGAAAACCAATGAGCAATGTTTAAATTGATTCTTGCCAAACTAATGTATAGGGAATGAAAATGATATGTGTGGTTCAATAGAAGTAAACTTACAGCAATGCATAGCAGGGCAGAACCACCATCACCATCCTTAGCACCCTAAGTTCACATAAACACTGATGGGACATATGCTGATGGTGCCTGACCACCCCAGAGATCTTGAGGTCTTGCTGGATGGCTCATTAAAAATCTTGCTGTAGTAATAGAGTAGACCATACTGCCAGTGACTCAGCGCCGAGTGCCAGGCGGTGGTTAACTAACCTGACAACCCTGGCAAAGTCCACAGGGAATGGTAATGGTCCCCAAATGGACTAAATCCCACTTGATTCCATCTTGATGGAGGGTAGCAGCTTCATCAATACTGGCCTAGGGCTGAGGAGGACTTTCTGTGCCAAAAGGGCTCAGGACCAGAAAGTGACTCATGGAGCTGGATTAGTGGTACGGGTGTCAAACTTTGATGTGGAAGGAAGATGAAAGCCCACAGTATTATATTCTCAGGACAGTATTCATGGCCAATCACCATGATGATCACCAATACAGTAAAACATTGAGATACAAAATTAATTTGTTCCTTGAGGTTTTTTGTATCTTGAAAAATCCGTATCTCAAAATGTGGTTTCCCATAGGAATGCATTGAAAAGCAAAAATCCATTCCAGAGCTCAGAAAAAGCAAAACAATAATATATTTTTTCTGCTTAAAACTCTTCATAAAGTGCACTTTGGAATTTTTAAATTGTGTTTTGGCCACTTTATAAAGAGAGTTGAACAGATAAAAGATGTTTACTTAGATTTTTCAGAGCTCCAGAAGTGTATTTTGGTTTTCAATGCATATTTGGCACATTTCTGACAGCACCATCTAGTGGCCACCCTGGTAATTGCAGGAAAAGTACCCGCCAATCAGCTGTTTCAGAGAGGGGAAAATTTTCAGCACTTCTGGTGGTGCCAAAATTTGATGAAAAATTCCAAAAATGAAGCGGAAATACTCCCACCGCCATGAGAAGCATCAGAAACCCCCCCCCAAAATTTCACATCTCAAAAAAATTGTATCTTGAAGCAAATTTCCCCGAGATTTCCTTTCATATCGTGAGATTTTCATAAGTAGAGCTCTTTGTAACTCGAGATTTTATTGTATTTGGAATTGGGCATGGCACAACAACAAGGAGAAGATTATGACAGTTGTGAAACGGTGCATGTGAAATAGTTGGAGAAATAGGCAGGATATCTCTCAATACCTTTTCCAGGGAATCCTAAGCAGGTGAAGGCATCTGCTTGAGAATACCCTGAAGTAAATGGTGAGCCACTATGTGAGACAGAAGGCTGGACTGGATGGGCTGTGGCCTGTTCCAGCTAGGCCAGTGATGGGCAGTCTTGGCCCTCCAGCTGTTCTTGAACTTCAATTCCCAGAGGCCCTGATCAGCAGGAGTGCTGATTTGGGCTTCTGGGAATTGAAGTTCAAGAACAGCTGGAGGGCCAAGACTGCCCATCTCTGAGCTAGGCTGTTCTTATGTTCTTATTTCATGTCAGGCATCATTATGAAGGGGAAAGAAATCGTAATACCATTATAGAAATCTGTCATACAACTGCAGTTGGAATAATGAGTCTTGGTTTGGTCAGTAAATCTCAAAAAGGATATTTTATAGAGCTGGGAAAGGTACAGAAAAAAGACATCCAGTAGAGCTAAGCTGCTGGAGCAATCTCATTATGAGTAAAGGTTATGTATTGGTCTTATTAGTTAATAAACAGTGTGTGTGGGGATGCAAGAGATGTACAAAATTGTGCATGGTGTGGAGAAAGTGGATGGCAATGCGCTTTCCTTCCCCTCTTAAAAGAACTTGATGTGATCCAAGGAGAGTGAAAGGTAGGCAGCTAAAACCAACCACAAAGCAATACTTCCTTGTATGGTAAATAATTGAACTACAGAATCTGGAGCCACCATGGTGTGGTATTAGCTACCAAACTGGACTGCTTCAACACTGTTAGGGAAATTAGGCTTTCATTGGCTGCTATATGGTACCTCTATCAGCAGAGGCAGCTTGGGTTTATGTCCAATAAAGGGTTTATGTCGTACATATGGCTTTTCCAAAGGCATCTGGTTGGGGCTGAGGGATACACAGTGCTAGACTTATTAACTCTTTGATCTACTCTAGAAAGGCTGTTCTTATCTTTATCTATAAGAAGGGGTGTGGGTCGTTGGCCCACACCCATCCCTACTATCCCGAACCAAGCTGCCTGCACTTACCTGAAGACTCTTGGAGCACCCTTGGTCCGACCTCCGAGAGTGGGCCAACAGCCCCATGAATGCGAACAGAAAAAACAAACTACAACTCCCAGTGTCCTACGCGCTGTGACCCCTCAGCCAACCAGGCTGAGGGACGCGAGAACAGAGGAGGCTGGGAAAGCTGGTGCATGCTGTAAAAAATGAAAAACGCCAACGTGCCGACAACTTCCCTCAGGGAGAGGAGACACTTCGTCTCCCAAAGGGAAGCCATCCCCTCCCCCTGTGCGGCTTCAGCATGGCAGCGGGGAGAGCCCAGTCTCCCTGCAGTTTCAGAGGCCAGCGCCTTAGCTGGGGGGGGGGGGGAGAGGAAGAGTCCCTCTTTCCCCACCCCCATGCTGCTTCAGTGAGGCAGTGGGGAGAGCCCAGTCTCCCCGCAGCCTTAGAGGCCGGTGCCTTAGTTTTGGGGAGGAGAGGAAGAGCCCCTCTTTTCCCCCCTGTGTGGCTTCGGTGAGGTAGCAGGGAGATCACAGTTTCCCCGCAGCCTTGGAGGCCAGTGCCATAGCTGGGGGAGGGGGAGAGGAAAAGACCCTCGTACCCCCTGCATGGTTTCAGTAAGACAGCAGGGAGAGCCCAGTCTCCCCACAGCCTCGGAGGCTGGCGCCGTAGGTTTGGTGAGGGGGCAAAGAGGAAGAGCCGCTCTCCCCCACACACACACACTCCCTATTCGCCCGGGGTCACAGGGCTGAAGGACCTGGCCACTGCCTCCTCCCCGGGTGGCAGGGAACACAAGGGCACCAAAGGCGCCTGCAGCGCACTCGCCGTTCACCTGGGGAGGAGGCTGTGACCGGGTCCTTCGGCCCTGCGTCCTCCCCGCGTGCCGGCAAAACCACCCTTCCCTCCCGCAGGGGAAAAACTACCCACTTGCACATAATAACTGCCCGGCAGGGCCGGGCAAAAAAAATGCTAGTATTCTACATATGATGTTTGATAAGTAAGTTGGCTCCTTCATTATGCATGCTAGCCATTGTGTGACACTGTAACTATCAAACTATAAACAGCAAAATATTAAAGATGGCCCTTTATTTTCACATTGCTGGATATTCAGTCAGGCTGAATGCACTATTTGATATGCTTAAACCATATTTATTTGACTAGGTCACATATATATCCGGCTGTCTATTTAGCTGCAGAAGACTTAATGTTTCTGCAAGAGATCTAGTTGATTCCCACACTTTTGCCTTTTAGACTCCAGTGAAGAAATCCACATTTCCTTTACATGCTTGGGGAAACAATCAGGTGATCAACCAATTTTTCCCATTCTTTGTTTTTATCATATTTTTTAGGAAACATGATTTCTTGTTGGATCTTTTTCTACTATAATCAGTGAAGATGATCTATAATTTGGCTTGCCTTGTTAATATTACTCAAGGTGTTCAAGGTGAATAAAATATTCTGTTCAAAATTGCAGTTCATTTTGCTTTATCATATGTTTTCTCCCTAAAGTGGTGACCTTTTTTTAGCTGAATTAGAGAGAAAAGGGTAAAAATGCCTTCTGCAAATCTTTTCCTTCTCTTTCCTTCTTCAGTCCACTGTGCTTTGTTCTCAGATCATTTATTTAAGCAATAGATGAAAGAAAATTTCATTCCAGGTACGTTTAACAAAGATTGTAAGCCTTAGCACTTTGAATGAGAATGATCTCAGAAAAATATATGAAAGTCAGGAGATTAGTTTTTATATTATTTTCAAATAAAAATAAAACAAAATCTAACTCTTTCAAATTGTTACAATTCAGTCAGATACAGAGTAAGACTGAAATGAAAGAAGGCGCTATGGTTTTTTGTAAACGTTGTAACAGGCTTCTGAAAACAGCCCTCATTATTCCCACAACTTCCCATCAAAATATGGCATTATGTAGAGAGGACTCATGATCTGCACCCTACTATGACCCTTTAGATACAGGGGACAATATCTTGCTGAGTTTCTGCTGGACAGAATAACCTGCTAGTACAGTAACAACAGTACTGTTGGCAAACAGAGGTTGAATTTTCTTCATGAGACCATAGGCTGCAAAATGGCAATGCTTGTGAACACATTAGTGTCCTGTATTACTATGCTGGTGGGACTGTCTGCTCAGAGGAAGCCCAGTAGGATACCTAGGTAAAATGCCAAGCTAATCCCTACTCATTCATGAAGGAGACTGGTAGGAGTTAGTTATTATATCTCAACTGGTGTTTATATAGAATCTGCAGAACTTGCCAAGTTTAATTGCAGATAATTGATAAGCTGTGGCACAACTTGGCTATGTCCCTGATCACATGCTCAAGATGTGTCCAGTTATATCTTGGCAATTAATTGCAGTTATCCACAGTCAATCTATTTGAGTTCTATGCAAACATCAATATCATTCGGACTATTTTGTCTATTGATTTATCTAAAAGTACAAGCGCCAGTCCTCATGGTGCTTTACTTTATAGCTTTTGCTTTATAGTACAGACAATTTAGGAGGGAGAAATTTATTTAGTGTTCCTACCAAAGTATCTTGGAAAAACTGCTTTTTTTGGACAACATTTATTACATTCTGGGAATCTTGGAGCTTGTCCCATTTTGTGCAGAAGATGCAAAGAACAGGAAGGAAATCACCGAAAGAAAGGTTCATAATGTAGCTGGTTCACGATTCTTTGAACTGACAATCAAAAATTGTGCTTTAGAGAAAGCAAAGTCTTCTTTTTACCAAACTTAAATCCTGAGTTTTTTTTCTAACAAACCTGAATAGTTAAAAAAACAGGCCTGCAGATCAGGCAACTCTGCAGGCTTTTCCAACCCCTTCTTGAGCAGTTTATTTTTATTTTATTTTATTTTTTATTTTTTATACTTCAATTTGTATCCCGCCCTACTCAACACATGGCCGACTCAGGGCGGCTAACAACATATAAATGACCCCAGGACAACTCAAGGGGTTTACATATACGATACAAGATACAGTGTTCAAAATACAATAATCAATACAGTGTTTCACATAAGTACAATAATACAAATTACAATATTAAGCAAAACAATCCACAAAATACAAAATATCAGCACACATCCGAAAAAAAGAAAACAACTCACCTGAAGCCACCCACAAAAAACCCTGCCTCCAGAGTCTTATGAAGGGGGGGACAGGGCCCTGGGACGCCAGCCGGTGGCATGGCTGGAAGGCCTCTTCACCCCCACCGGGGCCGGGAGCGCTGCGTGGAGGATTCGCCCGGCAGACCCCCTCGCCTTTTAAGTCCTGGCGAAGGGTGGAGGGCGGGGCCCGGAACGCCGGCCAGTGGTGTGGCCGGAGGGCCTCTTCGCCCCCACCGGGGCCGGGAGCGCTGCGGCGGTGGACTCGCCCGGCAGACCCCCTCGCCTTTTAAGTCCTAGCGAGGGGTGGAGGGCGGGGTCGGAACGCCGACCAGGTGGTGCAGCCGAAGGGCCTCTCGGCCAGGGAGCAGGGGGTGGGGAGGGACGGCTTCGCGCGGCGGCTGCGGCGTCCTTCGGCTCCCTCGGCCAGGGAGCCCTTTTAAACCTCCCCGCCCGGTGGCAGGGGGCGGGGAGGGACGGCTTCGCGTGGCGGCTGCGGTGTCCTTCGGCTCCCTCAGCCAGGGAGCCCTTTTAACCTCCCCGCCCGGTGGCAGGGGGCGGGGAGGGACGGCTTCACGCGGCGGCTGTGGCATCCTTCGGCTCCCTCGGCCAGGGAGCCCTTTTAACCTCCCCGCCCGGTGGCAGGGGGCGGGGAGGGACGGCTTTGCGCGGCGGCTGTGGCGTCCTTCGGCTCCCTCGGCCAGGGAGCCCTTTTAACCTCCCCGCCCGGTGGCAGGGGGCAGGGAGGGACGGCTTCATGCGGCGGCTGCGGCGTCCTTCGGCTCCCTCGGCCAGGGAGCCCTTTTAAACCTCCCCGCCCGGTGGCAGGGGGCGGGGAGGGACGGCTTCGCGCGGCGGCTGCGTTTCTCCCTTCTTGGGCCAGGACAAAACGTTGGAAGCAATCTGCTCCCTCTGTAATGCTACGTGCTGATCATGCTCAAGGAAGAAAGTAGGACAGGTAATTTCTACATTTTGAGCTGTTAAATGCAGATACAGTGGAGGATAATATAAACTATGACAACAGTTCATTTATACATGCACTTCTAATAGGCATGTCCAGAGCAACATTTTAGACAGCCTTCAACAGGATACAAATAATAGACCTTTGTCTAGCATCATCCTCCCCCTAAGTGTGCTACTGCTTCTCCAGCCCCAGTTATTCCAGCCCCTGTCAAGTGCTTTAACATGGTGGCTGTCCTTTCATAGTAGATTTGAGCCACGTGGCAGCTTCAAACCCATCATAGGTACAAGAACATAAGAAGAAAGTTGTTGTGTGTGGATGTTAGTCAATGAATGGTAGCAATAGGGCTACCGAGATTCAGGCTGTTGGCTGAAGTCTTAGGTAACACTGTACATTATAGAATAATGGAGACAGAAGGACCTATGAGACCACTGAGCATCTTCTCTAGATCTTCAAACAGATGGAAAATGTCAAGGTAAGCAGTGTTGTGGAAAGAGAAAGTTTGGAATGACATGTTTGTTGTTTATGTTTATGTTTATTCAATTTTATATCCCGCCCTACTCAACACATGGTGGGCCCAAGGGCTTTATTCCTTTCCACCTACCGTAAATTTTTGTCACACCAGTCTTAGGTCTGTTATGCTATTTGAAACAAAGCAGTGAAACACCAGCATCATGATTTGAGTCTTTTTACTGTACAAGCCCTGTTAGCAGTGGCAGGAAGTGTTTAAAAAGCCTCAAACTGCCCCCAACCACCACTACCTCACCTATATGAGATGGCAAGGGCCCGCCCTGTGGTCTCTGAAATGTCAGAGAATGGGATACTAATATCCTGAGAGCCCTAGGTGGCAAACGTTTATCATTGTAGCATAGCTGAGGGCAACAGGGTCAGTGGGTTGTAGCCACAGAGGGAGGAAATGGTGAATGGTAGAGCTAGGAGGATCATCAGTGGACCCTTCTATGTATGTATGTATGTATGTATGTATGTATGTATGTATGTATGTATGTATGTATGTATGTATGTATGTATGTATTTACTTACTTACTCTCTTACTTACATACATAAATATTTATATTTATATTAAAAATTAAAGTATATTTCATCTAATTTTTCAAAACAACAACAACATTCTGGATTTTGGAAATCTGCCTCACATAGACAAATTGTGGGATGAAATCTCAAGAAATATTCAGTTCAAGTACCCGTCCAAGAGATTAATGATATGACCTAATTTTCAAACAGGTAAGGGCAGTAACAATAAGAGGGTATAATTCCCTCTTGCCTCACTAGGATGTATTAAAATCAATAATATCACCGTATTTTCTGTGGGTTTTTCCCATTGCCATTGTTTCCCGAATTATTTATGAGTTTGGTTTCTGAGATGTTGTAAATGTATCCTTCTGCCATACATACTTCTGCTTTGAGCTGTTTTGTTCTAATAATCTTGACATTTAAGCCTGGGCACTTTAAAGGTTTTTTTCTCTTTACTTTATTCTGTATGTTATTGATTGCCTCTAGCTTTCATATTTTCCTAAGTCGATTTTCTTTCATGTTCTCTCTCATGCTGTCTCATCCATAGCTTAATGCATATCTCTGTTGTTACTAACACGGAAATATGATGTATTTTTCTCCCACTGGTTCAGAAAAGCAACAGGAGTGTCCAATGGCATTGTAAATGATTACAAGAGGTCATTGTTGCCTAGAAGTAAGGTCACAAGCCCACATACACTATGGGAATACCGAATTGCTTCAATGAAACAACTGTTTATAGCACAAAGACAATTTACCACTGATACTGCAAGACAGCTTTAGTATTGCAACATGCCACTTGTTTATCAAGATTCAATTTCTGTGGAATTTCTTTCGAGAACATAGATTCAGTATTGGAGTGAACTTTGCTCTGAGAGAATGACTAGTTCATTTATCTGATCACTAAGTTCATATAGACCACCCGAAAACATTGTGCTTATGTAACCCCTATGGACAGTGTTGCATATTGTCACCCTGTTTATTCAACCTATATACAGAGCACATCGTGTGTAATGCAGGGCTGTATGAAGCACAAGTTGGAATTAAGATTGCTGGGAGGAACATAAACAACCTGAGATATGCAGATGATACCACCCTAATGGCAGACAGTGAAGAAAACCTAAAGAGCCTCTTGATTAGGGTGAAAGAGGAGAGTGCAAAAGCTGGCCTAAAACTCAACATCAAAAAAACCAAGATCATGGCATCTGGCCCCATAACTCCCTGGCAAATAGAAGTGGGGGGGGGATTGAAGCAGTGACAGACTTTACTTTCCTGGGATCCAAGATCACTGCAGATGGTGACTGCAGCCATGAAATAAAAGATGCTTACTTCTTGGGAGGCAAGCTATGAGAAACCTAGATAGCATAGTAAAAAGCAGAGACATCACCCTGCCTACAAATGTCCACATAATTAAGACAATGATATATTCCCATTAGTAATGTACAGCTGTGAGAGTTGGACCGTAAGGAAGGCTGAGCGCAGAAGAATAGACGCCTTTGAACTGTGGTGCTGGATGAGACTCTTGAGTCCCCTGGACTGCAAGGAGATCAAACCAGTCAATCATGAAGGAAATCAATCCTGACTGCTCATTAGAAGGACAAGTGCTAAAAATGAAGCTCAAGTACTTTGGCCACCAAAAGAGAAGAGAGGACTCACTTGAAGAGGCCTTGATGCTGGGAAAGATTGAAGGGCAAAAGGGGAAGGGAGTGACTGAGGATGAGGTGGTTAGATGGCATCGTTGACGCAATGGGTGTAGATCTGTGTGGGCTGCGGAGAATGACAGAGGAGCCTGGCATGTAGTGGTCCATGGAGTAGCAAAGGGTTGTACCCAACTGTGGGACTGAATAACAGCAACAAAAGGACAGCGCAGTTAGGTCAAATAGGTAAATAAATCCTGTAGAACAGGGTATGATTCTAGAGTTTTAGTTGGAAGAGAAATAGCTTAAGAGAGAGAAATGACATCTTATTCCACTGGAAACAGGAATTCAGCCCTTGATTTAAGAATGTTAAAAATTAAGATGTATTTATAGAAAACCAGGCTAAATAGGTCCTATTTGCCCTATGGCTTGCTGATTTTACATAGGTATATTTCACCCCCAAGCGGAATTCCCCTCATTTCCCCTAATTTGTACGCCAAAGCAGTACACCACTGGTTACTGCCCTGTCACAAGAGTCAAGAACAAGAGAAAGGATCCAGAGCTTGGATTCAAAGCAGTATTCTGCACAGATTTCAGCTGTGTTATCCTTGAAGCGGAATTCAAGTGGAATGGATTCTGGAAGTGTTAAATGTAAGTAAATCTCTTACTGAATGGTCTGGAAGAGTGGGAAGGGGGAGTGCTATTGTGTGTGTCCTTTTTAGCCTCTAATTTTGCTTCAGGAACTGGCTAGCATCTTGTACACTTGTGTTTTTGTTTTCAAGCTTCCCATGGATGCCTGTCATTGTCAGGTGCTGGTTACTCAGAGGAAGAGGACAGTTTCTTGAGCTCATTATAGCAAGCAGATCTCTAGCTTGATTCTCACACCCCAATGGAATCCTGGGCAACAAAAGGTATCAGTTAGAACTTCTTTTAGTGTAAAATTTGGAAGAGATTAAAACAGGGCAAAAGTTCAAATGGGAATGAATAATTGCCAAGCAGGCAGAAGAATCTTGGCCAAAAAAAGAGGGTTGTGGTGGGGGATGCTGTTGGTTTAAAAGACAAGTAACCATGGTAAGCTACAAACTTCATATTAGAATTTGGCTAGCAAGTATGGAGTGGCACAGAGCTGTGATTGTTTATTCAAGAGTTGAGGATACAGTTGTCTCCAATGAGTATTCTCACAGCTTGCAAAAACCTGAGTGCAAATTCCCTTTTAAAGAGCATCCAGCACTTTTTTCCAGGACTCATTTGTGGTGGGATAAAAGACAGGGACAAAGTACCAAGTTTTCCCTCAGTGTTTGTAGTGCCTTGAAGAAAAGTCATGGAAGGGGGATATTGCACCAGAAAGACACCAATCCCCTGTTGGGATCAACAATCAGCACCTGTTTATGAATGTGCTCAAGGCACTGGGCAGTCCACCTTCAGGCTCTTAGGAACCAGAAGTAGAATGTGTGATGGAGAGGGAGGGAGGGTAGGATTTGTGTTGGAAATTGTGTTCCTGTGGGGATGGGATCATCTTTTTAAAAGATAACAATGGGTTGCCGCAGCTAACAGGTGTGAGACTTCTGAAGTTAGGCATGGATTAAAAATAATGGCAAATCTCATGCAAAGTAATAACTCAAAAAATGGTTCTGCAAGTATCAGCAACACACACCCACACACCTGCATACCTTTGCGCATCTGTTGTTGTACATGTCCAATGAAAGCTCTCTTTGTTTCTGTATAAAAGAGTATCATTACTTACAATGACATGGACCAAAGAGTAACTCTTGAGAATAAGGGAGTGCAAGCGCGGCGCCAAAATGGCCGCCGCACTCTTTGCGGGCCCCCCCCCACAGGACGAAGAATCCGGGTAGTTTAGGGCGTGGCCAGCTCCCTTATAAAAGGGGTGGCCACGAGGCAGCCGTGCTGCCATTTTAGCTAAAGCGACGGAGCGGAGAAGTTTTTCCCCTGTGTCTCCGTCGCTCCTTACCTTGCGGGAAGCCTTTTGGCGGCGAATCTTCTTTTCGGCTTCCCTCTCCTGCGATTGAGATGCCTTCGAAGAAGAAGGCAGCTTCGAGTGCGGCTCGAGCTGTGAGGAGGCGCAACCCGGGTCGGAGGACCACGGTGGCACCTCCCCAGCAGCCGCCTGTCCAGGCCCCCGCCGGGGCCGGCGGAATGGGGTCCATCGCCCCTTGGCCGGACGCGGGGGACCGGAATGCGGGCGCGGCAGGGGCTCCGGCCCGCGGCCCGCGAGCGGTGGACACCGCTACTCTCTCTGCCCATCCTGTTGGGCCTGCCTCTCTTCCTCCTGGGCCTTCTAGCCTGGGCGGGTGGTGTGGTCCCCTACCTTGGCAGGTTCCTGCACCGACCCTACCGGGCTTCGGTGTTGGGCAATGGCCCTATTCGGGTCCTGGGGTACAGGGACCTGTACCCGCGCCTGGACTTGGCGGGCCGGCCGGCCCTTGGCCCCAGATCGACGTGCAGGCCTTACTGGCCCGCCTTGCGGCCCTCGAAGCGTCTTTAGCTCGGGCCAGCCAGGCTGGGGCTCCCTTTGGCGTCCCTTTTGCGGCGCCATCGGCGGGAGGACAACAGGCGGCGGGCAGGGTTGAGCTGCCTCAGGCGGGTGGCGCGGCTTCGGCCACTGCCCCGCAGCTCCCCAGCCAGCAGACGAGTGCAGGTCAGGCCCCGATGATGAGCTCTACATCGGTCGTGAGCTCCAAAGCCCCCAGTGGGCCGGAACCCCCGGTGGGGGCGGCCCACGGGGGTGCAGCATGTGAGTATACGGTACAAGCCAGTACACCTGCACACATTGCTTCTATGGGGGGAGCTTTTCAATGGCCTTGGCCTCGCTCGGGTGGTGCGGTGGCACAGCAGCCGGCACCCCACTCGGCGACGGTAACTGCCACCCAGGGCACCAGGGTGGGTAGTTTTTCTTTCACTGCGGGGAATGTACTGGGGGTGGCTGGGTTAGCTCAGGCCCCTTCCCCGGTGTCTGTGGTGCCTTTTTCGGCCTTACCAACTGCGGGGTACTCCTTGCCACTGGGTGACCACTTGGCACAGGCCACCAAGGAAAAGATTTGGCGGGGGGAATATGTAGATATCTTCTCACTCCTGAACAGAGAGCCCACCAAGGAGGAAAGGGAGGGACAGGATGAGAAGGATAAGGAGCAGGCACGTCGTCGTAAGCCGCCACGTACCTGGGCCAACTGGCTGCCGGCTTATTTAATTTACATGGCAGTGTATCTGAGGGCGCGGCCGGAGTTGGCTATTCCGATGGTCCAATATTTGGACAACATATACAGGGCAATGGTTGATTTCCCGGGCCCTTCGTGGCTGGCTTATGACGAGGAATTCCGTATGCGGATTCCCCTCCACCCGGAGATGAGGTGGGACGAGCCGTGCCAGAGGCTTTGGCTTCTGTACATGACGCCCACGCGCCCCGCGCCAGGGGACAGATACCATTGCGGACATGCGGTCCAGCGAGCTGTCCCAGCACAGGTTACCCGCCAAGTGGCGGGGCAGGGGGTTCCAGCCCGCCTGCTATGCTGGACTTTCTCGTCCAATGGTTCCTGTAATAAGAAGAATTGCAAATACAGGCATGAGTGTCCCACCTGTTCGGGCCCCCACGCAGCCTCCGCCTGTCCCAGGCCTGGGGGGACACGGGGCAGAGGGAGGGGCGGACAGTGGGCTGGCAAGGCTGCCACAGATGGAGCTGGTTCACCGAAAGGCCCCCTCCCCAATTAAGGTGGACATGTTGGAGCATTGGCTCACAGTGTACCCGAAGGGGGAGGATGGGGAGTATCTCCTTCAAGGCTTTAAGTACGGGTTCCGCATCACTTTCATGGGTGATAGGTCCCCTCAGGATGCCCCCAATCTTTTGTCCCTCAAGGGGAGGGAGGAGGTGGCTGCTGCCAGTATTAGGAAGGAGTTAGATGCGGGCAGGGTCGCTGGCCCTTTCCCTTCACCCCCGTTTCCCAACCTTAAGGTGTCGCCCCTGGGCTTGGTTCCCAAAAAGTCTCAAGGCGAGTTTCGCCTTATTCATCATTTATCCTACCCAGCCGGCCGGTCGGTCAATGATGCTATCCCTGATGACCTTTGTTCAGTCAGGTATACGTCTTTTGACCATGCGCTGCGCATGGTGCGCTCGTGTGGCCCGGGTGCCCTGCTGGCCAAGTGCGACATTAAGTCGGCCTTTCACCTCCTGCCGGTGCATCCGGGTGACTTTGAGTTGCTGGGTTTCAAATTTTGGGGCGAATATTATTTTGATAAGGCCATGCCTTTTGGCTGTTCCATATCATGCTCGGCCTTTGAGCGCTTTAGTACCTTCTTAGAGTGGGCTTTCGTCCGCAGGTCAGGGTCCCGGTCTGTAGCCCATTACCTGGATGATTTTTTATTCGGGGGTGAACGGGGCTGGGACACGTGCACACGTCTCCTCAACACATTTCAGACGCTAATGGAGGAACTCGGTGTCCCTTTAGCGCCCGAAAAGACCGAGGGCCCATCTACCAAGTTAGTATTCCTGGGGGTGGAGATTGACACGTTAGCGCAGGCTTCTAGGTTACCGGAGGATAAGGTGTCCAGGATAGTGGCCCTTATCTCGGAGTTGATGGCCAAGCGCAAGGCATCACTGAGGGAACTGCAGGTGCTACATGGTCACCTAAATTTTGCTTGCAGGGTGGTCGCTCCGGGCAGGGCTTTTGCTCGACGCTTATGCGACGCCATGGCAGGGTTATCCAGGCCTCACCATAGAGTTAGACTTACCCGGGGTATCAGGGCAGACATGTTTGTCTGGTTACAGTTCCTGAGGGAGTTCAATGGGGTCTCATTTTGGAGGTCTGACCTCCTGGCATCCCCCAATTTTCAGATCCAGTCTGATGCCTCAGGATCCCTGGGTTATGGGATGTACTTCAATGGGAAGTGGGCCTATGGTGGGTGGCCACCGGCCTGGGCAGGCACAGATCGCCTGCGTGATCTCACATACCTTGAATTTTTTCCTATACTAGGGGCTTTGATTCTATGGGGCGAGGAATGGGCCAACTCGGTCGTGCATTTCTGGTGTGACAACGCTGCTGTTGTCCACATTGTTAATGCACAGACTTCCAAATCGCCCAGGGTTATGGACCTAGTGCGCCATTTTGTGCTGCGCTGCCTGCGCCTCAACGTTTTGTTCAGAGCCAGGCATGTCCCAGGGATTAATAATGATATTGCTGACGCTTTGTCCCGCCTGCAGATCTCCCGGTTCCGTGCCTTGGCCCCGGATGCGGAGGAATTTCCCTCGCCACTCCCGGACGAGATATGGACCATTGGCAAGGAGAGGTGAACCGGGCGATTGGCCTGTCACTAGCGCCACGCACGCGTAAGGCGTATCAACAAGCATTTAATTCTTACAGGGCATTTGCTGCTCAATTTCACCTGCCAGAGACCTGGCCTATCCCGGTTGACCATGTTCTGCGGTTCATGGTCCACCTGCATGCTCTCGGCCTCGCACCTCGCACCATAGCATCCAAGCTCTCGGCGCTGGCTTTTATGGCCAAAGTAGGGGGTCATGTGGACAGCACCTCTGACTTCCATGTGAGACATGTTTTGGAGGGGTGGGTGCGCGAGCGCGGGCGTTGCCCGGACGACCGGCACCCTATTTCCCCAGGGGTTCTTACCCAGTTGGCCCGGGGCTGGCCAAGCCTCTGTTTTGATCATTATGAGGCAGCCCTTTTTCATGCAGCCACAACGGTGGCATTTTTTGGAGCGCTCCGCATCAGCGAACTTGTGATGCTGTCTAAGGCGGATGCAAGTTGTAGGGCACTGGAACTCGAGGATGTCTATGTTGCCAAAGACTGGGCCCAGTTGAGGATATGTTCCTCCAAGTCAGATCAGCATGGCGTAGGCAGTGGCGTAAGACTGCTACGGTGTTCTTTGGCAGACATCTGTCCGGTTGGTGCCCTACAGGAGTTCCTGGCACTGCGTGGCATGCACCATGGCCCGTTTTTCTGTCACCAAGATGGGTCTCCCCTTACTAAATTTCAGTTTTGGAAGGTGACAGGCAGAGCCCTCGCCAGGGTGGGCCTACCAGGTGCCCGTTATGGCACACATTCATTTCGTATTGGGGCAGCCTCTACAGCAGCTGCTTTTGGGTACTCCGGGGCTGACATACGCAGCATGGGAAGGTGGGGCTCGCAATGTTTTCAGTTTTATGTGCGCCCACTTCCACCGTGAGTACCAATCCAATCACCTTACCTTCCTTTTTTCTCAATTTTTCTTACAGACCCTGGGTGTCGTGTTACACCGGTGACAGTATGGCTGGTGGGCCACAGCTATGTGCACAGGGCAGCGCGTTACGCTGCGGCGACAGAGTGGGGACCCCGACTGGGACTGGGTGAACACGCCAGTCTCACATGGCATGGTAAGCCTGGGATGTTATGGCGGGAGCTGCTGCCTTTCCTGTTTTCAAGCAGGAGTGCTGACCCGCCTGACATTCTCATCATACACCTTGGGGGCAATGATTTGGGTCAGGTCACCGGCTTATCGCTCAAGCATGCGATTTGCGAGGACCTTGCCTACTTGCACTACGTCTGGCCTGCCACAACCCTGGTTTGGTCAGACATGATCCCGCGCCATTCTTACAGAGGGGGCATTGACCTCCTGGCCCTCCTGGCTAGGCGCGCGGTCAATGGGGCGGTGGCGCGGTTCCTTGCCGACAAGGCTTGGGGACGGGTCAGTCGTCACCCCGCTATTAGCCTACGAAATTATGACTTGTATGCAGGGGATGGGGTCCCTCTGTCGCGAGGAGGTATGGACCTCCTGTTGGGTGATTGGCGAGCAGGCCTGTTGACCGAGCTGACGGTCTGGGGGGGGCGTCAGGCCTTCTTTGAAGCCCCTCCGTGTGGCGGGTAGCACTGGTAAGGTAAACAGTATGACCCACAGGTATCCGGCAGGTTCGCAATTGACTGGACAACACTAGACAGGAACAAATTAGTTAAACGTTGTCCGGTCAACGACGAACCAGGCGACGGGGTGATGGCGATAGCTAGCCAGCATGCATCACCCCGTGATTTCACGGATACGAGTCAGAGGGTGGGGTCATGAGTTAGATATTGACTACGGTCAACAATTTGTTTGTTGTCAACAAACAAATTGATACAAATTGATACATTGTAACCAATTGCCGTCGGCAATTTTGGGGTGGTACCTTACCAGTGTTACTTCGGCCTGCTTGCCTTAAGAATTATGATTGGTCGTTTTACCAATACAAATTTATAATTCGGATTAGGGCATTGAATCAATAAATGTGGCCCGATGCTGTTATCCACTTTCAATGTTGTCTGAGTCCGTTATTGGGGGGGTGCGCCTGCAATATCTATTAAGTGTTTGAATGTCTAGACTTGAAGGGAATGTTTTTGAATCAATGCAGCACAACAGAAGAAGACCCATTTAGGGATTAAGATGGACCCAATGGTATATTATATTTACATCCCATTGCTAAGCACAGATGTTCGATAGTCAAAATGTTAGACTATATCCAGAGTAAAACATGGATAGCATGACATTTTTCAACATAGGTTACAGTTATAACATGGGAGAGTAATGGTATCATAAAACCATAGACTGAAATCCTGTTTGTGCAGCTATGCCACACAAACTGATCTAGTGTGGTAATTTTTTGAAAACAGAAAATGTCTGATTCTTCCTGAGGCTCCCATGTAATCTCTTTCTTCTTGGGGAAGCCATTTGGGGGCTGCAGGACAGGGAAGTAGTCAGTAAATCCTTGCTGGTTTAGGATAGTGCCATCTGTTCTGTGGAGGAATATTGAAGGACTTAATGTTTAGGATCTAGCCATTAAATCACATGGAGGCTCCATCACCTATATCAGTGAACGTGCAAAGGACTTGGAATCAAAAGGCAACAAAATCATGATATTGGACGGGAACAAAACCCTCCATCCTCAGATCTTCATGTGTGACTTGACATTCTGTGGGTTCACAGTAGGATAATTTTCAGGAGTAGGGGAGTTATTCTTAACAGACAAATTGCTCAGTAAGATATTTCCACATTAGAAAAAAATAGTAAGAAATTTGTTTATGTGAAAACTATTCTCTTATACTTCCACTCAATTATTTTTCCTTCCATTTGCTGAATAAGTCAGGATAAGAACTAAAAACTGGTTCTGTATGTTGCAGTTTGAAATGAGATGCATTTGTCACTGGTTTGCCTTTTGCTGAGCAATCCCTGATGGTTTAAAAGCATAAAATGGGAATTTATAGTTTGTCATCTGTTTCCTATTTTATCCACGCAGTATTCTCATGGTAGCTTTCCATGTTGAATTGTCCTCTCTGTTTTAGAGAATACCTTCTTATAGCTCAGTCTACAGGAATTTGGAAGAAGCACCCAAATAAAGGAGAGGTTTTACATCTTTGTTGTATGGACAGTGACAAGAAATACTTCTACAGCACATTTTTATGTATGTGATGATGAGAAAAACAGCTGCAATAAAAGATGACAGATGTTAGCTTATGCATATGGACCAAGGTAATAATCGTGATTCATCTAGAATTAGAATTTGCAAGAGGAAAGAATGTGTGGAAGAAAATATGACAATTTTTTAAAAGAAAAGACACCAACAACACATTTATTTCTTCCTCTAATAATTTCTTGAGTTTCAGCCTTGACTCGTTTACACATGCCTTTTTTTAAAAAAAATATGGTTACACATATGTCGTATGTCACAAAACCCAAAATGACAAACTGTCAGTGTGTCAATGTATTGTGTAACACTGTCATTGTTTAAATAGATGGAGTGGTGGAAGTCTCTCTTGAAAAAAAGCTTTCAGGGGGTAAACTTCCATCCCATATGATCTATTACATCCTGTTTATCATCATTATGGTCAATAAATCATGTGTTGTGTATTGGGATTCTGTGTCATGCACTCCTGATTGATTGATTGATTGATTGATTGACCTCTTGGAACTTTAATGAGGTAGCCCAAATAAGACATACATTTATTGCTTACTCATGGAAATCAATTCAATGGTTCAGTCTTATATTTGTTTTGGGAGTTGCCCAATAGCAGAAGCTCCCACGATAATAAAATGTAGTTAAATGCAACAGCCTATTGTGTTCACTTTTTCCTAAAAAGACAATGGTAATCCACCATGTTTATGCTGCCTGTGTAAAATTGGAAGAGAGTGGTAACAAAAACAAAGTTTGCTGGGCATGTGATACGCCACAGTATATCTTTGGCGTGCTATGTTTTGAAGTCTGGAGTATCAAGATGGAAATAATAATACTGACAATGGTTGAAATGCTATAGGATCATCTATTCTATAATTTTATTGCTAAAGACTTCAAAAGACTACACTAGATTTCAGTCTAATTACATTGTTAATTAATCTTCCTGAAAAAGTTGTAGTAAAGGTTTTACATTAAACTAAGTAAGAACTGATTTAAAAAGCAAATGCTGAGAGTCAAGCCCTTTTCAGGTACTGATAGGGACAGCTCTGCCATAAATGTTGAGTGGCAAACTATTGGAGAGGTGTTTAAAAAAACAAAAAACAAACCAACAACAACAACCTCACATACTGCCTGTAGTTGGAGTGACTTGGAGGGGCTTCTCTGGGTTGCAGTAGATATCTACTCAGCACTAACCAACTGTTCCTTTTCGCTTCTCAATTCAAAGAGAATCCTGCTTCTCTCTCTCTCTGCTCTGTGTTCTCGCCCCCTCTTATATTGATTAGTTGTTTGTTGCTATCTGATTTCTAGCATGTGTGCAGCAACGAATGAAAGCGCGGCACCAAAATGGCCGCCGCGCTCTTTGCAGCCCCCCCCCCACCCGGACTCAGACATCCGGGTGAGTTAGGGGGCGTGGCCACCCCTCTATAAAAGGGGTGGCCACGAGGCAGCCGAGCTGCCATTTTAGAAATAGCGACGGAGAGGAGAAGTTTTCTCCGTCGCTGTTTGTTCGAGTCTTTGGCTGTTTAGCCCTTGGTCCTTCCCGGCTGGGAAGGAAGGATTCGCACAGAGCCTTTAGCTTGCTGGCTGCTCTGTGCTTTTTGCACTAGGTTCTCGATCCCTGGAAAGGGATCCTGCTCTTTCTTCAAGATATGCCTCCCAAACGGAAGGCCCCGGCGATGATACCGCGGCCAAAGGGGAGGACTTTTTCGGGCCCTGCCCAGGACGGGGGGCAGCCTTCAGGTCGGAGGACCAGGGCTGCGCCCCCGCAGCAGGGCACTACCCCAGCTCTACCCACCGATACCGGTGGGGTGATGCAGGCTGGTGCTTGGCAGCTGGCCTCGGCTGGTCAGCCTCCGGCCGGCCCCTCAGGGGCTTCGGCCCTCGGCCCGCAGTTGCCGGCCATGGGACAGGACAGCGGGGGAGGGCCTGGTGCACAACACGTTCCTCCTCCGGCCCCTCATGGGCCGGAGTTTTGGGCATGGCCCTATTCTGGCCCAGGCTCTCACTTTGGTGTTCCTTGTCAAATGCCTAGTGGGCCTTCTGGCCCACCCGGCCCGCCTTATGCTGGGGGATCTGTGGCAGTGGATGCGTTACTAACACGTTTAGCTGTGCTAGAGGCATCCTTGGGGATTGCACACAACCCTATGGGAGGGGGCCCTTCTCTCTCTGCTGGGGGCCCTTAGTGTCCACCGGCTACCTCGACGGCTGCCACACTGCAACAGGCGGCCAGCCGGGTTGAGCTGCTTGAGATGCTCCGGCCTGCGCCTGCCGGTGTCTCGCAGCTCCCTGTTCGTCCAGAGCTGCAGCCGGGGAGCGGTCAGGTGTGGCCCCAGAGCTCGATTCCGGTCGCGAGCTCCGACGCCCGCTGTGGGCCGGAACCCCCAGTGGGGGCGGCTCACGGGGGTGCACCTAGTGAGTATCAGGTTCAGATTAATGCACCCACATCACAGTCCACTTCCAGTGGTGGGGTTCAGTGGCCCTGGCCTCGTCAAGTCGAGGCGAGTGGGCATCAGTTGCCAGCCTATCCCAGTGCCCCTTGGTTTCATAATGGCACCTCATTGAGGGTGGGGGTTTCCGTCCCCGGGGCAGTGCCGGGCATCGCAGGGGCTGTCCAGGTCCCGCTGCGTATGCCCCGTGTACCTAATGTGCCAGTGACGGCTTTGCCGACGGCTGGTTATTCCTTGCCCCTTGGTGATTATTTGTCCCAGGTCACGAGGGAAAAGATTTGGAGGGGGGAGTACGTGGATATATTCTCCCTATTGAACTGTGAGCCCACTAAGGAGGAGAGAGAGGGACAGGACGACAGAGACAAAGAGCTGTCCCGCCGTCGTAAGCCACCGCGCACCTGGGCCAACTGGTTGCCCGCATATCTTATTTATATGGCGGTGTACCTTAGGGCCCGGCCTGATCTGGCCATTCCTATGGTCCAATATTTGGACAATATTTACAGGGCGATGGTGGATTTTCCTGGCCCATTGTGGTTGGCTTACGATGAGGAATTTAGAATGAGGGTGCCCTTGCACCCGGAGATGAGATGGGATGAGCCCTGTCAGAAATGGTGGCTCTTGTACATGACCCCCACGCGTCCGGCGCCTGGGGATAGGTAACATTGTGGCCATGCCGTGCAGCGAGCTGCTCCAACACAGGCTCCCCACCAGCCGGCGGGGCAGGGGGTTCCAGCCTGCTTCCTGTGTTGGAGCTTCTCGGCTAATGGCGTGTGCAATAAGCGGCAGTGCCGATACAAACACGAGTGTCCCTCTTGCGCTGGCCCCCACGCCGCCGCCGTGTGCCCGTGGGCTGGTGGGTCATGGGGCAGAGGTAGAGGTGGACAGGGAGCAGGCAGAGCTTCTGCTGATGGAGCTAGCCAGACAAAAGGCCCCCTCCCCAGTTAATGTGTATATGTTGGAGCGATGGCTCTCAACTTATCCAAGAAGGGAGGACGCGAGGTACCTCCTGGAGGGTTTCCAGTGGGGCTTCCGTATCCCATTCAAAGGAGTGCGGGGACCCCAAGATGCCCCCAATTTACTTTCCCTGAAGGGTAGGGAGGAGGTGGCTGCCCTGAGTATTGCCAAAGAGGTAGAGGCCAAGAGGGTAGCGGGCCCCTTTTCTGTACCACCCTTCCCCAACCTGAAGGTCTCCCCTCTGGGGTTGGTACCCAAAAAGGCCCAGGGGGAATTTCGTTTAATCCACCATCTATCATATCCGGCGGGATACTCTGTCAATGATGCTATTCCTGATGACCTTTGTTCGGTCAGGTATACGTCTTTTGACCAAGCCCTACGGATGGTGCGCTCTTGTGGTCCTGGTGCCCTCCTGGCAAAATGTGACATTAAATCGGCATTCCGATTGTCGCCAGTGCACCCGGGGGACTTTGAGCTATTGGGTTTTAGATTCCAAGCGAAGTTTTACGTAGATAAGGCCATGCCTTTTGGCTGCTCTATTTCCTGTTCAGCATTCGAACGTTTTAGCACTTTCCTTCAGTGGGCCTTTGTTCGCAGGCCCGGGTCTCGGTCTGTAGCCCATTACCTCGATGACTTTTTGTTCGGGGGTGAACGGGGCTCGGACACGTGCACGCGTCTCCTCACTACATTTCAGATGCTAATGCGGGAACTGGGTGTCCCTTTAGCGCCCGAAAAGACCGAGGGCCCATCCACTACGCTCACATTTCTGGGTATTGAAATTGACACGGTCGCACAGGCATCCCGGTTACCCATTGACAAGGTCACCCGGATCTCCGCGATGGTTTTGGCCTTGCTGGCCAAACGTAAAGTGTCACTTCGTGAGCTTCAGGTACCACATGGCCATCTTAACTTTGCCTGCAGGGTGGTCACGCCTGGCAGAGCATTTGCTCGGCGCCTATGTGATGCCATGTCTGGCTTGTCAAGGCGCCATCATAGGGTCTGACTGACCAGGGGCATGAGGGCTGACCTTTTGGTTTGGCTCAAATTCTTGCGGGAATTCAATGGGGTCTCCTTTTGGAGATCCAACCTTTTAGTTTCCCCTAGGTTCCAAGTACAGTCGGATGCCTCCGGCTCCCAGGGATATGGGATTTACTTTGAGGGGAGGTGGGCTTATGGCCAATGGCCTCCAGCATGGCGGGGCATGGATCACCTCCGCGATCTTACATTCCTTGAGTTCTTTCCAATTCTGGGAGCTTTGATGCTATGGGGCGAGGAGTGGGTCGACTCAGTGGTCCATTTTTGGTGTGACAATGCTGCGGTAGTGCACATTGTTAATGCTCAGACGTCTAAATCACCCAGGGTGATGGCGTTGGTCCGCCAGTTTGTGTTACGTAGCCTACGCCTTAATGTGCTTTTTAGGGCCAGACATGTACCAGGTATTAATAATGAGATTGCTGATGCTTTATCCCGCCTGCAGATCCCCCGGTTCCGCGCCTTGGCTCCGGACACAGAGGAATTCCCCTCGCCACTCCCGGCCGAGATTTGGACATTTGGCAAGGAGAGGTGAAGTGGGGGATCGGCATGTCTTTGGCGCCCCGCACGCGTAAGGCGTATCACCATGCTTTCGTTCAATTTAGAACTTTTTGCGTGCAACTTCAGTTGCCCGAAGTGTGGCCCATTCCAGTGGAACAGGTTTTACAATTCATGGTTTATTTACACAGTCAGGGCCTCGCTCCCCGCACTATAGCATCCAGGCTGTCAGCATTGGCATTTATTGCCAAGGTGAGGGGTTTTGCTGACAGCATGAACGATTTTCGCATACGGCATGTTTTGGAGGGGTGGACACGGGAACGTGGCCGCCGCCTGGACACTCGTCACCAAATTTCTCCAGGGGTGCTTACCCACCTTGCACGAGGCTGGCATAACCTGTGTTTTGATAAGTATGAGGCGGCTCTTTTTCACGCGGCTACCACGGTGGCCTTCTTTGGAGCGCTCCGCATCAGTGAGTTGGTACTACTGTCTAAGGCGGATGCGACTCGTAGGGCACTGGAACTCGACGATGTCTATGTTTCTAATGAGTGGGCTCAGTTGAGGATACGGTCCTCAAAAGTTGATCAGCACGGCGTAGGCAGTAGAGTTAGACTGCTACGATGTTCCATTGCAGACATCTGTCCGGTTGGTGCCCTACAGGAGTTCTTGGCAGTGCGTGGCACGCACCCTGGCCCGTTTTTCTGCCACCAGGATGGATCTCCCCTTACTAAATTTCAATTTTGGGAGGTGACCGGTATGGCACTATCCAGTGTTGGCCTCCCCTGGGCTCGTTACGGCACCCATTCGTTTAGGATAGGTGCTGCATCAACTGCGGCTGCATTTGGGTACTCTGAGGCTGATATACGCCGTATGGGAAGATGGGGATCTATGCATTTTGCATTATATGTTCGCCCTCTTCAGGTATGAGTACCAGTTAAGTCACTGTTCTCTTTTTCTTTTACAGACCCTGTGTGTCCCCGCACACCGGTGGCAGTATGGCTGGTGGGCCACAGTTACGTGCACTGGGCAGCGCAGTATGCTGCGGCGACAGAGTGGGGACCCCAGCTTGGACTGCATGCAACCGCACACATACGTTGGTACGGTAAGCGCGGAATGAGATGGCGGGAACTGTTGCCATTCCTTTTTTCCATTAGGGATGCTGAACCGCCTGATGTCCTTGTACTGCACCTCGGGGGCAATGACCTCGCCCAGGTCACTAGCCTTTCTTTAAAATTCACGATTTGCAGTGACCTAGCTTATTTGCATTATGTGTGGCCGTCCACAAGGCTGCTATGGTCGGACATCATACCGCGTCATTCTTTCAGGGGAGGTATTGACCTCCGTGCCCTTGACCGCGCTCGCCGCTCGGTGAACAGGGCGGTTGCCCGGTTCTTGGCAGACAAGGGTTTGGGGATGGTCATCCGACACCCCACCATTAGTTTACAAAATTATGATCTTTATGCAGGGGATGGGGTCCACCTGTCGGCTGGAGGTATGAACCTCTTTTTGGAAGATTTGCAAGCAGGCCTGTTGACCGAGCTGACGGTCTGGGGGGGAGGGTGAGTCTTCATTGAAGCCTCCCCATGTGGCGGGTAGCACTGGTAAGGTAAATATTTATGACCCATAGGTATCTGGCAGGTTCGCAATTGAGTGGCCAACACTTAGACAGGTACATGTGTAATAATGTTGACCGCTCAACGACGAACCAGGCAAGGGGTGATGGCAGGAGCTTTTCAGCATGCATCACCCCGTGATTTGACGGATACACGTCAGAGGGTGGGGTCAGTAGATAGTTTATTGACTCCGGTCAACAATTTGTTTGTGTCAACAAACAAATTGATACAAATCGATACATTGTAGCCAATTGCCATTGGCAATTTTGGGAGGAACCTTACCAGTGTTACTGCGGCCTGCTTGCCTTAAGAATTATAATTGGATGAATACCAATTGAAAGTTATAATTCGGACTAGGGCATTATTCAATAAAAGTGGGCCAATGCCTTTATCCATATACCGGTGTCTGAGTCTTTCTTTGGGGGGTGCGCCTGCAATGAAAGTGCGGCGCCAAAATGGCCGCCGCGCTCTTTGCAGGCCCCCCCACCCGGACTCAGACATCCGGGTGAATTAGGGGGCGTAGCCACCCCTCTATAAAAGGGGTGGCCACGAGGCAGCCGAGCTGCCATTTTAGAAATAGCGACGGAGAGGAGAAGTTTTTCCCTCCACCCCCTCCCTAGTGAACAGTGTGATATTTTGGTCGCTTCGGGGCCGGGTGGGAATTTTTGGCCTGAACCTACAATTGGCCGTTGGGTTCTGGCTTTTTTGCCCATCCCACACTGTTGCTAGTGTTTGACATAGGGGTTTTTGCTCTTGACTTTGGTCACTTAGGCGGGTAGCACTGGTAAGGTAAATATTTATGACCCATAGGTATCCGGCAGGTTCGCAATTGACTGGCCAACACTTAGACAGGTACAGGTGTAATAACGTTGACCGGTCAACGACGAACCAGGCAAGGGGTGATGGCAGGAGCTTTTCAGCATGCATCACCCCGTGATTTGACGGATACACGTCAGAGGGTGGGGTCAGTAGATAGTTTATTGACTCCGGTCAACAATTTGTTTGTGTCAACAAACAAATCGATACAAATCGATACATTGTAGCCAATTGCCATTGGCAATTTTGGGAGGAACCTTACCAGTGTTACTGCGGCCTGCTTGCCTTAAGAATTATAATTGGATGAATACCAATTGAAAGTTATAATTCGGACTAGGGCATTATTCAATAAAAGTGGGCCAATGCCTTTATCCATATACCGGTGTCTGAGTCTTTCTTTGGGGGGTGCGCCTGCAAAGCAGCACACAGAAATTTGTATTTCGAAGTAGCTGTAAGTAAAGAAATGTCTGTTTATTCTTTTTCCTACAAACATTTCAGAGAGTTAATGAGACTTTGATGCCAATGAAAGAGAAAGGGGTGGGCTCTCAGAGATATTCTCTTCTGTGGTTCTCTGTAGTTCTACGGTGCAGCTAAAGGGAATTTTACCACAAATTCAAAACTCCGGAACAGGGGGCCACATTGTACCCTGGCCCCTCTACACCTGGTTCCGCATGTCTGCAAAGAATTTTGCAGATATCGTTGTATGGAGGAGAGGCTGATCTTGCTCAGACATGTTGCATCCTTTCTGCAAGCTAAAGGTAAAGGTAAAGGGCACCCTTGCTTAAAAGCCAGTTGTATCCAACTCTAGGGTTCAGTGCTCATTTCTGTTTATAACCAAAGAGCCAGTGTGGTTGCGTTTGCAGACATCTCTGTGGACATGTGGTAGGCATGACTAGATGGAATGTTGTTTACCTTCCCACCAAAGTGGTCCCTATTTATCTACTTGCAATTGCTTGTTTTCGAATTGCTAGGTTGGCAGAAGCTGGGACAGAGATGGGAGCTCACTTTGTCGTGCAGCTCGCCGGTCTCGAACTGCTGACCTGCCAACCTTCTAGTCATCAAGATCAGCATCTTAACCACTAAGCCACTGCAAAGTAGAGGGTTAAACATGCTAGGTGTAAATATTTATGCTACAAGGCTTTGAACCTAATTAAACCTTATAAGAAGGAATAAAGAAAATAGTACGACTGTGGTACTCCATTTTCCTGTTGTTCTAGTTTCCTTTCCAAAGGGAAAAAAAGAGAAACAGGTATAAAAGTCTGGAGATAACCATCACACTAGTTATTTCTAAGTTGTGGCCTTTAACAAGGGTTGAAGGTCCATTTGTTTTGGTAGCTGACTTGTTTTATTAATGTTGCTGTTGACCTTTAGACTATTACTTTTAGATCTCTGGATTTTAGCTTCTGTTTTAACACAGGTACAAGGTGATAAGCTAGCTAGCAGATATTTTATGAGCTAGTACATTTTGTGGGATAGTTTTACAAGGTTGGGGTGATTAATGGACGACTCCCATCCTTTTACCAGCACATTGGCCAGTTCATATTTCACTGAAACTAGTCACAAAAGCATGTATTAAGACATTTATTTTTTTAAAAAAAGATCTCATTAAGGTACGAATGCTGGTATCATTTTGTCTAAGCAGGGAACCCACAGAAGTGTTCCCTCAGCCCCAGCAGTCTCCTCATTGTAATGAGAAGTCTACTGTGGGGAGTATTTGGGCCATTTTTCTTCCACTTCATGCTGTAATAAGATGTTGACCATAGTTCAAATATTTTCAATGAACAAATGTATAATTATATGCAGAGTAATTACTTGCTGAGTTATTTCATATAGGGCATGGGAAAGGACCTGCATCTATTATCTTACAATTGAGGGAGAAAAAAACAAATGCAGATTTTCTTTCCCACGCTCTTCTCTTGCTTATTGTAAGCATTTATGTTGCTATGATGTCTTCATTTACTTTACAAAACCAAATCTATACCTATAAAATGGTGCATTGACCGTTGGAATGTGACAAAGGATGTTTAGCCAGGCCCTACTAGCCCGTAATGGGCCTCCGTTCACTCACCCGAACCTGGTTCGCAGGTAACTGTCGGGTTGAAATTTGTGCCAGTGGGGCGGGAGCCCCCCAGACGCAAACAAAAAAGGGAACTTCAATTCCCAATGTTCCTTCCGCCGTGCCGCACCAGAGCCAATCAGGCTGAGTGGCGCGAGCAAAAGGAACGTTCAGAAACGCACCGCGGCCAATCAAAAATAAGCCGCAGGAAACAAACCGCTGCACTAACTAAAATCGCGCATGCCAAACTACAAGCCCCAGCGTCCTGCATGCCATGAGCGCACAGAACACTGAAGCAGCCGGCACGTGAAAAATAAAAATAAAAAAGGCAGGCCGTGAAACCCAAACACCCCCACCACCGCATACAGCGGTGATGGGATTCCCATGGTCCGGCAACCCAGGCTGGCCCACAGAAATACCCCCCCCCAACGCCACATCAAGGGGCGATGGGTATTCCCATGGTCCGGCCACCCAGGCCGGCCCACAGAAATACCACCACCCCAATGCCGCATCAAGCAGTGATGGTATTTCCACACTCCAGCCCCCGAAACCGGCCCACGGAAATACCCCCACCCCCAACACAAAACAACACACTCCAACAACAGTCAAAAATAATCAAAACAAAAAAACACAAAAAGTAAACACAAAAACATCCAAAGACAAAATCTAAAAACAGTCAAAAATAAACAAAATCAAAAAAGACAGAAAAAGGAAACACAAAAATATCCAAAAACAAACAATAATAAACATACAGAACCTTCCCCAAACCCAAAACAACCCCCCCCCCCAAATATTAAACCAGAGACCTTACCAGGAGACTTCCTCACTCCATGACGACTGGAAGTAAACTGAGGGAAGAAAGAGACTACTTGCCAGAAAAGGAAGCGACACCCAGAGGGCAGTAGAGAAAAATAGTAAAATACAAGAGAAGCTCACCAGCCCCATCCAGAGGCCACAAGAGAAAAAACAGTCAAAAATAATCAAAATAATTAGAAATAATTCCCAAATCTGTTTTTAAACTGCAACAGAAAAAAGATACTACCGATAGTATATAGTTCTTTTTGGTTTTGCAATAATCCATCTTATCAATGTTTAACTATAGACCAAACTTGCCGTACTTTGATTCACATATTGATTTCTACTGCAGTGACTGAGTTAATAATTTCCTAACTTCCATTTCCTTCTATGCGGGCCAGATCTGGCCATCTCTATGTGTTTAAACAGAAATTCAAATGGGGAAATAGGATACTTTGTACAGAGGGGAGTTCTCATATCATGCATTGTCATTGGCTAAAACCTGGACTTATTGATTTACTTTCATACAATTCCACAATGCTTTCAACAATCCCACTTGCTTTCTGAACCTCTTCCTAACTGTGGATTAAATGAACAAGGAAGATTCCACTAAGCCTCCCTGCTTTAAGTAAGTATTCCCTTACTGGCTTTTTATTTTATTTTCGTGTACTTCAGATGTGTTATACTTTCAAGTCCTCAAATTCTTTACTCAAATACAACTCCTGTGTTTGTTTTGGCTGTTTAACCATAGCTGTTCTTCGCTTCTGCCCCTTCTGTTCCTTTTTGCCAACTGTGCCTTCTGTTTTCTGATTAATTGCAAGGGATTTAGGCATTCTGGGCAGCTTTGATTAGTCTTTGATTACTAACCCATAAATGTCCCTTATTTTCCAAATCATCTGGAGGGCATGGCCAGTATGTACTTGTACGTCTGCAGAAAAAGTAAACTTCCTTCTTGCGTAGGCCTTCAAGTTCCTTTGGAGTTAGGCAACTGGCTCTGATATTTACACTTTTATTTCTGCGTACTTTCACATACTGCCTGAAAAAGTTGAGACAAACCTAGTAGCCTTAAAGCTTGAGGCTGACTAGGGATTCAAAATCTTGGGGTTAGCTATCAAGTGCTCAGCAGTTTTTTCTTTTTTCCCCCTTCTTTTTCTGGGATTTCCCAAATTCTTCTGGTTTCTTCAATCATCCCATTCCATCTCAGCCAATTCATCATGTTCTTTTTGTCTGTATCCATAACTTCCTCTGCCAAATGGGTGTATTTTTCTCATTCCTCTCTCGGGGCAATTCCTCTGCCAATGGCCCTCTTGCTTGCAGTAAGCACACTGATTGTTGCCTCTTCCCAAAGCAAGGGCGATCATCTCAGCTTTCTAATATTCTCTTATTTTCTGCCTCTCCTCTTCCTCCTCTTCTCTATTAAAGTAGACCTTCCTCGCAATTTGCACCAGTTCACTTGTGTTCTTTCCCAATGCTCCTTCCAGCTTTTGTAATTTCTTTCTTACATCTGGCGCACTCTGAGTAATGAATCTCTCATTTAACATCTGGCGGTTTTCAGGATCTTCCATATTTATCCCTGTGTTCACTTTATATGCCTCAATTAATCTGACTAAGAAACCTTCAGGGGATTCTTCTTTCTCTTGAATTATATTAGCAGGTTTGCTAAAATTGACAGGACATTTTGCTGCTTCCTTTAAGCTTTCCAAAATCAAATATCTGTACTGTTGAAGACTTGTCCTATGTGTTGGATCATCAGGATTCCAATTTGGATTTTGTTCAGCAGCTGCTGCCATACACACTACAGTCTGATCTGTGTTTGGTAAATTTCTACGGAGAATTTTGTCTTTTGCCAGTTTCAATTTTTGCTTATCTTCCATATTAAGGAGCGTATTTATTATTTGCATATCACTCCATGTGGGATTATGTGTTTGGACTATGGTTCTAATTAGTTCAATCACCTCATTTGGCTTGGTACTAAAAGGTCCATAATGTTGTTTCCAATTTAACAGGTCTGTTGTGGTAAATGGTACATATTGGAAGATTGACTGATTTACTGGCTCATCATCTTCCCTCATATGGCTGGTTATCATCTACCTCAGTGGCGCCATTATCTCCTTTCTTTTTTTCATCGTTGGCATGACGTGTGCCATTGGGGTGTTCGGAGGTGGCTCCCTACCAGCTTCATTGTTATATGGTGAAGGTCTATTATACCTTTTAAATTTTATCTCTCCTCCCTCAATCACATCTTCCAAGATCTCAGTTACTTTTCTTAGTTTTTCTGTGGTTGGGGTAGTCTCACTTCTGTCTGGGGTCTGAAATCTTCCTGCAGAGTTACTGCTTCCTGCATTTGCTAATGCAAGGTCTGGATAAATATGTGGAACTTGGCCATCTTATGGCACTGATTTTGGCATGACATAAGGTGGAGGTCTTTGAAACAGAATTTCATCTTTTTTCATTTCTGCTTAAAATTTTCAATCTTCCTTCTGTCTGCCATTCTATTTCTGGGGTACTGGGCGTTTTGACCACTTTCCTTCCTAATTTAGATTTCTCATCTTTGGATTTCTTTTCCTCCATTAAATATGCTTTCACACATTCAGCCTGGCATTTCCGTAGCCAAGGGGGGTGGGGGTGGGGTGATGGCTTTCTGCATTACAGCTTGCCATGCTGATATGTAGGGATACTGATCCCATTGTTTATTCTGCGTTATCCTTTGAAACACTCTATTTATAAGACCCAAATCTAAGGAGCCTTCCAGAGGCCACCCTACTTGGAAACTGGGCCATTCATATTCACAAAACTTTCTTAACTCAAATTTTGTTAAAGGGGGTTCATGTGTCGCTGGTGTAAATATCTCAAAGTTCTGAAGGAAACACTGTAGTGGCGTTCTTGGAACGCTACTACCACCACCCATTCTAAACTAAACACTACCACCAGCCTGGGGCACCCGAAGAATCAAGGGCTACCATCAGGGAACGCAATGGTTTAACCACCCACACACTATATATATATACATATATATATAAAAAATCTCACACACAAAAATCAGGTTCGCCGCCCTGATTTTTCCAGGAACACTGGTTTACTGCCCGTGGTTCATTAAGGACTTAGGAATCGCCATACCGTCCCCTTGAAGGTGATCAGGCTCCACTTCCACTCCTCAAATGAGTGGGCACACATAAGTATACTTCTACAGTTTCATACAGTTTCATACAATTTTATACTTGCCTGCAGGTACAAACCTAGTAGCCTTAAAGCTTGGGGCTGACTAGGGATTCAAAATCTTGGGGTTAGCTATCAAGTGCTCAGCAGTGGCGACTCTTCCGGGACTGAATGAAATAAGTTATCAAAACATTCAAAAATAGTCACAAATAATTCAAAAAAGAAATAAGGTTTCACTCAAACAAAACAAAACATCTAAACACAGTATAGAAACATTGATTTTAAAAAAACCATATTCTTGCACATTTAAAAAATATATATCCAAAGTACAACTATTTAAAAAAATTCACATAGTAACACATTATTTGGTTAAATACAATAATTATAAAAAATTATATTATCCTTTCCTCTTTTTAAAAACCAAAAACCAAAAGCCAAAAATAAAACATCACAGTTTATAAAAGCCCATGCGTAAAAATAAAAATTTAAAAAACCACAATTAAAAACTAACCTCATTTGCATAAACATAAAACAAAAACCTTCCAAAACCATTTTAAAGAGCCCGGCACCACTGGACAAAATATGCTAGTATCTTAATAAAAGTTCTAGTCCCAGAATTTAATTTCCCTCTTTCTAATAATAAATATGGCTGCTGCTTGTGAGTCATCCAAGAGAAAACACTGAAACCACCATTCTTGCTACAGGGAAGTGGTAATATTGTGGCTTCCTGGAGATGTTCTTCTGAACAGCTGACAAAGTTTCTATGGAAAGATTCTGAGCATGTACTGCTCATATTATCACAACTGTATTTTTAAAAATCTCAACATAAAAAGGTTTTGGCATACATTTAATCCAGTGTTTTGCTTTTTAGCATGTTGACTCTCATCTACAGGAAGTAATAATAATAATAATAATAATAATAATAATAATAATAATAATAATAATAATAATAATAATAATAATAATAATAATAATAATAATAATAATAATAATAATAAGTTTTATTTCTACCCCGCTTTCCTAGCACAAGTGCCACTCAAAGCGGCTTACAACATATATAAATACAGTAACACAAATATAATTACACCAATAATCAACAATAATACAGTATAAGATTAAAAAACAAAAAACATAGTATCAGTATATCAAATAATACATAATTACATAGCATCAGATATATATATATATTCAATATTAACAAAATCCCCAGGTGATGGAGCACAACTCACATCCCCGTTGGCGCCCCTGCCCAATGTCTTCAGCTGCAATAACATCAGCCTGTCTCCATGTCCATCTGACTCTCTCTCTCCCCACCCCTGCTCTCACCACGGGCGGGGAAGTGACAAATCCATCAGCTCCATCAGCGGCATGATAGTAAAGCCACAATGGTCGCCCCACAACTGGGGGCCAGTCTTTCACCATTCTCTCTCTCCACCCATGCTCTCACCAAGGGTGGGGGTCCGAGAACGTAGCAAGAGCGGCAGAGTCTTAAAGCCATAGAGCAGCTGCCAGAGTCCAGGCACCGTCGGCGTTGCTCCAGCATGGCCGCCTGTTATACCCCCACCGAGGAGAGGGGCGGAGGGAGGCGGGGCTGTCCGGGACGCTGGTGTTGGGGCTCTCCTGCCAGCTGCCAGAGTCCAGGGCGCCGTCGGTGTTGCTCCAGCGTGGCCACCTCTTATACCCCTGCCGAGGAGAGGGGCAGAGGGAGGCGGGGCTGTCCGGGATGCCAGTGTTGGGGCTCTCCCGCCAGCTGTCAGAGTCCAGGGCGCCGTCGGCATTGCTCCAGCATGGCCGCCTCTTATACCCCCGCCGAGGAGAGGGGTGGAGGGAGGCGGGGCTGTCTGGGACGCCGGTGTTGGGGCTCTCCCATCAACTGCCAGAGTCCAGGGTGCCGTAGATTTCTCATTGCAATTTGTGCAAGTCTACCTTGTAATGACGAGGGACTGTGTTGGCGTAGTGGTTAAGATGCTGAACTTGATGACTCGAAGGTCAGCAGGTCAGCAGTTTGAGACCTGAGTTTCCATCTCTGTCCCAGCTCCTTGCAACCAAGCAGTTTGAAAGCAAGCAATTGCAAGTAGATAAATAGGTACCACTTTGGTGTGAAGGTAAAAATATTATGTGCACTCCATTGTCTGGTCATGCCCACCACATGACCACAGAAACGTTTGCAGATGCATACAGTGCTGGCTCTTTGGCTGTAAACAGAGACAAGCACTGAACCCTAGAGTCAGATACAACTGGCCTTGGTGGTAGAACAACCTTTACCTTTACCGTGTAATGACATAATGCCCCTATTTGATATTCACTTCTTTTCCAATGAAGACTATTTCAGTAACAATGGTTGATGGGTGCAGGAACCTCAGGCTATAGATATCAATAGAGACACAAATTGTGCAAAGTCTCTGTGGCAATTCCAACCTAGTGACATTTCAAGATACTAGTCTGATATCCAGTTCTTTTCCAATGAAGCTTTTTTTTAGTTGGAAACTTGATCTGAAAAAATGGGTGTGGTTAGTTGGGAAGAAACCTGGGTTGTGAAAAAACCCTCCTGAGCTAACAGCCCGCCCCACCAACCCACTCCGTGATGACAATGTTATATATGTGAGTGTGACATTGTTGCCCCTCCTGAAAACCCCCCATCTAGAATCCTGGCTATGTCCCTGTCTCAGGGGACACACGAATAAGCCTCCTTTCACACCCCCAAGATCCATCATGCAGCAATCAGGTATCGAACCCGACTTTCCAGTCTCCAAGCTCAATGTCTTAATCACTAAGCCACTAGATGGTATAAGTTATACACCCTGAATTCTTTTTTATCAGCACCAGCGCAAGAGTTGCTTGGAGAAACAAGGAAGAATGTCAATGTCTCTTTGAAGCACATAAAAACAAAAACAAAATCCCAGATATAATTATTGACAGGCAGGACATTCACAACATAGAGGAATCAACTCCAAGGATATACAGTTTCTAAAGCCCTATAATAAAAATGCAAAGCTCATGATGTGGATTCACCCTTCCAGTGCCCCTTCTGCACAAACATATTCAACTGTTACTACTTAAACTGCTTAAGGCAGAACAGCAAATGGCACCCATCTTGTTAAGGTGAGGTACACAGCTCTCAACATCAGTCCAATTAATTTAGCATTAAAGAGAGAACATTTCACATGCTCTCTTCCCCAGTCCTGGTAGTAAAAATACCATAATAACAAAATAAATAGGTATGAATTTGAGCCTCTTTCATGTTATAAGCAACCTAGAATGACTGCCTTGTTATGGAATTCTGAACTAGACAAATTCGCATTCCACACGCTAAGACAGATTTAGGAGTTTTATTTGTCAATATTTGGCCAAACAGATTCAGGAAACGCTTTACCAAGCAAATTATTCCCTGAATGAATATACATTTTCAGAGCCATCTTTTGTATAGCATAAAAATGTGGAAATTTCTACACATTACATCACTATGGGATAAGCCAAAATTATTAATTAACCTTCTGACATTTCATTAAGTTCAGGTTAGAACATTCAGTGTTTGTTGTTTAGAACATGTCATATAAGGAACATGTCTCATGTCACATCATGTCATGTCACACAAATATTATTTATGTTTCTCTGTCAGCTGTACAAACTGTGCTGAGCTTGTACTTTAGCCTCGTCATCAGATCTACGTGACAGGTCAATCTGATCTGTTTCAACTCTACAGAGTACTGAGAAAATAATTTTTACTTTTAAAACAGAATTAATATTATCTTAATATCTTTCACACCTATTTCAGCCTCACTGTGCCTAACAACAGGGCCAGCTTTAGCTGGAGCTGTGGCAATAAAGTTGGTACAAGACACACCTGCATTTCCGAGTGTAGCAGCCCATGCCTAGTTCACATTATACTGTTATCTTTGGGAACATGTATGCATTATCAACATGTATCTTATTTCATATTCTGACTTTCCTTTTGGTTATTGGAAATGTTAATAAAGATAAAAGCAAAACTCTGGCTGGCAACTACAAAGCCTGATGCCAAAAGGGATTAATGACTGGCAAATGTGTCCATGCCAAGAAAATAGGTATTTACAGAGTCTTTTGCAAAAATATCTTATTTATGTTGCAGTTATTTCTCCTGGCATCCAGCAGGTCACCTGCCAGATTCCGATTGCAGACCAAAATTTTTTTTTCCCAGTTAACATTAGTATCGTTCCAGGCTTGTTTTTTTCCCTTTTGATTCTTTTTTAAAGTATGAACTCTAATGCAGTATTTCCCATATTGATCCTGGATGGTCTTTGAGCAGTGAACTTGGTATGGCTGCCCCCAAAAGGTACGGTGGGCTTTGACTGGAGGTTGAGGACTGTCTTAGTCACCTTATCACAACCCATGGTGCTATCCTGTTATGGAATTCTGAACTAGACAAATTCACATTCCACATGCTAAGACTGATTTAGGAGTTTTATTTGTCAATATTTGTCAATATTTGGCCAAACAGATACAGGAAATGCTTTACCAAGCAAATTATTCCCTGAATGAATATACATTTTCAGAGCCATCTTTTTATAGCATAAGAATTTGGAAATTTCTACACATTACATCACTATGGGATAAGCCAAAATTATTAATTAACCTTCTGACATTTCATTAAGTTCAGGTTAGAACATTCAGTGTTTGTTGTTTAGAACATGTCATATAAGGAACATGTCTCATGTCACATCATGTCATGTCACACAAATATTATTTACGTTTCCCTGTCAGCTGTACAAACTGTGCTGAGCTTGTACTTTAGCCTCGTCATCAGATCTACGTGACAGGTCAATCTGATCTGTTTCAACTCTACAGAGTACTGAGAAAATAATTTTTACTTTTAAAACAGAATTAATATTATCTTAATATCTTTCACCCCTATTTTATTCCCTCCTGATTTCTTGAAAATTATTAAAGTTTAATAACTTTTCACATAAACATTTCTATCATGTTGATTGCCGATTCCTCAAGCTTCGGCTGGGCATTTTGACAGCTTCCGGTCTGTGCCTAAAATGCCAAGCTTCCGTCTTCTCTCTTGCGTTGATTATTTAAGAAAAATCTATGCATTCCAATCTTTCCAGGGTCTTAATCTGCAAGAGAAACTATACTTTCGACAGAATATAGTTCTTTTCAGTTTTGCAATAATCCATCTTATCAATGTTTAACTATCGATCTCCTGGCTAAGAGCCATGTGTTGCCGTGGAGATGGGGAGGGCAAGCCTCCTGCACTGATTCACATTATTGATTTCTACTGCAGTGACTAAGTTAATAATTTCCTTCTAGCAGGCCAGATCTGGCCATCTGAATATGTTTAGGACAGAAATTCAAATGGGGAAATGGAATACTTTGTACAGAGGGGAGTTCTCATATCATACATTGCCATTGGCTAAAAAAAAACCTGGATGTATTGATTTACTTTTTCTGCAATGCTTTCAACAATCCCACTTGCTTTCTCAACCTCTTCCTAACTGTGGATTAAATGAACGAGGATGTTTCCCCTAACCCTCCCTGCTTTTGTAAGTCTTCTTACTGGCTTTTCATTTTATTTTTGTGTACTTCAGATTTTTTGTATTTTCAAGTCCTCAAATTCTTTAATCAAATGCAACTCCTGTGTTTGTTTGGCTGTCTAAACATAGCTGTTTTTCGCTTTGCTTCTTCTGCTCCCTTTTGCCAACTGAGAGTCTTTTGTTTTCTGCTTAATTGCAAGGGGTCTAGGCATCCTGGGCAGCTTTTGATATTACTAACCCATAAATGTCCTTTGTTTTCCAAATGATCTGAAGGGCATAGCCAGTATGTACCTGTACGTCTGCAGAAAAAAATAAACTTCTTGCGCAGGCCTTCAAGTTCCTCTAGAGTTAGGCAACTGGCATGTGACATTTACACTTTTATTTCTGCGTACTTTCACATACTGCCTGAAAAAGTTGAGACAAACCTAGTAGCCTTGAAGCTTGGGGCCGACTAGGGATTCAAAATATTGGGGTTAGCTATCAAGTGCTCAGCTGTTTGTTTGTTTGTTTTCTGGGATTTTCCAAATTCCTCTGGTTTCTTCAATCATCTCATTCCTCTTGCTTGCAGTAAGCACACTGATTATTGCCTCTTCTCAAACCAAGGGCGATCATCTCAGCTCTTTTATATTCTCTCATATTCTCCTTCTTCTCTTCCTCCTGCTCCCTATTAAAGTAGACCTTCCTCGCAATTTGCAGCAGTTCACTTGTGTTCTTTCCCAATGCTCCTTCCAGCTTTTGTAACTTTTTCTTTATATCCGGTGCACTCTGTGTAATGAATCTTTCATTTAACATCTGGCGGTTTTCAAGATCTTCCATATTAATCCCTGTGTTCACTTTATAAGCCTCAATTAACCTGGCTAAGAAACTTTCAGGGGATTCTTCTTTCTCTTGAATTATATTAGCAGGTTTGCTAAAATTGACAGGACCTTTTGCTGCTTCCTTTAAGCTTTCCAAAATCAAATATCTGTACTGTTGAAGACTTGTCCTGTGTGTTGAATCATTAGGATCCCAATTTGGGTTTTGTTCAGCAGCTGCCGCCATGCGCACTACAGTCTGATTTGCGTCTGGGAAATTTCTATGAAGGATCCTGTCTTTTGCCAATTTCAATTTTTGCTTATCTTCCATATTAAGGAGCGTATTTATTATTTGCTGCATATCACGCCATGTGGGGTTATGTGTTTGGATTATGGTCCCAATTAGTTCAATCACCTCATTTGGCTTGGTACTAAAAGGTCCATAATGCTGTTTCCAATTTAACAGGTCTGTTGTGGTAAATGGTACATATTGGAAAATTGACTGATTTACTTGTTCATCATCTTCCCTCATATGGCTGGTTATCATTTCCCTCAGCGGGGCCACTATCTCTTTTCTTTTTTCATCGTTGGCATGACGTGTGCCATTTGGGTGTTCGAAGGTGGCTCCCTTCCAGCTTCATTGTTATAGGGAGAAGATTGGCTGTACCTTTGGAATTTTCCTTCTCCCTGTTCAATTACATCTTTCAAGATCTCAGATACTTTTCTTAGTTTCTCTATGGTTGGGGAAGCCTCACTTCTGTCTGGGGTATGAAATCTTCCTGCAGAGTGACTGCTTCCTGCAAGATCTGGATAAATATGTGGAACTTGGCCATCCTGTTGTGCTGATTTTGGCATGACATAAAGTGGAGGTCTTTGAAACAGAATTTCATCTTTTTCATTTCTGTTTAAAATTTTCAATCTTTCTTCTGTCTGCCATTCTATTTCTGGGGTATTGGGTGTTCTGACCACTTTCCTACCTAATTTAGATTTCTTATCTTTGGATTTCTTTTCTTTTATTAAATATGCCTTTACGCATTCACCCTGGCATTCCTTTAGCCAAGATGGCCATGGTTTCTCTGCAACTGTTGCCTGCCATACAGACATATAGGAATACTGATCCCATTGTTTATTCTGCATTATTCTTCGAAACACTCTTTTTATAAGACCCAAATCTAAGGAGCCTTCCGGAGGCCACCCTACTTGGAAACTGGGCCATTCATATTCACAAAACTTTCTTAACTCAAATTTTGTTAAAGGGGATTCATGTGTTTCTGGTGTAAATATCTCAAAGTTCTCAAGGAAACACAGTAGTGGCATTCTTGGAACGCTACTACCACCACCCATTCTAAGCTAAGCACTACAACTGGCCTGGGGTGCCCGAAAATCAAAGGTCACTGTCAGGAACCGCAATGGTTTAACCACCCACACAATATAAATTTTACACACACAAAAATCAGGTTCGCCGCCCTAATTTTTCTAGGAACACTGGGTTACCGCCCGTGGTTCATTAAGGACTTAGGAATCGCCGTCCCGTCCCCTTGAAGGTGATCAGGCTCCACTTCCACTCCTCAAATGAGTGGGCACACATAAGTATACTTCTACAGTTTCATACAGTTTCATACAATTTTATACTTGCCTGCAGGCTTTTGAAAATCCACCTTCTAGAGTTCTCCGTCTGTCTTAGCCTTCCGGATCCGGAACAGACTGGTCTGTTTCTTCTGAAGTTACTCGACACCTCTTCACTGATTTCCTAGAGTAGATCAAAGGTCTATTATGCGGCATTTTAGGTTATCCCTGGAGAGGCGTCGTTTTATTCCATCAGGAACAGCCGTCTAGAGTGACAGTGGCACTTGCTATTTGTCAAGTCAGTCCCTGGCGGAGTTCGCCAAAAATGTTATGGAATTCTGAACTAGACAAATTCGCATTCCACCCGCTAAGACAGATTTAGGAGTTTTATTTGTCAATATTTGGCCAAACAGATTCAGGAAATGCTTTACCAAGCAAATTATTCCCTGAATGAATATACATTTTCAGAGCCATCTTTTTATAGCATAAAAATGTGGAAATTTTTACACATTACATCACTATGGGATAAGCCAAAATTATTAATTAACCTTCTGACATTTCATTAAGTTCAGGTTAGAACATTCAGTGTTTGTTGTTTAGAACATGTCATATAAGGAACATGTCTCATGTCACATCATGTCATGTCACACAAATATTATTTACGTTTCCCTGTCAGCTGTACAAACTGTGCTGAGCTTGTACTTTAGCCTCATCATCAGATCTACGTGACAGGTCAATCTGATCTGTTTCAACTCTACAGAGTACTGAGAAAATAATTTTTACTTTTAAAACAGAATTAATATTATCTTAATATCTTTCACCCCTATTTCAATCCCAAAACATTTCTGCCTGAGACAAAGGATAAGATGTAGCTCTCATCCTACATACAGAAGTAAAGAGAACAGAGAATTGAATATTACTTCAACATTAGAAATAGGGAAATGCTCCCATCTCTCCCGAGGACACTAGATTAGTTCAGGGCAGCAAGACAGGATCGTGTGTACACATACCTCTGACTTCCAATAATAAGAGCTTGGCAGCTGCCATTCATACCCTCCCCTCCTACAATTATTGTGATGGGCTGGCAGTAAGAACAAAGCTTTCCCAACACGTAGTAGCCATTGGATAATAACATTTGGAAAAGCATTTCTTTAAATTGTTAGCAAATATATTATGTGCACACTTTAACATTTTCCTCCTAGAAAAATTATGAACCCTCACTGATCTAGCCTGTTAAGAACTATTGTATATATGTTAATTCATCCTCCATCCTAGCAAAGTGCAGCACAGTAGGGGATGTCTTCTCAGAAGTAATTCTCCTAAAGTTAAATGAGTTTTGCACCTTGGTACTGTAAATGCATCCAGGATTGTTGCATTAATGTTCAGGTCTACAACCCTATTAAAGCAATCCAGACTGATCTTAAAAGTTCAAAGGTGGGTTGTACAGACATCTGCCTATTCTCAGAGGGAGGTGTTGCTACTTTTTAAACTTACAAAGACCCCCTCACCATCTAATTCAGTGTAATGTGTGTGGTCGCATGTTTCATGCCAGGATTGGCTTATTGAGTCACCAGAGACACATCATGGAGAAAATAATGACTTTCAGGAAAGAAATTTATGCTCTTACACAAGTAGCTGCCGATGAAACTTATAAGTAATTAATATGAAAGGAAATTTTGTGTTCAATTAAGGTACTTCCCAGGTTCCTCCTGGTGTTCTGTCAGAATCACACCTCATATATAGATATGGGAGCCTCCTACCAAACAGTAGATTCCTAATTTAAGTGAAATGATGTGTTTGCATCAGTGGATAACATAACACATAAAGAGAGGAGCAAATGTAAAGTGGTTTTCAGTTGGAACCGCCTCCCCTCACTTGAAGGTTTAGAATCATTACCATCATTCTTTGATAAAATGCACAGCTATAGACTGTCTGCAATTTCTATGTTTGTGTGTCATGCTCTCAAAATCATTTTAAAGATTCAGTGTCAGCTGCCTGTAAGAAAGAAAAGGAAAATAATAAGGGGTTTTTATAATCTACCAAGGTGTATCTGTGTTGATACAAAAGGGTGAATCATGCTGAGGAGATATGTGAAGAAAAAAGAGCCCTGAAATACGTAGAGTTGCCTTGCTTGTACATTAAATTTGTGGTTTGAATGAAAAGATTTCTTAGTATTTCTTTGCAAAGACTGAAGCCCTTGGGGAGGACTTGGGACTCTCTATCGGAAAACCATCTCTGGAGTCTGCAAGAAGATATTTCTTTCCCTGTCCCCCCCAAACAGAAGGTGTTATGGAAGAGTGGTAAGTGAAACATGAAAATAGGAACCACATTTTAAATCCTCCTCTTCCTCTTCCTCTTCATGCATCCAGTATTAGAACTTTGACCATCTCCTGAGTTCTGAGGTAATTGATTCTATTGTCATACTGCTCTAACAGGAGGGTTTTCCTGATATTCCACCAAAATCCAGCATTTTGTAACATGAACCCATTATTTCTTGTTACCTATCTTTGCCCAAGCAAAAATCCTACTATTATAGTTACACAGGATTGTGATGCTGTAGGAGTGCTCAACTACAAAAGTTGAGAACCCCATTGTGCAGTGAAATAGTGGATATTTCTTTCTATGAGTTCAGGAATGTGCAACTACTTGCACAAGTATGATACAACAGTTGTAAACAAGCCAATATTTTCAGAACATTAAGAAACAACCATAGATAGCTATAGTGAATTTGAGAAGGTATAATTCTAAAAATAATCTGGTTGCCTTTGTAGAGCCCCAGGTGATTTAGAAGGGTGAACTGGGTCTGCAAATATTGATGCCCCTTTTAACTGCCCACTCCCTACTGCTAGTCCTTCTATAAGAGGGGAGTCACATTGCATAAAGGGGCATCCTGTTGGGATCTGATTTGCCATTGTGTGAACAGAATGCTGGGCTTGATAGGCCTTTTGTCTGGTCCAGAGCAGCTCTTCTTAGGAAAGTGGGGCAAATCTTATCCAAATACCTTCTGCTCCGCCCCCTGCCCCCCCCGCCGGGCTGGGCAATTCCTGTCAAGCCATCTAGTATCTAAGGCTTTGGAAGACTTCCTAAGATTGAACATGGATTTCATGTTCTATGCTAGTGGAGGCGAACCTATGCCACGTGTGCCAGACGAGGGACTCAGAGCCCTCTCTGTCAGCATGTGCGCTGTCACCTCAGTACAGAGTTCAACCTGCCCCTCTGCCCCAACCCAATGGGAGCACTTCCTCCCTTCCCCCAGCAAAGAGTTTGCTCCACCCCTCTGCCCAGCAGCCCAATGGGAGCCCTCCCCCCAGCACAGAGTTCACCCCACCCCCTGTGGTGCAGACAGCAGCCTGTTGAGCTTGGGCACTCGGTCTCTGAAAGGTTTGCCATCACTGTTCTATACTTTGCAAGGCACCGTCAGTTCAATCCGCAGAGGAGGTTTAGTTCATTTCTTTTACCTAAGAATTCAGAGTGCAATTCAGCCAAAACACTGGTTGAAGAGTCTTTCTTGGTTTCACGCTGGGCAATGTACATTCAGCCAAAGAAAAAGCACTGCTGCTACTGGGAAAGCAGAAAAGAGAAAAGGATATTTTTTCTTTAAAAATAAAAAAAATCTTTAAAGTAAGTGTCTGACTGGAATGATGAGAGTTAACAATCTTTTGTATCCCTGCATAATGCCATCTAAGTGATGCTGGGGGAAACAATTTTCTAGTGCTATTTTCTAATGCTTTCTCCAGCAGCTTTAGCTCTGTTCAAGGCAGCAGGGCAGAGATTTCAAAGTCAGATGGCATCAAAGGCAAGTAGTATTTTTAAAGTATCTGTAAAGCTTTAGGACATCTGAAAGAAAGAAAGAAAAAGAAAGAAATACAAAAGGGTAAGGTGCTTGTATTAAAGCTGCCTCAGGGCACCAGCAAGTTCTAGGTTGGTAGGTTTTACAAGTCTCCGTACTATGCTATTCAATTAAAAAAGGAGCAGTTACCATAGCAACACACACATCTAATGGCTCCTAAGCTACCTCTGAGATACAAAGCACCTTCTTACAAGGATGCATTGACCAATACAGCATGTGGCAGAAAGTTTTAGGCTCCTAGCAATGTTTTAAAGTAGGAAGATGCATGTTCCAATAACCAGGAATATTTATGCTCCCAGGTTGTAATATACGTTTATAACAAACTCTTCCTCAGTTTTTCTGTTTATCTATTTTCTATTTTCTTTCAGGCAGTCTGAAAAAGAGTGAATATTGCTACAGTATTTCTGCAAAATAAGAGGAAGTTAATACACTATTGGGAAGATTTTCAGTACAATCCTATCTGTCTTCTCAGAAGTATGTGATCCTATTGGGCTGCTGGGCAGAGGGGCGGGGTGATTTCTGTGCTGTGGAGAGAAGAGGAAGCTCTCTCATTGGACTGCTGGGCAGAGACGTAGGGTGAACTCTGTGCTGGGGGAAGGAGGAGGCGCTCCCATTGGGCTGCTGGGCAGAGGGGCAGGGCAAACTCTATGCTGGAGTGCCAACAGAGAGGCCTGGGAGTGCCACATCTGGCACGTGTGCTATAGGTTCACCACCACTGTAGTAGAGCATTAGAATGGAGTAATGTGGGTGTTTGCAGTGGTATGAACCTGTTACCAGAAAAATGGCTACTGGCTACAGTTGCAACTTCGGTTCGAGTCACTGGTGGAGCCCTTCTCCCAAGAACGAGGAAGCGTTTAATTTAGGCAAAAATTAAAATTGGTTTATTGAAAAGGGGTTTAAGCGTCACTGGCCGGGTGCTAGGAAAAGCCCTATTCTCAACCTTTTTGCCTATTAAAGTCCCTTAAGTGAGCAGCTCTTTTTGGTTACGATGTCTTGCGTGCAAATGTGCAGAGAGCGCTCCTGACATTTTCTATCAGGAGATTTATATACCCTCCACCCAAGGGAGCTCAACTAGTTCTACTGCTAGCTAACAAGTTTACAAAATAAGAGATTTACAAAGGTGAACAAAAACCCGGCACCAGACTCTTTTGTTACATTAAAAGGTCAATCATATAGAGACAGAACAGGTCAATTACATAGAACAAAAGGTGTTGGGTAGAGCAATTGCCCTGGGAATGACAGAGTTCATAGTTCAGCAAATGCAGGTTGTGACATCATTCAGGTGACACCCAATGGGCACCAGGATTGTAATTTGGCACAAATCAAAAAGTCCAGATTTGAATCCAGGATGCAAAGGGACCAATGACGAAGATGGGCATCCTTCAGACTTCCCTGAGGAGGAGCATTGCTTGAGCCTCTTGGCAAAATTCCATTCCCACCCAGCAATTAATCTATCCTGAGTCAGCCCAAGCACTATCTACAATTGAATACAGGAGGGGTCCCAAAAACAATGAGCATGCCAGGTGCAAGAGTAAACAAAACAATACAACAAGTAAACAGAGGAATCAAGGTGGCTTGGGGCAAAATGTGAAGTGATGGCTTCCTGTGGCATTGAGCCTTCCTGGATGCTTGCAGGAGGTAGGCTGAGGTGCAAGAAAAGATCCTGATTTGAGATACAAACAGAGCATGTTAAAATCAAATCTAAAATATTTTAGAGTCTTTTTTGGGGGACATTAATCTATACAGAGCAAAGGAAATATGCTAGCTTGAATAGAACAGTTTCCATTTGAAAACATTTTTATTAAGTTATCTAACATCCCAGGTATAACTGCCAATGAAATAATATTTATTAGGAGTGAAAGGGGCCAAGTCTGTTGTGTCAACCCTTGCAGTATATACCTTCAAGCGTGTGTGAATGGGTGCATGGTCAGAGTGGTGCTTGTGTACACATAAGCCTAATCAATCCTAAACGTAGGTGGCAGAATAAAGTGAGTGAAATAAGTTTATTTGAGAGGAATAAAACGGAATAACTTTAATAAAAGGGGATAGAAAGATAGAAATAAAAGACTGAGGGGTGCATTTTCTGAAAATGGGGTTACAAACCCCACAAGAAAAAAGTGGGACTTTTCTAGTCAACAGACATAGACAGCCCTTTGGGACCTGAGCAGTACAATCTGTTTCAAACATTTACAGAGCCCATTATTTTTGCAAGTTAGGTAAATGTGAGTAAAATAGAAGACAGTGCCAGAAGACTAGTAATGACAGTGTGAAGTGGATCAGTAAAGTACACAAATTTATTTATTTTGAAAGTAAATATATACAACATTTACAGGGATAATGTAAATTTATGTGAAGCAAGCTAATACTGTATTGTGTAATACATTTATCACATATCAAACAAGAAAACTAAGGCATTTTTTCTCCTTCCTGTCAGCCAAGGAGGGTTTCCCCCACAAATCCGAGATATTTTATGCATTTACAAGTCAGATATTTGCACATTTCTGAATAATGCATATCATTGGAAAACAGAAGAATTTTGCAGTATTGCCTGTTTTTGTTCAAATATGTCAATGACCTGCTGGGCTGGCATCCTCTCATAAAGTACAGAGGGAAAGTGGCTTTAAATCCTATAAATGTGTGTGACATTAAAATACTTGGGTATGAGAAATAGTAGTGCTGTGACAATAATAATTTCATGTCAGAGATTACTCTGGGTTGAAAGGATTTTTGATGGAGAAACTAGACTCAGGGGATGCCTGAATGAGGCTCTTTTCACGTCCCCAAGTGCAGCTCTCGGGTATCGAAACCCGACCTTCCAGTCTCCAGCACAGTGTCTTAACCACTAAGCCACCGGGGGAGCTGTGATGAGAATAGTAGAGGGGAAGTTGGGGGAAGGGTGGGCCATGCCATTAGACAAGTTGAGTAGAGGAACTGGTTAGACCTAAATGTGTGCATGTTTGCATTCATGTGCTTCATCTGCTGCAATCTTAAATTTCATTATTCTAATGTATGTAGACAGATGCAATATGTGATGATGACAGACAGTATGCACAATATATGTTTCATTTTGAGAGCCAGTTTCAATTATGTTTGCTGTATATTTCCTTTTAAATGTGACTGTGCAATTTCCTTTAACTATCACTTAACTATTGTTGCTGTCACTAGTTTAGGTCATCCAGATGAACAGTAAGTGCACTTTCTGAGGTGATTTTGGGGTGGGCTGGTTTGCTTTCATTTATTGCATTCATACATGTTAGATGCAGGAGTAGTTCCAGTCCCCTATCCCTTCATGATGTATGGGGTTATACTGGAAACAGAATATATGGGAGTCTTACAGCTGTCAAAGTTGCTTCTGGTAGAGCTGTTCAGGAAAATTACTCTTACCTAACCGATGCAGTACAGCAGAATCAAACAGCTTTCAGTGTTGTGAAGTGGTTCATCAGCCACTTCGTGATATGGGTAATTCGACTGCTTGTGCTGTTTGGACAGGAAGAGTGGGCTAAAAATAATTTAGCACAGGAGTTCTCAACCTTTTCAAGTCAGGGGTTGGGTCATGCTCCCTCAAACAGTTTATGGCTGCCATAAATGAGTCTGTGGCTGATGTAAACTTATTTACGATGGCTGTGGACTCATTTAAGGCTGACGTAAACTTGTTTATGATAGCCGTGGACTCATTTACGGCTGTCGAAAATGCATTTACAAAGGCCACAGACTCATTTACGGTTGTCGTAAACGCATTTACAAAGGCCGTAAATGAGTCTGTGGCTGATTCCAGCGGCTGGATAATTTGGTGCCGTGGGATGGATCTGGCCTATGGGTAGTAGGTTGAGACCCTTTGATTTAGCTCCTCCCTTGTTGAGTCCGAGTATTAATTGCAATGCGACAGCAGATCGGGGGTTAACCAACAAGTCATTTATTACATCTTAGTTCGGACCGGGGAAAACAGGGACAAAGCAGCAACTTATATACAGACAGAATGGCGGTTACAGTGATACATTTGCCCGGGCTTTAGTTTACGCGGGAAACCTTGCAGAACCAATCAAGACACATGGAAAGCATATGAATAAGGCGCCTTACAGAAAGTGGCATGCAATACAGCAAAGACTTAATTGCGAATGCAACTTAAGCAATATACACTGTTTAACATTAGAACACAACATCCCTTTATCCTCAAGCAAACCTAGAACGCAGCCTGGCCCACAAGGGACCAGTATGGACAAGCTCTTAGTCTCAGACTACAAACTTGTCATGCCTTTTTAGAAGTGACGAAGGAAGGAAGGAAGGTGATGCATAAATCTTTTGGCTACAACTTCTACCCTTTCCCCCAAAATTAACATATTTCTTAATATTTAGTTACTGTTTACTCCTTCATGCACCTAAGTGCCCAATATGTATAAACATGCATACACACAGAGAGATACAGGATTTTAATGAATGATTAACACTTCTTTTATGTAACGACACACACAGCCAGTGGCCATTTGGAAACAGGTTCGGTTCTGCACTAAGGGAGTTGAATAATAGTACTGTATTCTGTCATCTTTCTGCCTGAGACTTTTTGAGTTCTGTCGTTTGCTTCTGTTGGCAAGTATAGAAGTGTGCATGTTTTTATAAGGTCTGTGTATCATTCACATAAGCAATTGAGGTGCCTTACATCCCACCAAGGTATTTGGCTGTTGCTTCTCCACAATACTATTCTATCTGAAAGTATTGTATATGAGGGTGGGGAATGTCCAGCCCTTCAGATGTTGTTCAGTTGTAGCACCAGTAGCACAAGCCAGTGTAGTTAATGACATTGAACACAAGGCATTCCATTTCAACAACTTCTGGAGGCCTCTACTTTGCCCATATCTTATTTTTATGAACTGCAGTATTGTTGAATCCGACTATTAAATCAGCAACGCCACAGCAGATCGGGGGTTAACCAACAAGATCTTTATTATAGCACTGTTTGGAGTGTTATCAGCCTTAGTCAAAACTAGATCGGACGTGATCTCGGACTAAATCAGACTGGGGAAAACAGGGACAAGGTAGCAACTTATATAGAGACAGGAAGGCAGTAACAGTGATACATTTGCCCGTACATCTATTTAGCACGGGACCTAATGTACCTAATGTACCTAATCGAGTACATTGCAAACATAGAATTGATGGCTTGCAGAAAAGGGCACAAATACAGCGAAGACTTAATAGTGAACGTAACTTAAGTAATACACGTTAGAAAATGTTTGGACACAACAAGTATGTAGGTAAAACTGATGCTACAGTGACAAAAGAGGACCACATTTTTACACTGGCCTTTTGTTTTACTCTCTGCATTATGAACAAATAAACATTTGAACTGGAGAAAGTGAACAGAAAAATAAAGTCCAGGGCTGCGTATTTAAAATGCAAGAGCTAGCTAAAATTATCATTTGCATTAATGTATTCTGAAATATGAATTATTAAATGATATGCATTGGCACAACAAAAGCCAATTTAGAGAATCAAGTTTACCCTGAAGCATTTGCCATCCTTTCTTCCCAGTCTATTGTAAACACTGCTAAATATATAAAAAGAATTTTTAATTGGAAAAATCTATACACCGTACCTGCACAGAGAATGCTTCCTTAAAATTACTTTTCAAATGATCATATTCAAGGATTGAATTCTCTCCAAAAAAAATTATGGTTTATAATATTTTCACCACATGTATACTTAGTATTCTTTCAATCTCACCCAGCCCCCACTTTACTTTTTGTCACAGCACTTGGTTTTTATCAGCCAATTTTTGAAATATGCATTTATTGTTTAGACGTCAAGGAAAAGCCTGTCAACAGGAAAGAAAAAAGATTACTCTCTTGTTTTTATTGTTTTGACTGTGTAGAGAGCAACAGAAAGGGAGATGATGCTACTCTGCTGTTCGAAATTTTGTCCTCCCTTGTGTGTTACTGGCAGGTGACTCAGTAGCAGAAAAGTGACGGAATATAGAAAATCTTTTTAGCAGCCATACAAAAAGCTTTAGCCTTATCAATATCAGTAGAGTCTTCTTCTACCACATCTGAATCTAAATATTGGTGATCCTCATGGTGATCGGCCATGAAGACTGTCCTGTGAATATAATGTTATAGCCATTCATCTGCCTTCTGCAGCGCAGCATGCCACCCATACCACTGATCTAGCTCCGTGAGTCACTTTCTGGTCCTGAGCCCTTTTGGCACACAAAATCCTCATTGGCCCTAGGCCATTACAGTATCTGTATATCTAGTGATTTGAAATCACAGTCTCTCCCTCTTGGAAATAAATTGGGTGCAGGGAACCTCTCTTCTCCTCACAGCAAGTGTTCTATGACTGAGATCCCACCCCCACCCCTGAGAAATCTTGAGGAACTTTGGAAGGGTTTATTAGGTGACTTGTGATCTTTTTTCCCTGAAAGGAATGCCAAGTTGCATATAATTATTATAATTCTTGTGCAGAATTCCATCTTTCCTGTACAGAATTTACTAAAAGGAGTGTCATGCTAAACATGGTTTGGCAGTTTCCTGTTAAGAAGAAGAAGAAGGAAGCAGAGAGAAATGAGACTAGCATCTCATTTTTGTAGGACACCAGGAAATTTCACTGGTAGGAGGGGAAGTTTTATCAGGGAATTTTGGCATGGTAATACTTGAGAACTTACCACATCTCTGCCAGGGTCTAGTCCAGGTGCTTTCTACTCTTTGTGCCCTGTGACCTGTGACAAGACTTAAATTCTTCCTGTCCTCCTGAGTCATAGATCAGTGATGGCCAACCTTGGCGCGCCAGGTTTTCTTGGACTTCAATTACCAGAAGCCCAAGTCAGGACTCCTGCTGATCAGGGCTTCTGGGAATTGAAGTTCAAGAACACCTGGAGTGCCAATGTTCACCACCACTGCCATAGACCATCAACAATTTTGAAGCCAACCATTTATCTTCATTTTCTCATTGGGCACAATAAGAAAATGCATCATACAGTATATGGCTTTTTAGAATCCTTCCATTTGCAACCATCTAAGCCCCCTTAAAGACCATTCTGGGGAGCTGGGCCACTTCCAAAATAGCTGAAGAGGGGCATGCCAGGAGAAAGGGGAACTGGTTAAAATTTCAGCCCTGCTTTCTTCCTCTAGCTGAGTGCTTTTGCCAGACCTTGGGGCCTTCTGTGAATGAAAAGAACCTTTTCATTCACAGAATAATCAATTTGGATCTGATTCATTTGTAAATGGCTATAGAAGCTTTCAAGCTGTTCATATATTAAAGAAAGAAAAGAAAAAGAGGAAAAAATCAAGAGAAGCAGATGACTAGATCTGTCCTGAACGATTTAATGTAGCATCTCATTATTAGTGCATCAGTATAAAGCAACGGTGGTGATAAAAGACAAGCATTCTTGCTTCAAGGTCTGTGTAACCCACATGTCTTTGAGGTGAAATCTCTCTCTATGAGTAACAGGTATTAAACAAAACATTGGAAGGTTGTCTGGAGGACACTGTCTCCATTTTCAGCATCTTGATTATTTGTTTGAACAATGGCATGTCTCTGGAGTTACTCTAGGCCTATTCTCAGAGCTTTACTCAGCAGGGAAGCCATATGCTGTGGAGGAGCAGGCGGTCTTTTTGTATTGCATACTACTAGTACATAAATGATACATGCAGCTGTGTCCAGGCTAAATTGCCAAGTCAAAAAGGTCATGAGAATGAGTTCCTTAACTGCAGCACCTTTAAAAATGTGCTTTTTAGATTGGCCACAGTGGCTGGTAACAGTCCAAATTTAGAGGTATGTCAGATCTTTAACCTAAGCAGAAACCTCCATATTATTTTCAAATTTTGCTTTTTAAAAATTTGATGGGATCCTAGGATTATGTGAAATTTCCAGCCATTGAGGAAGTGTGTATTTTGATATTTTTATAAATTTACAAACAATGCCTAAGACGTTTTCTCCAAGCAGGGGCTCCATATTCAACTCAAATCTCACTGAAGCAAAAGTTTTGTGGCAGTTGTAGAACATATTATCTGAAGAATTTTGTACAAACATAAATATCAGCTATGCATGCACTGATCAACATTAATAAGGGCATGAGCCCTGTGTTCATCTAAGCAGGAGAACATAGTAATGAGTTCAGTGGGATTTATGTTTCAGTAGACAAGGCTAGCTTGCGCTGTAAAAAGGGTTGTCTGTAGTTACATGCTAAATCAGTTAGCTTTAAAGATAGATGATGCCAGCAACTCATAGACATGCTGACGTGGGAGGATGACCTTATCACTTCCAATACATAGAAAGGAGACACAATATGTGCACTTATTAGTGCCTCCCATAATGTTCTGCTTACCATTGACAAAGGGCACATGGATAGTTATGTTAGTGAGTGTCCTGATTATCACAATTTCAGTTTCTCCTTGATGAAGTACATATATTCATGGTGAGGGTCTGTGGAGAAGACCCCAGAGAAGAAGGCCCATACAATAACTAAGAGTTTCGGATGTCAGGCTTCCCAGTTGACTAGTGAAAAGATGATTTGTTATAGAGTTATAGAGCAACTGGGATTGGGTGAAGAAAAAGAGTGGGATGATGATGATGATGAAAAGGTGAAGAAGGGAAAAAAGAAGGAACAGTGCCCAAAAGATGAAGGTCTACCTCCAGGTATTTAAGGAAGGACCCTGAACAGGGGCTCTGGTTTATATAAGGGCATTCCTGATTGAGGCAGAAAGGCAGGCCAGGGAGAAGATAGCTATAAAGCCTTCATATTATATTTAGGTGAAATAGGATGAAAAGAGAGAAGGCATGAGGAAGAGTAGGGAGTCTGGAGGTAGTGTCAGGGAAACAAGAGGATAGTGGGACAGACACTCGCCTGGCAATCAGCCTTCACTGCCGACACCATGTAGTGTGATTTGAACTGGACTAAGAGGCTCTGGGGGGATGGTTGTAGTGAAAGGAAGTTAAAAGCAGTCCTTGTAAATAGCTGCATGGTATTAAGGTAAAGATTGTTATGTTTTAAAAGAACACCTGTTTTGGATTAAAGTTCAATTTGAATTGATGAGAAAGCCTCTTTGGCCATGGAGGAAAGTGGGCATGCCACCGGGTCCCACTGAGCCCATCAGGGAAGGCAAAACTGAGCAGGATGACAGGGAAAGCAAGACAAAATGAATATGCAACAGCAGTTCAATTTATCAAGTCTAGGACCACAAGTAACTCGCATCAGAGATTGTTCAGAATGAATGTTAGAAAATAAAAACCCTATGAATAACAATAAAAGAGAATAGCAAGTATCAGGCGATATTCAGTGAGAATATCCCTGTAGTGCAGAGGACAAACTGAATTTCAGACTAAATGTTCATGAAGAAAGCAACAGAGACAGTAATAAGTAAGCATCAGTTGTTTATTACAGATAAACCCCCACACATGAATAATATCTGAAGGAATTTTTGGATGGCGGAGTTTAATTAGTGTAATTCACTCATATTCACTCCCTGCTCGGGAGGGATAAAAGGCCGACACAGCCCAGGCCCAGAGATGCTCCTGCCGCCAACCACCATCCCCGACATCGCCGGTGGTGAGGAAGTGGTGACAGCTGTGAGGCCGGGTGGTGGAGAGTCGCTCCCACCCTCCTTCCCTGAGCTCTGCCTGCTCGGGAGGGATAAAAGGCCGACACAACCCTGGCCCAGAGACGCTTCCGCCGCCAACCACCATCCCCAGCATCGCCGGTGGTGAGGAAGTGGTGACAGCTGTGAGGCCGGGCGGTGGAGAGTCGCTCCCGCCCTCTTATCCTCCCCACCGGGATTTTCCCCCCAATTAGAACTCTGGAAGCTGTTGAAATGTCGGCACATCTGTTTTTCTTTAGGACCGCCTGGGGTTGGGGTGATTGTATTCTGTCTTGTTTTGTATTTATGGGATTTTGTATTTTTGCCGTTCGTTGTACTATATTTTTTGGATATTGTATTTTTGAATGCTATGCCTTTTTATTATCTGTAAGCCGCTTTGGGTCACCCATTGGGTCGATGAAAGTGGGGTATTATTATTATTATTATTATTATTATTATTATTATTATTATTATTATTATATTTTTATATATTATATATATATTATATTATTATAATTATATTATATAATATATATATATATATATATATATATATATATATATATATATATATATATATATATATATATATATATATATATATATATATATATATATATTTATGCTGTATGCATGGCATACATATAATATATATATAATATATAATATATATATATATATATAATATAATTATATAATAATTATATTATATAATTATAATATATATTATATTATATATATATATTATATTATTATATATTATTATTATTACTGCAGTGGCTCAAGTTGCTAAGACGCTGACTGGGAAGCGGAAGGTCAGCAGTTCGATTCCCGAGTACTGCAGGACGGAAATGAGCTCCCGTCTTCATCCTAGCTCCTGCCAACCTAGCAGTTCGAAAGCAAGAAATTGCAAGTAGATAAATAGGGACCACTTCGGTGGGAAGGTAACAGCGTTCCGTGCGCTCCGGTGTCTAGTCATGCCTGCCACATGACCACGGAAACGTCTGCAGAAGCAGACAGCGCTGGCTCTTCGGCTTAGAAACAGAGATGAGCACTGCACCCTAGAGTCGGATACGACTGGCTTTCGAGCAAGGGAAACCTTTACCTTTACCTATTATATGCTGTTCAATACTACAGTACATTATTTCTGCACATGTACTGTACATTAAAATAACCATTAAATGTAGGAACAGGAGGGATAGCACTCCCTTACCTTTCTGTGGACACTTGTGTTATACATAGAACTTGTAAATAATCTCCTGTTACTGTAAATACAGCTTGTTGAAGCAAAGTTAATTCAAACATTCAACTGTAAGTCATGAGGTTTCAAATAATCAAGGATGGGCATCTACGTCTGAATTTTCTATTCAAAGGATCACTCACTTAGATCTCCTTTATCACAGGATAAGAACCTTATCTGCTGCCCATGTGTTAGTACTCCTGGTGTGCATCCAAAGAACTATTCTCCATTTTGCTGTACAAGGATAATTGACTTTCTTTATTTAACATGTGGGTGTGAAGAAGGCAGGTGTCAACAAGATTCTTTCTATGTCTTCCATGTGATACCTTACACTAACCATATCCATCTTATGGCAACTAAGGTACGATTCTAGAATGTGTTGATTTTACCACGTTGGTGTTATCAATACATCAACTTGCCAATCTACTTTACTATGGTATACAAGTATCACAGTGTGTGAAATAAAGCTTTGGGCCAGGAATCAAATAGAATTTTGCCAGAACTCCTTCAGCTCGCAGTGTTAGGCAATTGCTTTTATGAGTAACCATGAAAATCGCTGTAGATGAAATCATCTAAATCTGTTATTTGTTATTTGCCCTCCATCCAGCAAGGGAAATTTCATGCTGATTTCCTGCTGGCTGCCATCAATACAGGTGGAGTGTGTGTGTGTGTGTGTGTGTGTGTGTGTGTGTGTGTGTGTGTGTGTGTGTGTGTGTGTGTGTGTGTGTGTGTGTGTGTGTGTGTGTGTGTGTGTTCCATCTGCCATGCATACAGCATACATGCAGCATCTGTAGTTGTGGCCAAAATGAAAAGTGATGCTGATGGAGATGTCCTTTCGAAATTTATGCCTTTGTCTTCCTTGGAAACTGCCTATTTACTTTTGATGGTTATAAGTTGTCTGTCTCAAAGGTAAGGAGAGATTTTTCTAAAAAGATTTTTTTTACATCTTGTAGAATCCTCCAGCCACCTTGTCTATTGGTTTTCCCTGGGATTATACTACATGACAATTATTCTTTTACATAAACAATTGTGAAGAGTGCTCACTTGGCAGAATGACCTTCCTGAAGTACCACTTGGCCCTACACATTTCCGTTGAGGAGTAAGGATGTGTATAGTATAGAACATGAAAGCTGAAGTAGTGGTACTGCGTTTGCAAAAAGGGAATAGGTAATTACCCCTCCCATTTTAAATGGGAATCTGAAATGTCTGTTTTTTCTCAACAACAGAAAAAAGAGCCAGTGCTAAATATATTTTGGGTGTCATCAGTAGAATGCTTTACTGGGAGAATTTGCCTGATGGAATGAGTGTATGACAGTTTGTTGAGTTCATGGAGTCTCTCTTTAATCACTCAACCACACTACTATCCTGAAATGGGTGAGCTCAAGAGTCTCAAATATTGTGATGGATAGAACCTGTCTGGCTCTGGTGCCTCCCAACATTCCAGTCTGCTTTAATGGGGCAGAGCTTTCAGGGAGTTCCAAAAATCTACAGGCCAGGTTCTTAGAACAATTACACAAATCATGCAAGGTAGAATTGCCAGCACACCTATAACACTATCACAACTTCCAGTAGCTAGTCCAGTGATGGCAAACCTTAGCACTCCAGGTGTTCTTGAACTTCAATTCCCAGAAGCCCTGATCAGCAGGAGTCCTGACTTGGACTTCTAGGAACTGTAGTCCAAGAACACCTGGAGTGCCAGGGTTCACCATCACTGAGCTAGTCAAAACAAGAACTCATTTTTAGTATCATAACTCTTCTCAGCCACAAGCACAAACAATTGTTTGGATAATTTTTATATTTTATTGAATATTTATTGAACATTTTAGTTTTTATATTTTATTGAAAACAGTAAAAAAAAGACCAAAAGGTAATCATTTCAAAAAGCTCAAAAAGGTTTCAAAACCATTTAGAGCAAAAAGACAGTTTGGAGACAAAGACTGAAAGAAATAATAAAAACACGCTCGAAAACAAGCAAACAAGGTAATCTACCTGATATACATTAGCATAGCTCTGAACCATACAGAGTGTTTGAAAGGCACAGGAGAACAACTGAACATAACAACTCCCAAGAAGTAAGCTAAACCCACTAACATAACTCCTGAACCCCTTTTATACATTAAGTTTGACATTCTGTACCCTTCCAGATGGTCTGCCAATCAGGATTTGAGCTCCCTCAAAGGAAGACAAGAACATTTTCTGCTCCCTCCCTTCACACAGCTGAAGTTCATTTTCCAATTAGCACAGTAACAGAAAACAAGCCAACTTGCGCTTGAAGGCCTTTCTTGGAAAAGATAAACTGCAGGTGTTACTCTCTTTTTGTTATTCGCAGACCCTGCCGTTTCTGCTCCTAGCCAACTGTTCCCAGGCACATAGAGAGAAGCCTGAATTTTCCAGAAAGGTGTTATGTTCCTTTATTTCTCAGTTTCTTTTCCACAGAGTAGAAAGCGTCAAGGTGAATAGGCCTATTATTTGTGGACAAACATGTGGGTTGCCCAGGTCACTGATTGGACAGCAACCTTTCCCAATGGGCTTGTCGGGCTATGCAAACAAGCCCGAGACCAACCTGGCTCGAACGGAAAGGAAATTGGGTATGGGCTAATAGGGAGCAACAGTGAGTCCATGTTTCCTTGGCTAAGGGCACTGAGAGAAGCAGGACAAATGTCAGGAGGTAAGAGACATAAGGTCTCGTAAACAGCTTACAGTATCTGGCTCACGTCCACGGACTGAGCTGAGCAAAAGCAAACCGCAGCTAGACCAAACAAGCTATCCATAGGTACACAGAGTCTTCTAGGACTTAGATAAGGCAGGAACAGTGAGTCTTGCTACACCTGCTGATTATTCTGCCTATGGCGAACCTAGGCACGCAGTACTTTCTTAGGCTGGCAAATGTACCTTAGCCAGCAACATGCTACGTAAGCAAGCCTTCTGTAATAGGGGTCATGTGCAGTCTGTGTGCAAGTGATCCAGAATGCAAGCTAATAAATATGGACCACTCGAGGACTCGGGACTGGCTTTTACCATCATACTTCAGTCTCGTGTGCCTTCCTTGAGTTCAGCACCTCGACTCCCACGGACCAATACAACACAAACAAAACAAAATATCCATTTAAGATGCAGTAGCAAACAGGATTAGATTAAATAAAACTGCCAAAGATGCTTATCTGCTTAACAGGTAAGTAAACCTGTTAATTTTGACAGTCTTAATTGTGCGAGGTTAGTCAGTTGGTTTGTAATGTTTCACTCCACATGTCAGTCACTACACTTTGCCCCTCTTTGGTCACTGCTGAATGCATAGTCTACGTTGCATTAATTAATATCCTACACTAGCTGCTTTTTTATGGACATGAGATCTCTCTCCCCACCCCACCCTTCCTATGCACACATTCAGGTGTTCCTTGGGCAATGAAAGTACTCTGCTGGCTGATCTTTCCACTCCAGAATTATAATTGGATTGCTTCTGATATCAAAAAAGAAGACCACTCATGAACAATGGTGCACATTTCCAGTGTCTACTCCAGAATGTTTTTCTGCCCCCTTTTTGACAACAGATAAAGGCTAATTTCAGGCAGAAGTTCAGGAATTCTGAGAGACACAGAAAAGTTACACAAGATGTGCAATTATTTTTTGGCAGCGTTGAAAACACTTCCTTTTTTTAAAAAAAAATGCCTTTCAGTAACAATACAGAGAAATCCCGAGACAAATGAGGGAAATGGGAAGAGATTCAGGATTTGGTCAGGCCAAATCAAAGGATCATCCAAATCACTTACATTGGAACAATTCTGAGACTCACAATGACATACAGACATAAAATATAATACACTAGCTGATTACCTGGCCTTGCCCAGTTTTTCCCCCCATAGGCCAGCCTTCCCATGGAAACCTCATGTGGGTGTGTGGGTCACTCCTGCCTACCTTCCTCCATCTCTCTCTTCCCTCACCTGTCTCCTCTCTGCCTCCCTCACCCGTCCCTATCTGGGACTGTGATATCTCTTCCTCTGTCTCTCTCTTCCCTCACCCGTCCCGCTTCTCCGTCGACGGTCCACCCTTATCCTTCCCATACATGTGTCCCCTTTGTATCCTTACCTGGGACTGTGACATTAGCCAGGTCAATTACATCACGATGATGTCACAATCGGGTGACCTACCTGGGGCTATAACAATAGCATCACTATGACATTGTCCCTTTGCAGATCAAGTATACTTCCCTTTGCAGATCAATTTAGGGGCATACACCCCGACATGGGCTGCTGGACCCCCGGGGTGGCAATCTCGCACGCGCAAGATAGGCGTGCGCCAAGTTACAATACAATTGGTGCAGGGATGTGGATTTGTATAAAGGACATACAAGACCTCACCTCTGTTTTTTATATATAGATTTGCTGCCCCATCTCTACATAAAAGGCAAATGCCATGAGGAAGGTTTGGTAGAGGATGGTACAGCATTGTAACTGACAGCACTAGCATCCACTTATGACAAATCACTGTAGGGGATTTCAATTTATATTGTTTTCAATTTATTTTGGGAGGGCCAGATAGAGACAGTGTTCAGGGATTCTGGAAATGATTTGAGAACTAGCACTGCTCCTCTAAGTCCTGTAGGACTGGAAGCAGCTACTAAACCTCACCTGAAAGCCCTGGGGAAATTACTGGACCTTCATAACCCCTCCCCCACCCTTGGTGGTTTAACTATATAAGCACCAGCCCTTCTTCACAGTGGCTTCTGCAGCAAATGGAAGTCAGCAGACCTGTAGCTGCTTGGCTCCCTGATCTCTTGCCTTGTTCTTGCCTTTTTAAAGCTCTATTCCTGTTCCTGATTCCCACTTCTGCCCTATTCCTGTGGACTGTTGTTGTACCTTTCCTTGAACCCAATCCTTCTCTTTTTCCAGACCTTCTAATCTAAATCAGCCTTCTAATCTAAATCTTCATTCTCTCCTAATGGACCTAAAATTGACCTTTTATGTTTTATGGACATATAATCAGTAAATAGCTTTTTTAAATTCAAACTTTTGGTTTGAATAATTATTTTTGGCTTGAAAGCATGCTGAACTTGAGGGGAACTTGCAAATGATTCAAACCTTAATAACTGCCACACTTCTATTGTGCAGCTATTATATATATCCTGATACAAGAGCCCTGGTGGTGCTGTAGTTAAACTGCAACCAAAGCTGACATTGTGAGTTTGATCCTGACCAGGGTCAATGTTAACTCTGACTTCCATCCTTCTGAGGTTGGTAAAATGCATATTCAGCCTGTTGGGGACAAAATGCTAATTACTTTTTGAGCTGCCCAGAGAGTGCACTAAGCACTATTGGGCGGTATATATGTATAATTGATATTAGCCATGTCTACCTCCCAGAAGTCCTACTCAAAACATATGAAACAACTGAATCCTGGCAAGACTGAGTGGCTGTGGGTCAGGGCCCCCGTGTTATCCCGGGAGCTACCATCTTTGGTTCGGGATGGTTTTTTTTTTTGCCTCAGGCAGAAAATTTGGGGTCCTCCTGGACTCACAACTCCTGTTTGATGAGCATGTGGCAGTCGTGGTCAGGAGGGCTTTTGCACAACTTCGTGTCATTTGCCAATTATGCCTGCTCCTGGACCGGGACTCCTTGCTTATCGTCACGCATGCTCTGGTCACCTCCAGACTGGATTAATGTAACACGCTCTACATGGGGCTACCCTTGATGACCATTCAGAGGCTGCAGCTGCTTCAGAATGTGGCTGCCAGTGTGGTGATGGGGTGTGGGCGTTATGTCCATGCCTCACCACTGCTGTGGGAGCTGCATTGGCTTCTGGTGTGCCTCTGGGTGCAATTCAAGGTGTTGGTGATGACCTTTAAAGCCCTACATGATAGTGGACCAGAGTACCTAAGAGACCATGTTACCCCAAGGCGCATCCCACTATAGCAGACCAGAGGGGCTCCCTGATGGTCCCGGAGGGTCTCGCCTCTCTAGCACCAGGAGGAGGGCCTTTTCAGCATCTACTCTGGCCCTATGGAACCTTCTGCCAACGAGCTCTGTCTCCAGGCAGAGATCCTCCCTTTCAGAAAAACTCTCAAAACCTAGCTTGCACAACAGGTGTGGGGTGCCGCAGGTGCGGAATAACCCCCCCCCCATGGCTTATATAAGGGCTAGCCTGGGTTTTAGTGGTTGTAGAAAAGGGTATGTTACAGGTATTTTAAGGGTTTTAATGTTTGATGGTTTTAAGGTAAGTTTATTGATTTTACTGTTATGGAATGTTTTTATATTTACACCTGTGAGTCACCCGGAGTCACCTCAGCGAGAGGGCGGCAATACAAATATGAATAAATAAATCTGGCATGGGGAATGTTAAATTCTCCCTGCCCCAGAAATATGTTGAAGTGTCCAAATGTCAAGTTGGAGCTTCAGAGGTTGCCCACCCCTGATCCACTGAATGGAGCTGATATGACTTGATTCCTTTTTTTATTATGCTGAGCTCCTTGCTGGTTTCCCTCCTGCTGCAACAATAGGAAATGCTGGGAGAAGAGGAACTTGGCTTCTATTCATTTCACTGACCTTGTAATAAATAAATAAATAGGCCACCCGTCTGACAAAGTGATTCACTTTATTGCAAGGACACTTGTGCTATCACCCTTTATCCCAGTCAAATGGAAGAGGTTTGTTCTCTTATCTAGCTGTATTCATCCTGAAGGTGATACATAATGTATGCTCCATATGAAAATGCTTTTTTAAAAAAAATAAATCACCTTCATGTCTTTTTTATTTCAACATTCTTGGCTTCTTAACTCTTTGGAGGACTTTCTTTGGATGCCATTGTTAATTCCAAGGTGGAAAAATGGGGCCAAAGGGATAAAATGTCCTTGTGTCTACCTTAATAATAATGTAGTGCTTAAATACTAGACTATGAGCACATAACTTTACATACAGTCTTCCAAGCAATCTCTCTTCATTCTAGTGAGGCATAGCATTGAAATATAACCTGATGTTGGTTATTTAAAGCTCAGTGCTTCTCAATCTTGAATCCACAGATGATGTTGGATTACAGTTCCTAGAAATCTCAGGCAGCACAACCAATGGTGAAAGTTTCTGGGTGATTTAGTCAAGAATATCAGGGGACCCTAGGTTGAGAACCACTGGTTTAACTAGTTAGAATGCAATCCTAGCCTCATCCAAAGGCCAGCTGTAAGGAGTTAAGAAGGAGGCATGGTTGTCCACTGGCAAATAGGATGGAATAGACCAAGGGTTCCCAACCTGCACCCCGGAGGCTGGACCTGGCCAGCAACGTCATTCCATCAGGCCTGTTGCCTTCTCCCCCGCCATTCCTGGAAGTGGAAGCGGACATGTTTACAAATGTGCAGGCGCATACCTGTGCATGCACAAATGCACCCATTACTGTTGTAAACATGGAAGTGGGCATATTTACGACAGCAGTAAATGTGCCCACTTCTGCTTTTGGGGGTGTGGTTCAGCCTGCTCAGCTGATTAAGGGGCGTGGTCAGGCCCATGGTGCAAAAAGATTGGCCACCTTGGCATAGTCTATTTGTACACCCAGGGAAAGATCTAAAGCAGAAGTGGGCAACACATACCTTGTGTCTTCTTTTGATTTTGTGCCCCTTGCATCCTCCAACCCCAGATTTTCTCTCTAAAAAGAAGAATTACAGTCTTGGAAGCCTCCAGGAACTGAACCTGTTCTTTGAAAGTTGCACTCAAAAACCGAATTTAAATAAACTTATGGCAACTTTCCAATTATTTTTTGGGTATGCTGGAGCTTGCAGTTGAAGGATTATTGACTTTCAGACCCACTATTGTCCACATATACTCTAAAAGAATAGGATTGCACCTGCAGACACTTGAGCTGTTGGAAGGGCTGAAGAACTGGCATCTCTGTGATGGGTTTCAGAGGAGACTTGACATTTGTTGAAAACAAACCCTTAATTGCAGGAGTTGCCAACCTTGGTGTTCCAGCTGTTCTTGGACTTCAATTCCCCGAACCACTGATCAGAAGATGTACTGACTTGGGCTTCTGGGAATTGAAGCCCAAGAACAGCTGGAGCACCAAGGCTGGTCACCCTTGGTTTAATGCAACTTGCATGAGCCTGAAGGAGAAATTAATATTTTGCCTCCAACTGGTTTTGATAACAGGAAAAGTAACAAAAGTGAGGAAAATAAATAAGGGTAACATGCAGAGAACTAATTAATGTACATTATTTAGGTAATCCACATACCAGGTGAAATAGAAGGATCTGCACTAATTTCAGCCTTGCTGCTCTTATTGAGGCAATCTTCCTCCACATCCCAAACAAGTGAACTTCTTAATCCACTTTACAGGAGAAAGTCCTCTACCTCAGTGTGTCTTCAATCTCAAGGTTTGTCCAGTTCAGATCAAGTTTCAAGATCATCTTCCTCACTTGTGTCAGAAGCAATCCAATGATGCTTCTTAAGTAGAAGGATCTGCCAACAGGATGATGTCATTGTCCAGGAAAGGCCCAGCTGTATTCACAGTCTCTACAGAGGTCCTTCTGCATCTTCCAGTTTTTAAGATAAAGAACTATAAACAGTGAGAGCAGGACATGTGCAGTTGACTGTCAAAACTTTTTGTGAGGTGGGTGAGAGGAGATAACGTTAAATAATGGGAGACTGTAGTAATATTTACAGCAGGTGTACCCAAACTAGGGCCCGTGGGCTGGATCTGACCCCCAACACCCTTGTTGATGTCATATGGAAGCGCTTTTTACTTCTGTTTCCGGGAGCAATGAGGGTGGTGAGGGCTGGATGAATTAGCATTAGGGGCTGGATCTGGCCTGTGGGCCCTAGTTTGGGCACTCTTGGTTTAAGCAGAGAAAATGACAGTCTAAAATCTATCTCATTCTGTTGCAAAACATATCTGTTGCAAAACAGATTGCAAGGTGTGTTTTACTTCCACTTCCAGTGGGAGGAACTACGTGACCGGCCCGCTGCCTGAAAAGTTTGGGCACCCCTGATTTACAGTTGAGGAATGCCCTAGGGTAGAGTGACTTACCCCACCCTTAGATGATCTGTCTCTTAAAATATAAGGTAGTATAACACTCTAAGCAGTAACACAGGGCAAGAACAGCTCTACTGCCAGAGATGCATGTTTCAAAAACAAGAGTGAGAATAGAATATATTGCATCATTTCCAGAAGCAACAGAGATGCAAAAGAAACAATATACAGAAGCTAAATGGTTCCAGTTTCCCTGGAGCAGGATCTAAAATGGACCAACAAATATCATACAAATCAAAACCTAAAAATAGGTAAATAAATGAAGTATCCAAGCAATTAGTGTTAATCTTTACTTGTATTTTACATGCCTATTTTTTGCTGTCAAGTCGTTCCAGCTGGCTTTTTGTCCTGCGCTGTTAGAGAAGGAGTATTAAAGACTTTTAATATCTCATAATCAAGAAAATGTTTTATGATATTGGGATTGCATTTGTTATATAGATCTGTGGGGTGAGATTAGCATTTAAATAGCAGATGTTTCCTCATTATTTATTTCCCTGGCTAAGACACAAGATTCCTTTTAACAGGTTAGGTTTAACACTTTAGATCTGTCCTTTATACCTAAGCTTTTAAAAGGCACTTATAATACTAATTAAAGAAAAGTTACTTTTTACCCTTCCAGAAGTATCAGAAATTACCCCCCTCACCACCACCACTTGCAGGTTTTATTTAAAGCCATTATATTCATATAGCAGGATTTGAATATTTTAACTTCTGGGGTAAAAGTGAATTTAAAAAAAGAACCTTGTGTCATGGTTTCCACATGCGACCTTGTCTTGATTTTAAGGTGATATTTGATTCATGTAATGTTCATACACATATTGTAAAGTTTTCTTAGGTTTAGAAAGCCAGTTTTCATATTAGAGCACATTGGAATGCCAGGTTGTTAGTCTGACATAACAATGATGTATAGTTAGAATAGTTGCCTTCCCAAAGGGAGGAAAGAAAAGTGAGTGTCCAGGACTGGACACATTCCAAGAAACACACCTGCAGTACCCACGAGGGAACAGAGTGACAGCTAGGTCACCTGACCACACCATGAGGGAGATGACGTCTCCATTCCTGTCAATCAAACTAATTGCCAGGACACCTGCAGAACTAAACTTTCCCAGAGAAAGCAAAGGTGGGGGCCACATGTCAAACAGATGGCACTTACACCTGCAAACTGTCCCATTCTCATGGGAACCAAGGTGCTTTCCCAATAGATCACCACATTCCAAATCTCTTTTTCTCTATAAAAAGAGGCCAATTTGGGCACTCAATAGGCATTTCTGGAACAAGGGTGAAACCCTTGTCTTTCAACGTATTGCACTTGATTGCAGCAGGAGCCCTTGTCCGTTGGCTCACCAAAATGACTCTTCGGGGCTAAAGCAAAGCCATGAGGGGCAGCACTGCCCCAAACTCAAGAAGCTGAACCTGCTAGGGAGCTAGCAAGATTTTATTTCATTTATTTGTTTTATTAGCTTGTGTTTTATAGTGTAGATTATTTTAAGATCTGTATCCAGTATTGTGTTTCCTTCAATAAATCTTCAAAAGCCAGTCGTGTATTGCCTGCCTTTGTAAAGAAGGAAACCCAGCAGAGCAGAAGTGGCTCCACTTGTTCTCATCGCTTCAACAGACGGAAGGAGGTGAGAGGGGTTGCTCTGTCTGTAAAAGGAGGGGAGGAGTAGCAGCACTAAGAAGCCTAGCTTCTGCCCAGTGATCAATATTACCTGCCATATGCAGAAGGCTACTCTGTCCCTGACCCCAGTGAATCGACCTAGGGAAAGGAGTGCTCATTAAGGCAGCAGGATGCTGGATCTTAAGGTCCGCCCTGCCGGGTGTTCCCAAGAAAAATTCTGGGTGCCCAACGTAGCCTTTGTGAGTCATTTTCCTCCCCCTATGTCCCTGATACCTTGTACACTTATTAGTGTACATAAGAAATGATAATGTGTATCCTCACTTGTGAAAGAGCGTCACATTCTTTATCAGTCTCCAAGAGTAAGAATGGACTTTGGTCAAGTAATGCTCAAAACTATGATAGCTACTGCATTACTCAATGAATTCTTTGCTTCAGTATTCACTGAAGAAGACAGAGACCACATGCCCAAAACAGAGCCTATCTTCATAGGGAGGGAAACCGAAGAATTAAGCCAGATAGAAATAACCAGGGAGGAGGTCCTTACATGTCTTGTTAAACTAAACACTAACAAATCACCAGGACCAGATGGCATCCATCCATGAGTTCTCAGGGAACTTAAAGATGAAATTGCTGATCTCCTAGCCAAAATATATAATATTTCCCTCAAATCAGGCTTTGTGCCTGATGACTGGAAGGTAGCGAATGTAACACCAATTTTCAAAAAAGGATCCGGGGTGATCCAGGAAATTACTGACCTGTCAGTTTGACATGTGTCCCAGGTAAAGTGATGGAAACCATCCTAAAAGATAGAATTAATAGGCACATAGAAGAGAAGGCACTGTTAAAGGAGAACCAACATGGGCTCAAAAGGAGACACTGCCGGAGCCCTGCCATCGCCGGCGCGTTGCCTCTTCCCGGGGCCCTCGCTACTCGGCTCGGGAATGGGAGGCAGGTGCGTCTCCCTGCCCTCCGAGCCCTGCCTGCCGAGAGGGTTCAAAAGGAGACGACGCCGGGGCCCCACCATTGCCGCCGCGTTGCCTCTTCCTGGGGCCCTCGCTATTCGGCCCGGGAATGGGAGGCAGGTGCCCAGAGGACCTTGGAAGGGATGCCATTGTGCCTCCTGGGGACACTTTTTCTCGCATGGACATTGACTGTTGGTCCCGTTTGCAGCGTTGAGTTCTGGACTTTTTGGGGAGCGTGATCTGGACTCCGAATTCCTGTTTTATTGGTTATTGTTATTGTAGCTTTAATTTAATATTTTATATTGTGATGAATCTTATGTTTATTATTGAGTACTGATTATTTATGTAATATATTGTTATATTGTCCTGCTGTATGGATATATGGATTGCTTATTGTATTTTTATTGTATACTGTACCCTTAATATGTTGTAATGCCGCCCTGAGTTGGCCGTGTGCTGAGTAGGGTGGGGTATAAAATTAAAATTGAATTGAATTGAATTTTACAAGGGCAAATCATGCCTCACTAATCTGTTGGGATTTTTTGAGAGTGTCAACAAGCATGTGGATAAGGGGGATCCAGTTGACATTGTTTATCTGGACTTTCAGAAGGCTTTTGACAAGGTCCCACACCAAAGGCTCTTGAATAAACTTACCAGTCATGGAATAAAGGGACAGGTCTTGTCCTGGATCAGCAACTGGCTAAGGGACAGGAAACAGAGGGTAGCACTAAATGGACACTTCTCCAAGTGGAGGGAAGTAAAGAGTGGGGTCCCCCAAGGTTCAGTACTGGGACCCCTGCTTTTCAACCTCTTCATAAATGATCTAGAGGTAGGAGTAAAAAGCAAGGTAGCCAAATTTGCTGATGACACTAAATTATACAGGGTAGTGAAAACTGTGAGAGATTGTGAGGAGCTCCAGAGGGATCTCTCGACACTGGGGGAGTGGGCAAAACAGTGGCAAATGAGTTTCAACATTAGTAAGTGCAGAGTGATGCATGTTGGGGCAAAGAACCCCAATTACATTTATAAACTGATGGGGTCTGAACTCTCTGCGACATACCAGGAAAGGGACCTTGGTGTCCTGGTGGACAACTCAATGAAGGTGTCAACCCAGTGTGCCTCAGCAGTGAAAAAAGCAAACTCAATGCTAGGGATCATTAGGAAGGGTATAGAAAATAAGTCAGCAAGTGTCATTTTGCCTCTTTATAAATCTATGGTGAGGCCCCACCTGGAATACTGTGTACAGTTCTGGTCGCCATACCTCCAGAAGGATATTATGGAGCTGGAAAAAGTGCAGAGGAGGGCAACCAGAATGATTAGGGGACTGGAACACCTTCCTTACCATCTGAGGCTGCAACGGTTGGGCCTCTTCACTCTTGAACGACGACGTCTAAGAGGTGACCTGATTGAAGTTTATAAAATCATGCACGGTGTGGACAAAGTAGATAAGGAAAAACTGTTTTCCCTATCGCATAACACTAGAACTAGGGGACACTTGATGAAACTTTTGGGTACTAGTTCTCAAACAAATAAGAGAAAGTACTTTTTCACCCAGAGGATTACTGGCCTATGGAACTCCCTGCCAGAAGAAGTGGTGACAGCTGTCAGTCTTGACAGCTTTAAGAAAGGATTAGACAAGTTCATGGAGGACAAGAGTATCAATGGCTATAATTATGGATACTTAAGGACAACCTCCGGGTTGGAGAGATAGGCAGGATATCTCTCAATATCATTTCCAGGGAATCCTAAGCAGGCATCTGCTTGGGAATACCCTGAAGGAAATGGTGAGCTACTGTGTGAGACAGAATGCTGGACTGGATGGGCTGTGGCCTGTTCCAGCAAGGCTGTTCTTATGTTCTTATGTTCTTATATATCCGGCTGTCTATTTAGCTGCAGAAGACTTAATGTTTCTGCAAGAGATCTAGTTGATTCCCACACTTTTGCCTTTTAGACTCCAGTGAAGAAATCCCCATTTCCTTACATGCTTGGGGAAACAATCAGGTGATCAACCAATTTTTTCCCATTCTTTGTTTTTATCATATTTTTTAGGAAACATGATTTCTTGTTGGATCTTTTTCTACTATAATCAGTGAAGATGATCTATAATTTGGCTTGCCTTGTTAATATTACTCAAGGTGTTCAAGGTGAATAAAATATTCTGTTCAAAATTGCAGTTCATTTTGCTTTATCATATGTTTTCTCCCTACTGGTCTATGGAACTCCCTGCCAGAAGAAGTGGTGACAGCTGTCAGTCTTGACAGCTTTAAGAAAGGATTAGACAAGTTCATGGAGGACAAGGGTATCAATGGCTATAATTATGGATACTTAAGGACAACCTCCGTGTTGGAGAGATAGGCAGGATATCTCTCAATGCCATTTCCAGGGAATCCTAAGCAGGTGAAGGCATCTCCTTGGGAATACCCTGAAGGAAATGGTGAGCCACTGTGTGAGACAGAATGCTGGACTGGATGGGCTGTGGCCTGTTCCAGCAAGGCTGTTCTTATGTTCTTCTTATGTACTTTGTGGACTGAGTAATTAAAAGCACTGGATGAACTGTTTTAGTCTTTTAAAACAATCATCCATATCTTCTTCACTTGCTGAATGAATGTTTTGCTTCTCAAAGTGCTTCATATCCTAATGTACACAGAAGTATTTGTTTTAGGCTAATCATACATTGCATCCCATTGGCCTTGTCAGCATGTTCTTTAGGGCTGGCCCCAAACATTTTGCTGTAGAAGGTAAAGGACATGATGGTGCCTTCATTGACCTATTTTGTGTTTCATAGTTGATTGGATGTGCAGTTTAATCATGGTTTGACCATGGCAACAGGAGAGCATCCTGCATCATACCTGATAGCAACAGCCAAGATTATTGGATTACGACAGGCCATATAGCATACACACCTGTCTCTAGTTCTTCACTAATGTCCCCAGTTTCTGCACGTTCTCTGCCTGAAGTACCTGCTAAATGGTAGGACCCATTAATTTTTTTTAGGAAGCAGAGAATTGAAATGTAGACAAAACAAGAACATGGACTCCTTTCTATTTAGGAGAATTTATTCATACTTGTACTTGTTGCAGTTAGAGATAAACCTTTGTCTTTGACAGTTCTATGGTGCTTTTAACCCTCCTAATCAACCAGAGCTTGGAAACATATGTTGGGATTGCAGCTCCCAGAATTTGTAGTAGTTCCTCATAGCCACTGAGCTCAGCGTGGCATCTCCTCAGTTTACTATGGAGCTCAACTTGATGTCCCCCAAGCCCTGCTTTGCAAGTCATTCAGCTCAACTTGGTGCCTCTTCTGTTTTTCAGTCCAGCTCCTTCCTTGGCTCTGCACCCCAGATGACTGCCCAGTTTATACATGCCCTAAGGCAATCCCTGGGCATAGGTGCAAAGTTGGCAAAGGAATTCTCAGATGAATTCAGCAGAATATTCAGATGACTGAGGTAGACACTGAGAAATTCAAAGCATTTACCATTGAATAGGCTTTCTCTGGACATTTGGAGAAATGCCATATAACTATAAATCATAAAGCATTTCATCTTTAATTCTTTTATCTCTCACTTCACTTTGATGCACAGTTTTGAATTCTAAAATTAAAAGACTTTCCCTTAAGCTTCTTTGGAATTTTAACTGGGGCATGTTGGTTGCTGAACGTGATAAGGGTAGCTTCATTTTGTCCTGTACTTTCCAACTGTGGCTATAGCTATTGTACTATAGACATTGTTCATAATACCAGGAGTTCCCAAGAACCACTGTGATCTTTTACATGGCCTGAACTTCACAAGAAATAGTTTAATTTGTCCTAATTAAAGAAAGGCTGAGATTTTTGTTCAACATTTTATTGTTATTCACATGTGTCTGGATTTACTGGACTGTAGTTCATGGGTTCAGCATTTTCCTCAGTAAAATGTGGAAAGAAGAGAGAGGAAGAGAACATGGTAACATTAACAAGCACATGAACTGCCAAAGGGCTTCCATGTGAATAATTAGTAGTGAAAATATTTACCTACCAAAAAGGATAGCTAAATCAAACAATTTATTTCTTCACATATAGAAATTATTTGCTTCTTAGGAGATTCAGAAAATAAAAGCAGCAGACGTACAAGAAAAATCTGAAGTTGCCATACATGTATGTACACCTTTAACAAAGTTCCAAGGTGAAAACTGCTTAATAGAGAGGAAATAAACTTCAGTGAGGATTTTATAATGAGCTAAATATATACTGTATATAAATAATCCCAATCACAAAAGACCCACTATGTACAAGAGAATATATTAACATTTTTAGTAATGTGGTCTTTCCAATAATATAAATGAATTCTGTGCATATTAACTATGGGATCTACTGGTAAACAAGGCATTGTTGTGATCTTGTACTTTTGAGAGAACCATGTTGGATTTCAGGACCATAAAAACTGCATTAAAATGTCTTTTGGAGCCCCACAAACATGCTAGTAAGTGCATGTCTCAATAACTCAATAGTAATAACTATAAATAAAAGGAGAACTTCAGTCCTGGACAGTCACATTTCTGCAGTGTCTAACCAAGTAACCTATGCTATTGTTGTATCTGAGTTCTACTTGCAGTGAGTGGAATACTCTTTAAACCATATTCAGAAGTTGCCCTCCATGTTTACAGTTGGAGATAGGGAAGTTACTCTTTGGACTACAACACTCATAATTCCTTAGCCAACATAATCACTATTTGTATAACAAAAATAATTTTTAAAAAGAGATATGACACCTTGATGATGAATGCATTTATTTTTGAGTGAACTTGTGTTTATTACACTGTGGGAATATAAGAATTTGGTCTAATGGAAGGGGAGAGGTCCTTTCTAGACCTGTCATTTTTGTTCTAATAAGAGTTTAGCCCTGATTTGGTCTAGGACCCACGTGTTTGTCTTTCTGGTGGCCCAGGGTATTCACAAGGCTTTTTTCCCTACTCTAGTGCATGCTGTGTACACAGGAGGCAGGCATGCAGATCATTTGAAATAAACTGATAAATTGACAACTGTTCAGCTTTCACAACAGATCGCAATAATTGCAAATAAAATAGAATTAATTATCATGACCTTGGTCTCCAATTTTTACACCTGATGATTTCTTCTAGTTACTTCACTGTCATCCTTTCAAGTCTCAGTCATCTTCTGATTTCTTGACTGCAGTCTTCATTTTCAGTTTTTAATGATTTGAACTTCTTTATTGTCTTTGCTGAAGTTATGTATATCATTTCTGACTTCTTAAAGTGCAATCCTGCTTTTGCACTTCGTTCTTTCATCTTCATCAAGAGCCATCTCAAGTTGTTTTCTTTCTGCCAGTAATATGGTATCTTCTGCATATCTTAAATTATTGGTTTTTCTTCTACCAATTTTTACCCTTCCTTCATCTGTATCTAAACCAGCTTTGCATATGTTTATGGTATAAATCAGATATGCTCTACCATTATAAAAGGATTCTGACTAGCAATGCTAAGAAAATTTGGAGGCACTATGAAAAATGGAAGACAAAACACAGGAAGGATCGGCTCAGTAGAGGAAACCACAGGCTATTTCAGCAAGGCTATCAATGACAGGATCTTTTGGATGTTATGATTCCTAGGATCACAATAGGTTGGAAGTATTCTGATAGTATATAAATTCAACAATGCATTCAACAATTCTGATCATACCTATTAATGATTTATATGTTAAGAGAACTGAGATACTTCTTTTCACATTTAATAATTTCCCCTAGTAAATTCCCCATCACAGCTCTGTATAAATCTGATGAATTAAGGAGTTGGTTTATTATCAGTAGAGAGGCTTCCAGAGCATTTAAATAAATGAACAGAAGAGATACTTGTTCTGTGCATTGGGCTGATAATAAGAAGCATTAATTTTTATCTCACTTTCTGTCCAAACATAGCTTTTATGGACTAATAAAAAGCAAATTTTATAAGTTCACAAAAAACAGAGTATAGAGTAGCTGAAATGCTTTTACAAGTTACCCTGTAGGAACAATCTACATATTCAGAAGCAACAGAAATTTTAGGTGTAAATGTAATACATCATAGCAGTGTTTCCCAATGTGGGGCCCACATCCCACAGGAGGACTTAAATTCCCAGAAGCCTATTGGCTGATCAGTGCTTTGGGGAATTGACTTTAGGTTTGAAGTCCAAAACCCAAAGTTTTGGAAAGACTGCATTAGAGGAAGTAGATAGCCATTTCCCCACATTTTTTTTGTCACACACGACACACCTGTACTTTTGATAAAGATTGTTATAAAACTAGCCTTATTCCCTCATAAACACAAAGTCCAAAGGAATGGCATTTTATCCAGCACTTGAAAGTAACATATGGGAAGCAGCAACACTACCTATAACATATACATTCTGGGGGTAAAGGGTGCAAAGGTTTTGACTAAGCACAATAAAGGCTTTTAGTCAGCAGCAGCTGGTAACTTTATGTCAGAGGTTTTGTGAATCCAATCCAGGTTTTGGTCTGCAAGTTTTCAGGAGCTGTCAAAGGTGCTGAACCTTATCCCCAAGAGAGATAGAGGAGCTTGGGTAACTCCCGGAAGGCACAGCTAAAACATGAAATAGATTGACAGCTTCTATGAAATTGGAATCACCAGCTACCACCACTGTTTGCAGCAGCCAACCAGCTGGTGATTCTAATAGCTGATATTTTGAGGTGATGGGAGCAGAACACAAGGCTTTTACGAAGAACAGGGAATTAAAGAAGAATAAAAGTGTGTAGAATCGGTATCCACAAAACTGATCTCCAAGGTTAGTTTTGCTGCTAAATTGGTCATACAGTATTAAATTTGCTTTTCCATGAACAATGAAACAAAAGTTGACTGAATTTATTGTAACATCAGCTTTTGCAGAGGAAGATTCACTTCATCAGATGTTTCCACACACAAAAATTATGAGAAGCAGATTGACACAGCTAGCCAATGCAAGCGCGGCGCCAAAATGGCCGCCGCGCCCTTTGCGGGCCCCCCCCCACAGGACAGAGAATCCGGGTAGTTAGGGGCGTGGCCAGCTCCCTTATAAAAGGGGTGGCCACGAGGCAGCCGAGCTGCCATTTTACCTCAGCGACGGAGCGGAGAAGTTTTTTCCCCTGTGTCTCCGTCGCTCGTTAGCTTACCGGGAAGCCTTTTGATAGCGATTCTGCCTTGCCGGCTTCCCTTTTTTGCTTCGGTGGAGATGCCTTCGAAGAAGAAGGCAGCTTCGAGTTCAGCTCGCGCTGTTAGGAGGCGCAACCCAGGTCGGAGGACCGTGGTGCCGCCTCCTCAGCAGCCACCTTTGCCAGCCCCGACCGGGGCCGGCGGAATGGGGTCTATTGCCCCTTGGCCTGCTACGGGCGAGCAGAGTGCGAGCGCGGATGGCCCTCCGGCCCGCGGCCCACGAACGGTGGACACCGCTCCTCCTCCTGCTCACTCCGTTGGGCCTGTTCCTTTTGGGCCGCAGCCTCTCCCCGGGCCCTCTAGCCTTGGGGGGTGGGGCGGCCCCCTGCCTTGGCCGGGCTTTGGTGCTGGCCAATGGCCATATGCTGGCCCCGGGGTGCAGGGACCTGTACCCGTGCCTGGCTCAGGCGGGCCGGCCGGCCCTTTGCCCATGGTCAACGTGGACACCTTACTGGCCCGCATTGCGGCCCTGGAGGCGTCTTTGGCCCGGGCCAGTCAGGCTGGAGCCCCCTTTGGGGTTCCTTTTGAGGTGCTGTCAGCAGCAGGACAACAGCCGGCGGGGAGGGTAGAGCTGCTGCAGGCGGGTGGCGCGGCTTCGGCCACTGCCTCGCAGCTCCCCAGCCAGCAACCTGGTGCGGGTCAAGCCCCGGTGATGAGCTCTAGGTCGGTCGTGAGCTCCGACGCCCCCAGTGGGCCGGAACCCCCGGTGGGGGCGGCCCGCGGGGGTGCAGCATGTGAGTATACGGTGCAAGCAAGTACATCCACACACATTCCCAATATAGGGGGGGCCTTTCAATGGCCTTGGCCTCGCGCGGGTGGTGCGGGGGCCACGCTGTCTACGGCCCACCCGGCGACAACAACTGCCACTTTGGGCAATGGGGTGGGCATTGGTCCTTACACTGCGGGGAATGTTCTGGGGGTGGCTGGGTTAGCTCAGGCCCCTCTTACTAGGCCGGCTGTCCCCTTTTCGGCTTTGCCGACGGCAGGGTATTCCTTGCCATTGGGTGATCACTTGGCACAGGCTACTAGGGAAAAGATATGGCGTGGGGAGTACGTAGATATCTTCTCACTCCTGAACAGAGAGCCCACCAAGGAGGAAAGGGAGGGTCAGGATGAGAAGGATAAGGAGCAGGCACGCCGCCGTAAGCCGCCGCGTACCTGGGCTAACTGGCTTCCCGCCTATTTAATATACATGGCGGTATATTTAAGAGCGCGGCCGGATTTAGCTATCCCCATGGTCCAATATTTGGACAACATATATAGGGCAATGGTTGATTTCCCGGGCCCCTCATGGCTAGCATATGATGAGGAATTCCGTATGAGGATTCCTCTCCACCCCAAGATGAGATGGGATGAGCCGTGCCAGAGACTGTGGCTCTTGTACATGACACCCACACGCCCTGCCCCAGGGGATAGATACCATTGTGGACACGCGGTCCAGCGAGCGGCTCCAGTGCAGGTTACCCGCCAACCGGCGGGGCAGGGGGTTCCAGCCCGCCTGCTGTGCTGGACTTTCTCGTCAAATGGTTCCTGCAATCGAAAGAATTGCAGGTATAAGCATGAGTGTCCCACATGTTCTGGCCCCCACGCAGCCTCTGCTTGTCCCAGGCCTGGGGGGGCACGAGGCAGAGGGAGGGGTGGACAGTGGGCTGGCAAAGCTGCCGCGGATGGAGCTAGTCCTCCGAAAGGCCCCCTCCCCAATTAACGTGGACATGCTGGAGCGCTGGCTCGCATCGTACCCGAAGGGGGAGGACGGGGAGTATCTACTTCAAGGTTTTAAGCAGGGATTTCGTATCCCTTTTATGGGTGATAGGTCCCCTCAGGATGCTCCCAACCTTTTATCCCTCAGAGGAAGGGAGGAGGTGGCTTCGGCCAGCATTAAAAAGGAGTTAGACGCAGGCAGGGTCGCTGGACCCTTCCCCGCACCCCCGTTTCCCAATTTTAAGGTTTCACCACTGGGTTTGGTGCCCAAAAAGTCCCCAGGTGAGTTTCGTCTTATTCATCATTTGTCCTACCCAGCCGGCCGATCGGTCAACGATGCTATCCCTGATGACCTTTGTTCAGTCAGGTATACATCGTTTGACCAGGCGCTGCGCATGGTGCGCGCGTGTGGCCCGGGTGCCCTGCTGGCCAAGTGTGACATTAAGTCGGCTTTTCGCCTTTTGCCGGTGCACCCGGGCGACTTTGAATTGCTGGGTTTTAAATTTAAGGGGGAATATTATTTCGATAAGGCCATGCCTTTTGGCTGCTCCATATCATGCTCGGCTTTCGAGCGTTTTAGTACCTTCCTAGAATGGGCCTTCGTCCGCAGGTCAGGGTCCCGGTCTGTAGCCCATTACCTGGATGACTTTTTATTCGGGGGTGAACGGGGCTGGGACACGTGTGCACGTCTCCTTAACACATTTCAGACGCTAATGCAGGAACTTGGTGTCCCTTTAGCGCCCGAAAAGACCGAGGGCCCATCGACCAAGCTAGTATTCCTGGGGGTTGAGATTGACACAGTAGTGCAAGCTTCTAGGTTGCCGGGTGATAAGGTGTCCAGGATAGTGGCCCTTATCTCGGAATTGCTGGCCAAGCGTAAGGCATCCCTGAGGGAACTGCAGGTGCTCCATGGGCACCTTAATTTTGCCTGCAGGGTGGTCGCTCCGGGCAGGGCTTTTGCCCGGCGCTTATGTGACGCCATGGCAGGGTTATCCAGGCCCCACCACAGAGTCAGGCTTACCCGGGGTATCAGGGCAGACATGTTCGTCTGGTTGCAATTCCTGAGGGAGTTTAATGGGGTCTCATTTTGGAGGTCTGACCTCCTGGCATCCCCCAATTTCCAGATCCAGTCTGATGCCTCAGGATCCCTGGGTTATGGGATGTACTTCAATGGGAAGTGGGCCTATGGTGGGTGGCCACCGGCATGGGCAGGCACAGGTCGCCTGCGGGATTTCACATACCTGGAATTTTTTCCCATCCTGGGGGCTTTGATGCTATGGGGCGAACAGTGGGCAAATTCGGTGGTGCATTTCTGGTGTGACAATGCTGCCGTTGTACACATTGTCAATGCACAGACTTCCAAATCGCCCAGGGTTATGGATCTAGTGCGCCATTTTGTGCTGCGCTGCCTGCGCCTCAACGTCTTGTTCAGGGCCAGGCATGTCCCAGGGGTTAATAATGATATTGCTGACGCTTTGTCCCGCCTGCAGATCTCCCGGTTCCGCGCCTTGGCCCCGGATGCGGAGGAATTTCCCTCGCCACTCCCGGACGAGATGTGGACTATTGGCAAGGAGAGGTGAACCGGGCGATTGGCCTGTCACTAGCGCCACGCACGCGTAAGGCGTATCAACAAGCATTCTATTCATATAGGGCATTTGCTGCTCAATTTCACTTGCCAGAGACCTGGCCGATTCCGGTGGACCATGTTCTGCGGTTCATGGTTCACCTGCATGCACAGGGCCTCGCACCTCGCACCATAGCATCCAAGCTTTCGGCGTTGGCTTTTATGGCCAAAGTGGGGGGTCATGTGGATACCACCTCTGACTTCCGTGTGAGACATGTTTTGGAGGGGTGGGTGCGCGAGCGCGGGCGTTGCCCGGACGACCGGCACCCTATTTCCCCAGGGGTTCTTACCCAGTTGGCCCGGGGCTGGCCTGGCCTCTGTTTTGATCATTATGAGGCAGCCCTTTTTCATGCAGCCACAACGGTGGCATTTTTTGGAGCGCTCCGCGTCAGCGAACTCGTGATGCTGTCTAAGGCGGATGCAAGTGGTAGGGCACTGGAACTCGAAGATGTCTATGTTGCCAAAGACTGGGCCCAGTTGAGGATACGCTCCTCTAAAACAGATCAGCATGGCGTAGGCAGTGGAGTAAGACTGCTACGGTGTTCTTTGGCAGACATCTGTCCGGTTGGTGCCCTACAGGAATTCCTGGCACTGCGTGGCATGCACCACGGCCCGTTTTTCTGTCACCATGATGGGTCTCCCCTTACTAAATTTCAGTTTTGGAAGGTGACAGCCAGAGCCCTCACCAGGGTGGGCCTACCAGGTGCCCGTTATGGCACACATTCATTCCGTATTGGTGCAGCCTCTACAGCAGCTGCTTTTGGGTACTCTGGGGCTGACATACGCAGCATGGGGAGGTGGGGCTCGCAATGTTTTCAGTTTTATGTGCGCCCACTCCCGCCATGAGTACCAATCCAGTCACCTTACCGCCTTTTTCTCAATTTTCTTACAGACCCTGGGTGTCGTATTACACCGGTGACAGTATGGCTGGTGGGCCACAGCTATGTGCACAGGGCAGCGCGTTACGCTGCGGCGACAGAGTGGGGACCCCGACTGGGACTGGGTGACCACGCCAGTCTCGCATGGCATGGTAAGCCTGGGATGTTATGGCGGGAGCTGCGGCCTTTCCTTTTTTCTGGCCTGGGTGCTGACCCGCCTGACATTCTAATCATCCACCTGGGGGGCAATGATTTGGGCCAGGTCACCGGCTTATCGCTTAAACATGCGATTTGCGAGGAACTCGCCTACTTGCATTATGTCTGGCCTGCCACAACCCTGGTTTGGTCGGACATTCTTCCGCGCCATTCTTACAGAGGGGGCGTTAACCTCCTGGCTCTTGACCGCGCTAGGCGTGCGGTCAATAAGGCAGTGGCGCGGTTTCTTGCCACCAGGGCTTGGGGGCGGGTTAGTCATCACCCCGATATTAGCCTACAAAATTATGACCTGTATGCAGGGGATGGGGTCCACCTGTCGCGAGGAGGTATGGACCTCCTGTTGGGTGACTGGCGAGCAGGCCTGTTGACCGAGCTGACGGTCTGGGGGGGGCGTCAGGTCTTCTTTGAAGCCCCTCCGTGTGGCGGGTAGCACTGGTAAGGTAAACAGTATGACCCACAAGTATCCGGCAGGTTCGCAATTGACTGGACAACACTAGACAGGAATAAATTAGTTAACCGTTGTCCGGTCAACGACGAACCAGGCGATGGGGTGATGATGATTGCTAACCAGCATGCATCACCCCTGTGATTTCACGGATACGCGTCAGAGGGTGGGGTCATAAGTTAGTTATTGACTACGGTCAACAATTTGTTTGTTGTCAACAAACAAATTGATACAAATTGATACATTGTAACCAATTGCCGTTGGCAATTTTGGGGTGGTACCTTACCAGTGTTACTTCGGCCTGCTTGCCTTAGGAATTATGATTGGTCGTTTTACCAATACAAATTTATAATTCGGACTAGGGCATTGAATCAATAAATGTGGCCCTATGCTGTTATCCACTTTCAATGTTGTCTGTGTCCGTTATTGGGGGGGTGCGCCTGCAATGCAAGCGCGGCGCCAAAATGGCCGCCGCGCCCTTTGCGGGCCCCCCCCCCCACAGGACAGAGAATCCGGGTAGTTAGGGGCGTGGCCAGCTCCCTTATAAAAGGGGTGGCCACGAGGCAGCCGAGCTGCCATTTTACCTCAGCGACGGAGCGGAGAAGTTTTTTCCCCTCCACCCCCTCCCTAGTTAACAGTGTGATATTATGGTCGCTTCGGGGCCGGGTGGGAATTTTTGGTTGGGACCCATATTGGCTCCGGGTCCTGGCTTTTTTGCCCATCCCACACTGTTGCTATGGTTTGATATAGGGGGCTTTCTGTGTTCCTACTGTTGACTTTGGTCACATTGGCGGGTAGCACTGGTAAGGTAAACAGTATGACCCACAAGTATCCGGCAGGTTCGCAATTGACTGGACAACACTAGACAGGAATAAATTAGTTAAACGTTGTCCGGTCAACGACGAACCAGGCGATGGGGTGATGATGATTGCTAACCAGCATGCATCACCCCTGTGATTTCACGGATACGCGTCAGAGGGTGGGGTCATAAGTTAGTTATTGACTACGGTCAACAATTTGTTTGTTGTCAACAAACAAATTGATACAAATTGATACATTGTAACCAATTGCCGTTGGCAATTTTGGGGTGGTACCTTACCAGTGTTACTTCGGCCTGCTTGCCTTAGGAATTATGATTGGTCGTTTTACCAATACAAATTTATAATTCGGACTAGGGCATTGAATCAATAAATGTGGCCCTATGCTGTTATCCACTTTCAATGTTGTCTGTGTCCGTTATTGGGGGGGGTGCGCCTGCAATACAGAAGTGACGTGTTCATAGAGCTATAATCACTAAGATCTGCTGGGGAGGCCCTCATCTATGTCCTTCAATTAGGGTTGTCATAATTCTCTCCCACCAAACCGGAACAGCCATGTGACATCATTGCATTCTTGAAACTGTGCATGTGTCATGGAGACCACAGCTCTAAGACCCCACAGAATCCCCATCCAGGGCGGGCAGCCACCATCAGTTTATAAACAGCTGTAGTCAAGAGGTTGTTTCCCATATGATTCTTCTTGCAAAAGATGATTCTTGATGGTTCTATTTTTATTTCTTTCCCCATTTCTGCCCCAGCTCCTGCCAACCTAGCAGTCTGAAAGCAAGAAATTGCAAGTACTGTAGATAAATAGTAGAAGGTAAACAGCATTCCATGCACTCCGGTGTCTAGTCATGGCTGCCACATGACCATAGAAACATCTGCAGATGCAGACAGCACTGGCTCTTCAGCTATGAAGCAGAGATGAGCACTGAACCCTAGAGTTGGATACGACTGGTTTTCGAGCAAGGGTGGCCTTTACCATTTTTAAATTTCTTGGGCTACAGGTTAAACCACCCTTCCTCCCCCTGAGGTCACCCCTCCCCTTCACGCACACACACACATTGAAGTAGACTCACCTTCAAACCCCACATGAGGATCCCTTGGAAGAAAGTTCTAAAGAGGGGCCCAGAACGGCAATGCAGCCCATGGAGCCTCCATTTCCGTCCAGAAGGAAAAAAGCAGGAGACAGGAAGGGACTTATTTTGCAACGGACAACTCTTCATCTGTCCTCCCTCTCTTGGAACAGTGACTCTATGAAATTAACCCTTTGTTTCCGGGACTTTTACATGTTTTTTCTTGAACCGGCCGGGACTGCTTCAACCTGGGAAAATCCCGGGAAATCGGGACATATGGCAACTCTACCTACAATCCTAACTAACTAGGCTGACTTTAGCCTGACTGAACCTTGTTGTATCCAAACCGATCTCAGTTCAGGAGAGGAAGTACTTCAGCTGGCCTAAGAAGAAAAGAGCACAAAGGGGGGGGGGGGATAAAAAACAGAAGCCCAGCATAACCACCATGGAAACTGAGTTGACAGCTACCAATCAGCAGTCAGCAGCAAGTGGTCAGATCAGCCTGTCACTTGAGCCATCACAAGGGTCTTGTGCCATACCAAAATCCATTTAAGTCAATCTTAATTTGAAGTTAAAATTGTGCCCTACATTTCCATCTGAGAGGTCCAACTGTGGAAATTAACAAGAACAGGAAATGCCATAGTTTAAATTCCATCCCACAGAAATGAAGCAAAATAAAAAAAATAAACCATTTCTTCAGGGGAACAAAAACACTGCAAGTTATGGTCTTTGTCACTGTGCTAAGAGAAGACAAATGACAGGCAGATAGTGGCAAAAATACTGATAACATCATTGCTGCATCAGGTATATTACAGAATGCCTCATACAATGTCCAAATCCTTGCCGCGATGCCTCATACAACGTCATTTCCATAGAGATACATTGTACTGTAACAGCACAGACTTCAGGGCAAAGTCAAGGAAACAGACAGGAAACTGACAGAACTTTAAGAAATCATTGTCTAAAAGCTAAAAACATTACAAAAACATGTCAAACAACCCTGATTGTCCAAGAACCTGAAGAATGCTGCAAAAAATCCCAGGAATGCTTCTAAAAATTCTGACAAAAAAATTCAAAAAAATCCAAAATCATGCACAAAACCACTCCTAAACACTCTTCGCCTCATGCAAAACCCATAAGAGCAATGCACACATGTGTCCTGCCTTTTATACTGCCCAGGCACAATGCAACCTGGGAAAACCCCAATGCCTCATACAAAGTCGCACAACTTTGTATGAGGCAACTTTTTTCAAGGAATTAGGTGATGTTGTATGAATCTGATGTTGTATGAAGCGGACTTTGTATGAGGTATTACTGTATTATTGTTACTGTTTATAGTGTATATAAGTCTGAGTTTTGCCCCATCCAAGCTGTGTTCAAACCCCACTAATAAAGAGCTGAATTTCACTACATCATTCATCTGCTTCTTCATTCCTTGAACTCTAAAGTAATGTTTTTACTTTTAGCTAGAGATAACACCATTCAGAAGATCACTATCTGACTTTGTCAACAGACTGCTATATTATACCATTATAGAAATTGGTTACCAAATTAATAGGTTTCTTTTGTAAGTATGAATCATAAATATGATACATCACCTGAACTGGATGCAAAGAATACAAAGCAACACTAAACCATAATTTCATTTCTTAGTAATTATTAATTAGATTCAAAATAATCTAAATAGAAAATGCACCAATCAATAGAGAAACTAATGAGATTTAGAGTAAAAGAGAAAAGTCTGACAATGAGTTCTAAATATTCCTCAGGTCTAGGCTGAATATTTTGATGTGGTGAAGATCTGTTTGAACACTATAGATGACTGAGAATGGTTGTTTTCTCTTATGCTCCTTTAACAAACTCTTTCTGCAGCTAAGCCATTTATACCTCTATATTACATGTAATTCTCTAATGCCAGATGAGATAACACAGATAATCCTCCTAAAGGATTTGGGTTATACCAGAGCTCTTATCAGTATTTCATATGTGTTGTCTTTGAAAGTTTTTGAGTAATGATGCAGTAGTGAATTGTGACCCACTCTGTCACTCTGGACCGTCTTGTTGTAACTGTTAGACTAAACATGCTCATTTACACATTCACCATCTTATCATCCTAAATTGCTATAATTTTTAGATTTCACTGTGGTCATACGAGGTGGGGTCGAAGTGACCAGATCACTAAATCATCAGTTGTTGTAATTGGTAGAGTATTCTAGTACAGGATAACACTCTTACTAATACTCTATTATATATTACTGTGATGTTAGTGATCAAGTATGATGAAACATTTATGTTATGCTAATTTCAAGCCAAAACCAAGTTAGGGTATTCCAAATGGCAAAAAGCAGGGATAGTTTATGCCATTTTTCTGCTTGAAGCAGAGACCAGATGTTCTCTCCTCTGCTCTGAAGACCATTGTTCAAAAAAAGAAAAGAAAGAAAAGCAGTTCTCTGCTCTACTGAAAAAGTAGTTCTTGTCCCCCCCCCCCCCCCCCCATCTTCCCTTGTGATGCTACCTGAAGCAGATTACGGTCATACTGTAGTAAAAACAACAACAACCAACTATTATTCATTATACCAGAATGCAGCCATCTTATTCTCTAGAATCGATCTAGGGTGTTATTTCCATCACAGAGTTTACCATTTAATGAATTTCTCGTTGATGTGAGAGTTAGAGGAAAGAGGAAAGATCCCAGTGAATGTGAGGGAGAAAGAGATATGAAGGCAAGTTGGTATTGGTATAGAAATTTACCACAGTTTAATTACCACAGTACAATAGACTAGTAAGTTTGAAGACTTAGAATGAAAAGTAATAACTCAGGATGGTTATGTTTCACTGTTCCAAAAAAAAAAAACAACCATTGAGTATGAAACCTAGAATTCCCCTTAATGTGTGATAAGTGTTCTGAAGGCCAAAATGGAGCGACCCTCACAGCTGGTCATCCATTACAGTAGAACACATACTTGTCAAGTTGCAGTTTTGCTAATTCGGGAGCCTGCCATGCATTCACAGTAAGTTTCCAGGAAATGGGTTACTGCGCATGTGTGGTCGTCAGAGGCAGCGGCGTGCATGCGCAGAAACCCCTTTGACCAGAAAAGAGGTTACTGTGCATGCGTGGCCATCAGAGGCAGCGGCGCGCATGCGCAGTAACACCTTTCCTGCCATCCAAAATTACGGGATGGCGGCAGGAACGAGGGGGGCGGAGCACTGAAATACGGGAAATCCCGGTTAATCCGGGATACTTGACAGGTATGGTAGAAGGAGAGCAAAAAAATGGTAGTATTTGCTTAAAGAAGGAGGAAATTGTCTAGGAAGGTGTAATTTAAATTCAAGAACCTACCAATGGTTACTTACAGAAAATCAAAAGAAGCTTAGAGGGCCAAATCCTATCTATTGGTCTACCATCCCCTGTTGGTTACTTCAAATACAATGTATTGCATGTTGGCAAAAGAAAAGACAGAGGAAAAAAGCCAAATATTGTCAGACTTTAAAGAGTACCAATTTTATGTCGGTTTGAGTTTTCATGAATCAAAGTCTACTTCCACAGACATTGGATTGCAAATATATGCTCTTTTTAGTTATACATATTCTCATGACCAGGTGAGGCTATAGATAATAGAAAAAGTGTGGCAAAGCTTCATTAACACAGAAATGGGACTGTTGAGCTGTAAATTACTTCAATTAGCAGGTCTTGGCCAGGGCAATTGCTGTAGGCCAGGTGGATTTGGGTGCCTTAAGAATTCTGAGAGACGTTTCTAGGACAGTGGTCTATCAAGAGAGACAAATACACCAGAAGGCTGGGTTATTAGCATATTTAGTGCACTGAGTTGAGCCCTAACAGGTGATACTTAACCATGACTTTAACCTGGACTTAAGGCTGGAAATGTTAACCACTCTTCGGGCACTGGAGACATTATGGTTTACTAGCAATGATGGATATGACTTTCTGGAAATTGTGGTCCAATGTGCGCATCTTTCATTGTTGTTTATCCATTTACATTTCATTAATACTGAATTTAGTCATAATTTCACCCCATATGAGCAACTCAGCTTTTACGGTCTTCTGGGGAGGTCCTTCTGTTAGGTCAGGGGTGCCCAAAGTACAGCCAGTGGGCCAAATCTGGCCCATCATGCCTGCACCACTCCCAGAAGCAGAAGTTAAATGCACCTGTGCATGTGCAAAATGCTGCCATAAAGTACATTTACAACAGCTGCGAGTGCATTTACAGCAGTGTTTTGTGCATGTGCATTTAACTTCCACTTCTGGTGGGAGGAATGTGACCAGCCCACTCAACCACATGACTGGCCCATGGCCCAAAAAGTTTGGGCATCCCTGTCTTAGTTCAACCACTTTCATAAACCTATTTGGTGAGGACACAAGAGAGGGCCTTTCAGTGGCTGCTCCAAGGCTTTGGAGAAGCCAGATTGGTTCCCTCCCTCTTGTTTTTCTGTTGTCTTTCAGAGACCTTCCTTCTCTGTCAGGCTTTTCAAAGGGCTCCGAGTGCCACCTCTGGCGCGCATGCCATAGGTTCGCCACCACTGATCTAGGAAATGCTCTGTTTGTGAAATTTAAATATTGTATCTTCTTCAGGTGCCATATCTGTTCTGGATATTGGCTATCATCATGGTGAAAGTCTTCCTGTTCTTAACTCCTCCAGTTCTTCTGAGAACATTCCATACCAGTATCTCAGAATCTTCAACCATGAAGTCCGTCTATGATCAGGGCCTCTCTTCCCAGGGATCTTTCCTTGCAGAGTGAGTTGGAGTATTCTATATTTTATGTTGTCCCTCATGACATGGCCTGGACTTGTAGCTTTCTTTGCTGAATGGTCTTAAAGAGTTCTTGTTCTTTATCCATTTGCCACAATACTTCTAAATTAGTCACATGGTCAGCCTATGATATCCTTAGCAACCATCTGTAGATCCACATTTCAAAAGCTTCAATTCTCTTTTCAGATGCATGTATATTGTACATGTTTTAAAAATTGTTTTTAAGCCGGTCAATGTTTAATTGTTTTAATATACAGTAGACCCTCGCATAACGACATTACTTGGTTCCCCAAGTAGCATTGCTAAGCGATTTTTGTTGTTATGCGGGTTTCTATGGAGTTTGCATAACAACGTTTTTAATGACGGTTATTTTAGCATTGTTGTCAGGACAATGACACTAAAAAATTGTTATGTGGGGGAACACATGGTGCATAACGATGCATTGTTAAGCGAAAATGATGCTATCTGAAAGCGTTGTTATGTGAGGGTTGACTGTACAGTTTTGTATTGTATTTTAGGTAAAGGTAAAGTTCACCCTTGCTCAAAAGCTAATTGTATCTGACTGTAGGGTTCAGTGCTCATCTCTGCTTATAGCTAAAGAACCAGCACCGTCTGTGTCTGCATACATTTCCATGGACATGTGGCAGGCATGATTAAACACCATAGTGCACAGAACACTGTTTTACTTCCCATTGAAGCGGTACCTATTTATCTACTTGCTATTTCTTGCTTTCAAACAGCTAGGTTGGCAGGAGCTGGGTCAGATGACAGGAGCTCACTCCATCATGCAGTACTCGAGTCTCAAACTGCTGACCTGCCATTTGTCAAGTTCAGCATCCTAACCACTAAGCCACCGTCGTCCCTTCTATTGTATTTTAGCTTGTTATTATTGTATGATCTTAAATGTTGTGGGCTGCCTTGGGTTCCCTATGGGGTGGCAAGCAAGCAAGCAGCATAATAATGGCAAAGTTAGTCTCTTTGATTTCATGTGTATAGGACTATTGATATGCAACATAATGTAGTGGGTAGAGTGATGAACTAGGGTTCAGGAGACATGTGTTCAAATCTTTCCTCAACCATGGAACCTCTCTAGGGAGCAGCACTGGTGAATCCACTTCATAAATATTCACTTACTTAGAAAACTCTATTCTGTCACTATAAGTCACTTATGAATTAATAGCACAGAACAGACACGGAAATGGGTGTGATGTGTGAATGAAACATTTGGCTTCTGAGCACTGTGCAACAGCATCTAGTACCAATGACACCCAGCTTTATGATATAATATTTACACAAAGGCATATGCTGCTCAGCAGATTCTGAATATTCATTGGGATGACACTGCTCATGAAGAACTGAGGTGTCATTACCACAGATGTCACATATAGTGTATTATTGCAAAATTATTGATGCATTTATGTTATCTTGCCACTTGCAATGATAATATTTTAAATTTCACTTCCTATAAGAATAACCAGTAGAGCAGTTAAAATATATGTGTTTATCACTTTTAATGGCACTCAGATCTTTTCAGGGTGTGTACATATGTGAGAATTTCTTTAGTCTAGCCTATCCTCTGCTGACATTATTTTCTGCTTGAGTTCAGTTAGCTAACACTGGCTTCTATTACTGACACAAACTAAATGTTTAATGCCCTTTAATGATTAGATAGAAATAGGGGTAAACCTATTTGCATCAGCATTGAAAAACATTTCCCCTTGGGGTGATTTTTCAGTAATTGCTTGAAAAGGGATTGAAATGTTTCAGCTATTCAGGATACATTGTGCTCCCTTGTGAATGGGTTTCATTCACTATTAGTGATATCATCAGATAGCAAGATCTGGTTGGTTACATACCCCTGTGGTCCTATTCTGTTAATTATGTGATCCCTGGCTGGCTAGGACGATATGTGGGAAATCCAAGAAACCTTGTGGTTTAATTTGCTTCCAGTCATGTCAATGTAAATGACAACACCATGTTGTCAGATCAATTATTATGTGATCAATTATTATGTGATCCCTGACTGGACTGGGATTACTTCTGGTGTGGTGTAACTTATTAAAACACCAGCAAAGATGGGGTATGGGTGGGAAATGACATGAAATAGGATTCTGAAAAATGGAGGTATCTTCACTAACAACTATGTGAGGAAATGTTCACTCCATCACAAGGAGTACTTCTGACCTGAATATGAAAATGAGAGACCATTTGATGGAGTGGCATCTACCTTTCAAGTCAATAGCTCATAGAATACATTTTAAAGTATTTACATGCATCAGGAAAGTGAATTTGGGAAGTAATGCAAAAACTGTGATATTTTAGTAACTGTAAATTTAAAAAAATCAACTTTGATAAAGGAATCACAGAAGAAAATTTTATCTGAGAGAAAGGTGACATGCAAGTTCACTCACTCACTCACTCACTCACTCAATCAATCAATCAATCAATCAATCAACTTTACAGAATGCAGCTAACAATAGAGGGTTTAACTGACACTTTTTTGCTTAACCTTTGTTAATCTATCTATCTATCTATCTATCTATCTATCTATCTATCTATCTAAAGCAAGATCTATGTGGATTCTGGAAAGGATCCTGCATCACTGGAATTTGGTATGCACCTACCTTAGTGTTGCAAGATCACGTGTGTGTGTCCCGGAACCAAATTTGGGGTGTAAGCACCCCAAAATTGGGGAAAACAAACTGTGCATGTGTCCAGTACAAGTGTGGAGCGGTCACGCATAGGTTCCAATGGGTGAAAAAGTGATGCAACGGTGGAGGATGAGGTGCGCGTGTACCACTGGAGGCTCCAGGCCCAGCTGGAGCTTCCTGCTGCCTGGACCGACCGAGCGGGGAGAACGCCCCTCCCCATGGACTCAGCCCAAACCCATACCCGGCCCTGCCTGGCCATGGGCAATGTGGCGACGGCCAAGAAGGGCAGCGAGAATGAGAGCAGTGAGTACTGGCCAGGGCTGAACCCGAGCTGGCTGGAAAGAGAGCGGTGGGAAGCACCTGGGGAAGTGAGGCCCGCAGCGCCATCACTGCAGGGGAAGAGCTGGGCAGGAAGCACGGGGGAGGGGGAAACAGTCCAGACACCACCACTTCCCAGCAAGCAATGTCAGATTCCTCACTGGGAAGGCTTGGGCGGCCGGTCTGGAGGCAGGTCACGGGAGGGGGCTGGAGCATGTGGTAGGGACAACCTGTCTCTTGCCCTGACATTCACTCGGGCAGCCTCCCTGTCACCAGGACCACTAAAAAAAACCATGTGTGTGTGTGTGTGTGTGTGTGTGTGTGTGTGTGTGTGTGTGTGTGTGTGTGTGTGTGTGTGTGTGTGTGTGTGTGTGTGTGTGTGTGTGGCGGCCCAGCCAGCAGCCAGCGGGAGACACGGCAAACCCCTGGCCAGTGGGAACAGCAGCCCAGGCCCTGGGCCGGGGCTGGGAGGCCTCAGTGGAAGCCCATGTAGCAGAAGGGGTGGGGAGGGAGTCCCTCCCTGGGCAGGTAAGGTGGATGAGGCCCAGGGACTGAGGCAGGGGAACCTGGCCCGGGTTTTTCCTCAGGCAGGGTTGGCACAAAAATATGTCCCTAGATTTCCAACCTCTATACCAAAAAAAACCACCCGAGCAAGGCCGGGCAATTAGCTAGTCTTTTCTAAAGGTAACGGTCACCCTTGCTCAAAAGCCAGTCATGTCTGACTCTAGGGTTGAGTGCTCATCTCTGTTTATAGCCAAAGAGCCAGTGCTGTCTGTGTTTGCAGATGTTTCTGTTAACATGTGACGGGCATGCCTAGATACCGAAGTGCACAAAACACTGTTTGCCTTCCCACCAAAGTGGTACCTTTGGTATCTACTTGCATTTTCCTGCTTTTGAGCTGCTAGGTTGACAGGAGCTGGGTCAGAGACGGGAGCTCACTCTGTCGTGCAGTACTTGGGAATCAGACTCCGACCTTCCAGTTGTCGAGTTCAGCATCTTAACCACTTGAGCCACCTCAGTCCCCTTATGCGGATGATACACAGACCTACATCTACACTTGACAACAGAAGCCAACAACACAACTCAAACAGTCTCAGGCAGAAAAGATGACAGAATACTATTATTCAAGTCCCTTAGTCCAGTCCTGAACCTGTTCCAAATGGCCACTGGCTGTGTATGTCATTACATAAAAGAAGCGGTAATCATTCATTAAAATCCTTTATCTTTCTGTGTATGCATGTTTGTGCATATGGGCACTTAAGTGCATGAAGGAGTGGACATAACTAAACATTAAGAAATATGTTGATTTTGGGGGAAAGGGTAGGAGTTATAACCAAAAGATTTATGCATTGCCTGTCTGCCTGCCCACCTTCCTTCCTTCCTTCCTTCCATCCTTCCTTCCTTCCTTCACCACTTCTAAAAAGGCATGAAAGTTTGCAGTCTGAGAGTAAGAGTTTGTCCATACTGGTCCGTGTGGGCCAGGCTGGGTTCCCATGCGTAGGTTTGCTTGAGGATGGAGGGAGGAGCTAAATAATGTTTAGCCCACTCTCCCTGTCCAAACAGCACAAGCAATCTAGTTGTCCATATCACAAAGTGGCTGATGAAGCCCTTCACACCAATGAAAACTAAACACTTCCTCTGCAGAAGCGGTAGGGGAAGTTAAACTCTTTTCTCTCTCTCCTGCTATTTGATTCTGCTGTATTGCATGAGTTAGGTAGAGTAATTTTCTTGAAAAGCTCTACCAGAAGCAATTTTGACAACTGCAAGACTCCCATATATTCTGTTTCTAGTATAACCCCCATACATCATGAGGCGGGGGGACTGGGACCACTCCTGCATCTAACATGTATGAATCCAATAAATAAAAGCAAACCACCCCACCCCAAAATCATCCCAGAAAGTGGGACTACCATTCATCTGGATGACCCAAACCAGTGACAGTGACAATAGTTAAGTGATAGTTAAAGGAAATTGCATGGTCACATTTAAAAGGAAATATATAGCAAACATAATTGAAACTGGCTCTCAAAGTGAAACATACATTGTGCATACTGTCTGCCATCATCACATATTGCATCTATCTACATACATTAAAATAAGGAAATTTAAGATAGCATTCCATTATGCAGTACTCAGGTTTTGAGCTACTGACCTTCCACCTCCCAGTCAATGTCTTAACCACTTGAGCCACTGCAGTCCTTACCTACTTTTTAATCTTGGATCCAGAAATAACATACAATTGCCCACTATGAGGTATAGGGAACTTTGTGTACTTCTCTCCCAAAAATTATTTAGTTTGGCATGAGAAGATGTATATATACCGTGGAACCTCATACAGCAATTGCCCTGTATAGCATACAACAATTTTTCAATGGGAAAAACCAGACGAGATCGAGCGTGTTCAGGGTGGTATGGCTGTAGGCTCAGGGTGGTATGGCCTAGCAAAAAAAATTGTGCGATGCATCCCATAGGGAAAATTGCTATATGATGCATGTATCATATAACAATTGTTTCATACAACAACGAGCCCAGTGTAACGGATTAAAATCATTGTATGAGGTACCACTGTACATGTAAAAATCAGTATATACATTACATTTTAAACAAGGCATTTGATCCAAGGAGTAATCTCACAATTGTGTTTCACTTTATATATGAAAACATGCACTGTTTGTAGACCACCCACAAAGTGCATGGCTCTTTACTGTTATTGTGCATCAGCCAAATCACAAATCTAATACTGTATCACACATTCCCTATTGTGCTTGGTTTCCGGACACTCTATCCTCTTGTTTGCCCTCTCTGGATATATTCCAGCTTGTCATTTTGATCTTTTTCTGTAATTACCAGAACTGGGCATGGTACTTGGGGTTCTAATTTCTTCTTGAGACAGGTTGTTTCAGTATGATCCATTAACACCAGTAGAGGTAGCCAAGACTTGCACATTGTAGGGCCATTAGCTTTCTTTTAGATCCCTATCATGGCTGGTAAAATCTTCCTGAGATTTGACTGTAGAATAGACCAATCATATTATAAATTCTTCATTGCAAGAAGATAATGCCTAAAAGAAACAATCGTATGATCCATTTTTGAGGTTTGTTGAGGTTTTGTTTTTTGATTGTTTGTTGTTGTTACTGTGATTGATGAGAACCCCAGTTTGCCAATGGCACAGTATATAAACAAACAAGCAAACAATTAAACAAACAACTCCATCTAGTATACAAGTACAAACCATGTCATGATTTACACCCCCAAAACTTTTCTGTTATATTCCTACTGAGGGCAGAATGTGATGATTGGAAGGAAGATACCTGTTAGCGTTGGTTTAAACTTTTAGGAGAGATTGTTTTTCAGAAATGATCCACCCAAATAAACAGATTAAAGCAGGAATGTGGAGGGGAGAGGAAACAAGAAAGGAGAATTTTGTTTCCCACCTGTCTGAATAATTCATGGGCATGCTCCAGTCTTTGCAACCATTCTGTTTTCCATTCCTCTTCTCACTCTGCTCTTATTTATTTTGTTTGATTCCTGCTGCCTGTGACTGATTCACACTTGCCTTGAATACTGAACAGAGGATGTTAATATTGTTGGGAAATCTTCCTGGCATGAAAGCAGCCACAGTGCCTTCATATTTCATTGATCTGAAATCTGTGTGCCTCTGTGTGTGTGAGAGAGAATCCTTTTTTCTCCATCATGTTGTAAAATATTACGTACTCGTAGTTCTAATATAGCATGTAATTTCATTATTCTAACATGCTTCTCCATTTCAGTTTTTGTACACAGACCTCAGATTCCTAAACATCTCACATTCCAAAGATGCTACTAAAAGGGGAATCATATTAGCAGAACATGAGCCTCTCTGGTTAGGGAACTCCACATAATCAGGGACCTTATATCTGGTCACAACCTTCTTCTTCTTGTGCCATATCCGATTCTGAATAATGGTGATCATCATGGTAATTAGCCATGAAGACTGTCCTAAGAATATAATGCCATGGCCTTTCCTATCCACATCACAGTCTGACACCCGTACCATGGATCCAGCTCCATGTGTCACTTTCTGGTGCTGAGTCCTTTTTGGCACACAAATTCCTACTCAGCCTCAGGCCGGTCTTGATGAAGCTGCTGCCCTCCATCAAGATGGATTCAAGTGGGATTGAATCCACTTGGGGACATCACCCTTCCCTGTGGACTTCACCAAGGCTAGTCCTCAGGGTTGTCAGGTTAGTTAACTGCCACCTGATGCTCAGTGTTGAGTCGCTGGCAATATGATCTACTCTATTACCATTGCAGGATAACCTGGCCAGACTTGAAGATCACAACCTGTCTTACTTCAAATGGTCATGTTACCTGGATCAGAGCCACCAGAGATGACCTCAATATATGGAAAAGCTGGTGTGAAAGCATGTGTTTCCCTCCATGTAGAAGATGCTGAGAAGATTGGCCATGGTCTGATTTCCTATCATCCTAAAAGTTTTTTCTTAAATTAAGCCAGCAGCAAAAGAAGAAAAGATAGGAAATTGAAAATTAAGGCCACTGAAACATGAAAAATGGCAAACCTATTAACTCTCATTTGTTTAGATTCTCCATTAAAAGGCAAACAGAGATTGGTTAGGGATGAAGCCAGAATATAGCAACTTCCCATGCTAGGTAAAACCATATTAGACTAGGTCCTCTACAGAACATAACAATGTTACTGTTTTTGAAACAGTTCCCAGAATCTTCTAGCCATCACAGGCACGATTCTGCAAATTTGTTATCCAGACTATGGCTACTTTTAGATTGTGGTTCTATAATGGCACTGTAAAGATTTGAGAGTGTATAGCTGACCGTTAGGAAGTAAACAAAACACACTGAAGCAATCCCCAAAGACAGTTGTAGCAGTGGGAGGGTGACGAGAGAGAGGGGGCCAAAAATGATATGAAGCCTTCAGGTCCAGCACAGCGTCAGAAAGTCTAGACTCCAGATGTGAAACTTACAGCCTTAGAGAGCACAATACCATAAATATATCAGCCAGATGTCAAGGGGCCCAAGCTACAAATCTGTGAGTGGTGACAAGACTTGGCTCCCACCCCCTCACAGATTGGGCTCCTCCTAGCATTTCTGGCCACTTGCCTGGCAGCAGCTGAAGAGAGAAGATGGCAGGTTTGGGAGGAAGGGAGCTTAGAATTGCCATCTAGGTTATGACTAAGTTGGGATTGCAAAGGAGGAAAAAATAGTTAGCAAAAACCCCTGGCTTTCTGCCTATGGATTGTAAAAAGATATAGCCTGCTGTCTATTTTCCCATGTAACATCTAAACCAGGGATTATCAACCTGTGACCTACAGTGCAATTTCATGTGGCCCCCCACTGCCTCCACCACACCAGGAAGTGCCATGTGGTGGAGGAAGGGCAAAATGGCCATCCAGACCTCGAAGCTGTCTGAGAGAGCATGACCCGGCTCCCGGCTTTAAAAGGTTGAGAACTCTGGATCTAAGCAAACCGACCTGGCTTGAGCCACCATGCCATGAGAATTTGCCTGAAGAAGTGATAGAAATGGTTGACTTGTGATATAGGAAACTAGGGGACTGAATGCAACTCCCACCCTGGGACTGAGAGGTTTCTGAATGTTCTGGACCAAGTCATGGATTCTTCATCGTTGAGTGGCACCTGTAACTTTCCTGTTTCATCTTTGGCATTCATAATTTCCTGTGGCATCTCCATAATGACTTGTTCAAGAGTTACATTAGATATTTCACTATTTTGATTAGGCAAACTAATTTATAATTCTTATTTTTCTGAACCTTTGCCTTCATTCTTTCAAAATATCTGAAGAAGATTGTTGCTGCTGCTGCTCCTGCTGCTGATAAGGTTGTCACTGTTGTTTATATAGCACCATCTGTATACATGTTGGCTCTTTACAAGTGCCAGAGGGGGCCTGCAATCTAGATGACAACACAAGGGAGGAAACAGCAGAAGGGGAGGGAAATGGTAGTTGACATAAGCATGGGAAGAATAAGCAATTATATCATTGAAACATACAGTATTTAAACTTTATTACAGTGAGGTGCAGGGAACAGGCAGAACTGGAAAATACCTTTTTGGATGGCAGCTTCTAGGTTGCCACAAGCATGTTCTAAGGCTTGTAGTTCAAAAGAGTAACTTTTGCAAACTCTTTGTAAAAAAGAAAAGGAATATTACATTTCTGAATTATGCTGCTGACAGAGAGAGAGAGAGAGAGAAAGAGATCCACGTGGATTTCCTTTTTGAACTTGTTATTTCCCAAAGCTCTGTGTCTTGTCTTCCAAGTTTCCACAAGTATTACAGTTCTGAAGACTCCAGTGTTGCAATAAACGTGTTTTTTTAATTGTGCATTGTTTGGTCTTCCCTGCCAAAAGGAGTCGATGTGCTATATGGTTAGAAGTTATGCTTGCAAACAGTGTTCTTTTGTTTGGATCATTGTCCAGTCTTTTCAGTAGACCAAGATTTCTGGCTCCTTCTTGCTATGTCAAATTCTGTTATAATGTCTATCCTGTTAGTTCTTTTTTTGTGTCTGCAAGATTTGTGATTAAATTTCTCCCAACTTTTATCATAAAGGTAAAGGTCTCCCTTGCTCGTAAGCCAGTTGTATCTGACACTAGGGTTCAGTGCTCATCTCTGTTTCACAGCCAAAGAGCCAGCGCTGTCCGCGTCTGCAGACGTTTCCGTGGTCATGTGGCAGGCATGATTTGACACCAGAGCACACGGAATGCTGTTTACCTTCCCATCAAAGTGGTCCCTATTTATCTACTTGCAATTTCTTGCTTTTGAACTGCTAGGTTGGCAGGAGCTGGGACAAAAACGGGAGCTCATTCTGTCCTGCAGTACTCGGGAATCGAACTGCTGACCTCCCGCCTCCCAGTCAGCGTCTTAGCCACTTGAGCCACTGCAGTCCCTTAACTTTTATCATACGCCTATTAAAAAGACTTTCTTTGAAGGATGAAATGTAATATAAGTATTGGATGTGTGGTTCTGGCCAGCAATCCCAAGTGCATTGGAGACCATTTCCCCCTTTTAATACAATAATTCATGCACAGCTTCATGGTGTCCTAAAGTGTGGGATCCGCGCACACAATTGGCATAACTGGCCCTGACAGAACCCCGGTAATAGGTGATCACATCGTTACCAGGGGTTCCTGAGGGGACAGAAATTGGGGGAGCAGAATATTAGATAGAGTTTAATTCATCAATAGCTGATCTGAGAAGCAGCTCGAACAATAGAGAGCTAATGATTAACGCGCCAGGTGCGTAATAGGTAATCTCACATCTGCGGATTCCTTTAAGCCCTAGAGCCAATACTAGCCACTTGTTTACCCCGGATAACATGGAACAATGTATTTCCCCTGCCGTTAATTAAGTTAGTTAATTAACTTCCCCTGTAGACTTCCCCAATTAACTTGTGTAAATATAATGTGTGAAGCCTGCCAGTACAATGGGTCGCTATGCTTTTACATGCAGCCTAAACATGATAAATACTGATGATTTGTCTTCATTAAATCACTGGTCTTCGCTCCATCTTGCCTCGTGTGTCATTACTTGACTAGTCTCCTCCGGGACCCAACAGCCGCTTTGCGGTTCCAATCCATCTTGCACAACCCGCTTCGCGGACCAGATCCAACATATGGTGACCCCAACGTGATCTACTCGTGAGTAAGCGATCTTCTCAGTCCGGTTCTATGCCAGAGCCGTGTCCGAATCGTCCCGGAGGACAGAGCGGCAGCTCTGGTCGGAAAGCCATCCAATCTGAGTGACAGCTATGCTGCGAGGCATTCCAGAGAGGCAGAGCACGCTCCAAAGCTCTGAGGCATCTTGCTCAGCGGAAACGCGTTCCGCTCAGGGTTGGCTGTGAAACCCTGACTTCGTTGCAGAGGCCGCCGAGGGCCTGTGGCCACAGTCCATGTTCCGAGTCCTTCCCAGAGGTTCATCACACCAGACCTGTTACTTAAACTCAGATGTGTCGCTTCGTCCCGAGGAGGAAAACTTCAAAGGACCGGCAGGTAATATGGGGACTTGTCCTCAGCGACAACGTCCGACCGCTAACCAGAGAATTCACTTAATGGAGTTCAAGGCCCTGGCCAGGGTAAACCATATATGCATTCACAGCGCCCAGTTAGCGGATCTTTTGGTGTACTTGGGGGAAAATTGTCTGCTTTATCCAGAAACAGGCATGCTTAACCTCGAACTTTGGGATAGGATAGGAGCCTGCATTCAGCAAGCACCTAGAGCTCCATCCAGCATAATCAGCACGTGGAGCAAATGTAGGAAGCTTTTAGCAGAGGTAGACCCAGTCCGGATAGAGGCCGAGGAACCCCCAATGCAGTCAGAGCCATCAGCCCCAACGGCTCTCTATCCGTCATTTCAGCTCAAGCAGGGCAGTGTAGGGAGCTTTCCCTCAGTGACAGCTGCAGACGTCACTGAAGGAATGCATGGAATGAGAAGTGCTGGCGCTTCTCTGACAGTTAAAAGTTCCCAGACTACCAAGAGTTCCATCCAGCGCATGGTTGAGGAAGAAACCGGTAAGGGGGAATTGCCAGCAGAAGAACTAGCTGACCTTAGGCAGATATGCCCAGTCCACATAGAGGTAGATTCCCTCATGGGTCAGCAGCAGATAACCCATTCGCCAGTTCCATATAAGCTACTTATGGCTATACAGAAGGCAATCACAGAGACAGGACTTCAGAGTCGCTTCACCAGGGGCATGCTTCATCAAGTGTGCGAAACCATGATGCTCATTCCATACGACTGGAAAGCCGTCATGAGAATAATGCTCAACCCCAGCCAGTATTTGCTATGAGACAGCGAGTATCGTCTCGAAGCACAGGCAAGCGCTGCCAGGATGGGAGGAGCAATAATCCCTGACCAGCTATATGGGTCAGGACAGTTCGAACCCGTCGATGCGCAGATCACCTTGCCTCTCGCCACCCTTCATTTGGCGGCTGAGACAGCCTTCAGGGCTTATCTCAAGGTCCTGGCAGCTGGCAAAGCAGCCAAAAATTACACAGCAGTCAAACAGGGTGCCCAGGAGTCCTACATGGACTTTATCAATAGATTGGAGGAAGCAGTCAGTAGACAGATTGACAATGAGCAAGCTCAACAGGAGCTCATGATGAAGTTGGCGAAAGACAACGCCAACCTTGGTTGCCGTAAAATCTTGCAGTCACTGGGCAATCGTCCCGACCTGACTCACGGACATGATTAGGGCTTGTGCCGACGTTGGTACAGATTCCTACAAAATGGGTCTGTTGGCAGCGGTGGTGCAAGGCGGTAGGAAACCCAAGAACAGGACCAAAGGAGCATGTCACAATTGTGGCAAGATCAGTCATTTCGCTAGGGAATGCCGACACACCAAGGGCAGCAGCCAAAACACCGGCCGTTCCAAGGCTCCCACCACCCCATGTCCACGGTGCAATAAAGGCTTCCACTGGGCCAGGAACTGCCTGAATTCAGGAAACCAGAATGTGAGCTTATCTCTGGCCCCGGTCCAAACAGAGACCTCAGTCGCTCTGGGAGAGCCAGAGCTGGATTAAATTCCAGTCACATTCCCTGCATTCTAGAGGCACAGGCCAGCCCTAAAGGCAGTACGGGACTAGATTTGACTTGCCAGTCAGAAGTCACATGTGACTTGCCAGGCACAGTCTATCTGGTTGATTCCCAGTACATGGGACCCCTGCCTAAAGGCTATGTAGGTTTAGTTTTGCCCCGTAGTAGCGCAGGAACGCGAGGAATTTTAGTTATTGACTCCAATTTTTCGGGTGTTCTCCAGGTTCAATTCTGGACACACCTACCCCAAACCATTCACAAGGGAGACACATTAGCGCAACTGATCGTGGTTCCTTGTCACTCGCCAGCAGGCAGCCCGGAAAGGCTCAGGGACAGCTCAGAGTCCGGGTCGGAAGACTGCTCGAGCGCAGAAGGGGCAGTGCAAGGATACCAGGTCTTAGTGGCAGTGGAAACCAACATAGAGTGGAAGCGGTGGCCAGTCATAAAGGTATTTTTATATAAAAAAAACCTTTTGATGGGCTCTTAGATACCAGAGCTGACGTTAGCGTGGTCAGCCAGAGTCAGTGGCCGCGTGAGTGGGCTCTCGAGCTGGTCTCCGATGTGTGGGGGGTAGGCGGTGTTCAAGAAGCGTTTAGAAGCCAAGACCGGGTAGAAGTCATGATCCCCAAAGCTGACAGCACAGCGGTCATCCGGCCGCACATTTTGGACGTGCACGTCAACCTTTGGGGGCGAGACATTCTACAGCAGTACCGTGCCACTCTTACCTTTGGGTAATGGCTTTACCACTTAAATGGCTTACCAACACGCCAGTCTGGGTAGAGCACTGGCCGGTAGTAGGGGAGAAATTAGTCACCCTGAAACAGCTGGTGAAAGAACAGCTAGACGCAGGACATATAGAACAGTCCACCAGTCCTTGGAATTTGCCCATATTCGTTATCAAGAAAAAGTCGGGGAAGTGGTGACTCCTTCACGATCTCAGAGAGATCAATAAATGTATCCAGCCGCTTCAGTGCAGCATCCCGAATCCGAACATGATCCCCGAGGGTTGGAAGATCTTGGTTGTAGACTTAAAAGACTGTTTTTATACCATTCCCTTAGATGCTAGGGATCGGGAAAGGTTTACTTCTACAGTGCCAGTCGTGAACCACAGAGAGACTATGCAACGTTACGCATGGAAATATTTGCCACAGGGGATGCTCAACTTGCCCACCCTGTGCCAAATTTACGTTCATGATGCACTGGAAAAGTTCCGAAACATTCACCACACAGTCTTAGTGTGTCATTTCATGGATGACATCCTGGTCGCAGCGCCACAACTCGGCAGGGAAATGTTTAAAGACCTCCAAACCACTCGGGGGGGGAAAGGGTTACTCATTGTCCCAGAGAAAGTTCAGAGAACCGAGCCATTTTCATACTTGGGCCATCGGCTTCTCTGTTCTTTCGCAGTACCAGTTTTGCCACAGATCAACTTAAAGGATTCCGTCACCCTTGTAGAATTGCAACAGATTCTGTGGAATATTAATTGGGCTAGACCGTATTTCAGACTAGATACGGACCTTCTAAAGCCGCTCACGCTAGGTAAGCAGCCGGCAGACCGGATACACATTCCTCGAGAGGCTCGCCTGACTCTCAAAAAGGTCAACCAAGTTCTCAGCCAGAGATGGGTGGACAGGATTAGTCAGGGGCCATATGCTCCTGTTCTAAACCTGTACATCGTGCAGACCGGATCCATGTTCACCGGAGCTCTAGGGGTAGACTCCGAGCGGGGGGTGAATATCATGGAATGGGTGTATTTACCACACACCTCTTCCCAAAACATCATTCCTCCGCAGGAACTGGTCTCCACGGTGATTTACCGAGAAAGGCTGAGAGCAAGGGATATCTCAGGGCACGATTTAGCAAAAATTGTGGTCCCATTCACAAAAGTGCAGATTCAGCAGCTAATGCAGCTCGGTGACTCACTTCCGATTGCATTGGAAGGATTCACTGGATGTTTGGCATACCATTTACCAAAAGACCCCAGACTTGTCTCGCTTCAAATGCAGACAGTCAGTTTGTGTGAGTTAATGTCCCTGGTTCCACTTCAGGGGGCTAGGACAGTTTTCACTGATGGGGGTCGAACATATGGTGTTCTTACTTGGCAAGAGGGCCAGGCTTGGCGCACGCTTCTAACTCTTCCGCAGAAATCCACGCAGCGGGCAGAATTGGCAGCAGTGAACCTCGTCTTGCGCACCTTTGCCAAGGAACGCTTAAACATAATAACTGACAGCCAGTATGTTAGGAATTTGCTTCACAGTCTACCGGAAGCGTACATCACTCCCGCAATAGACTAGAATTTGTTAAGTCTTTTCCTCACGACTCAATTTCATTTGCGGAACCACACCGAAGCGCTCTATATCGCCCACATCAGAAGCCACCAGGACTTGCCTGGACCGATTTCCGCAGGCAAAAGTAGAGCGGCTGCTGCCGCAAAGGAAATTCAGCAATGGTCAGTCTTGGGAGTCTTCACGACTCCAATTCAAAGTCATGCATTTTCCCACCAAAATGCCAAAGCACTCACACGGCAGTTCAACCTGCCACTTTCCCAAGCCCAGGGCATAGTCCGTTCCTGTCCACATTGCGCAAGGGCAGTAGGGGGCCCCTTGTGGGGGGGTCAACCCACGAGGGACAGAGGCCAACCAGGTGTGGCAGATGGATGTCACACACATTCCGCAGTTTGGCAGATGGCAGTACATGCACGTTTGCATTGACACTTTTTCACAGTTCGTTTGGGCTACAGCACAGAAGGGAGAAACGGCTTCCCATGTGGAGCAGCATCTCCTTTCCTGCTTCGTGGCCATGGGAAAACCACGGCACGTTAAGACCGATAACAGTCCGGCTTATAGCTCCAGGCAGCTGGCCACCTTCATGGCCACCTGGGACATTAAGCACACCTTTGGCATTCTGTACAATCCGCAAGGGCAAGCGATTGTGGAACGGTCAATTGTACACTTAAGTCCTACATTGACAAAAAAACAGAAAGGGGGGAACTAGCCCTCCCCAAAAATCAGGGTCAGGCACAGCATTGTCTGAACAAGGTATTGTTTACGTACAATCACCTTAATGTTTTTTCGGATTACACTCCGCAGGAGAAGCACCTCTGTTGCACGGAGGCTCTCCCACGGCCGATGGTGGGTTACCGAGTGCCACCAGATCCTTCTTGGAAGGGCCCAGCGCCACTCATAACATGAGGAAGAGGGAATGCTGCAATTATGTCTCCTACAGGCGTTATCTGGATTCCAGCCCGGTGTGTCAAGCCTCACTTCGAGTCCAATGGCGTGGACCCAGGCTCTCCCGGACCCAATACCGGAGATGGAGGAATTAACCCTAACGGGGAGAGCCAAGCGGAGGAGGCGATGACAGCAGATGATAGCGCCAAAGATCACCTGGGGGATGGCCAAGTCCCTGTGCCAGGAGGCGGCGGACGCCGTTTAGCGGGAGGACAAGGAGCCAACACCGGAGAACATCTTGATTGCAGCCTTTCCCCTGATTACTGCTAATTCCATGATGACCACCATCATCTTGATCCTTTCCTTGCTTGCAGGGGGAGGGGTTCAAGCAGCTTCATTGGAAGCCAACAACCTGATGCCAGGCAGAGATCTCTCTGCCCGGCTGCAGTACAATATTTGGGAAAGATTGGCGAACCTCTTCAATCAGTCCGATTTTTGCCTGAGGCAGACTACCACTTCTGCCTCTATTCTGAGCACTTGTCTCATCCCGGTGTGTCACTCCGCAGATGCGCGCATCAGGAACGGTGACTGGTTGGTGAAGCGGATATTTGGTCCATTTTACAAGACTGCCTTCTCAACGTATGCGCACTGGGGAACCCAAGTCACGAAAGTCCTACCGGCTGATGCGGCCACTCTGTACACTCCCTGAGTGGCGGTCAGCCCGAACTAAACTTGTGCTCGCATGACCGGTTGTTCCGCGGTCGAAGGGCCACAGCGCCGTTGCCTCGACCCCGGCAACTGCAATTGGACTTGTCATAACCCAGAGACTATTAATTCAATGTATGCTCACATTGCCTTCAGGATGGTTTTTTACATGTAACCAGTATACTTGGAACTACATTCCTGCAAATGTATCTGATTCCCTTTGTTGTATCAATCGTTTGACATTGTTGCTTCCCACTAGAGACATGGTTGCCCCAAGCATGAATGTACCTTCACACATACGGTAGGCTTGTGCCACCCAGTTAGACAGTTCATGTGATAGCAACATCAGGATTCTGAGTAAAGCTGAGTATGTTTCATTAGCAGTCAGCTTGTTCGGCGTGCCAGGCTTAGCCGTAGGCAATGCTCGGAGAATTGGTCAATTGGCTTGTGCTTTGGCAAAAGCCATTAACCACACCTCCTCAGTGATAGAGCTGCTTAATCAAGAGCAGACAGAGCTTCGCCATGCCATACTGGATAATCGAGCAGCTATCGATTACCTCCTACTGTTACATCATTTGGGTTGCGAGTCTGTCCATGGCATGTGTTGCTTTAACCTCACGGACAACTCGCGAAAGGTACAGAGTCAACTCACAGACCTCCATACCTTGGCTAAAAATATCAAGGAAGATGCCACGTGGGCATGGTGGAATTCGTTATGGTCCTGGTTCCCATGGAATTGGCTACAAACGACACTCAAGGTAATTGTGGGGGTAATAATACTGGGAACAGCTGTATGTTGTTTCATGCAATGTATTCGCTCACTGATGTCAAGGTGTCCCCCATGGAGAGAACCCCGGAATGTCCTCACTCCACGTCAGTTGATGCCGCTCCTACGTCGAGCCATCTGTCAGGTCCAATTAAACAAATAAAGGGGGAGTGTGGGATCCGCACACACAATTGGCATAACTGGCCCTGACAGAACCCCGGTAATGGATGATCACATCGTTACCGGGAATTCCTGAGGGGACAGAAATTGGGAGAGCGGAATATTAGATAGAGTTTAATTCATCAATAGCTGATCTGACAAACAGCTTGAACAATAGAGAGCTAATGACTAACGCGCTAGGCACGTAATAGGTAATCTCGCGTCTGCAGATTCCTTTAAACCCTAGAGCCAATACTAGCCACTTGTTTATTCCAGATAACACGGAACAATGTATTTCCCCTGCCCTTAATTAAGTTAGTTAATTAACTTCCCCTGTAGACTTCCCAATTAACTTGTGTAAATATAATGTGTGAAGCCTGCCAGTACAATGGGTCGCTATGCTTTTACATGCAGCCTGAACATGATAAATACTGATGATTTGTCTTCATTAAATCACTGGTCTTCGCTTCATCTTGCCTCATGTGTCGTTACTTGACTAGTCTCCTCCGGGACCCAACAGCCGCTTCGCGGTTCCGATTCAGCTTGCGCAACCCGCTTCGCGGCCCAGATCCAACACTAAAGCAAGCAAAGTTATGTGGTTCTGGAGTGAGACCTGGAATGTGGTTTGTTTGGCTCCCTCTTGGAATGGAGGCATGAGAATGGAGGTCCCAGGGTGGGAGTTGCATTCAATCCCCTAGTTTTCTATAGCACGTCAATGATTTTTGTTTCTTACAAATAAGCCTTAGTTTGTTCTCTGATTAAAGGGCTATTGGAAGCGCAGATGAATGTAGCATTGTTGTACTCTTTTCCCAGTTGGCTTTTTACCTCCTACAGAATGGTATAGATTGAGGTTGGACAACTGAGTAGTTTTGATGTAGAATAGTTATTTCTGAGTGTTTGGGATTGGATCACTCTGCACTCTTAATCCATTGTTGATCTATAAAGTCACTAATAAAAACAACAACAACAAAGAACAACCAGTTCTGGATTGTAGATACTCCCTCTTCGCCACCTTCCACTGTTAAATGAACTCGGTAGTTCAGTATAGTGTCTAAGGTATGTCCATTTTATAATGGTTTTGCCATTTTTGTGATTGCATTCATAGCTCAAAATGTGGCTATATATGGTTTTCATATTTAATTTAAATTAATTTAATTTAATTGTTAAATTTCTATACCGCCCACTCGACCAAGGCCGACTCAGGGCGGTTCACAATCATAGATAAAACAGATAAAAACAGAATTAAGAACCCACCCCCTAAAAAGGGGTGCAGGTACCGATGGAACCATGGGGGAGGCATACTCCTCTATATCAACCACCCAACGGAAGCCACCCCTCTACCTGCACACCAAACTTTGCCTGCCAGCCAGGTTTTTAGTTCTTTCCTAAAGGGCAGCAACTCCGTCTGGAGGCGCAGTTCTACTGGCAGGAGGTTCCAAAGGGCCGGTGCGGACACGGAGAAGGCCCTCCTCCTCGTGTCAAGATTGCTTCTTGAAGCACAATGGTATATTACATGGCCTATAAAATCAGTGTTGCTATACACACAGCCATTTCAATTGTCAATATTTCAGTATAGTTCATTGAGAGGAGTAAAATACCCAATCTTACAAAAATGGCACTTCCATATTGTTTGTAGGACCTGTCAGCAACTAAGATACATTCCAGTAGTTGATGCTGATCAGTTCCTCAGAATTTATTGGACACAAAGGGCATTACATTTTCATTCACAGAAAAGTGAAGCCAAGAGTTCCTTTGTAGATGAAGATATGCCTTTTACTGTATATCAATAATTGTCATTTGTGGTCCTAAAATGGGAACCTTGGGTAATTTCCCTCAGTAGCATGTTTATGGGGCAGTGCTTATGGACTGGAAAGAGACACTGGAGTACACTTGCAATGCTTTCCACTTTGGGTGGAGACTCCACTTATATTTCCCAGCAATGCAAATTGTTATCTGGAATTTTAATTGTGCATGGCTTATATTTGAAGCCACTTTGAGAGTGTTTGCTCCTTAGGATGACTATTAATTCAGTACACGAATATTTAAAAAACAATATTCCAGTAATGATGTGATCAGATGGCTGTAAAAATGCACACCTGGTTACTATAGAAAACATCACTTTAGTGGGTGTGATCTTCCTTAAAACAAACCTTCTGTCTACTAGGGCATCATTCTAGCCCAGTGATGGGCAGTCTTGGCCCTCCAGCTGTTCTTGAACTTCAATTCCCAGAAACCCTGACCAGCTGGTGTGTTGACTTGGGCTTCTGGGAATTGAAGTCCAAGAATAGCTGGAGGGCCAAGACTGCCCATCTCTGTCCTGATCCCAAAGGGTTACAGACCCATAGCTGGGATCAAAAAGATACAGCTTGGGCATGGATCGGGGTTGGAGTACAGTGCCTCCTCCCTGTATGTCCCGTAAGATAGAATGCACCAGAGCGTACCACAAGCACTCCAAATTGTCATCTATTTTCCCAAGACTTCACACCCTAAGTAAGTCAACAATCACCTGGTAGCCCTTATAATTTTATTTCAAAAAGTTAAACCATACTAGATGGTTTACTTACTTACTAATCCCAAGTGCATTGGAGACCATTTCCCCCTTTTAATACAATAATTCATGCACATCTTCATGGTGTCCTAAAGCAAGCAAAGTTATTTCCGCCAGCATCATCCTGGGGCTTCTTTAGACAAATGCATGAAATTGTTGAGCTGGCATCTTGGAATTTGTCCCAGGATCTTCCCAGGCCAGAGGTGCCACTGGCCATTTTGCTAAATGTCACTGACCATTGCCAGTTAGTTTTTGAAAAGCTGTCACTGAATCTTTTTACTGAATAAAATGTATCCCATAATATTTCTTGCTCCATAGAGCATGCTAAGTACTACTGATGGCAGGCCTATCCAATGTAGAAGTTATTTAGGAATTCAAGATGCTGTCATTAAACAGCAGTCAACCCACACATTTTAAGCAGTGTTGTGCATATGCAAGCGCGGCGCCAAAATGGCCGCCGCACCCTTTGCGGCCCCCCCCATAGGACGAAGGCATCCGGGTAGTTAGGGGCGTGGCCAGCTCCCTTATAAAAGGGGTGGCCATGAGGCAGCCGAGCTGCCATTTTCCGAAGCGACGGAGCGGAGAAGTTTTTCCCCTCTTGTCTCCGTCGCTCTTACCTTGCCAGGGAAGCCTTTTTGGCGGCGAATTTTCTCTTTTGGCTTCCCTTAGATTTCCTTCCGATGCCTGCGAAGAAGAGGGCGGCCGCGAGCGCGGCTCGCGCTGTTAGGAGGCGCCATCCGGGTCGGAGGACCGCGGTTGCGCCTCCCCAGCAGCCGCCTTTGCTGGTACCCACCGGGACCGGTGTAATGGGGTCTATTCCCCCTTGCCCGGAGGCGGGGGACCCGAGCATGGGTCTAGTGAGGGCTGCGGCCCGCGGCCCGCAAGCGGTGGACGCCGCTCCTGGTGCTTCCCATTCTGTTGGGCCTCCAGCGGCGGGGGCGCAGCTCACCCCGGGGCCTTCTAGCCTTGGGGGGTGGTGTGGCCCCTTGCCCTGGCAGGTACCTACATCGGCCCTACCGGGCCTCGGCGTGGGGCGATGGCCCTATTAGGGTCCCGGGGTACAGGGACCTGTACCTGTGCCTGTAGCAGGAGGGCCGGCCGGCCCTTGGCCCCATGTCAGCGTGGAGGTCTTACTGGCCCGTGTTGCGGCCCTTGAGGCGTCCTTGGCTCGGGCCAGCCATGCTGGGGCTCCCTTTGGGGTTCATTTCGACGCGTCGTCTGCTGGGCAGCGGCAGGCGACGGGACGGGTTGAGCTGCTTGAGGCGTGGCACAACCTCGGCCACTGCCTTGCAGCTCCCCAACCAACAGGCCGGTGCGGGTCAGCCCCCAGTGACGAGCTCTACGGCGGTCGTGAGCTCCGACGCCCCCAGTGGGCCGGAACCCCCGGTGGGGGCGGCCGCGGGGGTGCAGCACGTGAGTATGCGGTCCAAACTAGTACACCTACACACGTGGCCACGTTTGGGGGGGGGCTTTCCAATGGCCTTGGCCTCGCGTGGGTGGTGCGGCGGTGCACCCGCTGACGCCCCACCCGGCGATGACAACTACCACCCAGGGCCCCGTGGTGGGGGGTGTTCCCTACCCCAAGGGGAATGTTTTGGGTGGCCGGGTTGGTCCAAGCCCCTATTCCTTACCGCTGAGTGACCACTTGGCACAGGCCAACAGAGAGTAAATTTGGCGGGGGGAGTACGTGGATATCTTCTCACTCCTAAACAGAGGGCCCACCAAGGAGGAGAGGGAGGGGCAGACTGAGAAGGATAGTGGCAGGCACGTCGTCGCAAGCCACCAAGTATGTGGGCCAAATGGTTGCCGGCCTGCATCATATGCATGGCGGTGTACCTTAGGGCCCGGCCGGATTTGGCAATTCCGATGGTCCAGTATTTGGACAACGTCTACCGGGCGATGGTTTACTTTCCGGGCCCATCGTGGTTGGCTTGTGACGTGGAATGCTGTAGGCGGATTTCCCCGCACCCCGAGATTAGGGTCCAGCAGGCGGCCCCAGCACAGGTCACCGGCCAGGGGGCGGGGCGGGGGGGTTCCAGCCCGCCTCTGATGCTGGACTTTCTTGTCCAATGGCTCCTGCAATGGGAAGAATGGCAAATACAGACAGGAGTGTCCCACCTGTGTTGGCCCCCATGCGGCCTCTGCCTGTCCCAGGCCTAGAGGGATGCGGGGCAGAGGGTGGGGCAGACAGGGGGATGGCAAGACTGCCGCAGATGGATCTAGTCCACCGAAGGCCTCCCTCCCCAATTAAGGTGGGCATGTTGGAGCGTTGGCTCACATTGTACCCGAAGGGAGAGGATGCGGGTTATCTCCTTCAGGGTTCTAGGCAGGGGTTCCGGATCCCTTTCATGGGTAACAGGTCCCCTCAGGATGCCCCCGATCTTTTATCCCTTGGGGGGAGGGAGGAGGTGGCTGCTGCCAGCTTTGACAAGAGGGTCTATGCGGGCAGGGTCGTTGGCCCTGTCCCTGCACCCCCGTCCCGGGGAGCATATTATTTCAATGATGCCATGCCTTTTGGCTATTCCATTGGGGCTCGGTATTCGAGCGTTTCACCACTTTCCTTGAGTGGGCCTTTGTCCGCAGGTCAGGGTCCCGGTCTGTAGCCCATTCCCTGGATGGTTTTATTCGGGGCTGAACGGGGCTGGGACACGTACACACGTATCCTCAACACATTTCAGACGCTAATGGAGGAACTTGGTGTCCCTTTGGCGCCCGAAAAGACCGAGGGCCCATCTCCACAGCTAGTATTCCTGGGGTGGAGAGTGACACGGTAGCGCAGGATTCTAGGTTGCAGCGGGATAAGGTGGCAAGGTTAGTGGCCCTTATCTTGTACTTGCTGGCCGAGCGCATGGCATCACTGAGGGAACTTCTGGTGCTACATGGTCACCCCAATGTCGCTGGCAGGGTCGTCGCACCGGGCAGGGCATTTGCTCCGCGCTGGTGCAACGCCATGGCAGGATTATCCAGGCCCCACCATAGGCTTAGATTTACCCGGGGTATCAGGGCAGATGTGCTTGTCTGGCCATAGATCCAGAGGTAGTTCAACGGGGTGTCATTTTGGGGTCTGATCTCTTGGCTCCCCCTTGCTTTCAGATGCAGTCCGATGCCTCAGGATTCCTGGGTTATGGGATGTACTTCAATTGGAAGTGGGCCTATGGTGGGTGGCCACCATCCTGGGCAGGCAAGGGTCGCCTGCATGGTCTCACGTATCTGGAATGTTTCCCTATCCTGGGTGTTTTGATGCTATGGGGCAAGGAGTGGGCCAACTCAGTTGTGCAATTTTGGCGTGACAATGCGGCTCTTGCCCGCATCGTCAATGCACAGATTTCCAAATCGCCCGGGGTTATTGACCTAGTGCGTGAGTTTGTGTTATGCAGCCTGTGCCTCAACGTTCTCTTCAGGGCCAGACATGTCCCAAGGGTTGATAATGATATTGCTGCTGCTTTGTCCCGCCTGCAGATCTCCCGGTTCCGTGCCTCGGCCCCGGATGCGGAGGACTTTCCCTCGCCACTCCCGGAAAAGAGATGGAACGTTGGCAAGGAGAAGTGACCTGGGCGATTGGCCTGTCACTAGCGCCATGCATGAGTAAGGCGTATCACCACGCATTTAGTTCCTTCGGAGCATTATGTACCCAATTTGACTGCCAGGAACCTGGCCGATCCCAGTAGCCCATGTTCTGTGGTTCATGGTTTACCTGTATGCCCAGGGCCTCACACCACGCACCATAGCATCTCAGCTGTCAGGGTTGGCTTTTATGGCCAAAGTGGGAGGTCGTGTGGACAGCACCAATGACTTCCGTGTGAGACATGTTTGGGAAGGGTGGGTGTGCGTGCGCGGGCGTTTCCCGGGCGACCGCCACCCGATTTACCCAGGGGTTTTTACCCAATTGGCCCGGGGCTGGCCTGGCCTCTGTTTTGATAGATGAGGCAGCCCATTTCATGCGGCTACTGCGGTGGCCTTTTTGGAGGCGCTCCGCATCAGCGAGCTTGAGATGCTGAGTAAGGCGGATGCAAGATTTTCCCAGGGTTTTTACCCAATTGGCCCGGGGCTGGCCTGGCCTCAGTTTTGATAAATGAGGCAGCCCACTTCATGCGGCTACAACGGTGGCCTTTTTGGAGCGCTCCGCATCGGCGAGCTTGAGATGCTGAGTAAGGCGGTTGCAAGATTTTCCCAGGGTTTTTACCCAATTGGCCCGGGGCTGGTCTGGCCTCTGTTTTGATAAATGAGGCAGCCCATTTCATGCGGCTACTACGGTGGCCTTTTTGGAGGCGCTCCGCGTCAGCGAGCTTGAGATGCTGAATAAGGCGGATGCAACATTTTCCCAGGGTTTTTACCCAATTGGCCCGGGGCTGGCCTGGCCTCTGTTTGGATAAATGAGGCAGCCCACTTCATGCGGCTACAACGGTGGCCTTTTTGGAGCGCTCCGCATCAGCGAGCTTGAGATGCTGTATAAGGCGGATGCAAGTCGTAGGGCACTGGAACTCGAAGATGTCTGTGTGGATGATATTGGGCTCAGTTGGGGATACGCTCCTCTAAAACGAATCAGCACGGCGTAGGCAGTGGAATAGACTGCTACGATGTTCCTCGACAGACATCTGTCCGGTTGGTGCCCTACAGGATTTCCGTGCACTGTGGCACGCACCATGGCACGTTTTTTCTGTCACCGAGGTGGGTCTTCTATTCCTAAATCCCAATTTGGAGGGTGGTGGGAAGGCACTAGACAGTGTTGGCCTCTCAGGGGCTCGTTGCGCCGCCCGTTCGCTCTGCATAGGGGCGGCTTCTGCTGCAGTTGTTTTTTGGGTACTACAGGGCTGAAATACGCCACATGGGAGGGTCGGGATCACAATGTTTTCAGTTTTGTCTTCGCCCTCCTCAACTGTGAGTACCAGTTTTAGTCACTGCACTGTTTCTCCCCCCCCTTCCATTTTTTACTTGACAGACCCTGGGTGTCGTTCTACACCGGTGACAGTATGCCTGGTGGGCCGTAGCCAGGTGCACGGGGCAGCGCGTTACGCTGCATGGGGCAGCGCGTTACGCTGCGGCGACAGAGTGGGTACCCGACTGGGACAGGGTGCATCCGCACGTCGGACACGATACCGCGGTACGCTTACAGGGGGCGTTCGGCCTCGGGGCTCTTGACTGAGCCGACGCTCCGTGAACGGGGCTATTGCCCGGTTCCCTTGACAGGGGCTGGGGATGCGTCATTAGCCTCCCCGCCATCAGTCTGCAAATTTACGAGCTTTACTCAGGGGATGGGGCCCATCTGTCGCAGGGAGGTATGGACCTCTGGATTACTGGACTGGCGAGCAGGCCTGTCGACCGAGCTGACGGTCTTGGGGGGGGGCGGTGAGCCTTTGCAAGCCTCCCCGTGTGGCGGGTATCACTGGTAAGGTAAACATTATGACCCACAGGTATCCGGCAGGTTCGCAATTGACTGGACAACAATAGACAGGCATAAGTTGGTTAAACGTTGTCCGGTCAACGACGAACTAGGCGACGGGGTGATGGCGATAGCTAGCCAGCATGCATCACCCCGTGATTCCACGGATACGCGTCAGAGGGTGGGGTCATTAGTTAGATATTGACTACGGTCAACAATTTGTTTGTTGTAAACAAACAAATCGATACAAATCGATACATTGTAACCAATTGCCGTTGGCAATTTTGGGGTGGTACCTTACCAGTGTTACTTCGGCCTGCTTGCCTTAAGAATTATGATTGGTCGTTTTACCAATAGAAATTTATAATTCGGACTAGGGCATGAATCAATAAATGTGGCCCGATGCTGTTATCCACTTTTACCGGTGTCTGAGTCCTTTATTGGGGGGTGCGCCTGCAATTTTATTTTGTTTATTTACTGATTTGTATCTCTGGGGAGTTCAAGAGAGCTAGCAGACAAAATTCTTGACAATGTAATAATGATAATATTCAACATTACAGGAAGAAGGGATGGATAGAGAGAGAGAGTAGATAAGTTTATTGTTATGTTGGTTGCACATATCAGGTTCTGCCCAAGAGATGTTGCTACCTGAGGCAAAGGGCAACATAGGATCCTCTTTCTTACAAAATCCAAATGTACTGGTAACTAAACTTTGCTTCAGTGCTGGCAAAGAGATGCCATATTGGAGAACAGCATACTAGCTTTAAGCATGCACAACCTATCTTTCTTTTTCAAAGAAGGAGCAAGGGCATGAGTGTGAGCAATAAAAAGGCCTTCTTTGGGTGCCATTCCCATCTCCTATGTTTGTTGTTTCTTTCCAGCTTATGGTTTTGGCATACGCAGAGCTTAAGAACTACCAGACTGAAGGCTTTCCTTAAACTGAGAGTCTTTCCATGGTATGCAGCAAATGTGCAACTGTTGTTTGCAATGTTAATAATGATTGCATGCTGTCAGGTTAATTATGAGATATGGTGATCCTTTGCAGAGGTTTCTAGGTAGAAAATACACAGAGGTGGTTTATCATCCTCTTCTTCTGGGGGCATTTTGGATCTGTGCAACTTGTTCAAGGCCACATAGGCTGTCCCTTCTCCTGGGAGGCACAGTGGGGAATCAAACTCCCAACCTCAGACCTTGCAGCCAGATACCTTAACCAGTGAGTTATTCTGCCCGCTCTTTACAATGTTAATCAGAAGGAAACTGAGAGCAACTGGAACAAGCCATAACATTTTTGCAATAGCAGAGGGTTCATGATGTAAGCATGTTTTTGAAATGTAAAACTTAGTGCATAGTATTTACTTCTGTTCCACTTTTGATAATGAAGACTTTAAGGCTGATTGGCACAGGATATTCTGCTTCCAAGATGTGTATAAACATCTCAGGAAGATGGTATGGAAGCTCAGCATGCAGAAGGGGTAGTGGTTTGGCTAGTGTCAGAAGTGCAGAAGTTTGACTATATCAGAAAGTAAACAAAACAAAACAAAGTAAAAAGACAAAAACGTTGTGGCACTTTTAAGACTGCTATATTTTAATGTTAGCTTTCATAGAGGTTTGATCCACTCTGCATGTTTCATGTTTACTGCATGTTTCATGTTTACTGGTCATCTTGCATTGACTCTCTGTAAGCTTCCATCCCAGATATAAGGTGTTAGGAATGACTTATAAAACCCTACACAGCTTGGGACCTTGATACTTGTCAGAGCATCTCTCCTGGATGAATACACCTCAGGCCACCTGGTCATCCCAGGCTTTAGGACTGCAGGTGCCCACCCCGGGAAACCTCAGAAGGTTTTGACAAGAAGCAGGGCCTTCTCAGTGATGGCCCTGTCAGTGTGGAACACTTTACCATCTTGTGTATCTCAGGCCCCCTTCTCTTCAAGTTTTTCACAATCAGGGAAAAAGTAGAACTTTATAAGGCTGCATTTACTAATATTTTGCATTAATCCTAACTTGGACCCACATGGTTGTTTGACTGCTAACTACTGCTTACGCATTGCTTTTCATAGAATCACTGAGTTGGAAAGGAGCCTTTTAGGCTATTGAGTCCAACCCCCTGCTCAATGCAGGAATCCTAATCAAAGCAGGTATGACAGATGGTTGCCCAATTCTCTCTTGAATGCTTCCAGTGTTGGAGCGCCCACCAACTCTGGAGGCAGTTTGTTCCACTGTCCTACTGCTCTAACTATTAAGATGTTTTTCCTAATATTCAGCCTATATCTGGCTTCCTGTAGTTTGAGCCCATCATTATGTGTCCTGCACTCTGGGATGACTGAGAACAGATTTTAAATTGTTGTTATATGGGTGACATTTGTTCTATATTCCTACACTGTTTTGATCGTGTCTATTTTATTCGGTTGGGTGTGTTATGCCAGATGGGCGCTAAAGAAATATAATAAACAAACTATTGAAAGAACAAAGCCTTCAGGAAGCTTAAGTCCAGCTTCTCTGTAAAATGGAAAAGATAATTTGCCTATCATTTTTCTGTGCCACTTTTCAGGACAGATTTGTCAGATACCTTGAGAACCTAATAGAGGGGAGGATAGAAGTCCTTATAAACAATAAATAAAGCTTCTAATCACAAGATTCAATTAATGAAAAATGCTAAATGGCAAAAAAAAAGACAGAGAGGAGAAAAGTAAATGAAATGCAACTGCAAACCAGTGGTGTCAGAAGAAGTAGAGTACTTGCGGAGAATAGGATAAATAAATAAATAAATAAAATCACTTTATTCTCAGAAACAAAAATGACCTTCTGGTGTTTTTAAAAAAATCTGACATATGAATAATAATTAACATATATTTTTTCTGCAACCTTCTTCAGGTGGGCTTCTAGGTATTCCTTGTGACATCATGTCTGAAATTCTGTTGCAAACCTCTGCAAATAACATGACTTTTAAAAGTGACTGGTTGTACATTTCAATGCCTTTGTAGGCATTATTTGATGCCTATTGAATTATGCCTATCTCCATTCATTGTCCGCACCAGTAGCCAAAGAAATAAAGATGCCAAAACATACTTGCATAGTCCTTGTCTGTCTGTTATTTCAAATATCTAAGTCTCAGGTAGATCATGAAGTCTAGCACGAAAAATAAGAATTTCTAGACAAAAAAATTAGAGCTCATTAGGCATATTTAGCAATTTTCAGTCTTACTGTAAAAAGAATGAAAGTTGTTAGCCTCCTGGTATAAAATAAGGGGACTGCTTAGTGGTTAAGATGCTGAACTTGACAACTGGAAGGTCGGCAGGTCAGCAATTCGAGACCCGAGTGCTGCATGATGGAGTGAGCTTCTGCCTCTGTCCCAGCTTCTGTCAACCTAATAGTTTGAAAGCAAGAAAATGCAAATAGATAAATAGGTACCATTTCATTGGGAAGGTAAACAGCATTCCGTGCACTCCGTTGTCTTGTCATGCCTGCCACATGTCCACAGAAATATCTGCAGACACAGAGAGCACTGGCTCTTTGGCTATAAACAGAGATGAGAACTAACCCTAGAGTTGGATACGACTGGCTTTCAAGCAAGAGCAACCTTTCCATATAAGATGTTTGATTTGATCTTGAAAAGATATTTAGCAAAGTTACATCAGAGCTCAGCACTATTTATTGGCTCACAATTTCTTCCATTTCCTTCTGGATTTTCAACCAAAATATAGGTACAGTGGGGCATGTGCAGGTTGTCCTGAAAGGTACCACATTTTCAGCAAGAACACTTGGAACAATCTCTAGTGATATGTTCCACACTAATTGGATTGAGGCACCATCTACAAATCAACTTTATGCAGTCTTTCTTGTATATGGTGAAACTGATTTTACTTTACTGGCGTCTAGACCTGTGATTAACCCTCAGTGAAGTAGAGTGTAAGGATGGCCCAGATCTTATGCCTTCTGTAGAATAATTTAACAATTGCTAGAAGTGATTTGTAGATTTTTGGAATGGTTTCTTTGCTATAGCTAAGTATTAACAGTTCAAAACAGTGTGAGAAGGTGTGTGGCATATATTGTTACTTCAACATTATTAGCCAATTAGTTTGTTTTTGTTCTCCTGTTAGCTGGGTGTCTGCAAATTTAACAGGACATAGAAAATAGTCAGGGAAGGAATGAATAAGTTCTTACATCCATCCTCTTCTACTCAGTAGGCAGAGCCATCTCCACAACCAACCCCAGTTATCATGACAATTACCAGCGTACTGTGGGAGTTATTTAACAGAGGACATTCCTCTGTTTGAAGGTGTCTTCTATATAAAGAACTATGTACACTCCAAATTATGATTGAAAGTGAAAGATCTATGAAAAGCAAATTGAGTTGTATTTCCCATCATGATGAGATGTATTGTACAGCTGTCATAATAATTGTCAAGCCTGAACTGTCTTTAGAGGCAAATGTGCTGAAGCTGAGGCTGCCCTACTTTGGGAACATCATAAGAAGACACAACTGTCTGGAAAAGAGAACAATGCTGGGAAAGGAGGATAGGAGCAGAAAACTAGGAAGGCCAAATGTGAGACAGCCCATATGCTGTAACACAGGGCTGTCGAGGACAGGATCTTTTGGAGATCTCTCATTCATAAGGTCTGCATAAGTTGGAAACAACATGACAGCACATAACAACAACATAATTATTTCAGCATTTGTGGCCGTACATATATTTCAGCAATGATAAACATCTTCCTTTTTGGTGCTATTTTGAAGGGCAAGCTTACAGATGGCAAAAGGCTGATGCCCAAAGATTTTGTTAAAATAAGAAAATGTATTGATTGTAGCCAAGACCTTTGTAATGTCATTTCTGGGGGACCACGTGCTCCAGAATTCCCCAATATTTTGGAACTTATAGTCTAGGAAAGAGAATAAAAGTTTGTCTCCGGGTGCAATTTAAGGTGCTGGTTTTGACCTTTAAAGCCCTATATGGCAGGGGGCCAGGATACCTTAGAGACCGCATCATCCCAAGAGTGACTGCCCGTCCAACCAGAGCGGACCGGAGGGGCTCTCTAATGGTGCCGTCAACGAGGGGTGCACATTTGTCTAGCACCCGAAGGAGGGCCTTCTCCGTGTCCGCACCAACCCTCTGGAACCTCCTACCAACAGATCTAAGACTTCAAAGTGAACTGCTGCCCTTCAGGAAAGGAGTAAAGACCTGGCTGGCAGGGCAGGTGTGGGGCCCTGAACGGGACTATGGTTCCCGCCGGCTGGCTTTTATAAGAACTCTCTCTTCTTGTATAGTAGGTGGGATGGGTGGGTGGGATATGGTTTTTTTAAAAGGGGTGGATGTGGGTTTTTATAGGTTTTTATAATGTTTTTATGTATTTTTAGAAGTGTTGTAATGCCGCCCTGAGTCGGGTTCTGCCTGAGTGGGCGGCATATACAAATGTGACTTATAAAATAAAATATAAAATAAATAAAATAAAAGGGAAGGAAATTGCTTTCCAAAGATTTGGATAAAACAACGAATTGTCCCAGATATCTCAAGGTGACATCATAAGATACAAGTAGCTAATATAACAATAGGACTTTGTAACAAAACTGCAAGCGGTGTTTTTGAGTACCATGCTAAGTATGAGTATGAGCATGTGAAAATAGAAATACTTATCCTGAGTTATTGTATTCATCTTTTTCTGAAGTTTCTACAAGGACATTTTGATGACCAATTGCTAGACCCTGTTTAGTGATATGATCCATCTAATCTGAATTTGGTGAATAAGGCACTGACTGGATTTGTTCAAGATTTTGAAAAGTCACTGCATTGCATTTCCAAGGTACGATCATGTCCTTAGTTGAAAACATTGCTGATGAATCATTGGCAGCGAAGAAAATTGGTAATCTACCCAGTGCAATCTGATGTAACTCTATTCCCAGTGTAATAACACTTAATGCACTTCTGGGACAGTTGGTTTTTAATCAGAGCAATTGATATTTGCAGAACTGAACCTCACTCAGCAGTTTTTAAATGAATTCACTCCAGCTAATACAGAATAATTCCTTGTTATATGATCAGCCTTACTCCATACACTGAGACCTACATGGAACATTGTGTTTCATTCAATCTGACCACTGATTGACCCATCTTTCCCAATAGCTAAGGATGAAAGCAGAGGAAGTAGAGTGAGACTGCTACAAGCCTGGTAAAACCTCTTACTGACTACAATAAGCTGATCCAATGGGAAGACCCTTGTCGGCTTGGCACCATTACTGGGTAGACTGAAAGAGCTGTTCTCAGGTGGCAGTCCCCTGGGCTTTTCCTCTTGATCTCCCCAGGTATTCCCATCAGCTAGTGGGTTGAGCCCTGGATGTCAAATGAGTTCTCTAAACCAGGCTGAGCTCCCTAAATACACATTCCTGAGCTCCCTAAACTAGGCTCATGACTCAGGTGTAGTGGAGTGTGCCATTACATCAACTGCCAAATGTAGGGTAGGGCAAATTTCTGAGCTAGTCTAGAATCTTTCTTGATATTGATGGCAAGCTGACCAACTGATAACTGCCTGGATGCCTCTCCCTTTCGAAAAGGAGGATGGCATTTCCTTGCCTCAAGTTCGCAAGAACCTCACCCATTCTCTAAGAATTCTCATGATTATGGGCAGACACTCCAAGACAGCACCTATAATTTCCTGTTGTACTTTTGGATGCAGTACATCTGGCTCAGAATACCTGGATTCATTTAATGTAGCTAGCAAGGAATGTAACAAGTACTCAGGATTTTTTTTCCAAACCTGCTGATTTTTGATCTTTTTCCCCAGTGGCAAATCTCACTGGAACACCTATCAAGGCCAGAAGATGGTGGGGGAGCAGTGTTGGGTGGGTGGGGCAGAGCTTCCCCTTAATGGCTCGCATGCCAGAAGAATGACTCACATGCCCAAAGAAAGGCCTCTGTACCACTAGGATCCTAGGGAAACAAAAATGTTGAGCACCAGGGTTCTCCTGCATAGGATTAAATGTGGCAATCCTGCACTGCTTGTGCTTTGATTATTATACTTTGCAGGATTTTTATCTTTCTTTCATTGCTGTAATCAATTTCAGACTCTTATCTGGGTCACTTTAAAATATTTGTGTGTCATCCCATACAGGGCTAATTAATATAATTGATTGAAAGTAACCAATGTAAAAGCTTGAAACTGACAAGACCAACAATTAGATGCTGAAATCCTGTGGAGGACAATCCTTCAGGCACCAACAGTGCTGGACTGTCACTCTTCATGTTACACAGGAAATCAGCCAGAAGGGCAAAACACGTTTTGAAGTAATGGAGTGTTTTGAAGCAGAGAAAACAGATAACATAAATTATAGATTGAAAATGCTATGTAGTGTAAACCAATGATATAAGGTGGCAACAAAATGAATTCTCTGATGCAGGAAGAATGAGAACAAAAGACCCATGATGATTACCTGGGTGAGTTAGCCTTTACAAAATAATGGTCATCATCAGTGATGGGCATCAGCAGGTTCGCACCAGTTTGCCAGAACCTGTAGCAGAAATTCTGGCTTGCCCCACTCATCCAATTTTTGAAATAAAGTAGTCCTAATTCAGATGCAATGCAGGGCTTTCCCCCTGGCCATGCCCACCATACCATGCCCACAGCGTGGCAGTAAAAAAAATTTGGAGCTCACCACTGGTCATCATAGCCTTTACTGTTTTCTGTTCTGCTTTCAAGGGCATGTCATGACTGATGCTCGGAGGCAATCTGGTTAACATTCATTATTTGCAGGCATAATTGTAGAGAAATAGAAGAAGGGAGCAGATGAGAAATCCTACACAGAACAATTCAAACCTGGCATGAAGCCACATGATTGGTCAGTGCAGGTAAACAGCCAGGTGATAACGCTTGATTGGGTAATGAGTAAACAATAAGTACATCTACGGTGGGAACCCAGTCCCACGATATCTACACAAGAGGAGTATTCACAAGGGGGGGAAAGGGATGGGGGAAATGGAGAATCACTAGATCTGATTCATTCACATTTCATTTGGTTACATGTTTGCTTTCAATCACAGTTCGCTTAAGTTACATACACAACATCCCTCCCCCCTAGGATGGCACAAAGTCCCTCAACCATTGTGGTGGCCTGCATGTTCATTTGGGCCACACAGCTGCTTGGTTGAACTCGGAGGAACTGGGGGGTTTGGGTTCCGCAGGCTCTCGTTCCACAGTGGGAAGGCGAGTAGTGCTATTGGCATGTCGGGAGCACTGGCCCGTTCAGAAAGGGAATCTGGGAGGTCAAATCTAAACCCCGTTTTGCTTCAGCTGGAGCAGGGGATCACTCTAAATCAAAACCTGGAAGGGATGGAGAATAACTTAAAGGAAATTCCTGCCTGCTACTCTGAGTAGGGGGCGACTCAACAGAAAACTGCCTCGTTTGTTTGGGAGTTGAGGTAGACTTGAATACCAGAGGACAGGGGGTTGCTGGGGAGAAATCAAAGCCCCACTTCTCTCTTGGATGAGTGGGGGAACACTCTGCAAACCCCCTCTAGTCCTGTAACTCAAAATCTAAACTGTCGGGGTGGGCTTTCGTACTCTTCCCAGCCTGTTTGCAAGGGATGAATGAGACAGGGATTTGATTCCCTTGGTGGGCTGTCTGCCGTGTCTCTCCCTTGGGATAAGCGGGTGGTGGAGAACCCTAACACTGAATCGCCCAAGCCTTCATCTCCCTGGACATCCGTGACCCGATGCCTGAGCTGGTCGGCATGTCGCTGCCACAGTAGCCCTGTACTTGTCTCTACCTGGTAGGACACTGGTCCTGTTTGCTTGACCACAACCCCTGGGACCCATGTTGGGCCAGCAGCCACATAATTCCTGCAATGTATTGGGTCCCCAGCTGCAAATACCTTGGTGTGCGCAATTTCAACATTCCTCCCCTTATCTTCCACCCTGGTCAGATCCAACCGGTTGAAAAGCGAGACCGGTCTCCTGCGCATTAGGAGCTCGCCTGGCAAAAGTCCAGATGCCAGGGGAGTTATCCTGTAGCAAAGGAGGAACTGGCACAATTGTAACTCTAAGTTCCCATGGCTGAAGTGCCTCTTTGGTAGTTTGCACTTGGCGCTCAACCTGGCCATTCGTTGCATGGTGAAATGGGGCAGACATGATGAGTCGAATCACATTCCTCTCAAGGAATGCCTGGAATTCGACAGAGGTGAAAGTACTGGCATTGTCGGAGACAAGCACATCGGGTAAACCAAAACAACTGAATAGCCTCCGCAATTGTTTAATGGTTGCGGCCGAGGAGGTGTTGGGCATTGGAATAACCTCCAACCATTTTGAAAAGGAGTCAACCACTAGCAAAAAAAAGTGTGCCCCTGAACAGTCCAGCGAAGTCGATGTGTAATCGTGAACATGGTCCATGGGCTGTGTCCCATTCTCTGGAAGGAAGTCGGGACTGTTTGGGTCGAGAACTCTGGCAACTCTCACAAGTGCCCACCAACTGCTCAATATCTGCGTCTATCTGGGGCCACCGGAAGTAGCTCCTGGCCTTTGAGCGCACGATTCCTGGGTGGCTAATGTGTAGCAGTCTCAGTACCTTTGAATGCAATACCTCAGGAATGACCACCCTCTGACCCCACAGGAGGCAGCCCCTCTCTATCGAAAGCTCGAACCTCTTTCGGAAATATGCTTTGAATTCCTCGGCCAGAGGAGTCATGGGCCACCCCTTCTTTACCCATGAAATAACCAGGGACAGAACCTTGTCCTTCGCCATAGCCTTGGCGAGTTCTGTGGGCACAATTGGGGGTAAGTCGAGGGACTTAATCAGCAATACCTGGTGATCCTGCTCAACCATGCACTCGGGTTCCCCTAACTCGGGTAGGGGGGACCGGGAAAGTGCATCAGCATGGCTGATCTCCTTCCCTGGGTGGTGGACCAGTGTAAACTGGTAAGCATTTAGGAATATTGCCCACTGAAGCATTCTAGGGGACAAAATCTGGGGTGTGGGCTTTCATGTGGTGAAAATACCCAACAGTGGTTTGTGGTCGGTTACAATAGTGAACTCCCGACCATAGAGGAAGTCGTGGAACTTTTTGGTTCCAGCGACTATTGCAAGAGCCTCCCTGTCCATTTGTGCATAATTGTGCTCTGCTTTCGAAAGAGACCTTGAGTAAAAGGCAACTGGGGTTTCTCGCCCCTTTTCCAACATGTGGCACAGCACTGCCCCCACCCCCACTGGTGAAGCATCGCAAACTAACACCACGGGCTTTCCTGGGTCAAAGTTAGTTAAGATTGCCTCTGACGACAGGAGCTGTTTTAACTCTTTGAAGGTCCTTTCCTGACTGTCCTCCCACCACCAAACCGTGTCTTTCTTTAAAGGATGATGCAGTGGTTCCGCCACTGAAGCCTTCTTTGGCAAGAAGGAATGATAGAAATTGAGAAGTCCCAGGAAGGACTGCAATTCTGGTTTCGCGGTAGGGTGAGGGGCGTTTCGAACAGCGGCAACCTTTGCATTGGAGGGCTTAACTCCTTTGGGGGTTATCTTAAACCCTAGGAACTCTACTTCCCTTGCAAGGAACACACATTTATCTCTTCTCAGCCTCAACCCCACCTTCTCAAACACAGTTAAGACTTTGTCCAACCTCTTAGCTAGTTCTGACTCACTCCCAGCTGTGATCAAAACGTCATCAAAGTAGGGGAGGACCCCGGGGAGACCCTTGAGAAGCTGTTCCACTAGAGATTGGAATATCCCAGGGGCTGAGTTCATGCTGAACTGGAGGCGTGTCACCTTAAACGCACCCTTGTGTGTAACAATCATCTGGGCAGCTGCTGCTGCAGGTGTGACCATTAGCTGCTGATAAGCCTGCACTAATTCTAGTTTCGTAAAGCATTTACCCCTGTGTAAAGTGGCTAGTAAATGGCTAACTACTGGCACCGGGTAGACATTGGGGCGAATAGCCTTGTTAATTGTACATTTGTAATCAGCACAAATCCTAACGTCCCCGTTGGATTTCATAGCAGTAACAATCGGTGTCTCCCACTCTGCGGAGTCCACCGGAACCAAAATCCCCTGACTCACCAGTTTGTCCAGTTCTGCCTCAATCTTGTCTTTGAGGGCGAAGGATACTCTTCGTGGCTTGAGCCGTATGGGTCGAATTGCTGGATCCAGGTGAAACGAGACTTGGGCCCCCCATACTTCCCGAACCCCTTCTTGAAAACCGCTGGGTGTGCATTGCACACATCTCGCACTGGGTCATTCTCAATGGTGTTGATGCCGGACAGTTCAATTCCCAAAGAGCAAACCACTCACTCCCCAGGAGGCAGCTCGAACCCCACTTAAGAACCACTAGGGGCAGCTTCTCCATGAAACCCTTGAACTTGACCCTGAAGTCCCCCACCCCCAAAACTGGAATCAGGTTGCCCTGCATGTCCCGCAAGGACGTCTTGATGGCCTTAAGTTTTGGGCGCACATTGGGGGGATGCACAGAAACTCTTTCTGGGACACAATGGAGTAGGATGAACCCGAATCCACCTCCATCCTAACTGGGATCCCCTGCAACAGTACCTCAACAAAGAAACATCGGTGTGCATTGGACACACAGCCCATGGTCGGCTACTTGGTGGAAATCTTCCCGATGGCCCCTCCTTTTCCTCAAGGGTGCTCGGCTGGCTCCTGATCCTGTTTCCGACGATGCCTGCATACCTTTGCAATGTGCCCCCGGTGCCTGCAATGGTGGCATTTGGCCTTCCGGAAAGGACACTTTTTCCGTTCGTGGTATGCTCCGCAGCCGTCACATCAGTGGTGGGCCTTCTTGCTGGCGTACTTCTTGGCCAACTTCCTCCGGACTTTCTGTACATTGTCGTCGTCGCTGGACCTGGACCCCGAGGATGAAGAGGCCTCCGGAGATGAAGACAAGCTGGATGAGCATGGGGGCAAATGTGGGCCGGCCTGCACAGTGGACCTGGACCCTTCAGGTGTGACAGGCTTCGCCTTGAATGCTTTTACCCCGGACCTTTCTGCTTCAGCTGCCAGAGCCTCCTGCAAGACGGAGTTGAACGTGAGATGGTCTCTGACCATCAGCCTCTGCTGGGTTTCCTCGTCCCACATCCCAGACAGTAGGTGGTCCCTCAGGGCTTCCTCCAGTTTGTCCCACCAGCAAGGGGCAGCGGCTAACCTGAGGGCGGCGGCCATGGACTCTCCTGGACGCTGGTCTTGCCTGTGGAAGGCGACTCTCACCGGGTAGATGGACACCTTCAGCTGAAGGTGGTTCTGCAGCACAGCCAGGATCTCTTTGAGCGGGACCGTATCGATGTCCCAGGGCAGCAGGAGGTGCGTTGCAAGCTCGAGCATGGGGAGGCTGCATTGTGCGAGGAGGCAAGAGCGCATTTGCTCCTCATCTTCAATCAGCTTGGCGGCCATCGCGTGCCTGAACTGGCGCTTGTACAGAGTCCATATCTCTGGTTTCTTGAGGTCGAACGGAGGTAGCTTGATGCTGTGGGAAGCCATATCCCACCTTCATCGCCAATTTGATGTTTGCAGATTGATACACAGTCGGTAGCAGTCTGGGGGCCAAACACATCTTTATTGTAGTGTAGTCAATCTGAACATGAGGTCAATGGCAGAGCGATGCTCCTTATATATATAACAGTAACGATTCAAACCTGGCGCAAAGCCACGTGATTTGTCAGTGCAGGTAAACAGCCAGGTGATAACGCTTGATTGGGTAATGAGTAAACAATAGGTACATCTATGGCGGGAATCCAGTCCCGCGATATCTACACAAGAGGAGTATTCACAAGGGGGAAAAGGGAGGGGGAAATGGAGGATTGCTAGATCCAATTCATTCACATTTCTCTTGGTTACATGTTTGCTTTCAATCACAGTTCACTTAAGTTACATACACAACAAAACCCCAGCAGATATACTGTAAGAGAAATGGCAGAAAACTCTATGGAAGGCTTTAATTCCAGCAACCATCTAGATTCAAAACCGTATAGTCAGATAATACTGTATGCTCTTTTATCTATCTTGGGCAGTAGACCCTCTCTTCTTTCATTCCAACCCCATGAAGTTGCACACTGTTTTGCTTTTGACTGAAGACAGAGGCAAGGAGATGTCCATCATGTCTCCTTTTTCTCTGTCACCCATTTCTTCCCCAGCTTCTCCATGTGGTGAACTTGCACATTATTTCAAATGACCATGTCAGTGTTAACAATGGGAAAATTTCTTTTCTGTGACTTCTGAATGTTTTTGCAAGTTCACAGCAGTAAATTAGAAAAGACTTAACATTTCTGTGAAAATGGATGCCCTGTATGGAAAAAGCACATGTTCATGATAATTCTGTTGTTGTTGTTCAGTTGCACAGTTGATTTCGACCCTTTGCGACTGTTGTGTTCTATGACTGTACCTTTTACAATGTATCCATTCACGTGTATCCAATGTAACCATGCTTGTGTAACATTATAACCAGCAGCTGCTTAACTGTAGCCTTGCAATAGGACGCGAGCTAATGACCACCTGGTGGCAATAGCGAGCGTTCAAGCTCTCCTGGCCCAGACTCACCAGCAAACAACTGCGCGGGAAGGTTCCCGCCATCACCTACACCTGGACAAGAAGGGTGTGACCGTCCGTGACGTCACGCGGACAGTAACCAATAGACTGTCGAGGAGCCACATTCAAATGTATAGCCACTGTATATATTGAGCTACCCATCCGCCATTACCTTTTTGTTACCCCTGGATCATCATGCAATAAACCTGTGTTAAGCCAACCTTTCGGCTGTTCATTGTCTTTGGTCCCATACACTAAATTGGCGACGAAGGTGGGATATGGCTGCCCACGGGACCAAGACATGCGCCGGCTTCGAAATCAGGAGACCGGCAGACTGGGACATCTTCGAGATGGACTTCCAGGGAGCCCTGGTGGAATCCGAAGTCACGGATGAGGCCAAGAAATGGGCAATCTTCACCCGGATGCTGGGGCCAGACACCAAGAGGGTCTTGGTGGACCTGATCGCGCCGAGGAGGGCGAGTGAATTCAAGGTGAAGGAGCTCATGCACATGCTGCGTGAGTACTTCCGGCCCACGACGGCGATGTTCCCCGCTCGGAGCACGTTTTGGAGGCGAGTCCAAGCGCCCGGGGAGACGGTCGCCGACTTCGCAGCGGCCCTGCGACTGGCGGCCGGCCCATGCAAATGGGAGAACGTAGAGATCACGCTAAGAGACTGCGTGCTGTGCGGCCTGAGAGATGCCGAAACTCAGCGCATATTGATGAACCGCGAGCCACCACCCACATTGCAGGAGGTTCTGAAGGAGGCACAAGCTGCGGAAGCTACGAAGGCCGGGGTCCAGGAGCTCCAGGACTGGCGGCCAAAGACGGGCAAGACAGAGCCTTCGGTGCACGTTTCGGTGCACACGGCCCGGCGAGTTTCGAAGTCGTCCGCGGAGAGCAGCGACGACGAGGACGTCCGGAAGGTCCGGAAAGAAGGCCGGCGTTGCGACGGCTGCGGAGCGAACCACGACCGCGCCAAATGCCCCTTCAGAAAGGCCGAGTGCCACAACTGCGGCCGCCGCGGGCACATCGCCAAGGTCTGCAGGAAGCGGCGCGAGGCCCGGAAGAGCTCGAGGGACCGCGGGACGAGACCCAAGGACGGCACCCAGGCCACGAGGAAGCGAGACGGCGTGGGCCGCATCGACGACGACAGCGAGGACGACGCACCGGTGTTCAGCGTGTCCGCGGGACACCCCCGTTACTTTGTTGAGGTACTAGTACAAGGGGCCCCCATTAGGATGGAAATTGACTCGGGGTCCTCATATTCCATCATTCCCCAGAAGGAGTTTCTGAGAATTGCCCCCCACGTGCGGCCCAAACTCAAAGCTTTGAGGTCCACGCTTCGGGACGTGCAAGGGAACGGCATTCCGGTGTTGGGGGTGGGAAATTTTCGGGTCCAATTTAAGAAACACGCCGCAACTCTCCCCCTAGTTGTTCTCAAAGGGGGGAATTGCAGCCTCCTCGGGACTCAATGGTTCCAGCCCCTGGGTTTGTTCATTGGGGGGGTGCACGCCGTTGCCGTTGGGACTGACCCGATTCAGGAGGTGTGCGACGCGCACCCCGAAGTCTTCAAAAAGGGACTTGGGAAATATAAGGGACCCCCAGTAGCCTTCGACCTAGACCCTGAGGTCCGCCCAATAAGACTCAAACCGCGCCGGGTGCCATTCGCGCTCAAGGACAAAATAGAGGCGGAACTGGACAAATTGGTGGCCCAGGGGATTCTTGTTCCTGTTGATTCTGCGGAGTGGGAAACTCCAATTGTAACAGCACTAAAGGCCAACGGGGAGGTGTGCATATGCGCTGATTACAAGTGCACCATCAACAAGGCCATTCGCCCTAATGCGTATCCGGTGCCGGTAGTCAGCCATTTGCTGGCCAGGTTACATGGGGGAAAGTGTTTCGCTAAGCTCGACTTAGCACAAGCCTATCAGCAGCTCTCGGTGACCCCAGCTGCCGCTGCTGCACAAACTATAGTCACCCATAAGGGGGCGTTCCAGGTGACGCGCCTTCAATTCAGCGTAAACTCGGCGCCTGGAATTTTCCAGTCACTCGTGGAACGCCTCCTGAAGGGGCTCGAGGGGGTGTTGCCTTATTTTGATGACGTATTGATAACGGGGGGGAGTCAGGCCGAATTGGCAAAGAGGTTGGGCAAGGTCCTGGCGATATTCGAAAAGGCGGGGTTGAGACTGCGAAAAGACAAATGCGTCTTCTTCGCGACCGAGGTTGAATTCCTAGGGTTCCGTGTCACTCCTGAGGGAATAAGGCCGTCCAAGTCTAAGGTAGCCGCCATCAAGCAAGCCCCTCGCCCCACCTCCAAGCCCGAGTTGCAGTCGTTCCTAGGGCTGCTGAACTTTTATCACTCCTTCCTTCCCCGGAAAGCAGCCGTGGCCGAGCCGTTGCACAGGCTACTTAAAAAGGACGAGGCATGGAAGTGGGGCGACCAGCAAGAGAGGGCATTTAGTGAGCTAAAGCAGCTTCTGGCGTCTGACGCCATCCTCACCCATTTCAACCCCAAGCGGCCAGTGGTCCTGATCTGTGATGCATCCCCGGTGGGGGTGGGGGCGGTGCTGTGCCACGTGCTGGAAAACGGGAGGGAGGCCCCGATAGCGTTCTATTCCAGGTCCCTGTCCCAAGCGGAGAGAAACTACGCCCAGACAGACAGGGAAGCATTAGCGATAATTGCGGGAACAAAAAAGTTCCACGACTTCCTGTACGGCCGCCCCTTCACAATCGTAACCGATCACAAGCCCCTGCTAGGCATCTTTACCGCAGATAAGCCCACGCCACAGATCCTGTCCCCTAGGATGCTTAGGTGGGCCATTTTTCTCAACGCGTATCAGCACGCGTTAGTGTACAGGCCCGGGAGGGAGATCAGCCATGCGGACGCTCTATCGAGGTCCCCCCTTCCCCAAGAGAACAGCCACGTGGGCGGGGCGGAGCCAGACCATCAGGTGCTGATGATAGAAGTCCTTGACTCGCCCCCAATACTGCCCGCGGACATCGCCAAGGCGACCGGCAAGGACAACATTTTAGCAAGGGTTAGCTCCTGGGTGCAGAAAGGGTGGCCAGCGTCCTCCCCGGCAGCGGAGTTCGACCCATTTTTCCGAAAGAAGTTAGAGTTGTCCCTTGAGAGGGGGTGCCTTCTGTGGGGCCAGCGAGTGGTGATCACGGCGTCCTTACGGCCGAGGGTACTCAAACTCCTGCACGTCAGTCACCCTGGGATTGTGCTCTCCAAAGCCCTGGCACGGAGCTATTTCTGGTGGCCCCAGCTAGACGCCAACATCGAGCACATGGTCGGCACTTGTGAGCCCTGCCAAAGTTCCAGGCCAGACGAAGCCCGCCTGCCTCACAGGGAGTGGGACGCGGCGAAGGGGCCGTGGTCCCGAGTTCATGTAGACTTTGCTGGCCCGTTCCGTGGGACGCTGTTTCTCCTTGTGGTGGATGCCTTCTCCAAGTGGTTGGAGGTCATTCCGGTTACAAGCACGTCCACGGCCACAACCATAAAGCATTTGCGGAGGGTCTTTTCCACGTTCGGTTTACCCGACACCCTCGTAAGCGACAACGCAAGTTGCTTCACGTCCTCTGAGTTCAGGGCATTCACAGAAATCAACGCCATTCGGCACATCACCTCCGCTCCTTTTCACCCTGCCACAAACGGCCAAGTAGAGCGCCTTGTGCGCACCACCAAGGACGCGCTGCGGCGCATGGGGCCCGGGGACCTAAACCATCAAGTGTGCCAGTTTCTGCTAGGTTACCGAGTGACTCCCCTAGCGTCAGGATACTCCCCCGCAGAGCTGCTGATGCGCAGGAAGCTGACCACCATACTAACTAGACTAGACCCCATGAGAGTAGAGGAAAAGGGGAGGAACATTGGGATAGAGGACACAAAGAGTTTCGACGTGGGTGCCCCCGTGTATTGCAGGAATTATGCCAGCGCGGGTCCGGCCTGGGTACCGGGCGTCATCCTAGAGCGGACCGGCCCCGTCTCGTACCGCGTCGAGACCGGCACAGGTCTACTCTGGAGGCGGCACGCAGAACAGCTCCGGCGCAGGATCCCCGGCGAACAGGGCACGGACCGCGGGACACAAGACTCAGCATTAGGGTTCTCCCCCACCCGTTCAGCCCAAGGGGGAGGAAAGGGGGGCCATGGGTCCCCACCAAGGGGGGAGGAAAGGGAATCTGTCCTCGTAGATATCTTGCGGGATCGGTCAGCAGAGAGAAGGGAAGCCGATCTCATAGATATCCCGCGGGATCTCCCCACTAATACGGATACCCCAACAGAGTTAGATTTTGATTTTCAGGACCGGGGAAGTTTTGCGGAGTGGTCCCCCACCCGTCCAAGCAAGAAGAGGGGTTTTTCGTTAGCCCCAAGTGTCTCCGGTCTGCCCACAATGGAGTTTTTCCCTTCCCCCAAAACCGCCAAACCACGGCAAGCCTCTAACAAGTCTCCCTCTCCCGTTTCAGGACAAGGGACCAGGGAACGAGGAAGCAGTAGTGCCCCTGGGGCGGGTCAGCCCACATCGCGGCCCAAACGCAATTGCAATAAGCCATCTTGGCTGAGGGACTTCGTCCCATCCTAGGGGGGAGGGATGTTGTGTTCTATGTCTGTACCTTTTACAACGTATCCATTCACGTGTATCCAATGTAACCATGCTTGTGTAACATTATAACCAGCAGCTGCTTAACTGTAGCCTTGCAATAGGACGCGAGCTAATGACCACCTGGTGGCAATAGCGAGCGTTCAAGCTCTCCTGGCCCAGACTCACCAGCAAACAACAGCGCGGGAAGATTCCCGCCATCACCTACACCTGGACAAGAAGGGCGTGACCGTCCGTGACGTCACGCGGACAGTAACCAATAGACTGTCGAGGAGCCACATTCAAATGTATAGCCACTGTATATATTGAGCTACCCATCCGCCATTACCTTTTTGTTCCCCCTGGATCATCATGCAATAAACCTGTGTTAAGCCAACCTTTCGGCTGTTCATTGTCTTTGGTCCCATACACTAAAGCGACCCTATGGACCATTGTCCACCAGGCACCCCTGTCCTCCACCATCCTCCTCAGCCCACCCAGCTCTGTGCCCATTGTGTCTACAATACCACCTAGCTATCTCATCTTTGTCCGCCCCCTTCTTCTTTTGCCCTCCACTTTTCCCAGCATCAAGGCTTTCTCAAGTCAATCCTCTCTTCTCATTTGATGTCCAAAGTACTTCAGCTTCATCTTTACTATTTGACCTTGTAAGGAGCAGTCAGGATTGATTTCTTCTAACATTGACCTGTTTGTTCTCCTCGCTGTCCAGGGATCTCTCAAAACGTTCCTCCAACACCACATCTCAAAGGCATCTATTCTTCTGCGCCCGCTTTCCTAATGGTAATAAGAACATGGAAATATATGTGCCTTATATGGACAATTTGCTGCAGATTACAGGAAACCTATATTGTAGCTCATACTGCTACATAAAACCATAAGCCTGATCTACTACTCTTTTATAAGGCCAAGTATTTTCAAAAAAATTGAAGTCACAGCAATATTGATTTGTGTGAATGTGTTTGCTACGTAGTACCTTTTATTTATTAAAGTTTTACATCAGCCTGCCAAAATGCTTACTTAGAATTCAGATGGGGTGTGATATGAAAAATATAGCGGTTGAGGGGGCAGAGGAAAACCTGAACAGAATTGAAGTTGATAGCATCACTAGTCACGAGCAGTAAGTGAGAGAGTGGATATCTAAGTAAGCACACACACACACACACACACACACACACACACACACACACACACACACACACACACACACACACACACACACACACACACACACACACACACACACACTTTCCCATTTTCCTGGAGATAAAATCTACAGAAAATCCATCATCAGTAGAAAATGGGTTGCATTTATTAGCGTCATATTATCCTGACTTTCAAGCTCCAGCTTTCATGAATTTGTTGCATGCACATCAGGGGCTCCTTGTATGAAAGACAATACTAGTCCTGTCACTGTTGTCCTGCAAACCAATTATGAACATTGTACCTTGATATATACGTAGACTGTTACTCCTTTCACTTATTGACCTGATTATCAATAATTGCTACAAGCTAATTTCAACATCTTTCCAGAATTTATATGAGTTTCCCAGTGAGTAGCAGATTTTATTTATAAGTGGGAGCATTTGGCATTACGTTTCAAATGAAGATACAAACACAAGAGTATGGTTTTTCAAATATGCAACTCTTCTTCTGTAATTAAACTAGCCAATACTTTAATGACATTCATTGTACATTTTACAATCTCCAGTTAACTCAGCTGAGGGTTTGGCATAAAGTAACAGCAGTGCCACTCACTGTATTTTAACCTCAGTGCTTGGGAAAACACTGGAAAAGAAATCATACTGGTAAAGCAATTTGTCGACCAAGAGTGCAACTGATGTAATTTGCAGTTACCCTCAAACTCCAATGATTCCGATATCCGTAACATATCCTCAGTGGTGGGTTCCAAAAAAATTTACTGCCACACTGTGGGTGTGGTATGGTGGGTGTGGCCAGGGGGAAAGCCCTGTGTTGCACCCGAATTAGGACTACTTTATTTCAAAACATGGATGGACAGGGCCAGCCAGAATTTCTGCTACCGGTTCTGGTGAACTGGTGCAAACCTGCTGATGCCCACCACTGCATATCCTGGATATACATGATGCTTAAACCCATTCTCATGGCCATCTCTCAAGGCCTCACCTAGGGGAATCCTACTGACATTGTATCAAGTCAGCCAAAATCTTGGAGAACAAAACATTCCATAAATATGCTTCCCAAACTTCCTTACAAGGTACATTCACAGAGTGATCCAGGATCAGAATTTTCACTAGTTATTTCTGTACCTGGTCAAACTTGTGATCTGTAATATTGCAGGGAGAGGACAGAGGAACAAAGAGGAATACCTGAGTCTGAGCATGTGACAGCTAGTTTTTTCCTGTGCTGATCCTGCATGTTTCATGTTTCCTAATATGAATTTTATCATATTATATTGTACTTTTGCTTTTCTGTGCTTTCGCTATTGATATTGCATTGATTTTATATACTATATTGTATAATGTGAATTGTGATGAATTGTTTTGTAACTGTGTCTGGTTCTATTGTATCTTGAATTATTGTATCTTTATACTGATGTTGTTATATTGTAATGCATTGATATGTTGTTGCCGCCTTGAGTCGGCCTTGGCCGAGAAAGGCGGGGTATAAATTAAAATTGTATTGTATTGTATTGTATTGTATTGTATTGTATTGTATTGCAAAAGGAGCACTTAGAGGTGATATCCTCATGTGGCAGTTGGGGGGCTCCTGCCTTTCCAGCAACACATTTTTATACTTTCTAAATTTGGCACCTGGGTCAACATCCTAGTCACTCTGCTCTAGTTACAGATGTGCAATCATACACTGAGTGGAGGAAGGAAGAAAACTGCGCATTAGCAGTGTGGTTTCTGAGATGTCTTCCAGCACAAGGCCTAGTAACAGAGATCCATGGTCTGGATGAAATTCTCAATGGGCTGGCACTGAGCCTTTACAAAGTCCCCGCAGCAGGGCCGGGGATGGAAATATTTCCTATATGTCATGACACGTTTGCATATACCCTGTTTCCTGCCCAGGTTTTTATTCCTGGCTCTGGGTTGATATATTTCCTTCTTAGTCAGATTAGAGGCCTGTTGTATGTAATTCTCTTCATTTATCTGGCCTCCATAATCAACTGCCCTAGAGGCAATTCTGACTAACTTGTCCTGATTTATGATATGGGGGACAACCCCCTTTCTCAAGTTTTCATCTCAAATTGCAGCAAATGGGAAGATTCTGACCTGGGCAGTCCTGATTAGGAGGACCACATAGCCTCCAACTTTGTATCACACATTCCCCAAGCCAATTTTGTTGATGTGAAGTAATTCTCAATCTGGTCACGATGCCCCTGTTACCAAGGTAGGTAAAATAAGTAGTCAGCTTGTTGGGAGCAAACTTTAGTTTGCATAATTGCCTTATGAACAACCCAGAAAATGCTTAGTACTATGGGGTGGTATATAAGTGAAAACAACAATAACAACAGCAACAATTATATTGATTGATGATGATAAAAGAAATTGTCTGATTTCAAAAGCATTGCAAAACATTTTTAAAAACTGTTTCCTATTGATTGCATACACAGCACATGGTTTTTGGGTTTCAAAATCAATATTTATATAAGAATAGAAATGGGATTACATATTTTTGTAACACTCTTAATACCCCCGGGAATTCTTATGTGTTTGTGTGTAGAGAGATAGTATATAGTATAGTATAGTAGATAGTGTGTAGTATATCAATGGGCTGGGCTTTTGGGGAGGTATCTGATTGAGTGTATCAATGTGCCCTCATGGTGCAGTGTTTAAACTTCTATACTGCAGTCCAAACTGTTTACAATCTGAATTCAATACTGACAGGCTCAAGGGTGACTCATCCTTCCAAGGTCAGTAAAATGTGTACTCAGCATGGGGTGTGTGTGTGTGTAGAGAATGCTAATTACCTTGTGAACCACCCTGAGAGTACACAAGTGCTATGGGGTGGCATATAGGTGTAAATGCTATTACATTAAGTCTTTGGCATAAATGTTCTTATGGCATTAATTAATTGCATTCTGTCAAGTCAAATCTGATTTATGGTGTCCCTTTTCAGGGTTTCCTAATTAAAGAATACTCAGAAGTGGTTTATGATTCCCTCCCTCTGGGGGCATCCTGGAGCTGTGTAGCTTGCCCAAGCCACACAGGCGGGCTATTCTGAGAAGTAGGGAATTGAATTCCTAATTTATGGCTACATAGTCAGATGTGATATGGTATTGCCTCCCTGCAAATCTGAGATATTGAAGATGTTGCATAAAATTGTACTATAGAAGAAAGAAAATGAATTTGCACCAGATACTCTGGTCTTGGGCAACCCTTTCAATCTAAGGTCTTAAACTGTAGCTTACTGGCACACATATATAATTCTGGCACTGCGGATGGTTACAGATGCATCCATACACCCAGATTCAAAGAAGATTTACAGCACAACTCTGCATGTGTCAACTTTGAAGCAAACACCAGTAGATTCAGTGGGACTGGCTCTGGTCAGTGGCTTTGAGATTTCAGGATAAATATTGGAAACCATGGAGCAGGAGGTTTGTGATATTGGGGCTTGTGCATTGACCAATTCTTTCTTGGTCCTTTCTCTCTGTTCTTGGCTTTTTGGGTGCCAATGCTGTGAAAGTATAAGACATGTGAGGACACCTCATGCTCAGCCAATGAATCAGGGCACCAGATTGGAATGGGTTGAGCAGGGGCGCCTATGTTTTAAAATAATCACTATACAACAAATAAACTTTTGCCATCTCCAGCCCTACTCTCTCAGTGGGTACCCTGAGGCCTGGTGCCCTGATTTTGGATATGCAAGTACAGAATTGCCACCTGAATGCCCAAACAAGCAAAGTATGCTAGAGTAATATTTGCCCCTTCAAGCAGGAAGGAGTCATTGCCCCTTCCCTCTGGCATAATGTTTGCTGAGGCGCTGCTGAGCCCTCACATTGAACTGATTCACAGGAACTTGCCTCGACTGGTAAGTATGACATGGGGCCACCAAACCTATTGTCCTAACACTGCAAGCACACTTTTCCTTCATGGAAGAGATTATTCAATAAATATATCTTTGCAACTGTGACATACTGTAAATCATTGGGTGGTTTGCCTGTGAGGACAAATGCATTTTTAATCAAGCAGCAAGGCCTACAGTATGTAAAGTTCATCTTCATTTGTATTTTCCCTCTGGTGAACAAACCCCTCAAGGTCTTCAACCTTTAGCTACATTCCCCTCTGCCAGTTTGCCCATTCAAATTGGTTTTAATTACATGCCTGAATGCACTTTTAACCCTCTGGGGGAACAGTAAACTTTAAAGCTTCCTTACCCACAAAGGATACAAAAAGCAACAACAAAGCAAAAATTGCGGAAAATGCTATTTTGAAAAGGTTTAGTCAAGTTTAGTCGTGTATAGGATTTTTATTCCAGCGCTGCCTCCCCAATATTTTTTTAACAAGTTCACCACAGCTGCAATATATGTGATATACGTACCAGTGGTTGGACACAGAATTAGTCTGGGTGGGGCATAGGAGTTTCATAGCAATTAGTAGCAATTCACTTTCCTTTCTCCACCACCCAACTACCATGCCCCACCAGCTTTGCCCAGTGCCAATTCTCCATCTGTGATATCTTGCTATGCTAGTAGTAATTTTGGGTGCTTGTGCTTCTTCCCAACAATATACCAGCATTTCGAGAGTATTTTTAAAACATGTTGTGCCATTCTTTCATGCTGGGACCTTGTTGCTTGGTGGGAATTAAGATGTTGAGAATGACTACTGTAGCAGACAGGATGCTGCGCTCCCCTCCATGGATTCCAGTATAAATCCACTGTCAGCTACACAGCTCATTGGATTTGCTTTGGACAAATCTTCTATCTCTCACTCAGAGATAAGTGATAGAAATTCTAAAAGTAGGCAGTGCAGTGAAAAAGTAGAAGTTAATAACAAGCATTGTTCAGTTAGTGAAAAGCTCCTAACCCCTTAGGACAGGGGTGGCCTACCTTGGTACTCCAGCTCTTCTTGAACTTCAGTTACCAGAAGCCCAAGTCAGCATACCTGCTGGTCGAGGCTTCTGGGAATTGAAATCTAAGAACAGCTGGAGCACCAAGATTGGCCACCCCTGTCCTAACTTAATTGCTTTATTCTCAGTTTAGCCTTCCTTAGGTTTCTGCCTTCTGCCAATAATAATAATTTCGTGTCAGAAATTATTCTGGGTTGAAAGGATTTTTGCAGAAGAAACTGTAGGATTGGGGCCGTGAAGCAGCCCTTGGGGTCCCGGAGGAGACTGGTCAAAGGAACGACACGAGACAAGATGGAGCGAAGACCAGTGGTTTATTGAGGAAAAGACATCATCATTTATAGGAATTCAAGGCAGCGTGTGATACAATCGTCATCTGACAGAAAATCACATCACCCATTTACCTGGGTTAATGGGGAATCTCTCTTGGGGAAGTTAATTAACTAGGGCAAACACTGACAGGGGAAATCCATTGTCCATGGCTTACACCAGGGTAAATATGGCCACTATTTACACTAGAGCTTGGGCTAATCAGTGAGTCAGTAATTGCCTAATATGTAACGGAGGTTAGCGATTTGCTTTCCTCAGCAGAATCGCCGGTCAGGTCAGATGTGGGTGAATCAACCCTATGATTATTAATCCGTTCCCCAATTTCCATACTGGCAAGGGCCAGTGACCAGGGGTCTTCCTCATCCGGTGTAACCTCTGCCAGGGGCAGTTTGTGCCAATTGTGCATGCGGAATCCGCATCCCCCTTTCTTTGTTATTTATGGACCTGACAGACGGCTCTGCGTAGGAGGGGCATCAGCTGGTGTGTGGGAATGACGTGTCGGGGTTCCCTCCATGGGGGACATCTCGATAGCAGCGAGGGGATACATTGCATGAAACAACATCCTGCTATGCTCAGTACAATCACTCCCATAATCACTTTGAGCGTTGTCTGAAGCCACCCCCATGGGAGCCACGACCACAAGGAATCCCACCACCCCATGAGGAATCCTCCTTGATGTTTTTGACTAGGGTGTGGAGGTCCGTGAGCTGGCTCTGTACTTTACGGGTATTGTCTGTGAGATTAAAACAACACATGCTGTGGACAGATTCGCAACCCAAGTGATGTAACAACCAAAGGTAGTCGATAGCTGCTCGATTGTCTAGGATGGCATGGCCAAGCTCCGCCTGCTCCTGGTTGAGCAGCGCTATCGCTGAGGAGGTATGGTTAATGGCCTTTGCTAATCCGCAAGCCAATTGACCAATTCTCCGAGCATTGCCGACGCCTAAGCCTGGCACGCCAAGTATGCTGACTGCCAATGAGACGTACTCAGCTGGACTCAGAACCCTAATTTTGCTATCACATGAGCTGTCTAACTGGGTGGCACGAGTGCGCCGCATGGGTGCGGTAACATTCATGCTTGGAACAATCATATCCCTAGTGGGGAGTAACAATGTCAAGCGACTGATACAACATATGGAATCTGATACATTTGCGGGAATGTAGTTCCAAGTGTACTGATTGCATGTAAAGAACCAACCTGAAGGTAGGGTAACATGAGCATACATTGAACCAAGTGTCTCTGGGTTATTACAAGTCCAGTTGCTGCTGCCAGCGTCAAGGCAGTGGCGCCGAGTACAGCCGATTGCGGAGCAGCCGGTCATTCGAGCACAAGTAGAGTTCGGGCTGACCGCCACTCGCGGGGTGTGGAGAGTGGCTGCATCAGCCGGCAAAGTCATGGTCAGCTGCATTCCCCAGCAAGCGTATGCTGTGAAGCTCGTAGGGAGATACGGACCGAAAATCCGCCTCACCAGCCAGTCGCCATCCCTGGTATGCGCGTTTGGAGTGTGGCACACTGGGATGAGACAGGTGCTCAGAACTGAGGCAGAACCAATGTCCTGCTTCAGGCAAAAATCAGACTGGTTGACGAGACCCGCCAACCTTTCCAATAGGTTGTAGTGCATCCGGGCAGAGAGATCTCCGCCTGGCATCAGATCGCTGGCCTTTAGTGATGCTGCCTGGACGCCTCCCCCTGCAAGTAGGGAGAGGGTCAGGATGATGGTGACTGCCACGGAGTTGGCAGTGATCAGGGCAAAGACGGCTGACACGATGTTCTCCGGTGTGGGCTCCCTGCCTTCGCGTTGGTCGAGGTCCTTGGCCTCACTGCAAAGGGTCTTGACCATCCCCCAGGTGATCCTCGGCGCTGCCAGCTGCTGTTGCCGCTTCCTCCGCCGGGTCTCCTCAGTCAGGGTGAGGTCCTCCATCTCCGGGATCGGACTCGGGTCGGCCTGGGTCCCCGCCATGTGGCTCCAAGTGAGGCTTAACGCACCGAGCTGGAATCCAGATGACACCTGTGGGAGACATAACTGCAGCATACCCTCTTCCCCAGGTTACGAGTGGCGCCGGGCCCCTCCAGGAAGGGTCCGGTGGCACTCGGTAACGAACCAGCGGTCGCGGGAGAGCTTCCGAACAGCGGAAGTGTTTCTCCTGCGGTGTGCAATCGGAAAAAACATTAAGGTGATTGTAGGTGAACAACACCTTGTTCAGACAATGCTGTGCCTGACCCTGTGACTTGGGGAGGGCTGGTGGCTCCCCCCTTTCTGTTTGTTTGTCAATATAGGACTTGAGCGTCCGATTGACTCGTTCCACAATCGCTTGCCCCTGCGGATTGTAAGGAACGCCAAAGGTATGCTTAATGTCCCAGGTGGCCATGAAGTTAGTCAACTGCCTAGAGCTGTAGGACGGGGCGTTATCAGTTTTCACGTGCCGTGGTTTGCCCATCACCGCGAAGCAGGCTAGGAGGTGCTGCTCCACGTGGGAAGCAGTCTCCCCTTTTTGCGCTGTCGCCCAAACGAATTGCGAGAAAGTATCAATGCAGACGTGCATGTACTGCCATCTGCCAAACTGCGGGACATGTGTGACGTCCATTTGCCACACCTGGTTAGCCTCTGTCCCTCGTGGGTTGACCCCCCATGAGGGCCCCCCTGGTGCCCCTGCACAATGCTGGCAAGAGCGAACTATGCCTTGGGCTTGAGAAAGTGGCAGATTAAACTGTCTGGCGAGCGCTTTGGCATTCTGATGAAAGAATGCATGACTCTGAATTGGAGTAGTGAAAACACCCAACACTGACCGTTGCTGAATTTCCTTTGCGGCCACATCCGCCCTGCTATTGCCCGCGGAAATCGGACCCGGCAGGTCCTGGTGACTTCGGATGTGGGCAATATAGAGCGCTTCCGTGCGGTTTCGCAAGTGAAATTGAGCTGTGAGGAACAGACTCAGCAAGTTCTTGTCTATCGCGGGAGTGATGTATGCTCCCGGTGGACTGTGAAGCAGATTCCTAACGTACTGGCTGTCAGTAATGATGTTGAGGCGCTCTTTGGTGAAGGTGCGCAAAGCAAGGTTCACCGCTGCCAACTCTGCCCGCTGCGCGGACTTCTGTGGAAGAGTTAGAAGCGTGCGCCAAGCCTGGCCCTCCTGCCAAGTTAAGACACCATATGTACGACTCCCATCTGTAAAAACTGTTCTGGCCCCTTGAAGTGGAACCAGTGAGAGCAATTCATACAAGCCGACTGTCTGCGTTTGAAGCGAGACAAGTCTGGGGTCCTTTGGCAAGTGGTATGCCAAGCATCCGGTGAATCCCTCCAAGGCAATTGGAAGCGAGTCACCGAGCTGCATCAGCTGCTGAACTTGCTCCTTGGTGAATGGGACCACGATCTTTGCTAAGTCGTGCCCTGAAATGTCCCTAGCTCTCAGCCTTCCGCGGTAAACCACCGCGGAGACCAACTCTTGGGAAGGAACGATGTTTCGGGAAGAGGTGTTCGGTAAGTACACCCATTCCACGATACTCGCCCCTTTCTCGGAGTCCACTCCTAGGGCTCTGGTGAACATGGATCCGGCCCGAACGATGTACAAGTTCAGGATCGGGGGATATGGCCCCTGCGCAATCCTGTCCACCCACCTTTGACTGAGAATTTGGTTGACTTTCTCGAGAGCCAAGCGTGCCTCTCGAGGAATTTGTATCCGGTCTGCCGGCTGCTTACCTAGCGTTAGCAGCGAGAAGAGCGGTTTCAAAAGATCCGTATCCAATCTGAAATAAGGTCTGGTCCAATTAATGTTACCCAAATCTTGCTGTAATTCTACCAAGGTGACTGAGTCTTTTAAGTTGATCTGGGGCAAAACAGGTGCTGCGAAAGAGCGGAGAAGCTGATGACCCAAGTATGAGAAGGGCTCGGTTCTCTGCACTTTCTCTGGGGCAATGAGTAACCCTTTCTCCCCCAGGCTGGCCTGGAGGTCTGTAAACATTTCGCTGCCGAGTTGCGGCACTGCGACCAAGATATCATCCATGAAATGGCATACTAAAGCTGTGGGATGAAGGTTTCGAAACTTTGCCAGCGCGTTGTGAACATAAATCTGGCACAGGGTGGGCGAATTGAGCATCCCCTGTGGCAAAAATTTCCACGCGTAACGCTGCGTGGGCTCACTGTGGTTCACAACTGGCACCGTAAAGGCGAACCTTTCCCGGTCCCTGAGGTCTAAGGGAATGGTGTAAAAGCAATCCTTTAGGTCTACGACCAGGATCTCCCAACCCTCGGGAATCATATTTGGATTTGGGATGACACATTGAAGCGGACCCATGGGCTGTATACATTTATTGATCTCTCTGAGATCGTGGAGGAGTCGCCACTTCCCCGACTTCTTTTTGATGACAAAAATGGGCGAATTCCAAGGACTAGTGGACTGCTCTATATGTCCTGCGTCTAGCTGTTCTTTAACCAGCTGCTTTAGGGCAACTAATTTCTCCCCCACTACTGGCCATTGTTCCACCCAGACTGGCATGTAGGTAAGCCATTTAAGTGGCAAAGCCATTACCCGAAGGTAAGAGTGGCACCGTACTGCTGCAAAATGTCTCGCCCCCAAAGGTTGATGTGCATGTCCAGAATGTGCGGCCGAATGACCGCTGTGCCGTCAGCCTTTGGGATCGTGACTTCCACCCACTCCCGGCTCCTAAACGCTTCTTGGATGCTGCCTACCCCCCTCACATCGGAGACCGGCTCAATGGCCCACTCCCGTGGCCACTGGCTTTGGCTGACCACGCTGACGTCAGCTCCGGTATCTAGCAACCCTGAGAATGATTTTTTATTCAAAAATACCTCGATAACTGGTCGCTGTTTCCACTCTATGTTGGTCTCCACTGTCGCTAAGACCTGGTATCCTTGCACTGCCTCATTTGCGCTCGAGTGGTCTTCTGACCCGGACCCTGCGCTGTCCCTGAGCCTTCCCTGGCTATCTGCTGGCGAGTGACAAGGAACCATAATCAGTTGCGCTAATGTGTCTCCTTTGTGAATGGTTTGGGGCAGGTGTGTCCAAAGCTGAACTTGGAGAACGCCTGAAAAATTGGAGTCAATGACTCCTGGAATTACAAGAATTCCGCGTGCTCCAGCTACACTGCGGGGCAAAACTAAACCTATGAAGCCCTTGGGCAGTGGACCCATGTAGTGGGAATCCACCAGATAGACCGTGCCTGGCAGGTCGCATGTAACGTCTGCCTGACAAGTCAAATCTAGCCCTGAACTACCCTTGGGGCTGGCCTGCGCCCTCGCAATGCCTGGAATGTGACCGGAATCTAGTCTAGCTCTGGCGAGCTCTGAATGAGGGAAGCCTCTGTTTGGACCGGGGCCAGAGACATGCCCGCGCTCCGGTTTCCCGAATTCGGACAGTTTCTGACCCAATGGTAGCCTTTCTTGCACTTCAGACACAGGGTGTTTGGAGCCTTGGAACGGCCGGAATTTTGTCCGCCTCCCTTGGGTCGGCACTCCCTAGCGAAGTGACCGACCTTGCCACAAGAGTGACATGCTCCTTGGTTCTTACTTTTGGGTCTTCTACCCCCTTGCACCGCTGCCGCCAGCAAACCCATTTTATAGGATTCTGTGCCAACTGGCTTTGGCGGACCACGCTGACGTCAGCTCCGGTATCTAGCAACCCTGAGAATGATTTTTTATTCAAAAATACCCCGATAACTGGTCGCTGTTTCCACTCTATGTTGGTCTCCACTGTCGCTAAGACCTGTTATCCTTGCACTGCCTCATTTGCGCTCAAGCGGTCTTCTGACCCGGACCCTGCGCTGTCCCTGAGCCTTCCCTGGCTATCTGCTGGCGAGTGACAAGGAACTATAATCAGTTGCGCTAATGTGTCTCCCTTGTGAATGGTTTGGGGTAGGTGCGTCCAGAGTTGAACCTGGAGAACGCCCGAAAAATTGGAGTCAACGACTCCCGGAATTACAAGAATTCCGCGTGCTCCTGCTACACTGCGAGGCAAAACTAAACCTATGAAGCCTTTGGGCAGGGGTCCCAAGTACTGGGAATCCACCAGATAGACTGTGCCTGGCAGGTCGCATGTGACGTCCACCTGGCAAGTCAATTCTAGCCCTGTACTACCCTTGGGGCTGGCCTGCGCCTTTGCAATGCCTGGAATGTGATCGGAATCTAATCCAGCTCTGGCTCGCCCAGAGCAAGGGAAGCCTCTGTTTGGACCGGGGCCAGAGACGTGCCCGCGTTCCGGTTTCCCGAATTCGGACAGTATCTGGACCAATGGAAGCCTTTTTTACACCTCGGACACGGGGTGGTTGGAGCCTTGGAACGGCCGGAGTTTTGTCCGCCACTCTTGGATCGGCACTCCCTAGCAAAGTGACCGACCTTGCCACAATTGTGACATGCCCCTTTGTTCTTCGGTCTTCTATCCCCTTGCACCACTGCTGCCAGCAGACCCATTTTGTAGGAGTCTGTGCCAACGTCGGCGCAAGCTCTAATCATGTCCGTGAGAGTCAAGTCGGGACGATTGCCCAGTGACTGCAAGATCTTACGGCAGTCGAGATTGGCATTGTCTTTGGCCAATTTCATCATGAGCTCTTGTTGGGCTTGCTCATTATCGATCTGCCTACTAATCGCTTCCTCTAAGCGATTGATAAAGTCCATGTAGGACTCCTGGGCGCCCTGTTTGACTGCGGTGTAATTTTTGGCCGCTTTGCCAGTTGCTGGGACTTTGAGGAAAGCCCTGAAGGCCGCCTCAGCTGACATCTGGAGGGTGGCAAGTGGCAAGTTGGTCTGCGCATCGATGGATTCGAAGGCACCTGAGCCATATAACTGGTCAGGAAGTACTGCCCCTCCCATCCTGGCAGCCCTTGCCTGAGCCTCAAGGCGATACTCGCTGTCCCATAGCAAATACTGGCTGGGGTTGAGCATCATCCGCATGACGGCTTTCCAGTCGTGCGGGATGAACATGGTGTTCTCGCACACTTGCTGAAGCGTGCCTCTAGTGAACCGACTCTGGAGTCCTGTCTCTGAAATGGCCTTCCGTATAGCCATGAGGAACTTATACGGGACTGGTGAATGAACTACCTGCTGCTGCCCTGTGAGGGCATCCATTTCCAAGCGAATTGGACAAATCTGACTAAGCTCAGCTAGCTCTTCTGCTGGCAATTCCCCCTTCTTGATCTCTTCCTCAACTGTGCGGTGAAGGGCACTCTTAGTTCGGGAACCTGTAGCTGTCAGAGAAGCGCCTGCGCTCCCCATTCCATGCATTCCACCGGTGACTTCTGCAGCTGTCACCGAGGGAAAGCTCCCTACACTACTCTGCTTAAACTGAAATGACGGATAGAGCGCCGTGGGCGCCGATGGCTCTGCTGATGCTGGGGGTTCCTTAGCCTCTACCCGGACTGGATCTACCTCTGCTAAAAGCTTCCTACATTTACTCCATGTGCGAATTATGCCCTCTGGAGCTTTCGGGGGTTGCTGAATGCAGTCTCCTATCTGATCCCAGAGCTGAAGGGATAACGTACCTGCTTCTGGGTAAAGCAGGCAGTGTTCCCTCAAGAACACCAAAAGTCGCACTAGCTCTCCACTGTGAAAGCGTAACTGATATACCCTGGCCAGGATTTTGAATTCATCCTCATGAATTCTTTGGCTAGCGGACGGACGTTGCCGCTGAGGACAAGTCCCCATATTACCTGCGGGGTCCTCTGAAGTCTCCTTCTCAGGACGAGTCGACGCATCTGAAGTTCAGGCAATAGGTTTTGCGTGACGAATATCTGGGTAGAGCTCGGAGCGTGGCCTGCCGCCACGGGCCCTCAGTGGCCTCTGCGCTGTCAGGGGTTCACAGCCGACCCTGAGCGGAATGCGTTTTTCCGTGCTGCAAGCCGCCGCGAAAGCCGGAGCAAGCTGTAGGATGCCTCTCTGAAATGCCTCGTCGCGGAGCTGTCTTCCCGATCGGCTGGCTTACCGACCGGGCTTCCGCGCTGTCCTCCGGGATGATCGGACACGGTTCTAGCGTAGAACCGGACCACGCTGATCGCTTACTCTCGGGTAGGATCACGTCTCGGGGTCACCAGATGTAGGATTGGGGCCGTGAAGCGGCCCTTGGGGTCCCGGAGGAGACTGGTCAAAGGAACGACATGAGACAAGATGGAGCGAAGACCAGTGGTTTATTGAGGAAAAGACATCATCATTTATAGGAATTCAAGGCAGCGTGTGATACAATCGTCATCTGACAGAAAATCACATCACCCATTTACCCGGGTTAATGGGGAATTTCTCTTGGGGAAGTTAATTAACTAGGGCAAACACTGACAGGGGAAATCCATTGTCCATGGCTTACACCAGGGTAAATATGGCCACTATTTACACTAGAGCTTGGGCTGATCTGTGAGTCAGTAATTGCCTAATACGTAACGGAGGTTAGCGATTTGCTTTCCTCAGCAGAATTGCCGGTCAGGTCAGATGTGGGTGAATCAACCCTATGATTATTAATCCGTTCCCCAATTTCCATACTAGCAAGGGCCAGTGACCAGGGGTCTTCCTCATCCGGTGTAACCTCTGCCAGGGGCAGTCTGTGCCAATTGTGCATGCGGAATACGCAATAAACTGCTCAGGGAATGCCCAAATGAGGCTCCTTTCATGTCCCCAAGAGCTGAGACAGAGATGGGCGCTTAATGTGTCATGCAGTACCCAGGTCTCAAACTGCCGACTTGCCAATCTTCCAGCTAACAAGGCAAGCTTCTTAACCACTAAGCCACCGCAGGCCTTTCTGCCAATCAATAATGTATATTGTTGGTCATCTTCCAAAACTGAATTCTTAATGACTATTTCTTTAAAGTAAGAATACTTCTGGGAAGGGCTATAGCTCAGTGGTAGAATGTCTGCTTTGCATGCAGGAGATCCCAGGTTCAATCTCCATTTAGGGCTGGCAAAACTTTGGCCTGAAACCTAAGAGAGCACCTGCCCAAAAATGTCAGCAGTAGTGGGCTAGACAGACTAAGGCAGCTTCAATGTTACTATGCTGGTAACCACACACGAGATACAAAATTTTCTCCAGCAACAACCCAATACACACAGCTACATAAAGTCTCCCTTTTTTCTGCAGAAGCCTTTCCTACCTTTGGCACAAAACATTCTATAATATCACGTGATCTTCACGACTACATGAAAACCAGTTCATCACCAGCGCTTCTGCCTTCTTCTCCATTCATTTCCTTCTCCTCCATCCATTTATTACTTGGTTAAACCCAACTGGTAATCCCCAGAATAGAATGGTATTTATACAAATGTTGAACCATTTCAATTTCAATTTTAATTTGTACCTCGCCCTTCTCAGCACAGGCCGACTCAGGGCAGCTTAATAAAGTTACAAAATACAGTTTACAAAATGCAGTTTACAAAATACTACATATCAATGTAACAGAAATACAATTTGCGCATATGACATATCAAAAAATACAGCATAAAAATACAGCATAAAAGTACAAATACATAGCAATACCTAACAGGCCGCTTCGCCCCAAATCAAGTCCAAGTCCATGGGTGACGGCAATGAAAAGTCCTCCTCTCGTGGCCTACCCAGCCGAGAGGAGGGTCTGGCCTCCAGCGACGAGGCGGTGGCGGCAGTTCTTGAAGGTGCTCGGGGGACCACACCCCTATCACCCCTCTCCTCTCGAGGGCGGCCTGGCCGGTCTCGCCTCCGCCCTCCCCCATCATTCAGCAATTGATTCCATGGATCTACTTTTGTTGAGGCTACCAAATGGATTTAGATCTTTGGTTGTCCACTTGATTTGCTATGTTTTCTTTGTATGCTGAGACTGTTGATGGTTCTTGGCTCCCATTTACCCTTCCTTTTCTATTTGAACCCTACTAACAATATCATTCTCACATTTTCAATGTGACTACACTGTAATTTACCCCACTGTTTAAGGGTCTATCTACACAGGGGATTGTGTAGTGTTCTGATTTGTGCTGAAAAGCTTCTTATCTCTCACTTGAGTGCCTCTTCTTTCCACATTGGAGATCTTGGTTTTCCCATGACATCATTATAATACTTCAGTTTGTCCCCCATTTGCTGACATTCTCCTTCCTGTCCATTTGCTCACCCTTCTGTAGTGAATATGTTTGGAGGCATCTCCCTTCTACTCATATCAGCTTCTCCCCAAGAAAATAACTCACATGTCCTACAGTGATGTTGATAGTGATTTCTCCAGTGGACCTGGTATTATAGCAGGATAATTCCTCTGTGCTGAGCACCTTTTGATTATCTTCATCCAAACTATTTTTCCATTTTTAAAACTATGCTATCAAATTTAGCACTGTGTTAGATAAGTGCTGTACTATTTCTGGGACTGCAGTGGCTCAAGTGGTTAAGATGCTGACTCAGCAGTTAGATACCCGAGTACTGCATGACGGAATGACCTCCCGTCTTTGTCCCAGCTCCTGCCAACCTAGCAGTTCAAAAGCAAGAAATTGCAAAAAGATAAATAGGACCATTTTGGTGGGAAGGTAAACAGCGTTCCGTGCACTCCAGTGTCTAGGCATGCCTGCCACATGTCCACATAAACATCTGCAGGTGAAGACAGTGCTGGCTCTTTAGCTATAAACAGAGATGAACACTGAACCCTAGAGTCGGGTATGACTGGTTTTCGAGCAAGGGTGACCTTTACCTTTACCTTATACAGTACTACTTCTGAGAAATAAGAAGATGAAGAGTGGGAAAGAAGATGGAATTAATGGAGTGGAGCTACAATTCCTGGTGAAAATTGAACAAATTGGGAAGTGTGAGGTGGACTTTTGCAATGAGATAATTGCTGTAATGTCATTGATGTGGATGACTATGATTTCAGCAATGGAAACTTCTGAGGACCTGGGTTTAAAAAATTCAAAGCCAACTATTTTCTCTCTCTCCCTATGAAGTCACACTCTTAATGAGAGAGGCTCAGTGGACCCTAATTGTTCGGCTTCTTGTGTGGCTATCAACCAGGTTTGGGAACAGAAGGTGAGGACTTCACATTCTATTGTGTTCAATTAGTGTTTTGGTCACTAATGAAAGTCTCATACACATGGACAAGCAAAGCTGTCTGGGTAAAATGGCTTTTACCTGGTCAATCTGAGAAGAAAAATCACATAGTACAAAAGATAATTATGTGTGTTGGTAAGTGCACTTGTGTATTCACAACTGCTGTTCTGTATCTCTTATACCTCCACTGTAATGCCACAACTCTATTCTGGCCTCAACATATGTGAACTTCAACCATCTCAGGTCAGGTCCTATTGATTTCTATGGGATTCAGTGATAACTAACTCTGAATTACTATATTTGAAACCCAGATTACAAGGAACATTGTTGAGTGATACATTTTCAGCACATTATTTCAAATGACCATGTCAGTGTTAACAATGGGAAAATTTTCTTTTCTGTGACTTCTGAATGTTTTTTCAAGTTCACAGCAGTAAATTAGAAAAGACAACATTTCTGTGAAAATGGATGCCCTGTATGGAAAAAGCATATGTTCATGATAATTTTGTTGTTGTTGTTCAGTTGCACAGTTGATTCCGATCCTTTGCAACCCTATGGACCATTCCACCAGGCACCCCTGTCCTCCACCATCCTCCTCAGCCCACCCAGCTCTGTGCCTATTGTGTCTACAATACCACCTAGCTATCTCATCTTTGGCCACCCCCTTCTTCTTTTGCCCTCCACCTTTCCCAGCATCAAGGCTTTCTCAAGTGAATCCTCTCTTCTCATTTGATGTCCAAAGTACTTCATCTTCATCTTTACTATTTGACCTTCTAAGGAGCAGTCAGGATTGATTTCTTCTAAGATTGACCTGTTTGTTCTCCTCGCTGTCCAGGGGACTCCCAAAACTCTCCTTCAACACCACATCTCAAAGGCATCTATTCTTCTGCACCCACTTTCCTAATGGTAATAAGAACACGGAAATATATGTGCCCTATATGGACAATATTGTAAGCTTATTTTTGTGCTGTGGGCGTGGAGAAACAACTCTTCAGTAACATCCTTGTTTATTTGATTTGGTCCATGCAATTCTTTTGAAATATCCACCATTAGATTCACAGGAAACTGCATCTTAATTACTACCATCACTTTGCCAGTTTCAGCATCTCTCCTACACCTGGAGGAGTACAAAAAAACAGGTGTCTCTCCCCGCTGGCTAAGGCTGGCTCCAGAGAGTCTAGCCAAAATCTGATGAAGGTATTAACAGGCCTGGAGAAGCCAAAGTCAGTATAGGATTTTGCATGTGTGCTATATGACAGATTGGGAAGTTAAGACAGGATGAATATGGCCCTGTGTACATGTACGTGCATGCTGGCATGGTTGCTCTACTCTTTCCGGAAAGTTTCCATCCATTTAATAGTTTAAATACTACAGAAATGCTTAAAATAACATTAGGCCTCAGTCCAGCTTTCCCTGCCAGTCAGAAGGAGGAAAATCTGTTTGAAACCATGCATCTGAGCACCCCAAGGGCTTTATGATTTGTTAGGTTTAGTAGTTTGGAGGATTAAAAAGACTGGAATATTAGCCAGGGAAAAAAAGAAGAGAGAGAAAAGTCAATGTATTCACTGAAGCAAATCTAATGGGTTGCAGGGCTAAAGGAAAGAAGAAGAAAGATTCTACCTATCACCTGAGTGATTCTTATTTATAATTCCTAATTCACTATATATAAAAATAAATTCCCAGGCATCTTTCTCTCCCCCCCCCCTGCCCCATTTGCTATGCAAGTCACATTTTGTAAATCCTTTATCAACGGCTGTTCTGCATATGAATGGGCTGTAATTGAACTGTCACATTCATGAAGGTCAGTAACCTTTCATTAGGAAGAATGTGTCTCTCTTGATAAATTGGAAAGTCCCCAGGGATTTGAAAGCAGACTTTGAAAAAAAAAACTTTCAAAAACCCACTCTTTCAAATATACCTTAAACATCTAATGCAGATCTTCCTTCCTTTCTCTTCCTTTCATGGTACACTGACAAACCTTTCTTCTGCTTTTTCCTTTTCATTGTCATCTTTGTTCAAAATATTCAATCATATGCTTCAGCTTGGCTAGCTTTAAGAGGAAAAATGAGTGTGGCATAGCTCCTGGTTTTTTAAAAATTGCATAGTATGTCTAGTGTTTCTTTTATTTTGCTTTCATTTAAAAATACCATTCCTTGAAACTTGAACTGATGCTGGAGTCCCTTTTCTTTGAGTGTTCTTTGCTTTGGTTAAGCCATGAGCCACTATTAAAATGACAGAAGACAACAAGTTCTTCAGAGTAAAAAGTGATAATTCTTGAGTGTTTTACCAATTGGCCAATCTACCTTCCATTAAAAGATTAGGGCAGGAGTTCTCAACCTTTTAAAGCCAGGAGCTGGGTCACACTCCCTCAGACAGCTTTGGGGGCTGGACATCCATTTTGCCCTTCCTCCACCACATGGCACTTCCTGGTGTGGTGGAAGCAGGGGGGCGACATTGTTGGATCTGGGCCGCGAAGCGGGTTGCACAAGCTGGATCGGAACTGCAAAACGGCTGTTGGGTCCCGGAGGAGACTGGTCAAGTAACGACACACGAGGCAAGATGGAGCGAAGACCAGTGATTTAATGAAGACCAATCATCAGTATTTATCATGTTTTAGGCTGCATGTAAAAGCATTGCGATACTGCAGGTTTCACACATAATGTTTACACAAGTTAATTGGGGAAGTCTACAGGGGAAGTTAATTAACTAACTTAATTAACAGCAGAGGAAATACATTATTCTGTGTTATCCGGGGTAAACAAGTGGCTAGTATTGGCTCTAGGGTTTAGAGTAATCCGCAGGTGCGAGATTGCCTATTACGCACCTAGCGAGTTAGTCATTAGCTCTCTATTGTCCGAGCAGTTTGTCAGATCAGCTATTGATGAATTAAACTCTATCTAATATTCTGCTCCCCCAATTTCTGTCCCCTCAGGAACCCCTGGTAATGATGTGATCACCCTTTACCGGGGTTCTGTCAGGGCCAGTTATGCCAATTGTGTGCGCGGATCCCACAGGACATGAAATAGCATTGGGGGCCACATTCGGCCAGTGGGCCGCAGGTTGAGAATCCCTGGACTAGGAATTGGTCAATACAGTTTCCTGTCTTATAATGGCAAATACAACCTGCCCCAAATGAAAGTGCTTAGCCCCTAAATCCAAATGCCTTATTTTGTCACCTGAAGCAGTAAATCATACAAGGACCTATTCTCTTTCCCAGAAAATACAATGATCATGAATTTAAACCACCACCACCACCCACACACAAGGTTGCGAACTACTGACTGAGAACACAGTGAAGGGGTATGGGTAGAGGAAGTCTAAACAATTATTTCAAGAAATTCTATATAGCAAAGAATCCACATGGTTCTCTTCTATATAGGCCTTAATTTTCCAGGCCAGGGAGAAATATCCTGACCAACAAGTGTGTTTACAGCACTATGTGTGTGCAGCAGAGGTTCACAGCCATATGGTATTATGGTTCACATGCATATCATGTACCACTACAACATTTTTGTTGTTGTTCAGTCGCATAGTCGATTCTGACCCTTTGCGACCCTATGGACCATTGCCCGCCAGGCACCTCAGTCCTCCACCATCCTCCTCAACCTGCCCAGCTCTGTGCCCATTGCGTCTACAATATCATCTGACCATCTCATTTTTGGCCACCCCCTTCTTCTTTTGCCCTCCACCTTTCCCAGCATCAAGGCTTTCTCAAGTGAATCCTCTCTTCTCATTTGATGTCCAAAGTACTTTAGCTGCATCTTTACTATTTCTAAGGAGCAGTCAGGGTTGATTTCTTCTAAGATCAACCTATTTGTTCTCCTCGCTGTCCAGGGCACTCTCAAAACTCTACATTTCAAAGGCATCTATTATTTAGTATCTGGATACATTAAAATAATTAAAGAATTTTAGGGTGTGTGTCAAGTGACCTCTTTCTCCTCCCATAGGCATCCAGAACACTTAGGTTCACCCAGGTCATGACTCATTTTAGCTTTCTCTCAGCACCTCCTCATCCTCTCTTCCACTTGTTTTACATAACTGGTGTCAGCTTGTGGCGCTAACTTCCAGCTCCTTAATACGGGAATAAAAATGACAAGATAACATGATGAGAAATAAGAAAAACAGAAACAAAACCTATTGCTTTGTTTTTGTTTTCATTCTTTCCCTTACTTAACCATTCTTAATTAACTAAACATTTTTCTCAAGATCTTAGACTTTTGTTTGAAGAAAATATCAAGCCACATTTTAAAACAATAATGAAGCTTATTAAAATAATTTACAACAGTATTAAACCATTTAAAGAAATAATTCTGAAAACAAGTGCATGATAGTGTGGCAAAGAAGCATGATTATGTCTGTATTCCAGGAAATTATTTATCCATTGAAAGTGGGTATTTTCAGCCTGTCCTAATGATGTACTGTATTTTCTGGCGTATAAGACTACTTTTTAACCCCAAAAAATCTGTGCCAAAGTCGGGGGTCGTCTTATAGGACAGGTACTTAACTGCAGCTTGTTTCCCCTTGTCCGCCGCATATGGTGGGTGGTGCCGCGGCCGAGTCCCTGCTCTGTGCGGGGAGTATGAAGCAAGGGGAAGCAAGCTGCACACATCTTCCTGTACCTCGAGGAGGAGAACGTGAGTGTGGATTGGCTCTCCACCAGAACCTGTCCATTCGACTCGGAGTGCTGCACGTCTTCGGGTTGAGCATGGGTTAATTTTTATTTGGTGCACATTGGAAGAGGGGTAGTCTTATAGGGCAAGTCTATATATTCCAAACTCTATATTTTAACCGGAAAAGTTGGGGGTCGTCTTGTATGCACAATCGTCTTATACGCCGGAAAATACGGGAATTCACATGTTTTCACAGCATAAACTCAGTCCAGAAAGAATAAAAATTCAACCTGATTTCACTTGAATACCCCTAGAACCAAATTATCTTGCCTTTGCAAATAATACAAAAAGAGAGAGTTCAGGTTGTAAATGTATACATTTAACTTAAAAGATTTTTCTTTTGCTTTCCATACAATCTCAAGAACCAAACTAAATATTAAAAAAAAAACCAATTTAAACTGAGCCTTCTGCAATCTTACCAAAAAAGATGGTGGAAATCCAGTCATAGAGGAACATTGGTGAAGGGGACTGAACCTCTACCCTCACAGCTTACTTCCCCATCTTCTTCTTCTTCAGGTACCATATCCATTCTGGATATTGGTTCTCATCATGGTGATAGTCTTCCTGTTCTTAACTCCTCAGAACAGTTCTTATAAGGACATGCCACACCAGTCTTCCAGGATCTTCAGCCATGAAGTCTGTCTACATCCAGGACCTCTCTTCCAAGGTATCTTTCCTTGCAGAGCAAGTTGGAGTATTTTATACTTAATGTTGTTCCTCATGATATGACCAAGGTCCTTCCCCATAGAACACTGAAAACTCTTAGAAGGATCTGATCCTGGTTGGAAGAATGTGCTGGCTGGATAACATACAAAAGCACTCTCCTTATAATGCAACCATTTTGCTCCTTAAAACAAGTGTCTCATGACAGTTTATGTAATTATAGAAGATCACTGATTAGATACACTACTCTGTTGTCATCATGTCCCAACTTGTCCTCAAAATTTGATGAAACCCATCAGCTTTTCTCTGCCTTAGGGTATGACTACACAGTGAGGGAAGTCCAAATTCTCTCACACTCACTTGCTATGAAGCTGCATTGGGGAATTCTGGTTTCTCCAGGTGTCCTTGCATTAACTGGCTACACAGGCAGGAAGGAGGAAAATCCTTGCTACTTTTGTGTAGCATCATTACAAGTTAAAGGTCTCTCTTGCTCGAAAGCCAGTCGTATCTGACTGTAGAGGGCAATGCTCATCTACATTTAAAGCCAAAGAGCCAGTACTGACTGAGTCTGCAGACACTTCTGTGGCCATGTGGCAGGCATGACTAGATGCTGGAACAAATGGCTTGCAATTACCTTTCCCATCATAGTGGTACCTATTTATCTACTTGCAATTTCTTGCTTTCGAACTGCTATGTTAGCAGGAGCTGGGACAGACGACAGACGATCCCTCTGTCATGCAGCACTCGGGTCTAGAGTAGTCATCAAGCTCAGCATCTTAACCACTAAACCATCAAGACCCATTTGGGTAAACAAAGTGTTTCCTTCCACCTTTTCTCCACTTGCTATCTTTAGAAAAAGAAAATGAGGAGACTTACCCATGGTGAGAGAAGCTATAAAAAAGTTTTGTCCATGGTGAGAGGCCTTGCCAAAGAGAGTATGTGCGTCTATCAAAGCTTATTTACTTTGTATGTGTATGTGCATGCAAGTCATCCTTTTCCATGTGGCAAGGGGGAAGGTTCCTATACCTGCATGGCAGCGCTTTGTGCATATGTTTGTGCACATGACTTGTCCTCTCTGTTTGGCATCAGTTCCAGCGATCGCACACCTGCACCAAAGTGAAGGGATTCATTACCCTTGCAAGCAATAGTCCAGACGACGATGAACAAAACAGCAACAAGTCTTTATTTAACACTCTATTCAAAATGAGCTTACAAGGCGTTCCAGACACGGGGATGGCTATACAGTCCCATGGAATCAGTCCCTCCAGAGTGTGCCATGGCAGGACGCAATACCTAGCTACTTTAGGATTGTAGCATAATGGAGGAGACCCAGGCTAGCACATTGCTGGCTACCTGTACGGAGAGGGAAGTATAGATCTGGTCCGGCCCCACCCTTGTTTACCCGTGGGGTTTATATAGTGTCTTCCCAGCGGTGGCTTCTTGATACAAAGTAGCAACACGCCGGACAACCTTAACTAACCAATCATAACAGGGAATATATGTATTCAACCAATGGAGAACAGGATCCAAAACTATAGCCAATGACAGGACTTTGATTAGCATAATGAGCATGCAATGTGCAGGGGTTTTCGTGCCACTTTCTGTGGCTAACTTGGATGGCAGGAAACCACCATTTTCCTCTTGCAAAGGCGCTGCCTGCGCTACTTGCAAATGTGCCCGAATACACAACAGAGCCACAGCAGCAGATGGGAAAAACTATGAGTTTGCACTTCATTTTGTGGTCACTGGGGGAAAGTGCACATTGTAGTATTCCCCACATTTTTTAAAATCAATGTGATCACTCCCTTTCTTTTGAGTGTAAGTTCTGTTGGTAAAGGTGGTTGGTGGTTGGCAGTAGTAGATGATTTCCATTGAAAGAGCAAAGCAGGAGGAGGGCGTATAAGTCAAAACCATAACGAATTTTCATTCTCCACACAAGAGAAGCAACCACAGGGGTTTCAGGCTACTTTGTTCTGGGAGGTTTCAGGCTACTTTGCTCTGTTTCCTCAAACATACAGGTTATCATTTTCCTGGATGTTTTCCAGGCTATGTTTTCACCAGAGCTCACTCATACTTCTTCTTAGGAATGGATACATTTTGGTGAGAAGCACATAGGGGAAAATGTAAAGTGGTAACAGCAGACAGGGCCGCCATCATAAATTTCTGGGCCCCATACTGAGCAATCCTATTGCCCCCCCCTCCACACACATAGTAATGTCACAGTTATGGCCAGTGGCGGCAGGGCCCCTGTCAGCTCTGGGCCCTATACGGCAATACTGGCAGTACTGCCCTGATGGTGGCCCTGACAAGAGAGGAGATAACTAAGGTGATGTATTTGCATAGGAAAGTCATACTGCCAAAGTAACTGAACCTTTGAACCAGTTCTTGCCATACCTGTCAACCGCGGCTCCGGCCAATCTGGGACCTGCGCAGAACAGTTCTGCACAGGTCGCCTTCTACGCATGCGTAGAAGGGTTTTATGCTTGCGTAGCCCCTTTCTATGCATGTGTAGCCTTCTACGTATGTGTAGAAGGGTTCTACGCAAGCGTAGAAGGGTTCTATGCAAGCGTAAAACCCTTCTACGCATGCGTAGAAGGTGACCTGCGCAGAAGGGCTGCGCAGTAACTCCTTTCCCCCGCTGCCAAATTCCGGGGTTTCGGCAGCGTGGGGTGGGAAATGGCGCAAATCGGTGCCAAAACTGGGAAATCCCAGCCAATCCGGGAAGGTTGACAGGTATGGTTCTTGCTCTTGGGAATTTGAACCCGTTAAGGTGTTTTCTAACTTTAGACAGACTTGGCTGCAAATGAAGAACATGTGAGCAACTTATTCCCAAACGGACTCTCATTTAGGCTGGATTTGTTTATTTTTGTATTTGTTGTTTGCACTGAGACAGTGATTATCTATAGCAAAAAGATAAAAGAAGAACTCTGATTATCCTACAACACCCCCTTCCAGGCCCAGCTTTCAAAACGAGGAAAGCAAAGCATAGCTATCAAAGTGTGTTAAGCATTTTTCCAGGCAGACAGAGTACAAATCCACTTTTACCACTTCATGTCTTCACAATAGAAGCCCATCCATTAACATGGGAAACTGCTTGTTTGCATTTCTTAACAGCTGACATTTGTACCTTTTCCAAGGAAATTGAAGGGCATCTCACTGCTTCCTTGTTTAAAGTGGTGTAGAAATAATAGGGATGATAGGGAATTGGAGCTAATTTCCTTTGTCTCCTATTCAGCCGATAATGGTGGTATGCGCAGGATGTTAAAGGCCAGGCAGAAGAGGTGACCTGGAGATGACTCCATTCTTCTGAGGTTTATCAAAGGCTCCTGTCAGTCAAATGCATGCTGGGAGACTGGGGACTGGCCATCTGGACCAAAGTTAATCAAAGAGAAAAAAGCACAGTAAGGAAATGAAGGAAAGATCTCTCACTGTCATTTAAAAAAAAACAAAACAGAATAAAAGGAAGAGGATTCCAGTTCCTTGGCAGTTTCAGCACATGGGCCCAGTGATGGTTGGATGACCAGCAGAATGGAGGGCTTTTATTTAATATGGATGCACCACAATATCATCTGGTGTCAGCTTTCAGTGGTAACATGAAGGTCACTCATGCTGTGAGCTATTCAGAGAAGCAAAGAACTGTTTCAGTTGCTTGAGGAAAGAAAGGGAAGAGCTGGTTCACTATAGGGAGCCAATTTAAAATTCAAACAGGTCTTCAGTTTTGAAGCCAGAAAAATCTTCTCATCATTGTCATATTTATTACGAGCTCTAACAAGCTTCTAGAACAAATGCCATCACTGTCTCCAGCCCTGCACATCTGCTCTCTATGATGAATATGGCATCTTTTTACTAGCTGTGGCTACTGAAGTTTTGGAAAGGTTTAGGGTACAGATTGGGGATCTTTTCCAATAACTAACTAATCCATATAAATTGAATGGCTCAAGGGAGAACCTGTAGCATGAGTGACTCATGGATTAGGAGTGGGGACTATATCAGTGGAGTGTCCGACTGACCTGGTCACAAGCCCTTATTAATCCGTAGCCTATATAGTACAGTATTTTGAAACTAAATGTGTGAAGATTAGTAGTTTTCAATTTCAGTTTCAATTTATACCCCGCCCTACTCAGTGCAAGCTGACTCAGGGTGGCATCCAACATATAAATACAGGTACAGCATGGGAATACAATAATACAAAAGATAAATCATTCAGTCCAGTGCAATTACAAATTTCAAAACAAATACAGTTTGACAATAAACGTCATTTAAATACTGAAATTACAAAAAACACACACACACAAAAAAAAAACCAAGGTTAATTGCACAGAATCCCTGGCTATCCAACGTCCACGACAGAGCCTTGTGGCTCAAAACCTCCATGACGGAGCCCCATGGCTCAACATCCATAATGGAGCCAAGAGAGAAGGACCAGCCATAACCCAACTGAGGCAGGAAAATGTCCCAGCAGCTAAAGTGATGGCCTTTTTCACGGCTCTGCCGTGGGCAAATGGGCACAGCTGTGCTCCCCCTCCCCTGACTGGACGGGCCAGGGGAGGGTGCCGAGATGTTGCGGCGGCTCAGCTGCGGTGGCTTTTGAAGGCCCCGCCATGGGCAAACAGGCTCAGCTGAGATCCCACTTCCCCTGACCAGACGGGCTAGGGGAGGGAGCCGAGTTGTTGTGGCAGCTCGGTGGCGGCAGCTTTTGAGGGCTCCACCATGGGCAAACAGGTGCAGCTGAGCTCCCACCTCCCCTGACCGGGGGGCCGGGGGAGGGAACCGAGATGTTTCGGCCGCTCGGTGGTGGCAATTTTTGAAGGCCCTGCCACAGGCAAACAGGCGCAGCTGAGCTCCCACCTCCCCTGACCAGACGGGCCAGGGGAGGGAGCCGAGATGTTGTAGTGGCTTGGCGGCAGCGGCTTTTGAAGGCCCCACCACAGGCAGACAGGAACAGCTGAGCTCTAACCTCCCCCGACCAGGCGGGCCAGGGGAGGGAGCTGAGTTTTGGACTAGATCTACAAAAGCTATGAGATTCTGGGTCTTATAGTCTAAAAATACAAGTTTTGACACTACTAGATGAAACAATGCAGGGTTAAAGAGACCCAGATCAGTTGCTGAATGGGATAGCAATTCTGGTCCAGCGTGAATCATTATGAACTGACTGAGGAAGAAAGCACTAGATGTGAAATATGTATCTCTTATAGAAGTAATCTATGAACTGGCTGAAGGAAACAAAACAAAACAAAAAAGGCCCCACACATATTGTCACAATGTATGGTGAAGAAGTGCACACTGATTTGGGCCATGTATGTAGAATTCATTATCTATGAGCTTAAACTCATAATAATTGCTCAAGCACAATTAAGCAGCTGCCAGAATTGAAGACATTGTGCCATGTCTTCTGCCATACCTAAGCATACCGTTTGCCATAGTGCATCCTATAGCTCTATGTATGACACAGTTCTTTTCTCTCCATTTCTATTCAAAAGACTGGAGAGAAGAAAACTCTCTGCTTCAAAACTACATTGATTACAAATGTATTTGCTAATGAGAAAGTATGTTACCTAATATTGAAAGTCGTACTTCAGACTTCCTATGCATGAATACATGTAAATTTATTAAAAATAATTAAAGAATACACGGTGGAGGTGATGAACAGATTCAATGGCTTAGACTCAATAGATAGAGTGCCAGAAGAATTATGGACAGAGATGAGGGACATCATGCAGGAAGCAGCAAAGAAAACCATACCAAAAGAAAAGAAGAGTAAGAAAGCAAAGTGGTTGTCTGATGAGGCTCTTAAAATAGCAGAGGAAAGAAGGAACGCAAAAGTCAAAGGAGAAAGGAAAAAATACAATCATTTGAACACAGAATTTCAAAGAAAAGCAAGGAGAGATAAGGAAAACTATCTAAAAGAACAGTGCAAAGAAATGGAAGAAAACAACAAAAGAGGCAGAACCAGAGATCTTTTCAAAAAAATCCGGGAAATCAAGGGAACATTTAAAGCAAAAATGAACATGATAAGGGACAAAGACGGAAAGGAGCTAGCTGATGCAGAAGAGATTAAGAAAAGATGGAAAGAGTACACAGAGGAACTCTACAAAAAGGAACTCAACACTCCTGATAGTCACAATGATGAAGAAATTGAACCTGAGCCAGACATCCTGGAGAGTGAAGTCAGAAAGGCCCTAAAGAGCACTGCAAACAACAAAGCTAGTGGAGATGATGGTATCCCAGTTGAATTTTTCAAAGCTCTAAAAGATGATGGCATCAAATTACTGCATTCAATATGCCAGCAGATTTGGAAAACAAAACAGTGGCCACAGGACTGGAAAAGATCAGTATATGTTCCAATCCCAAAAAAGGGCAATGCCAAAGAATGTTCAAATTATCGAACAATTGCGCTCATCCCACACGCCAGCAAGGTGATGCTCAAGATAATACAGGATAGACTTCAGCAGCATGTGGAAAGAGAATTACCAGAGGTGCAGGCTGGTTTCAGAAGAGGCAGGGGGACTAGAGACCACATTGCCAACATACGTTGGATCATGGAGAAAACAAAGGAATACCAGAAACAAATTTATTTTTGCTTTATTGACTACACTAAGGCATTTGATTGTGTGGATCACAACAAGATGTGGCAAGTGATTAAAGAGATGGGAATACCAGAGCACCTCATATGCCTCCTGAGAAATCTGTACATGAACCAAGAAGCAACAGTTAGGACAGAACACGGAATGACAGAGTGGTTTGGAATAGGAAAAGGAGTAAGACAAGGCTGCATTCTGTCACCCTGATTATTCAACTTATACACAGAGCACATAATGCGCAATGCAGGGATGGAGGAATCACAATATGGGATCAAAATTGCTGGGAGAAACATCAACAATCTGAGATATGCAGACGACACCACCCTAATGGCAGAAAGTGAGGAAGACCTAAAGAATCTCTTGATCGGTGTGAAGGAAGAGAGTGCAAAAGCTGGCTTGAGACTCAATATCAAGAAAACCAAGATAATGGCAACAGGCCCGATCAGTTCCTGGAAAATAGACGGGGAAGAAGTAGAAGCAGTGACAGATTTTACTTTCTTAGGATCTAAGATCACTGCAGATGGAGATTGCAGCCATGAAATAAAGAGGCGGCTGATTCTAGGGAGACAAGCCATGAGAAACCTGGGGAACATAGTGAAAACCAGAGACATCACCTTGAAAACAAAAATTAGAATAGTCAAAGCAATGGTATTCCCAGTGGTAATGTACGGATGTGAGAGCTGGACAATTAGGAAAGCTGAACGCAGAAGAATAGATGCCTTTGAAATGTGATGTTGGAGGAGAGTTTTGAGGGTACCTTGGACAGCGAGGAGAACAAATAGGTCAATCTTAGAAGAAATCAACACTGACTGCTCATTGGAAGGTGAAATAGTAAAGATGAGGCTAAAGTACTTTGGGCATCAAATGAGAAGGGAGGATTCACTTGAGAAGGCCGTGATGTTGGGAAAGGTGGAGGGCAAAAGAAGAAGGGGAAGGCCAAGGATGAGATGGATAGATGGTATTGTAGACACAATGGGCACAGAACTGGGAGGACTGAGGGGGATGGTGGAGGACAGAGGCGCCTGGAGAACGATGGTCCATAGGGTCGCAAAGGGTCGGAATCGACTGTGCGACTGAACAACAACAACAATTAAATTTATCATTCCCATTTCCGTTTCAGCATGACCATCAACTAATCTCAAGAGCTATTTAGCCCTCTATATCTATATCTATCTATCTATCTATCTATCTATCTTTCTATCTATCTTTCTATCTATCTATCTATCTATCTATCTATCTATCTAGATAGATAGATAGATAGATAGATAGATAGATAGATAGATAGATAGATAGATAGATAGATAGATATAGATATATAGATATATAGATATATAGATATTGGATGTGTGATATTCTCACTCCTTACAACAAGACTAATTAGAGTTGAAACTGCTGAAAGTATTGGAATTCTAAGTGAAATAAGTCATGTGAACTCATTGGTGTGGCTATTGGTAGAGTGGTCTTACTCGTAAAATGAAGAACTGCCATACCTGTTTCAGAAGAGCAGATTCAAGAAAAACCAGGAGATATTTTTAAACAGGAGATGGCCAAGGGAAATGCTAAATGCTCTTTGAAATAAAGAAAATGCTGGGGCAAAATTCTCAGGAAGCCAAAGCAGAATTCTAAAAAATTATTAATTTGGAGTTAGGCAAAGGTAAAGGTCGCCCTTGCTCGAAAGCCAGTTGTATCTGACTCTAGGGTTCAGTGCTTAACTCTGTTTATAGCCAAAGAGTCAGCACCGTCTGCACCCACAGACATTTCCATGGACACATGGCAGGCATGACTAGACACCAGAGTGCATAGAATGCTGTTTACCTTCCCACCGAAGTGGTCCCTATTTATCGACTTGCAATTTCTTGCTTTCGAACTGCTAGGTTGGCGGGAGTTGGGACAGAGACAGAAGCTCACTCCGTCGTGCAGCGCTCGGGTTTCAACCGTCCAAACTTCCAGTCGTGAAGTCTAGCATCTTAACCACTAAGCCACCACAATTAGAGCTAGATGAAGCATTGTCAGAAGTTAAGAAAGAAGTAAAAAGCCTGGACACTGAAGTTAACATACATATTAATAGGACAATATAAGCAAATAACAGGCAGATATATGTGCATGAAACTAAACTTGCTGCAGTTTGGGGGTGGGTGGGAATTAATTGACTTGGAAGATACAGGGTGGAGAGAAAAATGTTATACTACATGATTTCCTAGAGAGTGAAGCTGAAGACTAAATGAAGCTTAGAGATGGTGTTTTACAGTTGATTAATACTGTGGCCTCTAGATATTTTGGAGAGACTACACAGAGTGCAACAAAAATGGAAGAACATTACCCAGAGTGTTTTGCTAATTTTTATAAGAAATAAAGTTTATGATAGCAGTTAGATAAAAACCTGGACAGTTGTTTCATAATGGAGAGTTCAAAGACGTGTTATCAAACTGTCACCTAGTGGAAGGATGTGAAGCAAGTTATCACAAAGCATGCAAAAAACCAAGATAAAACATTGCTTGGGGTATCCAGTCTTTCATAGAATTCTCTGTGCCTGAAGAATGTATAACATAACATTTGCAGAAGAAGGCTTAAATGAATGGAGCCTGATGGATGATCAACATAGAAACAGAAAATTGCAAGAATAAGACAGGAAGAACAACCTTTGGATCACTCTACTGCAGGGATTCCCAAACTATGGCCCATGGGCCGGATCTGGCCTGCAATGCCATTTCATCAAGCCTGCAGCACCCTCACCCCTCTCAGAAATGGGTGGGGGATGTGCTTGACAATGCGCATGTACATCCAGAACCACTCCTGGGGAAGGTTCCGGATGCCCCCACCCATGTGCAAATGCATCCGTGACACTCCCAGAAGAGGTTCCAGACTTGCAAGTGCAAACATGCCTGTTTCTCGGGGTGTGGTCAGGCCCATTCAGCAGTTCCAGGGGCATTGTCAGGGCCCCAGTGCAAAGATTTTGGGCACCCCTGCTCTACTACATCAGATAAAAAAGGCAGCTATGGCCTCATTGAACACCAAAAAGGGAAAAGCAACTGCACTTTTAAAAAATGTCAGGGAGGACAAGGATGAAAGAAGATTAGTTTTGGAAGCACCTGGGAAGTAAAAAAAAAGAGTTTGGGACTAGGGGATTATGGGAAGAAATGGTTTTGAATATTGTACTGAAGTTTTGAATATCGCATTGAAGAAGAGGAATTAAGGGGATTATTATAGAGACTAGCTAATATAGTTGCATTAGATAAGCTTAATGAAGAATGAGGACCTGGTGATTAACAACTACTCATAAAGATGGGAAGTCCATGGAGACTCAATTTTGTAAGGGAATGGAAAAAAGAGAAAGGAAGGTGAACTGGAAAACTTAAATTCTTCAGAGGTTTAGTCTTACAACTATGTAAGAGAGTGAGAAGAGACTGGAATGGGGAACTATAATGCCAAGTGGAAGTACTCCAAAAGCTAACTATGAAAAGAACAGTTAAATGATAACATTAGAATGAGTAAAGCTTGAATAATTTATGGTATAAGTTGAGGGTATAAGGTAGCTAAATATGCTAAGGTTTTATTAATAAGAGAAATACCCTATGAGTAGTAATACCTATATACTTAGCTAACTTTAGTAGCTGGCTTTATGAACAGATTGGAAATGTGAATGTTAGATTAGAGAAAACCATAGGAAAGAAGAGAATATCACTTGAGTAGATGCAGGGTAGAATAAGAAAAAACATAGCAGCAAATGTTTAAGAAGCTCTTGGATAAGATATAGTATTAGTGGCTCTGCAGTGGCTCAAGTGGCTAAAACGCTGACTGGGAAGCGGAAGGTCAGCAGTTCGATTCCCGAGTACTGCAGGATGGAATGAACTCCCGTCTTTGTCCCAGCTCCTGCCAACCTAGCAGTCCAAAAGCAAGAAATTGCAAGTAGATAAATAGGGACCACTTCGGTGGGAAGGTAACAGCGTTCCGTGTGTCTAGTCATGCCTGCCACACGACCACGGAAACGTCTGCAAAAGCAGACAGCGCTGGCTCTTCGGCTTGGAAACAGAGATGAGCATTGCACTCTGGAATCGGATACGAGTGGCTTTCGAACAAGGGAAACCTTTACCTTTACCTTTAATAATTTAAAGCATATGAACAGGTGACAGATACTCTCCCCACTTGAATTCAGAAGCAAAAATGAACTAGGATGTGGGATTCCTGGTGATTTTAGAGGGAGGATGTTGGGGTGATGGAATTTGAATGATGGGGTTTCCCCCCAATTTGTTCAGAGTCTTTGTGGGATTACTCACTATTTGTACCTGAAGGGAACACTGGAAGCAAACGATTAGGGATAGTAGTTTAAGAATATCATCACTAAATGTGAACGGCTTAGAAAGTATTTTGAAGAAGATAAGAAAAGTAGTTTAAGAAACATGGGTCATACTTTTGAAATCATTAGCAGACACAGTGGAGTCCTAGGCATAGTTAATCAATGGGATTTAGAAAAATATATGATAAAAGCCTGTTCACATAATGTCCTTTTTTAGCAGTAGAGCCTGGAATATAACTTTTTAAAAGTAATTTAGTATGCACAACAGCTCATTACAAAAAACCTCCCCCTTTAATAAATGTTTGCCACCACAATAAAAACCCTCCCACCTCCCCAAAAAACTATTGTATTACAGTGATACCTCATACAACATCCAAACTTGGTTCCACAAGTTTGGACTTCATATGGATTTGCACTTTGTATGAGGCATGCAAAATCCTAGCCACAATGCCTCATACAACGTCCAAATCCTTGCCGCGATGCCTCGTACAACATCGTTTCCATAGAGATACATTGTACTGTAACAGCACAGACTTCAGGGCAAAGTCAAGGAAACAGACAGGAAACTGACAGAACTTTAAGAAATTATTGTCTAAAGGCTAAATACATTGCAAAAACATGTCAAACAACCCTGATTGTCCAACAACCTGAAGAAAGCTGCAAAAAATCCCAGGAATGCTTCTAAAAATTCTGACGAAAAAAATTCAAAAAAATCCAAAATCGCGCTCAAAACCACTCCTAAACACTCTTCGCCTCATGCAAAACCCACAAGAGCAATGCACGCATGCGTTCTGCCTTTTATACTTCCCCGGCACAATGCAACCTGGGGAAAACCCCAATGCCTCATACAAAGTCGCAGCGACTTTGTATGAGGCAGCTTTTTTCAAGGAATTAGGCGATGTTGTATAAATTCAATGTTGTACGAAGCAGACTTTGTATGAGGTATTACTGTACTTCCTACTTTTCTATTATTTTTAGTCCCTCTTTTTAAAAAATTCTCCCAAAAAGTTAGACTCTGGCCTAATATTTTTTGTTCAAAACATCTCCTAAAATGACATGCCTAATTATTTTTATTCCTGCCCAACAGCAAGAAAATTGATTATTTGTTCAATAATGGTGTTGCAGTAGCAAGCATTGCTTTTATTTTAACAATCATTATGATAGACCTGGGATTCTCAAACTGTGGCCGACGGGCCAGGTGCGGCCCATGCCACCATTTAATATGGCCACCACCACCACCACAACAGGAAGCGCCATGTGGTGGAGGAAAGGCAAAATGGCCTTCATTTCTAGGTCATCAGCTTGTAGGCAATTTTTCTTGTTATCCAGGTCAAGGTAAGAGCAAGCCCTCATAGACCAAGCATATGGGGGAAAGGTCAGTTTCAACTTCAGCCTTACTGACTTTTTAGTCTCCTCTGCTGTTTTGCATGACTAAAATGGAGTAGAAAATTAAAGAATATGCACATTGTTTTGTCCCCTTCAAAGGGCCTTACCTTGAACAAACTCTGTTCAACAGAGTTATAATTTGATTATTAGTTTACTACTTTTACCTTCTTCGGAGGTCTACTGCAACAATGCCATCTCATCCTCTGCCACCCCCTTTTCCTTTTGCCTTCAATCTTTTCTAGCATCAGGGTCTTCTCCAATGAGTCCTCTTTTCTCATTTGTTGGGTGAAGTACTTGAGTTTCAGCTTCAATATTTGTCCTTCCAAGGAGCAGTCAGGTTTGATTTCCTTTAGGATTGACTGATTTGATCTCCTTGCAGTCCAGGGGACTCTCAAGAGTCTCCTCCAGCACCACAGTTCAAAGGTGTCTATTCTCCTTCACTCTGCCTTTCTTATGGTCCAGCTCTCATGGCCATACATTACTACTGGGAAGACCATTGCTTTAACAATGCAGACTTTTGTTGGCAGGGTGATGTTATAGTCTGCCTCATTTATTTCTAGCCTGGTCTCTGTAGTTTCTGTTAAACTAAAGCGAAGGATTGGAATTGTTGGTTTTCTGCACAACTGGCTCACTGTTTAGATGCTGAACCTAACCCCTCTATGTCATTGGCTATGCCAATGTGAACTTTCTACCTCCAATGACATAATTATTAATCTTCCTTTTCTCCAAGAAGATGAAGATGACAACGATAATGAGGATGAGGATAATGATTGATGATGATGTTATGCAAAATCTTTGATCACAAAGATCTAAGGTCCACTGAACACAATTCGAATTAATTTTGAGTAAGGACAGGTAGGGTTGCATTGAACCTCCTCCAACAACTGCCTTCAACCTCAAGCAAAGAGCTGCAGTAGCCTTGTCTTGAGTTCTCTGCTCACTGCTACTGAATTATCTTTATTTTATCATTTAATACAGTAGTTTCTTCTTAGTGTACCACAGGGGCGGCCAATCTATGGCCCAAGGCACCGTTTTATGTGACCTGCCACCACTCATGCCACTACCAGAAGTGGAAGCATTTGCAACAGCCATAAAATGTGCTCACACATGCATAAATGCGCCCACGCCTTCTGTAAACACTGCTGTAAATGCACCGTGTTTATGACAGCTGCGGATGCATTTTACAGCAGTGTTTATGGTGGGAAGAACCATCTGACCAGCCCGTTTAGTTGTCCGGAGGGGCATGGTCCGACCCATGGCACAAAAGGGTTGGGAACCCCTGGTGTAGCAAATAAGAGGTAAAATGTATTGCCCAAATATACACCCCCAAATCTCCTTTTATTTTATTTCTAGTATAGAAAAAGCCATTTCGAAGCAGGCTCCAGTGCATCATACATGTCTTAGTCACAATTCTCACCTAAACCTTTATTCCTCAAAAGCAGAATTTGGGGAGCAAGGACGTAAGATGCTACTGTAAAATCATGAATGCAATTTATTAGACAAAGCCTCTGAGGAGGCAGTGGCAGGTCTGCTATCAAAGGAAGAAAAACCTTCAGGCGTTTTAGATCCCCTAATCCCAACAACAGCTTGTTTTTGCAGATACCCTGCAGTTCATGAATCACTGGCTATAGCGTGCAAAATCCTTATTTAGGTAATTACAATACAATACACAAATCTGCACATTGGCTAAGGTCACAGAAAATATTCCAAGCAAGCTTCTCCCTGAAATAATACAGCAACCTTGCCATGAGGGCAATCTTTTCTGTGCCACTGTGATAACATGATGGGAAGGTGGACAAATGTCATTTCATGCAGGTATGTGTTTCTCAGCACTAAACAGGATTCATGTACAAGTAAATACTGTAGAACAGATTTGACACAGGAGCCTAAGAGGCCCTTTAGGAAATGTGATGGGTTTAGACAAGAATTTGGGCCCAATCCTATTCAGTTACCAAACCTAACTCAAAAGACATTAACATCTCTTATCTGAACAATGAGAATAACAGTGAAATCCTTACTCAAAAGGGGTTTACATCAAAGTCAATCTGTTGTGGACTGTAATGTTACTGAGGTTATGTTTGTAAAACATTCCACAAAACAAAGTGTAACATTATTAAGTAATATTAATAATGGTCTTGCCCTGCTTAAACAAAATATCCATGTGTCCATCCTTCAATTTTTACTCTGCCAATATTTAGCTTCCAGGGGTGGCTTCCAACAAATCACATTTATAAAACTATACAATCCAGTTCTTAAACATAGCAAGGAAATCAAAAGTTATACTATTTGGGTGGCTCATTCTCTGAGCAGGGAATGGCTCCTAAATGTTATAGTAAGGACATCCATTTCTCCCATCTTTAGTGACCTATGCATAAAATAGAAAAAAAATCTAAAATCAGCAGTACCTGGCCTTGGATAGCTTGGAGTCATTATTCCGTGAGGAGTCCTTGTATGAGTAGTTGTCTCCATGATAACATTCTGCACAACTTCTGTCCATAACTATCTGTCCCCTGTCAGTTCTTCTCCATGTTGGTCCAATATTTTTGAGAAAATCTTCCCATCTGTGAGGCGGTCTTACCCTAGGTCAGTAGTGGCAAACCTATGGCACGCATGCCAGAGACGCCACTCCCAGGCCCCTCTGTTGGCACACATGCCATTGCTTCCTCCCTCCTCAGCACAGTGTTTGCCCCACCCCTATGCCCAGTAGCCCAATGGGAGCACTTCCTTCCTTCCCCAGCACAGAGTTCAGCCCACCCCTCTGCCCAACACCCCAATGAAAATGCTTCCTCCCTCCCCCAGCACAGAGTTCACCCTGCCCCTCTGCCCAGCAGCCCAATGAAAGCACTTCCTCCTTTCCCCCAGCACAGAGTTCACCCCACCCCACTGTTTGGACCCTCAGTCTCTAAAAGGTTCGCCATCACTGCCCTAGGTCTTTTGCAATCTCTCAAGTACCAATTCATTATTCTGGCACTCCAACTATTGTCACTTGTTTGTGCAACAAGGCAAGCTCACCTTAATTTGTTCATCAGGTATTCTGTTACTACGTCTTTTAGCAGTGATCTTTGCCTGGTGTCCTCATTTTTACTTTATTGTGAAGTGAGATTCTGAACATTGATCTCTCCATTGCTCATTGTGTTAATTGCTGCCGTATGTCATTGCTTTCAAGACCGCAGAATTGAACAAAAATATAACATTTAGTTTTTAAAGGGCTGCAGTGTTTTTGTTGTTGTTGTTTTCTGATATGCCTAGAATTGAACAAATTTGCCTTTGTTTCTGGTTTAGCTTTTGATTTCAAGATGGCTGACACCTCTCTGAATTTTCCTCACACAACTCTGTGTCTTCTAGAGATTTCTTCTTTGAAATCATTGTCCAACTTTGAAATCATTGTCCATCCTGACTGCTTGACCCAAATAAACATAGTTTTCCACTTCTCCTATTTGTTCTTCACCAAGTTTTATTCCATCACAAGGCAGCTCTTTAGATTTCATAAACTTGGTTTTAGTTTTGTTGACCTTGAGACCTATTTTTGTGCCTTCTCTGTCCAGCTCTGTAAGCATTTGTTGCAGTTTGTCTGTTGCATTATTTATCAAGACAATGTTGTCGGTGAACCTCAAATGGTTTAATTTAATCAGCAGTACAGGAGTTAAAAGTCATTGGTAATCTTCTTCCAAAATCCACACAAGCAGTTTATAATCTCACTTTAATGCTCTTCTGTTGAAAGTCCATGGACTACAATTTACTAGCATTTTCTCCCCATGTTCTAATAAAGGAGTAGAACAGAAAATCTTCCATTATGAAGGAATATCTTTTCTCACTCAAATAATCCCATGTTTTGATAGTTTGTCCTCTGATTGTTTACTCATAGGCATTCAATTATAATATCTGCTGATAGTATTGTGAGTAATGCAAGTACCTCACTTGAAGTAGCAAGCTGATCACCATTACCATTTTAGAGGAACCATCATGAGGATTGAAAACCTTTGCAAGTCACAGACATGTGAGTGCCCTCAATCCATGTCAGTTAGGGAATATACAGTCAGCTAGGTAAATAGTCTCTCATGCTAAATTTTGACACCACGGGAGAAATACTTTTGGAAGTAAATTACCATAGGTTAGTAAATCTTCACAGACATCTGTTGTCACTGAGTTGACCTGCACTAGATGATGCCTATGGAGATTTCTTATAGCAATTTGTGTCTAAAAGTTATGCTGTATGCTTAGCTATGCAATAGGATTTTAGCCACCATGTATCTTTGGGCGATTGACTATTTTAAGATTCTTACTCAGTGATTAGCAAAATTAAATTATTTTGTCTGTTGATAATCCTTTCAAATTTCATACTCCAATATGGGACACTGCTGTAGAGTACCTCAGTATACAACATACAAAAGGTCCCTTATTGAATCTCCAGGAAGGGCTGAGTAAAACTCCTCACTACAGAGTCACTGTCATTCCAATCAGTGCTGAAAACAGAGGCAGAAAGGATAATGATATGACTAATAGTGGCTTCCTATACAGTATACAGTATATAGTATTTAGTTTCATCTTCTTGTATAACTTGTAAAGTTGTCGAAGGGTGAGGTCTGGAATTCTCTTTGGGGTCTGGTTTGGTTTAGCCCTAATTCTGTATAGCACCTCCCCTCCAACTTTAAACCAAAGCTTTGAAAGGTGACTCTGCAGACTTATAAAACTCAGAATCTACCATGCTACCTTGAGAATTCAGGGTTCTGTAGTTCCAGGAAGGCATTTCTCTAAGCTCTATGTTAAACTCCCTTTGATTTAGCTCCTTTTGGAAATTTGAGAGACTATCTTGCCCCATCCCAATACAGTATACTGTAACTCCAAGCTATTTTAAGAAGCAATGAAGACTTCACACACACAAAAACCCCATAGTATCTTGTTTCCTTATAATTTAATTTCACAACTTTTGCATTTTTTTTATCCTGGCTATCTGCTTTAATCATCAATTTTGTTAGCTCAGCCTTTTGGTTACCCTAATGAGCTCTCACTCGCATTCATGTAATACAAATGAAATTAGCAATGGCCTTCCTTGGCAGACCCTTTGGGAATAAATTGTCCTTCCCTGAAGAAGTACAATTCAGTTTAAATCACCTTGAGCAGAACTTGTTAGATTTTATCAATGCACGCTACTGATGTTTGCACACTGGCAATTAAATTGCTTCCATCTAGCCACTATCCTCAGGCACCTTCATTGTGTTCAGATACATTTATTTAAACAGGTATTTGTCACAGTCCTGCTTTAAAACAAATGATCTGCTTTGTGTTTAAGCCTTGTGTTTTGACCATGGGAGTCTTTCAATCAGAGGCTAGAAGGGATTCTCAACCTGTGACCCATGGGCCGGATGCGGCCTGTGGCGCCATTTTATGTGCCCCCCACTGCCTCCAACACACCTGGAAGTGCCATGTGGTGGAGGAAGGGCAAAATGGCCATCCAGCCCTCAAAGCTGTCTGAGGGAGCGTGACCTGGCCCCTGGATTTAAAAGGTTGAGAACTCCTGGGCTAGATTGTCATACATATGGAACCATAGTTTTAAAGCCTCTCTAGGAAGAACCATTCATGGAATAATTGCTTATGAATGATTTCTCTGCTCATCATGTGAACCAGGGCTGACCTCTGATGAGTCACCCATGTTTAGGGCACTATGCTGTGCTAGAGAAGCAGATGCCACTCACGTACTGCAACCTCAGTTGAAGCCTTCTTTCTTTGGTCTCACTTCTGTATCTGACCAATTCTTGGCCAGCTATTTTAATAACACCTGGCTATAGATATCCTAGAGGCCAAGGCATTACAAGAGGAGTAGCCAGGAAAAGCTCATCTGTACAGCTGCAGGCAGCAGAAGATCTTGCCTTGGCCATATCCCTCTTTTACCAAGAACATTCCTCTTAAAGAGCAGCCTTATAGAGTGACAGAGGACAGCTACTGTTTGAAACTACTGGTATTTTCTGTGTGGTTGTCCAGTCCGTTTCCAGTTTAGAGAGAATGAACCACAAGGAGAGAGATTACTGACTTTGTAGTTAGCCGCAGGGAACACCTCACTAGCTTATTCAGCAGGCATAAAATGTCATATCAGCAGAATATCTCCTGCTCAAGTAAGATGTACTTAACTCCTCTTTGAGGGAGGAACTAGATGGTTGTTTGTGCAATGTTTCTCATTGCTCCTTTCAATATTTATTCTGTTGACTGCATAATATTGGCACTAATCACACAAAAAATCCAGTTCTCTTGACATGAGTGTTCAGTACTGTATATTTTGTTCAGCCACCCTCGGAATGAGGAGTCAATAAGATAAAATCAAAATGGTTTAATATCAAAAAGCAGAGTGCCTCATGAGAAATCTGTACACAAACCAAGAAGCAACAGTTAGGACAGAACATGGAATGACAGAGTAGTTTGGAAAAGGAGTAAGACAAGGCTGCATTTTATCACTCTGCTTATTCAATCTATACACAGAGAACATAATGCGCAATGCAGGGATGGAGAAATCACAATATGGGATCAAAATTGCTGGGAGAAACATCAACAATTTAAGATATGCAGATGATACCACCCTAATGGCAGAAAGTGAGGAAGACCTAAAGAACCTCTTCATTGGATTGAAGGAGGAGAGTGCAAAAGCTGGCTTGAGACTTAATATCAAGAAAACCAAGATAATGGCAACAGGTCCGATCAGTCCCTGGAAAATAGATGGGGAAGAAGTAGAAGCAGTGACATATTTTACTTTCCTAGGATCTAAGATCATTGCAGATAGTGACTGTAGCCATGAAATAAAAAGACGACTGATTATGGGAAGACAAGCTATGAGAAACCTGGGGAATATAATGAAAAGTAGAGACATCACCTTGCTAACAAAAATTCACATAGTCAAAGCAATGGTATTCCCGGTAGTAATGTATGTGTTTGAGAGCAGGACCATTAGGTGGACATCAAATGAGGACTCACTTGAGAAGGCCTTGATGCTGGGAAAGGTGGAGGGCAAGAGAAGAAAGGGGCGTCCAAAATTGAGATGGCTAGATGGCATTGTGGACACAATGAGCACAGAGCTGGGCAGGCTGAGGAGGATGGTGGAGGACAGAGATGTCTGGAGGAAAATGGTCCATGGGGTCGCAAAGGGTCGGAATCAACTGTGTGACTGAACAAGCAGGTCTTGGTTTTGGGTGGTTTTTTTGGTAGCTTTTCTACTTGCATTATTTTGTCTTGTTTTTGCCTTTTGTGATTGCATTTATCAGTCCTTTAGGGCCATTGTTGGACATTTCTATATGACATCAGTGATGGTACACAAAATGTGATGTGGTGCAGGAGTGAATCCTAGTTTTCCCCATCCCTTCTATATGCAATGGTAAAGACTATGACTACAGTGCAATTTGTAAATACAGTCGTACCTCATACAACAATTTTAATCCATTCCATGGGGCTCATTGTTGCACGAAACAATTGCTTTATGCTGTATGCATCGTATAGCAATTTCCCCTATGGGATGCATCGTACAACAATATATATTTTTTTGCTAAGTGGTTTTTCCCTTTGAAAAATGGTTGTACTGTATGATTTTTTTCCATAGGGAAAATTTCTATGCGGGACACCATTCCCCCCCCCCAAAAAAAATCCAAAACAAAACCTAATTGTTATGCGATTGCATTGCTATACGGGGCGATTGTTATGAGGTTTCACTGTGTATATATTTCTCTCCTAGGTTAGTAATATAGAGCTACTATATACTATATGGTTGGGCTGGGTGTGGCCGTTTTTGCCAGACACATACCAACCTAGTCCCTCCTTATAGGTAAAGATGGCATTAAACTGTTGCATCACTGATTCAAATGCCTAGCATGTCTTGTCAGTTCAGTATTATTTCATTTGCTAAGCATAAGGGGGTAATGGGGGAGGATTTGAATGCTAGCCAATGGAGTGGGGGAAAGGGTAGTGATAATGGTAGAGACGGGCAAGAGAAAAAGCAGTACAGCTGTGTGATGTGATGACATTTGAAACACATATTTCCAGGATAACTAAACATGTCTCTGTGACCTCTAGCAGCAATTTAAATTACAGAGTGCAGTACAGAGAACTTTGCATTAACCCAGGACAATATATATACTGTATATGTCACATATATATTAGCACCCGGGAGTTTGAGGGTAGGTAAACTGCTAACTCAGTGTGGGCAACGCCCACCCTGGCCACCACCTGGCTACGGCCATGAAGGAGCAAGGTAGATAACTTGTTGTGTATTAAGGCAGAATTGCAAGTTGCTCAGGCAACGCCTTGCAAAGGTAAAATGACGGTTTCCCACCATCCAAATTAGGAGCTAAAGTTGCCGCGAAATCCCCCTCTTTGGGTGCGCTCATTATGCTAATTAGAGTTCTGTGATTGGTTACAAGATCCTGTTCCTGATTGGTTCATACTTATATATCGTGTTATGATTGGTTGGTTATGATTGTCCGGTGGGTTACTACATTGTATCAAGGAGTCACCACCGGGGAGACACTATATAAGCCCCACGGGTAAACAAGGGTGAGGCCAGACCAGATCTATGCTACCCATTACCGCACAGGTTAGCCAGTGATGCACTAAGCCTGGCTCTCCTCTATACGCTATCATCGCTAAGGTGTAGCTCAGGGCATTGCCTTCTTACGGCATAATCCAGAGGGACTGATTACATGGGGCAAGCATAGCCATCTCATGTCCGGAGCGCCTTGAAAGACTGTTAAATAAACTCCTGTTGTTGTTCTGTTCATAGTTGCCTGGACCATTGCTTATAAGGGCCAGACAGAACTTCAACAGCAGAAACCAGGAGCAAGGCAAGAGATCCAGGAGCCAAGCAATAGCAAGTCTACAGACCACAGGAGCAAGGCAGGAGATCTTCTGGAGCAGGAATCAGGAGCTAGCAGAGATCTTTGACAGCAGAAACCTCCCAACTTCATTATTCAATGATTCTGTGAAGCAATGAATCTGGACCACAACAAGCAATAATGTGGCTTTCCATTCCTGTAATAGAGGTGCTTTGGTGTGGTACTTGGCAGGTGATTGGCAGTGCCAGACCCTTTGCTAATTCTGTCTACATCCCTGCTCACTTAAGGGCTTACCACACAAGAATCATGATCCCTTTAAAACAGGGGTTCCCACCTTTTCAAGCCGGGAGCCGGGTCACACTCGGCCAGCTTCAAGGGCCAGACAGCCATTTGCACTGCCTGCATGATGAGGTGGCCATTTTGTCCCAACGGCTCCAAAGGGGTGACCATTTTGTTTCTCAAATGTTCTTGGAGGGGTGGGGGGGCACATGAAATGGTGCCAAGGGCCAGATTTGGCCCACAGGCCTTAGGTTGGGAAACCAGCTTTAAAAAGTAATTCCAGAGCAAAAGTACACTCAGCCCTTAGAATAAAATCCAAGCTCAAAAACTGAGTGACATAAATGCATACAACCAGACACCAGAGTTTGATAAGTTTTCCTACAGATCTGATTTTCTGTATACAAAACAATAAAATTTCCAGATAGAAACTTATTGATTTTTCTGCTCATAATATCCCCCCATCAAGCTTCTGAGAAATGAAATGGGGAGTCACTGTTCCATAGCCTTTTCAGACATAATGGTTGAGTTGTTCCCCTTCAGTTTTGAATTCATGCTGCTTCACAGGATGTTGTCAAGAGTAACAATTAAAGTGGAGCGTCTCCCATGAGCACTCTTTCCTAGTCATCTTGCAAAAAAAAATTAAAATGTAATTAGCATCGGCTGGAAGGCTCAGAGTCAATAAGATCAGAGCAAGTGTCATAAAATATTTTCTTCCCCTACACATACTTATGTCAGAAGAGAAATTTTCCTTTGGATCTGAAAAAGAGAGGGAATGACTAAATTGTGGAGATTTCTGATTTTGTTAATTACATTCTTCCCCAGCTGATGATGTCTTTATTGGCCCTCAGTCCTCCCTACTTCTACTCAGAGGATACCTTGAATTTAAATCTGCAAGTACACTGTAGGTAATGTTTTTCTCTCAATGCTATTCTCCTGCAAAACAGAAATTACACCATATGTCTTGTCATCCGCAATGAAACGGAAATTTTGCTTATTGTCAAAAAAGGAACAAATAAAAAATAAAGAAGATAAAAATGTGATGACACTTTAAAGTCTAACTGCTATATTTTAATGTGAGCTTTTGAGGATCAAGTCCACTTCCTCAGACATAAGAATAAAACAGCATTTTGAGGCAAAATGCTAATTAACTTGTGAAGCACCTAGAAAGTGCATTGAGCACTATGGGGTGTTATATACCATATTTGCCAGTGTATAAGACACACTGGAGTATAAGACACACCCCATTTTTAATACCCCATTTTTAAAGGAAAAAAATAGTTTTCTACATTTTTTCATGAAGTTTCAAAATTAACTCCACGAGCCAAGGAGAGTGGGATGGGGAGGGAGAGAAAGAGGGCTCAGTGATGCAGTGTAAAAATTTTTACTATCTACTTGGTAGGTGTGGCTATCTGTGCGTGTGGCTATCTGTGGGCATGGCTATCTGTGGGTGTGACCTCAACCCACCCCTCCCCGAAAAATAAAAAGAAAGAAAGAAACCTACCTTGCTCTCTTGCTTCGTGGAGATGAGGAGGAGGAGTCCCAGAGGAGCGGTGCTGCTGGCAGGTGAGCTGGGAGAGTTGGTGGGCTGGTGCTGGCTGGCCTCCCCCTCCCACCACCACTGGAAACACGTCCCTGCCAGCTGCACTGCTGGGAGGTGAGCAGAGCGGGTTGGTGGGCTGACGCTGCCTGGCCGCCCCCTCCCAGCGCTGCCAGAAACGCATCCCATTTGCCTTGTCCAGGGCTGAAGGTGCAAGGGAAGTGCGGAGATGAAAGCGCACCTTCGGCCCTGGGCAAGGCAAATGGGATGCATTTCCGGCGGCACTGGGAGGGGGAGGCCATGAGGTGGGGGTGGCCGGCCAACTGGGCATTGCCTGGAATTTCTACTACCGGTTCACTACAACCGGTGAGAACAGGCCACTGTACAACACTGGGCTCCTTTGGATCCCTTTTCCCCACCACCAGCCTGGGAAAGTTAGGTGGGGGAACAACAGGGGATTCTTTGAATCCCTCCCCCCTCACCACCAGCTGGGGATATTATTATTATTATTATTATTTTGGGGGGGGGGGGAAATGGAGGATTCTTTGAATCCCTTTTCCCACCCCCCAGGCACCAGCTGGGGAGATTGGGGTGGGGGAAACAGAGGATTCTTTGAATCCCTTTTCCCACCACCTGACCACCAGCTGGGGAGATCGGGGTGGGGGGAAATGGAGTAGCAGATGCCAAACTGCACCAGCAGGGGGTGAGGGCAGTTTTAAAAATTGTCCTTTCCTGCCTCCAGCCACCAACTCTTTCTTGTTGGTGTATAAGATGCACTCCATTTTTTCTATGTATTTTAAGGGGAAAGTGTGTCTTATATGCCGGCAAATATGGTAAGTGTAATTGCTAATAAAGAAGTAGTGATTTGTTAGCCTCAAGTTGCAAACTGTGTGAGTCACAATTCCGATTCCTTCCCAATTAACCACTGCCACTTTTTCAGAATAAGTTTCCAAAAAGAAAAACTTTATTGTAAAGAACTGGATATAAAACAAGTGTCTTAAGTTATCACTAGGTGAAAAATGCCACATTGACTCATGCAATTTGCAATTTATATTGCTGTATATAGCCTGAGGCTCCTCCACCCACTTACCATTGTCACTTTTTACTGAACAAATCTTCACTGGAAAAGAACTGAATATCAGTGTCTTTAGTCATTACTAGGTGTGAAATACCACATTGACTCACAAAATTTGCAGCTTGAATCTAACCAAACAGTATCTCTTCATCTTGAGGTTATATACACAGTAAATGATTGTCATGTAATCTCACTTTTATGCCTGGACTTGATCCGCAAACATTCACATTAAAATTTAGCAGAAAGTTTTGAAATTGTAGCCATGTTAGTCTGTGTTTCAAGCATATCAGAGAGTAAACAAAACAAAAAGACAAAAAAACTGTTGTGGCACTTTGACTTGTATACTTATCTGTTATGCTAACCGTTCTGTACCTCTGTACCTGATGTGTATAAATTGATGCCATGAAGTCTCACTACTATGTCTGACGAAGTGGACTTGATCCACGAAAGCTAACATTAAAATACAGGTTAGTCTTTAAAGTGCCACAATGTTTTTTGTCTTTTTGTTTTGTTTTGTTTACTCTCTGATATGCTTAAAATATAGCAGTTTGTCTTTGAAAAGCCATGATGGTTTTGTCTTCTTCTGGGTTTTTGTTTGTTTGTTTCTTATCTGATATACCTGCTCAGACTAACACTTCTAGAACATTGCTTATTTTGATTGGATAAGTGATTTTCCAAAATGAGTCTGGGAGTTAAATTAAAGACGAGTTTAGCAGAACTAAGAAGAAAGAAGAGGAGGAGACAGCACTTTCATAGCTGTCAGTAAAAAAGGAGGGTGACATTCTTAGAGAGCTTGAAGAGGTCAATAAATCACCACCCTTATCTTGCAAACAGAGCCTGTGACTTCAAAAATTAGCTCATTTATTCTGCACAATTAAATTTATTGAAGTGTGACAGAAAAAGTTTGACAAGCACTGAAGCAGAAAGTCGGCAACAACGGAAGCAAGCATCTGAATGAAGGGCACAATTAGTTAATTTTCATTTTATTTATCAATATAATTATTGAATAGTATTTACCCTATTTCACAGATTTTTGCTATTAATGCTGAATGGACTCTGGAGGAAAGAATTAGCTCATGTTTTTAAACCTAAGTTAATATGATTATAGGCTGTCTAATAAAAGAACATTTCTCTAAAATACTCTACCAGCTTGCATTGAACGAGGCCAGCTTATCTGGCTCAGAAACCGAGTTGTCCCCTCTTTGAAAAAACTAAATTGAATTTAAATTATAAATGCAAGGAATTTTCTAGAGAAAGTCTCCACTTGTTTCAACCAGATACTATCCCTGTAGTTTATATAAGAAACTTTTCTAGTTAAAGGTTAGTGGTGATGTTAGGGATGTAAAAGAAAATCTCAACTTGTAGTTAAACCATTAATTGACCTTAAGAAGAAAGAAACCACATCTGTATATTCTCTACCTGGAAAAACCTGGAAAGGATCACCGTAAGTCAGAATTAACAGCATGCAATTATTATTATTAATTGTTGTCATAATTCAAAAATCTTCAGGCACCAACTAGCTGTTTCATCACTCTCCCCCTTCCCAATTATATTGTTGTAAGAGCACAATCACACAGTGTGGTGGTGTGGATAGAGTAATGGGCTATGAGTCAGAAAGTCTGGGTTTGAATCCTTGTTCAGCTATGGAAAGTCACTGGGTGAATAAAACAGGTAAAACCACTCCTTAAACAACTTACCTACCTCGAAAGCCCTCTTTTAACTAAGTTCTGATTTGAAGGCTCACAACAACAACAGCAGCAGCAGCAGCAGCAACAACAACAAAGAGTACAATCATATGAAGGGAAATAACAAGTTTATATAGAGGAAATATGCTAAAATTAGTAATATAGTAGTGATGGACAAAGGCAAAATTAATGTTGCAGGCTTATGCTCCCTATTGTTAGTCAAAATAAAAAAGCTGACCTACGCAGTAGGTACTGGAAGTAGGGATGAACAGCATTTTCTAGATGGTCTCGTTCTTTTTATCATAAATAGGAAGAAATTTGCAACTTTTTCCTAACAGAGGGGACTGTGTTATACCTGCCTGCCATTTAAGATATTCAAGACAAGGAGCCAGTTTAAAAAATGATGCAACAGTAATTCAAGATCAGAAATATGGCAAATACTCAGGGATTCTAAACCAGACCTCTCAGTATTAAGCATCCAAACTAGTGATTCAAGGAATATGCATTTTTTTGTTATCATTGAGGAGGTATTTTCAGACCCCACAGGATTCATCATCTGGGCCCAAGTGAGACAAGGAGCACTCATTTATCTCCATAATCTGCACACAGTCTGTCTGTCTCTGACATTTTCCTTTCATTTTGAGAAGCAAAATATACATATGCACACACAAAGCACAAGTTGTTAAAAAACATGCAAGCAGCCCATCCAATGCTTCCAATACTTAAAGGTCCAAGCAACAAAGGAGCAACCATAATTATTTGCACAATTTGTTATTTGTACTTAAATTGTCTTGATTCAGTTTTGCTGAATTTTCATGACAAATCCATCTTTTTCCTTTTTCTTTCAATACTGTTTTGGCCAATGAAATTTATTTCTAAGTACAGTAATACCTCATACAAAGTCCGCTTCATACAACATCGAATTCATACAACATAGCCTAATTTCTTGAAAAAAGTTACCTCATACAAAGTCGCTCGACTTTGTATGAGGCATTGGGTTTTTCCCAAATTGCATTGTGCCTGGGCAATATAAAAGGCAGGACACATGCGTGCATTGCTATTGTGGGTTTTGCACGAGGCGAAGAGTGTTTAGGAGTGGTTTTGAGTGTGATTTTGGATTTTTTTGAATTTTTCATCATAATTTTTAGAAGCATTCTTGGGATTTTTGCAGCATTCTTCAGGTTCTTGGACAATCAGGGTTGTTTGACATGTTTTTGTAATGTATTTAGTCTTTAGACAATGATTTCTTAAAGTTCTGTCAGTTTCCTGCCTGTTTCCTTGACTTTGCCCTGAAGTCTGTGCTGTTACAGTACAATGTATCTCTATGGAAACGATGTTGTATGAGGCACCGCGGCAAGGATTTGGACATTGTATGAGGCATCGCGGCTAGGATTTTGCATGCCTCATACAAAGTCCCAATCCGTATAAAGTCCAAACTTGTGGAACCAAGTTTGGACATTGTATGAGGTATCACTGTAAATGTATCTCCAAGGCTGCTTCCTTAGCTGAGCAGCCACAGAATGCTGCTGTGCAGACTTGTTAAGGAACAAATACTTGCTGATGGACCAAACAGCTTTCACTGTTCATCAAAAATTAGGATATATTGAGATAATAGTTTTTACTTAGAAATCAGGGGCAAAAAAACTGTCGGTGAGTCTGGCATTTCTTCTCTACACCCTGAGACTCTGCCTCCCAAGTGAGAAGCATTGAGTTGGAGCATTGAGGCATTCTGAACTTATGACCTGCCTTGGTGACCCAAAAAATTATAAAGAAGGAGAAAGGGCTTTGTTCATCTGTATTGCCAGATTCTGTAAAGAATTCAAAGGTTGAAAGCATACCCATTATGGCTTGTGAGTGGCCTTGGGAAGCGTATGATGGAAGACAAACTATTTCATATCTTGAAACCATCACTGGATATTTTTCTAAAGTTGGCTTTAACAGGTGCCCAGTTAACTGAGCACATGCAACCACTTACTTTGTATAAGTTAGTACTAGATATAAATAGAGCTGTGCACCTTGCCTTGAGTTGGAACAAGTAACTGAAGTGGAGAAAATAATGAGGTAACACATACCCACACACCACACAATTCTTTACCAGTTTTAAAATATGCTGGAGACAAGCATCCATTCTCTTAACTTCTTTCAAAGGTTACAAAAATGCTACACTTCCCTTGTGGTAGAGAAATTACATTTTGTGAAATGGAGGACAGGAAAAAATTGCCTAATTCCAGCTGAATTTTGTGCATCTGTGCAAATGGATGTCATGGTCTACTCAAGGAAAGCAGGTGGGGGCAGAGTAAATACAAAGTAAATATAAATCAGGAGGCACATGATCTAAATCTTGTCTCTGCCATTAAATCAAGCCACTTTGTCTTGGGTTTAGACCCCCTGTCTATATTACTAGAGTGGATAGCATTTACTCACATTTATAGGGTTGTTGTAAGGACCAGATAATGCACCTGAACTACTTTGGGCACATGAAAACATTCTACAAGCAAGCAAGCTCTAAACCAGGAGTTCTCAAACATTTTAAGCTGGGGGCTGGGTCATGCTCCCTCAGACAGCTTCAGGAGCCAGATGGCCATTTTGCCCTTCCTCCACCACATGGCACTTCCTGGTGTGGTGGAGGCGAGGGACCACATGAAATGGTCCCATGAGCCACATCCAGCCCACGGGCCACAGGTTGAGATTCCCTGCTCTAAACCTGTGGTTTCAAATATGGGGCACTGTTACAAAATAGATAACAGTATAACAAATTAATATTTGTTTAGAGCAGTGTTTCCCAACCTTTAGTTTTTGGATTTCAATTCTCAGAAGCCTAAGTCAGTACATTGGGTGATCAGTGCTCTGAGGAATTGACTTAGCTTTCTGGGAATTGAAGTCCAAAAACCAAAGGTTGGGAAACACTGTTCTAAACAAATATTAATTTGTTACACTGTTATCTATTCTGTAACATAAATGTCTTATTCATTACCATATTTCTTTAACATAGATAATATATATGCTATTGGGCCATCAAGTGAAAACCAACATACAATGACCAAACAGGGCTTTCAAGGTAGGTGAGATATTTAAGTTCCACATACTCAGTGAGATTCTATGGTTGAGCAGGGATTCAAACCCAGGCATCCTAAGTTGTCATTCTGTCCATAACACCAGACTGAATACATAGATAATGGGAACACACATATATATATATCTATATATATAGAATTTTTTTGCCCATTTTGGGCTCTCCTTTCCCACCCCCAGCCACCTCTGAGGAGGGCGGGGGACATGATCCACGCTGTTTCCTACGTCCTCCAACCTACCCAGGCGCTGCTGCAAGGCAAAACCTGCAGCCGAGGAAGGAGTTTCCCCTAGCGTTTTGCCTTGCAGCAATGCCCAAGGAGGTCAGGGGACATCGGAAACAGTGCTGATTGGGTCCCCTGCCCTCCCCAGAGGTGGCAAGAGTGGCAGAAAGGCCAAAATGGGCAAAAAAATCATTGTGATGGAATTTGTTTGCCCATTTTGGGCTCTCCGCGCCCCCCAGCCATCTCTGGGGAAGATGGGGGACCTGATCCGCACTGTTTCTGACATCCTCCAACCTACCCAGGTGCTCTGCAAAGCAAAACCTGCAGCCGAGGAAGGAGTTTCGCCCAGTATTTTGCCTTGCAGCAGTGCCTGGGAAGGTCGATGGACATCAGAAACAGCGCGGATCAGGTCCCCCGACTCTCCCAGAGGCGGTGGGTGAATCAGCAGCTATGGGTAAGCACAGAAAATTGATGCATCGCATAATGCTAAAATGATGTTATCCGATGCAATTCCCCCCGAAAAATAATAATAATAATAATAGCTGGTCGTTATCCAATTATGATATTATGCAATGCGGTCGTTAACGGAGGTTTTACTGTATAAAGAAACATAATTCCCCAACACCTCTGCTGGCATACTTTGGCCTGGCAACAATAATGTCCACAAATCTATCATTCTGCTGAAATCTATTCTTGCAAGGGCATGGGCAAAATCCCTCAAGCAGACTAACCAAGCAGGGGAAGAAGCTCTACAGAAAAATAAGAGTGTTGGGGTGATGCTTTGGAGGTATTTAGGTACCAATATCTTGAGTTAAACCTGGAAGGAGCCATGCAGTAAATGAAATTGTACCTGTGGAATGCCCCCCTCCCAGAGGACAAATTACCAGCATTGCTTTGTACCATTTACAACTTTCAAGCACTCCTGAAGATCACCCCACACATCTTTATTACAATATTCCACCTGTTAGGAATAGTTTAAGCATACTGTATGGGAATATTGGACTACGTTCCAATTCCAAAGAAGGGCAATGCCAAATAATGTTCAATTATTGCACAATTGCACTCATCTCACACGTTAGCAAGGGCATGTTCAAGAATTTACAAGCTAGGCTTCTGCTGTATGTGGATCAAGAACTTCCAGAAGTACAAGCTGGGTTCTGAAGAGGCAGGGGAACAAGAGACCAAATTGCCAACATTCGCTGGATCATGGAGAAAGCAAGGGAGTACCAGAAAAACATCTACTTCTGTTTCATCAACTACACCAAAGCCTTTGATTGTTTGGATCACAATAAACTGTGACAAGTCCTCAAAGAGATGGGAGTACCAGACTACCTCACCTGTCTTCTGAGAAATCTGTATGTGAGTCAAGAAGCAACAGTTAGAACAGGATACGGAACAACTGATTGGTTTAGAATAGGAAAAGATGTATGACAAGGCTGCATATTGTCATCCTGCTTATTTAATTTATATGTAGAGTATATAATACATAATGCAGGGCTGGATGAAGCACAAGCGGGAATTAAGATTGCTGGGAGAAACATCAACAATCTGAGATATGCAGATGATACTACGCTAATGACAGAAAGTGAAGAAAACCTAAAGAGCCTCTTGATGAGGGTGAAAGAGGAGAGTGCAAAAGCTGGCCTGAAACTCAACATAAAAAAACCCAAGATCATGACATCTGGCCCTATCACTCCATGGCAAATAAAAGGGGAAGAAATGGAAGCAGTGACAGACTTTACCTTCTTGGGATTTATTTATTTATTTATTTATATTTATTTATAAGTCACATTTGTATATGCCGCCCACTCAGGCAGAACCCGACTCAGGGCGGCATTACAACACTTCTAAAAATACATAAAAACATTATAAAAACCTATAAAACCCACATCCACCCCTTTTAAAAAACCCATATCCCACCCACCCATCCCACCTACTATACAAGAAGAGAGAGTTCTTATAAAAGCCAGCCGGCGGGAACCATAGTCCCGTTCGGGCCCCACACCTGCCCTGCCAGCCAGGTCTTTACTCCTTTCCTGAAGGGCAGCAGTTCACTTTGAAGTCTTAGATCTGTTGGTAGGAGGTTCCAGAGGGTTGGTGCGGACACGGAGAAGGCCCTCCTTCGGGTGCTAGACAAATGTGCACCCCTCGTTGACGGCACCATTAGAGAGCCCCTCCGGTCCGCTCTGGTTGGACGGGCAGTCACTCTTGGGACGATGCGGTCTCTAAGGTATCCTGGCCCCCTGCCATATAGGGCTTTAAAGGTCAAAACCAGCACCTTAAATTGCACCCGGAGACAAACTGGTAACCAGTGCAGCTCCCGAAGCAGCGGGGAGGCATGGGCATATCGCCCACACCCCATCACCACCCGGGCCGCCGCATTCTGGACCAGCTGCAGCCTCCGAATGGTCGTCAAGGGCAGCCCCATGTAGAGCGCATTACAATAATCTAGTCGGGAAGTAACCAGAGCATGAGTGACCATAAGCAAGGAGCCCCGGTCCAGGAGCGTGCGCAATTGGCAAATCACCCGAAGTTGGGCAAAAGCCCTCCTGGCCACAGCCGCCACTTGTTCTTCCAGCAGCAGCCGTGAGTCCAGAAGGACCCCCAAGTTGCGCACTGGGTCTGTCTGGGGCAAAACAGCCCCATCCAGTACCAAAGATGGTAACTCCTTGGATAACATGGGGCCCCTTATCCACAGCCACTCTGTCTTGCTGGGATTCAGTCGAAGCCCATTGGCCCCCATCCAGACCCCAATGGCCTCCAGGCATCCAGATAGGATTTCAACAGCATCACTGGGGTCCCCACGGGCCGAGATGTACAGCTGAGTGTCATCCGCGTACTGATGGTACCGCACCCCGTGGGAACGAATGATCTCACCCAGTGGCTTCATGTAGATGTTAAATAAGAGAGGAGACAGCACAGAGCCCTGAGGCACCCCATACTTGAGGGGCCTAGGGCTGGACCTCTCACTCTCTAACCACACCGACTGGGTACGGCCCTCCAGAAAAGAGGAAAACCAGGACAACACAGTGCCCTGGATCCCCAGTCCTTCGAGCCATTCCAGCAGGATACCGTGGTCAACGGTATCGAAGGCCGCTGAGAGATCAAGAAGAGCAAGGACGGATGGACAACCCCCGTCCCGCTCCCGCCAGAGATCATCCAACAGTGCGACCAATGCCGTCTCCGTTCCATATCCAGGCCTGAATCCCGATTGAAAGGGGTCTAGATAATCTAAGATCACTGCAGATGGTGACTGCAGCCATGAAATAAAAAGATGCTTACTTCTTGGGAGGCAAGCTATGGCAAATCTAGGCAGCATAATAAAAAGTAGAGGCATCACCCTGCCAATAAAAGTCCACATAGTCAAGGCAATGGTCTTCCCAGTGGTAATGTATGGCTGTGAGAGCTGGAACATAAGGCAGGCTGAACGCAGAAGAATAGACATCTTTGAACTGTGGTGCTGGAGGAGACTCTTGAGAGTACCCTGGACTGCAAGATCATCAAAACAGAGGAAACAGGGAAAGCTGTCTGAGGCAAAATCAATAAATGATCAATACAATGAAAATGCAATTTCTTCAGAAAATGTCACAATATCCAATTATTTAATATGCAAGTGTGAAATCTATTAAACAGTTTTTAACACCAAAAGGTTTCTCTTTCCATGAGTTCTTCAAAAATAGAATAAACCAAAAAGTGAGATAGAGTCTCTCAAATCCTTTCAAAATATAATAGTATTGTTGCATACAAAGCTATATCCTATAGGTGAATAGTCCAAACTGTATCCATAAAGTAACTGAAGACTGATGAGGACAAATAATGAAGCTGAAGCTCAAGTACTTTTGGCCACTAAATGAGAAGAGAGGACTCACTCAAAGACAAAAGGAGAAGGGAGCGGCAGAGGATGAGATGGCTAGCGGCATTGTTGATGCACTGGGCGTAGATCTGGGTGGACTACGGAGGATGGCAGATGATAGAGGAGCCTGGTGTGTGGTGGTCCATGGATTCACAAAGGGTCGGGCAGTGATGGGCATCAGCAGGTTCGCACCAGTTCACACCACCCATCCAAGTTTTGAAATAAAGTAGTCCTAATTTGGGTGCAATGCAGGGCTTTCCCCCTGGCCACGCTCACCATACCATGGCCACAATGTGGTAGCAAATTTTTTTGGAGCCCACCACTGGGGTCGGACTCAACTGCGACTCAACAAGGGAATCTTGACTATATAAAAGGTAAATTAAAGGATGTCTGACTATTTTGAAGTTCCATCCAATTCTGTGATTCTGTCTCTACAGAAGAACTGCCAGCTCCCTTTTGGTCCATAATTCTTCCACATAAATAGTGTGCAAACTAAACTTCTCCATTCAGAATTGCAAGGCTAGCTGTATATCACTTAACAGAGTAAGGTTATACTAATGCCATGTCATTTCTTTTCTTGATGACTGTTGGATACAAAGTACAGTAATTGCCATCCTTAAAATAAAATACATCTCCTAGCCTTCTGCTTGAGCGTGCACTGTAGAATTGACAAGGGTAAAAAAGATAAAAATCAAGCCCATACATTTTCCTAAAGTGTTATTTTCTAACACTAGGGCTGTTTAATTAACCAGAGGTGCAGTCTTCTCTTCAATGCTGTCACTCTTTTTATGTCTTTGTGGTGAGAACTATAAGTAAAACTCATTCTGGGTGAAAATCAATCTTTGCAGTTGTATTTTCAACTTTTGAGATAAGGGTAAAGATTAGTCAATATTTTCTTTTGGAGTTCTGCCTGTGTAGCAGAAGCAATACCCCCACCCCCACCAGCAGGTTGCAACTAATTTAGAAGTTCATTTTTTTATTTTGGAGTGCATGTGATTTGTGCACAATGAGATGACGTTACACACAAAACTGAAACAGAAGCTCCTTAATTAATGGCAATATGCCACTGCCAATGATGTATTTCCCACTACACTGCCAAAGAGTTCTGCAGGAGAATAAATTGAACATAACAACCACCACAAAAAGAATGGACTTGGATACATATCTGCATACAATTTACATATGCTAATATACATGTTCAGAGATAACTTTCAAAAAGACTGCCATAATTTCAATACAAGTATGATACATCTACTACAGCAAGAAAGAACAAGAGAAGGAGGTAATGGTTGACAGGTGACTTCAAAACTTTTGCTCTGTCTTGTCATAAGTCTTCATCCTTAAAGTGTACTTTAGCTGGATAACACTTTAAACCAGGGGTTCCCAACCTACAGCCTATTGGTCTAATCCGGCCCATGGAGCTCATTAATATGGCCCATGGTGGCCATTCAGGTACCTTCAGAACCATTTCCACCACCAGAAGTTGAAATACATCACTTACTGCGGCAGCGGTGGCAGCAATGACGGCAGCGGTGGAGGCAGTGGAATTGTGCCATTTTTGCAGCTTCTTGAACAACCTCCACTGCTTTCCAGGGTGGCAGGAGGCTTTTTGGAGCATGTTCACTCTGTTTTGGGATTTTTTTTGCTGCTTCTCTGCTGCATTTTGGCAAACAAACCATGCAGGTGGGGAACATCTGGTGCTAGGCAAAACTTACATCAGTGCCTGGGTTTCCAGTGTGAAACCAGGAAGTTCCCAATCACCATTGTTTGGCTGCCAAAATGCAGCAGAGAAGTGGCGAAAAAATCTCCAAATGGAGCGAACACGGCTCTCACTGCCCTGGGAAGTGGTGGAAGTTGCGTAAGAAGCCGCAAAATGGTGCAATTCGTGCCACCTCCACCAACAAAAACTTAAGCAGTGGGCGCAGCCATACCTCCAGCCTGCACAGCTGAGCATCAGTGGTGGGAAATGGCCCCTGGCAGGAAAATGTTGGGAACCCCTGCTCTAAACAGAGGATGTCTTTAATCAGAAAATTGCCCTCAGCCAACCCTTCAAACAGTGGATGGCCTTCTGTAAGGTAGGATCCATAGTTACTCTAAAAAGAATGATGCATCACAGAAGAATTATAGGATATGTTAATGGGGAGCCTAACCAGAAACTTGATTATCTGTTTTATACAAAGAAAACAGCAACAGTGAACACTGGCATTGAGAAGTCAGAAATGGTTTACCAGTCACTTCTTTTGAACATGTGGTGGGGCTGTGTAGCTTATCCCAGGCCATATACTTGTAGGCTAACTGTTCTCTTACATAACACAAAGGAAAATCAAGTTCTTGACCCCTACCTCCACAACCCAATGCTCAGATTCACTGAGCTATCCAGCCAACTTACCAATACAGGATTCTCAACAACAGCTTCAGCCCTTTTTACATGTTAAAACTAATTCCAGTAGCTGTGCAGTTAGGTTAAGGAATGTCAACATGCTGGAAATTAATCTGTATCTCTTTCAAGTTCACTGAATTGCCTTCTAACACAGAATGAGAATGGAACAGACAAAGTGCTTTTCCTTTGAACTGCAGCCCTCTGCATTCCTTATCAGTAGCTATGCTGAGTGGGTCTGATGGGGCTTGTAATCCAGAAAACATCTGGATGGTTTCATTTTTCTCACACTTGTTCTGGTTTATATTAGAAAGCAATTCACTATATATGACTAGGAAACAAGGGATCATATTTCACACTATGCTTGAACAATTGCCATTTTTTTCTTTACATCTAGCTAGGCAACATTCCAAGGAAAAGTGCAAGAATCAAGGTTAAATATGAAGTACTTCTGCACTGGGTTCAAACAAATAAACAGTGCTGGTATTTTCAGAAGTATATTACAATACACCGGATAGTGATTTTCCCTATGGGATGTATCACACAATGATTTTTTTGGCTAAGTGGTTTTCCCCATTGAAAAATTGTTGTATGATTTTTTTTCCATAGGGAAAATTGTTATGCGGGACACTATTTCCCTCCAAAACCTAATTGTTATACGGTTTCGTTGCTATATGGAATGGTTGTTGTATGCTATTGCTGTATTCTGTATTTGTTGCATTGCTGTATTGGCTTATTGTGTGATTTTTGATGCTTGTGATTTTGTATATTGTTATTGTTTCTTGCACTTTCCTTGCTGTAAACCGTGTAGAGTCACCTCTGGTTGAGTTAAGCGGTATACAAAAATAAAGTGAAATGAAATGAAATGAGGTTCCACTGTACTTGCTTTTTCTATCTATTATATCAATGCCAGCACATTCTCAGTGGGTGAACAACCATTACATCTCCCTAAAGTGGGTTAAAGTATGAAGAAACATATTTAAAATTTAGGATTAAGGCTGAAATCCTACTTCATTTGGAATATATTTTGATGAATTCATTGGAACTTAACATTGAAGTAAACATTATAAGATAATGTTGTCATTTAGAAGACATAAATCTAGGCATATAAAAATGAAAGGAACCACAAAATATCAAGTAGGTAAGTGAAGGTGAATTTTTTTAAAAGAACCCATTGTCTCTTAAACTGTTTCTTAGAGCTCGAAGCTTAACCTTGACCCTCAGAAGCAAAACCTTTCCTCTTATTTTTGCTAGCCAGCCATGTGCCTTTAAGAAACTCAGACATAATCCAAAGATGAAATAAGCTCGTTTTAGAATGATGTTTTATGATAACCAAATGTATGCAGATGAAATCAATTAATGAATCAATTAAAACCCCTATGATTAACCAACTAAAATTCCTTTAATCAGCTGACAGGTCTATAAATAACATCTTCGTGCATAAGCAATCCCTTTAGAATATAAAGTTTGATTTCTCATCAGAGCCACAAGTAAATGCTGCAAAGCTCAACCAATATCTGAAAGGGATTTAATGTTATAAGCATCCCTTAGGGACTGCAGTGGCTCAGTGGTTAAGAAGCTCACCTTGTTAGCTGGAAGGCCAGCAAATAAGCAGTTTCAGACTCGGTTACTGCATGACAATTTGAGCACCAGTCCCAGCTCTTGGGACATGAAAGGAGCCTCATTCAGGCGTCCCTTGAGCAGAGTTTCTCCAGGAAAAATCCTTTCAACCCAGAATAATTTCTGACATGAAATTATTATTATAGCATCCCTTTTACAGCCCTAGTGCCTCTTACTAAAGCTAGACCTTCAGCTTGTCAATACTCCTGCAGGGTATCGTGGAGCAAAAATTGCTGTGGTTGGGGATGGAGGATAGTTAAGCTTTGTGGGTGATAGCTTGGAAAGTTACTCAAGCTGCTAAAGGGTTTGATTGCCAGAATAAATCCCAGAGAAGAGCAAAGAAGAAAGGGGCAAGTGTTCTGTTCAAGGCACTAATATCATTCATCATGCAATTCGATAATGCACAATGGAGGGAAGTTGCTGTGTTCTTAGCATTAAGCTGGGACCAGTGATATTGCAACTACCTGTACAGTAAAACCTCAGGGTTTCTTTTTGGCTTACAATGATCAATTCAGGACAATTTTTTAATTTTTCAATGCATCCCTATGGATGTTTCTGTTTATAATTTTTTTGGGTTACAACTAGAGATGTAAAATTTCCGGAAATTTTGAAGCCCAGAAAAAAAAACGGTTTTTTTCTGGGGGTGGGGGTGGGGGTGGGGGTGGAAATTTTTGGAAAAATTGAAAATAATCTGATACCATACATTTTTTTAAAAAATGATTTATAAAATATTTGAACCTGGCCTTATCTTAAAATATTTTATTCATCATGTTAAAATAAAACATTCCATAATATATTTTTTCCAATTTTTCAGGGGGAAAAACAAAAAAGGCTTCAGAAAAAAACGGGGGGAAACGGTCTTTTTCTGAATTTTTCCATTTTTCCCCAGGCCTTCACACCTCTAGTTACAACGGAGGCTGTTGGAACAGACCTCGGTCATAATACGGCGATTTACTGTACTTGCCACTTACACAGACTTGAAGGAGCTTGAAGGAGCTTCACAGGGTAAGTCTTTCTTTAGGACAAAGAGAGTAGCTGTACAGTCAACCCTCACATAACAATGCGTTCGTATAGCATCATTTTCACTTATAGCATCATTATATGTGTCCCCCCGCATAAAAATGTTTTTAGTGCCATTGTCTGGACAACAACGCTAAAATAACCGGCCGCCACCGCTGAAAACGTCGCTATGCGGGAAACTACATAGAAACCAGCATAACAAAATTCGCTTAGCAACACTACTTGGGAAACCAAGTAACGTTGTTATGCGAGGGTCTACTGTATGATATGGAGTGGAAGACACTACTAGTGTCCACAGGGTTCAGGAGTCAGCTCTGAGTTCACAATGCAGGAGAAGACAATAGATGCAGCAAGCATTTAAACAGCCATGTCACGTATTCGTCCAATAATCAAGCTCTTTTATTAAAAAGTAATCATACAAATAAAAAGCCAGTGCTTGTTCTCTAGAAAAAGTATCCAAAATGCTGTGTACAACTATACTAGAATGTTTTGGAATAGTAGCCTTGTTAGTCTGAACAAACATGAACAAAGAAAAACAAAACTGTTGTAGCACTTTAAAGACTAACTGCTGTTTTTTAATGTTAGCTTTCGTGGATCAAGTCCACTTTGTCAGACATTGGACTGAGACTTCATGGGATCAGTTTATATACATCAGATAAAGCGTGGTAGCAGATCTGTAGCCAGGATTCTAGATTTGCCTGGGGCAGCAAATTTTTTTTAGGAGGGGCAAACAAATTTCAGGAAGGATGAAAATGTCGCACTCACATATATAACATTGGCACCATGGGGTGGGGTGGGGGTGGGCTGTTAGCTCAGGAGGGTCCCCCCCGGGGTCCCTGGCTATGGCCCTAGGTGGTTGGTTAGCATAACAGAGAAGAATACAAATCAATATGCCTTTATACAACTGGTAATGGCAAATGATCTCTGGTTGTTATTCATATTAATTGTAAATTCGCACCCTGTTAAATTGCAAATAGGAGGAGGATACAAGACAAACACCTGGCATTAAATATTTACTAATGAGTTTAACCTTAAACTATACTAGTGTATGAAGAGAAAGAATTGTGGTATCTTTGGTGGCTGTGTCCTGCCGCTATAGTGATATGACATTTGGAAAGAACAAGGAAGCACTCTCCATTTCCACCTTTAACTCAGCCCATTTCCCCACAAACCACATTTGACTATATCTGAGGACAGAGCTTGGAAAAGTTACTTCTTTGGACTGTAACTTCTAACATGGCCACTCTTGCCTATCTCTGGCCTGGACTGCACACACTATGTAAGGAAGTCTCTCTTCAGTTGACATGTAGATCTTTTCATACAAATACTGAAGTACAAAACCAAAGTGTATTCACCTGCTTGATACATCACTGTTTTTCATGGGAAGATATGCACAAGTAAGACTGAAGAAAAGATAATTTATTTCTTTTATTCATTAAGTGCATTTCTATGGTTCCTATCTGTGACTGACCAGACATCCCGCTATGGTGATGGAGTAGACTGTACAGCTAGTGACTCAACATCGAGTGTTGGGTGGCAGTAAATAAACTGACTCTCTAAAGGGGCCAACAGCTATGGGTAGATGAGCCCCTTTAGGTGGGTTGATGGTCCACTTCTGTGGAGGAAATGTCACTGGAAGCCATCAGATTGGGCCCAACGGCAAAATGAGCAGAGGAGGAACCACTTCACTATTCTGATTCCCAATGGCCATGGAGGCAGAAGAGGCCATGCCAGATGGACTGGCTTGTTGGGATCTGATTCATGTAAAGATAATCAATCAGCCAGCCTCATTAGCAGCAGTTTATATCCTCAGATCTTTTGATATAGAAACTTAAGAGTCCACGAAGTCCAGCTCCATTAGGCTTTTTGTAGGGAGGAACAGAGATAGAGAAAAAAAGAGGAAACAGACACACGACTCCAGTCCTTGGCTGACCAAACGATACTACCCCTACTCTTTATTCAGGCAGAGTATAACAGAAACGAAACTTATTCAAGCAGAGTATACCAGAAACGAAACTTAAGCTAGATAATCAATCAGAATGTCAGAACCCAAATAAGGAGAATAAGGAGAATAGCAAGCAAAGAGGCTTTTGTTTACAAAATGTGTCAGAGGCAGCCTGACAGAATCCAGATGCATTCCCACATGTCCTCCTTTTTCATTTAAATTTGAGAGAGGGACGGCTAATCATACCCCTGCATGTCATCATATACATCATCACTGTCCTCCTGGACATCGTACCCCTCCTGACTCCTGGTACTTTGTTCCGGAGGATGATACCTCATTGAGTACAATTGCCGTCGTGCAAAACCCGATGTCTCCCTTCTACGCAGTGGACATGTGTTACACATAGAAATAAGATTAGGAATACAATAAATGCAAAAACACAAAGGTATAAGGCAGATAATAATAATGAACCCATAAAAGAAAACTTGTCTAATGACAGATAAATCAGGCAACCAAGAAGTCACCCAATCAAAGAGATTAACATCAGTGCGTACATTGTTAGTAATGCTCTCCTGTAAATTCTGAAGTTCTTTCTCAATAGTATTATTCCGATCCTGGAATTTTACCCGATATCCCTGGTTCCCGACCAGTTTACAAAACCCTCCGGATTTTGCTAACAGGTAATCTATGGCTAGTCTGTAAGGTAAAATAACCCAATGCTGCACATTGATACTGTCCTGGATGGAAATTCGTGGCAACTCCATTAAAAAAGAACCACATGTTAGGATCCTTGATTTGCCATCCATTGCAAATTGAACCACTATCTATAGCAGAATAATCAGGAGTAAACATAGGAAATACATCATACATATCTTCAATAGTAGTGTTAAACAAGGTATAATTAAGCTTATAAGAACTGTTATAACTACCCCATAACCAAAAATAATCATCACAACCCGTATAATTGCCTACATTCTGCAAAACCCTTTTTGCTTGAGTCCAGTACTTCCATTTACTATTCCAGACTCCAGAACTATGACAGCAGAAACAAAGCCCTTTAGTGTATTTCTTGAATGTCATGCTTCGCCAGCGGGTGTTGTTAAATTGTTCTGGAGGATTAGAGAAGAGTGTAGACCTATCAATATGTTGCAAATGTCCAATAACCAACTCTGGCGTGTTGAACAATGCCGGAAGAAAAGCCATTTGAGACACTGCCAGTGGATGCTCATAGTATAACGTTACATTCTTACCATGAACTTCAAACATATAGTTAGCATGACGAATCCAAAAGTTGGGGTTGCCCCCATGAGGCATTGTTCTTACAGCTGGAAGCACAGTAAGAAAGAAAAGAACAAATGTCAGCAAATTTAGTTTACTGGTGAACCACCATCCTGGAGCTGAGTAACCTTCTTCTCTCTCCATGGGCGGATCGCTCGAGCAGGAATCCACACAGGTCCTGAGGTTGTAGAAACCGCTGTGTATCCTCGTCCCCAGGTGATTAGAGGTACAGGACCCTTCCACTCAGGATTGGGTTGCTGCCGATAAACGACCAATGGCTTAGGAAGACATTCCTCAGTCCTGAAATGCAATTCAACTGGAGAGTGTGACCTGTTATCGGGAGCAAGAAGAAAATTAAGAGTATACAGTACTTTAGCAACAGCTGTAGGTATTTCAGCCACAGGAACCCCTCTATCTCCCACTTGCTTGTGTAACAAATTTTTGAATGTCAGGTGGGCTCTTTCAACAATCGCCTGTCCAGTCGAGTTATAGGGTATTCCATGGGTTAGCTTAATGTCCCACTGACGGCAAAAGTCCTGAAAGGCAGAAGAAACATATGATGGCCCATTGTCTGTCTTAAGGCTTTTAGGTTTACCCATCACCGCAAACGAACGAATGCAATGTTGTATAACATGTCTGGATGTTTCACCCCGTAAGGGTGTAGCCCATATAAATCCAGAGAAGGTATCAACAGTCACATGTAACTTAGAAAGCGGAGCCAAAGCAGGTACTTGCGTGACATCCATCTGCCATAGCTGATTAGCTTCTGTTCCTCGAGGATTAACAGCATCAAATGGCAGGAATATAGGAGACTTCGTACAGGAAGCACAGGACGACACAATGTCTCTAGCCTGTGACATAGGAATGGAAAATCGTTTATGCAAAACCTTAGCAGATTGATGAAACATTGCATGACTGTCAATGGGGTTGTCAAAGAGAGAAAAAACCTCAGCAGAGTCCCGGAGAGCAGAATCTGCTCGTGCATTGCCCTCCGTCAAATAACCTGGGATCCTTGTGTGAGAGCGTATGTGGGCAATGAAGAAAGGGACCGTACGGTTAGAAAGAAAACCTTGAAGCTGTTGGAATAAGGCAAAAAGATCCCTATCCATCGATGGAGACAAATAAGCTTGAGCTAAGGTAAAGACAAGGCGGTAAACATATTGAGTATCCACAATCAGGTTAAAAGGCACATCAGAAAACGTAGAGAAAGCAAGTATGACCGCTGCCAGTTCCGACCGCTGGGCCGATGCTTGAGGTCCTGTAAAAACAACCTCCCATTCCCCAGTAGGACCCTGCCATGTAAGGACTCCACGGGAGGGGGAGCCATCCGAGAAAAGAGTAACGGCATGCAAGATAGGTTGCATGCAAAGCGGGGATGACAGGGAGTAAGAAGTGAGATTCAGCAAGGTAAACCGCTTATCCTTGGGGGGGTTAAATTTAACTTGTCCTACAAAGTCCGCCATGGCCACCTGAAATGCCTCAGAATGCTGCAGCAAGGCGGTTAGCTGATCCTGCGAAAAAGGAAAACAAACAAAGTCAACGTCATAGCCAGTCAAATGCTTTGCCCTAGTACGGCATTTGAGGGAAAGATCAGCAATCGCATCAGGCAGGCGATAACAGTTTTTCGAGGGAGTGTGCGCCAAGTGAAGCCATTCCACGATGGCCACCTTCTGAGCGTTGACAGGCGCGAACAAAACCGCAGTGGGCAGCCTCGGTGTAGGAAGAAGAGCGCATGCCAGCGCAATGGTGCCTGAGGGCACCCGATCCACAGCGATGGTATGCAACTTTTCGTTGAGGCATTGAAGAGCTGTACGCATCTCCGTTGTGCAGGGAATGATGTCTGCTGGAGAAGTGTGTCCAGAAAGAGCAGCAAAGAGTGGTGACAGTTCCTCCATGCTCAGGGCCAAGAATGGACGAGCCCTATTTATGTTCCCTAGCAATTGTTGCAATTGTACAAGAGTGAACTGCTCTGGAATGGCTATTGTTGGCAATAGCGGAGTTGAAGCTGTAGCTGAGAGCCTATGTCCCAGATATTGGAATGGATACATCCGCTGCACTTTTTCAGGAGCTATGATCAAGCCCGCTTGTTGCAAAATGTCTGCTAGGTCCTGCAGGTGTTTCTCCGTGACTTGTGGACCATGCAATAAAATGTCATCTGTGTAATGATAGACTTTAACCTCTGGATGACGTTGCCTGAAAGGTTCCAAAGCCTTGTTCACAAAATGTTGGCATAGAGTCGGCGAGTTGGCCATACCCATAGGCAAGACACACCATTCAAACCATTGAGTAGGATGTTCATTATTGTATACTGGCAATGTAAATGCAAATTTTTCTCTGTCTTGTGGCGCTAGCAAGATTGTATAAAAACAATCCTTCAAATCTATGACCATGAGTTGATGATCTTCTGGAATCATGTTCGGATTAGGAAGTCCAGATTGTAGAGGTCCCATTGGCAAGATGTGCTCATTAACTTTTCTCAAATCATGTAACAATCGCCATTTTCCAGACTTCTTTTTCACCACAAAAAACGGAGAGTTCCAAGGACTAGTGGTTGTTTGAATATGTCCCAGATTTAATTGCTCCTGTACAAGGGCCTCCGCCGCCTGGAGCTTTTCTCTTGAGAGCGGCCATTGATCCGTCCACACCGGCGGGGTGTTTTTCCATTGTAGTGGAAGTGCATGCAACGGCGCTGCAGGGGAGGCCCGTATCAAAAATTTGTCTGCAAGGTGCACCCTGTTTTAGCCAGGAGATCCCGGCCCCACAGAGTAATAGGAATATCCATAATCAGGGGGTGAAGAGAAACTTTTGTTCCCCCTGAGGTCTCAAAGACAATTGGATGAACACTCTGCTGTGCTGGCTCGTACCCGCCCACCCCATAAACTTCCCTACAGGGGTGGACGGCCCATCCAGTCGGTCAATCTTTTTTTGCCAGCACTGAAATATCGGCTCCTGTATCGACCAATCCAGACACTGAACGTCCACCCATAATCAGCGAGCGGGTCGGTCTATCCTCGGTGATTTGTATCACCGCCATAGCCGCTGTTACAGTCCCCTCCTGGGATGGAGTTACAGTGGTCCCTAGTGGGAGCAGATGAAGGCGTCCTACAGGTTGTCCCTTAGGCAGGGTGAGATGTTGTGTGGCTGATGCAGGGATGACAATTTCTTGGTGACCCAATGTAACTGACCCTGCTGCAATGTGTACAGAAGCGGGTAAGCGTCTGGGCAAGGAAGAACGATGCCCATCATGCCCTGGGGAATAATATCATCAACCATTGTGGGAAGAGCCTCCACACACCCTGGCATAGTAAAAGTACAGTCCTTAGATAACCTCAATAAAAGTCCTTCTTTTAGAGGATGGTTTTTTCTATATCGTGAAATCATTTCTTGGGCAAGTTCCATATCTTCTTCCAAAACCTCCTGTATTGCTTCCTCACTGACCTCTGGTAGCCCTATTATTTTGCCTGGGCCCGAGCAAGGCCCACACTCCCATTTCCCTGCTGCTGTGGAGAAAAGTCAGAGTCTTTGTGCTGAGCAGCTGAGGGGTTGGCATTAGGATTTGAGCGGCACTGATTGGCCCAATGGTACCCTTTCTGACAAATGGGACACTTCCTTGAAGGGCGTGCTGCCTGCTTTTGAGAGAAGCGACATTGTGCTTTAAAATGTCCTTCTTTTCCACAGCCAAAACAACGTTTGTTTTGAGCCTGAGTTGTGGGCAATTGAACTGCAGCTGCCAGAAGTTGAGCCTTGTAACTGTGAGTCCCCACATTTTGACAAACTTTCATCATGTCTGCTATAGATGTTCCTGGCCTAGCATAAACAGCTGTCAGAGCCCCTTTACAATCCTCATTGGCATTTTCAAAAGCCAGTTGTTTCATGAGCATTTCCCATGCCGGGACATTTTCCACCTGGCGGCTGAGAGCAGTCATGAGTCTGTTAATGAACTCAGTGTAATCCTCTTTAGGGCCCTGCTTTATTGCTGCAAACCCAGCAACTGAGCTATCTCCTTTGGAAGGAATCTTACTCCAGGCACGCATGACTATCTGTGCAACATCTCCCAGCTGGGCATCAGTGAGTGCCAACTGCTGTGTGGGGTTGGCAAAATTTCCCTCCCCACATAACATATCCATCGTGAGTGCAGGGCGTGTATGGTGTACCTACCAAGCCACATCCCTCCACTCTTGCAAGCAGAGCATTGCTTCTGCAGGAGGCAGGAGTGCTTTGATCATCTGTTTCCAATCAACTGGTAGCAATTTTTGAGAAGCAATGGCTTCCAACAAGGCTTTTGTAAAAGGTGCATTAAACCCATAGTCACGTATGCTGACTCTTAGTTCCTTCAGATATTTGTAATGGAGTGTTTCATATCTATCTGAGACTGCCAGTGCATTGCCCACAGCCGGAGCCCCCCTTATCACTGGGTATATCTCAGGAGATTCTACATCCAGCACAGCTGCCGTTAAAGCAGCAGAGAATTGTGTTTTGCTAGGGCTAAAAGTGCTTGATTGCTGCAAGGCAGGATATAATGTCCCATCTTCTTTTCCACCTCCACCCCCATCAGGGGGCTGTTGTTTCTCATATGATGGAAGGGCAGTTGCCATAGCCCCCCCCTTTATCTGGAGGCAAAAGCTGTGGGAGGGGGCCATCAAGCCTCTGAGAGAATAACATATTCTTTGGAGTGAGTCTCTGAAGGCAGTCTCTAACTTCCTCCCATGTAAATAATACTGACACAGAAATTCCATTATGCTTCTGCATTTCTCTCCCGATCTGTTTCCACTGTTTTAGGTCCAGACATTCATCAAATTTAACCCAAGGACTGATTTTTTCTATAGCTTTAACCAGCTGCTGTATCTTCTTCTCATCAGCCTTTCGCCCATTGTTAACCAAAAGATCTGAGATATCTTTACAAAGTTCATGCATTTGCGAAGTAAGCACACATCCCATAATTAAATTGTGTTTTCCACTCACCCTGTTGTGAAGTTTTATCAAGCGCTTGATTGACCTTTCCTCCGGTCCGACCTTTTGCCTGGTCGTAGGTGAATGAAGACCTTGTCCCCGGTCGCCAATTATGGGGTGTTAATTGCTGAAGCAGAGTTCAAAGCATTCCTTTGAATTTCATTCAATTGCCTCACAAGGGGCGCCACTTGTTGGGATCTGATTCATGTAAAGATAATCAATCAGCCAGCCTCATTAGCAGCAGTTTATATCCTCAGATCTTTTGATATAGAAACTTAAGAGTCCACGAAGTCCAGCTCCATTAGGCTTTTTGTAGGGAGGAACAGAGATAGAGAAAAAAAGAGGAAACAGACACACGACTCCAGTCCTTGGCTGACCAAACGATACTACCCCTACTCTTTATTCAGGCAGAGTATAACAGAAACGAAACTTATTCAAGCAGAGTATACCAGAAACGAAACTTAAGCTAGATAATCAATCAGAATGTCAGAACCCAAATAAGGAGAATAAGGAGAATAGCTAGCAAAGAGGCTTTTGTTTACAAAATGTGTCAGAGGCAGCCTGACAGAATCCAGATGCATTCCCACACTGGCTGTCCATATCCTCAAGGCTGCAGCAGTCCATTGCAGTCTCAGTGTCAAATCCTGCATGTCTCATACGTGCCACAGGAGATGGCTCTATGATCACATTATGTGGGTCACTTCATGGCGAGCTGGGATCCACCTTAAACAAATTCATGCCAATGGCATTCTTCCTGAAAATCATTTTCAGGTGGGGGTGGGGGGGATGAATACTTGGACATGAGTAGCAGCTGCCGCCGCTGCCAATTTGAAAAAAGAATTTCCCTACTCTGGGTGGTTTACATCAGTAAATTAAAATACAACAAAAGCAAACCATTAACATATATGACATAACATGACATAAAAGACATAACCAGCATTGACAAAGTATTGATAAGAATTAATCTGTAAAGTACAAAATGAAGAAATGTTGTGTCTGGGAAAACCCAGGAGAATCCAAAATAATTAGCCATGTAGATGAATACCCATGAATACCTCTTTTAAAAAATGACAGTTTTCAAACCTTAAAAAATGTCTAATGAGGCACAGGTCCCCTGGCAAGCTGTTCCATAACATAGATGTCACCAACAAAAAGGCTCTGCTCCTAGTTGTAACTTTCTTTGCCATTCTTGCTGTTGGCACCTGGATCTGCACACTCTGAGGTTATGCTCAGAGAAATTGAGTGATGTAGACACTTTTAGAAAGATTAGGATCCTGTTTAGGTTACTATTCGAATTGAATCGAAGTTTAATTTATATACCACTTTTTTCGACCACAATGGGTTACTCAAAGCGGTTTACATAAGCCAGGTAATACATATCAATAACATAATTATTCCAGCATGTATGCACCATCCCAACTGAGACACATACTTTTGGTGAAATAGCTTTGGTTTAAAATGCAAAAGGAAGGGGAAATTGCTTTCCCCTGCCACTTTTTCATTTTGTGAATGCCCTGAACAGATGCATGACATTAAACAGTTAAATTTCAGTATCTGTAAGACACAACTTATTATTGCTCATTGAGAGGTTATACTGCTTAATTCCCTGATCCCTTCTTCTTTCAAATGTCCATCTGTGGGAGCTGGAGAGGATGGCAGTTGTGAAATGCAACACTGAAGCAAAAGAAAACAACTTCATTTAAAGTAAATAGTTTTTCAGAAATATTATTTTATTTCAAAAAACACTTTCCCTACCCCCCCCCCCCACTGATTTCTAGAAAAATTGCAAAATAAAACACGCCCAGAGGTTTTACATATGCTTCCACTGCTTTTGCGACTTAAATTTATTTCTTTAATTTGTTTTATAACCTTACAAAAATGTAATTCTTTTGAGACTCTCTGCTAGCCTATGTTTTGCATATATTATTTGCTGTAAAAGATTAATGAGGTAGCAGAAGCAATTTCTAATGGCTTCCCTTGGTTTCTTTCCCCCTCTCTCTTTTAAAAACATAAACAACCATGAATCTGCTAAGTGTTCTTGGCATGAGAGATGGGGGGGGGGGGAATGAAACACAAAACCTTTTTAACAATTCCTCTTCTTCTGCCTTTCCACTCAGATAATGTGCTAACCAACGCCAATGCCAAACCTTTGTTAAAGCTGTGTAATTTTTCAAGGTTTACCCAAAGAGCTTATACAAATTTCTGAGGTAAATTCAGCTGATAAAGTCCATTTCTACTTTACGGACTGTATTGAAAACCTTTTCACACTGCTGCGGAAAGTAGTCAGGTCTGAGAAATTAGCCATGTCGGTTTACCACAGACATGCCTAATTTTGGTCTGTGAAGTGTATGCCAATGACTCTGTTCTTGTTGACAAAGGCTAAATAAGCAAACTTTCTCCCAGGCCTTAAAATGAGATGAATCATGAAACAGAGCTACACTAAGGGAAATTAATTCTTTCCACCCCTCAGGCCAGCTGACACTCACTACAGTAGCTATGGGAACATGGAGGGAAATTGTTAGTTAAGTAGATAACGTGAAAGAGATAAGAGCAAATATGGAAAGAATTGGCATGAGGGGGAAGATGGTTCGAAGTGATATGAAATTGTAACTTGCATAAACCACAGTAACTCTTACAGTCCCTTCTCAGCCATGTCCCACCTGACATGACTACCTTCTTTTGCCTAAGGGTATGGCTAACTCTCCCCCAAGTAGGAAATAAAAGGTAGAATTGGGGTCTTTTGGTTTTGATTTTTGGCCCAGCCATAAAAAAATGTTAGGCTGATTCTGTCTAACCTCTATCAAAGCACATCCTTCCTGGTTGGCCCAAAACACTGGGCTGAAAAATGAGTTTTTTAACTTTGATTTCAGGTCATTTAGGGTTGCTTGTCCATATCAGATAAACATTGACAGGAACAGGTATAAAGCCAAAATCGATGTATTTTACACCGATTCAAGTATCATTGTAAGATAAACAACATCCAGTTAGTGGTTTCAGATAAAAATATGGTCATGTAATTCCCAATCTTTAAATTTATTGGGGACCATTGCACATGTATGTGTAGGGTGGTGCTTTAGGAATGCAGATGCAGCCTCAGTTTCAGTATCTAAAACCCTTACCATTGGTTCCAAATTGTTCTAAGCCTACTGCTGCTTTCCTTCTGACCATAAGTGAAGCTGAAATCCTCTTCACATCTGCATGCATGTAAACGCTTGCCTGCCTGCCTATGTTGGTATGCCCATGTGTGTATGATAGTCTGTGCCTATCAGCTCTAGCCACATACATGCTTTCCACACATCAACTACAATGGACATTCCTTAGGAATTTGGCCAGGAGAGATATGAAATGCAAAAACTAAGAGGTTGTCTCTACTCCAGCTAGTACATGCCACCCATATGCAAACAAGATTCATAGAGAGGTCTTTGTTTCCATATGCTCATCTGGATATCAATATCACCAACATGAAATAAATACAGGAGACATATATCTGCTCTCTTATGTAAAGAAGTGGATTTTGGTTCTCAAAATTGTAACATATGGAAAAAAATTGTTAGTATTTAAAGTGCTACAATATTGTGCCCGTTTTCTTCTGTTGATATGGGTGTGGTTAATTTGGGAAACTTGCCACCAAGGGATGTATTTTTTAAAAAAAACAACACTGAAATTAAAAATTATACCTTATCACTGGACAAGTGTTTGTTCCAAATATGCTTGAAAAGTTATGTCGCTGCTGACAATGTGGAAAAATGAAGGTAAAAATGCCTACCCATCAATTTTCTATCTGGCTGTCTAGCTGCCATATCATTTTAAAAGACCAAAAAGAAAGAAGTCACCTTAAAAACAGACTAGGAAACAAAACAAAATGAAAGAACACGCAGCTGACATTTCTTGATTTAGTGCATCTTATCATTTGAGACATGTCCTCTTACAAAGTGGGGGTGGGGTAAAAATGTATGTTTTGCCTTTCACATGACAGTGGAACAGCTGGGACATTTCTGCATGACTCTGTTTAATGTAACAAGATTGGAATTTGAAAATTTTCTGGGTAAAAATAATACAGTGAAGATTCATGCTTCGCTAGAGAGCTGTGATGCTATCTAGTGATGCTTTATTGCTTGGGAGTCAAACATTTTAAGAATTTGGACAACAAATTAATTCTCAAGAAAAAGAGAAAAGGGGGAGTCAGTTCTGTGATTTTTTTCTTTCATGTATGAATTACTAACATTTCAAGGATAGCATGTGGTGGGGGAGAATCTTCTCTGTCATGCTTTGATGGCTGTTATTGCAGCAGCAGCTGCATTGCAAATCTTCAAATATATATAGTACAGTACTCTAATTAAAATGGCTAATGCATACCCTCTTCAATTCTGAACCTCAGAAGGATGGGAAGTATGTTTGCAGTAAAACACATCTCACTAGAACATTGTCAGTTGACAGGATGATTTCAGAGCTTGAGAAATTTGGTTTGCCTATACCAGGGTGCCCAAACTGTGGCCCACAGGCTGGATCCATCCCCCAACTCCAATTCATCCTGCACACACCGCATGCACCACTCCCAGAAGCAGAAGTAAAATGCATTTGCGACAGCCACAGGTCATTTATGACAGCATTCTGTGCATGTGCGGGTGTGTTATGTGCCCATGCATGCATGTTTTGCTTCTGCTTCCAGTGAGAGGAACCACATGACTGGTACGCTCAACTACGTGACCAGCCCGCAGCCCGAAAAGTTTGGGTACCCCTGGTCTACACCTCTTAGAATGTCTCAGCCATCATCTTCTGGGTTGGAGAAATATCAGGATATATGTCAGGACTGTGTCCAAACAAGCAGAAGATAATAGCAAGAAGCCAATGGTACTAGACAAGTCTTCTATTGGGCTACGATATCAGTTCTGAAACTACATTATTGTTGTTGTTTTTAAATGCAGTTCAAAGTGCTTGTTTTGACCTTTGAAACATCGCATGGTCTGGGAAATGGCTTCTATCATATTATTCACCTACTTCCAAGACTGTAAGCTCTGCTGCCAATGACAGTAGACCTCAGCCTCTCAGAAAAAGAAGGCTGTCGCCTACATTCCTGTCAAGTTTCGGGAAATTTCTGACCAATAAGGGAAATTTCCCAGCCAAAACAGGAAACTGGACAGCTATGCTTATCCTGTGCTGGTCTCCAGTCTAATTGCAGTCTAACTAATATGGGATGATGGCGGGAAAGAGTGTAAAATACGGGGGGTTGACAGAAATTTCCCGAAACTTGACAGATATGGTCGCCTACTCTCAGCAAGGTTTTCTCTGCATTGCCTTGGAGTTGTGAAATGAATTCCTCCTGGAAAGCCTTCGTTGTTCTCTTATTCTTTTGTACAAGAGACTGCAGTGGCTCAAGTGGTTAAGACGCTGAACTCACTGACTGGAAGGTCGGAGTTGAATTCCTGGGTACTGTCTCTGTCCCAGCTCCTGCCAACAAGCAGTTCAAAAGGAAGAAATTCCAAGTACTGTAGATAAATAGGTACTACTTCAGTGGGAAGGTAAGCAGCATTCCATGCACTTTGGTGTTGAGGCATGCCTGCCACATGTCCATGGAAACATCTGCAGACACAGACAGCACTGGCTCTTTGGCTATAAACAGAGATGAGCACTGAACCCTAGAGTCGGATACAACTGGCTTTCGAGCAAGGGTGACCTTTATCTTTAGCTTACAAGAGAATCTATGTCACCAAGTGGCTAGAGGAGTGTGTAGGTTCAAGTTCAAATCCTTGCTGAGCCAGGAAGCTCGGTGGATGACTGTGTCTAGTCAATTTCTCTGAGAGATAAAATGGGTGAATGAAACCACACTCATTGTCCTTGTCTTCTTGGAGACATGTTGATTTGGCTAAAGATCAAAACATTACAGTAGATAAACGTTTCAGACAAATATTCTCTTTTGTGCTAAAAGTATTAATTCTGTGAGTCATTTAAGAATGAACTAGAAGTTGATTTTACTGTTCTTTTTATGCAATATTATACTGTATACTTGTTTTATATTCTTTAATCAGGTTCAGCCCTGCCATTAGGCTTGGTGATGCAAAGACCTATCCACTGAAGCCTGATACAAAGGAAATACACTTAGAATTCAGGGCTTTTGAGTATAGGGATTTGTTTTATGTTTCATACCTGAACTAGGCTGACAATCTCATCTCATACAAAACAGGAACTGTGGTTAATTCACAATTCATTTCAGTTGTATAGTTAAGGTGGAGGGAAGAGAGAAAACATTTATTTCACTTTTGGTTAAACAACTGGGAGCTAGAAATTCTTACCAGTCTACTTCAATGTATCACTACAGTCAGATCTACCTTCTATCTGCCCCTCTGATTCATTTATGGAGAAATGGCTATAAGTGGTAGCAAACAGATACATTCTGTGTCTCAAAACAATTCTCAAAAATAGGGATGCCCAAACTATGGCCCATGGGCCAGATCCAGGCCCCAATGCCAATTTATCTGGCCCACACCACCCTTGTTGTTCCCAGAAGTGGAGGGATGTGTAGGCCAGATGAATTGGCATTGGGGGTGGATATGGCCCACAGGCCGTAGTTTGGGCACCCCTGGTTTAAGCAGAGAAACAGGCAGCTTAAAATCTATCTCATCCTGTTGCAAAACAGGTTGCAAGGCATGTTTTACTTCTGCTTCCAGTGGGAGGAATGAGACTGGCCCACTGAACCATGTGACTGACCCACAACCTGAAAAGTTTGGGCACCCCTGCTCTAAAATGATGTAATAAAACCTACAAATCTCATTTTCCTTCTACTGATACAGTAGTTTCCAAAATAGTTATGCTACATCAGGAAACAATTTGCTTGCAGAATACAGCTGCCTGTGATGCCCAGAATTCAAATATCATGCCTTTGAGAATTTAATAATGAGCACATTTTGTACCCATTACAATCAAAAGGCCAACATTCTCCCATCCCAATGGTCTTCATCCCTGTATTTAAAAAAATCCCTCAAACTGCCAAGGCAGTTCATAAAGCCTCATATTCCCTTCAGGTAAAGGCATGAGGCCAGAAGCTTCTTACTTTTGTTTCCATTCCTTACATTCTTTATTTGTTTTTATTGCTTTTCTGTTGTGGATGTTGTTGTTCCTGTTGTAAAATTCAAGTGTTGCTCAAGACAGAGAGCTTGGCAGCCTTCCCACAATACTCAGCATGTGGGAATAGCAAGTAACAAAGTGTTAACACCTGCCAACTGGTGGTTAGGTGTAAATGTCTTTGTTAACAACAAACACGGCTGCTGGCAGTCATCAGAGCAAAGCAGCAAATCTGTTCCCTCCTCTGATGTGGGAAACACCAAACGATGACAACAAAAAGCCATCTAATTGCTCGATTAAGATGTATCCATCCTGGTAACTGCTGATCTAGAACACTGAATTGCTGACATTTACTTCACTCCTGATTAAACAGAATTGTTTCAATGCTAGCTATTCCACAGACACTTCAGGAGGACACTTGGTGAGAGTCACAACAAGTGTGCGTCACAGCAATGCTAAAGAAATACTTCATTTTTGCTACCACTACTACTACTAATAATTTTGTGTCAGAAATTATTCTGAGTTAAAAGGTTTTTTTGCTGGAGAAACTCCGCTCAGGGGATGCCGGAATGAGGCCATGACTGCTGAAAAAAGGAAACAGCAACAAGCAAAGCATTAACTGGCCACTCACAAAATAATCAGTGCTCACTTTCCTTCAGCTGTAATCTTGATGTCCTCATCTTCATTTCAGAGGTAGAGCTACCCTGGCAATGCTGGTGATGGTTTTGTTTTGCTTTGTTCGTCCCACTGGGATATTGTTTTGCGAATAAGTCAGTTAGATGACCATTTATCAGTGACTGCCCAACTTTCCCTGTTATTTGATGCAGAGAGAGATGTACTGCAATCATGTGCATCATTCCCTCCTGCAGACTGATTCACCCTCCACTTGTGAAACACAGTCAGGTAGACAGTGAGCAGGCTGTAAGAGGAACAGTGATCAGAATTGTCTTCCAGAGACTCTTGAAACCATCGTGGTGTGTGTGTGTGTGTGTGTGCGCGCGTGCGTGCGTGCACACGCGCATGTGAATTCTCCCCCTCTTTGTTATCTTTGCTGGGGAAAAAAAGAATTTCTATTTGTCTCTTTCCCAGTAGGCTTTGCCAGACATCACAAGATTTCTGTATGATTCTCTGAAACATCATGCCTCCCTCTTTCCATCTTGGGACTAAGTCTGACAGCAGTTTTCCATGACTTGAAACATCCAGCTAAATACTTGGATTTGTATCCTTTTTAATTCCTTCCCCAATTTTTTATCATCTAGCCTGAAAAAGAGTTCAAGAGAATCCAAAAGCTTGTTTATTTTGTGCATTTTCTGTTTATGCTAATAAAGGGACAACCATATGTGGATTTTGGATTTTGTTTGATGCCTATGCATGAGCAAAGTTCTTTTTTTTTTTTCTGGAGTTGCCTATGAAGTAGTTTCTCCTCCATTTATAAAGACTTATCTCCGTCATCTCCTCCTGTGCGTCTGCTTCACAAATTGCTAAATTTGGTCAGTTTGTAGTTTGTAACTTCTATTTTGGTATGTTCTCATGATTCCATTCTAAGTAGGTGCCAGACCAAGAACTTCCCAGATTTCAATCCAGAAACACATACCCAATACCAGCTAACCTCTGCAATATTTCATTATAGTATAAAAACAACCAGCTCAAACTAAACCCTTTATAAATAAAGGTCTGTGGCTTCCACTTTTAAAAACCCAGAGAAGACGGAAAAAAAACTGAGTTAGCCAGAAAGAAAGAAAAAAATAGAACATTGCTCTAACTCAAAGTATTTGGCCATCATTTTGGATCAGACCTTGGCCTATAAAAAGTGCTACCTATTTATCTACTTGCAATTTCTTGCTTTCGAGCTGCTAGATTGGTAGGAACTAGGACAGAGACAGGAGCTCACTCCATCAAGCAGCACTCAGGTCTCAAACTGCTGACCTTCCAGTCATCAAGTTCAGCATCTTAACCACTAAGCCACCCTATGAGCAAGTCCCAAATCATGGGAGGATTATATCCTGAAGATAGCCTGCTTCCAATCTGCAAAATATCGTTTGTCCCTGCTAGGCCAGTCATCCAAATCTTAGGTGGCAAATGACTATGGCCCACCATCCATGTACCCCTTTATCCTGCTAACTGAATCTTGTGGTCCACACCTCTGAGACAAAGACTGCATTGGCACCCCCTAATTTCCCTTGAAACTCACTACTTATTTCCTTTCCACATTCCCCGCCAAGGCATGGGGCTAGTCTGTGTAATTCCCCTGCTCCTACCCAGGTCAAGGTCCTGTAAAAAGTTGTCAATCTCTAAATCTGAAATGTCTGCCTCATCTTGACAGTACAACTCCAGATGTTCAACTGTAATGTCTGAGTATGGAAGTTAAACCAGCCAACATGGCCTTTCAAACTTCATGCATGGTCAATGCACCTGAAATCACAATCAGTTCTCTGTGTCATAAAAGAGATCATCTCAAACTACACCAGGCACATGATGGGCCACCTGTCCTCCACCTTGTGCAGGTCATTAACAACCTTGATTATAAAGGTCTTATCCTTCATCTGCCCCAAGTCATTACTACTAAGGTGAAGTGAGATAATATGCATATCTCCAATAACCTGTAACACCATAGGCAACCATCCATCCCAAAGCATGCCCATCTGGCTCCAAATCTCAGGTACTTGCTTCAGGTGGTCATCACAGCATGGTGTGCCACCTCATACACTCAACTGTGGCAAACAATCTGGATCTGCAACCTCTTCACAGGCAAGAACAGACCTGAAATATGAACAAAAAACAGTCACCTGCACATGTACATAATTCACTGAGGAAGAGGGCTTATATAAGTCCAAAATCTTGTGGATGTCCATCTACCAACCTTCTGGTATAGAGCCCAAAGCAATTTCCGTGGAGTCTGCCCCAACCTGGATCCAATATTCATACCATTCCATGGAATGGCTGGGGAAAGAGTATTAGATAGTATAGTCCCATGATGGTGAACCTTGGCACTAAGACTTCAATTACCAGAAGCCCAAGTCAGCACTCCTGCTGATCAGGGCTTCTGGGAATTGAAGTTCAGGAACAGCTGGAGCGCCAAGATTTGCCATCACTGGTATAGTCCATTAGAGCTGGGAAGATCAACTAAGAATGCCATCTTGATTATACCAACTGTGCAACACATTTGTACACAAGAACACACAAAGACCCTGCTGCACAACTGCAGAACTACCATTTATTTGGAGACACATAAAAATCAATGTCTAAGTAATATTTTGAAACACTGTGATTCGTCTAATGAAAATCATGACAGGCATTAGTCAGTTACGGCTAAACTGAAAGGGCAATTGGTTTTAATGGGTAATGAAGCCTGAAAGAGTAATAAGGTTAAGGTTTACTATGTTAAACTTTTGTTAATTCAAGAACCTGAAAAACTTTCTTCAGGGGTAAGAGCAAGGTCCATCTTGTCTAGTATTCCAGCAGTGGTTAAACAATTTTTTTAAAAAAATTCTACTGTGTTTTGGAATATCACAGAGGCTCAAATTTCTGTGTCTGCTCAAGGAGGATTTTGGCTTGGAAGTAACTGATTATCTGTACTTTAGGGGCTGCAGTGGCTCAGTGGTTAAGAAGCTCACCTTATTAGCTGGAAGGCCAGCAAGTTGACAGTTTGAGACCCCGGTACTACATGACAGAGCATTTGCTTCTATCCCAGCTACTGCCAACGAGACCCCGGTACTACATGACAGAGCATCTGCTTCTATCCCAGCTACTGCCAACATAGCAGTTTGAAAGAAAAAAATTGCAAGTAGATAAATAGGTACCATTTTGGTGGGAAAGGTAACAGTGTTCTGTCTGCTCCAGCATCTAGTCATGCCTGCCATGGAAACATCTACAGATGCAGACAGCATTGTCTCTTTGGTTGACTCAACCATGATGTCAATGAATGTTACCAAATAATGCAAAGATTATAGGGGAAGAAAGTGTTCTGGATGGGGCTATTTTGCCCCAGACAGACCCGGTGCGCAACTTGGGGGTCCTCCTGGACTCACGGCTGCTGCTAGAAGAACAGGTGGCAGCTGTGGTCAGGAGGGTTTTTGCCCAACATCGGGTGATTCGCTAGTTGCACCCGGTCCTGGACTGGGACTCCTTGCTCATGGTCACTCATGCTCTGGTGACCTCCAGACTAGATTATTGCAATGTGCTTTACATGGGGCTGCCCTTGATGACCATTTGGAGGCTGCAGCTGGTCCAGAATGTGGTGGCCCGGGTGGTGATGAGGTGTGGACATTATGGCCATGCCTCACCACTGCTTCGGGAGCTGCACTGGTAACCGGTTTGCCTCCGGGTGCAATTCAAGCTGCAGGTTTTGACCTTTGAAACCCTATATGGTAGTGGGCCAGGATACGTTAGAGACTGCATTGCCCCAAGAGTGTCTGCCCGTCCAACCAGAGCGGACTGGAGGATCTCGCTAATTGTTCCATCAGCCAAAGGGGATTGCCTCTCTGGCACAAGGAGGAGGGCCTTCTCTGTGTCTGCACCAGCCCTCTGGTACCTCCTGCCAACAGAGTTACGTCTCCAGACAGAACTGCTGCCCTTCAGGAAAGAACTCAAAACCTGGCTGGCGGGCCAAGTATGGGGTGCAGGTGGAAGGGTAACTTTCATTGGGTGGTTGGTATAGAGGATAATTCCTTCCCCCACGGTCCCTTCGGTCCCTGCACCCTTTTTAAGGGGTGGGTAGTTTTAATTAGTTTTAATTAGTTTTAATTATGTTTTATCTGTGATTGTGAAACGCCCTAAATCGGCCTAAGCCAAGTGGGCAGTGTAGAAATTGAAAATTAAATTAAATTAAATTAAATTAAATTAAATTAAATTAAATTTTTCCCTGAAGCAGGAAAAATGTCATTGGCATAAATTTGTTTAAGGTGGATCCCAGCTTGCCATGAAGTGACCCACACACTATGATCATGGAGCCATCCCCTGCAGTGCACACAAAATGAGATAGGCAGGATTCAACACCAGGACTGCAATGGACTGAAACTAGTAATTAAAGGTGAAAGTAAGAGAGATAAAATAGGCCAATAAAATGAGAATCGTATGTAGCAGAGGTGAAAACTGGGGAAAATATGTTTCACGTACAAGAGAAACAGAAAGGATGGTACAAGCAGAGGCTAGAGAATTGTATCTCTGATGTGGAGTGGACAGGAACAGAGGCAAAGTAACTGAAGCTTAGAAACTAAAAAGAGATTATGAAGCAGAGCATCTTTACTGTATGGGACCAAAGACAACAGGACAGCCGAAGGGTTGGCTTAACTCAGGTTTATTGCATGAGGACCGGGTGAAGCATGAGGTAATGGCGGTGATACATCTCTATATATACAGTAGGGTTTAACATTTGAATCTTGTAGCACGGTAGCTCATTGGCCGCTACCGGCGTGGCCTCGCCCAGGCACGCCTCTCTTCGGTAGTTCTTCTTTCCTGCTGCTGAATGCGGGGAAGGATTTCCCGCGGCTGTCCGTGATTGAGCAATGTGAACCATGTGAGACTGACCCCTCGCAGCTGCCCTCTATGGGCTGCTTGCTCGCGTTCCTTTACAGCTGAGATACATTGTAAATGGAGTGGTTACATTCTATCAGTACAGTGACATGCATACACAACATCCCTCCCCCCTAGGATGGGACGAAGTCCCGCAACCAATGTGGCTTGCCGCACATGCGCTTGGGGCGTGCTTGCGCCTGCCCTAGTACAGGAGAGCCTGTGATCCCTGACTCCGTGGGTGCTTGTCCTGCAACGGAAAACGGGGATTCATTAGTGGCTCTGTGGGGCGTCTGTGTCTGCCTTGCGCTGGGGGATGGGAATGGAATGAACAGCTGAGAAGTGAACCCCTGCCTGATTCCCTCGGACCCCGGGGACCCTCCTATCGTGAACCGCGGGACCGATGAGGATGCCCTTGTGGTTCTGCTACCTTCTGTCCCCCGCTCGGGGGACCTTGAGACTGTGGCGGATGGACTCGCCGTCGCCTCCTGTCTTGGGGGTGTCGGTCTCCGGGACATTGGCGCTATGTTGCACTCTAACTCACAGGGGCTACTGGGACTGGAAGTACCAGGGGCTGAACTGAAACCCCTCTTTTCGCTAGGACGGGTGGGGGACCACTCCGCTAACTCCCCCTGGTACTGTAAATCAAGGTCTAAACTTCTTGGGAAATCTGTATTTTGGGGACGCTCCCGGGGGATGTGTGTGGGATCGGGGCTCTTCCTTTCCGCCGCAAACTCCCGCAAAAGATTTCTGAGGATCGATTCCCTTTCCTCCCCCCTTGGTGGGGACCCATGTCCCCCTTTTTCTCCCCCTTGGGTTAAGCGGGTGGGGGAGTACCCTAACGCTGATTCGTTGCTGCTCTCGTCTTCGTCCTGGTTTCCGGGGACCCTACGCCTGAGTTGATCCGCGTGCCGCCTCCACAGGAGGCCTGTATTGGTCTCTACGCGGTATGAGACGGGGCCGGTTTGTTCTATCACAATGCCGGGCACCCAGGCTGGTCCCGCGCTGGCGTAGTTCCTGCAATGCACGGGGGCGCCTACGCTGAAACTCTTTGAGGAATCCATCTCTACATTTCGCCCTTTGTCTTCTACTCTGGTGGGGTCTAGTCTGGAGATTACCGTGGCCAGCTTCCTGCGCATTAGCAACTCCGCGGGGGAGTACCCTGACGCTAGTGGGGTGACCCTGTACCGTAGCAGGAATTGGCATAGTTGTAAGTCAAGATCTCCGGGGCCCATGTGCCGCAGCGCGTCCTTAGTGGTACGCACGAGGCGCTCTACTTGGCCGTTGGTGGCCGGGTGGAAAGGGGCGGAGGTGATGTGCCGAATGGCGTTGAGATCCATGAATGCCCTGAACTCGGCGGACGTGAAACAGCTAGCGTTATCGCTGACGAGGGTGTCGGGTAAACCGAACGTGGAAAAGACCCTCCGTAACTGTTTAATTGTTGTGGCCGAGGAGGTGCTCGAGACTGGAATGACCTCCAGCCACTTGGAGAACGCGTCCACCACAAGGAGGAAAAGTGTTCCCCTGAACGGGCCTGCAAAATCTACGTGTACCCGGGACCAGGGCCCCCTTGCTGTGTCCCACTCCCTATGTGGCAAGCGAGCCTCTTCTGGCCTGGAGCTTTGGCACGCTTCGCAAGTGCCGACCATGTGCTCGATGTCGGCGTCTAGCTGGGGCCACCAAAAGTAACTGCGGGCTAGTGCCTTAGAGCGGACGATCCCGGGGTGGCTGACGTGCAGCAGTTTAAGCACCCTCGGCCGGAGGGACGTGGGGATCACTACCCGCTGTCCCCACAAAAGGCAACCCCTCTCTAGGGACAATTCTAATTTCTTTTTGAAAAATGTGTCGAATTCCGCTGCTGGGGAAGACACGGGCCACCCTTTCTGTACCCAGGAGCAAACTGTAGCTAACGTTTTGTCCTTACCGGTCGCTTTGGCGATGTCGGCCGGTACTACTGGAGGGGAGTCTAGGACCTCTATCATTAAGACCTGGTGGTCCCTCTCTTCCTCGCCCACGTGGCAGCAATCCCGGGGAATTGGGGACCTCGAGAGGGCATCCGCATGGCTGATCTCCTTCCCGGGCCGGTACACCAACGAGTGCTGATACGCGTTGAGAAAAATGGCCCACCTGAGCATTCTCGGGGACAGGATTTGGGGTGTGGGCTTATCTGCGGTGAATGGTCAGTCACTATGGTGAAGGGGCGGCCATACACAAAATCATGAAATTTCTTGGTCCCCGCAATTATCGCTAGTGCTTCCCTGTCTGTCTGGGCGTAGTTTCTCTCCGCTTGGGACAAGGACCTAGAGTAGAACGCTATCGGGGCCTCCCTCCCGTTCTCCAGCACGTGGCATAACACCGCCCCCACCCCCACCGGGGATGCATCGCATATCAGGACCACTGGGCGTTTGGGATTGAAGTGGGTCAGTACAGCATCTGATGCCAGGAGTCGCTTCAGGTCATTGAAAGCCTTCTCATGGTCGTCGCCCCACTTCCATGCCTCGTCCTTTTTTAACAATTTGTGTAGCGGTTCCGCCACGGCTGCCTTCCGAGGAAGGAAGGAGTGGTAGAAGTTGAGCAGCCCGAGGAACGACTGGAGCTCGGGCTTGGAGGTGGGGCGAGGGGCCTTTTTGATGGCGGCCACCTTGGATTGGGAAGGCCTTATTCCCTCGGGAGTAATGCGGAACCCTAGGAACTCGACCTCGGTTGCGAAGAAGACGCATTTGTCCTTTCGCAACCGCAACCCCGCCTTTTCGAATTTTTCCAGGACCTTTCCCAACCTTTCTGCCAATTCTGCCCGGCTCCCCCCTGTAATCAATACGTCATCAAAGTAGGGTAACACCCCCTCTAGCCCCTTCAGGAGGCGTTCCACGAGTGACTGGAAAATCCCGGGCGCCGAATTCACGCCGAATTGGAGGCGCGATACCTGGAACGCCCCTTTGTGGGTGACTATGGTCTGCGCAGCAGCTGCGGCGGGGGTGACCGGGAGTTGCTGGTAGGCTTGGGCCAGGTCGAGTTTAGCAAAACACCTCCCCCCGTGCAACCTGGCCAACAGGTGGCTGACTACCGGCACCGGATACGCATTGGGGCGGATCGCCTTATTGATGGTGCACTTGTAATCAGCGCATATGCGGACCTCCCCGTTGGCCTTGAGCGCCGTTACAATTGGAGTTTCCCACTCCGCAGAATCAACAGGAACAAGAATCCCCTGGCCCACCAATTTGTCCAACTCCGCCTCTATTTTGTCCTTTAGTGCGAAAGGCACTCTGCGCGGTTTAAGTCTGATTGGATGTACTCCAGGGTCCAGGTCGAAAGTCACTGGGGGGCCCTTGAATTTTCCGAGTCCCTTTTTGAAAACCTCGGGGTGCGCATCGCACACGCTCTGAATTGGGTCAGTCCCGGCGGCGTGTACTCCCACGGCGTGCACCCCCCCAATGAACAACCCCAGGGGCTGGAACCATTGAGTCCCGAGGAGGCTGCATTTACCTCCTTTGAGGACGACTAGGGGAAGCGTTGCGGTGCGTTTTTTGAACTGGACCTGGAATTTCCCAACCCCCAACACCGGGATGCGGTTCCCTTGCACGTCCTTCAGCGTGGCCCTCAACGCTTTGAGCTTGGGCCGCACGTGGGGGGCTATCTTTAGGAACTCTCCCTGGGAGATGATAGAGTAAGAAGAACCCGAGTCCACCTCCATCCTAACAGGGGCCCCTTGTATTACTACCTCAACGAAGTATCGGGGGTGCTCCATGGATACGCTGAAAACCGGAGCGTCGTCCTCGCTGTCGTCGGAGATGCGTCCGACGCCGTCCCGCTTCCTCGTGGTCCAGGTGCCGTGGTCCTTGGGCCTCGTGGTGCGGTCCTGCCTCGCCGAGCGGTCTGGGGAACTCCTCTTGGCCTCGCGCCGCTTCCGGCAGACCTTGGCGATGTGCCCGCGCCGGCCGCAGTTGTGGCACTCGGCCTTGCGGAACGGGCATTTGGCGCGGGCCTGGGCGGCGCCGCAGCCGTCGCAGCGCCGGCCCTCCTTCTGGACCTTCCGGACGTCCTCGTCGTCGCCGCTCTCCGTGGACGAGTTCGAAACCCGCCGGGCCGTGCGCACCGAGCTCTCTGCCTTGGCGGTTTTTGGTCACCAGTCCTGGAGCTCTTGCACGCCGGCCGTCGTGGCTTCCGCGGCCTGCGCCGTGTCGAGGACCTGTTGCCACGTGGGAGGCGGCTCCTGTTTCATCAGCGCGCGCTGGGTCTCGGTGTCCCTCAGGCCGCAGAGCAGGCAGTCGCGGAGGGTGACTTCTGGGGTCTCCCACTTGCAGGGGCCGGCGGCCAGCCGCAGGGCCGCGGCGAACTCGGCGACCGATTCCCCGGGCGCTTGGACTCACCTCCAGAACGCGCTCCGAGCGGGGAACATCGCTATCGCAGGCCGGAGGTGGGCGCGCAAACACAGCCAGAAGCTCTTTGGCTTTGAAGTCGCTCACCCTCCTCGGCGCGATCAGGTCGACCAGGGTCCTCTTTGTCTTGTGTCCGAGCATGCGGACGAAGATGGCCCTCTTCTTGTCCTCATCTGAGACTTCGAGCTCCACCAGCGCTCCATTGAAGTCTATCTCAAACAGCTCCAAGTCTCCCGGCTTCCTGATCTCGTAGCCGGCGCATGTCTTGGTCCCGTGGGTAGCCATATCCCACCTTCGTCGCCAATTTACTGTATGGGACCAAAGACAACAGGACAGCCGAAGGGTTGGCTTAACTCAGGTTTATTGCATGAGGACCGGGTGAAGCATGAGGTAATGGCGGTGATACATCTCTATATATACAGTAGGGTTTAACATTTGAATCTTGTAGCACGGTAGCTCATTGGCCGCTACCGGCGTGGCCTCGCCCAGGCACGCCTCTCTTCGGTAGTTCTTCTTTCCTGCTGCTGAATGCGGGGAAGGATTTCCCGCGGCTGTCCGTGATTGAGCAATGTGAACCATGTGAGACTGAACGCTCGCAGCTGCCCTCTATGGGCTGCTTGCTCGCGTTCCTTTACAGCTGAGATACATTGTAAATGGAGTGGTTACATTCTATCAGTACAGTGACATGCATACACAACAGCATCTGAAGAAAGGGGCAGAGATAGGTAGTGTGATGAGAAGCAGAATCCTAAGAGATGGATTAATAAAGGATACAATGACTCTGAATGGCATAGAAGTGGCTTAAGAGAAGAAAAGAAGGATCAAGTAAAATATGAGCCCTTCAGTAAATGCAACACCATGAAACCAAAGAGAAAGTAAAGAAGGGGTACAGCTTGGAAAAGTTACTTTTTTAGACTACGTCTAATTGGTTATGCCGGGTGAGGGATTTGAGGAGTTTAACCCCCCACAAAAAAAGTAACTTTTTCAGGCTCTGTAAAGGGAAGGGTTGTAATGATCATGAATTATATCTAATAATCAACCAAATATTACGTTTACAAATCCATAGTCAAAGATATGCTGCCAGAGGGGGCAGGAGGAGAAAATCAAAATAAATTGTAGACAATGGGTACAGCTGTAAAAACCAAAGCCAGCTCTCAAAGAAGAAGCCCATCTCCAAGCAGGGAAGCAGGCCCAACATGCCATGATGGTTGCCTCAGCTGTATTTCTGGTGGCTGTGTATATACATACTAATGCTGTGCTGGATCATTCACAGTCTCATGTCAGCTGTTTGCATTGTTTTCCAAAAGACCACGTAAAAGCCTGCTCTCCAGCAAAAAGCAGCTCTCTGTAATTTGGAGCCCTATTCAATGCGCCCCATGGAAGTACAGCTGGCATCCAAAACCACAGCTTTGCAAAAGTTAACACCAGCCGACTTCTGGTGAAGTCCAAATCCTTACGACACAAAATCCTGCCGTCACCACAGCTAATCACCGATGTGGAGCACATCATCTCCCACATGGCTGTTCTCACCGAGCCCAGACCTTGTTAGGTAACTGGGCATGGGACTGTGAGGAATTTTTATGGGAGACTATAAAGGAAGCCATTTTTTTCTTGTAACAGCCTCCCTCGTGAGTCTCTTAACGCAAGTAATTTCATTATAATTTTGGGCCAGAGCCTTTTCGGAAACACTGGCAGGCGGTTGTCGCAGGGCTATTATGAGGAAACCATACTGTGAAGTGAAAAGCTTTCCCGCCCTCTGGGACAGGAAACAGAGAGTCAGCCGTAGTTTGTTCACTGTGGGAGATACTGTGAAGGAGGAGAGAGGGAAAGCACGCGCGTACACACGCCCCTCTCAACCGTTTTGCAAGCATTCAGAAAAAAGGTGTTTCTCCGCAAAACACAGTTTTCAAACAATGAACATGTTTTGTATTCAGGGTTGGCAAAGCAATCGATTCTTGTTAGAGACTTAGACTGTGCCATCGCAGAAGCCATTTGTCTTCTCTGTCCTGAAAAGTACAGTAATGAAAAGCTTCTAGTGAGGCTTTTCTGTTATTATACAAAGGCTATGATTTCATTCAGCCCCTCTTCTCCCCCCTACCCCCAACATTTCATGTTACCAACTATAGCATGGAGGCTATTATTTCACTATACAAGGGAATGACATAACTCATTTGAGGACATCACAACAGATATAAAATCTTCATTTGCCCTATTTTACTCATTATGTTGTTTTCTTTGTTTTTTCCTTATAAGGAAGGGATTCTTGTTTTCACATCATGTGCAGGGCCGTAGGACCAGACAACCCTGCCCTTTCTTTGTTGTACACAAATGTATATATGTATTAATTCTTCCATTTCTTGGGGATGGTGCTGCTGCTTGTCTAACAGTTTGAGATAGTGGTACCTCACAGGATTAGTGAATCTGCACCAGGTTTTTAGACAAAAATTTACAGGAGTTCTCCAAGATGCTGAACCGTATCCCCCAACATACGCTCTAATCTGCATGACAGAAAGCACCTTTAAAATTCAGACTAAAACCTAGCATGAGCTCCCTTGCTCGAAAGCCAGTTGTATCCAACTCTAGGGGGTGTTACTCATCTCTGTTTATAGTCAAACAGCCAATGCTGTCTGCATTTGCAGGTGTTTCCATGGTCATATGGCAGGCATGACTAGACACCAGAGTGCACAGAATGCTGTTAGCTTTCTCACTGAAGTGGTACCTATTTATCTATTTGCAATTTCTTTTTTTTTTTAAATTTTTTTATTAAGTTTTTAATAAACATACAGAAAAAAAAAAGAAAACATTAACAGTACATTAACAATACATTACACTAACAAGTCCGTAATATCATACTAACAAACATTACTATATGCTAGCACATAACAATATCTATATTCATTAACTACTATTTGACCACCAAATATTAAGAACCTTTATTTCAAAGTCCAAAATACTAGAGAGAAACTTTCTGTACTACCACTAATCTTTTTAACCAGTTAAAAAAAAAAAAAAAAAAAAACACCCTGTGAATATATACAATGCCCGGAGAGTTTATTTTCTACTCAAGTCCAGAAACTTCTTTGGGATGGTACTGGTCCTGAACTATCACCTGCCATAATAGAGTGATCCACGAACGGTTTCCATATATTCCAGAATCTATTCTCTTTTAAATTATCTCTTTTGACTTTAATCTCCCATGTCAATTTATCATTCAATGCTAAACTCCACATTTCTTTATACCATTCTCCAACCTGAATATCTACATCGTTTTTCCAATTTCTGGCTATACATTGTCTACCCGTTGTCAATACAATTTCCAGTAATTCTTTTTCCTCCTTGTTTAAACCCAGATCTTCCACATTCGTTAAAAGAATAGTACCCGACACCAACTTAACACTTTTACCCAATATTTCACCAAATTCATTTTCTATTCTTCCCCAAAAATCCCTTATTTTTTTACAACTCCACCACATATGTTCATATGTTCCATCAAATTCTTTACATCTCCAACATAACTTATCTCTTTTATTATCCATCTGGTAAAGTCTTAATGGTGTCAGGTACCATTGCCACAACATCTTGAAATTATGTTCTTTAATTCTTACAGACATTGTTCTCATAATTCTCTTTTTCCATTTATTTTTCCATGCAATCTCCCCAATTTTTATATTCAAATTTTGTTCCCACTTCCGTCTCAAATCCTCCTGTGGATCTGCACCTCTATTCAATATATTATAAAGCTTACTTACAAGACCCTTAATACTACTTTCCCCTTTTCTAATCTTCCTTACCAATTCCTCAAATTCCGTGAGTACTCTGTCTGACCCTAGTTCTCTTTTATATTTTTTATTCCAATTATCCACTTTTAACTTCTGAAACCAATTCAAATTTAATATCTCGAACATTTTTTTCCGCTCGGCATCAACATCACATGCTTTTAACCAATCCTTCAATAACAACGTTCCATTTTTATCCAATATTTCTATTTTTTCTTTGTCTATTTGCAATTTCTTGCCTTCAAACTGCTAGCTTGGCAGAAGTTGGGACAGACAACTCACTGCATCTCACTCAGGTCTCAAACTGCTGACCAGTTGACCGTCCAGTCATCAAGCTCATCGCCTTAACCACCAAGCCACAACAACTCTCTTCCTGACAATACTGGTGTCTATAGCCTCCACTTCCAGTGGACCTAAGGTTAATGGGGTTCTCCACCTGCCTGGGTAAGTATTTCTTCCTGCAAAGATCAGGATATTGTCATCATATCATACCTGTCAAGTTTCAGGAAATTTCTTTCAAATCTTCGTATTTTACACTCTTTCCCACCATCACCCCATATTAGTTAGACTGCAATTAGACTGGAGTTAGACTGGAGGCCAGCTCAGGATAAGCATAGCTGTCCAGATTCCCGTTTTGGCCAGGAAATTTCCCTTATTTGACATAAATTTCCTGAAACTTGACAGGTATGCATAACATACTTTCTTCCTATAGGTGCACTCTACAGTGGTTTTGTCACCGCTGCTTGTGTTTCACATTTTTTTTCCACAGGTCATCACTTTCTGCACTGGATATGTGTACAGAAAATCACTCATGAAATTTCGTGTAACATTATTACTCTACCTGTTTCTGCTAATGTCCTGATGCCAAACATTTTGCTATCTAAGTGTAAGTTATACATTTCCATAATAGCAATGTTTTATTCTGGCCCAAAAGGGGCTTCACAAAGGAACAAACACAAAATGATTTTGGAATTAGATTACCTTTGTTCATTACTGGGTCGGAGACCAAGGCTAGATCTGGACCTCATCCAACCCATTGAGTAAAAAGGTAAATATTTTGTCAGGATAAATATTAGCATATCTACACAGATGCTTATATGACCAAGGTCATAGTTTGCTTTGGCCAAAGATACTTTCAAATGTCAGAGTAAGAATCATCATTTCTAGCTTATGTTTTAAACATCATGAACAAAATTCAAGCAGCATAGAATTTTTAAAAACCAGAAATGCTTTATTCAAGGATAGTTCTGAGAAATATGTTTCTTTAATTCAAAGACTCTGGTGAATAGACACATAATATTTGTTATATTTTTCCACTCCCTTTCCCAGACTCCTATTCTCTCTAGCACTAGAAAATTGTTGAAATTGTTTCTAAGCATAAGACAATATTAACATTTAGACATGTATAATGTGGTCTCATTGTGCTAGCTATGCTAAATGCAAAAAGAAAAACAAAACAAAAAATTGTCTCTGTTGGGGTTCTATTATTAGAGAAAAGTGCCTGGCCACATCCATTTCTAAAAAAGCAATGAAACAGCCATTATACGAGGTTTTGCTGTAGAAAAAAAAATACTGTAGAAATAATTCAATGTGAAAAAGAAGGATTTTTTAGAAGTAGTTTAGAAGACCTCCTGAAATGAATTGGAGGAATTTGGTTGATTGGCTGCCATTGATAGAAAAAGGTCATAGTGTCATTCATGAAAAACAAATGAAAATATGCAACTGAAGAACAAATGTATACCATGCATGCAAATACCCAAACCAATTGGAAAACCATCCCCACCTCACTGCTCAAATGAAGGGCAGGACCAGCCTCAGTATTACACAGAGTGAGGCAATGACTCAGGAAGCTGGTACTAGATTTGACAAAAGGGAAGCAATTTTTAAAAGTTTAAATTTATTATTGCATTTTTCCTGCAGGAGAGAGGCTTTTCTGCTCCAGATCTCTGAATAACTTGACGATATTTGATTATTATATGCCTTGATTTTGCCAAGGTAAGAGAACTATTTGTTGTTTCTACTTCAGGCTGCAAAACATCTTGGGGTTGGCTCAGTAAAACATTATTGTCTCCACTGCTTTCAGTAATATAGATGACATCCCAAATTTGGTTCTACAAGTTTGGTCATTATCTGATTTTTAGTATTATCCGATGCAAACCAAGCCAGGGGCTTTCCCCCAAACCAAACCAGGGATCATAGCATCTGATCCCCAGCTTGGTTTGGGGAAAAGTGGGCGCTTGGCTGGTTCCCTTCATGGAGGGCCGGCGGGGGTGTCTGGACTCACCTGCTGCCCTGCCGCGAAAGGAAACCAGCCAGGTGCTTGGCACTTCCCTTCGCAAAGGGCTGGCGTGGGTGTCTGGACTCGCCCACCGCAAAGGGAAACCAGCCAAGCAAAAGGCCAGTGGCCGAATGGAGTGCCCGTTCAGCCACTGCCTTCCAGAGAAGGCAAGGCTGGCAGTCCAAGCCTACCCCAACTGAAGCCTCCCACAACTCCCTTCACCACCCTTGGCTTACTGACCTCATTCAAGTCTTTTCTACATCCCGCTCACAGGAAGTCCGACACTCCACTTCCTTTGGCACCAGCATCCTTCCGCCAGGCCTTCTGGAAGAGGTGGGAATGAGCACTGATGTCAAAGGAAGTGGAACATTGGGCTTCCTGTGAGCGGGATGGAGAAAAAGACTGGACTGAGGTCAGTAAGCTGAGGCTGGCGAAGGGGGTTGCAGGAGGCTCCCTGTCATGCCCTTGCCCAGCTCTCCCCAGCAGCGGCGGTGATTGGGTCTGTGCTCACCCACCACCGCTGCCAGCAGGCAGCTGGACAAGTGCTTGGGTGCTCCCCTTTGCTCACCTGCCGCCTCTGCTGGCAGGGAGCCAGCCATGCGCTTGCCCGGCTCCCCATCCCCGGCAGCAGCAGTCAATACAAGATTACATACGGCAGATATGCTATTAAGTCTGCCTCCCTTTTTCTTCTTCCACCCATGTCTATAATAAACCATTTTAGTGTCATATATTGATCACTTTCACAATTTAGAAATTTACTCACATTATTATTTTGATTTCTAGCCACTATCATTACAACAAGCTTATGTTATATGATAAGAGGCTTTGATCTAATTAGCAACTGAAGTATTAGGGAAGCTTGATTTTTATCCCCTGAGGTTAGACTGTGGTGTCTGGAGAGAGACCCTGTGTATCACAAAAGAGGTTACCACATAGTAATTCCAATGTGCAAATCAAATTTTCTGTGACTGCTGTTTTCATTAGTTACCTGTGACCTGGAACTAAATCTCTGCCGTACTGTTCTAGAGATTGGATCACCCCTGGGACCCCAAAATAGCTTACAGAAATAAATCTAATGTTCACAAAAACAAGGTGAATATGTACACTACTTTGGTGAAAGAAATTGAGGTGTTTATTTTAATCACAATTACATTTGTTACTGGAAAATATAACCCAGAAAAACTGATCTCTTAAGAGCATGAATTTTTTTTGTTGTAATTTGTGGTTGCTTTACTGCTATTGGTGCTTCTAAAGAAATCTACAGCTAAGTGTTTGGTGTTTATTTTGGAAATGTTCCTCAGTTACTTTGTCCCCCAGGTGCTTGGCCTGCAGCTACTCTCCAGACCGCAAGATTCATTGCCAGAGCAGCTTTACCCATCAAAGCACAATCCTCCATCAAGTTTAAACTTAGCCGTTCCCTCAGTCCTCTGTTTCGCCTGTTCTATTCCCTACTCCTAAATCACGATTGTAAACAAGTCTTTCTCCCTGTAAAAGAAATTAGCATGCCATTAAAAATGATGGCTTGTATCCAAAGTTAAATGAACTTAAAGGGCAGAATCCTGTTGGAACCATGGGATGCAATGGGTCCACCAATGCAGTGCTCCACGGTTTCCCACTTGCAATGACAGAATCTGAAGAACACCCAGTTGAAAACTTTGGGGCAGCTGCATACCTAAGTTAGGGTTGCCATAATTATCTCCCGCCAAACCGGGACAGCCATGTGACATCATTGCATTCTTCAAAGAAGGAATCCTCCGCCCCAGTGTATGGTGGAGGTTTGGCTTCTTAGATATGGGTATTTCTTGCTATCTCCCGGCTTTCAAGGAAAAGGACTGAGGATGACTCCTTGTCCCCCAAACTTCAAGGTGAGCCAAGGGATTTTTGCAAAGAGTTCTTTCACTGCCTCCATGCCTTTCTTTCAATTATCTTGCCTGTAAGTGTCTCACCTCCCTGGCGGGCTTCTCAGGATACTGTTTTGCCTTCGCCGCTTTCAGGCAGGATAATTGAAAGAAAGCCAGGGAGGCAGTGAATTAACTCTTTGCAAAAATCCCTTGGTGAGGGGTGATCTTGCTTCCTTTGTTCAAATTTAAAAATCTGGGACTTTTACATGTGTTTTTTTTTAATGGCCGGGTCAGCTTGAATCCGGGAAATCATGGAAAATTGGGACATATGGCCAGTTCCGTATTTAGGATCTGTGGGCCCCTAGGCTGAACCTGTGGTGCGGGCCCTACCGGGGAAAGGATTTTTTTTAAAAAATTAACCTACAAAAACCTAAAAAACCCTTTAAAATAATCACGTGGTGCAGGGCCCCCTTTGTGGTGTGGGCCCATAGGCTGCAGCCTAGGTAGCCTATGCTTAAATCCGGCCCTGTATATGGCAACCCTAACTTAAGTGGGTAGTGAGTGCCCCTTGTCTAAATGCCAGAAAAAGGACAACCATGTGTACAAAAGGCTATATCAAACCTGGTAGAAATGAGCAGGATGTTGGCCAAAGGAATTAAAGGAACAAAGGTCATCTTTTTTTCTATTCCCATTTTTTCTGTTCCCATTTCACATGGTCATTAGGATCACTGTCCATCATGCCCATGCTTTAGAATGAGGTCAAGTTGTTGCATCTCAACCCTCAATCCCATGAGAGCTGGATGATGCAATAGAATGAGCAGTTCGGGACTATCCACTACTGCCATGATGGTGAATTTTGGAGGGAGGAAGGACGGCAGGGATGTCGGAAGACAGGGGGAGGAGGGTGAAACACCCCAAGGAACAAAGGTGTATAACAATGATATATATATATATATTTTTTAATAAGTGAAAATGTGAGTAAAAATGCAAGAGAAATATACTGTAGAATTCTAGAGAACCGGACAAACAATGTCATACAGTAAAACACATAGGTAACCCACGGAACTGGGGCGAAAAATAAGCCAGTCAAATGTCCGTAGTGGCTCGTAAGTACACGTGGTGAAACCTAATAAGGACACTGAAAAAGTCCGTGTATCAATAGCCAATGCAATCGTAGGATATCATAATAGTCCGTATTCGATAAGGTTGGTGATGTCGGTCGAGTAGGCTGTATACACGTAAACGAGTAGAAAAGTACGGACAGCTGCTCCAAAGGAGCCCAATCTGAAATCCGTAGGAAGTCTATAAGTCCGGTTCAAAACTGCATAAAGCAAGGATTCTAAAACAAGGCTGAGTATATGTCACTGAGCGGGTACGGTGAAGAGTAGTACAGGTCAATATTCCTCCGGTAGAGAATATTTCGAGAGTCTTTATCAAGATCTGTAATCATGCGCTGACACACCTCTATGTAATGACTGATGGCGGGTGGAAGCGTTGGCTATTGATACACGGACTTTTTCAGTGTCCTTATTAGGTTTCACCACGTGTACTTACGAGCCACTACGGACATTTGACTGGCTTATTTTTCGCCCCAGTTCCGTGGGTTACCTATGTGTTTTACTGTATGACATTGTTTGTCCGGTTCTCTAGAATTCTACAGTATATTTCTCTTGCATTTTTACTCACATTTTCACTTATTAAAAAATATATATATATATCATTGTTATACACCTTTGTTCCTTGGGGTGTTTCTCCCTCCTCCCCATGATGGTGAATTTTGGCACTCCAGCTGTCCTTGGATTTCAATTACCAGAAGGCCAAGTCAGTACTCGTGCTGATCCGGGCTTCTAGGAATTAAAGTTCACGAACAACTGGAGTGCCAAAGTTCACCATCACTGCTACTTCATCAGCTGCATGAGCAGTAGGCACTGGAACCTGAGCAGCTTCTCTGCCCCAAGTTTTTCGGCTCCTGGAAAAATGCACAGCAAAGCCATTGCCAGGTCCCATGCAAAAACTAGCAGAATGCTCCTATAATCAGTGTTATGGGAAGGGGAGGTATCTAATTTTGTTTAAAATCTATTCCCTCCCCCTATTAAGAATTATTATTATTATTATTATTATTATTATTATTATTATTATTATTATTATTATTATTATTATTATTATTATATGGCTTTCATGGATCATGCAGTTCAGAAGATAAATGTGTCTTGGGTTTTACACAATAGCTCAATAAAGGGGAGAGAAAGAAGGAAGGGTGACACATACAGGCAGCTGTGTGGACCTTTTGCAATTTAATTTAATGATTAGGAGAATACATTACAATAGAAGGAGCTATAACCCTAGATGCCAATACCTCATCTACCCAGAAAGCATGAAAGAAGCAAACTGATTATTTGCAGCAAAAGCCCTATTGTCACTCCTGCATTTCCATTCTCAGAGGGTGTGTGTGTGTGGCCATGGGAGGCATGTGTGCTTCCTGTCAAATAGGCTTTCTGTATAATAGGAGCCCATCATTCCTGCCTCTCTTGCAAGGTGGGGGGTTTAGCTAATGGTTGCATACCTTTGATTAAGCCCTGCGTGGTGCACTAAAGACTAAAACAGATGAGAAATGCCACCAAGTTCTTTCCATTACATCAGAGTTGATTAGAATTTTTGATGATCCAGCAAGTAGAGGAAGAAACTGCATGAGCAGCAACTGAAAACACTTTTGTGTGAGCGAACCAGCTTTTGTGCAACAAAAAAAGTCAACAAGGAACTAACCAAGTGATATTTCCTCTAAGGCAGCTAGTATCTCTCCCCCACATGGCGAATGGGTTTTGTAATTTATATTTGGGCTATTTAATCACCTTGGTGGCACAGTTCTGTTTTCAGAGCCAATTGGGCAGGACCGCTGCCTTGGTAGAGAATTTGCACAAGCCACACCCCTAGCAGACTCAGTGCTAAAAGAAACATTTTGCAGCTGTGCTGGCACAAAACATGAACAAATCACAGAGGGATGCAACAATAGGAAGGAAGCAAGAGTTAACACCAAGGGAACCATAGTGGAAGCACCTCATTGCAGTGTCCCATGCTTGGAGTAGGAGAGCGTGACTCAGATGGGTTCCATATAGTACATCCCATACACAATCTATCCCATTAATCCCCTTCTCTGTGAGCGGAATGATGATAGGGTCCAAGTTATTATTAATAATAATAATAATAATAATAATAATAATAATAATAATAATAATAATAATAATAATAATAATAATAATAATAATAATAATAATAATAATAATAATAATAATAATAATAATAATAATCTATACCTATAAATCCAAGCGTTAACCGTTGGAACTTGACAAAGGATCCCACACCCGGCCATACTATCCCGTACCAAGCCTTTGTGCACTTGCCCGAAATGGGCCCGGAGGTCAACAAATATTTTAGAAATACGCCAGTGGGGCAAGAACCCCACAAACTCAAACAAAGAAAAAGAACTTCAATACCCAATGTTCTTTGTGCCGCGCCGCGCCACAGCCAATCAGGCTGAGAGGTGCGAGCAAAAAGAATGTTGGAAAACGCGCTGCAGCCAATCAAAAATAAGCTTCAGGAAAAAACCGCTGCATGAACTACAAGTCCCAGAGTCCTCTGTGCTGCGCAACCCCTCAGCCATGCAGGCAGAGGGACGTTAGTGCAGAGGAGGCTGGCAAAGCGTGGCACACCGATTTTAAAAAAACCACCGGGAGGGAAAGACTTTTAAAGACTCAGCTGAAGCCAGGAGGTAAGCATGGTAGTGGCGGTTAGGGAGTGGGGGGCAAGGCATGGCCCGGGTAACCACGCTGCCAATCCGCACCACCACCTAGCCCCCCATTCCTAACCACCACCGACCGCGCTTACCTCCTGGCTCCGGCTAGGTCTTTAAAAGTTTCCCTCCCGGTGTGGCCTTCTACGTCTCGCCCTCGCTTCTCTCTGGGTTGGCTGGGGACGAAAGTTTCTTTCCTAGCCAACGGAGAGAGAAGGAACACCTCTCCATGATGTGGATTCCTTCTCTCCGGGAGGCAAAGGTGCCTTTGCCTTCCAAAGAGAAGGAATCGCTTCTCTCTGGGTTGGCTGGAACCGAAGTTCCTTTGCCAACCAACCGGAAGAGAAGGAACACCTCTCCGTGATGTGGATTCCCTCTCTCCGGGAGGCAAAGGTGCCTTTGCCTTCTGAAGAAAAGGAATCGCTTCTCTCTGGGTTGTCTCGAACCGAAGTTCCTTTCCCAGCCAACCGGGAGAGAAGGAATGCCTCTCCGTGATGTGGATTCCTTCTCTCCGGGAGGCAAAAGTGCCTTTGCCTTCTGAAGAGAAGAAATCGCTTCTCTCTGAGTTGGCTGGAACCGAAGTTCCTTTTCCAGCCAGCCGAGAGAGAAGGAATGCCTCTCCGTGATGTGGATTCCTTCTCTCTGGGAGGTAAAGGTGCCTTTGCCTTCCGATGAGAAGAAATCGCTTCTCTCTGAGTTGGCTGGAACCGAAGTTCCTTTCCCAGCCAACCGAGAGAGAAGGAACGCCTCTCCGTGATGTGGATTCCTTCTCTCCGGGAGGCAAAGGCGCCTTTGCCTTTCGAAGAGAAGGAATCGCTTCTCTCTAGGTTGGCTGAGGACGAAAGTTCCTTTCCCAGCCAACCCACAGAAAACTCTCTCTCTCTCTCTCTCTCACACACACACACACACACACACACACACACACACACACACACACAAACACACACACAAACACACACACACACACAAAACACTACCCACACACACGCACTGCATAGTCAAAGCAATGGTATTCTCGGTGGTAATGTATGGGTGTGAGAGCTGGACCATTAGAAAAGCAGAGCACAGAAAAATAGATGCCTTTGAAATGTGGTGTTAGAAATAGGTCGATCCTAGAAGAAATCAATCATGACTGCTCATTAAAGGTCAAATAGTAAAGATGACACTAAAGTACTTTGGACATCAAATGAGAAGAGAGGATTCACTTGAGAAATGATGCTGAGAAAGGTGGCGGACAAAAAAAGGGGGTGGCCAAAATAAGATGGCTAGATGGTATTATAGATGCAATGGGCACAAAGCTGTGAGGGTCAAAGAACCCTTTCCCCATCTTCTTGGGGGACTTTTGTTTTGTTTTCTTTCTTGTTTACTCAGTGGCTTAAGTGACTAAGATGCTGTCTGGGAGGCAGAAGGTCAGCAGTTCGATTCCCGAGTACTGCAGGGTGGAATGAGCTCCTGTCTTTGTCCCAGCTCCTGCCATCCTAGCAGTTCGAAAGCAAGAAATTGCAAGTAGATAAATAGGGACCACTTTGGTGGGAAGGCAACAGCGTTCCGTGCGCTCTGGTGTCTAGTCATGCCTGCCACATGACCACGGAAATGTCTGCAGGCGCAGACAATGCTGGCTCTCCGGCTTTGAAACAGAGATGAGCACTGCACCCTAGAGTCGGATACTACTGGCTTTCGAGCAAGGGAAACCTTCACCTTTATCAGTCTTCCCAGACTTACTGAGGTGTGTGTGTGGGGTAACCTAACGCGGCTTTGCGCCGAGGGGTAAAAACCCTCCTCCTTCTCTCCAGGACAGTCACAGTGCGCTTCCCCATAAAAGAGCTTGGAATCCAGCCTCCTTCCTCCTCCTCCTCCCCTTTCTCTCCGGGTGCCAAAGCGAAGCGCCACCCTTTGCCTTCTTAAGTGTAGTATTAAGCCCCAAGGAAAGGCAAGGGACGAACGAACAAGGCCCTGGGTCAGTCCTGCTCCCCTTTGCCTTCCCTAGAAAGAAGGCAGGGTGTCCTGAGCACCCGCTGCCTTCGGCTCTGAACAAGTTCCTCCCCAAGGAGGAGAGACCTCCAGGAGGCTTTTTTGGCTGATGCACCCCCTTTTAATACATTTTCCCCTGGGCCCACTGGGTGTTTTACTCGCTGGGGCTTTCCCTCTCATAGCAGAAAGCAAGTTGTAGAAGAGAGAGAGGCACAGGCTGCAGTGGCTCGGTGGTTAAGAAGCTCACCTTGTTAGTTGGAAGGCTGGCAAGCAAGTCTGCAGTTTGCGACCCGGGCACTCCATGATGGATTGAGCGCCTGTCTGTGTCCCATCTCTTTGGGGCATGAAAGGAGCTTCACTTGGGCATTCCCTGAGTGGAGTTTCTTCCGCAAAAAAACCCAACAAAATCCTTTCAACCCAGAATAATTTCTGACATGAAATCATTATTATTAGAAGGGAGAGGTGGAAGGTAGTCTGAGTAGTAGCCTTCTGGAGGAGCAAGGGATCCATCCCCCCCCTCTCTCTCATATAGTGATCAGGCAACACCCCCTCCCACTGATTTGCCCCTACATATGAAATATATCACTCACCTCCTAGAATAGACTCCTGCTCCCAGCAGCCAAAATGAAGCCATGCGGCTGGCAGGAAAGCCAAAGAGAAAGGGAAAACTACAGAAGGCCCCCCCCCTCTCTCTCTCCTTCCACAAGAGAAAAGCCTGCCACACAGCGACCTCTGGTGGCCGGGAAAAAAATACTGCAGCTTCACCTGTGAGGGCAGGATATTTTTAAAAAACTAAGGGAAAATACGGGGAAATTAATAAAATGGGAGGGGCGGGAAGAGGGGTTAAAATAAGGGGTTTTCCTGGACAAAACGGGATGGTTGACAGGTATGGCTCTGACCTAAATGTAAAGCATAGGCCTCCCTTATAACCTGGAAAATGATTAATCTAAGACAGGGGTTTATAACCTATGGCCTGAGGGCCAGATTTAGCCCATGGGGCCAAATAATCTGGCCCCCAACCTTGCTCCAGTCACCCCTGCAGCTACTGTAGGAATCAGGCGTGGACTCATTTACGGCCACATAAACACATTATGACAGCTGTAAATGAGTCCATGGTGGCTGTAAACATGTTTACTACAGCCATAAATGAGTCTGAGGCCATCATAAATACTGTTATGACAGCTGCTGATGCATTTTATGGCACCAGTCAGGATTGATCAGCTGTCTGAGGTGGCATGGTCAAGCCCACGGCTGAAAAACATTGAGAACCTCTGATCTAAGAGAAGGGAACAGGTGAAAATATTAGGGAACCTATGTGAAGATGTGGGCACTGAGCAGGGAATTACAGTGTAAATAATGAATAAGCTTCAGAAGAACTACTAGGAAGGTTAAGGAAATGAGGGGAAAGAGCTGTTGCAATTGCTTTCCCTTAAGAAATTTAGGGTGTGATCACAAGGAGAACTAGATCACATTTTGGATAACTTGTGGCATGGTCCAATGCAATCTATTTCCTGGTGATCACACAATATATGGTAAATTTTACCAAATAAATAAATAAATAAATTGAACTCAATCCTGAGGCTAATCCATACCCAAACTGAACCAGATAGTGCTGGCTCTCTGGCTGTAAACGAAGATGAGCATGGAACCCTAGAGTCAGATATGACTGGCTTTTCATCAACTGCAAGCTTTATTAGTAGGGCTACTATCTACATACTCTGCAGCCAAAGATGGAGAACCTCCATACAGTCAGCAAAAACAAGACCTGGAGCAGACTGTGGCTCAGATCACAACCTATTGATCGCAAAATTCAGGCTTAGACTAAAGAAAATAAGGAAAACACGGAGACCAGAAAGATATCACCTAGACAGCATCCCTAAAGAATACGCGGTGGAGGTGATGAACAGATTCAATGGCTTAGACTCAATAGATAGAGTGCCAGAAGAATTATGGACAGAGATGAGGGACATCATGCAGGAAGCAGCAAAGAAAACCATACCAAAAGAAAGGAAGAGTAAGAAAGCAAAGTGGTTGTCTGATGAGGCTCTTAAAATAGCAGAGGAAAGAAGGAACGCAAAAGTCAAAGGAGAAAGGAAAAACTACAACCATTTGAACACAGAATTTCAAAGAAAAGCAAGGAGAGATAAGGAAAACTACCTAAAAGAACAGTGCAGAGAAATGGAGGAAAACAACAAAAGAGGCAGAACCAGAGATCTTTTCAAAAAAATCGGGGAAATTAAGGGAACATTTAAAGCAAAAATGACCATGATAAGGGACAAAGAAGGAAAGGAGCTAGCTGATGCAGAAGAGATTAAGAAAAGATGGAAAGAGTACACAGAGGAACTCTACAAAAAGGACCTCAACACTCCTGACAATCACAATGATGAAGAAGTAGAACTTGAGCCAGACATCCTGGAGAGCGAAGTCATAAAGGCCCTAAAGAGCACTGCAAACAACAAAGCTAGTGGAGATGATGGTATCCCAGTTGAATTTTTCAAAGCGCTAAAAGACGACGGCGTCAAATTACTGCATTCAATATGCCAGCAGATTTGGAAAACAAAACAATGGCCACAGGATTGGAAAAGATCAGTATACGTCCCAATCCCAAAAAAGGGGAATGCCAAAGAATGTTCAAATTATCGAACAATCGCGCTCATCCCACACGCCAGTAAAGTGATGCTCAAGATAATACAGGATAGACTTCAGCAGCATGTGGAAAGAGAATTACCAGAGGTGCAGGCAGGTTTCAGAAGAGGCAGGGGGACTAGAGACCACATTGCCAACATACGCTGGATCATGGAGAAAACAAAGGAATACCAGAAACAAGTTTACTTTTGTTTTATTGACTACACTAAGGCATTTGACTGTGTGGACCACAACAAGATGTGGCAAGTAATTAAAGAGATGGGAATACCAGAGCACCTCATATGCCAAGGACACCGGGCGCTCTCTTTCCCTCCCGGCCAGACCGGCGGGAGATGAACAGGCACAGCTGGAGGGAGTTTCGGCAGGCAGCCTCGAAAGTGGGGCCGACGCTGCCGACGCCAAGGACACCGGGCGCTCTCTTTCCCTCCCGGCCAGACCGGCGGGAGATGAACAGGCACAGCTGGAGGGAGTTTCGGCAGGCAACCTCAAAAGTGGGGCCGACGCTGCCGACGCCAAGGACACCGGGCGCTCTCTTTCCCTCCCGGCCAGACCGGCGGGAGATGAACAGGCACAGCTGGTGGGAGTTTCGGCAGGCAACCTCAAAAGTGGGGCCGACGCTGCCAAAGCCAAGGACACCGGGCGCTCTCTTTCCCTCCCGGCCAGACCGGCGGGAGATGAACAGGCACAGCTGGAGGGAGTTTCGGCAGGCAACCTCAAAAGTGGGGCCGACGCTGCCGACGCCAAGGACACCGGGCGCTCTCTTTCCCTCCCGGCCAGACCGGCGGGAGATGAACAGGCACAGCTGGTGGGAGTTTCGGCAGGCAACCTCAAAAGTGGGGCCGACGCTGCCAAAGCCAAGGACACCGGGCGCTCTCTTTCCCTCCCGGCCAGACCGGCGGGAGATAAACAGGCACAGCTGGAGGGAGTTTCGGCAGGCAACCTCAAAAGTGGGGCCGACGCTGCCAACGCCAAGGACACCGGGCGCTCTCTTTCCCTCCCGGCCAGACCGGCGGGAGATGAACAGGCACAGCTGGAGGGAGTTTCGGCAGGCAACCTCAAAAGTGGGGCCGACGCTGCCAAAGCCAAGGACACCGGGCGCTCTCTTTCCCTCCCAGCCAGACCGGCAGGAGATGAACAGGCACAGCTGGAGGGAGTTTCGGCAGGCAGCCTCGAAAGTGGGGCTGACGCTGCCGACGCCAAGGACACCGGGCGCTCTCTTTCCCTCCCGGCCAGACCGGCGGGAGATGAACAGGTACAGCTGGAGGGAGTTTCGGCAGGCAGCCTCAAAAGCGGGGCCAACGCCAAGGACCGCCGCTGTGTTCGGCCCCGGCGGGTGCGAAGAGGCTCGCTGGCCTCACCATCGGCCGGCGTTTTGGGCCCCGCCCCCCGCCCCTCGCCAGGACTCAAAAGGCGAGGGGGCCTGCTGGACGAAACATCACCACCGCTGTGCTCGGCCCCAGCGGGGGCAAAGAGGCTCGCTGGACTCGCCATCGGCCGGCGTTTCGGGCCCCGCCCGGCAGTTGAGGGTTCAACACAGTTGTGGAAGAATGCCCCACCACTTCCATCACCACCAGAGCCGTGCGGAGGGTGGTGGGGGGAGTGAATGGGGCGGTTTTATATTGGGGTGGAAGGGAGGGAGGGAGAGATTGCCAGGCCAGCCAGGAAGGAGAGGCAGCATTCTGTCCAGGGCAAGCAGGGAGGCTCCGGAGGCCAATATAGAGGTTGTGATGGGCATGGGGCGATATAGCGGGTACCGAGGGGCGGGCCGCACCCGGGGAACGCGGGGCAGATGCTTAGTATCTGTCCCTCGTTCCAGCCCCACGGTTACACCTCTAGGTCCTGAGCAGCTGACCCAGGGTGACCCTGTCCTTAGGCTGCTGCTGATGAATGCCAGGTCGGTATGTAATAAGGCCCCCCTGATACAAGATTCCATTATGGGGGAGCGGGCCGACTTGGCATGTATTACTGAGACCTGGCTGAGACCAGAGGATGGGGTTCCTCTGTCAGAAATGTGTCCAGCTGGGTTCAGTATTTGGCACCAGCCTAGGGATAAGGGTAAGGGCGGTGGCATTGCCATCATAGCCAGGGAGTCATTGGGAGTCACCAGGGCTACTGCTCCACAAATTCTGGGCTGTGAGGCCCTGCTTCTGCGTCTGGGCTCTAAGGGTCAGTTGGGAGTCTTACTCCTGTACCTGCCCCCTTGCAGGGTAAGGGACTCCCTGCCTGAGCTCCTCGAGGCCATCTCAGCGTTGGCATTGGAGTTCCCTAGACTGATGGTTCTGGGGGACTTCAATTTGCCTTCGCTGGGGACTGGCTCCGAGGTGGCTCAGGAGTTCATGGCTTCCATGGCAGATATGGACCTGATTCAGGTAATTCAGGGCCCGACCAGGGGCAGTGGCCACACACCAGATTTAATCTTTTTGTCGGAGTGGTGGCAGAGTGATCTGAGACTACGGAAATTAGACATAACACCTGTGCCATGGTCAGATCACTATTTGGTGGCTCTAGACTTCCTGGGTGCGACGCTGCACCGTAGGGTGGCAGGGCCTATTAGAATGGCCCGCCCCAGGCAACTGATGGATCCTGATGGATTCCAGAGGGAACTGGGGGATTTTCCTCTGGATCGGCAACACGATTCGCCCGAGGCGCTGGTCGACCTGTGGAACAGGATGACTACAGCGGCCTTGGATGAAATCGCACCACTACGGCCTCTCAGAGCTCATCGAGCTAGGTCATCTCCATGGTTCACAGATGAACTGCGGGAGCTCAAACGGGCAAAGAGACGCCAAGAGCGCCGCTGGGTGAAGACCCAGAGAGACTCCGATTGTACACTAGCTAGGGCCGCTATTAGGGCCTATCTAGTGGCGATGGAGGTGGTGAGGCGGCAATACTTCACCACCCTTATTGCCTCCGCTGATAATCGCCCAGCCACCCTGTTCCGGGTTACCAGGTCTCTCCTTGGTAGGGGGACCCCGGTGCCTGGTTGGCAGGGGTCGGCTGAGGACTTTGCTGACCATCTAGTGGAGAAAATCGATCGGATTCGTTCTGGGTTTAATCCTGGCGTGGATGGGGAGAGTCCGGAGGGAGCCGGAGCACAGTCTTGCCATGCCATCTGGGACCGGTTTGATCCAGTTGCCCCTGATGAAGTGGACAGGCTCCTTGCAGCTGTGCGCGCCACTGCCTGCCCTTTGGACCCCTGTCCCACCTGGTTGGTGAAAACCTCCAAGGCAGTGACAGGTGGCTGGGTTGGGGCTGTGATCAATGCATCATTGCGGGAGGGGGTGTTTCCTGCACCTTTAAAACATGCTTTGGTGCGCCCCCTCCTGAAGAAATCTTCCCTCGACCCAGCTGTCCTAACTAACTATAGGCCTGTCTCAAACCTCCCCTTTTTAGGGAAGGTGTTGGAGAAGGCAGTGGCGTGTCGGCTGCAGGGGGTACTGGATGAAGCGGATTATCTGGACCCTTTTCAGTCAGGATTCAGGCCTGGATATGGTACCGAGACGGCATTGGTCGCACTGATGGATGATCTCTGGCGGGAGCGGGACGGTGGTCATCCATCCGTCCTTGCTCTTCTTGACCTCTCAGCGGCTTTCGATACCGTTGACCACGGTATCCTTCTGGAACGGCTCCGAGGTTTGGGAATCCAGGGCACTGTGTGGTCCTGGTTTTCCTCATTTCTGAAGGGTCGGTCCCAGTCGGTGTGGTTGGAGAGTGAGAGGTCCAGTCCTAGGCCCCTCAAATGGGGGGTTCCTCAGGGCTCGGTGCTCTCTCCTCTCCTATTTAACATCTACATGAAACCGCTGGGTGAGATCATTCGTTCCCATGGGGTGCGGTACCATCAGTACGCGGATGACACTCAGTTGTACATCTCGGCCCATGGGGACCCCAGTGATGCCGTCAAAGTCCTTTCCAGATGCCTGGAAGCTGTGGGGGTCTGGATGGGGGCTAACGGGCTACAACTGAATCCCAGCAAGACTGAGTGGCTATGGATAGGGGGTCCTGCGTTAACCCGGGAGTTACCATCGTTGGTTCTGGATGGGGCTATTTTGCCCCAGACAGACCCGGTGCGCAACTTGGGGGTCCTCCTGGATTCACGGCTACTGCTAGAAGAACAGGTGGCGGCTGTGACCAGGAGGGCTTTCGCCCAACTTCGGGTGATCCGCCAGTTGCGACCACTCCTGGACCGGGACTCCTTGCTCATGGTCACCCATGCTCTGGTTACCTCCAGACTAGACTATTGCAATGCGCTCTACATGGGGCTGCCCTTGACGACCATTCGGAGGCTACAGCTGGTCCTAAATGCGGCTGCCCGGGTGGTGATGGGGTGTGGGCGTTATGCTCATGCTTCGCCACTGCTCCGGGAGCTGCACTGGTTGCCAGTATGTCTCCGGGTGCAATTCAAGGTGCTGGTTTTGACCTTTAAAGCCCTATATGGTAGTGGGCCAGGTTACCTAAGAGACCGCATCGCCCTGAGGACGTCTGTCCGTCCAACCAGAGCGGACCGGAGGGGCTCTCTAATTGTTCCATCAGCCAGAGGGGCTCGCCTCTCTGGCACAAGGAGGAGAGCCTTCTCCGTGTCTGCGCCGGCCCTCTGGAACCTCCTGCCAACAGAATTACGTCTTCGGACGGAGTTGCTGCCTTTCAGAAGGGATCTTAAAACCTGGCTGGCAGGTCAAGTGTGGGGTGCGGGTGGAAGGGTAACCACCATGGGGTGGTTGGTGTAGAGGAACTCTTCCCCATGGTGCCTTTTCGATCCTGCAGCCCCTGCTTTTTAGGGGGTGGGTAGTCTTAACTTTTTTACTGTTTTAACTGTTTTTAGGATTATTAATATTGTCTGTAAACTCCTTGGGTTGCCCTGGGGTTACTTTTTATGTTGTTAGCCGCCCAGAGTCGGCCTTGTGTTGAGTGGGCGGGATATAAATTGAATAAATAAATAAATAAATAAATAAATATGCCTCCTGAGAAATCTGTACATGAACCAAGAAGCAACAGTTAGGACAGAACATGGAATGACAGAGTGGTTTGGAATAGGAAAAGGAGTAAGACAAGGCTGCATTTTGTCACCATGCCTATTCAACCTATACACAGAGCACATAATGTGCAGTGCAGGGATGGAGGAATCACAATATGGGATCAAAATCGCTGGGAGAAACATCAACAATCTGAGATATGCAGACGATACCACCCTAATGGCAGAAAGTGAGGAAGACCTAAAGAATCTCTTGATTGGGCTGAAGGAGGAGAGTGCAAAAGCTGGCTTGAGACTAAATATCAAGAAAACCAAGATAATGGCAACAGGCCCAATCAGTTCCTGGAAGATAGATGGGGAAGAAGTAGAAGCAGTGACAGATTTTACTTTCTTAGGATCAAAGATCACTGCAGATGGGGATTGTAGCCATGAAATAAAAAGGCGACTGATTCTTGGGAGACAAGCGATGAGAAACCTGGGGAACATAGTGAAAAGCAGAGACATCACACTGAAAACAAAAATTAGAATAGTCAAAGCAATGGTTTTCCCAGTAGTAATGTATGGATGTGAGAGCTGGACAATTAGGAAGGCTGAACGCAGAAGAATAGATGCCTTTGAAATGTGGTGTTGGAGGAGGGTTTTGAGAGTGCCCTGGACAGCGAGGAGAACAAATAGGTCAATCTTAGAAGAAATTAACCCGGATTGCTCACTGGAAGGTCAAATAGTAAAGATGAAGCTAAAATACTTTGGACATCAAATGAGAAGGGAGGATTCACTTGAGAAGGCATTGATGTTGGGAAAGGTGGAAGGCAAAAGAAGAAGGGGGAGGCCAAGGATGAGATGGCTAGATGGCATTGTAGACACAATGGGCACAGAGCTGGGAGGGCTGAGGGGGATGGTGGAGGACAGAGGCGCCTGGAGAGCAATGGTCCATAGGGTCGCAAAGGGTCGGAATCGACTGTGCGACTGAACAACAACAACTATCTTTGAGGGGTTAAATTTAAACTCTTAGTCCTTTCAGCAGTCCTCTGTTTTGACTTTTATATTCCCTACTCATAAATCATGATTGTATATAGGTCTTTGCAGGCGCACCCCCCAAAGAAAGACTCAGACACCGGTATATGGATAAAGGCATTGGGCCACTTTTATTGAATAATGCCCTAGTCCGAATTATAGCTTTTAATTGGTATTCATCCAATTATAATTCTTAAGGCAAGCAGGCCGCAGTAACACTGGTAAGGTTCCTCCCAAAATTGCCAATGGCAATTGGCTACAATGTATCCATTTGTATCAATTTGTTTGTTGACACAAACAAATTGTTGACCGTAGTCAATAAACTATCTACTGACCCCACCCTCTGACGTGTATCCGTCAAATCACGGGGTGATGCATGCTGAAAAGCTCCTGCCATCACCCCTTGCCTGGTTCGTCGTTGACCGGTCAACGTTATTACACCTGTACCTGTCTAAGTGTTGGCCAGTCAATTGCGAACCTGCTGGATACCTATGGGTCATAAATATTTACCTTACCAGTGCTACCCGCCACACGGGGAGGCTTCAATGAAGACTCACTGCCCCCCCCCCCCAGACCGTCAGCTCGGTCAACAGGCCTGCTTGCAAATCTTCCAAAAAGAGGTTCATACCTCTAGCCGACAGGTGGACCCCATCCCCTGCATAAAGATCATAATTTTGTAAACTAATGGTGGGGTGTCGGATGACCATCCCCAAACCCTTGTCTGCCAAGAACCGGGCAACAGCCCTGTTCACCGAGCGGCGAGCGCGGTCAAGGGCACGGAGGTCAATACCTCCCCTGTAAGCATGATGCGGTATGATGTCCGACCATAGCAGCCTTGTGGACGGCCACACATAATGCAAATAAGCTAGGTCACTGCAAATCGTGAATTTTAAAGAAAGGCCAGTGACCTGGGCGAGGTCATTGCCCCCGAGGTGCAGTACAAGGACATCAGGCGGTTCAGCATCCCTGATGGAAAAAAGGAATGGCAACAGTTCCCGCCATCTCATTCCGCGCTTACCGTACCAACGTATGCATGCGGATGCACGCAGTCCAAGCTGGGGTCCCCACTCTGTCGCCGCAGCATACTGCGCTGCCCAGTGCACATAACTGTGGCCCACCAGCCATACTGCCACCGGTGTGCGGGGACACACAGGGTCTGTAAGAGAAAAAGAGAACAGTGACTTAACTGGTACTCATACCTGAAGAGGGCGAACATATAATGCAAAACGCATAGATCCCCATCTTCCCATACGGCGTATATCAGCCTCAGAGTACCCGAATGCAGCCGCAGTTGAAGCAGCACCTATCCTAAATGAATGGGTGCCGTAACGAGCCCCAGGGAGGCCAACACTGGATAGTACCATACCGGTCACCTTCCAAAATTGAAATTTAGTAAGGGGAGACCCATCCTGGTGGCAGAAAAACGGGCCAGGGTGGGTGCCACGCACTGCCAAGAACTCCTGTAGGGCACCAACCAGACAGATGTCTGCAATGGAACATCGTAGCAGTCTAACTCCACTGCCTACGCCGTGCTGATCAACTTTTGAGGACCGTATCCTCAACTGAGCCCACTCATTAGAAACATAGACATCGTCGAGTTCCAGTGCCCTACGAGTCGCATCTGCCTTAGACAGTAGTACCAACTCACTGATGCGGAGCGCTCCAAAGAAGGCCACTGTGGTAGCCGCATGAAAAAGAGCCACCTCATACCTGTCAAAACACAGGTTATGCCAGCCTCGTGCAAAGTGGGTAAGTACCCCTGGAGAAATTGGGTGGCGAGTGTCCGGGCGGTGTCCACGTTCCCGTGTCCACCCCTCCAAAACATGTCGTATGCGGAAATCGCTCATGCTGTCAGCAAAACCCCTCACCTTGGCCATAAATGCCAGTGCTGACAGCCTGGATGCTATAGTGCGGGGAGCGAGGCCCTGACTGTGCAGATAAACCATAAATTGTAAAACCTGTTCCACTGGAATGGGCCACACTTCGGGCAACTGAAGTTGCACGCAAAAATTTATAAATTGAACGAAAGCATGATGATATGCCTTACGCGTGTGGGGCGCCAAAGACATGCCGATCGCCCGGTTCACCTCTCCTTGCCAAATGTCCAAATCTCGGCTGCGAGTTGCGAGGGGAATTCCTCTGCGTCCGGAGCCAAGGCGCGGAACCGGGTGATCTGCAGGCGGGATAAAGCATCAGCAATATCATTATTAATGCCTGGTACATGTCTGGCCCTAAAAAGCACATTCAGGCGTAGGCTACGTAACACAAACTGGTGAACCAACGCCATCACCCTGGGTGATTTAGACGTCTGAGCATTAACAATGTGCACTACCGCAGCATTGTCGCACCAAAAATGGACCACTGAGTCGGCCCACTCCTCGCCCCATAGCATCAAAGCTCCCAGGATTGGAAAGAACTCAAGGAATGTAAGATCGCGGAGGCGATCCGTGCCCCGCCATGCTGGAGGCCATTGGCCATAAGCCCACCTCCCCTCAAAGTAAATCCCATATCCCAGGGAGCCGGAGGCATCTGACTGTACTTGGAACCTAGGGGAAACTAAAAGGTCGGACCTCCAAAAGGAGACCCCATTGAATTCCCGCAGGAATGTGAGCCAAACCAAAAGGTCAGCCCTCATGCCCCTGGTCAGTCGGACCCTATGATGGCGCCTTGACAGGCCAGACATGGTGTCACATAGGCGCCAAGCAAATGCTCTGCCAGGCATGACCACCCTGCAGGCAAAGTTAAGATGGCCATGTAGTACCTGAAGCTCACGAAGTGACACTTTACGTTTGGCCAGCAAGGCCAAAACCATCGCGGAGATCCGGGTGACCTTGTCGATGGGTAACCGGGATGCCTGTGCGACCGTGTCAATTTCAATACCCAGAAATGTGAGCGTAGTTGATGGGCCCTCGGTCTTTTCGGGCGCTAAAGGGACAGCCAGTTCCTGCATTAGCATCTGAAATGTGGTGAGGAGACGCGTGCACGTGTCCAAGCCCCGTTCACCCCCGAACAAAAAGTCATTGAGGTAATGGGCTACAGACCGAGACCCGGACCTGCGAACAAAGGCCCACTGAAGGAAAGTGCTAAAACGTTCGAATGCTGAACAGGAAATAGAGCAGCCAAAAGGCATGGCCTTATCTACGTAAAACTTCCCTTGGAATCTAAAACCCAATAGCTCAAAGTCCCCCGGGTGCACTGGCAACAATCGGAATGCCGATTTAATGTCACATTTTGCCAGGAGGTCACCAGGACCACAAGAGCGCACCATCCGCAGGGCTTGGTCAAAAGACGTATACCTGACCGAACAAAGGTCATCAGGAATAGCATCATTGACAGAATAACCCGCCGGGTACGATAGATGGTGGATTAAGCGAAATTCCCCCGGGGCCTTTTTGGGTACCAACCCCAGAGGGGAGACCTTCAGGTTGGGGAAGGGTGGTACAGAAAAGGGGCCTGCTACCCTTTTGGCCTCTACCTCCTTGGCAACGCTCAGGGCAGCCACCTCCTCCCTACCCTTCAGGGACAGTAAATTGGGGGCATCTTGGGGTCCCCGTACTCCTTTGAATGGGATACGGAAGCCCCACTGGAAACCCTCCAGGAGGTACCTCGCGTCCTCTTTCCTTGGATAAGGTGAGAGCCATCGCTCCAACATATACACATTAACTGGGGAGGGGGCCTTTTGTCTGACTAGCTCCATCAGCAGAAGCTCTGCCCGCTCCCTGTCCACCTCTACCTCTGCCCCGTGACCCACCGGCCCGCGGGCATGCGGCGGCGGCGTGGGAGCCAGCGCAAGAGGGACACTCGTGTTTGTATCGGCACTGCCGCTTATTGCACACGCCATTAGCCGAGAAGCTCCAACACAGCAAGCGGGCTGGAACCCCCTGCCCCGCCAGCTGGTGGGGAGCCTGTGTTGGAGCAGCTCACTGCACGGCATGGCCACAATGGTACCTATCCCCAGGCGCCGGACGCGTGGGGGTCGTGTACAAAAGCCACAATTTCTGACAGGGCTCATCCCATCTCATCTCCGGGTGCAAGGGCACCCTCATTCTAAATTCCTCATCGTAAGCCAACCACGATGGGCCAGGAAAATCCACCATCACCCTGTAAATATTGTCCAAATATTGGACCATAGGAATGGCCAGGTCAGGCCGGGCCCTAAGGTACACCGCCATATAAATAAGATATGCGGGCAACCAGTTGGCCCAGGTGCGTGGTGGCTTACGACGGCGGGACAGCTCTTTGTCTCTGTCGTCCTGTCCCTCTCTCTCCTCTTTAGTGGGCTCACGGTTCAATAGGGAGAATATATCCACGTACTCCCCCCGCCAAATCTTTTCCCTCGTGACCTGGGACAAATGATCACCAAGGGGCAAGGAATAACCAGCCATCGGCAAGGCCGTCACCGGCACATTAAGTACACGGGGCATACGCAGCGGGACCTGGACAGCCCCTGCGATGCCCGGCACTGCCCTGGGGGCGGAAACCCCCACCCCCAATGATGTGCCAGTATGGAACCAAGGGGCACTGGGATAGGCTGGCAACTGATGCCCACTCGCCTTGACTTGACGAGGCCATGGCCACTGAACCCCACCACTGGAAGTGGACTGTGATGTGGGTGCATTAATTTGAACCTGATACTCACTAGGTGCACCCCCGTGAGCCGCCCCCACTGGGGTTTCCGGCCCACAGCGGCCGTCGGAGCTCGCGACCGGAATCGAGCTCTGGGGCCACTCCTGGCCACTTCCCGGCTGTAGCTCTGGACGAACAGGGAGCTGCGAGACACCGGCAGGCGCAGGCCGGAGCGTCTCAAGCAGCTCAACCCGGCTGGCCACCTGTTGCAGTGTGGCAGCCGTCGAGGTAGCCGGTGGACACGAAGGGCCCCCAGCAGAGATAGAAGGGCCCCCTCCCATGGGGTTGTGTGCAATCCCCAAGGATGCCTCAAGCACAGCTAAACGTGTTAGTAACGCATCCACTGCCACAGATCCCCCAGTATAAAGCGGGCCAGGTGGGCCGGAAGGCCCACTAGGCATTTGACCAGGAACCCCAAAGTGAGAGCCTGGGCCAGAATAGGGCCATGCCCAAAACTCCAGCCCATGAGGGGCCGGAGGAGGAACATGCTGTGCACCCACACCAGGCCCTCCCCCGCTGTCCTGACCCATGGCCGGCAACTGCGGGCCGAGGGCCGAAGCTCCTGAAGGGCCGGCCGGAGGCTGGCCAGCCGAGGGCCAAGCACCAGCCTGCATCACCCCACCGGTATCGGTGGGTAAAGCTGGGGTAGTGCCCTGCCGCGGGGGCGCACCCTGCGCAGGGCCCGCAAAAGTCCTCCCCTTTGGCCGCGGTTTCGTCGCCGGGGCCTTCCGTTTGGGAGGCATATCTTGTAGAAAGCGCAGGATCCCTTTCCAGGGATCAACCTAGCGCCAAAAAGCACAGAGCAGCCAGCAAGCCAAAGGCTCTGTGCGAATCCTTCCTTCTCAGCCAGGAAGGACCAAGGGCTAAAGAGCCAAAGAGTCGAACGAACAGCGATGGAGAAAACTTCTCCTCTCCGTCGCTATTTCTAAAATGGCAGCTCGGCTGCCTCGCGGCCACCCCTTTTATAGAGGGGTGGCCACGCCCCCTAACTCACCCGGATATCTGAGTCCGGGTGGGGGTGGGGCCTTGTAAAAGAAATTAGCATGTCATTCTAAAATTACCAGCTTAGTTCCAAAGGATAAAAAAAACAACAACCTTAAAGCCGGAGTTCTCAACCTTTTAAAGCTAGGGTCTGGGTCATGCTCCCACAGACAGCTTCTGGGGCCATATGGCCATTTTGCCCTTCCTCCACCACATGACACTTCCTGGTGTGGTAGAGACGGTGGGGGGCCACATGAAATGGTGCCATGGGCCGTATGTGGGCTGCAGACAGTAGGTTGAGAATCCCTGCCTTAAAGGATAGAATCCTGTTGGAATCATGGAATGCAATGGCTGGACAAGAAATAGATCACACTTTGAATTACTTGTGGCATGGCACAATGTAATTTATTTCCTGACGATTGCAATATGTTCAGGGAATTGTGTCCACCCCACCCCCTATCCATACTGAAGTAGGGCCAGTGCCAGCCCAAGGCATATTTTAGGATGGAGCAAGCTCCAACTATGGCACCCCCTTGGTCCCCCCTAACATACATGCCATCCACTCGCAATCAAAATATCAAAATATCCCCTTGGGAGTGGGTGCCTGGAGCGACCGCTCCATTCACCTTATGGTAGGGCCGGCCCTGAGTAGGGCTACTTGTTTTGGGGTTGGTTTGGAGCAATTTCCCAAAAGATTGAAGGATTGCTTTAAGGGAGTTTTTAAAGCAACTTTCTCCACTGTGGTCAGATATACACCTTCTCCATTATTTGATCACACCCTTATTGCAATTGATGTTACATATTGGATATTTGTAAATTAAAAACAAACCTTTTGTGGAATCTTTTCCCCCAATCAACTATCAGCCCTTTACTCCAGGCACCCTACTATAGAATACAGAACTTGAAGAAGTTACTTTTTCAGACTAAAACTCCCCAGATCTCCAAGACAGTGTAGCAAATGGCTATTCCAGCCACAGTATTCTGGGAGAAAAAGTTTTAGTGATTGAAATAGCTCCTCTTTTCATAGAGTCTGCAAGATATTTTTAAGCATGGTGACTAGTTTTGTTTGGCAGTGTTGGTATCCATCCATCCATCTTTTATTTCTTTATTTCAACTTGAGACTTTACTGTGATTTACAATACAGTACTTTACTTGCGGTCTCAGCTAAATGCAGAGATAGCAACAAGTCATTTATTTTTTCGAAAACATGCCATGGAAGGAGGTGACCAGTGGCTATCCAGTTAAATAAGTTGCCTCCTGTCTCAATTTTTTTAAAATAGGCTACAAGGTTAGGAAGGATTTGTCAACAGAGAGAAAAGAAGGCTAGCCCAGTTGTAGGCTGGCTTAACATGCAGCAGAAAATGTCAGCCTAGCAGCAGAATGAATGGCTCTATTGAACACAATGTGGGTAAGCCAAGTCTGAAAGGCCAGAGGTGTAACCTTTGACTACAGCATGCCACACTATGCAAATATATGGCTGCACTTTGACCAAAAGTAATAAAAGACATTAAAGTATCAAATAATGTATATTGTTCCCCCTACCTACCAAGTGACACAAAAGTGGCATCATTGCTCAGCCTGAATCCGTGTGTTAACTAAATGCCTGACATTAAAAAAGACCATAATTTGTAAAAAAATTGACCTATTACAGCTGACTTACATGTTCAGGTTAGCAAGCAGCAACTCCACTTATTGCCCAGGAAGAAACATGTGGACCCATCCGGAATCAAGGGGTTAAAAAAGAACCCTTGGCATTAATTGCTCGATCTTTCTCTCCAGATAAATGGATACAGGACAAAGTTGAGGATTAACCATGCAGTGTAATTCTGACTGGGGAGACTTTTGCATCCTTTGTACAATAAGCCTGCAATTATATAAATCAGTTTTCTATGTTCCAATAGAGCTGATGTGTATTGCTTAGTGGTCTTTCCACTCACTCACTCTCCTGTTGGGCTAATAGCTGCTCTCAGGGTCTAGTTGGCAAACTTAAACTTGCAATACTCTGTGTAGCTCTATTGTGCAGCACTGGCAATGTAATTACCTTTTAATGCTACCTCTTTAAAACCATTAAAAGGAGCATCATTTTGAGATAGAGACTGTCGCAAAAACTGGGGAGACAGTCCAGTATGTAATAGTATTAAGTAACCAATCTTCCCAGTTTTTGCGACAGCCTCTATCTCAAAATGATGCTCCTTTTCATAATTTTAAAGAGGTAGCATTGAAACAGAAGAGGCACTCAAGATCATGTTGTAAATATCTGCTGGCTACTGGTGTGCACCAGAGAATTTCAGAAGGAAATCAGTCTGCACTTTATGATTAATAATTATGTTCCATCAAATCAGTTCTGATTTACAGTGACCCTTTGCAGATTTTTCTAGTAGTCAGAAGTGGCTTACCATTCTCTTCTTCCCTAGGACTATGCAGCTTGCCCAAGCCTACATGGGCTGGCTTCTCTGTAATGCACAGTGGGGAATCAAACTCTCAACTTCTGGCTCCTCAGCCAGAAATCTAACTCGCTAAACTATCCAACAAGCTCTATGCTGTATAGAGCTTAAAGGCAAAGTATTTGACTGTGTGGATCATGAGAAGCTATGGATTGTTCTGAAAGAAATCAGTATGCCTGAGCACTTGACTATCCTGACACAAAACCTGTATTGTGAACAAGAAGCTGCCATTAGGACTGAATACGGAGAGAGAGAATGGATTCCTATTAGCAAAGATGTCAGACAAAGGTGCATTTTATTTATTTGTTCAATCTGTACACAGAGCATATCATATGGAAAACCAGCTTCAGTAACTGAAAGTGAAAGAAGAAAGTGCCAAAGCAAGACTGCAATTGAACAGCAAGAAAATGAAAATAATGACTACAGAAGATCTATACACAGTGGAGGGATTCAATTTTTCTACTACCTACTCTGTGGGCATGGCAAGGTGGGTGTCGCCAGGGAGAAAGCTCTGTGTTGCACCCGAATTAGGACTACATTGGAACCTGGTATAACGAATGTACCATACAATGAAAAAATCATACAACGAAGAGAATTTTGGAACAAATGTGTGCATCGTACAATGAAAACCTCTATGGGGAAAATCCCATAGGGATTATTGTTATACGATTTTTCTCATAGAGATTCTTGTTGTACGATGCATACAACAACAAAAATTGTATAATGAAGTGCCTTGTGGATCCAATTATTTTTGTTATACGAGGTTCTACTGTACTTTATTTCAAAGCTTGAATGGGAAGGGCCAACCAGAATTTCTGCTACCGGTTCTGGCAAACTGGTGCAAACCTACTGAATCCCACCATTGTCTATACACCTTTGAAATTGACGATAAACAAACTGTAATTGTAAAAGATTTTGTATATTTGTTCTAGCCATTGATCTGAATGAAGACTGCAGCCAAGAAATCAAAAGAAGACTGAGAGTTGGGTAGGCAGCAATGAAGGACTTAGAAATGATCTTCCTCCTCTCCTTCCATCTTAGCCCTTTATTTCAGAAGATTCTTTAGCACTTATAACATGGAAATGTGAAAGAGAATAAGAAAAATCATGGGATCTGTTACTCTAAGAAGTGAATGTTAAGATGGTTGGAAAGGGCATGACACATCATAGAAATCAAGCAAACCAGATGACAATTCAAGAGAAGTCAACTAAGTAATCTTGTAGGTTATGGAGATGATTGCTTTGGATCAGCCCAAACTGTGACAAATTTTAAATATACAGTAATACCTCGGATAACATTTGCACTACATAATGCTAAAACTGCATAACGTTAAGGAATCTGGCGGGGGGGGGGGGATTGCATCTCACAACATTAAAATCCTGTGAGATGTATCATATAATGTTTGCTGAAGTCTGTGCGGGTTACAATGTTTCTCTATGGAGTTTAATGTTATGCGATTCATCCCATAGGACTTTAACATTATGCAATACATGTATCGCATAATGTTGAAAATTGGATAACGCTGAGACTCGTGGAACCAAGTTTTAGCATTATCTGGTGCCATGGTGCGATTCATGCGGTGACTGTTATTTTGCTGTTATGGGACTTTCTCAAATGTATGATTATCTTCCCTTTCTGCAATGTTTTATTATGTTTTATGATGGTTGTAATTTACTCTGATTTATTTACTGTTATTTTATCGTGTTGTAATATGTATATGTGTTTAAGATGCTCTGTTGTTTTTGTGAGCTGCCTGGAGTCACGTTGTCGAGTGGAAAACATACAAATGCAATAATAATAATAATAATAATAATAATAATAATAATAATAATAATAATAATAATAATAATAATAATAATAATAATAATAATAATAATAATAATAATAATAATGTATGTCCACTGTACGATGATTAAAAATACTATTTTCTCCCTCAGCAGTTAAAAGGGAACACATGTAAAGGCCTGTTATCAAGATTGTCTGGGTATATTATGGACTTCACAATCTTGCGGTCCACCCTACTTTGGTGTTGCAACACATGACTGTTATATAGAGTGCCCCTGCAGAGCAGATGGCAATCAAGGCACATTTTTTAATTGATTCAGACTCTTAGAAAAAATTTATGAGATTTCTCTAAAATTGTTTTGAGTTGGATTCCCCCCCATCCTCACCAAGTGTTTCATTTCAACTCTAAATAGAAAATGATATCACATGACAAACAGTAGTGACGCAGTGTACAATTTATCATCTGCATGCACATTTTAGAGTTTTCCTCTCAAAGCTGCCATGGGGCATGCGCACTATGAGGATTTTAATGCATTTCATAACAAAAGCATCTCAATAACTAGATAACACACCATCGGCCTATAAAGAAGATCCAACTTTCTATTCCTTGATCTAAAGCTCCTTGTGATAATTATTATCTGCCTGAACAACCAAGGGAGTAGGGAAGCAGAGGCTTGGAATAGACATACCAAAGTAGTTGCTGCCTTTTATAGTGAACTGTGACTTTTTAGATGCCTTGCTAAATATATTTGACATTTTCCGTATTTGCCATATTAGCTTCATAGAAAAAGCTTTATAGACATATATGGAGAAATGCAGAACCATTCCTGATTGACATTTACGTGACTACAGTATCTGGGAAGGGAAATCTAACCATAAGATGGCACTGGAACTTAAACATGCCATGTGTCTACTTCTGTTTTCTAATCAATCACTTTGCGCTTATAAAGTGGCCAGTAAGGGATCTCTGAAATGCTCACAAGTGAGAAAGACATGGATATAATATGTCAGATTATCTGCATACTCCAATTTTTAAACATTGGTATACTAACAGGAAGTTGACACTGTTACATTGCAGGCGCACCCCCCCCCCCCCCCCAATGATGGACTCAGACACAAATGAAAGTGGATAACAGCATGGGCCACATTTATTGATTCAAGCCCTAGTCCGAATTATAAATTTCTATTGGTAAAACGACCAATCATAATTCTTAAGGCAAGCAGGCCGAAGTAACACTGGTAAGGTACCACCCAAAATTGCCAACGGCAATTGTTACAATGTATCTATTTGTATCAATTTGTTTGTTGACAACAAACAAATTGTTGACCGTAGTCAATATCTAACTAATGACCCCACCCTCTGACGTGTATCCGTAAAATCAGGGGGTGATTCCATCTGTCTAGTGGTAACCATCACCCCCTTGCCTGGTTCGTCGTTGACCGGACAACGTTTAAACAACTTATGCCTATCTAGTGTTGTCCAGTCAATTGCGAACCTGCCGGATACCTGTGGGTCATAAATGTTTACCTTACCAGTGCTACCCGCCACCCGGAGAGGCTTCAATAAAGGCTCGACGCCCCCCCCCAAGACCGTCAGCTCGGTCGACAGGCCTGCTCGCCAATCACCCAACAGGAGGTCCATACCTCCTCGCGACAGATGGACCCCATCCCCAGAATAAAGCCCAAAATTTTGCAAACTAATGGCGGGATGATGACTGACCCGCCCCCAGCCCTTGGTCGAAAGGAATCGGGCCACCGCCCTGTTTACCATGCGCCGAGCGCGGTCCAGGGCCTGGAGGTCGAAGCCTCCCCGATAAGCATGGCGTGGGACCATATCTGATCAAACAAGGGTTGTGGCGGGCCATACGTAATGTAAGTAGGCAAGGTCCGCGCAAATCGCATGCTTCAGCGATAAGCCAGTGACCTGACCCAAGTCATTACCCCCAAGGTGTATGATCAGAATGTCGGGCGGGTCAGCACTCCTCGATGAAAAGAGGAATGGCAAAAGCTCCCGCCACAACATACCGGGCTTACCGTGCCATGTGAAATGTGCGTATGCACCCAGTCCCAGTCGGGGTCCCCAATCTGTCGCCGCAGCGTAACGCGCTGCCCTGTGCACGTAGCTGTGGCCCACCAGCCATACTGTCACCGGTGTGATACGACACCCAGGGTCTGTCAAGGGAAAAAACAGGGAAGGAAAGATACATGGTGACTCAGAAGGTACTCACGGTGGGAGTGGGCGAACATAAAACTGGAAACAGTGTGAGTCCCACCTCCCCATGCTGCGTATGTCAGCCCCGGAGTACCCATAAGCAGCTGCAGTAGAGGCCGCCCCAATTCTAAATGAATGGGTGCCGTAACGGGCCCCAGGGAGGCCAACTCTGGCCAGTGCCTTCCCTGTCACCTTCCAAAACTGAAATTTAGTAAGGGGAGACCCATCTTGGTGACAGAAAAACGGGCCATGGTGCGTGCCACGCAGTGCAAGGAACTCCTGTAGGGCACCAACCGGACAGATGTCTGCCAATAAACATCGTAGCAGTCTTATTCCACTGCCTACGCCATGCTGATCTGTTTTAGAGGAGCGTATCCTCAACTGAGCCCAATCATTGCAAACATAGACATCTTCGAGTTCCAGTGCCCTACGACTTGCATCCGCCTTAGACAGCATCACAAGCTCGCTGATGCGGAGCGCTCCAAAAAAGGCCACCGTTGTAGCCGCACGAAACAGGGCTGCCTCATACCTATCAAAACATAGGTCATGCCAGCCTCGTGCCAGTTGGGTAAGTACCCCAGGGGAAATTGGGTGACGGTCGTCCAGGCAACACCCACGTTCCCGCACCCACCCCTCCAAAACATGTCTCACGCGGAAATCAGCGGTGCTGTCCGCATGACCTCCCACCTTGGCCATAAAGGCCAGCGCTGATAGCCTAGATGCTATGGTGCGTGGTGCCAAGCCCTGGGCGTGCAGGTAAACCATAAAACGGAGGATGTGGGCCACTGGGATCGGCCAGGTATCTGGCAAGCAATATTGGGAACAAAAGGTCCGAAATGAAACCAACGCGTGGTGATACGCCTTACGCGTGCGTGGCGCCAGTGACATGCCTATCGCCCGGTTCACCTCTCCTTGCCAATGGTCCATATCTCCTGCGGTAGTGGCGAGGGAAATTCCTCCGCATCCGGAGCCAAGGCACGGAACCGGGAGATCTGCAGGCGGGACAAAGCGTCAGCAATATCATTATTCACCCCCGGGACATGCCTGGCTCTGAACAGTACATTGAGGCGCAGGCTGCGCAATACAAACTGGCGCACAAGATCCATGACCCTGGGAGATTTAGAGGTCTGTGAGTTGACAATGTGGACAACAGCCGCATTGTCACACCAGAAATGCACCACAGAGTTGGCCCACTCCTCACCCCATAGCATCAAGGCCCCCAGTATGGGAAAAAATTCCAAATATGTGAGATCCCTCAGGCGACCCGTGCCTGACCAGGCTGGTGGCCATCCACCATATGCCCACTTCCCATTGAAGTACATCCCATAACCCAGGGATCCCGAGGCATCAGACTGAATTTGAAAGTGGGGCGAAGCTAGGAGGTCAGACCTCCAAAATGAGACCCCATTGAACTCTCTCAAGAACTGGAGCCATACGTGCAGATCTGCCCTGATGCCCCGTGTCAGTCTCGCCCTATGATGGGGCCTGGATAAGCCTGCCATGGCGTCGCACAAGCGCCGAGCAAAGGCCCTGCCAGGTGCAACCACCCGGCAAGCGAAATTGAGGTGGCCATGTAGCACCTGCAATTCCCGAAGGGATGCCTTGCGCTTAGCCAGCAAGTCCGATATAAGGGCAACTATCCGTGCCACCTTGTCTGCGGGCAACCTAGAAGCCTGCGCTACTGTGTCAATTTCCACCCCCAGGAATATTAACTTATCAGACGGGCCTTCGGTCTTTTCGGGCGCTAAAGGGACACCGAGTTCCTCCATTAGCATCTGAAATGTATTAAGGAGACGTGTACACGTGTCCCAGCCCCGTTCACCCCCGAATAAAAAGTCATCCAGGTAATGGGCTACAGACCGAGACCCCGACCTACGGACAAATGCCCACTGCAGGAAGGTACTGAAACGCTCGAAAGCCAAGCAGGATATGGAACAGCCGAATGGCATGGCCTTGTCAAAATAATAGTCACCCCGGAATTTGAAACCCAGCAACTCGAAGTCACCCGGGTGCACGGGTAAGAGGCGAAACGCCGACTTAATGTCACACTTAGCCAACATTGCACCCGGGCCACATGAGCGCACCATGCGCAATGCCTGGTCAAAGGATGTATACCTGACAGAACAAAGGTCGTCAGGGATAGCATCATTGACCGAGTGGCCGGCTGGGTAGGACAAATGGTGAATCAGGCGAAACTCGCCCGGTGACTTCTTGGGCACTAGTCCTAGCGGAGACACTTTAAGGTTGGGGAACGGGGGTGCGGGGAAAGGGCCGGCGACCCTGCCCGCAGCAATCTCCTTATTAATGCTGGCGGCAGCCACCTCCTCCCTTCCCCTAAGTGACAAAAGGTTAGGTGCATCCTGGGGTGACCTATCCCCCGTGAAAGGAATACGAAAACCCTGAAGGAGGTACACAGCGTCTGCTCTCCTCGGGTACGATGCGAGCCAACGCTCCAGCATGTCGACATTAATTGGGGAGGGGGCCTTTTGGTGAACCCGCTCCCTCCAAGGCAGTCTTGCCTGCCCCTTGTCCGCCCCTACCTCTGCCCCTGTATCCTCCTGGCCTGGGACAGGCGGAGGCAGCATGGGGGCCAGAACAAGAGGGGCACTCATGCTTGTACTTGCAATTTTTCCTGTTGCAAGAACCACTGGACGAGAAGGTCCAGCACAGCAGGCGGGCTGGAACCCCCTGCCCCGCCGCTTGGCGGGGTACCTGTACTGGGGCCGCTCGTTGGACCGCATGTCCACAATGGTATCTCTCCCCAGGCGCCGGGCGCGTGGGGGTCATATACAGAAGCCACAGCTTCTGGCAGGGCTCATCCCACCTCATCTCTGGGTGCAGCGGAATTCTCATGCGGAACTCTTCGTCGTAAGCCAGCCATGACGGGCCCGGGAAGTCAACCATAGCCCGGTAAATATTGTCCAGATATTGGACCATGGGAATAGCCAAATCCAGCCTAGCCCTGAGATAAACGGCCATGTAAATCAGGTACGCTGGCAGCCAATTTGCCCACGTGCGTGGCGGCTTACGACGACGTGCCTGCTCCTTATCCTTCTCGTCCAGCCCTTCCCTCTCCTCCTTGGTCGGCTCCCTATTTAGAAGTGAGAAGATATCTACGTACTCGCCCCTCCAAATCTTCTCCTTGGTAGACTGGGCCAAATGGTCCCCCAAGGGCAAGGAATACCCTGCTGTTGGCAAAGCCGACACCGGCACCGAGGGAACTATGGGTAAGGTAAATTGAGCCTGAGTCAGCCCGGGGATCCCCAACACATTTCCCAGCACATTGGGGGCTCCACCCCGCCCCAAGCCCTGTGTCGTGGGCAAAGTCGCTGGGTGGGCCGGGGGCCATGGGGCCGCCGTGCCCCCCGAGCGAGGCCAAGGCCATTGAACAGCCCCCCCGCTGAAGTCAGTTGTGTGGGTGCATTAACTTGGACTGCATACTCACCCGCTGCACCCCCGCGGGCCGCCCCCACCGGGGGTTCCGGCCCGCTGGGGGCGTCGGAGCTCACGACCGAAGCTGAGCTCGTCGACGGAGCCAGACCAGCACCAGACTGCTGCACCTGTGGGGTGGGGAGCTGCGAGGCAGTGGCCGCCAACGGCCCGCACGCCTCAGGCGGCTCAACCCGACCCATCACCGGCCGTTGTTCGGCGGCCAAAGGGGGAACCTGGAAACCTAAAGGTACCCCTGCTTGGTTGGCCCTCGCTAAGGACGCTTCAAGGGCCGCAACCCGGGCAAGAAGGGCCTCCACGTCAACATAGGGCCCGGCCCCGACAGGGGGCAATTGGGCAACTGGCCCAAAATTCACGGGTACCTGACCAGGTCCCTGAGCCCCAGGGGCCAGATAAGGCCAAGAGCCCATGCTCAGCCCCTGGGAAGTCGTAGGAACGCCCTGCAAGGGCAGGGGACCCAACCACCCTCCGTGGCTCGCACCCCCCATGGGGAACTGTGCACCCGGGCAAGAAGGCCCTACCGGACGAACCATGGCAGGGGCCGTGGTCGTCGTTTGAGGGCCAAGGGCCGAGGCCCCGTCCGGGGCTGCGGGTATGCTCCGCACATCAGGCCAAGGAGCTACCGATCCCATCCCACCGTTCCCGGTGGGATCCGCTTGAGGTGGCTGCGGAACGGGCGCAGTCGCGGTCCTCCGACCCGGCTGACGCCTCCGCGCCGATCGAGCCACGTTCGCGGCTGCCTTCTTCTTCGAGGGCATGGCCAATGTAGCTAAGAAGTCTAAAGAAAAGAGCAAGCTGCCCGAAAAGGCTTCCCTCAAGAAGACACGATCGACGGAGGTAAGGAGGAAAAACTTCTCCGCTCCGTCGGTTTGCCAAAATGGCAGCATGGCTGCCTCGTGGCCAGCCCTTTTATTAGGGTGCTGGCCACGCCCCTAACTACCCGGATGGTTTCGTCCGGTGGGGGGGGCCCCGCAAAGAGCGCGGCGGCCATTTTGGCGCCGCGCTTCCATTCTGTGAATACACTCCAGTGTAGTTGTGGGTATGAGTCTTTTTTTAAACTGACAGATAACACTACATCTCATAGCAGTGAATCCTCCATCAAGATGGATTCAAGAGGGATTCAATCCACTTGGGAAACCATCACCCTTCCCTGTGGACTTTGCCACCCAGAGCTGTTAGTCCTCAGGGTTGTCAGGTAAGTTAACTACTGCCTGATAATTGGCATTGAGTCGCTAGCAGTATGGTCTACTCTATTACCATACCAGGAAAACCTAACCACTGCCCTTCTCAAATTCTAGTCTATCCTTCTGGACTCACATAGATGATTGTGGCACCTGTTCCTTGAGACACCATTGTCTTGTGCTAAAAGAGTGCCCAGTTGAAATTCATGCAGATGAGTATTCTGGAGCTGGAATCATCAAAGTGGTGTCGCTTGAACCCACCCCCTCCCAGTTTGTACCCACAAAATCCCTCTGTCCTTCTTGTTACTGAGAGAGAGATAGTGTGTGTGTAGTTTAGCAAGAATATTTTAACTTGGAGCTGGCATGCTGCAAACTGGCCTCCGCTGCCCTTTCCTCCTCCTCCTCCTTCTTTTTGTCCAAGGATGCCTCTGAGCTTCACTTGGGACCTGAGTGACATTCTGAGAAAATAAGCATGGCTGACAGCTGCAGTCCAGCACTTTGGTTCCATGTGTACAGAGCCACCTGGAAATGACAGAAAGATTTGCAGAGATGGTGAGGGAGCCTTCCATGAGCCAGAGGGAATGACAAAAGCATCCCTTAAGGTGAGATTCTAGAGAAGAGGAGAGTGAAAGTAAAGTGTGCATACATTAGCTGGCGCGCGCGCGCACGCACGCGCGTGTGTGTGTGTGTGAGTTGGTTTCTTTGGGTGTTTGAATCCTTTTCTGTCTGTCTGCATGCATGCATGAGTTTCAGTGAGTGTCACCAGTTTTCTTCTAGGAAATTGCTATTTCATTGTTCTTTCCAAAGATGGAATACACTCTTTGGGACTCTAGACCCCACCTCTGCCTTGCTCTAAGTTCCTTAACTGAGAAACAATGAATTTCAAATAATGGTTTTCTGTGTTGGAGCATAGACCTTATCTTTGACTTGCATTCCTTTTCTGGGGAAATTAGTTATCTTTTTAGCCACACCAGATTGCCTTCTGGGAAATGAGACTGTGTAGCAGGCCACACCCAACATGGCTATTATTGGGGACATAGACAAGTACCCCCAATGACAGCCCTTTTATAATAGAGCCCTTAACATGCAATGTGCCAGATGTGCTCATTGGACATGAATGTTTGGGGATCCTGAGTAATTTTTATATCCTATAATGCAATGAAGGATGTAAAAGTCAAGGCTTAGAAACTGCTCAGGATAATATATTTGAATAGAAGTAAATACTGTGAGTAATGGTAAAGTGTGGTGCTAGTAATGGCAGCATATTACTTGCAAAACCCAGCAACAAAAATAGACTGAAGAAGAACTACACAGCTTTAAAGTTGACAATAAAGAAATTGAAATAGTGAAATATTTTGTATACCTAGATTTATTCATCAATCCAAATGAGAATTACAGCCAATAAGTCAGAAAAAGAGAGAGATTTGAAAGGGTACCAATGAAGAAATTGGAAATTATCATCAAATGCAAGGGTATGTCGATAGAGACCAAGACCAAGATCACCCACTCTCTTGTATTCCCAATCACCATATATGGGTGCAAAAGTTAGACAGTAAGGAAAGCTAACAGGGAAAAATTATTCATTTGAAATATGTTGCTGGAGGAGAGCTTTGAAAATACCCTGGACAGCAAGAACGACAAACAAATGAGCCCTAGAAAAGATGAAGCTATAGCTATTTCTGGAGGAGGAAATGACAAAACTGAAGCTTTGGGCACATAATGAGAAAGCAAGATTCTCTAGAAAAGACAATAATGCTGGGAAATAAGGAAGACAGCAGGAAAAGAAGATGACCAAACAAGAAGAGGATTGACTGTGAGGACAGGACATTTTGAAGATCTCTCATTCATAGGGTTGTCGTAAGTCAAAGGTGGGTTGATAACACGTAAAAACAAAGTAATTCTGCCCTACAAGATGATTTTAAAGTGAAGCCGATGATGAAAAAATACATGATGAAAAAGTTTAAGAAGAAATTGGTGAGGGACTGGGATTTGGAAGATGTTACCCTAAACACTACTTTAAATATTAAGGTGTGAGTAATTACCATATGAAATCCTAATGGAATTTCTTTATGAAAAGCAAAATGTACAAGCCAGCTTGGCCCTCTGTGCCGACATGGTTTACCAAAGCAGCCTCCTTGGAAATGTTCCTAAAACATTTGACAAATGAACTTGGTGTAGGCTATATAGCTGAGCAGAAAGTGCCTATTGTTTCCATCTGCTATGGCTTTTACAACTCCTCAGAGGCTTAATGCTGAGACAGACGTTTAGTAGAGAGAATGGTTTATTGAGTGGGAAATACATAGGGGAGGGAACCCACACAAAACCTTAAAAATCACAGAAAAGTGAAAATGTTTTTAAAGAAAATATGCATGCATTTTTCATAAAGTAGTCCCTCATCACTTATCTATATTTCATCTCAATATGACAGTTTTGTTCATCTAATTCCATTTAGAAACATTCCCATTTTCATTGCAAATGTCTGGATATTTGGCAGTATTCTCCAAAGTTCTACTGGCTGGCAGTACTCTAAATGTAGCTGGATGACTAATTCCCAGGTGTAAGGATAATTCAGATATACAGCATGTTGTTAGAAGGTATTTTCAACTTTATTGATGTTCCTTATTTGGGTATATGGCTGAGAATTATCCTGTCCAAGTGAGTATTGCTATGTTTCTTCATGATGGCCTGGATTATGTTCAAATTCCTGGATCTCATCAGTTCTCTGTTTCTCTGTTCCTAGATACAGTCTACTTACACATCAGCTGGAGTAATGTGATGATCACTATCAAGAATCTTTGCTCCACACAATTCTAAGGTGATATCCTGAGATCTGAGATACCTTGGCTGAAATCCTATCACTTAATCTCATAAATCACACTAGACTAGGCTCATTGAATCAGTGGGGATTCCGTAGGTTCCACTGATTCAAATGCTCCTACTATATTTGCATTTTCCTTATCATAGGATACTGAGCTGAGCAGGCCCAGTGCCCATCTCTCCCTAGCTCCCACCGATAGGTGAAGGGCCTGTCATCCTGGCCTGGTGGTGGCCGAGACCCTGCTGGGAATTATGTTCTCCCTATAGATTAGGGGTGCCCAAACTACAGCCCACCAATTCATCCGGCCCAAGCCGCCCTAGTCATGTTTTACTTCAGCTTCCAGGAATGATGAGGGTGGTGTGGGTTGGATGAATTGGCATCAGGGGCTGGATCAAGCCCATGGGCCGTAGTTTGGGCACCCCTGGTTTAAGCATAGAAAATAGGAGTTTAAAATCTATCTCATCCTGTTGCATAGCAGATTGCAAGGCACATTTTACTTCCGCTTCCAATGGGAGAAACCATGTGACCAGCCAATTGAACCATGTGACTGGCCCATGACCTGAAAGGTTTGGGCACCCCTGCTATAGATGACAGCAACCTTTCCCCCTCCCTCAGCTCTGAGATCTGTAAGGGCCAGCTGCCCGGTGAGCTTCATATCACCCTCTGCCCAATATCACAGGGATCTTACTACCCCCTTCTACAAAATAATCTCTTAAAGAAGTATCCCCAGAGATAAACAAATCAAATAACAACAAAAATGCACAATCCAAAGTGACAAGTAATACAAAATTAACTATAACATAAGCAAGTAAGGGTCCTAAGCAATAAATAATCAACAGAAGAACATATCAAAATAATAAAAATAAAATCTACACAGTAGCACCTACAAAATTAATATAATAATAGCAATAGTAATAAAAGCAATAGTATGACGTGGTGACCCTTGTATGCTGGCTGATTTAGCAAGAACACTCTCTCCCTCTTTTAATCTGTTTTAATCTGTAGGGGTCGGAATAATTTTTGGTGGCAGTTTTAATGGTTTTTTTATTGGTTTTTAAAATGTGATTGGTTTTATTTATATATAAAAACCAATCTCACACACACACACACACACACACACACACACATATCCTAAGGCTAAAAATCCTACTATCCAATAACTTATAACTCAAATCTGAATTGTAAACCAAGCTATAAACACCAAGTCAACCAAATCCAAACATTTTAGAACATAAGAACAGCCTTGCTGGAACAGGCCATAGCCCATCCAGTCCAGCATTCTTTCACACACCATGGCTCACCATTTGCATTAGGGTCATAGCTGTCAAGTTTCGGGAAATTTCTGGCAAACTCCTGTATTTTACACTTTTCCCCGCCGTCATCCTGTATTAGTTAGACTGCAATTAGACTGGAGTTAGACTGGAGGCCAGTACAGCACAAGCAAGTTGTCCAGTTTCCCATTTTGGCAGAGAAATTTCCCTTATTTGACAGAAATTTCCCGAAACTTGACAGGTATGTTCAGGGTATTCCCAAGAAGATGCCTTCACCTGCTTAGGATTCCCTGGAAATGGCATTGAGTGAGATCCTGCCTATCTTTCCAACACGGAGGTTGTCCTTAGGTATCCATAATTATAGCCATTGATACCCTTGTCCTCCATGAACTTGTCTAATCCTTTCTTGAAGCTGTCAAGACTGACAGATGTCACCACTTCATCTGGCAGGGAGTTCCATAGACCAGTGATCCTCTGGGTGAAAAAGTACTTTCTCTTATTTGTTGGAGAACTAGTACCCAAAAGTTTCATGGAGTGCCCCCTAGTTCTAGTGTTATGCAATAGGGAAAACAGTTTTTCCTTATCTACTTTGTCCACACCGTGCATGATTTTATAAACTTCAATCAGGTCACCTCTTAGACGCCATTGTTCAAGAGTGAAGAGGCCCAATCGTTGCAGCCTCAGATGGTAAGGAAGGTGTTCCAGTCCCCTAATCATTCTGGTTGCCCTCCTCTGCACTTTTTCCAGCTGCATAATATCCTTCTGGAGGTATGGCGACCAGAACTGTACACAGTATTCCTGAAGGGGCCTCACCATAGAGTTATAAAGAGGCAAAATGACACTTGCTGACTTATTTTCTATACCCTTCCTAATGATCCCTAGCATTGAGTTTGCTTTTTTCACTGCTGAGGCACACTGGGTTGACACCTTCATTGAGCTGTCCACCAGGACACCAAGGTCCCTTTCCTGGTTTGTTGCAGAGAGTTCAGATCCCATCAGTTTATAAATGTAATTGGGTTTTTTTTGCCCCAACATGTATCACTCTGCACTTACTAATTTTGAAGCTCATTTGCCACTGTTTTGCCCACTGCCCACTCCCCCAGTGTCAAGAGATCCCTCTGGAGCTCCTCACAATCTACCCTGTATAATTTAGTGTTGTCAGCTATTTATTCCTACTTCTAGATCATTTATGAAGAGGTTGAAAAGCAGGGGTCCCAGTACTGAACCTTGGGGGACCCCACTCTTTACTTCCCTCCACTTGGAGAAGTGTCCATTTAGTGCTACCCTCTGTTTCCTGTCCCTTAGCCAGTTGCTGATCCAGGACAAGACCTGTCCCTTTATTCCATGACTGGTAAGTTTATTCAAGAGCCTTTGGTGCAGGACCTTGTCAAAAGCCTTCTGAAAGTCCAGATAAACAATGTCAACTGGATCCCCCTTATCCACATGTTTGTTGACACTCTCAAAAAATTCCAAAAGATTAGTGAGGCATGATTTGCCTTTGCAAAAGCCATGTTGGCTCTCCTTTAGCAGCCCCTTCTCTTCTATGTGCCTATTAATCCTATCTTTTAGGATGGTTTCCATCACTTTACCTGGGACACATGTCAAACTGACAGGTCAGTAATTTCCTGGATCACCCCTGGATTCTTTTTTGAAAATTGGTGTTACATTCGCTACCTTCCAGTCATCAGGCACAAACCCTGATTTGTGGGAAATATTATATATTTTGGCTAGGAGATCAGCAATTTCATCTTTAAGTTCCCTGAGAACTTGTGGATGGATGCCATCTGGTCCTGGTGATTGGTTAGCATTTAGTTTAACAAGACAATAACCTCCCTGGTTATTTCTATCTTGCTTAATTTTTTGGTTTCCCTCCCTATGAAGATAGGCTCTGTTTTGGGCATGTGGTCTCTGTCTTCTTCAGTGAATACTGAAGCTCTCTTTTGCCAGGGGATTGCCAATAGCCGAACCAAAAATAATCCACTTAATATCATATCTTAGACTAAACTGAAATAGTTTATTCCCATTGACCCCAGAGTAATATTCCAAAATAATAAATAGGTTGTTGTGAGTAAAGCAGGCTAAAATTGAAACTACACCATAAAATAAAATAACTACCTTCCCATTCTCACATGCTACCTACCAAATATTTCACACCTAAAACCTTCCATTCCAAACCATCACAGCCCCAACATCCAGAGGACTTGAGATATAGTTTCCTCTGTCTCCATTGATCCAGGTCGCAGCTTCAAAGAGGGGGTCTCTAGGTGATAATTATGGCAGAGCATAAATCACCATTTCCAAACTTTCTTCTCTACATTTCCACAGACTCTCAGCAACCTCCAAAACTTTTCAGTCTTTGAATCCCACCAAAGTTTACTATTCAGGAAAATTATCCAAATATCAGGGTTTCTCAACCTGCAGCCCATTTCATGTGGACCACCACTGCCTCCACCACACCAAGAAGTGCCATGTGGTGGAAGAAGGGCAAAATGGCTATCTGACCCCCAAAGCTGTCTGAGGAAGCATGACCCGGCCCCCCAGTTTAAAAAGGTTGAGAAGTCCTGCTATAAACAGTCCTCAGTTCCCTTTCCTATGAGAATCATGTCTCTTGCCACATTTCTTCTTTGTCCGAGTCTAGGCCAGACATGAAACTGCCAAAATAAAGGCACCTTTTGGTGAGTTCATTCTGCAGTTTCTTTCACCTGACCTAGTGTGAGAAAGATCACATTTAGATCACCGAGAAGAGTTTTGCCCTAACCAGTCCTTGTCTGTCTTCTGATTTCACAAACATCCACTCTTATGTCATCATAAGGGCCCACTTTCAGGTTCTCAGATTTTGGCCCTGAAATCTCAAGGAATGGGATCCTACTGACCTGGGGGGGATTTTGTAGTGCTGTCAACAAAAGAAGAGAACAGAAACTCTTGTTTTTTTGTGCAAATTAAACAAGACTCCACAAATGATGCGTATAATGCAAATAAGTTTTAATACAAATAAAGCATGTTTCATACAATGATAACAAGTGCTGTTTAATATTATAGACGTTTAAGGATTAGAAGCATCAGAGGGGTATCTGCAGCTTCTTAAACAGGCAGTGATCTGTTCTTTGCTTCCTTGGCATGTGCACTTTGTTTCTCAAAAGGAAAGAATGCTAGTTTTGTACTGAGATTGTTTGCACAAATTCTGACCTTTATCCGAATGAAAGAGAGAGCACTCCTTCTTTCACTGTTGCCTAAGGGGAAGAATCTTGTGGTGTATGAAATTTTTTTATCAAGCTCTCCTGATGAGTTGAGATGATTTAAATATAGTGGTACCTCGCTTAAAGAGCATAATGTGTCCTATGGGATTGTTTTTTAAGCGAGTTTGCTCTTTAAGCTAAACACCCTTGTAAGTGACTGATTGTGACTTCTTGTGGCAGGGATTGTGAGCCCTGATTTAGTTGTTAAGCAAATTTTTGGTTGGTTTTAGTTGTTACGCGAGGCAACCATTCAGAGAAAATTCTGCTCTTTAAGTGAGTTAGTCTCTAAGCGAGGCGCTCTTTATGCGAGGTTTTACTGTAAAAGAAAATAAAGAATTTAGCAAATAATTTTTACATCCCTTGTAGGTAGTAAGTGTAGCATTCCAGGCTAGTAATCCTGAAATGTCTGTTTGGAGGTAATAGTTTCCAAACTGGAAGTCCTTCACTGCATACATGGGAACAGTCTAAGTTTGCCCAGTGGGGAAGAAGGATGTCAGGCTCGTGTTTGAAGCCAATGGTTCCATCCTGATTCCTATTTTTGCCATGTGGACAGGCAGGGACCAATTGAGAATGAAGACTCTATGGACATGGATTGTTACAGCTTGCTTCACATTGAATTCACATTTGGCCTCCTTCCATACTGTCATGTGAATTTGCCCAAAATGTTAACAGCAAAACAGGTCTTCAGAAATGCTTGAATTTCAGGGCAGGATGGTTGAATGCAAGAGAATAATTTGTTCAGGGAATGGTTTCCGAGTTGCTGACTGATGCGGAAAATATTCTAAAGGAGCTGCTCATTAGAATTGTTGGCACCTTGTCACCAAGCATTGTACACTCTTTAGAAGGATCAGACAGGGATTTATAATGCCATGCATCATTTAGAGATTACTGTATTCCTTCCAAGACTTGCATTACATTGTCACAAACTTGCAGTGAAACAAAAGACTTCGTTGTCACACAAAGAGCCGCTGTTACAGAAGATCTAGGCAGGACTGAAAAAGGAGAGCTACAAGTGGGCTTCTCCTATCATATATTATACAAACACAACAATAGTTAAAACTGTTTCTGAGGCAGCATAAGCATCATTGTTACCCCAGTCTTGTAGCTTGTTGCCTACTGGCTGTCTTCATTTTCTTTTTAAAGGTACTGTTGTTGTGTGTGCAGTGGACAAATGCTGGGTCAGAGTGTGGTGGTAGTGGTGGTGGTGGTGAGGGGGTGCCATTGCTGCCCAGCAAATGACTGAGGAGGTAGGAGATGAGGGTTGGCAAAGTGGTAAAGGTGGGCAGTCACCACCAACAAATGTGCATGTCAACAAAAAAAAGTAAAGTTGGACAGAAAGAGAAGTGGTTGGACACAGCTTCAAGAAAGAGCAACTACAACAGCTGATAAGAATGTGCCATGCAGATGATTTAGACTCCAGCTCCTAAAAGTCTCTAAGAATTCCACAGGTAGATTCATCACAGAGGCTCACAGCTATATCTTGCTTACTTGGAAAAGGGCCTAGTCCCCAAGATCCATTGATTTCCTTCAGCCTTGCTTCTTGTTTAAACAAGAAAGAAAGAAAACTGCCCTGATGCATTCAGGAGTGGTAATTCTTTGGGAGAGGCCCTCTATATTGTCTAAAGTAGGGGTGGCCAACCTTGGTGCCCCAGATGTTATTGGACTTCAATTCCCAGAAGCCCTGATCAGCAGGTGTGCTTACTTGGGCTTCTGGTAATCGAAGTCCAAGAACACCTGGGGCACCAAGGTTGGCCACCCCTGGTCTAAAGGGCTATTCAACAATTACGTGATCCTCAAAGGGGGAAGGGGCCTGCTATCCAAATTACAGAAAAATTATGTGGGGTCGGGGGGGGGGGTGTCAGGTCAAAATTACATAATCCATTTGGAGCTGTTTCTAACCGACAGTGGGAAACCAAACCTTTGCATAAAAAGAAAGGGTTTTCTTTACCTTTGTGCCTTGCTCCATGCAGTGAAAATGGAGGGGGAAAGCCATGCTTCCTGGTAGTAGGGAGAGCAAGAGGCTAGGCTAGAGCATCGCTTCCTGTTTCAGTGCAATTGGCCTGCCTGCCAATATTCCCTGCAGCGCCACCACTGGTTGGAGGTGCAAAATACAGTACTATTTAGTTCAGATCACATAATTTAAAAGGGGGGAGGGGGTCAAAGCTAAAATTACGGTTGTATTACATAGGGTGAGGGGGTCAATTTCCCCCAGAAAAAGGATCACGTAAAGGATGGTGAAACTACCACTCCCCGGATGAACCACAACTACTTCCTCTTTTTTAACAGAAAGCAAAACTGAAGAAAGCCAATGAAGTCTAAGAGTTAGTATCTCTCTTTTTTGGTGGTGGCAAATGGCAGAGCAGAAGATGGGGCACAGACACAGTAGCAACGAAGAGCAAGTGTAGTTGTTGCCAATGCATGAGCAAATTGGTGGGAGTTAGAAAAGACTGCTGACAAGAGCCGTGGCAAGTAGTGGCAGGGTGGGCTATAAAGCCAATAAGATGATACAGATACAGTTTGGCCATCTTAGGGAGACTTTTGATATTCTTCTATCTGAGGCAACTGCCTCCCTTTGGATAATGGTAAAGCTGGCCCTGTACAAACAACACAATGTTGCATTTTTAAGACTAACAAATTTGTTTTCAGCTTTAGGCAGCATGCATTGTTTAGTGTCTTGCACGGAAGACAAAGAAGGAGTCGCAGTAAGGACTAACACAGGTTTATTGGTTGATGATCAGGATGAACATGTCGTAATGGCGGAGGTACATCACATTATATACAGTAGCACAATACATTTGAATCTGGTTGCACGGTAGCTCATTGGCTGCTACCGGCGTGACGTCGTTCCAAGTCACGCCCCTCTTTTGTAGTTGTTGATAGTGCGGGAGAGTTCCCGCGGCTGCTGGTGATTTGAGGAATGAGAACCATGTGAGTTGAACGCTCGCAGCTGCCCTCTATGGGCAGCTTACTCGCGTTCCTTAACAGCTGGGCTACATTGTAATTGTGGTCAGGTTACATTCATACATTTCTTAAAGCAACATACACATACATACATAACATCCCAACATCCCTCCCCCCTAGGATGGGACGAAGTCCCTCAACCATTGTGGCTTGCCGCACGTGCGCCTGGGGTGTGCGGCTGCTTGACTTAATACAGGGGAGCCGGTGGCTCCTGGTTCCGCGGAGTCTCGTCCTGCAACGGAAAGGGGGGACTCATTAGTGGCTCGGTGGGGACTCTGCGGCAACCTTGCATTGGGGGACGGGAATGGAATGAACAGTTGGGAGGTGAATCTTTGCCTACCGCTTGAGGAGCCTGGGGTCCCCCCCAGTACGAACCTTGGGACCGACGAGGAAGCCCTCGTGGTCTCGCTACCCCCTGCTGCCTGTCCGGGGGCTCTATGTGCTGAGGTGGGCGAACTTCCCCCGGCTGCCTGCCTCGGGGGTGTCTGTCTCCGGGGGGCTGGAGCTATGGTGTACTCTAAAACAAAAGGACTGGGGGGACTGGAAGTACCAGGGGCTGAACTGAAACCCCTCTTTTCGCTAGGACGGGTGGGGGACCACTCCGCTACACCCCCCGGTACTGCAAATCATAATCGAACTCATCCCTCTCTTCCGAAGTACCCTCTTCTGCTGCTGAAAATCGAGGGTATGCATTTGTATCGGCGGATGCCGCCGTGTCTCCCCTTGGGTAACGCGGGTGGGGGAGGACCCTAATGCTGATTCCCCTTCACTGGTGACTCACCTTCTGAGTTGGTCGGCGTGCCTTCTCCAGAGTAGACCTGAACTAGTCTCGACCCTGTAGGATACTGGCCCCATCTGCTCGATGATCGTCCCTGGTACCCACGCTGGCCCCGAGGCCGCGTAGTTTCTGCAGTGAACTGGGTCCCCTACTGAAAAACTTTTGGAGCTCTCTCCCCCTATATTTATATTTCTCCCTTCATCCTCCACCCTGGACGGATCCATCCGGTCAAAAAGTGTTACCGGACGCCTCCTCATGAGGAGTTCGGCTGGGGAAAATCCTGAAGCTAGGGGGGTTGTCCTGTAGCAGATGAGGAACTGACACAGATGAAGGTACAACTCACCGGGACCCATGCGCCGCAGTGCGTCTTTCGTAGTGCGCACTTGGCGCTCTACCTGACCGTTTGTGGCAGGGTGGAACGGGGCAGCGGTAATGTGCCTGATGGCGTTTCTCTCAATAAACGTCTTGAACTCCGCAGACGTGAAGGTACTAGCGTTATCGCTAACAAGGACGTCTGGCAGGCCGAAGCAGGCAAAAAGCTTGCGCAACTGTTTAATGGTTGCCGCGGAGGAGGTGCTGTTCATAGGGATTACTTCCAACTACTTGGAATAGGAGTCGACTACCAGCAGAAACATGGACCCGCGGAAGGGTCCAGCAAAGTCGACGTGTATCCGGGACCATGGCCCGCGGGCCATGTCCCATTCCCTATGGGGTAGCCTGGACTCCTCGGGTCGAGAGCTCTGGCAGCTCTCACACGTGCCCACTAGGCGTTCTATATCCGCATCTATCTTGGGCCACCAAAAGAAACTCCTGGCCAGTGCCTTGGAGCGCACTATTCCTGGGTGACTGGTATGCAGTAGCTTCAGCACCTTAGCCCTTAACTTCTCTGGGATGACTACCCGCTGGTCCCAGAGTAGGCAGCCCCTTTCCAGGGAAAGCTCTACTCTCCGCCTGACAAACGGCTTGAATTGCTCCTCGGGGGTGGTAGTGGGCCACCCTTTCCTAACCCAGGAACTAACTTGGGCCAGTGTCTTGTCGGCCGCTGTGGCCTTGGCGAGGTCGGCCGGGACGATGGGGGGTGAGTCGAGGGACTCAATCAGCAGGACTTGGTGTTCTTGCTCTACCTCGCATGCGGGATCCCCTAGGCTAGGGAGGGGAGACCGGGACAGCGCGTCCGCATGGGAGATCTCCTTCCCTGGGCGATAGACCAGCTCGTACTGGTAGGCGTTGAGGAATATGGCCCAACGCAGCATTCTGGGGGATAGAATTTGTGGGGTGGGTTTGCCGGTAGTGAAGATCCCGAGAAGTGGTTTGTGATCCGTCACTACCGTAAACTCGCGGCCGTACAAAAAGTCATGGAACTTCTTCGTTCCCGCGATTATGGCCAGGGCCTCCCTATCTGTTTGCGCGTAATTGCGCTCGGCCTTTGAGAGGGACCTTGAGTAGTACGCCACCGGGGCTTCCCGCCCGCTCTCCAACACGTGGCACAGGACCGCCCCCACCCCCACTGGGGACGCATCGCAGACTAAAACCACTGGTTTTTTCGGATCAAAGTGGGTCAGGACAGCATCCGAGGATAGGAGTGTCTTAAGCTCCTTGAATGCTCTCTCCTGCCTGTCCCCCCACCGCCAAACCGCATCCTTTTTTAGTAGCGCGTGCAGTGGCTCCGCGACCGATGCCTTCCTAGGCAGGAAGGAGTGATAGAAATTTAGGAGCCCTAGAAATGACTGCAGCTCCGGTTTGGCGGTGGGACGAGGGGCGTCTTTCACGGCCGCCACCTTGGACTCAGAGGGTTTGATTCCCTCCGGGGTTACCTTAAAACCGAGAAACTCGACCTCCCTCGCAAAGAATACACATTTGTCCCGTCTCAGTCGAAGCCCCGCTCTCTCGAACACTGAGAGGACCCCATCTAACCTCTTTGCTAATTCTAATTCGCTCCCCGCTGTTATCAACACATCGTCGAAGTATGGGAGAACACCTGGAAGCCCCTTTAAAAGGCGTTCCACGAGGGACTGGAAGATTCCGGGGGCCGAATTCACGCCAAACTGAAGGCGCGTTACCTTAAATGCCCCCTTGTGTGTCACAATCTTTTGCGCAGCGGCAGCAGCCGGGGTTACTGAGAGCTGCTGATATGCCTGCGCCAGATCTAGCTTGGCAAAACACCTCCCCCCATGTAACGTGGCCAGTAAATGGCTGACCACGGGCACCGGATATGCATTTGGCCGAATGGCCTTATTGATCGTACATTTATAGTCCGCACAAATCCTGACCTTCCCATTTGACTTCAGGGCTGTAACAATCGGCGTTTCCCACTCCGCCGAATCAACTGGAACCAAAATCCCTTGCCCCACCAATTTGTCCAGTTCCGCCTCGATCTTGTCCTTGAGGGCGAAGGGCACTCTCCTTGGCTTGAGGCGGATGGGCCGGATTTCTGGGTCCAGCTCAAAGGAAACTGGGGGGCCCTTGTACGTCCCGAGCCCCTTCTTGAAAACGTCCGGGTGTGCGTTGCACACGTCCCGCATTGGGTCAGTCTCGATGGCGTTAATGCCGGACAGTTCGATTCCCAGGGGAGCAAACCACTGCGTTCCCAAAAGGCAGCATCTCCCCCCTTGAGGACTACTAGGGGCAGTTTCTCGGAGTAATTCTTGAATTTCACCTTGAACTTCCCGACCCCCAACACTGGGATCCCATTTCCCTGCACGTCCCGTAAGTGTGACTTCATGGCCCGGAGTTTGGGCCGCTTATCTGGGGGAATACGCATAAACTCCTTTTGGGACAGGATGGAATAGGATGACCCCGAGTCTATCTCCATCCTCACTGGGAACCCCTGTAACAGTACCTCTATGAAAAAACGCCGGTGCTCCAGGCCCACGCGGTTCACGCCTTCCTCGTCATGGTTGGTTGAGACCTTCCTGGTGCCGGCCGCTTTCCGTTGATGTGTCTGGGGGTGGCTCGAAGCGCCCTTGTTCTCGGCTCGCCCGCGCCTGCATACTCTGGTGATGTGTCCCTTTCGGCCGCAGTTGTGGCACTCGGCCTTTCGGAACGGACACCTCGTGCGGTCGTGGGCCGCCCCACAACCGTCGCAGCGGCGGTCTTGCCGTTCGCGGGTCTGCCGCTTCTCTCCTCGTTTCTTGATCCTCTGGACGTCGTCGTCCTCGCTGGAGCATGGGTCCACCGTCGTGAACGACTCCTCGGACGTCGCTGGTGTGCCGGCGGGTGACTTGGGGGCCTGCCAGGCCGTCTTTGCCGATGTCCGCCGGGCCGCCTGTACTGGTGACTTGGCCCTTTCGGACGTGGCCCCTCGGGACTTGAACACTTTGACCCCGCTCCTGGCCGCCTCGGCCGCTTGGGCCTCCCGCAGTACCTCGTTGAATGTGAGGCGGTGGTCTCGGGTCATCAGCTTCCTCTGTAGCTCCTCGTCCCTCAGACCACACAACATGCTGTCTCGGAGGGCCTGGTCCAGGTCGTCCCACTGGCAGTGCACTGCTGCAAGCCTGAGGGCCGCCGCGTAGGCGGACATGGATTCGCCCGGTCGCTGGTCTCGCCTGTGGAACGCGACCCGGGCTGGGAAAATCGAAACGGGCGGCTGGAAGTGTTCGCCCAACAACTCCAGAATGCGGTCGATGGGCACCACGTCCACCTTCCGGGGAGCCACCAGGTTCATCAGGATACGCAGCGTGGGCGGCCCCACCTGGGCCAAGAAGTGGGAGCGCATCTTCGCGGTGGCGTCGACGCCCGCGGCTTCCATCGCGTGCCGAAACTGGCACTCGTACAGCTCCCACTGCTCGGGCTCGCTGACATCGAACTGGTACGGCTTGACCTTGGGATTCGCCATCGATCCCACCTTCGTCGCCAATTTAGTGTCTTGCACGGAAGACAAAGAAGGAGTCGCAGTAAGGACTAACACTTGTTTATTGGTTGATGATCAGGATGAACATGTCGTAATGGCGGAGGTACATCACATTATATACAGTAGCACAATACATTTGAATCTGGTTGCACGGTAGCTCATTGGCTGCTACCGGCGTGACGTCGTTCCAAGTCACGCCCCTCTTCTGTAGTTGTTGATAGTGCGGGAGAGTTCCCGCGGCTGCCGGTGATTTGAGGAATGAGAACCATGTGAGTTGAACGCTCGCAGCTGCCCTCTATGGGCAGCTTACTCGCGTTCCTTAACAGCTGGGCTACATTGTAATTGTGGTCAGGTTACATTCATACATTTCTTAAAGCAACATACACATACATACATAACACATTGCAATTCACGTTTTCAGACACAGACTTTACAGACTTTGGATTTGAGAAGTACTTACAAAATTTCTCCTGTGCAGCAGTTTTCTGAGTCTTGCCATGTTGAAACTCTCCACTGAGTCTTCCCTCTGTACTAGCACAATTTCCCAGTTTCCAACCAGCATGACGGCCGGGTTTCATTTCTTTCATTTCTATTTTATTTCATGCAATGTTTTGTCTTCTTTTGTTACCTGTACAGAAAAGTGTCAAATTCTGTGCAATTAAATGCCTTTTCAGGTGCATCTGGCTTAGAAAGAATATAATTCTGCCCAGGAGCTGCAATAACATCACACAACGTGGCATTTCTTCCAAAGAAAACGACCACGAAACTTCTGAGAGTATTCTTTGAGACTTTCTGCAACATTTCTTAATGGTGAGGGGAAAATGTCTCCTCTCTGAGAAGGAAAGGCTGCAAGATGCACAGAGTATGGGCTATCTCTCTGATTCCTGTGCATGCTGAGCTTCAAGTAAACATTTACAATACGTAAGTAACATTTGCCTACCTTGGTTAATTATTTTATTTTATTTTATTTCTATTCAGCCTTTCTTGCTGTAGATTTACTGAATGTCTGGAGACAAAGTACCAAGTTGGATGTTCTGATCCTCTGAGACAGGTCTGGAAATTGGGTTGATGGTAAAGTACTTAGCAAACAGGATTTGTTTTGTTCCAGTTGAGATGTGTGCTAAAGTCTTTTTGTTCACGCGTTTTACGTTAAGGGTTGCATTTACATGCATGTTAAGGATGTTGGAATCTAGGACAGTTTCCTTTTTTCTTCCATTTGAATTTTTCAATATCAAGGTCTTTTCATCATGCCTATGAAGAATTTTGATCGGATAAGTCCTTTCTTGTGCGGACATACTTGTCAATTTTAATTTGTCCCACAGTAAAGGTAAAGGTCACCCTTGCGTGAAAGCCAGTTGTATCCAACTCTAGGGTTCAGTGCTCATCTCTGTTTCATAGCCAAAGAGCCAATGCTGTCTGCTTCTGCAGACATTTCTGTGGTCATGTGGCAGGCATAACTAGACACCGGAGCGCACAGAATGCTGTTTCACCTTCCCACCAAAGTGGTCCCTATTTATCTACTTGCAATGTCTTGCTTTTGAATTGCTAGGTTGGCAGGAGCTGGGACAAAGATGGGAGCAACTGCTGACCTGCTTAAATCTCAAATTCTTCCTTTAGAATTTATGGGGAAAATTGCAAATTTGGGGAAATTCTTGCTTAATGAAAACAAAATTCTTATCCATCTCTAGTAGAAATACTTAGGACATGCAACAGTCCTAGTTAATTTTTAAGGACAGCCACATCTATGCAAATTACTTTACTAGGAATATAAATACACCATTCTCTTTCTCTATGTATGTTCCAGCCTGACATTTTTCTTTTCTGCCAAGTTTATCAGTTGCAGGTACATTGTCAACCTAAAGAGTTGCAGGATCATTGCCAACAACTATAGTCCCTTAAGTACATCTATTGCTTTGTCCTTCCCACCTCTCAAGTGAAGAACTTTAGAGCGCTAATTACTGTGTGCTGTTTACAGAAGAAATTTGGGAGTGAATGTACAGTAGGGGAAATAAGATTTTATATCTGGGAATGCATGTTCTTTTCTTTAAACAAGAACAAATCCTCATACAACAATTGCCCCGTATAGCAACGAAATTGCATAACAATTTGGCTTCTCAAAATATCTATACCTGCACTCTGAAGTTAACTGGCCAGCCAGCAGTGGTTCAAATTAAGTTTGGTGGTGGTGGTGAATCTTAATCACCCCTCCCCATAAATGTTCCCAATAAGCATCAGAGGTGGGAGAGAAATGGAGGCAAGAATTATGTAAACTACTGGCTTGCCAGAGTGGGCGGTGAACAAGTTGAAATATTAAATTAAATTAAATTACTGCATGTCTCTCCTCTTGCCTCAATCTCTGCCTTGGATCACATTAGTCCAAGTCCTTCTTCTTCTTTCATATCTAGGTCAGACTTTGAATTGCCAAAATAAACCCACCTTTGGTTAATTCATTCTGTAGTTTCTTTCACCTCACCTAGGTTGCCATTGCCTGGGGTATGCTCAATTGTGGTTCATAATTAGAAATTAGGAACCCTTTTATTCCCAATTCCCAAGAATTAAAATTGCTCACATAAATCGAAGAGACAAATCTTGTTTATCTAGAATGGTTGGTTCCATCTACTTTTAAAAATTAAGAATCCTGGCAGTAGGGGATGAAATATTGATACTTTTAAAAAGGCCTCTCAAATCAGTGAGTGTTACAAATTCCTTGGAAAGCCTACCAGCACTAACCTTACAAAGTATAGATACATTGGTGCAGGTTCAGCGAGCTGTGGAACAATCTGAATTTTTGACCATGCCAGTGTGAGCCTAATTAGTGGACAAAAATTCAGAACAAAAATTCAGAAGCTCACTCATTTACGTTGTGAAATTCTTGTTGTTGGGGTTTTTGTTTTTGTTTCATAACATCTTATTAAATGTCAGCAGTTCTATGGTGCCTATTGCTGTGATATTGTTGTTTTGCTATTGTTGTTTTGCTGCTTTGAGTCGCCTTCTGGCTGAAGGAAGCGGGGTACAAATTAAACTTATTATTATTATTATTATTATTATTATTATTATTATTATTATTATTATTATTATTATTATTATTATTATTATTATTATTATTATTATTATTATTATTATTATTATTATTATTATTCCACCCATCTTGTCACTATAGAATTATTTGGTAACCAAGAAAAAACTTCAAAAATATGCTATGTGCCATCAAATTACTTCAGATGTTTGGTGACTATATAAGTTAAGTTTATTCATTTTATTTTATTTATTACATTTACATGCTGCCCCACTGACTGAAGCCACTCTAGGTAGCTAACATACATAAGTAAAACATATAAAAAGACAGTCAATTACAAATAAAACAATCCAAACAAAAACAACCAATCCAGATGGGTAATATAACAAAAGAAGAGGAGCCATGGGGGGGAGAGGCGGCTTTTCCATCTGCACTGCCCCCCACCCTCCGGACTCTTGCCCACCCAAGGCCTGGGGGGGCAGAAGAGGAGCCATTGGGGGGGAGAGGCGGCTTTTCCATCCACGACATGCCACCCCCACCCCCACCCCTGGGACTCTCACCCACCCAAGGCCTCGGTGGGCAGAAGAGGAGCCATTGGGGGGGGAGCGGCTTTTCCATCTGCACTGCCCCACCCCCACCCCTGGGACTCTTGCCCACCCAAGGCCTGGGTGGGCAGAAGGGGAGCCGTTGGGCCCCTATGTATATCTTATGAAATGTAAACCACCTTGAGTCGCCCCAGGGCGAGAAACGCAGTATATAAATAAAAAATAAAATAAAAAATAAAATAAAGGCAAATAAAAGCAAATAACCACGTGCAGCGAATTAAGATGGAGGTAAAATATTGATAAATGCCTCTCTATACACTTAGCTCTTTATTAATTTCCAAAATACTTAAAGGGATGGGGCCTGGCACAAGAATCAGGCAGTCTGGGTCATATTTAATGAGATAGGTGCTGAAGTTGCAAATCATAAAGGGTTTTATGATAATACTAGTACTGTACTGGCATGTAAGCCTACAGGAAGTCAATACAGTCAGGCGATTATTAGGGAAATATGTTCAAATTTATTTATTTATTTATTTATATTCAATTTCTATACCGTCCATTTGGGTGGTATCCCACACTGGGTGGTATACAAACAGATAACAGATAACAACAGAACACACAGCAAATCAAACAAACAACTGACAAATATGTTACAAACTAAAATAAAATAAAACACAAAAATGTCTATCTTATCAGGGTTCAGTTTCAGCCTGTTAGCTTTTGGCAATACCATTATCAAGTCCAGGCACTTGTCAAGACGTTGGATTGCATCAACTGCAGAAGATGACAAGGAGAGATAGAGTTGGGTGTCATCTGCATATTGAAGACACCAAACCTTGAATCTCCTAATGACCTTTCTCAGTGGCTTCATGTAGATATTAAACAACAACGGAGAGATGATTGACCCCTTTGGAACATCCCATTGGAGGGTCCATGGGGCTGAAACAAACTCTCTGAGTTGAACTCTACATTGAGTAGAGCTGTCTGAGTCCTATGCCCTGACCCTGACTGAAATGGATCTATACTATCTGTATCCCTCAAGAACATCTGTAGCTGAGTGCTACCACTCACTGTATCACCTTGGCCCTGAGTGGGATATTGGTGACAGGTCTGAAATTATTCTGATCATCTATTGTCAGAAACAGATTTTTCAAAATAGGGTGCATGATCATCTCCATCGAACATATGTCTTGCCTCAGGGTCATATTCACAATCTGAATGGCCCAATCAACCTTTAAATCTTTGGCAGATTTAAGAAGCCATGACAGATAGGAATCTAAAGGAGATGTGGTAATTTTTGTAGTGTGCAAGTATCTTGTAAACATCATTCTGGCATCACAGGAAGAAACTGATCCAAAACAACCAGTCAGTACAGTGCCTTGGACATCTTTTCTCAATTAACTGTACTTTCAAGCTACGGATAGCTTGAAAGTGAGCTGCAGAATGATTTCATATATCAGAATTGGAGTGGAGCCAACTCTCTTGTCCAGCAAAAATGATGCCTTAGAATACTTGAAAAACCTCCATATTGTGATTAGAGTCCTCATTAATACAACTGATGGTATAGTTTTATGCTGTTTTAATAACAGCACAATAACTGCTAGAAAACTTTCTCATCACAGCCAAATTCATACGTGAAGTGACTTTCTGTCATTTGCTTTCTAGCCTTCTCCTTTTTTGCTTCATCGCTTGTAAATCATCAGAAAACCATGGAGAAAGGTGAGCTCTACATCAGAGAGGACATTCAGGAGCGATCATGTCTGCTGCCATCATGAACTAGCCTTCCTTGATTGATACCTACCCACACCTTTTAGGATCTCTTTCAGGGACTACTGTTGGGGGTGGGGAGTTGGGTGCAGGTCGGATCACTCCATTTTGATTCCATTCTAGCATATATGATTGCTAGGATCAAACCCAAGTGATGAGTTGGCTGTCCCTTTGCTGAAAATGTTTGCCTTCTCCCTCCCTTTGTTCCTAGTTTGATGGAGGATGGAAATAGTATGTGGACATGAAGCATAGAAAGTTGAAAAGGGATGATGAACACCACACAGACACCCCTCAGATATTTCTGGACTAAAGTTCCCAACATTTTAAATCACTGGCCATAATGACTAGGACTGATAGAAGCTGCAGCAAAACAGTTGGGGAGTTATAGGTTCCCTACTATATACAATGTAGATATTGACTATGCAGTAGGAGTCTACAATTCAAATGTTATTTCTTGACTCTGAGGGTAACCTAACAGGTTCTTGACTCAAATGTTAGTACAAAATAGTAGAATTTAGGATTATCTAACACAGGGGTGCCCAAACTATGGCCCGTGGGCCAGTTCTGGGCCCCAATGCCAATTCATCCGGCCTGTGCTGCCCTCGCCGCTCCTGGAAGTGGAAGTAAAATGTGCCCATACACTTACAAGAGCGATGAGGAAGGTGCAGGCTGGATGAATTGGCATTGGGAGCCGGAGCCGGCCCATGGGCCATCATTTGGGCACCCCTGCCTTAAGCAGAGAAAATGGCAGCCTAAAATCTATCTCATCCTTTTGCAAAACAGATTGCAAGGCACGTTTTACTTCTGTTTCCGGTGGGAGGAACCAAATGAGCGGCCCGCAGCCCAAAAAGTTTAGGCACCCCTGATCTAACATATTTCACTGATCGAAGTAAGAGAACCACTATTACTGCCTAACATATGTTTGCACAAATCAAATGTATGTTTGCCATAATGGCAGTGTGAATGCGTCAGTATTTTCCTGCCTATGCATCCCACAGTTTCCTTCTTATCGACATTTTCTTTCTGGTTCTTCGTACTAGGTGAAGTTGTGCCAGCTACCCAGGACTTCTTTTAATGCAGAGAAGGAGAAAAGGAGGAAGAATGGAAAGGCCAGAGCAAGGAAGACCTATAAAAGAAGAGAAGGGAAAGGTGGAGACCAGTGGCAAAGGTAATGTGAAACATGGAGGTATAAAAAGGGCAAAGCCTGATCAGGTGTGTAAATAGGTGCTTTCCAGTGGAGGGAGTAGTGCAATTCATCACTCTTCCACCTCTTTTCATCTTGCCACCTGAGGCAACCCTCTCATTCTGCCCAAGCATAGGTTCAGTCCTTACCCTGCTTCAGTCATATGAGTTCTGTCACCCTCAAGTTGATGCCTGCTTCATAAATCTGGGATTCCACGTGGAATAGCAGCATTCTATGTCCAGAATAATAAGATATGCATTTTATAAAACAGGTTATTTCTACACATCGGTCCCATTTTTTTGCATCATGTCACGTTTCCCTCATTCTGTTCATTTCACCCATGTCACAGCTGTAAGTAAATAAGTAACAGGCTGCCGCCTATCATTGCCTGACAGATCGCTCTGCATCAGCTCTTTGAAAACGGGAGAACTTGTCATCTGTCTGGTTCTCCTCTCTTTCCCTGTCAGCTTCACTGCATTCAGGTTGCATGTCACAGTCATCTGAGCAAGCTGAATGTAACAGTGTAAACATCAGCTCAAGAGCCAAATCAATCAAACGTATGACTGCAACCACACAGAAGGGCTTGTGCTGAAAAGAATAACCAGATGTGGAAAGCGGGCTGTTGCCGGTGCCACTTCTGGAACCCTGAGCCTTATTATCTTTTTCATTTTAATCCCTCCCCTGTCTTGTTAAACTTTATTTATTAGTGACTAAATAAGAAAAGGGGCAAAAAATATTTAAACTGCTATTGTTGAATCCTAGAATGACTATAGCAGTGACTAAGGTTATTCAAGGCCAAGTCCTCTCATTTTTGTAATAAACTTCTATATCCCAACACTGAAGGAATATAAACCATGCATGAAATTGTAGTAAATAAGCAGAGATGGTAAATATTTGGGGAGCACTGCTGCCAGAATAACAAAGCCAACAGTCATGAGGGCTGTGAGATTCTGGGATCATTGTCCAAACGAGTAACTTTTCCAATCATTGCAAACTAGTATAAGAACTCCAAAAGTGATGCTAAAGATACTGCTGGTGAAATGAATATCAGGTAGATATGATAATCGGCAATTAAGCATTGTGTGTTCCAGCCACACAAAAATGGTGTAGCAACTGTTGATCATGCTAAACTGAGAAGACACAGCTTAGCAAAGATCTTTCTTAGTTGCTCTTGGTAGGTCCAGACTTACAAAAGGAAAAAAATAGGATGGCCATGTATCTTAATTTACAAATGATAGTCGTCCATTTGAAGAGTTCTGTCCTTCACATTAACCTTAAAGAGCTGGATCTACATTTTATCATACCTTAAATAAGTATATCAAAACCAATTGGACTAGTCATGACTTAGTTCAGTGTTTCCCAAACTTTGGTTTTTGGACTCCATTTCCCAGAAGCCTAAGTCAATTCCTCAAAGCACTGATCAGCCAATATACTAAATTAGGCTTCTGGGAATTGAAGTCCCCTGTGGGGCGTGGAGCCCACTTTGGGAACCACTGAAATAATTCTGTAAGTATGGCTAGATCTGGATTAAAAGCCAACAAAACATAAGACTAAATATGAGGGACTGTCACAGTCTGTCAATGATTAGCATCTCCACAGTAGACAAGTCAAACTCTTCCCCTTACTCTGTCATATTGGGTACACAGAAAGAGCCTCCTCAAAAGCACTGTGGTATTTCTGAGCCACAATCAGGCTTGCCTCAGGCAATGGCCACTTTGTGCCAGCTAATCTTTCTTACACTAGCTCAGGGCAAGAAACTGTGGGATGATTTCACCAAAGGGTGGCTTCAGTTTGGCAGTTTTATGTCTGGCCTAGACACAGAAGAAGACTCTTGCCACATTGCACTTCTACCTGTTTTTTAAAGTAAGATCTTTATTGTTTATGGCCATAGGCTTTTACAAAACAAAACATCATGTAATACTTGTATAAAATTCACTAATAAAATCACTGATAAAATCCAGGTACGAAATTTGTTAAAACAATCCCAAATCTTTTGCCATCTTGGTATTATAATTTATTTATTTATTATTTATTTATTTTTTAAATTTATATACCGCAATTCTCAGCCCAAGGACCGACTCAATGCGGTTTACAAGATAGGAATACAACACAGTAATACAGCATAACAATCCCACAAAAAATACAATATATCACAATACATTACAATATATTCAATACAGTTCATTAAACAGTTACACCAATGCAAAGTGCAAAAGCAAATACAAATATAAATTATACAAAATATCATTAAATACAGTGCTGAATCCCCAAAACAATTGCCCAAACCCTCAGTTCCCTCCCGTCCATGAAAAAACCCCTGGCTTCGAAACATTCTCACCGAAGCCCTAAAGTCCCCACTACTGGGAAAACTGTTCCAGCTGGGCTCCCACCTTCCCTGACCGGGCGGGCCAGGGAAGGGAGCCGAAGATGAAGCGTGGCTCTCGGGGCTCGGTGGCGGCGGCTATTCATAGCCCCGCGTCCGGCAAACTGTTCCAGCTGGGCTCCCACCTTCCCTGACCGGGCGGGCCAGGGAAGGGAGCCGAAGATGAAGCGTGGCTTTCGGGGCTCGGTGGCGGCGGCTATTCATAGCCCCGCGTCCGGCAAACTGTTCCAGCTGGGCTCCCACCTTCCCTGACCGGGCGGGCCAGGGAAGGGAGCCGAAGATGAAGCGTGGCTCTCGGGGCTCGGTGGCGGCGGCTATTCATAGCCCCGCGTCCGGCAAACTGTTCCAGCTGGGCTCCCACCTTCCCTGACCGGGCGGGCCAGGGAAGGGAGCCGAAGATGAAGCGTGGCTCTCGGGGCTCGGTGGCGGCGGCTATTCATAGCCCCGCGTCCGGCAAACTGTTCCAGCTGGGCTCCCACCTTCCCTGACCGGGCGGGCCAGGGAAGGGAGCCGAAGATGAAGCGTGGCTCTCGGGGCTCGGTGGCGGCGGCTATTCATAGCCCCGCGTCCGGCAAACTGTTCCAGCTGGGCTCCCACCTTCCCTGACCGGGCGGGCCAGGGAAGGGAGCCGAAGATGAAGCGTCTGTCAATGATAATAATTTTGTGTCAGAGATTACTCTGGGTTGAAAGGATTTTTGTGGGGAAAACTCCACCCATGGGACACCTGAATGAGGCTCCTTTCATGTTCCCAAGTGCAGCCCTTGGGCATTGAAACCCGACCTTCCAGTTTCCAGCTCAGCATCTTAACCATCATGCCATCTTGGTAAAATGCCATACTGACTTTTGATATTAAAAAAAGGTTTCTGGCTGCCAGAGCAAATTGTGCTATGGCATATGTAATAAAAGCCTGGTTGTCAGCCACTAGTGCTACTCCTGCTGCTTCCGCTGAAGTTCCTTTTAAATGTGACTGAACAATAGGAATTGAAAATCTTTCTCTTGGATCCTCAAAAAGAGGACAGAACAGTAAATAATGGATTATATCTTCAACCTGATTACATCCGTAGACAGATATCCGCTCCTCAACTGGAACCCCCTTATACTACCTTCACGATATGCAGAGGACATCTGCTGGAATCTTATGTTCTGTAAAGGCTCAGCAAAGTTGAGGAAAGGTCAGTGCCTCCAGATAATGTGGTCTCACATGATTTACTTGTAGTTGGGGATACCAGCTATCAGTTTGTCCGTCCCTCTTATAAGTGTGCACACAAGCATACCTGCATACACACACACCAATTCTGTTCAATGTAACCAGCAATGCTCAGCTGTCAGAGACTATGAACAAGAGAATAATATCCTGTTTCAAGCTCTTTATGTTATGTAGTTTTCTTCCCATATTCATAGCCTCCTCATCTTGAGGGCATGTGGCATGTATATAAACTACAGAATTTGTCCTTACACTCTGAGCACTGCTAGTTGCATTGAACAGAAATGACGCAAACCCAGGCTGGAGAATGTGCATAAGTGTACACACACACACACACACACACACACACACACACACACACACACACAAATATGAGTTATTTGTTTCAAAATTAATACTTTTTCAGAAATAATGTTTATGGTATGGAATAATTGTGAGACCCTCTCCTGCTACTGTCCTGCTGCTCTTGGGAGCATGTAAGATTTAAGAGTACAGTTTAAGAGTACAGAATCATGGCAAGACATTAAACAACCCCACAATAATTTTTAACCTCTTATATTCTGTTACCAAAATTGGCTGGAAGGATTGAGAAAGTTAAAGGCAGTGCCCAAGACAATGCAAACAATAAAGTACCCCAGCTTTCACCCAGCCAAAGTGGCATTTATGGGAATATTTTTCAGTTTTGTTCCAAAAGCATAACAGTCAGTGCACTAAATAAATAATGTCAGGAGGGAAATTTTCAGGAATAATGCCAAAATAATAATGATTTTGTAGCAGTTATAGAAAGCTCTTTGAAGGATAACAAAAACTTCAGGCCAAACAAAAGCAGAATGTTTGGTTTGCTCCGCATGGTATGCTTAAGCGCTGGGCTGTTTAAACAGCCTGTGGAAACTTTAGCAAATTCTCTAGGATTGCCATCATGAAGGGCAAAAACAACAACAATCACTTGGGACACAGCTCCATGATGGCTGGGTTCATGGGAGGCAAGGCCATCCAAAAATAGTTTGCTGCCTGAGGCAGAGCATCAGAAGGTACCCTCCTGCTCCACTCTCTCAAGGAAAGGCACATATTCAGTCTGAGAAGTTGGTTTGGAACAAGAGTTGGAAGATCCCATAAGTAACTCTGCTGCTCCTAGCTGTGAAAATAGAATACATCTTTTTTTTTTTAAATCAGCCATTTCCTTCCTGCCTGGGGGAAGCCCTAGTCATGAAGTGTTGTAACACTGGTCATTCTGGAGCTTGCTACTGTGAGTGATGGCCACCTTTCTAGATAACTTAGGAAATTATTTAGAAAATGGGTGGAGGATAAGGCTATCAATTGTTTATACCACTCTACAATAATTCCTGGGTAACAAAAATGCTAAGTTGCTACTGTCCTGGTGTCCTACTTGTGGGATTATCCAAAGCTGCAGGTTGGCCATTGTGAAAACAGAACACTGGACTGCATGGGTTTGGCAACTGATACAGGGTCTGTTCCCCTTTTTCACTGAAAAAGCTACCCACAGGAGAAACCTGCCTCAATGCTTCTTCTCAGAAAAGAGCCTGTGAAGGTGGTTTTATGGTCTGGGCAGAAGTTCATACTTCCCATAGTTAGGTGGTAAGTCATTCTTACTTTAAGAGAAAATATCAGCACTTTGAAGTATACAATGTGCTTTTCCTGTTCCAGTGGTTCACTAGCTGACCTTTGTGAGGAAGAAAGATAAAGGGGTGATATTTTCACTTCTTGTAGATGAAGTGAGGAATCCAGTCTGTTCTAGCCAAGTATGCAAGATCCAACATTATTAAATGCTCCCACATTATGGAAAATATTTATGTACATGCCATCCATGTGGCATTTGTTCAAATAGCTTTCATCCTGTTCTTCAGTTTTAATCACAGTACACTAAGAAACTATGCTGAGGATTTATGGATTGTATCTAAAGAATTCACTAAAGCTAGCTTTTCTTTTCAGAACAAAAGGAAGAGAGGAGTGAAAAACCTAGAAGCCAACTATGATTGCATCATTATCAAGAGGTATCATGTCTTCTTCTCCACACTATACTCTCTCTCTAATGAAATAAATAGATGCCGCAAAAATGCCTAGAGAGCGATCAGATTAAATAATGCTTCAGGACTACTTTTCCTTCTCTAGAGTCCCTATAACTCCCATTATTTTGAAATGAATCTCCAGCTTTTTTGTCCCATGCATAATGGAGAGGAAAAAAATCACATGCACTTTTACATTTCTTTTGCTATGTTCTATTCTAGCATTTGCCATATCAGATCTATGGCTCTTGCAAGATCCCAGCCAGGATCAACAGAATGAAGTGTTCTCACTACTAAAAACAGTAACTTTCTTCATTTGATCTAATTCTAGCAACCATACCTCAATGGCTTGCTTTAGAATGAGGAAAGGGTACTGCAGTGGCTCAAGTGGCTAAGATGCTGATTGGGAGGCGGAAGGTCAGCAGTTCGATTCCCGAGTACTGCAGGACGGAATGAGCTCCCGTCTTTGTCCCAGCTCCTGCCAACCTAGCAATTCGAAAGCAAGAAATTGCATGTAGAAAAATAGGGACCACTTCGGTGGGAAGGTAACAGCGTTCCATGCGCTCCACTGTCTGCAGAAGCAGACAGCGCTGGCTCTTCGGCTTTGAAACAGAAATGAGCACTGAACCCTAGAGTCGGATATGACTGGCTTTCGAGCAAGGGAAACCTTTACCTTAGAATGAGCAAGATAGCCAACTGCCTCAATAAAACATCACTTACATAATAATCCAGTTACTTTTATAATGTCAACCAAATACTGTAGATGGTTTTCTTCTTAGCGCAGCCAGTAGGTCACCTGACCAATGCCTAACTTCAGGTGTGTTTGTTCACCTGGCTAATCCTAATAGGCAAGGCCATCAGTTATAAGAAGAGTTAGGTATAAACATGTCTTTTTGACTTGTGGCCATATATTTTGTTCAGACAGGTTTCAGATCCATATTAATACATTCTAATAGCAAGACAGCAGCACTTATCTTAATGTATTTTCCAGTAACATTGACAATGGAGGTTTGACTCAAGTCAGATTTAGGCATCATTCCAACATACCTTGCTCACAAGAAATTGTACTCATCACACTGGATGACCTCAGGAGGTGTCTTTAGGCTCTTTTTGCCCTGTTAAGGTACAGCAGTAAGTTGAATGCATTGGTACCTGGACAAAAAGACAACACAGATGCAAAAGCTGGATTGCACAACAATCTTTTCCAGCAGAAATCTGCCATTAAAAATTCACAAAAAACGCACAACAAAGAGCAGTTTTCATGATAAACAAGAAACCCAAACTGCCATCTGCATTAGATATTATGAGCACTTTTGACACTCTATCATAAAATGCAATGTTTCTGTACTTATTGATTCATTTTCAAGGGTGGGGAAAATTGTATTTCTTTTCCACATCATTTTACTGAAATTAGCAACTCTTGCTGATAAAAGGTGAAGTGTCTATAGCCCTGTATGGGGTAATCAATCTGCTCACATAAGAGCTTAAAATGGGGAAGAGATGCAGGCAGTATCACAAGCCCTGCCTCTAATGCACTTATTTGCATCCATTAATTCCCCAACTTACTTCTGTGAAAAGATCTGATATGGGGTTGGGAAAATCTGTCAGTTCTGCTTTCTCCTGCATTCACTTTGCAATTTTATTGATGTTCAATGTCTTGAGAAAAGCACATAAAATGAACCAAAACAGGAGAGACTTTGGGTAGACCAAAGAACCCAAAGGTATTAAGGGAGAGAGAAGCAACTCTCATGACTCCTTCATGACATCCATGAGTTGCCCTTAAAAATGGGGAAGAAGAAAGAAAACTCATAAATAAGCTGAGTTGGAGACAAATAGAAAGGAGATGTGCTCTTTTCTTCAGAACTGACTATTCCTCACTTTTCCTGATGCAAAGTTGTTAATTAAATAATCAAAAGCTATACTTTGACCATCACTAATATCAGAACCAGGAAAGAGGACTTGTTGGAGAAAGAGAAACAGCAGCTAGTGTAAAGAAGTTTTGGTGTTCAGGGAAGCAAGATGATAGAAGCAGCTGTAGCCTGGCTTAACACATCTTTATTGCACGAAGTACAGTACGAACACGAGGTAATGGTGCCAATACACTCTTTTTATACAGTCACTATACATTTGAATCTGGTTGCACGGTAGCCCATTGGCTACTGTCGGCATGACGTCATCCAGAGTCCCGCCCTTCTTGTCCAGGTGTGTCCGTGGCGGTAAGGTTTCCCACGGCTGTGTATGATTGGGGAGTTTGTACCATGTGAGTTGAATGCTCGCTACTCCCATCTCTGGTAGTAAGCTCGCATTCCAATAGCAGCTGAATACAATGTATCTTTACAAATGGCTTAAGTATACATTTCCTGTAGAACCGGTGTTGTGTTCTAAAGCATGTGCCTTTAAACAATGTACCAATCCATGTGTATCCAATATAACCTTTTCCATGTGTAACATTGTAACCTCAGCTGCATCTCTGTAACCCTAATAGGACGCGAGCTAGTGACCACTAGATGGCAATAGCGAGCGTCCAAGCTCATTGGTCCAAGACTCACCTAAGAGCAACAGCGCGGGAAGATTCCCGCCATCACCTTCACCTGGACAAGAAGGGCGTGACCTGAAATGACGTCACGCGGACAGTAGCCAATAGACTGTCAAGGAGCCACATCCAAATGTATAGCCACTGTATATATTGAGCTGTTCGTCCGCCATTACCACATGTTCCCTCTGACCAGCATGTAATAAAGTTGTGTTAAGCCAGCTCTTCGGCTGTCCTGGTGTCTTTGGTCCCATACACTAAATTGGCGACGAAGGTGGGATGATGGCTGCCCACGGGACCAAGACATACGCCGGTTTCGACATCAAGAAACCGCAAGATTGGGAACTCTTCGAAATGGACTTCCAAGGCGCGCTGGTGGAGTTCGAGGTGACGGACGAGGCGAAGAAAAGAGCCATCCTCACCAGAATGCTCGGGCACAACGGCAAGAGGGTATTGATTGACCTCATCGCACACAAAAAGGCGGCTGAATTCCAGGCAAAAGAGCTCCTGAAGGTGTTGCGAGACCATTTCCGGCCCTCGGTGGCGATGTTTCCCGCTCTGAGCGCGTTTTGGAGGTGAGTCCAAGCGCCTGAAGAGTCGGCCGCCGCCTTCGTAGCGGCCCTGCGTCTGGCTGCCGGCCCATGCAAATGGGAGAACTTGGAAGTCACCCTCAGGGACTGCGTGCTATGCGGCCTGAAGGACGCCGAGATTCAGCGCACGCTGATGAATCAGGAGCCGCCCCCCACGTTGCAGGAGGTCCTGAAAGCGGCACAGGCCACGGAAGCCACAAAGGCCGGGGTGCAAGAGCTCCAGGACTGGCGGCCGAAGGCCGACAAAACAGAGTTCGGTGCACGCAGCCCGGCGAAATTCGAAATCGTCCGCCGAAAGCAGCGACGACGAGGACGTCCGGAGGGTCCGGAAGGAGGGCCGGCGCTGCGACGGCTGCGGGGTGGCTCACGACCGTGCCAGGTGTCCTTTCAGAAAAGCCGAGTGCCACAACTGTGGACGATGCGGGCACATCGCCAAAGTCTGCAGACAACGGCGCAAGGACCGGAGGAGCTCGCCCGACCGCGCAGCGAGGCCAGACCGCTCGACGAGACTCAAGGATGGCGCCCGGCCCACGAGGAAGCAGGATGGCGTGGGCCGCATCTCCGACGACAGCGACGACGACGCCCCAGTTTTCAGCGTGTCCATGGGACACCCCCGTTACTTTGTTGAGGTACTGGTGCAAGGGGCCCCTGTTAGGATGGAGATTGACTCGGGCTCCTCATATTCCATCATTTCCCAGAGGGAGTTTTTGAGAATTGCCCCCCGCGTACGGCCCAAGCTCAAAGCGTTGAGGTCCACGCTTCGGGACGTGCAAGGGAACAGTATCCCGGTGTTGGGGGTTGGGAAATTCCAGGTCCAGTATAAGCGGCACGCCGCGGAACTCCCCCTAGTCGTTCTTAAGGGGGGTAATTGCAGCCTCCTCGGGACTCAATGGTTTCAGCCCCTGGGCCTGTTTATTGGGGGGGTGCACGCAGTTGGGTCTGACCCAATACAGGAGGTGTGCAACGCGCACCCCGAAGTCTTCAAAAAGGGACTTGGGAAATTCAATGGACCCCCAGTAACTTTCGACCTGGACCCGGAGGTCCGCCCAATAAGACTCAAACCGCGCAGAGTGCCTTTTGCACTAAAGGACAAAATAGAGGCGGAACTGGACAAATTAGTGGGCCAGGGGATTCTTGTTCCTGTTGATTCTGCGGAGTGGGAAACTCCAATTGTCACGGCATTGAAGGCCAATGGGGAGGTTCACATTTGCGCCGATTATAAGTGCACCATTAATAAGGCAATCCGCCCTAATGCATATCCGGTGCCGGTGGTCAGCCATTTGCTAGCCAGGTTACATGGGGGAAAGTGTTTCGCTAAACTCGACCTGGCACAGGCCTATCAGCAACTCATGGTAACCCCTGCCGCAGCTGCTGCACAGACCATAGTCACGCATAAGGGGGCGTTCCAGGTGACGCGCCTCCAATTCGGCGTGAACTCGGCGCCTGGGATTTTCCAGTCGCTCGTGGAACGCCTCCTCAAAGGGCTGGACGGCGTTTTGCCATACTTTGATGATGTATTGATAACAGGGGGGAGTGAGGTTGAGTTGGCTGAAAGGCTAAACAAGGTCCTGGCGGCATTCGAACAGGCCGGGTTGAGGTTGCGAAAAGACAAATGTGTCTTCTTCGCGAAGGAGGTTGAGTTCTTAGGGTTCCGAGTAACACCCGAGGGGATCAAACCGTCCAAATCCAAGGTGGCCGCCATCAAGAAAGCCCCTCGCCCCACATCCAAGCCCAAGTTGCAGTCGTTCCTAGGGCTCTTAAATTTCTACCACTCCTTCCTTCCACGGAAGGCTGCGGTGGCTGAGCCGCTTCACAAGTTGCTCAAGAAAGATGCGGCATGGAAGTGGGGCGATGACCAGGAGAGAGCATTCACGGAACTGAAACAACTCCTGGCGTCTGACGCCATTCTGACCCATTTCGACCCCAAACGGCCGGTAGTACTGATCTGTGATGCATCCCCGGTGGGGGTGGGGGCACTGTTATGCCACGTGTTGGAAAACGGGAGGGAGGCCCCAATAGCATTTTACTCCAGGTCCCTGTCCCAAGCGGAGAGGAATTACGCCCAGACAGACAGGGAAGCACTGGCGATAATTGCAAGGACCAAAAAATTTCACGATTTTCTTTATGGCCGCCCTTTCACCATCGTGACTGACCACAAGCCCCTGCTAGGCATTTTTACCGCAGATAAGCCCACACCACAGATCCTGTCCCCGAGGATGCTTAGGTGGGCCATTTTTCTCAACGCCTACCAGCACGCGTTGGTGTACCGGCCCGGGAGAGAAATCAGCCATGCGGACGCCCTGTCGAGGTCCCCCCTCCCCCAGACACACAGCCACGTGGGCGGGGAGGAGCCGGACCGCCAGGTACTCATGATAGAAGTCTTAGATTCGCCCCCCATAGTACCCGCCGATATCGCTAAAGCGACAAGCAGAGACAGGACGTTGGCGGCGGTTAGCTCCTGGGTACAGAAAGGGTGGCCAGCGTCTTCCCCAGCGGAAGAATTCACTCCGTTTTTCAGGAAAAAGTTGGAGCTGTCCCTAGAGAGGGGGTGTCTCTTGTGGGGGCAGCGGGTGGTGATTCCCACATCCCTTCGGCCGCGGGTGCTTAAACTGCTGCACGTCAGCCACCCCGGAATTGTGCGCTCCAAAGCGCTGGCCCGTAGTTACTTTTGGTGGCCCCAGTTAGACGCCGACATCGAGCACATGGTCGACACTTGTGAGAGTTGCCAATGCTCCAGACCGGAAGAGGCCCGTCTTCCCCACAGGGAGTGGGACGCGGCTAAGGGGCCGTGGTCCCGGATACACATAGATTTCGCGGGCCCGTTCCGAGGAACTCTGTTTCTCCTTGTTGTGGACGCTTTCTCCAAGTGGTTGGAGGTCATCCCAGTCACGAGCACCTCCTCGGCCGCGACAATAAAGCATTTGCGGAGAATTTTTTCCACGTTCGGCATACCCGACACTCTAATTAGTGATAACGCTAGTTGCTTCATGTCTGCTGAGTTCAGGGCATTCACAGAGATTAACGCCATCCGGCACATCACCTCCGCCCCTTTCCATCCGGCCACCAATGGCCAAGTGGAGCGCCTCGTACGCACCACGAAGGACGCGCTGCGGCGCATGGGCCCCGGGGATCTCAACCTGCAAGTGTGTCAGTTTCTGCTAGGGTACAGGGTGACCCCGTTGGCGTCAGGATACTCCCCCGCGGAGCTTTTAATGCGCAGGAAACTGGCCACCATTCTCACTAGGCTAGACCCCACGAGAGTAGAAGACAAGGGGAGGAACATCGGGCTAGAGGCCACAAAGAGTTTTAGCGTAGGCGCCCCCGTGCACTGCAGGAACTACGCCAGGGTACTGGGTACTGGGTACTGGGTACTGGGTACTGGGGGTGGTCGTGGAGCAGACCGGTCCCGTGTCATACCGCGTGGAGACCAACACAGGTCTACTCTGGCGGCGGCACGCGGACCAGCTACGGAACCGGGTCCCGGGAAAGCAGGGCGCTGAAAGCGCGGAGCCGAATTCAGCGTTAGGGTTCTCCCCCACCCGTTTAGCCCAAGGGGGAGGAGAGGGGGGCCCAGAGTCCCCACCAAGGGGGGAGGAGAAGGAATTTGTCCTCGTAGATATCCCGCGGGATCCCCCAGCAGAGTTTAATTTTGAGTTACAGAACCCGGGGGGGGGGGTTTCGGAGTGGTCCCCCACCCATCCAAGCGAGAAGAGGGGTTTTACGTTAACCCCTGGTGCCCCCGGTTCGCCCACAACGGAATCTACCCTTTCCCCTAAAGCTGCAAAACCGCGGCAAGCCACTAACGAGTCTCCCTCTCCCATTACAGGACAAGGGTCCAGGGAACAAGGAAGCGGGAGCGGCCCCCGGGGGGGCCAACCCACATCGCGGCCCAAACGCGAGTGCAAGAAACCATCTTGTTTAAGAGACTTCGTCTCATCCTAGGGGGGAGGGATGTTGTGTTCTAAAGCATGTGCCTTTAAACAATGTACCAATCCATGTGTATCCAATATAACCTTTTCCATGTGTAACATTGTAACCTCAGCTGCATCTCTGTAACCCTAATAGGACGCGAGCTAGTGACCACTAGATGGCAATAGCGAGCGTCCAAGCTCATTGGTCCAAGACTCACCTAAGAGCAACAGCGCGGGAAGATTCCCGCCATCACCTTCACCTGGACAAGAAGGGCGTGACCTGAAATGACGTCACGCGGACAGTAGCCAATAGACTGTCAAGGAGCCACATCCAAATGTATAGCCACTGTATATATTGAGCTGTTCGTCCGCCATTACCACATGTTCCCTCTGACCAGCATGTAATAAAGTTGTGTTAAGCCAGCTCTTCGGCTGTCCTGGTGTCTTTGGTCCCATACACTAAAACCGGTTACATTTAACTTAAAGGCACAGTGTAGCAGTTACATTCCATATTGTTCCATACACAACAGAAGTGCAAACTTACTACATTACCCCTGCTCTCCTATCTGCACTATTCAGTCTACAACCTAGCTCCACTATTTGCATTGGCCTATTGGTAGAAATAAGGGTTTCTTGGAGAACCAAAACTGCATCATTATTGGTCTCAACATTGATTAGGATTATTTCAGAGTGTCTCCAAAAAGGGCACAGTGTGGGTTGGGCACCAATTTGCTCTTATTGAGGCAAGGATTGGGTGGGGGCACAATGCACATCTCAAGGGTTATTTTTATAATCTGTCTAAAATTTCTAATATATGAATTCTACTAAAGTCTTCCAAAACGAACTGAAATATTTTTTTTATCCATCTGTATTAGCCAAATTCAATGTTCGGTGCTATTTCCAGCTGTATATATGCAAACCTTTTCCAGATTTTAGCGTTATGGATGCTTTGATAATGGGTTTTTAATTGGGTCCTTATCTCTTTAGTGTAACAGTTTTTAATGATGGCGGACTATTTTATTGTGATTGTGGGTTATGAATTGTGAGCTGCCCAGAGTTGCTACGGTGATAGGTGTGGCCATATCAATCTAAACAAACAGACAGATAGACAAACAGACAGACAGACAAACTAAAAAATAAATAAAATGATGAGGGGACTGTAAAATAACGTGATCATCTTAATTGGGCTTTAACAAAATCAACACTAACAGGGATTCAAAGTGAAACCAGAAGAATTAAGCACCAAAAGCCATAGACCTGCATACTGTATATGGATCTGTCCATTTTAATTTCTCCTTGGTGGAGAGATGAGTCAATTTTGTTTTCTGGTACATTTAAATATTTTTACCTTCAAATCCTTTCTATTCCAAATATGAAGTATTTGCAAGCATTTGAAAAAGTTTACGAAAAATCAAAAGTAAAGCATATCTGTACCATTTCTAGTCTGAAGTAAACTCCAACTTGTATCCACTTTATGAAGATTCCTAATACCTGTAATGTGAATGGCTGTGCCTTGGATATTGTTGTGTATTGAATGTAAATATGTTCGCCATTTTGGGTTCCTTTATCAGTTAAAGTAACACGAGATTGGGGTTCACGCGATTATGCCTCGAGAAGCGCGAACTGTAACTAATCCAGGTCATCCCATTTCTATCCTGAGTTCTATCAGCCCATCCTGTTGATTCCCGCCTAAATGTAACTAGCCTTACCTATATGCCATATAAGTCGCTGTGGCACAGTTGAAATTGTGTTCGTATTACCAAATAAAGTTATGTGTTTGGCCCGTTCTGCTTGCTGCTGCTTGTTCTTTCAAGAACACTGAAGATACATTGGAGTCATTGTTCAGTGAGGAGTCAGTGCATGACATTCCACACGTGAAAATCGACTTGAGAAATCAAGTCCATCTGCATGCGGGTTTTTAGGCATTTGGATATCACATCACCCACTGGGTAGGTGGACCATGACATAGATTTTGATGTGGATGGCTATGCACAGAGCTAAAAAAAGACTATAAATTCCAGAAACTCCCAACCAGAACAGCCCCTGATTAAAGCAAAGGCATGTAAAATATTCTTTTAGAGCTTAACATGGGCATTATAAGGATGAAGGTGATGTCAAAGTTGTTGAAGGGGCTTACAGGTATATCTATATACTCTCCCCATTTTAACTCTCACATAATCAAGTCTGTGCAGCGGTTATGAGAATAGACGATGGAGTTCTTGAGTTCATAGCAAATTAGTTTTCAAGATTTCAAATTAGTTTTCAAGAACTTTCAAGACAACTTCCAGCCAATTTCTTATATTACAGACCTACATGTTTTAACATTCTCTGTCTTCTCTGTCTACACAGCACCGATACATGGGAGCAGAGCTCCCAAAAGCAGAGGCTTTATGCTTGGTATCTTTTGATGATAGAGATGATAATGAAGTGTTGGCGATGATAAGCCTTCCTGGCATTTGGGAGACAAGATAGAGAACTGGATTTAGAAATCCTGTTCAACAATTGATTTTAATGGTATTACTTCTGAATGTAAGGCCTTGGTTTGTTTGTTTTTAACTTGCAAAGAAAACAAAGAAAAAGAACAATGGAGAAATGGACAAAGTTACTGTTCTTGAGCAAGTCCCCTGAATGTATGTGTTTTTGCCAGAATTTGAATGTTGATATTACAAAAGCAGAATATTTTTGCCTATTTGGGGGTTGCTCTTGTATATGCATAGAATGGCAGCAGACGTCTAATCATCTGTATATAGGTGACATCTGCATTTTAAAGCTACACTTCTGTGTACATTTAGCAGCATTTAAACCCCATCAACACTATGGGACTTAGTTCTGCATAAAGATGCACAAGGCCTGGTTTACCTGTTCCCAATTAATAGGTACAACAGCTGTTCACTCAGCTGCAGTTACCATTCCCTCCTGGGCTGTCAAGTCAATAGAGCACTTTAATTATTCCTCCACGTTTTAAAATTACAAATGTCAGAAACACAAATGCTGCTGTCTCACAGAGCCCAGTATTACATCTACCAACATTTGAACCCCACTAAACACTATGGGATTTACTTCCATCTAAAAATGCAAAGGGCTATTCTAGGTTCTTTGTCCTCTGTGATATCTTTGTGTACCAATTTTTGTGCTCACTTCTGATCTCTTTATAGTGTTTCATTTCATTTCATTTCATTTATTCGATTTATACCCCGCCCTACTCGACCAGGGCCGACTCAGGGCGGCTTACAACAGTTAAATCAAGTACAATATACAAAATTACAAATGATACAATGTTACAATACAATAAAATATGCAATAACATTTAAGTTCTAACATAACAAAACGGTTACACGATTCCCTCAGCTACTAAACATAAGTAGGAGAAAGGGAAAGGGGAGGGGGAAAGGGGAGGGGAAAGGGGAAATACGACACAATACAGTTCATTATGCAATACAGGACAATAACAACATATCAAGCATAAACACAATATAAACAATTAAATAAAAAATAAACATATACAAACATAATAACATTTACAATGTTACAAGATATAATCAGGGGGAAAAAAACAATAATCTAAAGGGGGGAAGGTCGGAGCCCAAGGCTTAACGACCTTACAAAACTCTTAATGCGAGCCGGGCTCAACATCTACGTTGGAGCTCAGCTCAGTAATGAGCAATAATACCATAATACACTCTACAAAATACAAAAGAGACAAGACAAATACCGCAATGTCCTCAGCAGCCAAGTCCACAACCATGGTGGGGCCACGGACGGGAACATCATCGTGCGGCGTCTTCGGCTCCCTCTGGCCATGGGAGCCCTTTTAACCTTCCCGCTCCGTGGCAGGGGGCGGGGAGGGACAGCTTCACGTGGCGGTGGCGTCTTCGGCTCCCTCTGGCTACGGGGAGCCCTTTTAACCTCCCCGCCTGGTGGCAGGGGCGGGGAGGGACGGCTTCGCGTGGCGGTGGCGTCTTCGGCTCCCTCTGGCTACGGGGAGCCCTTTTAACCTCCCTGCCCGGTGGCAGGGGGCGAAGAGGGATGGTTTCGCATGGTGGTGGCGTCTTCGGCTCCCTCTGGCTACAGGGAGCCCTTTTAACCTCCCCGCCCAGTGGCAGGGGGCGGGGAGGGACGGCTTCATGTGGTAGTGGTGGCTTCGGCTCCCTCTGGCTACGGGGAGCCCTTTTAACCTCCCCGCCCAGTGGCAGGGGGCGGGGAGGGATGACTTTGCGCTGCGGTGGCGTCTTCGGTTCCCTCTGGCTACGGGGAGCCCTTTTAACCTCCCCGCCCGGTGGCAGGGGGCGGGGAGGGACGGCTTAACGCGGCGGCGGCATCTTCGGCTCCCTCTGGCTATGGGGAGCCCTTTTAACCTCCCCGCCCGGTGGCAGGGGGTGGGGAGGGACAGCTTCATGCGGCGGCGGCGTCTTCGGCTCCCTCTGGCCACGGGGAGCCCTTTTAACCTCCCCACCCGGTGGCAGGGGGCAAGGAGGGTCAGCTTCACGCGGCGGCGGCTGAAGTGTTCCCTGAAGTGAACTGTTTCACTCTGTTCAGTGGTGGGCTCCCAAAAAAAATTACTACCACACTGTGGGAATGGTCTACTCTGTGAGCATGGCCATGTGATTGGGTGGGTGATCTAGTCATGCCTGCCACATGACCATGAAAACGTCTGCAAACACAGACAGCACTGGCTCTCTGGCTGTAAATGGAGATGAGCACTGAACCCTAGAGTTGGATATGACTGGCTTTTGAGCAAATGTGACCTTTACGTTTACTAACCACTTGCAACTAAACAGGGCCGAACTTCACAGCAAATTTGAATACCAATCAGGGATCTTCTCTTATTAGGTAAAGGTAAAGTTTGCCTTTGCTCGAAAGCCAGTCTTATCTGGCTCTAGAGTTCAGTACTAATCTCTGTTTACAGCCAAAGAGCCAGTGCTGTCTGCATTTGCAGATGATTCCATGGACACGTGGCAGGCATGACTAGACACTGGAGTGTGCGGAACACTGTCTACCTTCCCACCAAAGTCGTACCTATTTATCTACTTGCAATTTCTTGCTTTTGAACTGCTAGGTTGGCAGAAACTGAGACAGAGCTTGAAGGTGCAACAAAACTATTGTGTACACACAGAGAGAGAGAGAGAGAAAGGAAGAGGTCTACAGATAAAGATTTCAAATCATCTAAGAATGTTCATTTTAAAATGTCCGTTCCCACCCTCCCCTGCAAATATTCCACCATGCTGACATTTGGGATTAAAACTGGCAGGGAATTCTTTCCCATTTTCCCATCAGAAGGTGAGTAAATAGTGCAAGCCTTCACAACTCTTCACAACCCCTCCTCCCCTACAGAAAACACCCATCTTTGGTTTCACTACCCATCTGGCCTCAGGCAGCAAATACTGCATCACCCTCACCCAGACCCTCTGGCACAGCATGCATTTAGGTGGCACGCGCACACACACACACACACACACACACACACACACACACACACACACACACACACTGTCCCTTTAACACCCTGGGAGAAGGAAGAGACAGTGAGCCAATCGGCGTCAAGTATATTTGCATACAACATAAAGAGGATATGTTCGGTGGTCTTGTCTTAAACACAGATTTTTTAAAAATGAAATTGAGGTACACAAGGCTAAGACAGTACACAACTAAGTGATATAAGCATAAAAACACAGTTCCATAAAAAGTCACCATATTATGAAGAGCTAAGGCAGAGAATGGGGAAAGGCAGTTGGAATAATGATACCACTTGCTTCTTCCACTCTCCTTATTTCACTGTAGCTGGGGCTGGCCTGCTGTACTGCTCCAGTGGCAGGGGTGCCTGCCCTGCTATTGCCTCCTGTTCTCTGCTTACTGCAGTGGATGTAGTGGTGGTCCCAGTGGGGGTGAAAGGTGAAGAAAGTTTAAGGGGTGGTTCTGCTACTGCCACCTTTGGAATGCTCCCAAGTGTAGGTTTGATGATATGCCTGGTGCAATGATTTGCATGCATGTGGAGGGAAGTGGGTGTGGCCACAGGGAATTTTTTACTACCTCCCTGCCCAAACCAGTCCAAACCGGTAGATGCCCACCACTGACTCTGTTGCTCCAAACAGCTCTATAAGATGGCTGTGGCTATGCAGATTTTCCATACATAAACTACAGCACATGGGTGGAGCTGAAATGATGGTATTTGTTCAATGAACTTTTTTTTAATTGGGACACAAGTTATCTGGGTCACCTGGCCTGCATTGGACTTCATTTGTCTAAGTAGCAATTTTTGCCTGCAACTCCTTTCTTCACTTAAAATGTTCTTCAGAAACTTTCCAGGAAATGTCATTATTCTGCAACATTTTCCTCAGTCTCATGCCCAGTTGGACCATATGAGTCAGGCCCATAGCAACATGGCATTTGTATAGGATTAAGCAGGGCAATATATTTGAAGAATGGTATTTCAGAAAGCTGTGTTTGGTGGAACAAGTTCCCTCATTCCTCCCACCCACCCAATCTGGAGAGTACAGTAGTTCTGCACAAGAGTTCCAAAACACATTTTCCAAAATAGCTGATTTGCACATATTGACTTAAGAGACATCAAGCATATAGGAAATAACTTTCTTCATGGCGTCCCATCTCCACTTCAGTGAGTCAAAATCTGTACCTTGATGTTTATCTTGAGAACTGGATAATCTTTATCTTTTCAAATCTCTGCATGCGACTTTATAATCCAATGGCTGGACTGATGTTTTATGTCATTCCTTCATTTTATGCTAAGTGCTAGATGTACTGAACACATTTTATTTCCCTGAAGAGTGACCTGACAGCAAGCTGACAGCAAGCTGAAGGCTTTTCTACTGGACAAGAATGAAATGAAAGAACGACAAACACTAAAGACCCAAACAGACAAACATTTAATCTTAGTGGTTGGATTTTCAATTTCTTAATTTCAACAGATTTAAAAACTATGGTAACTACAGTATATCTGAATAAAATCTGTTATCCAGGGATAAATACCACAAATATAGGAAAGTAAGAATTCCAACTATGAGCTCATCCTTTGGTGGCATTGTTCTTAGTTGGTCTGGTATTTTTGTTGTTGTTGCAGATTTGAATAGATCCTCTGGATACTAATGTCCAGGATGGGGAGGGTGTATGTTGCTGGATGTACCAGGATGCAATGGGCCCTCCTTGCACTGGCTGTCCACACACATCTTCCCTAGTTTTCTCTCCCAGCGCAGACTTCTTTTACAAGTTTTCTCCATCCTCTCCCCAGCTATTTCACTCTTTCTTCCCTTCTCTCCTTGTTTTACCCACCCACCTGCCCATCTTGAATCTTTATGTTTTCATAGCATCACTTTCTATTTACATTATTGTTTTTATTTATGAACTTTCATGTTTTTCTTGCTATGGCAGAAAACTGAAAACATTTTTTAATTATTATTTTTTAAAAATATATTAATTATTTTTTAAATTAATAATAATAATTCATTTAATTATTTTTTAAAAAACAACCCAGCAAATCTTCTCTGCCCTTTCCCCACCTATCTCACTGTCTCCTCCCTTTGTTCCTTGTTAAATTCACCCACACTTCTCAAATTGTCACCTTTTGTCCACATTGTTTTTTCCATTTATTTTTAAAACTATGTTTATTTTAACTTAGAACTTTAAAAAGCAAAATGCAGGAATAGCAGAAATCTTATCCACCCAGATTTTTCAAGAATACTAACTAGGAGTGGTGCATGTGAGGACAAAGCCACTTAAACATGCCGTCAAAGAAATACCAGAGCATAACAAAAATATACCACCTCCTCAAGTTGGTGTAAAACAAAAACTGAGACAGTATAGGGTAGTGATGGTGTGAGCCTTTTAGAGATCAAGTGCCCAAACAGATGGGTGGAGGGAACTCTGTGCTGGAGGGAGGGAAGAAGCACTCCCATTGGGCTGCTGGACAGAGGGACGCGGCAAACTCAGTGCTGGGGCAACAATACGTGTGCCCACAGAGGAGGCTGTAAGTTTTGCACCACTAGCATAAGGTTTTGTCCTGCCTTCACTCTGTTGAGTTTCAGCTTTGCATTGTGTGAATATGGAGATATATGGAGGTCCCAGTTTTCAGGGTGCAATGAAAGTTGTACAGATGCTCAGAGTAGACAGACTTTATGCCTAAATGAACATGGAGTGTGTCTTTGTAAGCATACCTTGCAGACAAAAGGAGGTTTACTTGCAAGTGTGGGTGCTCCATATGTTAATTATCATTTCAAGTATGCGAAACTAGCAAACTGCCCAGCTTTTTATTTAAAACTCAAGCGGTTACAACCTTTGGCTTCTAAATAGTGCTTTCAGAAAATATTTCCAACCAGACAATGATTTTTAGCCTCCCCCACAATCCTTTTAGTCAGTACGTTATATTCTAATGGAAAAGTAATTTATTTCCAGATTTTAATACATATCTTTCAATAACGGGCACAAAAGTGTCAGATTGAAAGCCTATTCTCTGTTCTTTGGAGACTTACATGAAACTTCTGCAGAATATAGTCTGTGGAATAGGGTCTTCAAATAACTAAAAATTGTGCACAAACTCAGGACAAACAAAAAGAAAACTACCATTTTTTAAAAAGACATTTGACAGAACATCAGCCTGATAACTGAGTGCTGGAAATAGGATCTGAGCTGCCTTGCTTGTCCATTATTCACAGAGAACGCTGCATTTTTTTTAAAAAAAAAATTAAAAACTGAACTGATAACATAAATTGTCTTGCAAAAATGTTGCCACAACAAATGACAAAGATCTCAAAAATAGAAGGGAAAACTAATGGCGAAGGCAAACACATTATAAGTAGGGTTTTTATGGAAATATTGGACAAAATCACTTCAAGAGAAACCTGTGGGTATGTGTTTTGAATTAATTTATAAGTTAGAGAAAACACTTTTCTTATTTTCCCTATTCTTTACAAAGCCAGAACTCTCACATACTGGCATTCATCTGTATTAATATATATAAGCCAAGAGCTAAAGACCAGAAAGTGAATCATGGAACTGGATCACACTGCCATGCAGAAGGCAAATGGGAGACCACTATACTATATTGTTCCCAGGACAATCTTCATGGCTGGTCACCATGAGGATCACCAATATTCAAATTCGGATACAGAAGGAGGAGGAGGAGCTAAATGCTTGGAGATGTATTGTGCAGCTCACTTTTATCCATATTATCTCCAACTGCTGACTTTAATTAAAGATTATTAGATACAGGCATTTATGTCAAACATTCCTTCTTCCAGCCACATCCTAGCTGTCCTTCCGAGAACCGGTCTGATTGTATAATCTTAAAATTCGAGACAATGCAATTACTCTCAGGTTACCTAAATTAATGAAATGTCTCAGGTTGTAAAGCAGTGAGGAATCAAAAAAGATTTTAGAACATTGAATTGTTTTTCCAAGTTCATTCCAACAGTCTTCAAACTGTGCTAAAGGAACACTGAAACTTGTTTGAAGTTGATCACAGGGTTCTCAATGAACACATCACTAATGACAGGTGAACTTTTCTGACATGTAGATATCTATTGATCTTTTTCAGAGCACAAGATGGAGCAGGGATGAGCAAGGTCTGGCACTCCAGGTGCTATCATACTGAAACTCCAAGCATTTCTAACTATTGGCAGTGGTTGCTACAGCTGATGGAAGTTGGAGTCAGATCACAAGTTGTTATAAGGTTGGGTTGGTTTTTTTTTTAGGGAGCACACTCTCAATTCAGGCCTAATAAATTTGATGGCTTCTTGGTGTAGAACTTGGAACCATTAGCTTTTCAGATTACTTTTTCTCAGAATCCTCCAGCCAATCCAAGCTGAACATTTTCCATGGCTCCACAATGACTTTGTTCTAGGCAGGTTTCTTGACTATGGTCTGCTATAATGCAGTCTGTGAAATGGGGTTGTTGCATGATGGGGATGAGGGGGGGGTGAGAAAGAGAGAGGGGGAAAGAGGGGAAACATACTGTGGACAAAATTATCTGAAAAAGAAGCAGAAAGAAAGAAAATTGAGTGTACTGAATGTGCGGAACACACAAACATTACACACATGCATATATGCATATATGATATATATATCAGGGGTTCACAACCTATGTTCTGACCCACGGCGCCATTTTATGTGACCCCTGCCCTCACTCCTGCTACCACCACCACAACCACCACCGGTGGGGATAAAACAACCAAAAATGTACTGCCCTCACTCCCACCACCACCACCACCACCACCACCACCACCAGAAGTGGCAAAAACAGCCAAAAATGACCATAAATTGACCCATGGCTGTCATAAACGCATTTACGACAGCCACAGATGTGTTTTTATGCAGCACTTATGGCAGGGGGGACTATGTGTCTGGCCTGCTCAGCTGTCTGAGGGGGCATAATGTGGCCCATGGTGCAAAAACATTGAAAACCCCTGATCTATATCTAGAGACAGAGCCGCACACATACACATACATGTATAGATATATGGAGATGATCCTCACACACATTTCATTATACCAGATTGCCATATTTCAAGTCATGTCTATACACCCTTTAAGAACATATCAAAGCAGAAGCTCATTTAGTTGTATCTTATTAATTTTTTAAGCATTCTGTAAACTAATTATGCCTAACTCTTCCATTAGTCTACTCTAAGGTATGGTTAATCCTCAAACTTTTCTTCTTCTTACTATTGCTTAATTACTTTCATATTCCATAAGACATTATTCAACTGCTTGTAATCTTTCTCAAAGTAAAATCCTTTGGGTATAGCATGCAGTGGGATTCAACATGAATTCTTTCCCCTTTTCCAGTTTGCAAATGCTTTCATAGGAACAGCGAATCCATCAACAATAAGCCCTTCCCCCTTTAAAACCCTTCATGGATTTAAGTTTATAATTCTCATCTCACCCAAGGGATTTACCTTCGAAAAGAGGAAGACAATTTATTTGGATATATCTTAATGCTGGGGTAATTTTCAGAAAAAACTACTTATGCTAATGAGCAGTATTAAGTAAGATGCCTCAACATCCAGGACAGAATTACAAGTGTTTTAAGTTACATTATCCTACATTTTACTGATTTTGTTTTTAACCATTTGGGATGATATTTTGTCTTGGCAAGTTTAGAAGGCAATGTCAAGCTGTTTGATAGTTGTCTTTGAAGCTCCTTTTAATAAAGAACAAGTTGTAGAGAAAGGCCTAAAGACAAAACAAAGGCTCCCTTGCATACCTGTCAAGCGCGGCTCCGGACAATACGGAACCTGCACAGAACCCTTGTGCACATTCCCTTCTGCGCAGAACCCTTCTGCGCATGCATAGAAGGGTCCTGTGCATGCGTAGAAGGGTTCTGCACATGCGTAGAAGGGTTCTGTGCATGTGTAGAAGGGTTCTGCACATGCGTAGAAGGGGATGCACCGTAACTATTTCCCCCTCCATCAAATCATGGAATGGTGGCGGGTCTGGGCGGGAAAGTAGAAAAAGTGGTGCTGAATTACGGGAAATCCCGGCCAATATGGGATACTTGACAGGTATGCTCCCTTGATTTGTTAAAAGTTCTTATTGAAACACAGAGACCTTTTCCTGTGGCTTGTATTCTTGGGGTAGTCTCAATCTACTGTACAGCTTGAAATGGGTTTTTCCCCTCCAGTTCTTTACTGCTAGTCACTTGCTTCTTCTAAATATCTTTCTGGATGTCTGGTTACAAAAGAGCTTTAAAAGCTTCACCTTTTCCTGTGCTCTTCTACCAAATGTCATAGGAAAAGAGGATATTGGTTCCTATTTGGATGATTAGCTGAGCTCTGTGCCAGAAGAAGTGTGACGTGAAAGATCCACAACTGGATTTTCCCAGTTGCTAGACTGATACTGACCAACTGAGAATACCATTGCTATCAACCAAAGCAGAGAAAGATAACTATGTCCTTGTCTAGTGCAGAGTCCCACACTCCAATTGACATTTGGCACCATCTGTATGGAATTGGGGGAGAAATGTTATGAACTGAAGCAAGAGTACAGTTCAAAAAGGGACACTGAAAGAAAACAACTGACTGGCAGAACAGTATTGTCTTCAGTTTATAAGTGATGACTCCCAGCTTTAAAATGTCATCCTTTCTCTCATCACATTGGGGCAAAAGGCTTTTAATATTTAGAAGGTCAGTGAATGAGTGAATGAAAAATCTGAAAGAGTAGAGATTAGTGCCCAACTCTCTCTTTTTCTGGGCTGTGGTGGCATAGTGGTTAATATGCTGCGCTTGAAGACCGGCAGGTTGACAGTTCAAGACTCAAGTGCTGTGCGACGGAGTGAACTCCTGTTGTCTGTCCCAGCAGTTTGAGACCAAGAAATTGCAAGTAGATAAATAGGTACCAATTTGACGGGGAAAGGTAATAATGTTCCGTGTGTTTCGGCATCTAATCATGCTGCCACATGACCACATAAATGTCTGCAGATAACACTGGTTCTTTGGCAGTAAACAAAAATGAGCACCGATTCCTGGCTTTCATGCAAAGGAGACCTTTACCTCCCTTTTTCTAGTCTGATAATTTGGACGGTTGTATAAAGCAAAATAAATAAATAAATCACATTTATATACCACCCCATAGCACTTAGGGCACTCTCTGGGCAGTTCACAAGTTAATTTGCATTTTGCCACCAACATGCTGGATACTCATTTTACTAACCTTGGCTGAGTCAACCTGCATCACACTGGCTTTCCATTAGAAGTCAGAAGCAGCACAAAGGGTGCCTTGATGAACTATTATTCCCATAAGGCCTTGCTATTGGCCAAGCTAGCAAAGCTGATTTGAATTAAAGTCTGAAAACATCTGGAGAGTGACTAATTCCTCAATCTTTTGCTAAAACATGTGAATGAATGGACAAGAGAAGGGACTGAATAATTCCCATAAAAGTTAAAGTGTAGCACAAAACCAGAGATATTAAGCCTCTAAATTTGTTTTGATTTTTTTTTACATCCCAATTCTATCCATTACTAGCAGAGGACCAGGCATTGCCCGGGGGTACCCTACCCGGGCCAAGGAAAGACCCGGGCCCACCCCCCAGCTGCCTTACATTTTTGTTTGCTGTCATCACGGCCACTCTCTCAGCCCCACCACAAGGCACCATCTCAGCCTGACTTTGGCCACCAGCGCCGGCCTCCCCAGCGACCATAGTCAGTGGGTAGCCATCACAGCCCGGCCCCTCCGTCCTCCCGTGGGTTGTGTCAGATGGAAGGGAGGCTCCATTTGGGTGGGTAGGCAGAGGACCCATTGGGGGGAGGCCTTCAGAAGGCGACAGCCTGGTCCCATCCTCTCCCCACCCCCTGGCTGTGGGTTCTCCTCCCCCCCTGTGCCTCAGAAGTGCAGAGGAGCCATGCCATGGTGGCCACCAGCTGACAGTAGTCGCTGGGGTGGGGGCAGCTGTAATGGCTGTAATTGTTGCTGTCCATACTTGCGGCTAGGCCATACACCACGTGGAATGCCAGGCAGTCTTTGGCGCATGCGTGGAATTTTGTGCATGCACCACAGCCTGGAATGCCAGCCAGGGTTAGGTGCATGCATGGATTCTCATGCATGCACAGTCACGTCCCCTGGTCATTTCTTCCAGTTGGGGGGCATTGCAGCCCCTTTTCTGGGGCAAAGACCCCAAGGGCTGCTGGTTACCCATGCCAGCCACTCCAGATGTTGAAGGTAGGCGTGCATGCAGTTTCCAGCGCAATTGGTGCAGGGGTGCCGCTTTGTATGAGGAAGCCCTGTGATGTCACGGAGCCCCAGATCTGGTCAACTGGGAATTGGTTGAGCTGTGGCGATGACATCACAATCCCCCTGTTTGGCTTTTTTTCTTGCTTTTTCTCCTGTCTGTAGGTGCATCTCCTTTGCGGATTGATTTAGGGGGCATACTCCTCCCTATGGGCCTTGACACCCAACAGTGACCGTCTCTTCGGCCCAAGGTACGTATGTGTCGAGTTTCAGCGCGATCGGTGAAGGGGTGTGGATTTGTATAAGGAACATACAGCACCAGACCTTTTTTAGTTATATAGATTAGAGAATAAGATGTACAAGATGATATGCTGGAGCAAGTTGCTACACAGGGATCTGCCAATATATGTTCACAAATGATTGTGCTAAGTATGCACTTCTGAGAAATCAGCATTACTGGCCCTGGAATTTGGAAACAGGGAATGCAAAAGTTACTTTTTTGAACTACAAATGTCAGCATCTTTATCCAGCACAGCAGCTAACCATGATGGGTAAAGATTCTGGAAACTGAACTTTTAAAAATAGCCTTTCTCAAGCTCATCTTGTAATAGTTACCAGTGTTAACTCACTTTTGAAGCTCTAGGCAGTTGATATTAAACATAACCTTAATGCTTTAACATTTGAACAATAGGTTCAATAAAGAACACTATATCAGTAATGTATGGGTGTGAGAGCTGGACCATTAGGAAGGCTGAGTGCAGAAGAATAGATGCCATTGAGATGTGGTGTTGGAGGAGAGTCCTGAGAGTCCCTTGGACAGCAAAGAGAACAAATAGGTCAATACTGGAAGAAATCAATCCTGATTGTTCATTGGAGGGACAAATAGTGAAGATGAAGCTAAAGTACTTTGGACATCAAATGAGAAGGGAGGACTCACTTGAGAAAGCCTTGATGCTGGGAAAGGTGGAGGGCAAGAGAAGAAGGGGGCGTCCAAAGATGAGATGGATAGATCGTATTGTGGACACAATGGGCACAGAGCTTGGTGGGCTGAGGAGAATGGTGGAGGACAGAGATGCCTGTAGGAAAATGGCCCATGGGGTCGCAAAGGGTCGGAATCGACTGTGCGACTGAACAACAACAACAACAACAAAATATCAAACTTGATGGCTTGCTGATTTTTTCTCTACCTATTCATTAAAATAGTTCCTCCAGTTCCCACAAGGATTTGTGCAAAATCCAGTGTTTTATTTAGACTTTATTTTCTGATGTCGCAGCCAGAAATAAATAATGTTTTATTTCCTCTGGATGCTGCAGATAAATAATTGAGCTACATACTTAAAAATATTCAGTTTAAAGAAGATAAAAAAAACAACATCAAAATATCAGCCAAACTGAAATCCATAGGTACAAGTTCAATTGCAGGTGAGTTTCTTCCCTTTCTCTGGAGCAGGCTTCTATCAAACAATTGCACTCATCCCACATGCTAGCAAAGTCATGCTCAAGATAATACAGGATAGACTGCAGCAGCATTTGGAGAGATAACTACCAGAAATGCAGCTGGAGCGAAGAGGCAGGGGAGCTAGAGACCACATTGTCAACATACATTGGATCATGGAGAAAACAAAGGGATATCAGAAACAAGTCTAGTTCTGTTTCATTGACTACACCATGGCCTTTGGCTGTGTGGACCACAACAAAATGTGACACGTAATTAAAGAGATGGGAATACCAGAACACCTTATAAGCCTCATGAGAAATATGTACATGAGTCAAGAAACAACAGTTAGGATGGACTACGGAATGACGGAGTGGTTTGGAATAGGAAAAGGAGTAAGACAAGGCTGTATTTTGTCACCCTGCTTATTCAACTTATACAGAGCACATAATGTGCAATGCAGGGATGGAGGAATCACAATTTGGGATCAAAAAATTGCTGAGAGAAATATCAACAATTTGAGATATGCAGATGACACTAATGGCAGAAAGTGAAGAAGCTGTTGAAAGAAGAGAGTGCAAAAGTTGGCTTGAGACTCAACATCAAGAAAACCAAGATAATGGCAACAGGCCCTATCGGTCCCTGGAAAATAGATGGGGAAGAAGTAGAAGCAGTGACAAATTTTACTTTCTTAGAATCAAAGATCACTGCAGCCATGAAATAAAAAGGTGACTATTTCTTGGGAGGCAAGCTATGAGAAACCTGGGGAACATAGTTAAAAGTAGAGACATCACCTTGCATAATAAAAATTCCCATCATCAAAGCAATGGTATTCCCGATGGTAATGTATAGTTGTGAGAGCTGGACCATAAGGAAAGCTAAGCGCAGAAGAATAGATGTCTTTGAAATGTGGTGTTGGAGGAGAATTTTGAGAGTACTCTGGACAGCGAGGAGAACAAATAGGTCAATCTTAGAAGAAATCAACCCTGACTGCTCCTTAGAAGGTCAAATAGTAAAGACGAAGCTTAAGTACTTTGGACATCAAATGAGAAAAGAGGAGTCACTTGAGAAAGCCTTGATGCTGGGAAAGGTGGAGGGCAAAAGAAGAAGGGGGCAGCCAAAAATTAGATGGCTGGATGGTATTGTAGACGCAGTGGGCACAGAGCTGGGTGGGTTGAGAAAGATGGTGGAGGATAGAGGTGCCTGGAGGGCAGTGGTCCATGGGGTTGCAAAGGGTCGGAATTAATTGTGTGATTGAACAACAAAGTAGCAGGAAAGAATAGTGAAGAGTAGGATATAGCCTTTGTTTGACCCTGTGCTCATTAACACAAAAATATTAATTAATGATGAATACAAGCCCCCAACTTGGTCTATGTCCCATTGTATGCTTTTGATGACATTCCAGCTAAGATTTGTTTGCGTCTGGGGCTTTATCTGTGAATTCCCAATTATCCAGGAGTAGTTTATTCCTGCAAATATGGAAAATGCAAATGGAAAGGCCAAGTCATAGCAAATGACTCAACCATACCAGGCTCCATGGTTGGGGGGATAGCTGAGGTATAGACAGGATAGAAGGGCTCCTAGCCCTTCTATCCTGTCTATCAAAATGCCGAGCTAGGGCCACTATTTTATCCCCTGCTGGTGCTGGTCTTTTCCCCCCAGCAACCAACAGAAAGTCCCAGTCTGACCAGGTTATCCTGCTATGGTAATAGAGTAGACCATACTGCCAGTGAGTCAAAGCCGAGTGTCAGCTGGTGGTTACCTAACCTGATAACCCTGAGGACTAACAGCCTTGGGTGCCAAAGTCCACAGAGAAGGATGATGGTCCCCAAGACATTTAAATCTCACCTGAATCCATCTTGATGGAGGGCAGGAGCTTCATCATTAATGGCCTTGGGCTGAAGAGGACTTTGCTTGCCAAAGGAGCTCAGGACCAGAAAGTGACTCATGGAACGGGATCAGTAGTAGAGGTGTCATGCTGCGATGTGGAAGGCAGATGAAAGACCACTGCATTATATTCTCAGGGCAGTCTTCATGGCTGATCACCATGAGGATCGCCAACATTCAGATATGGCAGAAGAAGAAGAAAAGAAAGTTCTGATCTTGCCAGGAAGCAGAGCGATTTCCCAAGTCAACAGCAGGGAAAGGAGTGACTGTAAGATGTTAAAGGTCCAATGTCCACAATAGTTTGATTCTTTCTTGAAAGGACAACACACATGAGCCAGTTCTTCCTTCATGTGGAGTTTCATCCAAACCGGATCCCTTTGTGAAAACAATTACCTTATCACCCCCGGACACGTGTGAGACTCAGCAGGGTTACATACTTGTCAAGTATCCCGGATTTGCCGGGAAATTCTGTATTTCTGCGCCCGTTCCTCCCCTTTCCCGCTGCCATCCTGTATTTCAACAGCGAGGAAAGGGATTATTGCGCATGCACACCCATTGCAAATGGGCTCTGTGCGTGCACAAAGGGTTCTGCGCATGCACAAAGTGGTTCTGCAAATGTACAAAGAAGTTTTTGATTAGCATGCACACCCGGGCAGGAGCAGTTCCTGTATTTTCTGGAGTGGCGTTTGACGAGTATGCAGGGTTATCAAGGTGAAGGCTGCTAAAAGTAATCACCAGACAGGTGTTTCATCCAGAAGCCATTCACCAACAGACCACTTAGTTCCAAGTACCCACCATATCTACTCTGGCTTGGCTATGCTAAACAGGAATTCAATTTCCACAACATGAGTAACTTCACAAAGTATACCAGCTTGTCTTTGTTACTGCTACCACACACAAATGAACTCCAAAATATTTCCCTGGTAGGTAATCAATGGATAAGGATGAATTTAGTACCAAAGTTCCTAACTCAATAACCAGTCCTGAATGTGAAGATGATTTTGTATTTTATTAAGAAATAAGGGGGTGGGATCAAAAAACCCACAAAGGAGTAAATCCAACAGAGACAGGTGTGAGGAAAAGCAGGAAATCACATAGAAGTATAGAGAATAGCATAGCTTCTAAGCAGGCACAAAGTGCATCTCACTATAATGTCTTGACAGGATAGCAACTGAACTCAGAAGCCACCCGCAGTCTCTTCCCACTGACTTTTTATAAATTAATGTTCATTTCCACAACCCTTCCACATGTCAATCAAGACCCTTCTTTCCTTGAAGATTCACTAAGGCAGGTAATGTCCCCTGATCATCCTAGGTGAAGCCAATTTTTAATTTGCACACTGTCTGTGGGAGGTTCTATTCTCAGGAGATAACCTACAGGTGTGTTTCTTCTTGTTGCTAAGGCAAAAAAATATGACAGAGGATGGAATTTAATACAAGAGCCACTATGTTGCTGGTGTCCATTCTAAGATTTGTAAAAAGATTTGTAATCAGCAGGGCACTGTGACCGAATCTGCATCTGCTTTAAAACAAGAAGGAGCCGCTGTTGCATGGGAAAGCACATTCTTTGCATATGATTTTGCATATAGGTTCAGTTTCTTTGGTGTCTCCAGGTAGGGCTAAGGAAAAATCCTGCCTATAACTTACAAGACCGACTGCCTCTCAGTGTAGGCCAGGGGTGCCCAAACTATGGACCGTGGGCTGGATCCGGCCCCCAACACCAATTCATCTGGCCCACAAAGCCCTCATTGCTCCCAGAAGTGAAAGTAAAATGCGCTCGTATGGGCACATTTTACTTCCGCTTCCGGGAGCAACAAGGGCTTTGTGGGACAGATGAATTGGCATCGGGGCCGGATCTGGCATCCAGACCATAGTGATTGGCCCCCTGAACCATGTGACCGATCCATGGCCCAAAATGTTTGTGCATCCCTGGTGTACACTGTTCAGAGCTAGATGAACCAAGTGTCTGGCTGAAAATAATATAGCTCCTGTTAAAGGAAAGGGGTTGGGGTAATGAGAGAAGTCAGAAGGAGCTGTCCATGGTTTAATAAGAGCTGATATAGGTATTGCAGGAGAAACAAAATGTGTGATGATAGATTAAAGACAGGCACAAAGAGAGAGAGACACACACACACAGGTGCATCTAAATTTTGAAGTCTCTCCTGCTGACATCACATACTTCTCCATAACCTGGTCACACTTTAGAACTGTATTATAAGGAGAGGTTTGGCAAATTGCTTCTGAGAAGATGCTGGGAGGATAAGAGGTTGTAAGACCAAATAGAGAAGAGATGTAAAAAAAAGTGGGAGGAGTGGTATCCACGAATGTGAGCAGTGATGCACTGCGAGATTTTTTACTACCTACTCTGTGGGCTGGCCAAATCTGTAGGCGGGGCCAAATCTGTGGGCATGGCCAAACATCCAGCATTATGAGCTAGGGAGGTGGGTGTGGCCAACCGAGTGAGCATTGCCTGGGGGAATTTCCACTACTGGTTCTGCAGAACCTGACAGAACCTGCTGCAGTGCATCACTGGATGTGAGACAAGCGAGCAAGAGTTGAAAGGAAATCACAGAACAATAAGCACTGTGTTTTAGTGGTTCTTTCTGCTTCTAGTTACAGAAAGACTTAGCAACCAGGGAGAACCAGAAAGGTGGCTTAAAGTACTGCTACAGGAAGAAACTGAAAACATATTTCAGTTTTATTTCACACATACTTCTCCATAACTGCATGTTAAACCAGCCAGGACTATGGACTAGATTCAGTGCTAGCATACCACTGCTTCCATTAGCAGAACCTGAAAAAATGTATGATTCCCAGTCCTCCCTGAAGACTTATTGCTCCCTCAAAATCTTCTCTTGGGATTGTGAGATTTTTAGGGGGATATTTCTATGCACGTTTAGTTGAAAGCAACCAGAAGCCCTTGTGTGTTTAGAAAACCAACTTCTCTAAGGTTCCAAACAGTAAAGATAAAGATCTCCCTTGCTCGAAAGCCAGTCGTATCCAACTCTAGGGTGTGACGCTCATTTCCATTTGCAGTCAAAGAGCCAGGGCTATCTGTGTCTGCAGACGTTTCCATGGTCACGTGGCAAGCATGCTGTTACTTTCCTAGTGAAGTGGTATCTATTTATCTACTTGCAATTTCGTGCTTTTGAACTGCTAGGTTGGCAGTGGCAGGGACAAAGACAGGAGTTTACTCTGTCGTGCGGCACTCAGATCTCGAACTGCTGTCCTGCTGACCTTCCAGTCACCAAGCTCAGCATCTTAACCACTAAGCCAACTATGTAGGGTTCCAAACTGTTCTACTGCATTCAAGCAGCAGTGCACTGCATCCCTCTTCATACCTTCCTAGTCAATGCAAGTAGCTCAAGAAATGAAACAGCAGGGCTGACATGCATGGGTACACCAATGGAATACCTGTCAAGTTTCGGGAAATTTCTGTAAAATAAGGGAAATTTCTCGGCCAAAACAGGAAACTGGACAGCTATGCTTATCCTGTGCTGGCCTCCAGTCTAACTCCAGTCTAATTTCAGTCTAACTAATATGGGATGATGGCGAGAAAGAGTGTAAAATACAGGGGTTTGACAGAAATTTCCTGAAACTTGACAGGTATGACCAATGGTTGTGCCAGCACACAAATTCCCATGGATCTCTCTTTGTTATTCCCTGTTAAAGCTAATTCCAGAGCACAGCTAATAAGAGACTGGTTATTCACTAAGATTAACTACTGACTAAGTATGTTTCCATTCTTTGGACTGAAAAAGCTATGATACACCATGAGTGTGTACAAATAAAATTTAGATAATGTTCTATGAATTTAGACTATAATCCTATGCCCTCACACCAATGAATAGGCTCCACTGAAGTAAATAGGACGTGCTTCTGAGTAGACATGTCTAGGATTGTGCTATTATTTTATTTTATTAAATGAATCAAACAAGCAGTGATATACAGTACTGTGCAAAAGTCTTAGGCCACCACCAGCTGGTTTGGGGAAAAATAAACATGTTATTTGGGGAAAATAACTCAGTTCCCAAGCCATAGACATTCCAACATGGGAGATTGTCTACAATCAACTCTCCTATCAACTCTCTTCATGTTTGGCGAAGTTTGGAATTATGGTGTCTGAGTTATGCTCCCCCAAATCACTCACTGAATTTCCCCAAACCAGCTGCTGCTGGCCTAAGACGTTTGCACAATAATGTAGTTTTAAATGAAGCATGGCAAAATTTGATTATTACAACTATCTCCTATAACAGTGATGGTGAACCTTTTAGAGACTGAGTGCCCAAGGAGGAGGAGGAGGTGCCCAGGCAGGCACTACACATTCTCATGCACCCATGTAATGTTGCCAGCACACCTCTGACAAAGTCATGTGGATGGTGAGCATGCCCCCTGTGGGTGTACATGCCCCCCAAGTGCTCACATCCACCCACACATGTGCATGCCCCCCCATGTGCCTCCTCCTCCTCCTTGCCTCCTAGGAGTGGTGAGTGGGGGGGTGTCTGGCCACCTTACCTCACCCCAGCCGTCACCACCTCCCAGGAAGGATTTTAGCATCCCCTCTCGCCTCCCCATTGGCAGAGGAAGAGGGGTGGTTGGGTAGGAAAGCGGCACTGCCATTGGCACTGGCAGTGTGGGGCAGGGCTTGCCTGTGATGGCACATGTGCCCACAGAAAAGGCTCTGCGTGCCACCTCTGGCATGCATGCCATAGGTTCACCTAACTTGTACTATAGTATATTATCACTGGAATTTATGACATGAAACTTCTAGAAACTGTATTCTAGGAAAGGAAAGATGTTCTGAAGTAAGGTCACACATTCTGGACTGGCTTAAGGATATTAGCCTGACAGCAGACAATGCTAGAAACATGGAAAAGTGCCATACTCCAAATCAGGCTGTTTAGCCTAGCAATCCTCCAAAAATCAGATGGAAAGACGTCTTCCCCATATTCTTCTCAAGGCGATGCCAGGAACTGCAGGAGACACCTGTGGCCTTCCAGAAGTTTTGACACTGTAACTTCCATAATTAACACACCACTGATGATGCCAGGACTAGAGGTGAGAGGAGCTGTAGTTCAAAGACCCTCCTGAGGGGTATAATTGTGGGTCCTGTTTGACATGAAATGCAGGCTTTCTACCCAAAGAGTGGGAAATCTAGAACTGGTTTCTCTTCTAGAATCTGGATAGTGTAGCCCCAGAATGTAATTTTTCTAAGCTCTGGCTCTACTACTGTATTATGGCTGCTCCCTAAATGCTTTTAATGGTTTTAATCTATGTACTGGATTGTAACAGTTTTGCTTTTGTTTTTCACAATGGGGTTGGTTTATTTGATTTTACAATCATCTTAGTTAAAGGTGGCTTTATCTATTTTTATTGATGCAGGGTATAAATCAGTGATGGCGAACCATTTAGAGACTGAGTGCCCAAAAAGAGGGCTGGGGTGAACTCTGTGCTGGGGGGAGGAAGGAAGCACTCCCATGGGGCTGTTGGGCAGAGGGGCAGGGCAAGCTCTGTGCTAGGGATGATGGCGTGCGTGCCAACAGAGAGGGCTGAGAGTGCTCCGTCTGACACGCATGCCATAGGTTTGCCACCACTGCTATACATGAAATAAATAAAAATTATGTCATTGTTATCACAAAGAATCCAAGGAAAGTAGCTTGGGGACTAATGGCTTTATTAAGGAGGACCAACATAGATGTTACCTTGATACAGAGTACAGATGTATGAAGGGATGGAGGGATGATCTTATTGGACTATAGTGTACAAAGGGAGGCTCATTTCTTCCATTCAAAGTACAATGTGGAACACACCCATACACATACAGAGATAAAAGGCATAGAAAAGAAGTGCCACATGTTGTCAGTGTTACTGAGGATGAAAAAATCAGCATCTGTTATTAATTACGGAAATTTTTTAAAATGTAGTTTCATGTACATATCAAGGAAATGTCAAGTTTTTTCCAGAATGGTGGCAGAATTGTGGAAATGTCAACATCTAAAAGAGCATTACCATATACTGAAGAAAACAGATCTGACTTGTGATCTGTAAGTATCTTAAGACAAATGAGCTTCTTGTTCTTAAGTATAATATTCTGTGCCAAATGTGTGGAGTTCCTATTTTTAAAAAGAGCAACATTCTAAGTTACTTTCACAGAGTGTACCTAATTATGTCATTTCTAGGCTCTAAGAATAAAGAGTAGAGCTAATAACCTGACATCATGAGCAACATATGCTTAGTGTCTCTGCCTTCCAGGGTGAAGAGAACATCTCTGTTTATATAGCAAATATAGCAAAAGGGAGGGAAATTGTTACTAAAGAACTCATTTTGGTGTAATGTTGTTTCCTCCTTCTCTACAGAACTAAGCCTTTGATTCCTTTAGCAGACACCATAAAAAAAGAACAGCAAAAACCAAAGCCAAAAATAACCAGCATCAGCAAGGATAAATGGGGGGGGGGGGAATAACCACATCTGATTGTTAATCCTTTTTGGTTTTATCTATTGCTTGAGAATACAAAGAGGATAATTTAACTAGACATCCAAAACAGAGGATTACTTACCTTGGGTGCCACATTAAGAAGGGTCTGTGCTGTGTGCCTTTAACTGAAGGCTAAAACAGACCACAGCTTGGAAATACTTTATTAAAATCAAAAAATTAAGGTTAAATCCATTAGTTTCTTTGGGCCAATGGCAGGAAAAGGTTGTATAAAATCTAAGGTTTAAAACAATGTTTTAACAAGTAACCTTAACTGAAGACTGATTTGTTTACAATGTAAACTGCCTTCCCTTCCATAAAGAAAAATATTTCAGTCCATAATATTCCTTCCCCAACGGAAAAAGATCCATACCAACCTTTAAAAACTACATTTTGACATAGTAGCCTGAGCTTAGACCTACAGAAGCATTTGAACTATAATACCCAGTTTAGTGTATGAGAACCAAGACACAGGAACAGCCGAAGGACTGGCTTAACACAACTTTATTACACGGTGGTCCAGGGAAACATGTGGTAATGGTGGACGAACAGCTCAATATATACGGTGGCTATACATTTGAATGTGGCTCCACGATAGCCCATTGGCTACTGTCGGCGTGATGTCATTCCTGGTCACGCCCTTCTTGTCCAGGTGAGGTAGTGGCGGGAATCTTCCTGCGCTGTAGTTCTTTGGGGAATTGGAACCGTGTGAGCTGGGTGCTCGCTATTGCCACCTAGTGGTCATTAGCTCGCGTCCTATTACAACGGGTTACATTGTTACAGCTGATGATTGTTACATTGTTTAAAGGCATAGTCTTGAGAACACAACATCCCTCCCCCCTAGGATGAGACGAAGTCTCTCATCCAAGATGGCTTATTGCAAACGCGTTTTGGGCGTGATGCTGGCTGGCTTGTCCTGGGGGCGCTACTGCTTCTCTGTCCTCTGGTCTCTTGTCCTGCAACGGGAGAGGGAGACTCGTTAGCGACTTGCCGCGGTTCTGCGGCTTTTGGGGAAGGGACAAACTCCATTGTGGAAAAACCGGGGGCACTGGGGGCTAACGAAAAACCTCGCTTCTCGCTTGGATGGGTGGGGGACCACTCCGAAACCCCCCCCCGGTTTTGCAACTGAAACTCGAAATTGTCTACTGGGACGTCATTGGGGGCATCCCTCAGGCTATCTATGAGGACAGACTCCTTCCCCTCCCCCCTAGGTGGGGACCACTGGCCTCCCTCTCCTCCCCCTTGGGCTGAACGGGTGGGGGAGAACCCTAATGTTGAGTCCTTTTCCGCGCCGTCCGCGCTCTGGTTTCCCGGGACCCGGCGCCGGAGTTGGTCTGTGTGCCGTCTCCAGAGTAGACCCGCACTGGTCTCTACACAATACGACATGGGACCCGTCTGCCCAACGATGACGCCCGGGACCCAGGCTGGCCCCGCGCTAGCGTAGTTCCTGCAATGCACCGGAGCACCTACTCCGAAACTTTTCGTGGGGTGCGCGTCACACACCTCCTGTATTGGGTCAGTCCCAACGGCATGCACCCCCCCAATGAACAAACCCAGGGGCTTAAACCATTGAGTCCCGAGGAGGCTGCAACTTCCCCCCTTGAGAACAACCAGGGGAAGTTCCGCGGCGTGTTGCTTGTATTGGACCTTGAATTTTCCAACCCCCAACACCGGAATGCTATTTCCCTGCACGTCCCGCAGCGTGGACCTCAACGCTTTGAGCTTGGGGCGCATGTGGGGGGAAATTCCCAAGAACTCCCGCTGGGACATGATTGAATAGGAGGAACCCGAGTCTATCTCCATCCTAACAGGGGCCCCTTGCACCAGTACCTCAACAAAGTAACGGGGGTGTCCCAAGGACACGCTGTAAACTGGGGTGTCGTCGCTGCTGTCGTCGGAGATGCGGCCCACGCCGTCCTGCTTCCTCGCGGGCCGGACGCCTTCCTTGGTCCTCGGCGAGCGGTCTGACGAGCTTTTCTGGTCCTTGCGCCGCCGTCTGCAGACCTTGGCGATGTGCCCTCGGCATCCACAGTTGTGGCACTCGGCCTTCCGGAACGGGCACTTGATGCGGTCGTGGGCCGCTCCACAGCCGTCGCAGCGTCGGCCGTCCTTCCGAACCCTCCAGACGTTCTCGTCGTCGCTGCTCTCCATGGAGGATTTCGGCGTTTGTCTGGCCGCGTGCACCGAGCCCGCTGCCTTGTCGGACTGTGGGGGCCTTTCTCTGAACCCCTTGACTCCGGCCCTCATGGCTTCCGTGGCCTGCGCCGCCTTCACGACCTCGCGCAGCGTCGGGGGTGGCTCCTGGTTCATCAACTTTCGCTGAACCTCCTCGTCCCACAGGCCACACAGCATGCGGTCCCTGAGGGCGATTTCCAGGTTTTCCCACTTGCATGGGCCGGCAGCCAACTGCAGGGCCGCTGCAAAGGCGGCGATGGACTCACCAGGCGCTTGAACTCTCTTCCAGAACGCGTCTCGAGCCGAAAACATCGAAACCGAGAGCTGGAAATGCTCGCGCATCGCTTTCAGGAGCTGTTTGACCGACAACTCGCTCACCTTCTTCGGTGATACCAGGTCCACCAATACTCTTTTGGCAGCATGCCCGAACATCCTGGTGAGGATGGCCCTCTTCTTTCCCTCGTCCGTAATGTCGGACACCACCAGCGCATCTTGGAAGTCCATTTCGAAGAGCTCCCAATCTTCCGGCTTGTTGATGTCGAAACCGGCGTGTGTCTTGATCTCGTGGGGATCCATTAATCCCACCTTCGTCGCCAATTTAGTGTATGAGAACCAAGACACAGGAACAGCCGAAGGACTGGCTTAACACAACTTTATTACATGGTGGTCCGGGGGAACATGTGGTAATGGTGGACGAACAGCTCAATATATACGGTGGCTATACATTTGAATGTGGCTCCACGATAGCCCATTGGCTACTGTCGGCGTGACGTCATTCCTGGTCACGCCCTTCTTGTCCAGGTGAGGTAGTGGCGGGAATCTTCCCGCGCTGTAGTTCTCTGGGGAATTGGAACCGTGTGAGCTGGGTGCTCGCTATTGCCACCTAGTGGTCATTAGCTCGCATCCTATTACAACGGGTTACATTGTTACAGCTGATGATTGTTACATTGTTTAAAGGCATAGTCTTGAGAACACAACACCCAGGTAACACTGCCAAGAGTCTATGGTAATTCTCATAGTTTCTGAGAGTTATAATTTTAAAATTATCAAGATCAACAAGGTTGGGATCCCGTGCTTATAAAAAGCACATTGGCTATTCCCAGTATCTTTCTTTAGCACAGCATTATAAGAAGCCTTTCCTAAAACATATAAACTTATTTCAAAAGTATCTTGGAATATTGCTGGCCTACCTGATTCCAGGAGCCACTGAAGTTTTAGCAACAGTGTCACACTTAAATCAGCTGAAAATAGGTAAAGGTATTGGTCACCCTTGCTCAAATTCCAGCTGTATCCGACTAGGGTTCTTTAGTGTCTCGCACGGAAGACAAAGAAGGAGTCGCAATGAGGACTAACACAGGTTTATTCTTTGGTGGTCAGGTTGAACATGTGGTAATGGCGGGGGGTACATCACATTATATACAGTAACGAAACACATTTGAATCTGGTTGCACGGTGGCTCATTGGCTGCCACCGTTGGGGGCGTCGACTTGGGGCACGCCCCCCTCTTCTGTAGTTCTTCATGCGGAGAACTTCCCGCGGCTGTCCGTGATTTGGGGATTGAACCATGTGAGTATGAACGCTCGCATCCGCCCTAGATGGGCGGTTCGCTCGCGTTCCTTTAGCAGCTGTGATACATTGTGATATGGGGTTAGTTACATTCATTTACTTAAAGCAACAGTGTCCTTGCATACACAACATCCCTCCCCCCTAGGATGGGACGAAGTCCCTTAACCATTGTGGCTTCCCGCACGTGCGTCTGGGGCGTGTGTCAGCTTGCCCTAACACAGGGGAGCCCGTGGCTCCTGGTCCCGCGCGGTCTTGTCCTGCAATGTAAGGTGGGGACCCGTTAGTGGTTCTCTGATGAGACTGCGGTGACCTTGCCTGTGGGGACGGGAATGGAATGAACAGTTGGGAAGTGAACCCTTGCCTACCGCCTGCAGGGCCCGGGGACCCCCCTATCACGAACTTCGGGACTGACGATGAGACCCTCGTGGACCCGCTGTCTCCCGCTGCCTGTTCGGGGGTCTGGGGATTTGCGGCTGGCGAGATTCCGCTGGCTGCCTGTCTTTGTGGCGCTTGTCTCTTGGGGGCCGGGACTATGGTGTACTCTAGCATGCCCGCGTTGCGGGGACTGGAGGTACCAGGGGCTGAACTGAAACCCCTCTTCTCGCTAGGACGGGTGGGGGACCACTCCGCTAACTCCCCCTGGTACGGAAAATCATAGTCAAACTCATGCTCCTGGTCATAGTCGGGGACAAACTGATTCCTCTCTTTAATTTCGCCCTCGTGTGCCTCCGTGTCTCCCCCTTGGGTAATGCGGGTGGGGGAGGACCCTAACGCTGATTTCCCCTCACTGGTGACCCTTTTTCGGAGCTGGTCGGCGTGCCGTCTCCACAGTAGCCCTGAGCTTGTCTCCACCCTGTATGACACTGGTCCTGTCTGTTCGATGACCGACCCCGGTACCCACGCCGGCCCCGAGGCCGCGTAGTTCCTACAGTAAACCGGGTCCCCTGTGGCAAAGTTCTTGGAGTTTCCCCCCCCCTAAATTTATATTTCTCCCTTCATCCTCCACCCTGGACGGATCCATCCGGTCAAACAGCGTTGCCGGGCGTCTCTTCATAAGCAGCTCGGCTGGGGAGAATCCTGAAGCTAAGGGGGTGGTCCTGTAGCTGATTAGGAACTGGCACAGGTGTAGGTTCAGGTCGCCGGGGCCCATGCGCCGCAGTGCGTCTTTCGTAGTGCGCACTTGGCGCTCTACCTGACCGTTTGTGGCGGGGTGGAATGGGGCAGCCGTGATGTGCCTGATTGCGTTCCTCTCCATGAAGGTTTGGAACTCGGCCGACGTGAAGCAACTCGCGTTGTCACTTACGAGGACGTCTGGCAGGCCGAAACACGCAAAGAGTCTACGCAACTGCTTTATGGTTGCCGTGGAGGAAGTGCTGCTCACAGGGATTACCTCCAACCACTTGGAGTAGGAGTCGACAACCAGTAGGAACGTTGCCCCACGGAAGGGCCCCGCGAAGTCGACATGGATACGGGACCACGGACCGCGGGCCGTGTCCCACTCCCTATGGGGTAGTAGGGGCTCCTCGGGACGGGAGCTCTGGCAGCTCTCGCACGTGCCCACTAGGCGCTCTATGTCCGCGTCTATCTGTGGCCACCAAAAGAAGCTTCTAGCTAGGGCCTTGGACCGCACGATCCCTGGGTGGCTGGTGTGCAGTTGCTTCAGCACCCTTGCCCTTAACTTTTCGGGGATGACCACCCGCTGGCCCCAGAGTAGACAGCCCCTTTCCAGGGAAAGTTCCACCCTGCGCCTACAGAACGGCTTGAACGTCTCCTCTGGGGGAGTGGTGGGCCACCCTCTCCTCAGCCATGAGCTGACTTGGGCTAGGATTTTGTCGGCCGCCGTGGCTTTGGCGAGGTCGGCCGGGACAATGGGGGGTGCGTCGAAGGACTCGATCAACATGACCTGGTGGTCCTGCTCTACCTCGCATGCCGGGTCCCCCATGCTGGGGAGGGGAGACCGGGACAGTGCGTCCGCGTGGGAGATCTCCTTACCCGGGCGGTAGACTAACTCGTACTGATAAGCGTTGAGGAATATGGCCCAACGCAGCATCCTGGGGGACAGTATTTGGGGAGTGGGTTTGCCGGTAGTGAAGATCCCCAGAAGCGGCTTATGATCCGTCACTACCGTAAACTCGCGGCCGTATAGAAAATCATGGAACTTTTTGGTCCCTGCAATTATGGCCAGGGCCTCCCTATCCGTTTGCGCGTAGTTGCGCTCAGCCTTTGAAAGGGACCTGGAGTAATATGCCACCGGGGCCTCCCGCCCACTCTCTAACACGTGGCACAGGACCGCCCCCACCCCCACCGGGGACGCATCACACACTAGAACTACTGGCTTCCTTGGGTCAAAATGCGTTAGGACCGCATGTGAGGAGAGCAGTGATTTTAGTTCTCGGAAAGCCTTCTCTTGCTTGTCCCCCCACCGCCAAACCGCGTCCTTTTTTAGTAAGGCGTGCAGTGGCTCCGCAACCGACGCTTTCCTCGGCAGGAATGAATGATAAAAGTTAAGGAGCCCCAGAAACGACTGCAGCTCCGGCTTTGCGGTGGGGCGAGGGGCGTTCTGTACGGCTGCAACCTTGGACTCTGAGGGTCTGATCCCTTCTGGGGTTACTTTGAAACCTAGGAACTCCACCTCCCTCACAAAAAACACACACTTGTCTTTCCTTAGGCGAAGCCCCGCTCTCTCGAAAACCGAGAGAACCCCATCTAGTCTTTTGGCTAGTTCTACCTCGCTCCCCGCTGTTATCAGCACATCGTCGAAGTATGGTAGAACTCCTGGAAGCCCCTTTAACAGGCGTTCCACGAGGGACTGAAAAATCCCGGGGGCCGAGTTCACGCCGAACTGAAGGCGCGTTACCTTAAATGCCCCCTTGTGCGTCACGATGGTCTGCGCAGCGGCAGCGGCTGGGGTCACTGAGAGTTGCTGGTAGGCTTGGGCCAGGTCTAACTTGGCAAAACACCTCCCCCCATGAAGTGTGGCCAGCAGATGGCTTACTACGGGGACCGGGTATGCATTTGGCCGAATGGCCTTATTAATCGTACATTTATAGTCTGCACAAATCCTGACCTCCCCGTTTGACTTAAGGGCCGTTACAATCGGCGTCTCCCACTCGGCCGAATCAACTGGAACCAAAATCCCTTGCCCCACCAATTTGTCCAGTTCCGCCTCGATTTTGTCCTTGAGTGCGAAAGGCACCCTCCTTGGTTTAAGGCGGATGGGCCGGATTTCTGGGTCCAACTCGAATGAAACTGGGGGGCCCCTGTAAGTACCGAGCCCCCTTTTGAAAACGTCCGGGTGTGCATTGCAAACGTCCTGCATTGGGTCAGTCTCAGTGGCGTGGATGCCGGACAGTTCTATTCCCAGGGGGGCAAACCACTGCGTTCCTAGGAGGCAACACTTCCCCCCCTTGAGGACCACTAGGGGCAGTCTTTCGGAGAAATTCTTGAACTCCACCTTGAACTTCCCCACCCCCAACACTGGGATCCCGTTCCCCTGAACGTCCCGCAAATGGGACCGCATGGCCCGCAGCTTGGGCCGGGCCTCGGGGGGAATGCGCATGTACTCCCGCTGGGACAGTATAGAGTAGGACGACCCTGAGTCTATCTCCATTTTTACGGGGCGCCCCTGCAACTGTACCTCCACGTAGAATCGCCGGTGCTCCAGGGCCACGCGGCGTACGTCGTCCTCGCCGTGCACGGTGGAAACCTTCCTGGAACCGGCCGCCTTCCGCTGGAGGTGCTGGGGATGACTGGAGCCGCCTTTTTCCTCGGTTCGCCCGCGCCTGCATACTCGGGCAATGTGTCCCTTTCGACCGCAGTTTTGGCACTCGGCCTTGCGGAAAGGACACCTCGTGCGGTCGTGGGCCGCGCCACAGCCGTCGCAGCGGCGGTCTTGCCGCTCTCGGTGTTGCCGCCGCTCCCCACGCTTCCGTACCTTCTGGACGCCGTCGTCATCGCTGGTGTAGGAATCTGCCGTTACAGAGGAGTCGTCGGAGGTTTCTGGAGTGCCGGCGGGCGACTTCGGTGCCCGCCAGGCTGCCCTCGCCGGAGTCCGCCGGGCCGCTTGGACAGGGGACTTGGCCCGCTCGGACGTTGTGCCACGGGCCTTGAACACCTTGACCCCGCTCCTGGCCGCCTCAGCCGCTTGCGCCTCTCGCAACACCTCATTGAACGAGAGGTGTTCGTCGCGGGTCATGAGCTTCCGTTGCAGCTCCTCGTCCCGCAGGCCGCACAGCAGGCGGTCTCGCAGGGCCTGGTTCAGATCGTCCCACTTGCAGTGCACGGCCGCCAGCCTGAGGGCCGCTGCGTAGTCGGACACGGACTCGCCTTGGCGCTGGTCCCGCCGGTGGAACGCGACCCGGGCCGGAAAAATCGATACTGGGGGCTGGAAGTGTGCCCTCAGCAGCTCCAGGAGTTGGTCGATCGGCACTGCTTCAACCTTCTTAGGCGCCACCAAGTTCATTAGGATGCGCAGCGTGGCCGGTCCCACCTGGGCCAGGAAGTGGGAGCGTATCAACGCGTCGTCGTCGACGCCGGCTGCTTCCATCGCGTGCCGAAACTGGCACTCGTAGAGCTCCCACTGCTCAGGCTCGCTGACGTCGAACTGGTACGTCTTGACTCTGGGATTCGCCATCATCCCATCCTCGTCGCCAATTTAGTGCCTCGCACGGAAGACAAAGAAGGAGTCGCAATGAGGACTAACACAGGTTTATTCTTTGGTGGTCAGGTTGAACATGTGGTAATGGCGGGGGGTACATCACATTATATACAGTAACGAAACACATTTGAATCTGGTTGCACGGTGGCTCATTGGCTGCCACCGTTGGGGGCGTCGACTTGGGGCACGCCCCCCTCTTCTGTAGTTCTTCATGCGGAGAACTTCCCGCGGCTGTCCGTGATTTGGGGATTGAACCATGTGAGTATGAACGCTCGCATCCGCCCTAGATGGGCGGTTCGCTCGCGTTCCTTTAGCAGCTGTGATACATTGTGCTATGGGGTTGGTTACATTCATTTACTTAAAGCAACAGTGTCCTTGCATACACAACAGGTTCAGTGCTCATCTCTGTTCCTAGGTCAAAATACAAGTCCCACAAATGGGGAAAAACACAGGCTTCTGTCTCTCATGGATAATGTGGGGTGGGGGTAGGGGAAACACTAATGTTATTAAAACAAAACCACAATCTGCCTGCCATTGTGCATAAAAATGCATAGCCTCAAATTCCATACTCAAGAAAGGCCCAAGGTGCTGCTAGGCCTAGTTAAACTATCCATGGCATGGATGTCCACTAACACAAAATTAAATTACAGATTAATGGACATGAACAGGAAAAACAACAAAACATCTATTGGTGCAAGGAAGGTCTTGTTTTCTTTTTTAGCCACCTGCAAGGAAACCACAAAGAAGTGGATAAAAAGTGGTATCTTAACTATCCACTATTACCAGTTCAACAGTTCAACCTCAGCATTAAGAAAATCAGGATAACAGGGAGGGAGGGAGAAGAGAAGTTGAAGCTGACATAGAGAAGAGCAAGGTACATTTCATACATTGTTTGAAACAATCAATCAAAACAGGCTGCAAACCAGCAACCTTGCCTTTGAATGAATGAATAAATGCAACCAATTCCTTATGTGTATGTATGAGTAACACTTCTGATTAATAAAATGCTTAATCTGATGGCAGCTTATATAAATATGTGGTGTGTTTTTTAAAAAAAAATGAGGAATGAGAAAGAATGCAGAGTAAGTTTATCACCACTAAGCTTATCTTGTGAGCTCCAGATCCATCAGTGAGTTGAATCCAGGGATTTGGACTAACAGAGAACCCATCTGCACATTTTGTGTGTTTGATGGGGGAAAACCTTTTCACAATTCTCAGCATGCCAGCTTTGACTCCCAAACATCACTTGGCACAGAGGATCAAATAATGAACCTTCTGCCACATGATAGATTGAATATAACATGTCCAAATGGTGTTCCAAAAACTGTTTGCCATATGGTTATTATTTTAATTATAAAACAATCACATTCTGCAAATTCCTTGGTGTGGGTACTATTATTTCACACTTCTAATTGCTTTTACTATGACCTAAATTCAGTTTCTAGTCTAAGTTTAGATCATGCAGGCCTTGAATTATAACCTCATATTTTCACTGTGTATTTTCAGTCTTGCTCTACCTGAGCCTGAAACCACAAAGAACAGAATTGAATCAAGTCTCTGGGAAAGACAACTTTCAGTGCTTGCTTCTGTTTCCTGAATATTTATTCATTGTCACTTCAAATTTATCGCATTCATACTCAGAAATTATGAATTTTTGTGTACTCTTAACAAAACCTCCTTCCTCCCTCTTTAAGTACATCAGATTGACGTGATGCTAGTTTGACAATGCCAGAGAAATCTTTGAATAAAATCACTTTCTTGGCATATATACCAAATGGTGCTTTTAAAAACATAGGCCAGTGTCCTGTTGTGTTATGCAATTATGGAAGAGCTATCATTTACCGGTAAGTGTTTCCTACACTCTGGCATGCTCCCTTTTTGAATACCTAGTCACACACCGATTGTGAGATTGGACAAACATCTAGTTAAGTTGGCAGTTTGAGACCTGGGTACTGCATGCCAATTTGAGCACTTGTCTCTGTCCCAGTTACTGCCAACCTAGCAGTTTGAAAGCAAGAAATTGCAAGTAGCTAAATAGGGGCCACTTTGGTGGGGAAAAATCTTGGGAACATGAAAGGAGCCTCATTTGGGTGTCCCCTGAGCAGAGTTCCTCTAGCAAAAATCCTTTCAACCCAGAATAATTTCTGACATGAAATTTATTATTTATTTACTTATTTCTTAAATTTATATTGCCGCCCCCTCACCTGGGGCGACTCTGGCCGGCTCACAACCAGATAAAAATATAAAACATACATACTAAAAACATTTAAAAACCCCGTTAAAAACACATTAAAAACCCACCCACCCCATCTGCAGTAGAGAGAAAATTTAAACAAACCAACGGCGGGGGCCACCTCCCCAGCAGCACCCCACACCTGCCCAGCCAGCCAGGTTTTGAGTTCTTTCCTAAAGGGCAGCAATTTTGTCTGCAACCGTAGCTCTGTCAGCAGGAGGTTCCATAGGGCCGGAGTGGACATGGAGCAGGCCCTCGTCCTTGTGCTAGAGAGGCAAGACCCTGTAGCTGATGGTACAATTAGAGAGCCCCTCCGGTCCGCTCTAGTCGGATGGGCAGACATTCTTGGGCATTCCTGTCAAGTTTTGGATTTGAAAATAAGGGAAGTTTCCCAACCAAAACAGGAAACTTGACAGCTATGCTTATCCTGTGCAGCCCTCCAGTGGTGGCATTAGGACATTGCAGTCTAATAAATACAGGAGGACGGTGGGAAAGAGGGTAAAATACGTGAGTTTCCCGGCCAATACGGGGCACTTGACAGCTATGTTCTTGGGGCGACATGGTCTCTTAGGTATTCTGGCCCACTACCATGTAGGGCTTTAAAGGCCATCACCAGCACCTTGAAAGGCACCCGGAGGCAAATTGGTAACCAGATGCATGACAAAAAATCTACTGGAACAGGAGAATATGATAGTCTTCATGCTCTGAACACAATTTTTGCCTTGGTACCTGATTTAGCAAGAATTATTAATATGTGAAAATCAATATTTGATCTCTTTTTAGCATATAGGTAAAGTAAAAGTCACCCTTGCTCGAAAGCCAGTTTTATCTGACTCTAGGGTGTGGTGCTCATCTCCATTTACAGCCAAAGAGCCAGCACATCTGCAGATGTTTCTGTGGTCATGTGGCAGGAATGACTAAATGCTAGAGCACACAGAACGCTGTTACCTTCCCACTACAGTGGTACCTAATTATCTACTTGCAATTTCTTGCTTCGAACTTCTAGGCTGGCAGGAGCTGGGACAGAGATGGGAGCTTATTCGATTGTGGAGCAATCTGGTATCAAACTGCTGGCAGTACCAGGTATCTCTGACATGTAAAGCCTCATTTATCCCATTTCACATGCAAGAAAAAAAGCCCGTTATTTTCTCATTTTTCTGGTGGCAAAATATCTTCCATATCTTTGGAAGGCATTGGCCTGAGTCTGACTATGTGGCTATGAGTGCCACAGTATGTGGCAGCTAAGGCACATGACAGAAATGGATACAAACTATTTGAGTGCCAATTGCATAAATGATGCTGATTATACACATTGTGTAAAATGCAGAGTTAAACTATGAGTGCTGCATAGGCCTTTAAAAAGTAGATGCCCTGCATGCTTTGTTTGCCATTTTTGTGTGCTTGCTCTATTCATGTGTGTATGTACTTTGCTTCATGGAGATAAAAACACTAGCGGCGGACAGACTAGCTTTTTGCAATCTATAGCAATCTTAGAAGAAAATGGGGGACTTATCTTGTCCTTGGACCAGAGACAAATAAAATCTCAGCCTGTGTTATCAGGAACAAGTAATCTAGCAAATTTCTTCAAATCACTGACTCCACAGATACTAAGGTAGTGGCACATAAGTAAACTTTATCAAGAACCTACTATGCACAGAGCTGCTTACTAGGACTGAAAAAAATCTGTATAGAAAACAGGATTAGCGACAGTCATTCCTAGTTAAACAGGTCACCTGTACATTGTGATGGTGGATAGCAGGCCTGAACATATTTTCCATGTTCCAGAAGATGACCAGTTTTAACTCCTGAGTGGCTTAGTGGTTAAGACGCTGAGCTTGGCAACTGAAAAGTCGGCAGGTCAACAGTTCAAGATCCAAGTGCTGCATGACAGAGTGAGCTCCCATCATCTGTCCCACCTCCTGCCAACCTAGCAATTTGAAAGCAAGAAATTACAAGCAGACAAATGGGTACCGCTTCAGTGGGAAAGGTGACAGCGTTCCATGCACTCCAGCATCTACTCATACTTGCCACATGACCACAGCAACATCTGCAGATGCAGACAGCACTGGCTTTTTGGCTGTAAATGTAGGTGAGCACTGACCCCTGGAGTTGGACATGACTGGGAGCAAGGAAAACCTTTACCTTTGCTAAATATACATTACTTTTGAGAAGGTACACCTCTTTTAAATGTGAAAGGGAAGATACGCTCTTACCTTGTTGGCATATTTTCCATTATTGTAATCTATACTGCCTTGCTTTGTCAAGGTCCTTTTGCAGATTGTGCTGCCTCACATACTGGAACTGGGAAAGTTCATGTAGCAAAAAATAAAATAAAAATTAAATTTTGAAAATAGAAGCCCCTAGGAAATGAGGGCATCACATTAAGCAAGGTCATTCTCTTTATTCTGATGTCATGGCTCCCAGTAGTAACAGTGACACAAGAGATATATTTTGAAACTTACTCTAAGCTGACTTGACAAACATTGTAAAGAGTTTTAATAGAATGACAACAGATACTCAAATAACACAGAGAGAAAGAGAGAAGTAATAAACAAGCATCAACAGAATTATTTGAATGGAAATTTCATAGGCAATACTGTTCCAACTCTGGGGAATAGACTAACTAAACCTAAACGTATTCAATTCTTACAACAACAATAAAACCTTTGGTTTATAATTGTGGGATATTGTGCTTCCATATCCATGATTCAAAATGCCAATAAATAGTCAGATATTATTGTACAATATTGTGCATCCATTGCCAGTATGAAAAAGGATGTCAAACTTTACATAGAAAGGAAAGCCCGAATGTTGACAAGACCAATGGCAGCAATCAAGATGGTTGACAGGATACCTTCTTATGATCTATTTCCTGGCTTTTTAAAATGAAAGTTTATGTATAGATATATTACAGAATATATCCCTTGTAGAATGTTCATTTGCTCTGCCACACAATACGCTAGCTACACTATTGTAGTATAATACAATGTTTGTTACAAAGATGTTCTGTCTATAGACCAGGAATGGACAATTTGTGACCTTTCAGATGTTTCCAGAACTAAAACATCTGTCAGCCCTTGTCCATTTTGCACTGGTGAAATATGGTACTGGATTGTTTTTATCAAAAGAAGATAAAGGGAAGATATAATATACAAGTTAAGAATAGTGTTAAATATTTAGGAATAAATATTACAAATAAAATTGAAGACCTTAAGAAATTGAATTATGATAAGCAAAGAATGGAGATTAAAGAAAAAATAAAACAGTATAGCAAGTTGAATTTGTCTTGGTTTGGCAGGATTGCATTATGTAAGATGAAGTTATTGCCAAAAATAAACTTTTTATTTGATGTTCTCCCGATTCAACTAAAGGAAAAAGATATAAAGAATTTTCAGATTATGTTAAATACTTTTTGTAATGGAGGGAAAAGACCAATAATTTCAAAATGTTTATGGTACACATTGCAAAAGGAAGGTGGTTGGGTCTTCCGAATATTAAATATTATTATAGAGCATTTCAGTTAAAAAATATTGTAAAGATTATAACAAAGTCTGAAGGTCATTTGGGATGAGATAGACATGAAAAAACTACAACGAAATGGTAATGCAATTTTTCTGGATAAGAAGATAAAGACAAAAAATCAGTTGACAAAAGCAATGTTAGATGTTTGGAAAAATACTAAGAGGAAACTTGCACCAGATGTATCTCCGATAATGGATATAGAAGATATTAAGATGTTCCCTGTAAAAATAGATAAAAGGATAAAGGATGTACTTTTGAGAAAGGATGTGTTTCTGCTGAAAGATTGGATAAAAATGTGCGATAAAACTGAACTAAGAGCTGAAGTGTTTAAACAGATGAAATTGAATTGGTTACAAGTAATTTTGGTAAACAAGTGGGGGACAAAATATAAAGATGATATAATAATTATTTTGTAGTATATTAGATTGAACCTTTTATGTTTCTGTAATGTTAAATCTATAGTTAAATGTAATGAAATAATGAGATTATAATTGATGATACGTGATGAATAGTATAGATGTTTATGTAAAGATTAGGTTGTAAAAATATAGGTTTAAAGAAGGTATGGTATAAATGAGGTTCAAGAATTGGTAGTGTTTGATGTTGTGTATGTAACCTAAGCGAACTGTGATTGAAAGCAAACATGTAACCAAGTGAAATGTGAATGAAGTTGGATCTAGTGATCCTCCATTTCCCCCCTCCCTTTTCCCCCCTTGTGAATACTCCTCTTATGTAGATATATTGTTACTCATTACCCAATCAAGTGTTATCACCTGGCTGTTCACCTGCACTGACCAATCATGTGGCTCCGCAACAGGTTTGAATCATTACTGTTACATATATAAGGAGCATCGCTCCGCCATTGACCTCATGTTCAGATTGACTACACTGCAATAAAGATGTGTTTGGCCCCCTGACTGCTGCCTACTGCATATCAATCTGCAAACATCAAATTTACACAATGCTATTATAATAGAATATATGTAATTCAATGTATTTAATTCATTTTATGTTTCATGTATCTTTTTTCTTTTCTGTAATGTTATATTTTTGTTATTTTATGAAAATCAATAAAATTATTTAAAAATTAATCCTTGAAAAGCTCTAATTCAAGCCCAACAAATTTCTCTTCAAGCAGAAGCACGTGTATATCTTGAGTTTGCACCTAAATCCCTCTGAACTTTTTGATGGAAAAGATTCCAGTATTTTACAACCCAGAAAACAAAGCATTAGGTCTGAAGCTAAAGAATTTGGCACTGAGGATCCCTCATGAGGTACAGAAGAAATGCATCCTGTAGAGCTTGTCAGAAGAACAATACTGGGAGCTTTCTTCCTTGACCTAGCTTTATGCTCAGCTTTTTAGTACAAATGTTATCAGATAGCCTCTTGGGAAAATGTAGCAGTCTCCCGGTAGCTGAGAAAGAAGGAGGATAGTGATTGCAGGCAGGCGGGAGGAACGCTACACAAAAGCAACAAGATGGTCTTTTTTCCCTCCCTTCAAGATCTGAGATTAGAATGGTAGCGCACAATGTGAATGGTTCACCAACCATTTCTTTTGCACAGCCAAGGAGTCAAAAATCACTATCTTGTTGTAAACAAACTTGTGACTGCATTTTTAAAATGCAGCTATATTCTGTTTTCAGGATCTGGTTTTATTGTATTTTACCTGTGCTGTAGTGGCTCAAGTAGGTAAGATGCTGACTGAGAAGTGGAAGGTCAGCAGTTCGATTTCCGAGTACTGCAGGACGGAATGAGCTCCCGTCTTCGTCCCAGCTCCTGCCAACCTAGGAGTTCGAAAGCAAGGAATTGCAAGTAGATAAATAGGGACCACTTCAGTGGGAAGGTAACAGCGTTCCGTGCGCTCCGGTGTCTAGTCATGCCTGCCACATGACCACGGAAACGTCTGCAGAAGCAGACAGCGCTGGGCTCTTCGGCTTGGAAACAGAGATGAGCACTGAACCCTAGAGTCGGATTCGACTAGTTTTCGAGCAAGGGAAACCTTTACCTTTACCTTACCTGTGCTGCATTTTCCCTTTTTAAAACACAGGAACGAGCAAGGCTTTCCAAGAACCATACAAGGCTTTCCAGGAACCATGGTTAGCACATTCTGATTTTTCTCTCCTGACACAAACACATAACATACTCAGTCTTCCTTTCAAGGTAGGGCTTAATAGAGAAGAGCTAGGTCTCAAATTCACCTGAGAATTATAGGGTTCTCTTTCAAAGCCCTGCCTTCACAGAATGACTGCTGATTGTGTCTCTTCAAGCTTGAGGGAAACGCAATCTGTGTATGTTCACAATTACTTTTGCTACCTTTGGACTGGGACTGGGACAGAGGAGTGTTTACTCTCCCTTGTTGCACCAAACTCCATAAGGCTGAATGAAGTTTGTTTATCACAATGGGTTCCTTTTATTCAATGGGTTTTTGTCAACCCATGAAGAGCAGTAGCTTTTTGCTTGAACTTCTGCTTTGCCCACAAAAGGTATGTTTGATCCCTGGTGTCTCCAGACAGAGGAATGTTCATTCCTGAAACCCTGGAGAACCACTGCCTGTCAGACCTGTCAACAAGGAACCTGATGGGTTCCATAAAGCAACTTCTTATAGCCTTATGTTCTGGAAGATAAAGTTCAAAACATTTCCACATGGCAAAAGGGTATAAATCCCATTTGACCAAATGAGTTGAAGACCATCAAATCTTACATATACCTTCAAAGCACCCTGAACACATTAATCTCTTCTGATTTTAGAAGCTAAGCAGGATACGTGCTGGTTAGTACTTAGATGAGACACCACCAGAAAAGGTAACAAAGATCTCCAGAAAGGGGGAAAGGGAAGAATAGTATCTGAAATGCTACAATCCTGTTCTATGAGCTATTTTTATTTCTGGGCTAGGTGGATTGCAGTGGCTCAAGTGGCTAAGATGCTGACTGGAAGGCAGGAGGTCAGCAGTTCGATTCCCGAGTACTACAGGACGGAATGAGCTCCTGTCTTTGTCCCAGCTCCTGCCAACCTAGCAGTTCGAAAGCAAGAAATTGCAAGTAGATAAATATGAACCACTTCGGTGGGAAGGGAAACAGCATTCTGTGCATGCCGGTGTCTAGTCATGCCTGCCACATGACCACGGAAATGTCTGCAGAAGCAGACAGTGCTGGCTCTTTGGCTTTGAAACAGAGATGAGCACTGAACCTAGAGTTGGATGCAACTGGCTTTCGAGGAAGAGAAACCTTTACCTATGGTCCTGTATAAATCAGCTTCCTATACTCCCAGAGCAAGCCCCGACCCTTTTTGGCTTCTCTTTGCCTTGCCATGGTAGCTGCAAGGAAGAAGTCTTTAATTATGAAAAATATCCCAGTGCTGGTATTGTTGCCCATTTGTTGGAATTAAAGACTACCTCCTTCCATCCATTGCCTATCATGGCTTCCACACAGTGAAACTGGTTACTCCTGAGTAGGAAAAACCATGGGACAGAAGGAGGAAGTCTTTGCTGAATCTCTTCCTTGTGGAACAGGGTTTGGGCCTACAACTTAAAGCAATTATTGCTATTTCCTCAGGTAACAAATTTTCAGTTAAAATAGTAATGGATTATATCAAGAAAACAATCAATAATGAAAAATGTGCCTTTATTCCATAATAAGAACAGGTGAATTATAATAACAATCATCAGTGTAACATTTAAAAAATACTGCTGCTTTAAGATATTCCAAATCGTACTAACCAGCCAACATCCTTTTCTACACAAATTCTATTTGGTTTCCTTCATAATTACGATTATTTATTTTAGTTGTAATTATTTTTGTAAAGCTGGATGTTTTTAAGGGGCTGAACATAAAACTGCAGCAAATAATTAGGTGAGCACAGAGTTTATAGCAGAAGAATATAAAGTGTAATGTATTGCGGCGGCAGAAATAGAAGGAGGGAAATTAAAGCACACAAAAGTATAACAACTAGTTTTAAAGGGGCTCGATGTGAAACCAACCATAAAATGATCATTCTATGGTGATAAAGACCCAGTACGAAAACAAAGTCTCTACCATTGTGGGGAAAAACGATAAATAAAAGAGACACCCCAAAAACCATTCTGGAGAAAGTATTTAGAGTAGCTATAAAATAACAAATTTGTTTTCTTTATATTAAGTGTAGCTTTTATTGAATCTGTAGAATTAAACCCTAATGTTATTATAAGTTAGAACTGGAATTTCTGTCTGGCATCAAATCAAGCAAGAAATAAGTGTGAGTCACCAAGTCTGAAGATGTGATTTGCCTTTATATGGCTTAGTTAGGGTGACTAGAGATGTGCTGGAAAATAAAAGTATACTTACATAAAGGAAGAAGAATGTTCCCTCTCTAAATATGAACAAAAATAAGGTCCACGCACCACTGATGCCTAAGTGTACATACAAATCTCTTTATAAGCATATACAAACCATCATCTTTAGCACATTTATTGCTGAGATTAGCATGTTGAAGAACAAGATCCATCCGCTGACTATGAGGACATAACACTGTCTTTTTGATCAGCCATAATATTTGATTATTCAGTGCAACAAGATGGTATGGCTGCTACTTCTCTGTATGACCTGTTTGTTTGTAGTGGACCTTAGGTGCACCAGAGGAAGTTGGATCTTATGCATGCTGATACATAAGGCCATAGTAGATATCCCATAGCACAAAGGTTCCCAACCTAAGACCAGCAGGCCAGATCTGGCCCACAGCACCATTTAATGCGGACCCCCTCCCCTCCAAGGGCATTAGAGAAACAAAATAGCCACCCCTTTGAAGCTGTTGGGACAAAATTGCTGCCCCCATTGTGCAGGCAGGGCAAAATGGCTATGCGGCCCTCAAAGCTGACTGAGAGAGTGTGACCCGGGCCCCAGTTTGAAAAGTTTGGGAACCTCTGCCATAGAGTATTGCCATCCCATTTTTCTTTACTTAATTACAGGAAAGGATCCTTATGAGTGGTTCGCGTTCTAGCTCGCGTTCTATTGTGGTTTGTTACATTGTTTCTATTGCAAGATACAGCTTGTTACATTCGCTCATTCATGTGGTTACAGATTGTTACACTCGCTCATTCGTGTGGTTACAATTACATTCAATACACAACACTACCAAACTGGTCAGGTTTGTACAATACCCCTGCAGAGTCTCATTTTTTGCCCAAACATATATGTGCATGCCAAAGAGTGTTTTATCAAAATTATATAGAAGACATGAATATCCCAGCCAATGACTCATCTCACAAGATATCCCACTTGTAAAGAGGGCAAAAGAATCTGATCACCTTCTTTTGTTTGTAAGTTACAGTACCATGATTTTCTGAAAGCAAGCAACCTGAAGTAGTCTGCCTATCTTCTTCCTTTTTAATCAAAAGGCCCATTTTATACCCATTATCCCAGGATTAGCCGTGTGGAGAAACAATGATCAAGGCAGAACAGAATACATGATTAAAAGGGAGCCCAATCAGTTTAGTTTGGAATGGATTAGGCTGGCCAAAGCCAGATAAAGTGACACACAGTAACCATATTGGTTGTTCTAGGATGACTCTTCTTTTTGTATCTATCTATGCGTGAGACTTCCTGTTTATTCCTGCCAGGCCTCTTTGTGCTGACATTTTTTTAAAGCTGAAATCATCATTTTAGCCTCCCAGAAGCCTCTGCGGCTCCCCTGAATCTAGATTTCTAGCCTAGAACCAATGTTAGTCTGTTCTCTCTTCTAATCCTTGTCCAAAAATTCCCTCACATTGTTCTACCTGGAGATTCAACACGTCCCTGACTCAAGATAGTCTAACAAAATTAAGGAGAGGTAATCTTTGTCGCCTCTAATCTATTTTCTGGAAGTATATTTCCATACATTGGTGGGTTTCTGTTGTGTCCAAACGTTTATTGCTTTGCAATCGCCACTAAGTCTTTGTTGTAAAAGCGCACCCTTTCTGTATTCAATGTAATCTGATTGGTTTAACACAGGTTTCCCGCGTTAGCAAAAGCCCGGGCAAATGTATCACTGTAACTGCCGTTCTGATTGTATATAAGTTGCTACCTCGTCCCTTATTCTCCAGTCCGAATTATCCCTGCAGCAGTTTATGAGCTGACAATAAATCACTGATGTTAACCCCGAACTTGTAGTCACATTGCTAATTACCTTCGGACTCAACAGTTTCCAATCTACCTTCACTCTCCTTTGTACAGTATGTGTGGTTTAGGGAAAGACCCTTCCTTTCTTTATTTCCTTGCAGTGTCTCTGTAAATAGCCCCTGCAACACTTTACAGTACAGCTTAGATCTAAGTATCTTCTCAGCCATGAGAGTTTGCTTCTTTGTCTGCATTTCCCCACCTTGTCTGCATTTCCCCACCTTACTGCTGAATCTTTGCGATGCTTTAATTATTTTGTGTTCAGCAAAATTCTCCTTTTGAATTGGTCTGTGAGAGTGTGATAACCAAATCTGTGTCAAGATGCTTCATTGCTATGGTTCAAAGAATTCAAATGGGTATGTTTCCAAATACAATAAAACCCTGGGTTACAACCGCCTCAGTTTAAGTTTGCTGTGGTTTACAATGGCAAAACCTATGGAAATGCCGTCCCAGTTTACAATTTTAATGTATTTTTCCCCAGTTTACAATGATCAATTAAGGACCATTTTTTTAGTTTTCAACAAATCCCTATGGATGTTTCGGTTTACAATTTTTTCGGGTTGCAATGGAGGCTGTTAGAATGGACCTCCATCGTAACCTGGGGTTTTACTGTATATATGAGTTTGTACATGTGCTCTGAGAACATGCCTGGTGACAGAGGTCACCTCGCAGGGTCGCCTTAGTGGTGAATTAGCTACTTTTGAAGGGAGCTGTGTTTGATGACTGTTGGGGTCTCTTCCACCTTTATAATTCTAATATTACTATGATTCTTTGTCACCCACTGTGTTCATTCTATTGCCCCTTCTCTTTTCTTCATTCATTTATTTATTTTATTATTTATATACCGCCTTCCTCGCCCTGGGGCGACTCAAGGCGGTTTACATTTCATAACATACTAGCATATTTGTGCCCGGCCAGCCAGGCATTTTTAAAGTGTGTGTTGGTGGTTAGGGGTGGTTTTGGGTGTGCACAACCACAACCACCCATACAATATCACTCCAACCACCAACACACACATTAAAAAATTCCTGGCAAGGCAGGAGTGTCGTGTGTGTGTGTGTGTGTGTTTGTGTGTGTGTGTGTGTGTGTGTGTGTGTGTGTGTGTGTGGTCCCCCCAACCCCAACCCCGAACCCAGGGGACCAGGCAGAGAGGGGACACACACCCACGCAGGACACCCCATTATTAAAGAGAAGAAACCAAGCAGTTTCTTCTCTTTAAAAATGGAGTGTTGGGGGGGGGGAATCGATCCCCTCTCCCGGGTCTCCTGTTTCCGGGAGGGTTGAGGGGACAAAAGGGGTCTGTCCCCACAACCCTTCCAGAGCCAGGGGACCCTGCAGAGAGGGGATCCCCCTGCAGGACACCCCATTATTAAAGAGAAGAAACCAAGCGGTTTCTTCTCTTTAAAAAAGGGAGTGTTTTGGAGAGGGTGGATTCGATCCCCTCTCCCTGTGCCCCTGGGTATGGGAGGTTTGGGGGAACAAAGGGGGTCTGTCCCCCCAACCCTTCTGTACCCAGGAGACCCTGGAGAGGGGATTGATTCCACCCCCACCCCCAAACACTCCATTTTTAAAGAGAAGAAACCTATTGCATTCCTCTCTTTAATAACGGGGTGTACTGCGGGGAGGAATCCCCTCTCTGCAGCACCTTTGCCTCCCAGAGAGAATTCCCAGCCAACCCAGAGAGAAGCAAGTCCTTCTCTCCGGTAGGCCAGGAGGCGCTCCAGCCTCTCCTTTGTCCATGCGAGCATTGAGGCCACGTGGCCCACAGGGATAGAAGGAGAGACCAGTGCTTCTCCCTATGCAGAAGGCCATGCCAAGAGAGAAAGAGTTTGAGAGATCCAGCCAGAGCCGGCAAAAAGTAAGTGCAGTTGGTAGGGGTTAGGGAGTGGGGCTAGGTGGTGGGGCAGGGGAGGGCATGTTTACTGGGGCCGTGCCTCCCCCCACTCCCTAACCCCAACCAACCGCACTTACCTTTTCCTGGCTCCAGCTGGGTCTTTCAAAGTCTTTCCCTCCGGCTACTGGTGTTTTTTTTTTTAAGTCAGCACGTGCGTTCCAAGCCTCCTCTGCGCTTGCATCCATCAGCCTGATTGGCTGAAGGCTTGCGCAGTGCAGAGGACTCTGAGAATCATAGTTCTTTTTTTTGTCATGTTCATGGGGCGGCTGCCCCACTGGCGACCACCAAAACCCCATGGCACTGAGAAGGCAGGGGTTATGGTGAGTGCGGAAGGCTAGGTTGGGGATGTTTGGGCTTGGTGCGGGAGCCTTTGAACGAACCCAATGGTTAAGGCCTCTTTTTATAGGTATAGATACATAGGGGCCCAACGGCTCCTCTTCTGCCCACCCAGGCCTTGGGTGGGCAAGAGTCCCGGGAGTAGGGTGGCACAGATGGAAAAGCCGCCTCCTACCCAACGACTCCTCTTCTGCCCACCCAGGCCCCCCACCCCAACCATTCTGGACCCAGGAGACCAGGAAGAGTGGATCGATTCCACCCCCCTCCTTAAAACAACTCCGTTTTTAAAGAGAAGAAACCGCTTGGTTTCTTCTCTTTAAAGACGGATTTTTTTAGGAGGGGGGGAATCGATCCACTCTCCCTGGTCTCCTGGGTCCAGAATGGTTGGGGTGGGGGGCATACCCCTTTTGTCCCCACAAACCTCCCAACCCTAGAGTAGCCAGCGGAGAGGGGGATCGCAACCCCCACCCACCCACTGATGTTAAAGGGGAAACTCCAGTCGGGTCCTTCAGGCGCTGTTGGTGAGGGAAAGAAAGCCAGCTGGTGTTTGCTTGGCTGTGAGGGGGTGAGTTGTTTTTCGTTGGGGGTTATGAAGGGTGGGCTAGGTGGTGGGGAGGGGGACATGGTCGTTGGGGTTATGAAGGGTGGGCTAGGTGGTGGGGAGGGGGCATGGTCATTGGGGTTAGGAAGGGTGGGCTAGGTGGTGGGGAGGGGGCATGGTCGTTGGGGTTAGGAAGGGTGGGCTAGGTGGTGGCGAGGGGGCATGGTCATTGGGGTTAGGAAGGGTGGGCTAGGTGGTGGGGAGGGGGCATGGTCGTTGGGGTTAGGAAGGGTGGGCTAGGTGGTGGGGATGGGGGCATGGTCGTTGGGGTTATGAAGGGTGGGCTAGGTGGTGGGGAGGGGGGCATGGTCGTTGGGGTTAGGAAGGGTGGGCTAGGTGGTGGGGAGGGGGGCATGGTCGTTGGGGTTAGGAAGGGTGAGCTAGGTGGTGGGGAGGGGGGCCTGGTCGTTGGGGTTAGGAAGGGTGGGCCAGGTGGTGGGGAGGGGGGCATGGTCGTTGGGGTTAGGAAGGGTGGGCTAGGTGGTGGGGAGGGGGCATAGTCGTTGGAGTTAGGAAGGGTGGGCTAGGTGGTGGGGAGGGGGCATGGTCATTGGGGTTAGGAAGGGTGGGCTAGGTGATGGGGAGGGGGCATGGTCGTTGGGGTTAGGAAGGGTGGGCTAGGTGGTGGGGAGGGGGGCATGGTCGTTGGGGTTAGGAAGGGTGGGCTAGGTGGTGGGGAGGGGGCATGGTCATTGGAGGTTAGGAAGGGTGGGCTAGGTGGTGGGGAGGGGGCATGGTCCTTGGGGTTAGGAAGGGTGGGCAAGGTGGTGGGGAGGGGGGCATGGTCGTTGGGGTTAGGAAGGGTGGGGTAGGTGGTGGGGAGGGGGCATGGTCGTTGGGGTTAGGAAGGGTGGGGTAGGTGGTGGGGAGGGGGGCATGGTCGTTGGGGTTAGGAAGGGTGGGCTAGGTGGTGGGGAGGGGGGCATGGTCATTGGGGGTTAGGAAGGGTGGGCTAGGTGGTGGGGAGGGGGCATGGTCGTTGGGGTTAGGAAGGGTGGGCTAGGTGGTGGGGAGGGGGCATGGTCATTGGGGTTAGGAAGGGTGGGCTAGGTGGTGGGGAGGGGGGCATGGTCGTTGGGGTTAGGAAGGGTGGGCTAGGTGGTGGGGAGGGGGCATGGTCGTTGGGGTTAGGAAGGGTGGGCTAGGTGGTGGGGGGGCATGGTCGTTGGGGTTAGGAAGGGTGGGCTAGGTGGTGGGGAGGGGGGCTTTAGTGTGTTATGGTGCTTTGTGTGGAGTCGTGAAAGTAGATCGGGTTTCCCCTTTAATATCAGTGGGTGGGGCTTGCGACCCCCGTCTCCACTGGCTCCCCTGGAATTGGGAGGTTTGGGGGGACAAAAGGGGTATGTCCTCTCCCCAACCCTTCTGGACCCAGGAGACCAGGGAGAGCGGATCGATTCCCCCCCCTCTCCTTAAAACAACTCCGTTTTTAAAGAGAAGAAAAGACAGAGTTGTTTTAAGGACGGGGGGATCGATCCCCTCTCCCTGGTCTCCTGGGTCCAGAAGGGTTTGGGCAACATACCCCTTTTGTCCCCACAAACCTCCCAACCCTAGGGTAGCCAGCGGAGAGGGGGATCGCAAACCCCCCCCCCCACCTACTGATATTAAAGGGGGAACTCCAGTCGGGACCTTCAGGCGCCGCGGGTGAGGGAAAGAAAGCCGGCTGGTGTTTGCTTGGCTGTGAGGCGGTGAGTTGTTTTTCTTTTTCTTTTTTGGGGCGCCGGTTTCCTCAGTGTTCTGTGCGCTCATGGCGCGCAGGACGCTGGGGCTTGTAGTTATGGGTTGGTGCTTTGTGTTTGTGCTGCGTTTTTTAAAAATGCTTTTCTTTTGATTGGCTGTGGCGCGTTTCCGAATGCTGCGCCGTGCGAGAGCCTCTCAGCCTGATTGGCTCTGGCGCGGCGCGGCGCAAGGAATGTTGGGAAGTGAAGTTGTTTCCCTTTCTTCACGTTTGTGGGGCTGTTGCCCCACTGCCGGTTTTCTCAATCCTTCATTGACCTGTGTACCCAGATCGGCCGTGTGCACGAAGGGTGAGTGCAGGCAAGTAGGGCGAGGCATAGCAACCTATATCCAGTTCCAACGGTTAACCCTTGGATTTATAGGTTAAGATTGTGAACCACCCTGAGTCGGCCTTGGTCGAGTGGGCGGTATAGAAATCCAACAATTAAATTAAATTAAATTAAATTTAAAAAGTCAAGCAGGTCTAGTACGGAAAAACTAGATACAGTGATACCACATACAATGATTTTAATCCATTACACAGGGCTTGTTGTTGTATGAAACAATTGCTATATGCTGCATGCATCATATAGCGATTTTCCCTATGGGATGCATCGTACAATGATTTTTTTCGCTAAGTGGTTTTTCCCATTTAAAAATTGTTGTATGATTTTTTTCCATAGGGAAAATTGTTATACAGGACACCATCCCCCCCCCCAACCCCAACTTAATTGTTACACGATTTCATTGCTATACGGGATGATTGTTGTATGAGGTTCCACTGTAAGTCCTTGCTCAGGGCTCCACTCCTTCTCTCCACTTTTGTTAACATCTAACATTACTGTACTTACATCATAACACTTTGGATTTAAGATGGTTTCTCAGCCACCAAAGCCAGAGATCTACTTAATATGTATCTGACTAACCTACAATAAAGAGGTCAAAATACTTCTGGAATGTTCATGTTGCCTGTGATTTCAGTTTAATATATTTCAAGATACTGTACTCATTAAATACATATAAAGAGGTAACAGATGTCTACGTACACCTTGGGATGCCCTGGTGCCCGCCCCAACTTCTTGGAATATTAATCATGCTTCCCTATAGCACAAAAAATAACCTCACCTTGCAGTGGATGGGCAAGACTGTACGTGCTTACACCTCTTCTGCCAGCTTTCCAAATGAGAACAGCAATAGTGTATCTCCTTAATGCATGTTACACTAAGTCAGGACAGAGAGTCATTTCCACACTTTCCTAGCTAGGGATCCTGCCCTCAATACATATTTTTGCTGCTTAGACATGGTCTCTTGGCTGCTGACACCAATGCCCATCTGGTATGATGGCATTATGCCAACTTACAAGGTAGCATGCCAGCTTCACTTGCACAAATACTGGTTTGGTCCTAGACATACTGTTTTCATTCTGAAATAGATATCCTCCCCCCTGAGAACATTCTTACCAGGGTAGTTCAAGAGACATAGGGCTAGAATTGCAGTGAGTTTCATCCCAGCTCCTAGGGTTCTGTCTCTGTCCCAGCTCCTGCCAACCTAGCAGATCAAAAGCAAGAAATTGCAAGTGGATAAATAGGGACTACTTTGGTGGGAAGGTAAACAGCATGCCACTTGTCCACAGAAACATCTGCAGGCGCAGACAGTGCTGACTCTTTGGCTATAAACAGATGAGCACTGAACCTAAGAGTCGGATACGACTGACTTTCGAGCAAGGGTGACATAGGGCTCAATTTCTAGTTTTCACACATACATGCATATCATACATGATTGTCACCAGAAACTGGTTTCAGAGGAGATAGGTGGCAGCCTCAAAAATGAGTGGGAGGTGAACTTGGCCACATGCATACACCACACACACTTTAAGTTCATGTGCTTTAGGTAAATAAGGATAAAACAAGAATTCCTCTTGATTTGATCAATGGAAAGGTGACTGATAAATTTTAGGATGACTTAAAAATTGTTCCTGGTCTTTAGGCAACCTTTCTATTCATCTGTGCTATGTAATCACCTTCTTTCTTTGCTGTTTTCTTATTATGCTCATCTGATTTCACTCTTATGTTCTTTTGTATTGGCTTTTTAATTAGGGTGGGTAGCTTTCACGGCTGGGGAAGTAGCTTCAACCTTCCCTGAACCAAAGGAGAAGGTGCACATCAGTCCACAATACTTCATAAGAAGAACATAAGAACAGCCTTGCTGGAACAGGCCACAGCCCATCCAGTCCAGCATTCTGTCTCACACAGTGGCTCACCATTTGCTTCAGGGTATTCCCAAGCAGATGCCTTCACCTGCTTAGGATTCCCTGGAAATGGCATTGAGAGATCTCCTGCCTATCTCTCCAACACGGAGGTTGTCCTTAAGTATTCATAATTATAGCCATTGATACCCTTGTCCTCCATGAACTTGTCTAATCCTTTCTTAAAGCTGTCAAGACTGACAGCTGTCACCACTTCTTCTGGCAGGGAGTTCCATAGACCAGTAATCCTCTGGGTGAAAAAGTACTTTCTCTTATTTGTTTGAGAACTAGTACCCAAAAGTTTCATCGAGTGTCTCCTAGTTCTAGTGTTGTGCAATAGGGAAAACAGTTTTTCCTTATCTACTTTGTCCACACCGTGCATGATTTTATAAACTTCAATCAGGTCACTTCTTAGACGCCATCGTTCAAGAGTGAAAAGGCCCAACTGTTGCAGCCTCAGATGGTAAGGAAGGTGTTCCAGTCCCCTAATCATTCTGGTTGCCCTCCTCTGTACTTTCTCCAACTCCATAATATCCTTCTGGAGGTATGGCGACCAGAACTGTACACAGTATTCCAGATGGGGCCTCACCATAGATTTATAAAGAGGCAAAATGACACTTGCTGACTTATTTTCTATACCCTTCCTAATGATCCCTAGCATTGAGTTGGCTTTTTTCACTGCTGAGGCACACTGGGTTGACAACTTCATTGTGCTGTCCACCAGGACACCAAGGTCCCTTTAGTTTCTGGATTTGTCGCAGAGAGTTCAGTTTATAAATGTAATTGGGATTTTTTTTGCCCCAACATGCATCACTCTGCACATACTAATGTTGAAGTTCATTTGCCACTGTTTTGCCCACTCCCCCAGTGTCAAGAGATCCCTCTGGAGCATACCTGTCAACTATCCCGTTTTCCCCTGGAAAACCCCTTATTTTTACCCCTCTTCCTGCCCCTCCCGTTTTAATAATTTCCCCGTATTTTCCCTTATTTTTTTAAAAAAATCCTGACCAGAGCCCTCACAGGCGAAGCTGCAGTATGTTTTTCCAGCCACCAGAGGTCACTGTGTGGCAGGCTTTTTGCTTATGGAAGGAGAGAGAGAGAAGGTGGGGGGGGGGGCATTCTGTAGTTTTCCCTTTCTCTTTCCCTTTCCTGCCAGCCACATGGTCCTGGAGGCTTCGTTTTGGCTGCTGGAAGCAAGGAGTCTACTCTAGGTGAGCGATATCTATACCTATAAAATGGTGCATTAAACGTTGGAATGTGACAAAGGATGTTTAGCCAGGCCCTACTAGCCCATAATGAGCCTCCGTTCACTCGCCAGAACCCAGTTCGCAGGTACCTGTCGGGTTGAAATTTGCGCCAGTGGGGCAGGAGCCCCCCCGGATGCAAACAAAAAAAGGGAACTTCAATTCCCAATGTTCCTTGCGTCGCGCCACACCAGAGCCAATAAGGCTGAGCGGCACGAGCAAAAGGAACATTTGGAAACACGCTGCAGCCAATCAAAATGAAGCCGCAGGAAAAAAACCGCTGCACAAACTGAAATCGCACATGCCAAACTTCAAGCCCCAGTGTCCTGCGCACCATGAGCGCGCAGAACACTGAGGAAGCCAGCGCACAAAAAATAAAAATAAAAATAAAAAAGGCAGGCCGCGAAACCCCCACCTCCCCACCGCCGCATACAGCGGCAATGGGATTCCCATGGTCCGGCCACCCAGGCCGGCCCATGGAAATACCCCCACCCCAATGCCGCATCAAGCAGCGATGGGAATTCCCGTGGTCTGGCCACCAAGGCCGGCCCACGGGAAAACCCCCACCCCAATGCCGCATGAAGCGGCAATGCAATTTCCATGGTCCGGCCACCCAGGCTGGACCATGGAAATACCACCACCCCAATGCTGCATCAAGTGGTGATGGTATTTCCGCTGTCCAGCCCCCGAGACCAGCCCACGGAAATACCCCCACCCCCAACACAAAACAACACAATCCAAAAACAGTCAAAAATAATCAAAACCAAAAATAAAAAACACAAAAAGGAAACACAAAAACATCCAAAAACAAACAAGAAAAAACACACAGAAACACCCCCCCCTAAAAAAACCAAAACAATCCCCCCCCCAAAAAAAATTAACCAGAGACCTTACCACGAGATGTCCTCACTCCATGACGACCGAAACTAAACTGAGGAAAGAAAGAGACTACTTACCGGAAGAAGAAGCGACACCCAGAGGACAGTAGAGAAAAATAGTAAATTACAAGAAAAGCTCACCAGCCCCAGCCAGAGGCCACATTCAAAAATATTCAAAATAATTACAAATAATTCCCAAATTAATGAAATAAGTTTTCAAAACATTCAAAAATATTCACAATAATCACAAATAATTCAAAAAAAGAAATAAGTTTTCACTCAAAAAACAAACAAACCATCTAAACACAGTATAGAAACATTGATTTAAAAAAAACATATTCTTACACATTTTAAAAATTATTATCCAAGGTACAACTATTTTAAAAAATTCACATAGTAACACATTATTTGGTTAAATACAATAATTATAAAAATTATATCATCCTTTCCTCTTTTTAAAAAACAAAAATGAAAAATCACAGTTTATAACAGCCCATGCATAAAAATAAACATTTAAAAAACCACAATTAAAAATTAACCTCATTTGCATAAACATAAAACAAAAACCTTCCAAAACCATTTTAAAGAGCCCGGCACCGCCGGGCAAAATATGCTAGTATTTCATATATGCAGGGGCCTGGTTTAGATGATGTCCTCAAATGCAATCATTTGGGACAAAATAAAACCTTCAAATTTTCCTTCCAGGTTCTGTAATCCCAGGGATCCCTTTTGTTCCTGTGCAGTCACGGTAATCCTATCCTGCTTTTCTTATCACCTGTGTACAGATAGGCTTGACTTGAAATGGTCATTACCCATAGATGCTGGCAGTTCATGGCCTACATATGAAGAGAGTGCCTAACACTTCATTCAGATCATGATTAGCTGCTGGCCATACACCTTACAGCCTAGGCAAGTATGGAATTATTCTCTTCCATATTCCCTGAAAGGGCTCGCCTCTGTCATAGGATTACTGGATTCGGGGCTCTAGTTCTATAGCCACACTACCCATTTTATTTTGAGGTGGGCAAACCCAAGAAAGAGTTGGTTGTAGTAATGACTATGAGTCACTGACTGGCAACTTGTTCTCCCAACATTCTATTCTATCTTAGATTTGGCAGTGCTCTAGGGAGTTCAAAATAAAAAACTACAATATTAGAGACTAGAAACCAAAATATCTAGTTTGCAAGATAGATCTACCATGACATTTACTAACAACAACAACAAAAATTCCAGTAGCTGATTGTCCTGGATTTAGTACCACAAACTGTCTAAGCCAAAAATCCAAACAGCTGCTTGAAAGGATTTTTGTATTTTATTAAAAGGGGCTGGGAGGATAAGAGTACAAAATGCAAAACTTCTAGTCAGTTAAAAAAAAGATTTCCCAGATTAATAGAGCAATTTACAGAGGCAGGATTATGATCATAAAAGGGGAATATACCAGAAAATAACAAAGCTATCTAGCCTATCTAATACTCACACCTTGGCATAGAGGTAGCTTAGTTCTGAGTTGCATAGAGTATGACTCTTCCTAGCCCAGCATTAAAAAACAGTACATGTCCAGCACATGAGCCAGCTTTCCTCTAACAGACAAACTTAACTTGTGGACAAAGCCCCCTCCTTTTGAATGAGACTCAGCCAATTTATTAACTTTCCAACTCTTTTATATAATTTAAATGGCCCAATGCATAAGGGTACAGTTCAGGTATTTATCAATCTTACTTGAGAATGATCCTGCTAAAATAGGACACACTGCTCTGGCTCTCTCACTGTTACCCACTTTATCTAGGCATTCAGCATTTATTTGCCCAAATTGTGGTGAACTACCAGAAGTTGGGGAATCTGAGTATACATCCAGCCTATTGAGGTATAGCTTGTTGCTTTAAGCCACCTCTGTATCAGCAAATAAAGAAATGTTGGTGGTAATGGCCTTCCTCTAAAGGATCCTTGGCCTGGCAACACTCGCATCTCCCCCCCCCCCCCCGCCCCCCATTCTTCAATAAGCACATGTGCTGGTAAAATTCTTCATTTATTGAGAACAAAGGATAGTAAAAGGGTAAAGGTATTCCATAGGTATAAAGATTCAGTATCAAAAATAGAAAGAAGTAAAAATGACTAGTTAAAACATATTAGAGACAATCAATAGAGTCCCTTCCCCACTAAAATAACAAAACCTATCTACAGGTAGGTAATCATTTTAGCTAGATTTCTAATTCCTTTCAGCAAGCTTACATCATTACTTGTCTATGGCGGTTCGAACCTCCAACTCTCTTTGAACTCGAACTAACTCCAAAACCCATGTAAAACATTAAACCAAAACAACCATTGTCCATCCCATTAGATTTAACCAATCAAATCATTCTTAATTCATAACAATGACTTCTTTCTCATAACAATCTCACAACTGGATGTTTCCAGTTCACTCTTCCCCCTCTTGGTCATACCCATCAAGTGCGGCCCCAGAAAATATGGGAACTGCTCTGGCCTGGGCGCGCACGTGCAGCAACAGCTCCTTTGCACATGCACAGAACCCCTTTGTGCATGCACAGAACCCCTTTGTGTGTGTGCACTGCTGCCTCTGATGGGCACATGCGCAGTAACCCCTTTCCCTTCAGTTCAAAATACGGGACGGCGGCAGGAATTGGGAGGAACGAGCACTGGAATATGGGGAATCCTGGCCAATACAGGATACTTGACAGGTATGCTCTTGGTATCTTCTCAAGGCTTTTCCTTGGCACTCTCTGCACCTCGTGATAAAGACTTACCCAAACAATCTTCTCTACTGCATGTCCATTAGATCTTTAACCTTTTCCTCTCACAAGTATACCCATTGTTCTGACATGTACACATGCTTCATACATTACACATATCTTCAGGGAAAGAATCAGACTGGCTTTTGAAGTCAAAAGATAAATTCAACATGTTAGACCCCCTTTTACATTGTTATGATGCCCTCTCAGAAAAAAGATAAAGGTATAGATGTCAATTGTCTTTGATGTCATCTTCAAGTAGGAGGTTATTCTAAGCTACTAATTCCCTTCAGTAATTAGTAGATATGGGTAGCTAGCTTCACTCAGGCATGTATGAAGTTGTTCCAAAGTTTCTAGATCAGGAATTCCATGTACCATATCTTTTAGCTTCTTAGTTTCTTCACAGAACCTTACCCAGCTTGTAGAAGCTATTCTTTGTGAAGACTATAAAAAAGAAGCCAGATTCATTAGTTAGATGTGGCTAATGAGCCATCAGTGCCCGGATGAACAGAGCTTGTTCTATTCAGTCATATAAACTTGATGGGAATAGAAGAAGTTCCTAGGAGTAATAAAAGCCAGGCTAGAAGCAGTCATCTCCTGAATAATAGCTGACAAGCAAATCATATCTGTCCTCTCAAATGCTTCACAAACATCTCTCTTTTAAAAGGCACCATCAATGACTCAAGTCTGCCAGAAGCCTGACCTCCTTAGGAAGTTTTATTTGAATTGATGTCACTTTTTAATAACCTCTCATTGCTGTTCCCAAAGCATAACTGGATTCATTAAAATTGCTGTCACAATGCCAGGATTTTATTTGGAAACATCTACCGTATTTATTTTGATCTTTCAAGAGGAAAATAAATTGAAACAGTCATTTTGTTTTCAAAGGTGTTGAGGGACAGGTGCATGATTGGCATCTCACAGTTGTTTTGTGAAAATGTATGCATTATATGTCCCCAATCCTTGAGTATCTAATCAGAAGTGTTTGTGTGTGTGTGCGAAAGAGAGAGAGAGAGATGCACACAGAGAGAGACTATGTGTGTCTCTGCATATATGTATATAGATTTAGATTTAGTTAGGTATTTTTGTGAATGATACTGTGTAAAATATCAGAGAGAAAGAAAGAAATGTCTGACATACATTGCATGGCAATTGTAGGCTAATGAAGATCCAGGTATTAAATCAATTAAGAAGTATCAAAAGCTACCTAATCATCAAGGAACAAAATTGGCACCACAATATGTAGTGAGTATGGGAAAGCCTAATTTACTAAACATACCCTGCAGTCACATAATTGCATGTAATTTTACCAGCATAATTAACTAATTTAATTACCACTTCTCAAGTGCATCAATTATTGACATTACAGAGTTTTCAGACAGTGGAATTACTGTGTGATACATTCAGAGAATGCAAAATGTTCCTCATACTTGCTTCCCTCATCACAGGCAACAGTTTTGGGGGAAACAGAAGCAACCCCTCTCTTTCTCTCAGCACCCATAAGAAAATACAATAGGATGGCCAAATTAGAGTTCAAAGGAAGGTGTAAAAATTCTTATGTCAACATAACATTGTGTACAGACACCTAAGCTCTCGAACCCAGAGTATATCTTCTTGTTTTCCTTGATACCTACTATGACGTTAAATCAAACAGGTTTGGAAGGATTTTAGATCTTCAAAATGTATTTGATAATAAAATACTGTACAGTGATTCAAACCAACCAGTATGGCCTGGTTATCTCGCTGTGTTAACAGATAGATCATATTGTCAACGACTTAACACCCATCATAAGGTTAACTAACCTGACAACACTGAGGACTAACAGCCTTGGGTGCTGAAGTCCACAGGAAAGGGGCTGCCCTTGATGACAAGGGGCTGCCCTTAATGACCATTTGGAGGCTCAACTGGTCCAGAATGCGGCTGCCCGGGTGGTGATGGGGTGCAGGCATTATGCCCGTGCCGCGCCACTGCTCTGGGAGCTGCATTAGTTACAGGTGTACCTCCAGGTGCAATTCCAGGTGCTGGTAATGACCTATAAAGTCCTTACATGGTAGTGGGCCAGGATACCTAAGAGACTGTGTCACCCCAAGAACCATCCCACCAGAGCGGACCGGAGAGGCTCTCTGAAGATACCATCAGCTAGAGAGGCTCGACTCTATAGCACTCGGAGGGGGGCCTTTTCCATGTCTGCTCCAGCCCTATGGTACCTCTTACCAACTGAGTTGCACCTCCAGGCAGAGTTGTTGCCTTTCAGGAAAGAACTAAAAACCTGGCTGACAAAACACGTGTAGGGCATGGGTGACGTGGTGACCCCACCCTGCTGCCTTATATAGTGTAGGCCTCTCTGTTCTTTTAACCACAATTTTTAAATAATTTTGATGGGGAGTGTAATCTTTAAGGTCTATTAAGGGTTTTTAAGGGGTTTTAATGCTTTTTGATTGTAATGTTTTCACTGTTGTTATGCCGTCCAGCAGGGTACTGCAGTGGCTCAAGTCGCTAAGACGCTGACTGGGAAGCGGAAGGTCAGCAGTTCGATTCCCAAGTACTGCAGGACGGAAATGAGCTCCCGTCTTCATCCCAGCTCCTGCCAACCTAGCAGTTCGAAAGCAAGAAATTGCAAGTAGATAAATAGGGACCACTTCGGTGGGAAGGTAACAGCGTTCCGTGCGCTCCGGTGTCTAGTCATGCCTGCCACATGACCACGGAAACGTCTGCAGAAGCAGACAGCGCTGGCTCTTCGGCTTAGAAACAGAGATGAGCACTGAACCCTAGAGTCGGATACGACTGGCTTTCGAGCAAGGGAAACCTTTACCTTTACCTTTATGCCGTCCAGAGTCGCTCGTTCGATTTGGGCAGCAATATATAAATTTGAACAATAAATAAATAAATAAGATGGCACCCAAGTGGATTAAATCCCACTTGAATCCATCTTGATGTAGGGCAGCAGCTTCATCAATACTGGTCTGGGGATGGTGAAGACTTTGTGTGCCAAAAGGGCTCAGGACTAGAAAGTGACTCGAGCAACTGGATCAATGGTATGGGTGTCATACTGCAATGCAGAAGGCTATTGAAAGGCCACTGCATTATAGTCTCAGGACAATCTTCATGGCTGATCATCATGATGATCACCAATCTCTTGTATCAGATACAGAACAAGAAGAAGAAGATTCAGATCAAAATGAGTATGAGTTCACCCTAAGATCTCCAAGACTCTAAAAGCAGTTTTTTTCCTTAGGCAGCCTAAGACACAAACAAAAAAATAGCAATAATGAGTAGAATATTCAAGACAGTAACAAGTAACTCAGAAAAGCCTTTCTTTTTTAAGGAGCTACTGATGAGCTTTGCCCTCAGGTTTGCCCAGTGTTGATGCTAAGTTTTGGAGGCAGCAGTTCCCTTCCTGCCTCTTCTTCCATAGTGAGTCTCCATTCTCACTTGCAAAGTTACCCACTGCTGCTGTTACTCCTCATCTTCATCACTGCTTACTTGGCAGGCAGGCAGCCAATAACCAAGCAGGCAGTGGCATCTGTCACATACTCTTTCACTGTAAGGGCCACCACCATTGTCTGTACCAGAAGAAGAGGCAGGTGAAACGAGCAGGTTGCCATGATGAAGAATAGCAATGGTATATTATCAGCTAGCCCCTTGCCAGGATTTGTCCTCTCAGCAAGTGTCTGACTATGTTGACCCAAAGTTTCAACCACAACCATTTTTCTTGTCCTCAAACCAAGTGCCAAATGAAGTGTAGCTTTTCTTAAAAGTGTTAGTAGTACTGCGGTAGCATAGTGGTTAAGATGTTGAACTTCACGATTGGGAGCTTGGCAGTTTGAGACCCAAGTGCTGCACAACAGAGTGAGTTCCCATCTCTGTCCCAGCTCCTGCCAACCTAGCAGTTCAAAAGCAAGAAATTGCAAGTAGATAATTAGGCACCACTTTGGTGGGAAGGTAAACAGCATTCCTTTCACTCCAGTGTCTAGTCATGCCTGCCACATGTCCATGGAAACATCTGCAGATGTTTGGCTATAAACAGAGGTGAGCACTAAATCCTAGAGTCAGATATGACTGGCTTTCGAGCAAGGGTGACCTTTACTTTTACTTAGGACATACATCGATCATCCCACTTTAGGGGTTCCTATATATATCTGTTCAAAAGTGAGTTCCACCAAATTCACTAAGGTGGACAGCTAGGTAAGTCAGTATGCTCAGTGCATTATTATCTAGACAAGGTTACTTTAAAGGGGTTTTCAACCTGAGTACCAAACTGAAGGTTAGAGGAGAACCCACTTCAAACAGAGCAGTGAACTCAAAGACTTGAAAGATATCTAAATGTCATCTAGTCTAGGGTTTAGCTGAAACTATTGATCATAGTAGCTGAGTCCTTGGGGCAGCTAAATTATTTCATGTAACAATGACAGTGGTGGTGCTAGGAAGAAGGCATATCTTTCAAGCAAGCATGAATTACAATCTCTTACAAATGCATTTATTAATTAGTGCATTTTATGGCTAGCTGTTCCATACATTTCTCATTTGTCTCCCATTCATGCTGCTTAGTTTCCAGTATTCCCAAATTTAAGACCCTCATCCTCTCTCTGATCCCTCTTGGTACACAAAAGGCCAATTTTATTTCAGAAAAACCTATTATTCTAGCTAATGTGCCTATGTAAGTAGTTTTCATGGAGTTAGGCTACATAAGACCATTTTCCTAGTACTGTATATCACCACAGATGAAGCTATTGCTGGAATGCATTGTCAATAGCACAAGTTCAGAAAATATAACCCCTCTACTGAAAAAAAATGTAACAACAGTATGTAAATCTTCACCTAAAACTGTTCTATTTCAGCAACTGGCTTTTCTCAAATCAAGGGAGATGTCAGTAACGGCTCTCTCCGGAGCCCTTAAGAATCAATGTCAGTTGAAGAAAAGAAAAAAGGGCAACATCAGTAAAAATTATGCCCCATGTCAGTAAATTTGTTAACAGGGCAGTTAGAAATCCTGGGAGCTGTGATTTTTCTTTTCACATTGCCCTCTTGTACTTGACCTCTGCACAGCTGTTTCACAGTATCTGGAGATGACTGAACTGTGAAATGATGATTACAGGAAAGGGGGATTTTAATGAGACAATACAATCTAGACCAAGGAAAGCAAAAGGTCCATTCTCTTCTCTATCAATCAAAACATCTAAAACCTGCTTCTTAATCCAGATTCTTAAAACAAACTATTACTCTGTATCTAATTATGGCAGAATTATTGGTGTTATATTTTTACAAAACCCAGAAGCTCTGTGAGTTTGGTTTGTGGTGATTTTCCCCCAAATAATTTTTAAGACAAACAGAAAGGAATAACATGTTTTGCTTGGGGTTTTGTTGTTGTTGTTATTTTTTGAAGGACAAAAAATGTACAGATTGATGGACTAGGTCAAACCAAGGGCCTATCCATTTTGACGTGTCAACATATAATAACAACAAACCAGCCTATCTGCATGGACACAGCCTGCCTAAATGTCCTAAGCAGCCCAGAACCTATTCTCCTCTGGCCATGAGATGGGAATATAAGCTCCTCAACAGCCAACTGTGAAGAATTTGCATGAAACTTTGCTGACAAAATTGCTCGTATCAATCCTGACTTGGATGCTGTACTTGGTATCGATTCAATAAATGTACATGTAGCATGGGTATTTTTTCAGATGGATGGATCCTTGGAGTGATAAAAGGTAACACTCATGTGCTGGATCCTTATCTTTCAAGGATCTGAAAAGTGGCCAAAAGTATGTGAATGACCAAATTGGTAAGGGGAATGGTGAATGCCTCTTGGTAGCCAGACAGGATTCCAAGATACTGGAATCACTTTTACTGACCTCAATGACTCCAACTGTGTTAGATAATTACTGTCTAGCCTCCTTTTAGGCAAAGTCCTGGAGTGTGTAGTGGCTTCTCAGCTCCATGGGTTCCTAGAAGGAAAGGGGAAATCATTCAAATCCATTTCAATCTAATTGCTGATGTGGTTGTGGGATGGAGTTGATGTACGATCTGTACCAGAGACTGGACAGGAAGAGTGCACTGAATGTTTTATTCATTCACTAATTTATGGTATGTGTAAGCTACTCTCTAACAAAGCTTCTGCATCTGCTTGCAACAGGGTGTAAAAACATCTTTAAAATAGATCAGAGTAAAAAACCTGAAAAAAATTAAAAAGCTATGCAGGTAAAGGTCAGCCTTGCTCGAAAGTCAGTCATATCTGACTCTAGGGTTCAGTGCTCATCTCTATTTATAGCCAATCAGCCAGCACTGTAGTTTGTTCCATGGGCATGTGGCAGGCATGACTAGATGCCTGAGTGAATGGAATGCTGTTTACCTTCTCATTGAAGTGGTACCTATTTATCTACTTGCAATTTCTTGCTTTTGAACTGCTGGGTTGGCAGGAGCTGGGACAGACAGAGGAGCTCACTCCATCATGCAGCACTCGGGTCTCGAACTGTTGACCTGCCAACTTTCCAGTCATCAAGTTCAGTGTCTTAACCACTAAACCACTGCAGTCCCTTTAAAAAGCTGTGCACCTGGTGTTGAAACTACACCAAAGTAGATGCTGCAGCCTAAATCCAATTCATGCCATAAAGTCAAATGCTGAATGCAGACTCAACACTCATGCAAATCCCTTGATCCAATGGCTTTATATTATCTCAGACTAAAGAATTCAGGCCCAAGAGACCATCTTTCAAGTGGGTATTCCATAGACAGGGCAAAAATGCTGAAAAAGCCACAGTGAAAGGTGTCATCCATTTTAGTGCTCAGCCAACTCTTTTCTACATGCAAGAGGTACTGGTAGCAATAAAGGAGAAGAATACTTCACATTAACCACACTGAATCATCATCAACTGACATGAGTGTAATTGGGCATCAGATGATGCTTTGAATTTGGATTTTCACAGTTTTTAAGTCAAAACAGCATCCATATTGAACTAAACATAACAGTCATATTGGGCATCTCAGCTCAGCAGTGTCCTTCAGTTAACCCAAGCTGCTAAAGAACTCCCAAGAAGACAAGCATTAATTACGCGCTAATATTTCTTTTCCAATTGTGTGCGAGGGGGAAAATTGGCTGAAGCTAATCCTAATAAATTGGTGTAAATAAGATGAAGGAAAGTTGGATTTCTCAAGGGAGGACTAACCCTCTTAACAGACAGATCCTGTCATACCTGATAGGAAAAAGTGTAAGAAGCTGCAAAAATACCATGCTCACAGCAACCGGAAGGGACCATGTGGCATTCTTGATGCTTTTACACTTTTGGAGAGGATAGAAACTACTGAAGCAAATAAGGTAAATGCCTATTTATAAAACTAATTGATTTATTTATGAGATGTACCTCTTATTTATTATTTCCTTGTTTCAGTTGTATTTCACCTTTCTTCCAAAAAGTTCAAGGTGGCATACATGACTCTTGGCCTCCTCAATTATCTTCACAATAACGCTGTGAGGTCTTTCAGTCTCAGAGATTGCAACTGGCCCTACTGTCTGGCTAGACATCCCGCTATGGTAATGGAGTAGACGGTACAGCCAGTGACTCAACGTTGAGTGTTAGGTGGCAGTAAATAACCTGACTCCCTAAAGGGGCCAATGGCTACAGGCAGATAAGCCCCTTTAGGTGGGGTGATGGTCACCCTCAGTGGAGGAAATGCCACTGGAAACCATCATATTGGACCCAACAGCAAAATGAACAGAGGAAGAACCACTTCACTTGTCTGATTCCCAATGGTCATGGAGGTGGAAGAGGCTATGCCATATGGACTGGCAGTGAAGGCACACCTTGATAATATTCTCAAGGCTGTGGCAGTCCATTGCAGTCCCAGTGTTAAATCCTGCATGTTTCCGTGATCACAGTGTGTGGATCACTTCATGGCAAGCTGGGATTCACCTTAAACAAATTCACGCCAATGGATTTTTTTCCTGTTTGTCATTGTGAAAACGATTTCCAGGAAAAGGTGTATACTTGGATACAAGTAGCAGCCGATGGCGACTGGCCCAGAGTTATGCAGTAAACTTAGTGGGAGACTGCCAACTTAAACCCAGGGCTCCTGATTCCTAGTCCAGTGCTCTAACCAGTGATGCACTGCAAAAAAAAATTACTACCTACTCTGTGGGCGGGGCCAAATCTGTGGTGGAGCCGAATCTGTGGGTGTGGCCAAACATCCTACATTATGGGCTATGGAGGTGGCCGTGGCCAACCAAGTGGGCATAGCCTGGGGGAATTTCCACTACCTGACAGAACCTGCTGCAGTGCATCACTGGCTCTAACTATATATACCCTAATATGGAACATGAGGGGGTCAGTGTAGCTGTGACAGCAGTTATGCAGATATGTCACCTTTGGAGAAAAATAGGCTATTAAACAGACAAATAAATCAACAAAACTAGTTTTTTTCCTATCCTGAGGAAGTCTAGTCTAAAAATAATTGGTAAGTTGTCTTTTGGAGTTGTTAATGAATAGTGGGTTTCTTTCCTTCCTTTTTCTTTCCCTTTTGCAAGCAATACTGCAAATCAAACTATAACTTCTTGGCTTGGAAATGCAGAAAAATATAGAGGCAGCTCAGCAGCATCAGTTTTGTGCGTCCAGATGTTTTCTTTTTGATAGCAATTAACTGAACTCAACACAGAATCCTTATCATTAAAGTAAACAAGCTATAGCAATGCACACTGTGCAGCATAGTATATAATGTCTCTTTAGTTGTCTGGAGTCTAATTAAATGTTGGGGGTGGGGAGTTGAGAGACAGTAAATAATCGTGTATGGAACTCTTTTTACCTTGGGCTATATACTCTCTCTTTTAAAACCAGAATTAGATGCTACTGGCTAGGCAATTAATGCTGGTTTGAAGAGACCTACTGTATATCTCTTTCATGACTTTAGTTTTGTGCCAGGAGAGCAACTATGTTGTGTCTTCCATTGACAGAGTGAAATAAAACATCACAGAAGTTGATCTCAGTGGTGTAGTAGTTGAAAGGGTAGACAAGACCACACATGCACGCACACTTCCTATAGTTAAGAAGGCATTTCGCAGTTTTGTCAAAAGTTGCTTCAATTTTGCTTGCTTTTGTCATGACACAATATTGAAGCCTCTGTCCTGCATTCTGGCCATCAACGACAACAATTTTCTTGCATTAAAAAAATCCTTGTACTTCATAGCTTTGTTCTGTGTTTAATAGTGCTCTTGTCTTCAAATGTATCCCAGTTTTGAAATGTTAAGATGTTAAACACACAATAAAAGGTCTCCCCTTGCTTGAAAGCCAGTCATGTCCAACTCTAGGGGGTGGTGCCCATCTCCGTTTACAGCCAAAGAGACAGCATCTGCAGGCATTTCCATAGTCATGTGGCAGGCATTAGACACTGGAGTGCATGGCGTGCTAATCACACAATAGAGACAAGTATTTCTAAGTGAGATTTGAGAGTGGGAGAGAGGTATTAATGTGCACTGTCATACAGTACTACATTTCTATTTGTTGCCCCTTCTAAGATGGCCATCTTCTCTTCCTTAGTTTCAGGTCCAACAATCCTACTCATTGTATTGCCTACCAAAAACTGATCCTCCACACTACCAGTTCCTAGCAGTCTCTTCTCCTCTCCAGCCCATGTCTCACTCTCACAGAATCTGGAGACTGTTCAATGGAAGATCACAAGGATTTTTACTTATATGTGGGATTCTTGTAGTCCCCTTACACAAGCTGCAATGAAGGAGGAACCAGAGGTAGAACCAAGTACTCCACCCACAATTTCTCAGCAACAAGCTACTAGTCTTTGTGTCAGAATCAGACATAACTTGGCTACTCTCTGCTTTTGTCTCTCCTTGTTTTGCCAATGAAGTGTACTGCTGCCGTGAAATCAGCTGGCAGAAGGGCATTTCTACTAGTAAAATGGGCTAGTGCCTCATCCTAATGTCCAGAACAATTGTGTATCTCAGTTGAGAATGGCATGGGTTTGGAGCCCTTGTGGCGCAGTGATTAAACTGCTGTACTACAGCCAAAATTCTGCTCACATTGTGAGTTTGATCCTCACAATGATCAAGGTTGACTTAACATTCCATCCTTCCAAACCCAGTAGAATGATTACCCAGCAAGTTGGGGGCAAAATGCTAATTATTTTTGTGAACCAACCAGAGAGTACACCTGTGCTGACCCACCTGGCCAGGCACGGTCGCCGCACAGTGGCACTACACAGAGAGTCTTGTTTGAGGATAGTCCAAGATCAAAGTCCAAAAGGTAAACCAAGGTCTGTTTACCAGTAGTCCAAGTCAGTAATCTAATCCAAAGGGCATCGTCAGGGTTGGCAGAGAAGTCAGGATTACAGCATGCAGGTCAGAGTCTAGGCAGGCAGTCTGGAGTCAAGCAGGATATCAGTCTTCACATAAGAGTTGTACTGATGGTGGCTGGCTGCAAGAAGCTTGCTTATAAGCCTCCCAGCTAATCAGTATCAGCTGGGAGCCTTCTTTGGTGCTTAGCTCTAGTCTGCCTGCATCTCAGTTGTAGCTGTTTCCTGGACCGCTCCCTGACTAAGGGCTGATCACTGTCAGAGCCATACTCCTGATCTGACAGGAGAAAGCGAACTTGGGCCAGGCACAGGCTGAGATCCCTGGCTCAGGGCCTCCTCAGGCTCAGGTGCAAGCAGAACTGAGCTGGGCATAGGGAGTGCCCCCTGATCCAGATCCTCTTCAGAGTCAGAGGAGGGCTGGATCACAACAGCACCAAGTAGTATGGAGTGGTCTATAAGTGTAATAGCTATTGCTATTTACTTAATAGTATTTGTCCAGCTATACCTGTAGAATGGCCTTTCCAAAGAGTTTTACCTGGTACCATCTTCTTTATTATCATTTCAGTGCCAGGTAAAGAACATTTTATTCTTCCATGCCATATTAAGACTATGGGCGTTAAAGGCTGTGAGTTTTTCTCCGCTGTTTTATTTTAATCTGCTGTAAATTTTATAACTAGTAGCACATAAATTTTGTTTTGTTTTCTCTGGAGCCAAGATATAAATTATACTCCCATTTGTCATTTTGGGTTACTGCATTTTTATGCTATTTTTGTTCTTTAATGTTTTATGTTTTGTGAACCACCTAGAATTTTTTATACAGCACTCTACAAATAACACAAATAAATCAATAAAATAATATTATTAACCCCCATACTGCAATTAGCTGCTGAATTCATGGAATGTGTTTTCATCTACTGAGTTCATGGACACTGTTTTCATAGTATGTCTAAAAGATATGAATTCAGTAATGGACAATTACATAGTTGACAGTTCTAAGGATGAAAAATGACAATGACTGTTGTGTAGTCATCACACTGTTATTATTTATTGATTTATGGATACAATTTACAATCTGTACTATATTATTACAATGGTCTTTACAATCGATTTGAACTTTGAAATTCAGTTCAGCTCAGTGAAATTCAGTATTATAGCTGAACTTCCACCTTTTTAAAGCAAGTTTAAAAAGGGCCATGTCCTCCATATTTATTATTTCATTATTTCTAACTCATCAGTATCTTCATCCTGTTATTATACATTGTTCTAAAATGAAATCACAACAAAAAGCTATTAAAAACCTAAGCAGTTCTCATTAGGTATATGTCACCTTGGGACTTTCAGTGCTGTCTTCGAGATTAGAACACCAGCTTATCACATAGTATTAGAGTCACAAAGCAACATTCCCAAAAGACAAAATCATCACATCTGCATGTTAGAAAATGTGCCTTCTCTATGTTTTTGTTGTTTTCATTGTTTGTCTTCTTAGTTTCCTCTTGAATTCATTTCAGAACCAGCAAATATATACATGTTGTAAGTGTTAAGATTCGTAGAACTCCAGGGCTAAACTTCAGAATATGTGTATTTACATCTAAAATTGGGCAACCATCTGTCAGATCTGCTTTGATTTGGATTCTTGCACTGAGTAAGGGGTTGGATTCGGCCTCATAGGCCTCTTCAATGCAATTATTTTATGATTCTATCTGTATTCAATTGCTAACTATGATTTTGCTATTATTATATATTGACCTTTTAAAAACAATAAACCCACTCTTTCCAGGCCTTGCTGCTTATGGATGATGGCAATTGTTGACACTATATCTGGAGTATGCACCATTGGAGAAGGCTGCAGTTATCAATTAAATACATCCTTTGTTCCAGCAAGGCCTGTTTTTAAAAGGTCAATATATAATAATAAATTTAAAGGTATATTATACCAATAAAACTAGCATCTTACTGCCACATTTTATATTGGCCAGAGGAGGGCAACAAATCCTTGGTCGTCACCTACTTTTGTCTTATGCAATGGAGAAAATTATGGGAAATGTTCTTATAAGACTATTTTCCCCAATGCAAATTTCAGTTAGTTGAATCCAGCTGGGACCACAGTAGGGATAGAGGATTAATGCTACAAGAGAATCTTGTTCTAGACTGATTCCCCAACATCTGAAACTTGTACTGGCAGAATCGTATCTACCAATTTTGGCAGCACAAAACATATCTTCAAATAAACTTTGCAAATGATGATTTCAAATAATATAAGTTGTGCTTAAACATTGAACTAGCAGAGTCCTGATATACTACCATATTTTCCTTTGACAACACAATAGGTGCCCAGACCAATCCTGGAGGTATGAGGAAAGAAGTACACCTTCTAAATTTGACACCTTGGGACAGCCTTCTAATTGCTGCTGGAAAGAATGCTGGTTATAGAGATTGGATCAGAAGGTATAGCGGGGGAATTTAACTATTTCCTCCCCTGTTGTGGTTCCAAAAAAATAAATAAATCCTAATTGAGTGATCTTTCTACTGGGAAGAAATCTTGTGTTGGACCCAATTTTGCCTTTATTCCCAACACAATCTTTGTCAAACTCTGGTAATTTAGTGACCCAATTGGTCTGATTTCTAGACAAAATAACAGCTATAATATCAGTAGCACAAGCATCTTATCATTTGTTGTGTTAAATGTGTTAACCTTGTTTCTCCTTTACAGGAAGGCACGGGAGCCCATCTTCATGACAACTTCTCTTTCCCCAGGGCAAAATGTCTCAGCTAGCAATAACTATGATACCTTTTGGCAACTGCTTCTACAGTCTACAAGCTTGCATCCCATCTCTGTGGTCCCATCTCCATCATTGTGTCTGCAGGGGACATCCCCCCCCCCCCGCCTTTTTGACTGTCTCAGATCTAAAAATACTGCCTTGACGCCAAACACCACTGCAATTATCAGAAGAAAGATGAATGTTCAAGCACAAGGAAGAAAGAAAACAAAATGAAAAGTTCAGAGATCATATTAACCAGATGAAGGAAAATACTTTTTCAACTACAATGGTGGCTGAGTCCCATAAATTAAATGACTGAAGTAATAAGATGTGTTAAATGACTTTAAGTCCACTACCAGCTCCGTGCAATAAATTTCCAGTGACATCAAAGCTTATAGTGGAAGGTATGATTTATTGCCATCTACAGGAAGAGAGCTTTCATGGATTATTCTCTACACTGACAAAACTCCACTCTGAATTTTTCAAAATTAGTGAGTGTATGAATGTTTCAGACAAGATCCCAAATTGTTGGGTTTTCTCCCCAAAAAAGTAAAAATAAAATATGAATACTGACTGCTTTAGGCAAACCTAGCAAAAAGACTAGCCCACACAACTGAAGAATCAAGTTGGGTTTTGAACTGTCTTAGGGGCCATTTTGAGAAATAAGGATAAAATAAAAAGTTATAGGAATCCTGGTTTGCCATGGATAAGCAGTGTTCTGGTACTCTGTGTCAGATAATCCCTATGCACAATGGGAGCAGCTAAATGAAACTTGGAACTTTAGTCTTTGTTTTGTGTATTGTGACACTGAAATCTATCAGCATCTGGTACTCTGTTCTCCCAACAAGCTGGAGAAAGATGCCATTCATGTTATATGGTTTCAATTTCTTTCTTGTGACTGAGAGAAGGAAAATGTCACTTTGAGGAGGGGATGATTATTCCTGATGCATTGTGGGTATCGTACTGTGGTGGCTCAAGTGGTTAAGATGCTGAACTTGATGACTGGAAGGTTGGAGTTCGATTCCCAGGTACAGCCTGATGGAGTGAGCTAATGTCTCTGACCCAGCTCCTGCCAACCTAGCAGTTCGAAAGCAAGAAATTGCAAGTAGATTAGTAGGGACCACTTCGGTGGAAAGATAAACAGCGTTCCGTGCACTCCGGTGTTGAGGCATGCCTGCCACATGGCCATGGAAATGTCTGCAGATGCAGACAGCACTGGCTCTTTGGCTATAAACAGAGATGAGCACTGAACCCTAGAGTCAGATATGACTGGCTTTCAAGCAACGGCGACCTTTACTTTCACCTATTGTGGATATCATTGAAAAGTGTATCCTTTCCAACCTCTCATTTCCCCTACAAATTGCCATAACAGCCCCAAGGAAGTCATCAGAATTTGTGCCTTCTTTAAGTACTTATAGATTCCACCAGAAGAAAGAGTTCTTTACCGAGCAAGAGTAGAAATTTACAGGTATCTAAAGCCATTATAGAAGTATTACTGAGTGACAGGCTGCTTTTATTGACATGGCAAACAACAACACCCTCTCCTAGACTAAGTCTCACTGAGGTGACGAACCTGTGACTAGACTGTACCATTTCAGACAGCAATAATTGTGAGGTGATATATCGAATATGCTTCCATGCCAAGAGATTCCTTGCTCACAATTAGAAAATTAGAAAGAAAGTTGGTGTAATTGACTACACATTCAGATTTTATTTTGGGGGTGACTTTGGGTGATCCTTTAAAGCCTGACATTTTAACATTTCAGAGTGAGAACTATGCTTCTGTTAACAATCAGTTGAGAAAGAAACATACACACATACACATGCATTGGCCTGTCAACTGTAATGCCTAACTTAATCTAAATTTTACTGAAGGCTTCTTTTTAAAGCAGGGGTGCCAAACTTTTTGGGCTGTGGGCTGGTCATGTGGTTTCGGGGGCCAGTCACTATGGCCTGTGGGCCGCCCCCCTGATGCCAATTCATCTGACCCGCAAAGCTCTCGTTGCTCCAGGAAGCAGAAGTAAAATGTGCCTGGATGGGTGTGCTTTACTTCCACTAGCGACGAGGGCTTTGTGGGCTGGATGAATTGGCATCAGGGGCTAGATCCGACCCACGGGCACCCCTGTTTTAAAGGATGTGAAGCAGTATTTTACGTTCTCTTGGTGGCAGGGACCAAAATGTGTTGCCAGACTACTAGCAGAAGATAGTTGGGATAAAGCTGCAAAAGGAGCTATGGAGGGAAGATTTTTCATGATAAATGATGGGTAGAGATTAAATTCTACCATTATAATTTCTTAAGTAAAGATTTAAGAACTCCTCTTTTATGTTCTAACATGGGGTTCCCAACCTAAGGCCCATGGGCCAGATCCGGCCCCTGGCACCATTTCATGTGCCCCCCAAGAGCATTCAAGAAACAAAATGGCCACCCCTTTGAGGTTGTTGGGACAAAAGGGCCTCCCCCATTGTGCAGGCAGGGCAAAATGGCCATCCAGCCCTCAAAGCTGGCTGAGACAGCATGACCTAGTTCCCGGCTTGAAATGGTTGGGAACCCCTGTTATAACACTTTCTATCAGTTTCATAACTATCCTGTAGGCAAAACAGATACATAAGAGCACAGTGGACCTCTTTATGGTGCAGACTGAAAATAAACATCAAGCCCAATTAAAATGGGGCAGGGGGATTTTTTAGCCACACAGTTTAATTAGCCAAATGGGAGTCTGTTGAGGAGACTGAGCCAAGTTATCTGGTGATAGGTTTTTCCCTCCATGTCTCTGTGCCCAGAGAGCAAGAGTGGTGCCAAATATATGGTCCCAGTCTGACTTTTCTGTCAAAAGGCATAAGAGTCCAACAGAGCAGTAGTTGAGTATCATTTGCCACGACATTTGTTCCACAGTGAGCTTGAGATAACGCTTCCAGAGAGTTTGCACTCTCAAGATCTTTGGGCATCTAAATTAGAATTAGATACCGTAAAGCTAGTAGAACTCACCAGTTTGTCCCAGTTTTTAATGTTATGTAACAAGATCCAAGTCCATTATTGTGGCTCGAGAGTTCTTGAGGAGATTGCTGGAGGACAGTGTTCAAAATATTGTCCTCTTTTTGCAGCAGTTTAGATTCCTGAGGACTTGTCACATATAACCCTCAAAACATTTTTGTAGCATGCTGCGTCTTAATAAAATGTCAAGATACATTCTTCCCTTTTAGAATGGAAGAAAAACATATTTCTAGTACAGTAAAGGTAAAGGTTCCAGTTCCTCGAAAGCCAGTCGTATCTGACTCTAGGGTTCAGTGCTCATCTCTGTTTCAAAGCTGAAGAGCCTGCACTGTCTGCTTCTGCAGACATTTCCGTGGTCATGTGGCAGGCATGACTAAATACCGGAGCGCATGGAACGCTGTTACCTTCCCACCAAAGTGGTCCCTATTTATCTATTTGCAATTTCTTCCTTTCGAACTGCTAGGTTGGCAGGAGCTGGGTCAAAGACAGGAGCTCATTCCATCCTGCAGTACTTGGGAATCGAACTACTGACCTTCCGCCTCCCAGTCAGTGTCTTAGCCACTTAAGCCACTGCAGTCCTAGTACAGTAATTATTATTATTATTATTATTATTATTATTATTATTATTATTATTATTATTATTATTATTATTATTATTATTATTATTAAAACTACAATAAACATTTTGGAGGTTCTTCTTATTCTGCAATTTCTATCTCATTCTGCAGTTCCTATCGCCTGACATATTGTGAAAAAGATTTGTGGGCAACACAAGGTTGCCGTTACCAGGATATGCCTGATTGTGGTTCAAAAATACCACAATCTTCAAGGAGACACTTTCTGTGTACCCTGGGATATAATTAATAAAGACATAAATAATTTTAAAAAAATTTTAATGTTGCGATATATCAGGCAAACTGTACTGTTTTATATTGATGATATTATGTTATGTGCTTTTGGGAACTCTTTCTATTAGTATAGTGTATTGTTTTTGGTGGACTGAATTTTTGTACATTGTATTATTTTTATTGTGTATTTATTTTGTATACTGTGACTTTTGTGAGCCGCCCTGAGTCGGCATATGCTGAGTGAGCGGCATACAAATCGAATAAATCAAATCAAACATAGGGACTGTGGCAGCAGCAAATTTCTCCCTCATTTCAGAACAGAGGTCACTACAGGGGCTCAGAGAAGAAGTAGGAAATCAGGAGGGTAGTTAGTCGCTGTGGCAGTAGGCTTTAAAAATCTAATTTGGGTATGGTCATTTCCAAGGATGAGGAAACTAGGACAAGCATTTCCCCCCTTTTTGAAGCAAAGTACACACATACTGCAAAAAGATGTGAACAACCCATGTGATGCCTGTAATCTTTAAAAGCCTCTCATCAGGAATAATAGAACATGTCACCCTATCTTTCAGGCATCGGGAAATGAGATAGAGCATCACCAAATGAATATCAAATCACAGAATGACACGTTCACCACTCCTCATACCTCCAGCCTCTTCTCTGGAAGGTCTTCCACTACTCCACTACTCCAGAGCAGTCTCAGCATGGGCACATTATATCCTGCACAGTAGATGGAAAATAGAAGCCATCCTGTACCCTCCAGTTAAGGCAACAGAGACATTTTTTGCTAGTGGGCAGGATTAATTGATACCGCTTAAACTCTTCAAAATCTGTCAGATGAAAATACTGTAGTTCAGAATTGTGTGGAAGTCATTTTTCATAGATCAATAAAGAACAAGAAAGACAGTATAGTTACTTCTGTTATGTTGGCTAACACACCAAGAATGTTTCCATATGGTTATTTTGCCCTGTGTAGTTTCACCCCTTGTTAAACACTTGGTGGTGCAAGCTAGTGGTAGTTTTCATGCCCTGTACCCAAACCCCACCGAGTGGAAAACTCAACTGAAGCAAATGTCACAATCAGGAGTACTTCTCTGGTGCTGGTATTAATCAGTCTGACACATCCATTCACTCAGTTGCTGGGAGTGTTATGTGTTGATCTTTCTGAATTTGAAGGGTGTGTGCCAGGACACCTACCTTGAACCGCCTAAGCTATCCTACTGGCTTCAGCTTTGGGGGAAAATGCTCTCCGCCCCCCCCCAACCCCCCCTTTTGTTTAAGTTTAGAATATTCAACCACGTGTCTCTAAATGGCTTTTATTTTTGAAACAGAGGAAGCACTGCCTTGATCAGTCATCTCAGGCAATAAATGTTTTGGAGCATCCTTAGCAATTACACAATAACATAAAAAGAATTATACTGGATCAGACTAAAGTCTATCTTCTATGGCCTGTGTCAGATGAATTGGCATCAGAGACCAGATCCGGCCCATGGGCCATAGTTTGGGCACTCCTGAATTAAGCAGATAAAATGGCAGCCTAAAATCTATCTCATCCTGTTGCAAAACATCTGTTGCAAAACAGATGGCAAGGCATGTTTTACTTCCAATCTGGTGGGAGGAACCACGTGACTGGCCTGCTGAACCAAGTGACCGGCCTGTTGCCCAAAAAGTTTGGCCACCTCTGTCTTAAACTATTATGCTGCTATCATTCTATCTGTTCTACTTAGTATTTATTGTTACTGTTATTTTTGGAGGATGTAGTTTTAGCATTCTTTTTTAATCCTTATTTCCTGTTGGGTTTGGTTACTTTATTATACTGACACTGTCCTGACTGTATAGTCAGATGGGTGGGACCTACCTGTCTGCCTGCCTCCCTAAATACATACAATGACATGTAATGTAATGTTATAATAATAACATTGAAAGCAGTCCCTATATCCAGATCCTTCAAGACAGTCCAAAAAATGCAGAATCAGGCTGCATCAAGAGGAGTAGTTCTTTTATAAAGCTAGCAGCTTTTAAACACTCTTTCAAGACATAGATCAGCGATGGTCAACCTTGGCACTCCAGTTGTTCTTGAACTTCAATTCCCAGAAGCCCTGATCAGCAGGAGTGCTGACTTGGGCTTCTGGGGATTGAAGTCCAAGAACACCTGGAATGCCAAGGTTGGCCATCACTGTCATGGATCAAGCCACCTTTCCAGGTAGGGAGATATAAGCAGATGTGGAGTAGCAGAAAAACGCTTAGCTGGGAGTTCTCGGGTGGGGTGGGGAAAACCTACCAAAACAATGCAGACGATTAAACATGTTCAGTGACCAGAAAGAATGACTAAGACACAAAAACTGAGGGGAGAACCCAAGAAATGAGCTTGGTTATCTGGCATCTTGAACATTCCACTTTTGTTACAGGTTCCTGTTGCATAAAGCCAAGCATAGTGAATGTTTAGCCTCCAGATGCTGCTCAGCTCCAGTTACCATCCTCCCCCACTATTGGTTATGCCAACTGGCACTGATGGGAGTTGTAGTCCAACAATACCTGGGCACCATAGCTTCTTTTTTTTCCCCCTTCCATTCCTATTCTAAGCACATGGTAAAGGTAAAAGTCGCCCTTGCTCAAAAGCCAATCATATCTGACTCTAGGGTTCAGTGCTTATCTCTGTTTACAGCAAAAGAGCCAGCTCTGTCTGCATTTGCAGATGTTTCCATGGACATGTGGCAAGCATGCCTTGACATGGAACACTGTTTATCTTCCCACCGAAGTGGTACCTATTTATCTACTTGCAATTTCTTTCTTTTGAACTGCTAGGTTGGCAGGAGCTGGGTCAGAGATGGGAGCTCACTCCATTGTGCAGTACTCAGGTCTCGAACTGCTGACCTGCCAACCTTCCAGTCGTCAAGTTCAGCATCTTAATCACTAAGCCACTGCAGTCCCTTATAGCACATGGACCTCATTTAATTTAAGCCAATGTTGTGTAGATCAGCCATAGACCCTGCCCTTGCCCTCAATACAAAGACAAATAAAACTGTTCTCAAGAAGAAGGTAGTCTTTTCATTTCTTTTTCCTTTCTTTTTCTTCTTCACCTTCTTTTTTGGTAAAGAGAGAGAAACACTGAATGAGAATGGCACAGCCATAATAACATTCAGAGATGCTAGCAAGATGTAATAATGGTACAGAGAGAATAATGACTAGCTGTGCAATAAAAGGCACAGATCACACTGTAAAAGAAGTGAGAACAAAAAAAGGAACTACGGATGGTAATAACAGCAGCCTACCATACAGTCACACAATGAAAGCCAACTACAGGCAATCCAAGATCACCATCCTTTATGGAATAAAATGATGCAGGAACAGCATATTCACATCCAAGCCTTTATCAGGCAGGCAAAGAGCTTCCAGTAACGTGAAGGACTCGCTGACCTCAATGAATAGAAATGCAGGTAAATTGAAGTGATGGAAACTCCAATAAAATATTCTGTAGAAAAAAGGATGATATGAATTGGAAAGTTGCAGTACAGAAAAGCACTGCTTATTTTAGACCATGATAGGTGCTGCGTTTAACATTATTCATAGCAAAACAATCTTTCGGAGAAAGCGTAGACTTTTAGAGTTTTTCATTACATTTCGCAAATCACTCAATCTGGTTTTCTTATGTTTGTGTACTCCTTTACATATTTTCCTCTATATTCTCTCTTTAAAAAAACAAAAACTGGAAATGTTAATGTGGTCCTTTCTTTAAATCTTCCACAAAAATGAGTTACAAAAAGCCTATTTTATTTTAAAAAAAACAATGTCCTGATAGGCACAACACAGAATCTAATTCTATCCCATGACCTCTCAAATTTGGAATGCTTTTTATTTGTTTATTATTTCTAGCCTACCATATGATGCCAAAGAAGCATTTGCTCCCACTGGGAAACTTGCAATAATCAGTACAATATGATTCAGTGGTGTCACACTTTAAGACGGATTCAAGCAAACTGGAACACATTCAGAGAAAGGCTACAAGGATGGGAATAGGAAAGATTGAAAGAACTGGACATGTTTAGGTAAAGGTCACCCTTGCTTGAAATCCAGTCATATCAGACTCTAGGGTTCAGTGCTCATCCCTGTTTATAGCCAAAAATCCAGCACTGTCTGCGTCTGTGGATGTTTCCGTGGTCACGTAGCAGGCATGCCTCAACACTGTTGCACAGAATGCTGTTTACCTTCCCACTGAAGTGGTCCCAATTTATCTACTTGCAATTTCTTGCTTTCAAACTGCAGGAGCCTGGACAGAGACGGGAAATCACTCCATCGTGCAGTACTCGGGAATCTAACGCTGACCTTCCAGTCATCGAGTTCAGCTTCTTAACCACTTGTTCAGGCTGGAGGGAGGGAAAGACTAAGGGGTCATAGGGTAGCACTTTTCAAATATTTGAAATATTGCCATACAGAGAATCAGAAAGATCTGTTCTTGATCATCTCAAAAATGCAGGACACGTGATAATCAGCTCAATTTACAGGAAACCAGATATAGGCTGAATATCAGGGAGAATGTATTAGTTGTTATACTAATACAACAACAGAACCAGTTACCTCAGGAGGTGGTGAGTGCCCAACACTGGAAGCACTCGAGAGAAATTTAGACATCTATCTATCAGACATGTATTTTGATTTGGATTCTAGCAATGAGCATTGGGTTGGACTCGATGCAGAAGACTCAGTTGTAAAATGTTCCTTAAGAGATCAAATTTTAACTCTTACACATCCCTCAAAACACTGCCACCTGACCACTGTGTTTTGAGGGATGGCAGCCTGTGACATTTCACTATGAGACATAATTTAATTACTCTTGTTAGTACTGGCAGGAAAGTGTTTGCACTTCAATTCAAATGTATCGTAGGATGCACCTGCAGTAAAACTGTAATTTTATGAGGTGATGGGAGCTAGGTTTAAACTTTTTGTTGTTGTTCAGTCCCACAGTCAATTCCGACCCTTTGCAACCCTATGGACCATTGTCCTCCAGGCACCTCTGTCCTCCACCATCCTCCTCAGCCCGCCCAGCTCTGTGTCCATTGCGTCTACAACACCATCTAGCCATCTCATCTTTGGCCAACCCCTTCTTCTTTTGCCCTCCACCTTTCCCAGCATCAAGGCCTTCTCAAGTGAATCCTCCCTTCTCATTTGATGTCCAAAGTACTTCAACTTCATCTTTACTATTTGACCTTCCAATGAGCAGTCAGGGTTGATTTCTTCTAAGATTGACCTATTTGTTCTCCTCGCTGTCCAGGGGACACTCAAAACTCTCCTCCAACACCATATCTCAAAGGCATCTATTCTTCTGCGCTCAGCTTTCCTTATGGTCCAGCTCTCACACCCATACATTACCACCGGTAATGATTTGACTATATGAATTTTTGTTTGCAAGGTGATGTCTCTACTTTTAACTAAGTTCCCCAGGTTTCTCATAGCTTGTCTCCCCAGAATCAGTCGTCTTTTTATTTCATGGCGGCAGTCACCATCTGCAGTGATCTTAGATCCTAAGAAAGTAAAATCTGTCACTGCTTCTACTTCTTCCCCATCTATTTTCCAGGGACTGGTAGGGCCTGTTGCCATTATCTTGGTTTTCTTGATATTGAGTCTCAATTTGCTAATACTGTACTGCAGTCCTGGAAAAGTATAATGTGTCTACATGTATGTTGGATATCTGTTTAAATAATTAGTAACCTATGATAATTCACAGAGCTCAAATCCAATAAGTACAAGCATTTTTAACTGCTATGGAAATTATCTGAAACACACACATTTGAGGTCTCTAACAATCCATGCACAGCAGAGCTCCTGTTTGCAACCACACTGGGTGGATGGTGGGTGCATGTCACCATTTCTGGCAACAGCCTGGTTTCTAACATGACTTTAGGTAGGGACAATTCTGGAACAAATAGAGGGGAGAAGTGCCCTCCTTCAGTTTCAGTTATGTAACATATCAAACTAAAAGGGCTGCAGAGGCTTAGTGTTTAAGATGCTGAGCCTGAGTCGGGTTCCCTTATTGGGTGGCATACAAGTGCGAAAATTAAATTAAATTAAATTAAATGACAGAGTGAGTTCCTGTTTCTGCCCCAGTTCCTGCAGTTCGAAATCAAGAAATTACAAGTAGTTACCACTTTGGCAAGAAAGTGTTCCATGCACTCTGGCATCTAGTCATGTCTGCCACCTGACTATGGAAATATCAGCAGATGTAGACAGGGCTGGCTCTTTGGCTGTAAACGGAGATGGGCCGCGCACCATAGAGTTACAACTGGCTTTTGGGCAAGGAACATCTAACATTTGTTTCTATGTTTCCCTTTCCATCAAGAAGAGGATTGTTATTATTTTTAAATGAAATATCAGATCCTCAACTCATAATCAGGATGCAACTTCCATGTGCCTGTGCCGAAGCTCATCTCATAGTAAGATACATTTTGCTGTACGAGAAGTTACCCATTCATTTTTTTTCTCCAATGAAATTTCTAACACTTGCCCAAACAAGATAGTATCTTGCCGTGGCCAGGAGGGCCTTCGGGCAAGTGTGTGTTATTAATAAATTGCACCTACTCCTGGACCAGGAGGCCCTGCTCATGGTCACCCATGCCCTGGTCACCTCCCGTTTGGACTATTGTAATGAGCTCTACATGGGGCTGCCCTTGATGACTATCCGGAGACTGCAGTTGGTCCAGAATGCAGCAGTCCGCGTGGTGGTGGGGTGTAGTCATTTTGCCCATGCTTCGCTACTACTGCGGGAGCTGCACTGGCTGCCTATATGTCTCCGGGTGCAATTCAAGATGCTGGTTGTCACCTTTAAGTCCTTCATGGTAGCGGACCAGGGTACCCCAGGGACCGTGTCATGCCTAGGACATTGACCCGTCCCACGAGAGCAAACTGAGAGGGCACCCTTCAGGTAACATCTGTTGGGGAGGCTCACCTCTCCAGCACAAGGAAAAGGGCCTTCTTGGTCATAGCCACCACACTATGGAATCTCCTCCCAGGAGAACTACACCTCCAGGCCCAGTTGCTACCATTTAGGAAAGAATTGAAGATGTGGTTTGCAAAATGGGCCTGGGGGCCGGGATCGTCAACAAGCTCCCCTTTTTGGCTCGTCTGAGGCTTCCCCCCTCCTGTAATTATTTTTTTAAAGGTTTTTGTAGATTTTATATTTGTTTTTAGATACTAGATGGCATGGAGGGGTTAATATTGTTATGTTTTAAAGGGTTTTTTCAATTGTTATATCTGTATATTGGTTTTAACTTGTGTACACTGCCCAGAGTCCTTTGGATAGGGTGGTATATAAATCTATTAAATTAAATTAATTAAATTAAATCTCAAAAGAAGAGGGTTATTTCTAAATAAAAATTACAGAAGCTTCTCATGGTAAACAATGACCTTTCCCAGATGTCTAACAAAGGGAAGTAGGGCAGAGCAATGCATCCCTTTCCCCTCTATTGGTTTAACAGCTACCTCTGATTTGATTGCAATTTGAAATTGCCAGTGGCACTTCCCAACTTGATCTTTTGTTTTGCCTTTGCATTAAATGGATTGGCTTTATTTTCAGATGCCACTTGGATTTAATGTTAGAGGAGTTGTGACTTTTAAAAGCAAAGGTTTTGCTTCCGTGAGATGAATGGCCTGTTAACAAAGCAGCACGGTGAGATGACGTTATTGTGTCAATCGTGGCTATGTTATTTTTAGTATGCACAAAAAGGCACATTGTCTTTTTCAGGAGAATCCAGCAAAAGAAGGTTTCCAAAGATCTGCTGCAAAAAGAGCTTGAGCAAGTAACTTTTTTAGAAATCTAGAATGCCATGAATTTCCCCTACTAGCATGACCAGTGATCATGGTGGCTAGAGGATTCTGGAAGTTATAGTCCAAAAAAGGTAATTTTTTCTAAACTCTGGTTTTACACTGTAAGTTTCTTGAACTTACCTTAAACGCCAGAGGTTTGAAACACTCTACATTGGTGAATCAGGAGGAGGAAGTCTGAAGAGATAACACATTAGTGCTAAAGTGCTTATGATTTGCATGAGTGCCAGGAACACTAAGAATACATTTATTACTTCTGTTTGGTTGGGAATGCTTCATGATCAAAAACTGTCTTCTGATCTCTGCTTGCATTTCCACTGGGAAGTCGATTTTATATTTATTTGTTTGTTTTTTAAAGTCATCTGTTTCCCCTTTTTATTAGAAAATAATAATAATAACTAAATAAAAATGAAATAGGCATATACAATATAAAAATATTCACCTATTCCTTTTCAAAGGGAGCCCCTAGAGTCTGCATTACTGTAATCCGAGGGGGATCTGATGAAGGCATAGGGTCACCATGGCCAGATCAGATTACTCCATGAGCAGCCACACTAGCTGTGGTGCACTAGCTTCAGACCAGCAAAACCTATCCACAGCCAATGAGAAAATATGGAGAGCCTATGAAATTCAGTTGTCTGAATTTTCCTATCCCTTCTTAAGGCTGATTCACGCTGGCATGCATGTCACTGAAAATCTCATCACTCAAAGTTTCATCATAGGAAGGCTCATAGCTGAATAATTGCATTGGCTTCAACGAAGGGCACTGTGTATGAGTTGTTGTAATTATGTGCCATCAAGTTGGAACTAACTTATAGTGACCCTAATAAGGCTTTCAAGGTCAGTGAGGTGTTTAAGAAGTGATTTTAAAAGTTTCACACAAATCCGTTGAATTTCTATGGCTGGGTGGGGATTCTCTTGAGTCCTAGTCTGTCACTCTATCCACAATACCAAACACTAGGTACCCTGAATGAACCATAGCTGAATAGAAATGGTCTGTTGAAATTCTTTATTCCATTTGTGAATAGAGAATATATGGGGACAATTCACCAAATTTCTCCAAGGAAAACAGAAAGCCACTCAGAATTTCATTCACCATCATCAGAAAGTACAGCACAACTTCCTTTGTCTTTCTTAAGGGTCTCCTGACTCACTGGAAGAGAAAATAATGATGAGAAAGGTTGAAGGCATTTGGAGAAAGAGAACATCAAACATGAGATGGCTTGATGTAGTAATGGAAGCCATAAGTTTGCAAGACCTGAATAGGAATGTAATTGAGAGGACCTTCTGGAGGATATTAACTGGAGTTGCCACTCAAGTGGCAGAATGGACTGTGGTGGCTTAGGAGTTAAGACCAGTGGTGGGCTTCAGCAGGTTCACACCAGTTTGCCAGAACCGGTAGCAGAAATTCTGGCTGACCCCGCCCATCCAAGTTTTGAAATAAAGTAGTCCTAATTCGGGTGCAATGCAGGGCTTTCACCCTGGCCACTCCCACAGAGTAGGTAGTAAAAATGTTTGAATCCCACCACTGGGCAAGCATGACTAGATCGCCCACCCATTCACATGACCATGCCCACAGAGTAGGCCACAACCATAAAGTAGCCTATGCCCACAAAGTAGCCCATGCCCACAGTGTGGTAGCAAATTTTTTTGGAGCCCACCACTGGTTAAGACACTGAACTTGATGACTGGAAGGTGAGCAGGTCAAGACCCAAGTACTGCACGATGGAGTGAGCTCCCGTCTCTCTGTCCCAGCTTCTGCCAATCTAGCAGTTCAAAAGCAAGAAAATGCAAGTAGCTAAATAGTTACCACTTTGGTCGGAGGGTAAACAGCGTTCTGTGCACTCCAGTGTCTAGTCATACCTGTCACATGTCCATGAAAACATCTGCAAACACAGACAGTGCTAGTTCTTTGGCTATTTATTTATTCAATTTAGATAAACAGAAATGAGCCCTGTACCCTAGAATCAGATACAACTGGCTTTCGAGCAAGGGCAAAATTTTCCTTTACCTTATTCAAGTCGCAGCAGCAGTATGTTTACAGTCCAACCACCATTATTCATTTCCCCATACCTAGATGTTGTGATGGTAGTGGAGTACTCATCCCCAAATACAGAGAACATTTGGAGGAAAAACTGTAAATTTCTACCTTCTAGAGTAGGAGTTCTCAACATTTCCATGCCGTGGGGCTGACCACGCCCCCTCAGATAGACACATTGTTCTCCCGCCATAAACACATTTACATGTAAAATGCATCTGTGACTATCATAAACACATTTACAACAGCCATGGGTGCATTTCCAGCAAATTTTTGGTTGTTTTCGCTGCTTCCGCCACTTCTGGCAGTGGAAGCGAGGGTGGTGGGAGTGAGGGTGGTATATTTTTGGCTGTTTTTGCTGCTTCTGTTGCTTCCTGCAGTGGCAGCAGTGGGAGTGAGGGCAGGGGTTCACGTGAAATTGCATCATAGGCCATATTCATACCTGTCAAGCACAGCTCCGGAGATTACGGGACCTGCACAGAACGTTCCTGTGCAGGTCCATTCTACGCATGCATAGAAGGCTTTTACGCATGCGTAGAACGTTTCTGCGCAGGTCCATTCTACACATGCGTAAAAGCCTTCTACGCATGCGTAGAACGGACCTGCGCAGAAATGTTCTGCATCCCCTTCTGCACAGAAGCCTTTTACACATTCATAAAACCTTCTATGCATGCGCAAAAGCCTTCTACGCACACGTAGAAAAGACCTGCACAGAAGGGATGCACAGTAATTCATTTTTTCCCCGTTGCCAAATTATGGGGTAGCAGCAGCTCTGGCCGGGAAATGGTGAAAATCGGCACAAAAATACAGGAAATCCCGGCCAATCCGGGATACTTGACAGGTATGGCCATGTTCAGCACATGGGCTGTAGGTTGCGAGCCCCTGTTCTAGGGAGTAGAAAAAAGAAAACTCTAAGAATGCTTTTAGTCCTGAATTAAACAATGCAGCTGGTTACTGATCCCTGGTCTTAGATGGCTATGTTTCCTATCCCTGGTCTTTAAGAATAGCAAATGCATAGCAACATTTCAAGACATTCTGCTTCACAGAAGAAATCATCTGCAGCACCGAGGTATCAAAAGTACTGCCTCTGGCCTGCTGCTTTCACGATTCCATAATTACATTTTATAATCCACCTTTGCACACAAGAACTCAATTCAGGTCCTTCTTGACACATTCAAACCTATTACTTGTATCAGAAGCTTTGCGGTATCACTCCCTGTTCAAAGTATTTTATTATGAAGTCACTGTATTGCAAAACCATGAACTATGCATATTTAAACATTCTATATGTACCAAACCCTGAAATCAATCCCATTCCTTCACACCAGCAACATTTGTAAGACTCATACATGCTGTATTAAATACATTAAGAGCCAGGATCTATGGTTAATAAAAAGTATCTATTCTGCAGTTGCATTGCAAATGCTATTTTTCTCTACTGCACAGTACAGTTATGGTAGATTTGGGAACACAGATGCTCAACATGAATAGTTCTCATGGCCACTCTGTCCTCCATAAGCAAATTCTAAACATGCTGGAGGCAGGTGGGGGAGGGTTGGGGGTTGGACTATATCAACAAGTAAGGAGCAAATCTTTGGCCCAAGCCATTGTCCCACCTTTTCTGAAATCCTCTACTATTATACCTCTGCCTAAAAAGCCTAACATAGATAGTCTGAATGACTTCCGCCCTGTGGCGCTTACACCTGTCATAATGAAATGCTTTGAAAAGTTGGTGCGGAACCGTATTATGGCTTGTTTACCAGTTGGACTTGACCCTTGTCAATTTGCATATAAGAGAAAGAGATCCACGGAGGATGCTGTGGCTACGGCCCTACATGCTGTTCTGACCCATTTAGAGGAACAAGGGACTTATGCGAGACTGTTATTTGTAGATTTTAGTTCTGCTTTTAATACTATTCTTCCACATAGACTGGTGCCCAAATTATTAGATCTGGGGCTTCCGCCATGCTTATGCAGGTGGATACTAGATTTTCTATCAGATCGTTCCCAACGGGTCAGGATGGGCTCTCATGTCTCTGCGGATCTCAGTATAAGTACGGGGACGCCGCAGGGCTGTGTGCTGAGCCCGCTTCTGTACATGCTTTACACATATGATTGTGTTCCCAGTTATCCCAGCAATAAGATCATCAAGTTTGCAGACGACACAATGGTGGTGGGTCTGATTACTGCTGGGGAGGGAGAGTCGGCTTACAGGAAGGAGGTTGAGATGCTGACGGAGTGGTGTAGGGAAAACAATTTATTCCTCAATGTAAAAAAGACAAAAGAGATCATTGTGGACTTTAGAAAATGCAAATTAAACATCCAGCCACTTATTATTGAAGGGAATTGTGTGGAACAGGTCTCGGTGTTTCGATTTCTGGGAATGGAGCTGAGGGATGATCTAACATGGGGAGCAAACACCAAAGCTCTGATGAAGAGAGCACAGCAGAGGTTATACTTCTTGAGAATCCTTTCAAAGGACCTGCTGTTGGCATTCTACCACTGTACCATAGAGAGTGTGTTAACCTATGGTCTGTGTGTATGGTTTGGGAGTTGTACAACTAGGGAAAGAACAATGCTGTCCAGGGTCATAAAGACTGCAGAGTCCCACTCTAGATCAAATCTATGCCACCAGGTGTTATGAGAAAGCTGTAGAGATTGCACAAGATAGTACGCACCCCGGGAATGATCTCTTTCAGCTTCTGCCTTCTAGAAGAAGGTATAGGGTCATAAAGACCAGGACCAGCCGCTTGAGAAATAGTTTCTACCCAAAAGCTTTGAATACAGTGCAATGCAGTCTATGAGGGAGCTTCTGTATATAGTTTTTAGAGCTTTAGAGCTTTTAGGGGTTAAATGTGTATATGTGGGGTGGGAGTATGTTGATAATTTTGTATAGTTGTTTTTTGTTTAGGTTTTGTTGGTTTGTTAAGTGTTTTCCCCCCCAATCTCATTGTTCTGTGCAGGACAATGACAATAAAGATTTATCTATTTATCTATCTATCTATGACTCTTAAACTCCCATTCAAAAGTTTGCAATAATATGCCATGCCTAGGAAAACCAATTTCTCTCTTAGATACTGTGAGGACTGCAGCAATGCTCAGTGTTTACAGTGAAGCCTGAGGATGGATGGTGGAGGATGTCACAGTCTGTGCTCCTTAGAAAGTCCTAGAGCTTTGACCCTGTAAACTCTGACTCCATTAGTAAAGGTAAAGGTTCCCCTTGCTTGAACGCATGTCGTATCTGACTCTAGTGTGAGGTGCTCATCTCTGTTTATAGCCAACGAGCCAGCGCTGTCTGCGTGTGCAGATGTTCCCGTGGTCATGTGGCAGACATGACTAGATATCACACAGAACGCTGTTACCTTCCCTATGAAATGGTACCTATTTATCTACTTGTAATTTCTTGCTTCTGAACTGCAAGGTTGACAGTGTTCATTCGATTGAACCACCCCACCCCAAAGAGTTGGTTATTTGCCTGAGTAGACAGCCTCATGGTTCTTAATGACCAAGTCTGTAAAACTTAGCTGTAGGCAAGAAACATTTCTTCAAATTATATTTGTGACATGCTTGTTGTGCCCAAGCATTATTTATTAAAACCATAAAGTCTACGGCAGAATAGTGCGCCTTTTGTAAAGGCGCCATTTTCAAACTACTGTCGAAATAGCTGATTTGTCAGTACAAACTTCCCGCTTCCCTAGAAGCCTGCCAAAATGTATCAACATGTGTAACTGCCATTCGCACTGTATATAAGCTGGCCACCTTGTACATGTTCCCCAGTCCGGTATCTCAGAGCTGAATAATAAATCACTTGTGTTTGACCCAATCCTGCTGGTCAGAATACTTCTTAAGCGCTGGACTGAACAATGCTCTAGCCATTGTCAGTCCCTCTTGCTCTGCAGCCCCTCTTTATGCTTAAACTTTGACTGCTTTTGAGCTTGCCTTTGGATCCTTCTTGGTCTGCTTGCCTGCTCTCTAGTTAGACCCTAGCCCAGTGGTGGTGAACCGATGGCAAACGTGCCAGAGGTAGCATTCAGAACTCTCTCTGTGGTCATGCATGCCATCACCCCAGCACAGAGTTCACCTCACCCCTCTGCCCAGTAACCCAATGGGAGTGCTTCCTCCCTCCCCCAACACAGAGTTTGCCCCACCCCTCTGCCCAGCATCCCAATGGGAGCACTTCCTCCAACACAGATTTAATTCATGCCATTACTTGATAAATATAAAAATTTCATGCCCCCTTCAATCCACCCTGCCTGGCCCCCATAATTTTACTTGAAAAATGTAATAAAATATTATTTCTTGAAATAAATCAAAATATTTATAAACTACGGTAACTTACTTGGTTGATCCATGTTTCATATGTCAGTTTGATGTGGCAGATTGAAGCATTGTCTCCCACTGTTTTGAGATTTTAGCAGCCTCTCACCATTGGGAGGTCCTACCACTACCATAGCAGGGTCTGGTGGCGCATGGCAGGACTGAGACCCATGTTTCAATGCTCCTTTAGCCATTTTAAATATAATGACACTGCTGGCTGGGTTCATGTTGAAAATGGCCATATTACAGCAAATGCACTGGCCAGGTGCATTGCCCAAATACCTGACCCCACTTAGCTGACCTGCAGTTCCAAAATGGAGAACTCCCTGTTCTGGACATCTAGGCAACACGTTTGTGGCATGGTTGAACCTACTGGGGGAATACACCCCCACCACCATAACTGCCAGATGGTCAGGGTCACCACTGTGCTACGTTAAGGCATGATGTAGGATTTACAGTGGAATAAATTAAGAAAATAATTATTTTTATCAATTTTGTGCAGGTTCCATTTTACATAAGTACAAGTGAAAAAATAGCTATATTCTTAAACCATTCTTTTTAAATATCCACTTTCTGAAATCTCGATATACCTTCCTTAGTTATTATATACCATTGTTTGTGAATCACCTCTCTAGAGGCCAAGTGTGTCAATGGTTCCACCTAGAATGGAGGAGGCTCTTGGTCTAAACTCTCAAGACCTAAAGTGTCATGACTTTCAGAATTCCAGTTTCAAATATCATTTACTACAATTTAATTCTGATGATAATTTGAGATTAATAAAGCCCCAACTCTCATCAGATGGGCCAACTTCACCAGTAGTTCAAGAAATTGTCTCATTTTACTTAGAGGTTAACAACATTCCTTAAGGATGAATTGTTTCTTTCATTTTTAATTTACTTTTATGTGATGAAGTTTCTGAGTATTTATAGATGATGAAAGAATAATGATCAACTATAGAAGTATAAGCCTGGGAAGAGAGTGAACCCCTTAAAAAGAGACATTTCAGAAGGATGTTCAATTTTATTCCATGCTTTATGATTCGCTTCGGTAGTTAGGCTGGCTGAAAGCATATGACATAATTCACAATGGCAAATTACTACTAATTAATGAGCCCTAACTTAGATTCTTAACCATGTGCAATGATAAATCCTAGTAGGGACCTCTTAATTAGTCCACCTTTGCAAATTCTGTAATTTCCCATGAGTATAACTACACAAAAGGACTTTGACCACAGAATATCTTTACATCTTGGCAAGTACAACATGTAATCTGATTGCTTCTGAAAGTTATTTTACACTCTGTATTCCTACATTGATCAGAAGATACATTATTAGGTTTTGCCATATTTGTGCAAATTCATTTGTGCTATGTATTATGTGAGTTAATGAGAGCTCTCCAGTTCATTCCACACTTGGATCCTGTTTGCTGCCTGAAAAATCATATGACCTAAATATAGTTCCTTCGACATAGGTGAAAATGTAAAATGCTGGTGAGAAATTCTATGACTGTCTTTGGCAGGTGCTGTGGAATTCCACACTGAGCTAGATTTTATGTGCATGAGACTTCACTGCTGCATGCCACTGGGGTGGAGTATGTACTGTAGGAGGAGGAGAACCACCAAGCATTTAAATACAAAGGATGCAAACTTTACACTTCATATGTTTTTAAAGTAAGTGCAACACAAAGGGACTTAAAATTCCTATGCAAAAGAAAAATGAATGCTTTAAATATTTATTTTCTTGAATAACTGGTGCTTTAGCACATGTGGAGACAGAGCTTCCTGAGATGTGTATTTCCATTTTTCAGGCTCAGTAAGGAAAATAAGAAACAGATTTCTAACCATTGCACTAACGGTGAGATACTTTTTAAGCACAACAACGGCTAAAATAGATGAGATGGATTAGGCTGTCAGTCACGCTTGCCTTCCCAATACCGATGTGATTCATCTGAAGCTTCAAAAAAAATGAGCAAAATATCTGTCCCCTTCTCTCAAACCCAGATTTTGATAGAGATCTGAGCACCTTCCAAGCAAAAAGATAATTTTTTTAAGGGAGGAGGATTCATTTGTGATGGGCTTTCTCAATCCTGATATCACTTGCAGATAGTACATATTGCACTATATTTCCTACATTTGTAATTAAAATGAAGTAGCTTTACGATTTCTCCTGCCTTCTGCAGCTGACCAAGTTGGGGGAGGGGAGTCTTTGCCACTTCAAAGCCTCCCTGGCTGTCACCTTCGCTGAAGCATAAAAGAGCGGCTTTCAGTCTTTTGCAGCATCGCCACACGTGTCGTCTTCTGCTGCTGATGATGTGTCCAACAACAACACCCCTCCTTTGCCTTGTCCTTCCTATCCTTTTATCCTGGTTCTCTCCTGGACTTCCTTATGCTTGCAAAGCAAGACCCAACAGCTCAGTAAAGCCAGTCAGAGCCCACTCTAGGGAATGGCGCTCATCTCCATTTACAGCCAAAGAGCCAGCACTGATTGCATCTGCAGATGTTTCCATGGTCATGTGACTAGACACTGGAGTGGGCAGAATGTTGTTATCTTCTCACCAGAGCGGTACCTATTTATCTACTTGCAATTTCTTGCTTCCAAACAGCTAGGTTAGCAGAAGCTGGGACACAGACGGGAGCTCACTCTGTCATGCAGCACTCGGGTCTCGAACTGTTGGCCTGTCAACTTTCCAGTTGTCAAGTTCAGCATCTTAACCTCTAAGCCATCACAGTCTGTCTGCCACCCCTTACAAATGTGCAAATCAGACATTGCAAAAATTAATATTTTCTTTCCACTGTCATGCCATAATCTCCAGCCAGTTCCGCACTGTCCGTGTTGTTTGGGAGATTGCCAAAGTCATTTTATATATATTTTATCTTTCCACTGAATTGGTCCCTATTGATCTACTTGCAATTTCTTGCTTTCGAACTGCTAGGTTGGCAGGAGCTGGGTCAGAGATGGAAGCTCACTCCATCATGCAGTACTCGGGAATCAAACTCCAACCTTCCAGTCAGCGAGTTCAGTGTCTTAACCTCTTGAGCCATTGCAGTTATTTGGCAATTATTTGGCAACATATCTTTATGAATGTGTGTTCTGCTGTTTTCCACTACTCCATTAGTTACTGCTAGTCCCTTTTCATTTTGTTGGAATATCACCTGTTCTTGTGCTGTTTCCTCCCCTCTTAATGTTATCACCTTTGCTTCCCAACATCTCACTTCCTGCACAGACTGCCCACTCCTCTTTTCGATCTTCTCCATTTCTTCCTTGCTTTATCTTCACCTTTTCCCCAGAATGCTTTTTAATTTTTCAAAATATTCTTACCACAGAGCAGCTGCTAAAGTGTACTTTAGTCCTCCCTCCTCCAGCACAGACTTTAGTCTATATTGAACAGAGATCTTAACAAAAGAGGAAACAGTACATAATAAAGATCATAGCTATAAGGAGTAAATATTTTTAAAATTAAGTTTTTTTTTAAATATAATAACTTATTACTAAAAAAGAAGAAGTAAAAACCGCTTATCTGTCATCCAGCAGCTCAAGTTTACAATCAATTGCATAAAGTGTCAAGCCATGTTGGCAAGATTTTATGATAGCTAATGCAAAAGCTAGTTATAGATCCGATGATGTTCTTATTTGAGTTTGTCAAAAGGCAATCAATTTTCTCCAAATCTGACCAATGTTGGCCCTGCAGCAAACTGATAAAGCACATTTACAGTGAGTTCCCTGTGCAACACATAATGACAAATGTCATACTAAATTCTGTCCTCATGTAAATACAAATGAAATTCAAAATGTGATTTTCATATTGCCCGTCAAAGTATTGTGTGACATGCTGCATTCCCAACTATCATTCACCATGAGATAATAAATATACAATTTTGCCTTTTTCCAAGAAAATAAAATATTGTATATTGTTACTGTTGTGCACTTGGGAGTCTGTATTAATGATCTGGAGAGCTGAAAGTATTATAAAGTAAAATAGCAATAGTAATAGCAATAATACTTCTATACTACCCCGTGGTGCTTATTGCACTCTCTGGGCAGTTCACAAGTTAATTAGCCTTTTGCCCCAACATGCTGGGTACTCATTTTACCGACCTTAGAAGGATGGAAGGCTGAGTCAACCTTGATCCCCGTCAGGATCGAACTCACAAACTTTTGGCTGCAGGACAGCAGTTTAAGCACTGCACCATCTCCACTTTTGATGTACTTTTCTCCTATAGCTCAAGGACCAAACTAGAAGGATGCAAAAAAAAAAAGTATGAATGGCTACTGTTCTAAATGCAGCTTTAAGGTCACAGGTTGTTGGTGTTAAATATTTTATTTATTTATTTATTTATTTATTTATTTAATAAATTTATACCCCGCCCTCCTGGTGAGAACACCACTCAGGGCGGCAAACAACAGATAAAAATACCCTGTAAAACAACATAGACATTTACAATTAAAACCCCTGAACAACCTGAACAAGATTAAAAACAAATAAAAACTGACATTTCCATAAAAAATACTTTTATCCTCCCTCCACCTGCATAATTTTAATCCTCACATCATGTTTTCTGAGTCGGAACCACTTTAATAATCTGAGTCACCTTAGACATAAATTCTTAGACCCGACTTCTCAGATCACTTTAGTGAAATGAGAGTCACAGAGCAAACCTTCTCCTTCCTGTATTGCTGTTGTTGGCAAGAACTGAGACTTCGTTCTCACTGCAGTTTGATCAAACATAGGAGAGGTAACAGGGCGTGGGAAGGAGGAGACAGGCTAGGACTCCACTGACAACACTTTGAAAGATACAAAAATGCTTCCAGGGGAAGAATAGCCATTTGGAGGTGTGTCTATTTCACTATTTCCGTACTTTCAAAGAACACTCCTGCCACATCTGGTAGCTTGATTTTGGGCTACTGGCTTTAATGAATGTGTGTCAACTGCCCAGATTCCAGGATGTGAAGGACATGGTCAACACCCCCCGAAGATTTCCTTTATTTTTGCAATTCAGAGTAGCATATCCTGGGTTACAATGGCAATTTTTCCAGTTTGCTGATCTGCCGATTGCTGCCAGAGACATGCACCTATGAGGACTTCCGTTTGGGCAATGATAAAGCAACGAAAAAATGGCTTCATTTTAGCAGTCCAGGGTCTGATCAGGACACGAAAGAGAGATGTTGTTGAACATTCCATGTCCAGAGACAGCATACCCACCAAAATCTTCTTCTTCTTCAGCTGCCATATCCATTCCAGATATTGGCTATTATCATGGTGATAGTGTGCCTGTTCTTAACTTCTTGGAACAGTTCTTCCAAGGATATGCCACACCAGTCTCCCAGGTTCTTCAGCCATGAAGTCTGTCTACATCCAGGGCTTCTCTTCCCAGGGATCTTTCCTTGCAGAGCAAGTTGGAGTATTCTATACTTTATGTTGTTCCTCCTGTTATAGCCAAGGTATTAGCGCTTTCTACTTCTAAATTAGTCACATGGTCAACCCATGATATCCTTAGCAGCCATCTATAGTTCCACATTTCAAAGCTTTGTTTCTCTTTGCAGATGCTTTAGTCCAGGCTTCTCACAGTTTTCAGGTCGCAGGCCTGACCACGCCTCCTGGACTGCTGATCGGGCCAGTCACATGGTTCCTCCCACCTGGAAGTTTGTAAAATGCACACCGCACATGCGCAGAACATGTTTTAATTCCACTTCCGGGATCGGTGAGGTCATTGGGGGCCTGATGAATGGCATTGGGGGGCAGGTTTGGCCCATGGGGGGCAGGTTTGGTCATTGGCAAAGCTTTGACTCCATACAGCAATCCTGGGAATATGTAACATCTCACTATTCGAATCTTTGTAGCGAGAGTTTTTTATATATATATATAACACACACACACACACACTGTGCGACTGAACAACAACAAATATATAACATGACTTTGTTCTCCCCTTCCCACCTCTACGTAATTTAGAATCTTTGGGGAAAGTTTGTGGCCATGTAACACAATGTGATCTACCTACACAAGGCTTTTCATTCTGACTTCTGATGTCAAAGTTCTTCAAACTTGTGCTGCAGACTTTAGCTTTGAAGCTAAGTGCAAATTAGCTTTAAATCTGTGAAGCTGAGTAAAGTGGCATTGTGGCTGAACTCTTAATAGGAAGCAGAAGAGAGTGAAGGAGGGGGGACTCACTTGAACACAGTAAGAGTTGCCACTTGGAACTTGGAATGCATGTACTGTAATGCTTTTTGACTTTACTAAGCTCAGACAAAAGCATGAAAGGTTTAAAACTATTTACCTGCTGACAAAATAGAGCCAGATTTTCACTTTGGTGAAAATAAAGTCAAGAAAGGATCAAAAGCTCTCTGGGATTTACTGCAAATAGTATATGGCTTAGTTGGGAGGGAGGAGGAGTGAAGGGATAGCTGGACATTTTAAAAAAGCCAATAAAGTTAAAGTTGTTCACCTGAGTACTACGTGTTTACTTTCCTACAAAATGCCAAGGCTCAATGTAAGAGCAACTATCTGTGATACAATTACAAATGTGTGCAATAAAACTAGATATCTGTAGCTATCTACCTATACAAATTGTAGGGTTAGGGGTGCCGGCGTGCAGTGGTCCATGGGGTCGCGAAGGGTTGGAATTGACTGTGTAACTGAACAACAAAAAGTGATGCCTTTACCTTGTTCAACAAAATATTATGCAGCTACCTTCCAAGTTTAAGAAGGACTTTTACACACATCTTTTAATGGCATGGTTTTCAATCTAATCACCCAGTAACAGACCATTTAGCATGGGCTGGGGACAACTTTCTTTTAGTGATTATACCAGTCTCTGAATGAGCCTGTGAGATTGATCATTGACTTATGTTCATTACTCATTCAGAGATGAAAATTCTGGGACTGAACCATGTGGTGAGCATTTCAAGTTAATGGTTGTCATCAGTGATGCACTGCAAAAAATATTTTCTACTTACTCTGTGGGCTGGCCAAATCTGTGGGTGGGGCCAAATTTGTGGGTGTGGCCAAACACACTGCATTATGGACTATGAAGGTGGGCATGGCCAACCAAGTGGTCATGGCCTGGGGGGATTTCCGCTACGGGTTCTGCAGAACCTGACAGAACCTGCTGCAGTGCATCACTGGTTGTCATGCAATGTTCCAGATATTGCTCACAGGGTAACATGCAAACCAATTTGGAACCAGTCCTCCACCGCTACAGAATAATGCCTATCTGCATTTAATTCAACAACAAAATATAGGGCAATATTAGAAAACAATGTTACTTCCAAACATGCATGCTGCTGTCTTTCACTGTAAAGTAATTATTATTTTTACACACAAGTAAACTTATATCAGTACACAGTAAGCTTTAAAGAACATACATGACTGTGTTTTCTATATGTTCAGGAGAACTGCAACAGCAAGTCCATTGATAACCCGAGTACAGTAAAACCCCAACTTACATATGCCTCGAGTTACATAAAATTTGACTTACATAATGATTTTGTGCTAAAACCATGTCCCGATTTACACAATTTCCTATGGGTTTGCTTCGAGTTACATAAAGATTCTTTTTCCTATGGGTTTGCTTCGAGTTACATAAAAATCATTTCCCTATGGGTTTGCTTCGATTTACATAACATTTTCATTTTTCTTATGGGTTTGCTTCGAGTTACGTAAAAATCATTTCCCTATGGGTTTGCTTCGATTTACATAAAATTTTCATTTTTCCTATGGGTTTGCTTCGAGTTACATAAAAATCATTTCCCTATGGGTTTGCTTCGATTTACATAAAAAGCCAATTTAAGCAAAAGCCTACGGAGCGGACTTTTTTTCGTAAGTAGAGGTTTTACTGTAATATGAGAAGCAGCTGAGACAGTTTAATTTATCCAGCAGATTGGAAAGGTGTGCGTTCTGTATATGCTAGCTAAACCTACAGGCACCACTGAGATGAAGAATGAGATGACAAAAACAAAAATAATAATCACTCACCATGCAAACAAGGACCTACTAGCAAGAGAACAACTACAGACTGGCTGCTAATGTTGAATTATAAATTTAGCCCTTTCTTCAGCGACTTGCCACCGTCTGTAGGTGGTCCATATGTTTGAGGTTTTTATCATTTCATTTTCTTTTCTTACTTCCATAAATCACTCGAATGAAAGATGCAAATGGGTTTGCATGACTTTGAATGCTTACCAGAGTTTTCTCAGCACCTTGAGTTAAAGTAAAGGCTCAGTTTCAGCTGCTGATGAGTTGCCTCTTGCTGAAAGCCTGGCTGCCAGTTCCTAAAAGAGCATTTTTCCCAGGCAAGAAAGGGGGAAATACCAGATTTGAAATCTAATCAGAAAACATCAGCTGGGTCCACTGTGCCATTTCATAGGCATCTATAGCTTGAAACTAAATTTTCAAAATCTCCCCAGCTGAGGGATTCTGGGACCTGTAGTAGAGAGAGTTAATTTTTCTAAGATTATTAAATAATGTTAATGTTAAATTAATTATATCTTAATCTCTGGGCAAGATCATAGGTGAAGGAAAATGCTTGTTTCCTGTTCTTCTCAACCTATACATCCTTCAAAGGTTCTTCTTTCATGTCCAGATCAAACTTTAAACTGCCAAAATGAAGCCACCTTCTTGGCTTTTTTTTAAAAAAAATTAGCTGTGTTAGTCTGTGTTTCAAGCATATCAGAGAGTAAACAAAACAAAACAAAAAATCAAAAGTGTTGTGGCACTTTAAAGACTAATTGCTGTATTTTAATGTCAGCTTTCATGGATCAAGTCTGATGAAGTGGACTTGATCCACGAAAGCTAACGTTAAAATGCAGCAGTTAGTATTTAAAGTGCCACAACCTTTTTGATTTTTTTGTTTTGTTTCCTCTTTGATATGCTTCTTAGCTTTGTCATTCGCCAAACTAAATCTTCATTGGTACATGTTTCCAGTAGTAATCGGCAGACCAACAAATAGGCTGGAGTGGAATACACACCCTGTTTGGAAAATGCTCTAACCTGAATTTTAAAGTAGTAGAAAGCAAAAGGAGGTGGAGGAAAGTAGAACACTCTTTAAATTGTTAGGTATTACTGGGAAGAGAATAAAAGGAAGGTGTTATGTCCGGCCCTTGCAAGCAATAGTCCAGACAACAATGAACAAAACAGCAACAAGTCTTTATTTAACAGTCTATTCAAGGTGAGCTTACAAGGCGTTCTAGACATGGAGATGGTTATACAGTCCCATGGAATCAGTCCCTCCAGAGTGTACCAAGGAAGGAGGCAATACCTAGCTACTTTAGGTTTGTAGCATAATGGAGGAGACCCAGGCTAGCACATTGCTGGCTACCTGTATGGAGAGGGAAGTATAGATCCGGTTCGGCCCCACCCTTGTTTACCCATGGGGTTTATATAGTGTCTGCCCGGCGGTGGCTTCTTGATACAGTAGCGACCCACCGGACAACTGTAACTAACCAATCATAACAGGGAATATATGTATTTAACCATTGGGGAACAGGATCCACAACTGTACCCAATCACAAGACTTTGATTAGCATAATGAGTGCGCCCTGTGCAGGGGTTTTTGCGCCACTTTCTGTTCCTAATTTGGATGGCATTTTTCTCTTGCAATGGAGCTGCCCACGCTACTTGCAAATGTGCCTGAATACACAACAAAACGGTAGGAAATTGTAATAAAAGGATGAGAAAAATGACCACAATGAAGAACGCCTTCTTCCATCATTCTGACCAAAGCCAGCCACACTACTAGACAGCTCTGGGGGTTTAGTGTATGAGGACCAAGACAAAGGAACAGCCGAAGGATTGGCTTAACACATCTTTATTGCATGAGTGGTCAGAGGGAACATGAGGTAATGGCGGACGAGCAGCTCAATATATACGGTGGTTATACATTTGAATGTGGCTCCACGACAGCCCATTGGCTACCGTTGGCGTGACGTCATTTTTGGTCACGCCCTTCTTGTCCAGGTGAGGTAGTGGCGGGAATCTTCCTGCGCTGTCGTTCTTTGGTGAATTATGACCTGTGAGCTGGGCGCTCGCTATTGCCACCAGGTGGTCATTAGCTCGCGTCCTGATTGGAGCGGGTTACATTGATGTATAGGTTAAAGGCACAGTATGGAAAAACACAATGCATAGTATTGAAACACAACATCCCTCCCCCCTAGGATGAGACGAAGTCTCTCATCCAAGATGGTTTATTGCAAACGCGCTTTGGGCGTGTTGTGGGCTGGCTTGTCCCGGCTCCTTGTCCTGCAATGGGAGAGGGAGACTCGTTAGTGACTCGCCGCGGCTCAGCGGCTGTTGGGGAAGGGGCAGAAAAACCGGGGGCACTGGGGACTAACGAAAAACCCCGCTTCTCGCTTGGAAGGGTGGGGGACCACTCCTGAAAACCCCCCCGGTTCTGTAACTGAAAATCAGAATTATCCCCTAGGGTCACATTAGAAGGATTCCACAGGATATCTATGGGGACCGCTTCGGACTCCTTTCCCTCCCCCCTAGGTGGGGACCATCAGTCCCCCTCTCCTCCCCCTTGGGCTGAACGGGTGGGGGAGAACCCTAACGTTGAAGTCACTTCCGCGCCATCCGCGCGGCGGCCGTCCGGGACCCGGCGCCGGAGCTGGTCTGCGTGTCGCCGCCAGAGTAGACCCGTACTGGTCTCCACACAATATGACACGGGACCCGTCTGCCCAACGACGACGCCCGGGACCCAGGCTGGCCCCGCGCTAGCGTAGTTCCTGCAATGCACCGGGGCACCCACTGCGAAACTCTTCGTGGCCGCTAGCCCAATGTTCCTCCCCGTGTCCTCCACCCTCGTCGGATCTAGCCTGGTCAGGATCATTGTCAGCTTCCTACACATTAAGAACTCTGCGGGCGAGTACCCTGAAGCTAGGGGGGTCACCCTGTATCCTAGCAGGAACTGACACACTTGAAGGTTGAGATCCCCGGGACCCATGCGCCTCAGCGCGTCCTTGGTGGTGCGCACGAGGCGCTCCACCTGGCCGTTTGTTGCCGGGTGGAAAGGGGCAGAGGTGATGTGCCGAATGGCGTTGATCTCCGTGAACGCCCTGAACTCAGCGGACGTGAAACAACTAGCGTTATTGCTAATTAGGGTGTCGGGTATACCGAACGTGCTAAAGACCCTCCGCAGATGCTTCACCGTCGTTGCTAACGAGGTGCTCGTAACTGGAATTACCTCCAACCACTTGGAGTAAGCATCCACCACGAGGAGAAAAAGTGTCCCTCTAAATGGCCCCGCAAAGTCAACGTGCACCCGCGACCATGGCCCTTTTGCCGCGTCCCATTCCCTGTGCGGCAGACGCGCCTCTTCGGGCCGGGAGCATTGGCATCTCTCGCAAGTGCCCACCATGTGCTCGATGTCGGCATCTAATTGGGGCCACCAAAAATAGCTCCTGGCCAGAGCCTTGGAGCGAACAATCCCAGGGTGGCTGACGTGCAGCAGTTTGAGTACCCTAGATCTCAGGGAATCAGGGACCACCACCCGCTGGCCCCACAGAAGGCACCCCCTCTCTAGGGACAACTCTAGCCTCTTCCTGAAGAACGGGGCGAACTCAGCTGCCGGGGAGGACGCAGGCCACCCTTTCTGCACCCAGGAGCTGACTAGAGCAAGTGTTTTGTCCTTGCCGGTCGCCTTAACGATAGCAGCGGGCATAATGGGGGGCGAATCTAGGACTTCGATCAGGAGCACTGGGCGGTCTCGCTCTTCCTCGGCCATGACGCTGCTAACGTTGGGAAGGGGAGATCTCGACAGGGTGTCTGCATGGCTTATTTCTCTACCCGGGCGGTAGACCAGCGCGTGCTGATACGCGTTTAAGAAAATGGCCCACTGTAGCATCCTAGGGGACAGGATCTGAGGAGTGGGCTTGTCTGCAGTAAAATGCCCAACAGGGGCTTGTGATCAGTCACAATGGTGAAAGGGTGGCCATAGAGGAAATCGTGGAACTTTTTCGTCCCCGCGATTATGGCGAGCGCCTCCCTGTCTGTTTGGGCGTAATTCCGCTCTGCCTGGGACAGGGATCTAGAGTAGAATGCTACTGGGGCTTCTCTCCCGTTTTCCAGCATGTGGCACAGCACCGCCCCCACCCCCACTGGGGACGCATCACATATCAGAACCACCGGTCTCTTGGGGTCAAATTGGGTTAGGATGGCATCAGACACTAGGAGTTGCTTCAGTTCAACGAATGCCCTCTCTTGGCTCTCGCCCCACTTCCACGCCTCGTCTTTCTTAAGTAGCTTGTGCAGTGGCTCTGCTACTGATGCCTTCCGTGGCAGGAAGGAGTGGTAAAAGTTTAAGAGCCCTAGGAACGACTGCAATTCGGGCTTGGAGGTGGGGCGAGGGGCATTTCGAATGGCGGCTACCTTTGATTTGGAGGGTTTGATTCCCTCGGGGGTCACCCGGAAACCTAAGAACTCAACCTCTTTGGCGAAGAAAACGCATTTGTCTCTCCGCAACCTCAACCCCACCTTTTCGAACACCGCCAGCACTTTGTCCAGCCTTTCAGCCAACGCCTCCTCGCTCCCCCCGTTATCAACACGTCATCAAAGTATGGCAAGACCCCCTCCAGACCCTTTAAGAGGCGTTCCACGAGCGACTGGAAAATACCCGGCGCCGAGTTCACGCCGAACTGTAGGCGTGTCACCTGGAACGCCCCCTTATGGGTGACTATCGTTTGCGCGGCAGCTGCAGCTGGGGTTACAGAGAGCTGCTGATAGGCTTGCGCAAGGTCAAGTTTGGCGAAACACTTTCCCCCGTGTAACCTGGCCAACAGGTGGCTGACTACCGGCACCGGATACGCATTTGGGCGGATCGCCTTATTGATGGTGCACTTATAATCAGCGCAAATGCGAACCTCCCCGTTGGCCTTTAGCGCAGTTACAATCGGAGTTTCCCACTCCGCGGAATCAACAGGAACAAGAATCCCCTGGCCCACCAATTTGTCCAGTTCCGCCTCTATCTTGTCTTTTAGAGCAAAAGGCACTCTGCGCGGCTTGAGTCTGATAGGGCGTACCTCCGGGTCCAGGTCGAACGCTACTGGGGGTCCCTTGAACTTTCCAAGTCCTTTCTTGAAAACTTCGGGGTGCGCGTCACACACCTCCTGTATTGGGTCAGTCCCGACGGCATGCACCCCCCCAATGAACAAACCCAGGGGCTTAAACCATTGAGTCCCGAGGAGGCTGCAACTTCCCCCTTTGAGAACAACCAGGGGCAGTTCCGCGGCGTGTTGCTTGTATTGGACCTTGAAATTTCCAACCCCCAAAATCGGAATGCTATTTCCCTGCACGTCCCGCAGCGTGGACCTCAACGCTTTGAGCTTAGGGCGCACGTGGGGAGAAATTCCCAAGAACTCCCGCTGAGACATAATTGAGTAGGAAGAACCCGAGTCTATCTCCATCCTAACAGGGGCCCCTTGCACCAGTACCTCAACAAAATAACGTGGGTGTCCCAAGGACACGCTGTACACGGGGGTTTCGTTGCCGCTGTCGTCGGAGATGCGGCCCACACCGTCCTGCTTCCTCGCGGGCCGGGCGCCCTCCTTGGTCTTCGGCGGCCGGTCCGACAGGTCTTTCTGGTCCCTACGCCGTCGTCTGCAGACCTTGGCGATGTGACCCCGGCGTCCGCAGTTGTGGCACTCGGCCTTCCGGAACGGGCACTTGATGCGGTCATGGGCTGCTCCACAGCCGTCGCAGCGCCGGCCATCCTTCCGCACCTTCCGGACGTCCTCATCATCGCTACTCTCCGTGGAAGACTTCGGCGTGCGCCTGGCTGCCTGCACCAAGGCCGCGGCCTTGTCGGGCTGTGGGGGTCTCTCTCTGAACCCCTTAACTCCGGCCCTCGTGGCCTCCTCAGCCTGGGCCGCCTTCACGACCTCGCGTAGTGTTGGCGGCGGCTCCTGGTTCATCAGTTTCCATTGAACCTCTTCATCCCACAGGCCGCACAGCAAACGGTCCCTGAGGGTGATTTCGAGGTTCTCCCACTTGCATGGGCCGGCGGCCAATCTTAGGGCCGCTGCAAAAGCGGCGATGGACTCACCGGGCGCTTGGACTCTCTTCCAGAATGCGTCTCGAGCCGAAAACATTGAGACCGTGGGCTGGAAATGGTCTCGCATCATCTTCAGAAGCTGTTTGGCCGTCAGCTCGCTCACTTTCTTCGGTGATACCAGGTCCACCAAAACTCGTTTGGCAGCATTTCCCAGCATCCGAGTGAGGATGGCCCTCTTCTTCCCCTCATCCGTAATGTCAGACACCACCAGCGTATCCTGGAAGTCCATTTCAAAGAGCTCCCAGTCTTCCGGCTTGTTGATATCGAAACCGGCATGTGTCTTGGTCTCGTGGGAAGCCATATCCCATCCTCGTCGCCAATTTAGTGTATGAGGACCAAGACAAAGGAACAGCCGAAGGATTGGCTTAACACATCTTTATTGCATGAGTGGTCAGAGGGAACATGAGGTAATGGCGGACGAGCAGCTCAATATATACGGTGGTTATACATTTGAATGTGGCTCCACGACAGCCCATTGGCTACCATTGGCGTAACGTCATTTTTGGTCACGCCCTTCTTGTCCAGGTGAGGTAGTGGCGGGAATCTTCCTGCGCTGTCGTTCTTTGGTGAATTATGACCTGTGAGCTGGGCGCTCGCTATTGCCACCAGGTGGTCATTAGCTCGCGTCCTGATTGGAGCGGGTTACATTGATGTATAGGTTAAAGGCACAGTATGGAAAAACACAATGCATAGTATTGAAACACAACAGGGGGTAAGGAAGCATTTTATAGAAGTTATGACACCCTAATGCCATGTTCTACTGATAACATTTTTAAAAGGTGGAAGAAAAACAAGAGAGAAATTAGGGGTGCAGTGGTTGTTTTGAAGAAGGAAAAATTGATGGTGTAAGCCCCCCAACTGTAGTAGAAACAGGTAGAGAACAGAGAGCAACCAGATGGCCTGCATGATTTGAAGAGTGAGCAACTGGAGAGCAACAAGTGTGGTTAGAACAAAAATCCAATGCCTCATTGAGCATTTGTTGGTATTCTAAAGAGGGTGTGGTGGAGAAATTATGAGGAATATTTATGTGGCTGCCACCACGCATCCAGTGAATGCCTAAGGAAAAAATTGGCTTATGTCTCCCAGCCATGCCTATGGCTAATTGATACATTGGCATTGAGGGGTGTGTATAGTAGATACAGTCCTAGTTCCACTTCATGGAATCACTGAATGAGGTTGCAGGAGTTGTAATGAAGAGTTCTGTTGGCCTGTGGTAAGAAGATGGGAAGCCTTATTGGATGTTCAAGAGTCCCGAGCCTTATTTTGGTATTCTGGAAATGCAATTATGCACACTCCCGGCTTCTTCTGCCAAGGCTTCCACCATGACAGTCTGAAGAGGAGGTTGTTGTATTCAGGTAGACACTCCATATTAGCCAGAACCCTGGTTGTATTGTATGTGTGGCTGATGTGCAGAGTCACATAGAGCAGTCTATTTTCAAACTGCCACTGTTACATACTGAATGTGATAATGGAGACGAAGGACCAAGCCCAGTCTCTTCATCTTGGATGGAGATAATAGGCTTCAAGAATAATTGAGCAGAACCAAGCAAATAGTTAAGGTAAATCTCTCCCTTGCTCGAAAGCCAGCAGTGTTCAATTCTAAGGGGCGGTGCTCATCTCTTTACAACCAAAGAGCCAAGCCTGTCTGCATCTGCAGGCGTTTCTGTGGTCACGTGGTAGGCATGACTAAAAGCCAGAGTGCACTAAATGCTGCAACCTTTCCCATCAAAGCAGTATCTATTTATCTACTGGCAATGTCTTGCTTTCGAACTGCTAGGTTGGCAGGAGTTGGGACAGACGATGGGAGTAGGGATGCCATAATTCCCTCCCACAAAACTGGGACAGAAGTAAACGTCACCCTTGCTTGAAAGCCAGTCATATCCAACTCTAGGGTTCAGTGCTCATCTCTGTTTCAAAGCCGAAGAGCCAGCACTGTCTGCTTCTGCAGACATTTCTGTGGTCATGTGGCAGGCATGACTAGACACTGGAGCACACGGAACGCTGTTTACCTTCCCACCAAAGTGGTCCCTATTTACTAACTTTCTATTTGCATAAAAGCTTACCCGATCTCTTTCCTCTTCGGCCACCAAGCTGCAAGAAAAAGGCGCGTTTTCCCCCCTCTTTCTTTCTTGGCCACCAAGGAAGCCAAAAACAGGAAATCTTCCAAGATCTCTAGTTTCTTAAGTTGAAGACCTTTCCTTCCAAAAGAGCGTTTGCAGCTATCCTTTACTAGCTGAGGTATTTTGACTCATGAGCCGTTCTGTAGGCTACAGCCGCCACCTGCTGGTGCTGCTCTAAGTTTGCAAGAAAAGGGCGCAATTTTTTCTTTTTGAAAACCGTGAATTTTCAATGTTTTTATGTAACGGGGAGAGACAGGTTCAATCCGTGAAATTCCCGGTTTTCCGTGACGTATTGCAACCTTAGATGGGAGCTCACTCTGTCGTGCAGCACTCAGGTTTTGAACTGATGACCTGCTGACCTTCCAGTCATCAAGCTCAGTGTCTTAAACACTAAGCCACTGTGGCCCTACCAAGCAAATAGGCCTGGTGACTCCTGAATATAAACGTGCCAAGCCAGGCTATAACCTTGTCAAGTATTCCTACTTTTAATGAGACTAGAAAAAAACTGGCAAAGACAACAGTTATTGTTAACAATGGGTGCACTAAAGTCAGTGTGATGAGCTGTAGTGCTCTTTTGCACAATTTTTCTTGTTGGAATATATGTGCTGTTTTCTGACATAGAATCTGAAAGCTCAAACCGCACTGACAGCCATGATACCTGAGAACTTTTTTTGGTGGGGGGATTCATCTTTCACTATTACACACAATGATAAGGAAAAAATGTAATTTGTGGTTGAGGGTATGCCAGTCATACATTAAGCAGGGACATTTCCTATATACTGTGCTCTTCTTTTCTGGTGTAGTTGGAAGTTTTATTATAGCACATTTCACCATTATAGTGTTCACAAGGCCTTTTTAAAATTAATTAAGACTTGTGTATATATAAAAAGGATGGCAGTAAGTGAAGCATAAAATGGCATGGGGTGGGACAACGAATGATGTAAGTTTTATGTAGAAATGCTTCACACTTCAGTAATAAATTCGACATATAAAAAATGTAAAGACCTTATTGAAGAGTTAGTCCCTAACTTCAAAACATCCAGGAGACTCATTAAAAATAAAGATGTAATCTTTTTTAAAAAGAAAGAACAGAAATTAATACTTTCCTTCAGCAGCAGACATTTTTTAAAAATAAAAGCCTCATTTCTAATGTAGAAGTCCCTTCAAAATTAGCTTACTCTGCGATATAAATTAGTTTCCTTTGTGATCTAAAATTGACTTGCAGTTCACTACTTAGTCAGAAAATAGCTGGTGAAAAGGCCTGGCCCCAGAGCTTTTTGGACTGAGGACTCCTTTCATGCTGTAAACAAATGCTTCAGATTTAAAGCTTTCCCATAATTGTTATGCTAACCTTGGAGTGAAACCTCTCCATTTGCATTTGAAGGAGCCAAATATTGGGCAGGAAAGAAAGTACTCTTTTTAAAAGCATGAGAAAATGTTCCTTCTTTTAGGTCCTCAACCATCTGGGCAGGCTCTGTTTTTCTCTCTCTGGCAAAGGCATAAGAAGAAGGAAAGGGACATAGGTGGTGGTAATCTTGCTCAGGGGAAAAAAAGAATTAAGTAATTCCTTCTAAGCATGAATGGGAGAATGAATGAGACTTCCTATAGACAAAATGAAAAACAGTGTTCCTAGAGGATGCAAGAGAGAATAGGCGGGGAAACCGTTGGTGAGAGAGAGAGGAATGGAGCAATAGTAAAAATGCTAGGTTAGTTCAGCTATTTGAGATCTACACACTCCATTGATCAATATTATCTCCATGGAAATTCATCTTCTATTCTGTGATTTTATAGACTCATGGGTCAAACAATAAACATCACATTTCCTTACCTGGAACACAATCCAGTCAAAAACATGCACTTTCAAAACTGATTTAAATCTCAGAATTTCAGTGGGAATTTCTCCTGAACGGACATGTAAAGGACTATATTTACCAGGTCTATGTTGAATTCTCTCTTCAAATTAATGGTCTTCAAAAATATATATATTAAAAATAACACTGACTTTCTTGTGCCCACAAAGTTAACTTTGGTGATCACCAGAAGCAAGATTTTATTTCAGTAAAGGCTCAGTCTCAGAGGCAGCTGTGCAGATGAAATAATAATACAGTATCAAATTGCCTCTGATCATACGCAAAATGGATTCTCTACATGTACTGTATGCAGGGTGTGCTGGCAATGCTAAAAGGGCGCTATACAGGGAGTGATGAGGGCATTTAACTCTAACAAAATATATACATTCCCACTCGCCTTCTAATTTCAACTTCTCTCTGGGGAATTTAAACCAACAACCTCCTGCTTACAAGGCAAAATTGCAACCTCTAAGCCAAAGTGGCTTCACTGTCAATTGAGCTATTTTTGTAATCTTGGAGATGGCAGGCAGGCAGAGGAATACAGAGCCCCCCTCATTTGCTCAATTAATCCAGGCATCGCAGCTCAGCTTGGCACTTTGGATTGGGGGCACCATGGTCCTGGGGGCCTGAGGGGCCTGAGGGGTCCTGGGGGCCTGAGGGGTGCCCTGGGCTGAGTGCCGGTTGCCGGGTGAGCCAGCCCACCACTGACTGTATGTGGAAGTTTGGCAGAATCTACAAATTTAGTTTATTCTGCAGTCCTATGCATACTCACTATAATCAGTAGGATTTAACTTTTGAGTAAATATGTCCAGTATATGTAAGCCTTTACCTTTCAAAGATATACATTGAGTTTCTTCCAGATACACATGAATGGAAATTGCTATGAAAACTGCAAAAAAGTATTCTCTGCTGAAATGTTGCAAATCAGTTTCAAATTTATTATTATTATTATTATTATTATTATTATTATTATTATTATTATTATTATTATTATTATTATTATTATTATTATTATTATTATTATTATTATTATTATTATTATTATTATTTGGATTTTTACCCTACTCTACTCAAGCCAAGGCCTACTCAGAGAGGCTACAACAGTTCAATATACATACTATTACAATCAATAAATACAATACAGATACAAAGTATAAGAGCAAAAAATACATAGTATCCAAAAGCATTACAAAATCACAAATCGAATAATACAAGAACAATAAAATACAATTCATTATGGTAACAATAATATATAATAGACAATAATCGTCCCACCGACAGAAAAAACACAGATGACACCCAGCACTCACCCCAATCACCCCAAAAAACTGAAGATGAAGGGTAACAGGAGCAATGGACCCCTGCCACCAAGGTCCAAGTCCAAAATTCTTACCAATGGCATGGGGGGGGATCTCAAGCGCCCACGAAGGTGGACTTCGGCGGCTCCTACCTGCCTCGACTACCCAGGACTGATGGCGTGGGTCCTGGGGCGAGTCAGGGAGCATTTGCAGCAGAACGGCATCTTCAGGGCTCACCTGACCTCAGGAGTCTCCTTCATCCTCCCCGCCCGGTGGGAAGGGGTGGGGAGAGACAGCCTTGCTGCCGCCGCGGAACAGCGTCTTCAGGGCTCACCTGGCCTCGGAAGCCCCCTTTATCCTCCCCACCCGGTGGAAGAGGGCGGGGAGGGACAACCTGGCGGCAAGACACATGTTAAGAATGTTACAGAGAAGGGCAGTTCACTACATAGAGCCGTTCCAGCCATGTCTATTATCATGTGCCTTTGAACATTCGATCACTTTTAAAGTACCTGATGTGCATTGATGCCATGAAGCTTCACTCTTATGTAAGTTGAAGTGGATTTGATCCATGAAAGTTCACATTTAAATACAGGAGTTAGTATTTAAGGTGCCACAACACATTTTTCTTTTTTATTGTTTAATGTTTTCTATCTTTTAATGTACAGTAAATCTGTTTTGCAGCCAAGTATTTCTCAAAGCACGTAGTTCCGTCCATTATGGATCTCCTACTTTTCCCATTCCCAATATGTGCCTAGTTCTATCTGTTTGTGTGTCTGCGTGTGATTTTGGAAAAAATAAGATGAACCACTTTCATGTGCTTTATGCACATTTGCAAACGTATGCCTGTTACTCAGGACACTAGTCAAATATGTCGAATGTTTCCAGACACATCTGCAGTTATTCATCCCCAAGCAGATTGTGAAGCCCAAATTGTATCCAACTCACAAACAGCCTGGGGAGTAAAAATCATGGGAAATATGCAAAAGGCCACCAGAATAGATTCATTCCTAATCTCTACGTGATACCCTATTAAATAACTCTGATTGGGTGCTGATGACTGACTAACCATAACAAAGTGTGGAAAGCTTCTTGTACCACAAGTCTTGGAATTCCCCAGACAGCATAGTTATGCTAATAATAATAATTTCGTGTCAGAAATTATACTGGGTTGAAAGGATTTTTATGGAAGAAACTCTGCTCAGGGAATGCCCAAATGAGGCTCATTTCATGCCCCCAAGAGCTGGGACAGAGACAGGTGCTCAATCCATCGTGCAGGACCTGGGTCTCCAACTGCTGACTTGCCAACCTTCCAGCTAACAAGGTGAGCTTCTTAACCCCTGAGCCACCGTAGACCCTTATAGATATGCTGATATAGGGATTCTGGGCAAGAGGAACTTTTCTAGTCAATAGCCATGGCTTGGTGAACTGGATCTCAATACTACAATGAAACTTTGATTTCATTCTTCAACAACAACTTCTTCTTCTTCTTCTTCTTCTTCTTCTTCTTCCATTTCTAGACCAAACATGAAACTGCCAGAATGAAGGCACCTTTTGGTAAGTTCATTCTGCAGTTCCTTTCACCTGACCTAGTGTGAGAAAGATTAGCCAGCAACATAAGGTTGCTGTTACCAGGGTTAGCCTGACTGTGGTTTAAAAATATCACAATCTCTTTCTGTGTACCTCTTTGTTCAACTGATTTTGCCTAAATGGAAACTTCTTAAACGAAGCAACTGACAACGTTCAGCTCCCAAGTAACAACAATTTTCCATGAAAGGGCCCTTGGCTAAAAAGGGTTACTCTATTTATGCTGCCAAAGAGGGCAAGCTAAGAGTTTGTTCCTATTCTTTTTTGTTTTCCATTTTATTTGCACTTTGACCTGATGCCAATCTGGAGTTTTGTTTTGCTCTTTTTATTTTTATTATTATTACAAGAGTTCCTGCCAACCCTATGGCAAGGAACTAGCAGGTAGTTGTTTTTTTAGTCTTAATAAGGCCTTTTGTTTCCATTTCTGAAGTTTTAAAAGCAGTTATAGTTGTTTTCCTTAAACAAATATGAGCTGATGCTACTTGATGGGAAGGATTTAAACAAGCCCAGACAGCGCTGGCTCTTCGGCTTGGAAACAGAGATGAGCACTACACCCTAGAGTCAGATATGACTGGTTTTCGAGCAAGGGAAACCTTTACCTTTACTATGATACATGTTACATGGCTAAGCTTTTTTTGAGGGGTGGGATTTACACACGCAGTGAGAGTGAGAGAGAGAGAGAGAGAATGAAAGGCAAAATGTACCCTTTGTTTTTCTGTTTACTCAGAAGTAAGCATTGAGCCCCAGATCCCAATTAGTAGCCTATTTGTGGGGAGAAGAGGGGTATTGGTCACTGTCCTCAACCATGGTGCCATGGACCTTCACATTCACACTTTCCATCACCAGGTAGCAACATCCCCCAGTTTACCATCTTTACTGAGATGGATACCCCAAGCTTGGAAAATTGTTTCAAAGTCTTTACAATGCAGTTACTATTATACTTTTAATTTTGAAGGTGACCCTTTAATATTTTATGATGTACTTCTGAGTACCCTAATGTCCATGAAAACTTTGACAAGTTTGCCATAAGTCAGAATGGATTCTATACTTTTGCTAAGAGGATGCTCAGAAGTGTTTCTCTATATATTTTTAAAAGGAGGGAGGAGGACTGATGTGAATTCTCACTTTTCAGTTATAAATGCTAAACCAAATCCTACTCTTCAGGTTTCTTCAAATGGCCATGGCCCCTTCCTCATGACATATTGTAGGAATCAGGGCCACTGGGGGCCGGAAGGTCCCGGAGGAGGACTGATCAAGTAACGACACGAGACAAGCTGCTGGATCGATCAGACACTTTATTGGTCAAAGGCAGAATCATTTATAGGGAAAAAGTGCAACGGTGGCAAACTGTCCTCTGGCAAGGCATTACCTCATGCGTTGACACATGTTAATGGGAAAACCTTCAAAGGGGAAGTTAATTAACTCGGGTAAACAGGGAACAAGATTGACCATTGTCTTGGGGCTTAGGCAGGGGTAAACATGGCTTATTTGCACCAGGGATTTCCCCAAACCGGGAGATGAGTCATTATGGTTCATGGATCAGCTATCTGCTTACTCGGCAGAGTCGCGGGTCAGGTCACCTTAATTGGGTGAATCAAACCCTATACTTTATTCACCCCCCTTAATTTGACGACCGGTGAGCCCACTGGTCGGGAGCCTGTCTCACCGCAGTGGTCTCTGGTCAATTCCGTGCCCTGTGGGGCACGGGGAATCCATATCTCCCCTTTATTTTCTATTTAAGAACCTGACCGGCGACCTTACGCAAGATAGGCATCAGCTGTTGAGCTGGGATGACGTCACGGGATTTCCCTCTGGGGCGGCACTTGGAGATCAGCGAGGGAATACACTGAGCAAAGCAACAGAGCGTAATGCCTAGTATGGCTATTCCCACCACTATCTGAAGCACCGTCTGTAGCCACCCCCAGGGGATCCATGACCACATCCAATTCCATAGGGAATCCCACCAGGCTCCCCACGCGGAGCCTTCCGTAATGCCTGCAACAAGGGAATGCAGGTCCTTGATCTGGTTTTGTATTTTCCGGGAGTTGTCAGTAAGGTTAAAACAGCACATCCCATGGACAGATTCGCACCCCAGGTGGTGCAATAAGAGGAGGTAGTCGATAGCCGCTCGATTATCAAGAACAGCTTGGCGGAGTTCCACCTGCTCTTGATTAAGGAGCGCTATCGCTGAGGAGGTATGATTGATGGTTTTTGCTAAACCGCAGGCCAAATGACCAATTCTCCGTGCGTTGCCGGTGGCCAACCCCGGCACGCCGATCAAACTGACGGATAGGGAAACATACTCAGCGGGACTCATAACTCTGATGCTGCTGTCACAAGAGCTGTCTAACTGGGTTGTGCGTGTGTGCCGAATGAGCGGGGAAACATTCACATGGGATACATTTGTGTCATTAGAACGTGGGGCAATCATGTCCTTGGTAGGGAGTACAAGTGTCAAGCGACTAATACAACACATTGAGTCCGACAGATTGGCAGGAATGTAGTTCCAGGTGTGCTGGTTGCAGGTAAAGAACCACCCTGAGGGCAGGGTGACATGAGCGTACAATGAGATGAGGGTCTCCGGTTTACTGCAAGTCCAGTTGGCAACGCCAGGGTCAATACAGCGGCGCCGTGCCTGACCGTCTGCGGTGCAACCGGTCATGCGGGTACAGGCGGCGCTCGGGCTGACCGCCACCCGAGGGGTATGGAGGGTGGCTGCATCAGCCGGCAAGGTTGGGGTAAGTTGCTGTCCCCCCCAGCGTGCATATGCCGAGAAGGCGGTAGGAGAGTGAGGGGCAAAGGATGCTTTTCGCAACCAAGCACCGTCCTCGGTGTGCTCGTCCGGGGTATGGCACACCGGGATGAGACAGGTGCTGAGCATGGACGCAGAACCAACGTCCTGCTGTAAGCAAAAATCGGACTGGTTGACGAGACCCGCCAACCTTTCCCACAAGTTGTACTGCATTCGTGTAGACAGGTCTTCACCAGGCGACAAACCGTCGGCCTGGATTGAGGCTGCCTGGGCACCTCCCCCCAAAAGCAGGGAGAGGGCCAGGACTATGGAGATCGCCACGGTGTTGGCGTGAATCTGGGCAAAGACTGCAGCTGTGAGGTTGTCCGGCGTCGGCTCCTTCCCCTCGCGCTGGACGGCGTCCTGAGCGTCATGGCAAAGATCCTTGACCATCCCCCAGGTGACTTTGGGGATCGGCTGTCGCCTCCTCCGACGGACCCTCTCGTGCAGGGTGAGGTCCTTCATCTCCGGTATCGGACTCGGGTCGGTCTGGTTCCACGCCATGCGGTTCCGTGTGGGGTTTGACACACCGAGCTGGGATCCAGATGACACCTGTAGGAGACATAACTGCAGCATACCCTCTCCCCCAGGTTATGAGCGGCACCGGGCCCCTCCAAGAAGGGTCTGGTGGCACTCGGTACCGGACCATTGGTCGCGGGAGAGCTTCCGAACGGCGGAAATGCCTCTCCTGCGGCGTGCAATCCGAAAAAACATTAAGGTGATTATATGTGAACAAAACCTTGTTTAAGCAAAACTGTGCTGCTCCTTGTGACTTGGGGAGGGCAGGAGGTTCCCCCCTTTCTATTTGTTTGTCAAGATAGGACTTTAGCGTCCGATTGACACGCTCTACAATCGCCTGCCCTTGCGGATTGTAGGGAATTCCAAAAGTGTGCCTGATGTCCCAAGTTGCCATGAAGGCGGCCAACTGCCTAGAGCAGTAGGATGGTGCGTTATCCGTTTTCACGTGCCGCGGCTTGCCCATCGCCGCGATGCAGGAAAGGAGGTGCTGCTCCACGTGGGTAGCCGTCTCCCCTTTCTGCGCCGTGGCCCAAACGAACTGGGAAAAAGTATCAATGCAGACGTGCATGTATTGCCATCTGCCAAACTGCGGCACATGCGTGACATCCATCTGCCATACCTGGTTGGCCTCCGTCCCCCGTGGGTTGACCCCCCACGAGGGCCCCCCCGGCGCCCCTGCGCAATGCTGGCAAGAGCGGACTATACCCTGGGCTTGAGAAAGCGGCAGATTGAACTGTCTGGCGAGTGCCTTGGCATTTTGGTGAAAAAATGCATGACTTTGGATTGGAGTAGTGAAAACTCCCAAAACTGAACGTTGCTGAATTTCCTTTGCGGCCGCGTCCGCTCTGCTATTGCCCGCGGAAATCGGACCCGGTAGGTCTTGGTGACTTCGGATGTGGGCAATATAAAGCGGCTCCGTGCGGTTTCGCAAATGAAATTGAGCGGTGAGAAACAGACTTAGTAAATTCTTGTCTATCGCGGGAGTGATGTAAGCTCCCGGTAGACTGTGCAACAAATTCCTTACGTACAGGCTGTCAGTAATAATATTCAAACGCTCCTGGGCGAAGGTGCGCAAGGCAAGGTTCACGGCTGCCAACTCTGCCCGCTGAGCGGACTTCTGTGGAAGAGTTAGCAGCGTGTGCCAAGCTTCGCCCTCCTGCCAGGTCAAAACACCATAGGTGCGACCTCCGTCTGTGAAAACTGTCGTGGCCCCCTGAAGCGGGACCAGCGAGAGCAATTCGAACAAGCTGACTGTTCCTGTCTGTAGGGAAACGAGTCTAGGGTCCTTGGGCAAGTGGTACGCTAAACTCCCAGTGAAACCTTCCAGGGCTATCGGAAGCGAGTCACCTAGCTGCATTAACTGGTGAATTTGTTCCTTGGTGAAAGGAACCACAATTTTGGCCAAATCATTTCCTGAAATGTCCCTAGCTCTCAGCCTGCCGCGGTAAATCACCGCGGAAACCAGCTCTTGGGGCGGAACGATGTTCCGTGGTGATGTGTTAGGCAAATAAACCCACTCCACAATTTTCGCTCCCTTCTCTGAGTCTACGCCTAACGCCCCAGTGAACATGGATCCTGACCGTACGATGTACAAATTCAGGATCGGGGCATAAGGCCCCTGGGCGATCCTATCCACCCACCTCTGGCTGAGAACTTGGTTCACTTTCTCGAGCGCCAAGCGCGCGTCTCGAGAGATTTTTATCCGGTCTGCCGGCTGCTTACCTAAAGTTAGCAGCGAGAAGAGCGGTTTTAAGAGATCCGTATCCAATCGGAAATACGGTCTGGCCCAATTAATGTTCCCTAAAATCTGCTGTAACTCTACCAGGGTGACTGAGTCCTGTAAAGCTATCTGGGGTAAAACCGGTGCGGCAAAAGAACGGAGAAGCCGATGACCCAAGTATGAAAAGGGCTCGGTTTTCTGCACCTTCTCTGGGGCTATGAGTAGACCCTTGTCCCCCAGGCTGGCCTGGAGGTCAGAAAACACTGCGCTGCCGAGTTGCGGCAACGCCACTAAGATATCATCCATGAAATGACACACAATAGCTTTAGGGTAAAGGCTTCGAAACTTTGCCAGCGCGTTGTGAACATAAATTTGGCACAGGGTGGGCGAATTGAGCATGCCCTGTGGCAAAAATTTCCACGCGTAACGCTGCGTGGGCTCTCCGTGGTTCACAACCGGCACTGTAAAGGCGAACCTTTCCCGGTCCCGGGGGTCTAAGGGGATTGTATAGAAGCAATCCTTGAGATCTACAACTAGAATCTCCCACCCCTCGGGAATCATATTTGGATTCGGGATGCCGCATTGAAGCGGACCCATGGGCTGAATACATTTATTGATCTCTCTGAGATCGTGGAGGAGTCGCCACTTCCCCGACTTCTTCTTAATTACAAAAACTGGCGAATTCCAGGGACTGGTGGACTGCTCTATATGTCCTGCGTCTAGCTGTTCCTTCACTAGCTGCTTTAGGGCAACCAGTTTCTCTCCCACAACCGGCCATTGTTCTACCCAGACCGGAGTATCAGTGAGCCATTTAAGTGGCAACGCCATTACCCGAAGGTAAGGGTGGCACCGTACTGCTGGAGAATGTCTCGCCCCCAGAGGTTGACGTGCACGTCAAGAATGTGCGGCCGAACTACCGCCGTGCCGTCAGCCCCTGGGATGGTGACTTCTACCCACTCTCTGCTCCTAAACGCTTCCTGAACGCCACCTACCCCCCACACATCGGAGACCGGCTCAATGGCCCACTCCCTCGGCCACTGGCTCCTACTTATCACGGATACGTCAGCTCCGGTATCGAGGAGGCCTGAGAACACCCTTTTGTTCAAAAATACCTCGATAACGGGGCGCTGCTTCCACTCAATGTTGGTCTCCACTGTCGCTAAGACCTGGTATCCTTGCACTGCCTCAACCGCGCTCAAGCGGCCTGCTGAGCCGGGCTCTGAGCTGTCACTGAGCCTCCCCTGGCTGCCTGCTGGCGAGTGACAAGGAACCATGATCAGTTGCGCTAAGGAATCTCCCTTGTGAATGGTCTGGGGCAGGTGTGTCCAGAGTTGGACCTGGAGAACGCCTGAAAAATTCGAGTCAACGACTCCTGGAATTATGAAAATTCCGCGTGCTCCAGCTACACTACGGGGCAAAACTAAACCTAAAAAGCCTCTGGGCAGGGGACCCATGTACTGGGAATCGACCAGGTAGACTGTGCCTGGCAGGTCGCATGTAACGTCTACCTGACAAGTCAAATCTAGCCCTGTGCTACCCTTGGGGCTGGCCTGTGCCCTCGTAGTGCCTGGAATATGCCTGGAACCTAGTCCAGCTCTGGGAAGTCCGGATTCTGGGGAATGAGAGAAGTCCCTGTTTGGACTGGGGCCAGAGACATGCCCGCGTTCCGGTTTCCCGAACTCGGACAAAACTTGGCCCAATGATAGCCTTTCTTGCACTTTGGACATGGGGTTTTCGGGGCTGTGGACTGGCTGGACCTTTGTCCGCCTCCCTTTGATCGGCATTCTTTAGCGAAGTGCCCGACCTTGCCACAAGTGTAACAAGTTCCCCTGGTCTTTCCCTTGGGGTGAGATCTCTTTCCCCCCTGCACTGCTGCCGCCAGCAGACTCATCTTGTAGGAGTCCGTGCCGACGTCAGAACAGGCTCTAATCATGTCCGTCAGTGTCAGGTCAGGACGATTGCCTAGGGACTGCAAAATCCTACGGCAGTCCAAGTTGGCATTGTCCTTGGCTAACTTGATCATGAGCTCTTGCTGGGCTTGCTCATTATCAATCTGCCTGGTGATGGCTTCTTCCAGGCGATTGATGAAGTCCATGTAGGGTTCCTGGGCTCCCTGCTTGATAGCGGTATAATTCTTAGCCGCTTTGCCAGATGCTGGGATCTTGAAGTACGCCCTATAGGCGGCTTCAGCGGACATTTCGAGAGTGGCGAGAGGCAAGTTGATTTGGGCGTTAATGGCCTCAAAGGCACCTGATCCATATAGCTGCTCAGCGATTACCGCGCCTCCCATTCTCGCGGCTCTGGCCTGTGCCTCGAGCCGGTACTCGCTGTCCCAGATCATGTACTGGCTAGGGGTTAGCATCATCCTCATGACGGCTTTCCAGTCGTGAGGAATCCACATGGTGGTCTCGCACGCTTGCTGAAGCGTGCCCCTAGTAAAACGACTTTGGAGCCCTGTCTCTGAGATTGCTTTCCGTAAAGCCATGAGAAGCTTGTACGGGACTGGGGAATGAACTATCTGTTGCGCGCCTGTGAGCGCGTCCATCTCCATTCGGATTGGACAAATCTGTCTAAGCTCAGCTAGTTGTTCTGCTGACAATTCCCCCTTCTTGAGCTCTATCTCTGCTGTGCGCTGAAGGGCACTCTTTACAACTAGGGAAGCTGGCGCTGTCAGAGGAACGCCTGCGCTCCTCATTCCTTGCGTTCCTTCGGTGACGTCTGCAGCTGTCACCGGGGGAAGGCTTCCCTCGCTGCTATGCTGATAGCTGAATGACGGACAGAGCGCCGTGGGCGCAGCCGGGTGAACTGGCTGACCTGAGGGCTCTTCTAACGGGGGTTCTAGGGCCTCTGTCCGGGCTGGCTCGATCTGCTCTAAGAGTCCTCTACACTTTTTCCATGTGCTGACTACCCTGCCGGGCGCTTTGGGGGGCTGCTGGATGCAGTCTCCTATCTGATCCCAGAGCTTCAAGGTTAACGTACCTACTTCTGGGTAAAGTAGGCAGTGTCCCCTGAGGTACGCCAAAAGTCTCGCTAGCTCTCCGCTGTGAAATCGCAACTTAAAAACCCTGGCCAGGATTCTGAACTCTTCCTCACGAGTTCTTTGGCTAGCGGACGGACTTGGTCTATGAGAGCAAGTTCCCATATTACCTGTGATGGGTCCCTCGAAGTTTCCTTCTCGGGCCGAGAGTCGACGCGTCCTTTTACAGATAACAGTTCTGGCGACGAGTGTCTGGGGTAGCTGTCGGAGCGTGGACCTTCTGCCACGGGCCCTCGGCGGCCTCTGCGCTGTCAGGGGCTCACAGCCTGCCCTGAGCGGAACGCGTTTCCCTCTATGGCAACCTCCTCGAAAGCTGGAGCAAGCTGTAGGAATGTCTCTCTGGAATGCCTCGCCACAGGCCACTCCTCCGATCGGCTGGCTGCCGGCCGGAGTGCTGTGCTGTCCTCCAGGATGATGGGACAAGGTTCTGGCGCAGAACCTGGCCGCGTGGATCGCTACTCACGAGTAGACCTCTCTGGGGTCCCTTACTCACGAGTAGAATCACGTCGGGGTCACCAGATGTAGGAATCAGGGCCACTGGGGGCCGGAAGGTCCCGGAGGAGGACTGATCAAGTAACGACACGAGACAAGCTGCTGGATCGATCAGACACTTTATTGGTCAAAGGCAGAATCATTTATAGGGAAAAAGTGCAACGGTGGCAAACTGTCCTCTGGCAAGGCATTACCTCATGCGTTGACACATGTTAATGGGAAAACCTTCAAAGGGGAAGTTAATTAACTCGGGTAAACAGGGAACAAGATTGACCATTGTCTTGGGGCTTAGGCAGGGGTAAACATGGCTTATTTGCACCAGGGATTTCCCCAAACCGGGAGATGAGTCATTATGGTTCATGGATCAGCTATCTGCTTACTCGGCAGAGTCGCGGGTCAGGTCACCTTAATTGGGTGAATCAAACCCTATACTTTATTCACCCCCCTTAATTTGACGACCGGTGAGCCCACTGGTCGGGAGCCTGTCTCACCGCAGTGGTCTCTGGTCAATTCCGTGCCCTGTGGGGCACGGGGAATCCATAACATATCATCATAACAACCAGGAACTGCTGAACAGCTCAGTGGATTATGCATGGTTGGAAGCCAGATTCTCCATTGTGCCTCCTTGACAGGGTTTGGACCCTATGATCCATAGAGTCCCTTCCAACTCTGTAGTTCTAAGATGATGTTGGTGGTTGTTTCCTGACTTTTGTTACAGGTTATTACCATTCTGAAGAATGTTGCTTTTATTACAGTTCTGAAAATTTGAGATGCTACTATTAAGTCTAAGTTCCTGGTCTGATGGCAGGTTAGCAAAATAATACAATAATAATTTCATGTCAGAAATTATTCTAGGTTGAAAGGATTTTTGCTGGAGAAACTCCGCACAGAGGACAACCGAATTAGGTTCCTTTCAATGTCCCCAAGATCTTTTCCCACCGAAGTGGTCCCTATTTATCTACTTACAATTTCTTGCTTTTGACCTGCTAGGTTGGCAGGAGCTGGGACAGAAACAGGCGCTCCAACTGTCATGCAGTACCCGGGTCTCGAACTGCAGACTTGCTGGCCTTCAAGCTAACAAGGTGATCTTCTTAACCACTGAGCTGCTGCAGCTCAGCAAACTGAAAAGGAGGGGAAAGAAAAGAAGGAAACAGAAGAAAACAGGCAGAACACAGATACTGTAAAACACCTCGCCGGTTGAGCTGCACCAGGCCCAATCCCTGGATGTATTTAAATGTCAGCTAAAAACAATGCTATTTAAGGAAGCTTTAAAGACAATTTTTCTCCTACTTAATTTATGTTGATATGTCCAACAGGATTTCTTTTGCTTATTTGTTCTCTGGATCCTAGTTTTAATCTAAGATAAGATTGGCTAAAGTGCTTGAGTTAAAATTTAGCTGCCAAGACAAGTTATAAATAGTTATAATAATTTAATTTTAGATTAATTCGTTGTTTAATTATGGCTATTGTCCTGTTTTAATGTTGTAAATTGCCCAGAGTGGGATGATCTCTCAGATGGGTTGAATGAATGAATGAAGTAGCACTTTAATAGATTTGTTTCAATATGAGTGTTCATGGGTCAAAATATGCTTCTGCAGGCAGGTAGTAAGTACAGTACAGTACTTAAAGTTAAAATATACTAGCTTTCTTTTTGTCCCAACCATTTTGTTTTTGAGCCTATCCATAACTGCAGCACCAAGAATTCAGCTAAAGTTACATTGGTCCTCTAGTTGAAAGAGATCCCACCCCCCAATCTTCTCCTAAACCAAGACCACCATATGTGCCCCACTCCCTGGTTAGATTTTGCAGTCTCCAGCCAATCAGGCTCCACAACAAAAGTAATTTGTGGTGACTCAGTGGTTAAGAAGCTCGCCTTGTTAGCTGGAAGGCTGGCAAATCAGCAGTTCAAGACCCGGGTAATGCATGATGGAATGAGTGCCCATCTTTGTCCCAGTTCTTGGGGACATGAAAGGAGCCTCATTTGGGCATTCCCTGAGCGGAGTTTCTTCTGCAAAAATCCTTTCAACCCAGAATAATTTCTGACATGAAATTATTATTACTGAGAAAAGAAGATGAATTGCTTCTCTTAAAAGCCTCGATGTGGCCTAGCTTATCATGTGCACATCAAGCCATGTGCCACACGTTCCTGTTGCTGCTGCTCTATCCCTCTATGAACATCTCTTCTCTTTATTCTGCCTAATGGGAGGGCTGACCCTTATTTTCACAGATTTTTGTGACAAGCATATTAGAATACTTCATCAACTGACAGAGGATATTCTAATCATTTATGTTTGCAGAACTATATTAGGCAGAAATTATGATCCTCATTCAATTTATGGTACGAATTATGTTTAATCTGTTGAATTATCTCATTGTTTTTGAGAGATTCCCAGGAATATCACACTTGAAAGCTGAACTCTGTCTACAGGTGAAAGCCTCTCTATACAGTTGTGTCACACGTGGTGGGCTCCCCAAGCTATTTTTCAAAACCTCTGATTCTGTTTTAAGTGGGAAGAGTGTTTTTAATTGTTGGTCTGCTTAAATCATATAAAATGCTTTGGAAAGATGGTAGAAATAGTAATCTTTTCATGTTTTTAAATAAATAAAGTACACAGTCCCCTGTCCCGTCCCCCCTGTCCCCAGCAAATCCTGCGGACAAATGATAACATTGCATGCAGAAGAACAGGATGAAGTACTGGAAGTAGTTGTGCTTCAAAAATGGTGAGGAATATTATGCAGAACCACAAGTGGATGCACAGAATATATTTTTAACCTCTTGCCCGCCTCCCCACTCTAGTCTTGTCATCCTCTCTGTCTTTTCCCCACCCCTTCCTATTTCACGGTCAAAGTGTTGGCGCAAAAGGGTGTGTTCTTTCAGGTTTATAGCCTTGACTAATGGAATTGCTCTAAATAACATTTTGATCTTGTAAGGTCATGCAGAGTACGATACCTTTCCTTTAATGATTCAGGTCTGGACTCAGCGTTTTCCCAGAATTGAGATGGTAATGAAGTCATTAGTTTCTTCCTACTTGAAGCTAGGGTTAGAAAGGGGGATTTCTATGGGTAGAGCGTGAGTGGGTCTCTCTCTCTTTTTTAATGCCGCTCATACCCAGCCGAGCTAGAACACCTGTTACATTTTCCCAGGAGCCAGAGCAACAGATCCCCCCCCCCCCCGGCTCCCCAATCTATTTGCCCTTCATATTCTTTGGCAACCCCTGGACAAAAGCTGAGCAACTGTGTGTTTTGTAAGGCCATGTTAATTGAAATTTTGTGACCAGTGCAAATGTTTGAACCCCTAATAAGGCCTTTTTTGATTATTCCTGCATTGCCTTTCACAATACAAGGATAATACAAAACTCAAACTTTTTTTAAAAAAATTAGTGTTTTATTTGTTCGGACCAGAGAGGTGAGAATTACATTACCATTCAGAATTATGTTATACTATTATGTGACTGGGAACTTAAATAGGGATTCTGAAATACAAGAGGCGCAGTTACAAGACTGGGGTAGGAAACATTTAATTGCTTTGCTGTAGACACTGAGTGAGGGAATGAATGACTAACCAACACAGGGAAGAACCAGAGATATAGGTTATTTTTGCATGTGCTATTACTTACTATATGCTAGTAAAAGTCTGAACTATAGTAATTCAAAATGTTAATGATGTTCTAGGAATCTAGAAATCAATGTGATCCCAATGTGATTATATAATGTGAGGACTGAATATAACCCTAATCTCTCCTGTTAACTAATTGTATTATTTGAGATATATGATGATATGTCAAAACTCACTTCATCATTCATAGAGTTAAAAGAATGGTATTTAAGTTCAAGAAACATTATTATTATGTGTCAGAAGCACACAAAGGTGCTCTCTGGTTTTAAAGGATATTTGCTGGAGGAACTCCGCTCAGGGGATGCCTGAATGAGGCTCCTTTCATGTTCCCAAGATCTTTTCCCCACCGAAGTGGTCCCTATTTATCTACTTGCAATTTCTTGCTTTCAAACTGCTAGGTCAACAGGACCTGGGACAGAGACGGGAGCTCATTCCGTCAGCACTCAGGACTTGAACTGCCAAGTTTTGCAGCACTCGTCATGCAGCATCTGGGTCTTAGACAAGGCGAGTTTCTCAACCACTGAGCCACCACAGTCCCCAAGAAACATTGGGGTTGTGTGGTTTGATTTGCTAAAACAACTTGCTATGTGCCATTAAGTCAGAACTTGAAAGAAGGCTTTCAAAGAAAGTGAGATGTTTAAGGAATAGTTTTCCCAGTTTCACATCCCCAGAGAGCTTCCATGACTAAGTGGAAATTAAAGTCCTAGTCTGTCACTCTATCCACTACACCACACTTAATATTCCTTACCCAACTTAATCATTTCCTATTTTGATTTGTTTAAGTGCCTTGATTTCAGCGGTCAAAGACATAGCTAATTCTGCAAAGAACTTGGTTGCTCTTTGCCTGATCATTGAAGTAAATTTTAATGCCAGGTTTATATGTTAAAGCTGTAGTGAGGCTATTTTGTTTCCAATTTGCTACAATAGTCGAGTTTTTAAAAAAGATTTTGACAAATAACCTTTGCTCTGCCTGTATATTATCAAGTACATATACCTTTTGTTTCAGGTATGAGAGAAGTGAACCAAAGTTCTCTTCAGTATCTCAGGAAAGTCATATTAGGGAGTATAACTGATCCACTGATGATCTACTTCCAAATTGTAATTGACCCATTAGCGTAAAGATTGGTGACACCATGATTCTTCAGTCTGCCAAGTGGTTCTAAGAACAATACCACATATGCCCATGGTGGTCTGAATTCTCTGTGTGCTGGTACATAACCAAATGGCAGTATCTAGGTATACGTGAGCAGATTTATTAGGGCTGCCGAAAGCTCTGTGATCTGCACAAGTATGAGAGAGAGAGAGAGAGAGAGAGAAATGAATGGAAAGAAGTCTGCCAGGCAATTTTACCCTGTCAGACAGAGTTACACTTGTGAAGTATAAGAAATGTATAGAGGATGAATCCCACATATTCCTCTGGAATGGGAAATCCATTTTCCAGAATCAGACATAAATCATGCAATGCAAACTATTAGAATCATAGACTCATAACTGAGTTGGAAGGGGCCTATGAGACCGACTCCAATGCCCTGTTCAATCTAGGAATCTAAATCAAAGCAGATCTGACATATAGTTGTCAATAGCTTGAATATCTTAAATAAGAAGTTTGTCCTGATCTTTTCTCTGCCTTTTGATAGAAACGTACCTGAAGAATGCTTTTTTTTGCTTTTTACATCTCCTGCACTACTTTCTAAACCAACAACCTGTAAAACACATCTGATCAGGCAGATTAGTTCTACATAGGCTAATAGTAACACTACTTGGGGAGGGGGAGTTGAGAGAAGAATCAAGGAAGTCCCTAGAGCTGCTCTATACTCAAGCAAGCTGGACAGATCAAGGCCAACCTGTGTTTGTACCCGTTAAGAAACATTCCAACTCGCTGCATATAAAAGTCTCTGATATTATTCATTCATGTGAAATATCACACAACTAGGAAGGATTCAGAATTTGGAAACATTGCTTTTATGAACCACAGTTCCCAGAATGCCTCCACCAGTGATGAGCAACCAAACGTGTATTTCTTGATAGATTCCATTTTAACTCATGTATGTATATGATAACATGAAAGTGGCCAAAGACTATTGATGCGATTGTGTAGAAACTCAAAGATTCAAAACCAAAATAAAAGTAAAAATCTTGTGGCATATTAAATGTGTAGTCACACATAACCTAACAAAGGGCTAAAAGCTTACAATGAATTATGAAGTTCTCAAAAACAATGCTGAAGGTACGCTCTAGGTTTTTATGATGTGACAAGACTCTTTTGTTGCTTTTTATAACCTTGAAAGTTTTGGGAAAAGTACAAGATAAATTAATAGTATGTGCATATACCATAATTTTTAAGAAATCTGGGCATAAGAATGATGAGAAAGAAATGTATTAGTGCTTCTCTGAAACAATGACAAGGTAAATTAGTCCTACAGCATCAGGTGAAAAATTTGGCAGGCAGAAATTTTGGATGCATCCTTAATTCTACTCCAGTGAATAAACTGCCATATTCCAGCTATACATTACACTGCAACTGTCTACCTGAGGGTTTGTGTTAGGGAAGCCTTTGCTCAATTTCTTTTTTCAAAAACAAAGCAAAACAAAACCAGAAAGTACTGAAAGAGAGAGAAAAGAGCTGTCTGTCCATGAGAAGTGAGAATGTGTGTGATCTACTATACTTATTCATATCCTCATTTCTTGGTTGTTGCAGCTGTGCGTATGTGATAGGAAGAGAAAGAGAGAGATTTTAAGGTGGGAAATGTTCTGGAGAAAGCAGAAAGAAGTGTTTTGTTTTGCTTCAGAGCGGGGGGGGGGGGGGGCTGCAATACATGGACATTTCTTTGAAGAACATCCAATACACTGGCATTGCTTTTACAATTCCATCCCTTTCCTTTCTCTCCCCTAAAAAAGGGGGGGATCCAAATTCCTCATTTGTTTAGCCTGAAATCCTCTACACATTCCCACAAACTACTTCCTTTTTTCTCCTTTTATTTCCACCATCAAACTCCCCCCAACCCGTCTCTCTCTTCTTTTAATGAAGAGAAGTTCAGAGAGTTTTTTTCATAGCCCCCATGAATAGATGGCAGGCACCTGGGAGTTATGAATTTTAAAGTGATCATTTTCTTTCAGCCCCGTCCGTCCAGGACAAAGGCAATCTCCTTTTGACTCAGTTTCACAGCTTTGAGAGGCTCTCAGATCAGCCACATTCCAATCAGATTGGAGTCAGATCAGAGCTGTGTTGGACCGCATCAAGGTCTCTCACAGAAAGACGAGGAGCAGATGGCCAACACTGCGCTCTCCTCCCCTTTTCAGGCTGCAATGGACAGCAATGTGGGAAAGCGTATCCCCCAGCATTGCCTATTGAGTGCTGAATAGGACCACCACATGCCACCAGCCTGTAGGTATGAACCTCTGTTAACAGATGGTGAGATCATTATGAGCAATTAATTCCTTTAATGTAGCAGTGGGAACATGCTGGAAAGGATGAGGCAGTCACGGAGTGAATAGACAGCATCTCACTCCTAAGGGAGAGCAACAGCCAGCCTACCACATCGCAAAAGGATGGGAATTTACTCTTAAGGGCTGCTATGCACACTCAGCAAAGAAGTGCCATTAGCTTCTTGGACCAGAGGACTGAGGGCTGGTTTTTATTATTGAATAGGCCTTCCTTTCCTGATCCACATGATTAATTACAGACTTTCCCCCAGATATCATTTTTCTCACATAAACAAGAAAAAATAATTCAATGGTGACTTAAAATGATCAAAATGGAGCATGGATATAAAAATACAGAGCTAAAAGAGTACATCAAAGCTGTATTCTCTTATTTCTGTTTGATAGAAAGAAAGAAAGAAAGAAAATGTATTTGTTTGTTAGCTTGTTCCATTTATATCTCATTCCCCTTTCCTAGTCCTTGATCTCACGGCAACATCTGTGGCTGATCAGGTTGAGAGAAGATACTTGGCAAAGGTCATCCATTGATTTTCATGACAAAACAGGGATTGGAATCTAGGTCTTATGTGCCTGAGACTAACACCCTAAACACAACACTGCATTGGCTCAAAACCAAACAACAACCACCATTTCTAAACCAAAAGCTATGGGATGTGGTGGCAGAAAGGGAATCCTTCTGATGCACACATGAAAATAATGATTAAGACAGAATATTTTGCTCAGCATTTATTTATCTGACTTGTTAGAGTTTTTCACAAAAACTGGTTTTGGTACAAGAACTATGAGCACCTTGGCAACAGTCTGTCAAGATAAGTCAGTTTTATTAGTCTGAATTCCAAACCAATCTTGTAATTAAGCCCCCAAAATGTACTAACCTGTATGTACACACTCATACACAAACAGCAGATAAACACACCTTATTACCTGCTGAGGACTAGCAGAGGATTGCAGAGAGGACATGATTCGCAGAATACTTTCTTGGAATTAAGAAAGGAAGAAAAGGTGTGCTGGATCTGATCACTAACACTGCACAACAATAATTTTTTTACTAGGAATAACACATGTGATTTACATGCTATCGAGTGTGCTGATTCCAAATCTGAACTCAGAATTTGCCTATCACGTACAGATTTTAAGGCATGCAACAGCTGTTCAAATGGTTGGTAATTGGGTGATGTATTTTTACATGGGACCTTTATAACTGTTGCACCCACCACTATGCCTGCTGCCACCTCAACTGAATCACATCCCCTGTGGCATGCATGTTCCAGCAGCAGCTGGGCATGTCTGAGCAAGTCAGTGAGCTGACATCAGAAATAGGTATATAAGGTAAGATGGACCAAGGGCTTTTATTTTATTTTTTATTATTTAGTATGCTTATATACCGCTTTACTAGTCTATTGACCACTCAAAGCGGTTTACAAAACAATCAAATAAATACAAAGGAAATCATAAGTATGGGGGAAGGGGAGGAGAAGGGGGAGGGGAAATAGAACAACATACAGAAATAACAGTGCAAAATACCATAAATAGTACAAGTCACAATAAACTTTACAAAAAATCAAGTCAAGTCAATAATACAATTAATTGTTCAACTTACAAATACAAAAATCACGTCATTATAAAGCACCACAACCTAAACCCACTCATTGAGTCCACACATGGAAGAAGTCTTTCAGCCCATGGTTGCGGGCATCCTTTTGAACCCTCCTGCTAACAAGGCTGGGAGGGAAAGAGATGTCGTCGACAGTGGCAGCTGCCTCGCATCCACGGCCAGTGACAAGGGCTCCAAGGAGAGGCAGCGAAGTTGCCAGGCATCGGTATTGGTGACAGGAGGGGGAGAGCAGCTTTTAAGACCGCTAAAAGATGAGCCCAGGTGCAGCAAGTGTGGAGAGGGCTTGGGCAATCCTCTGCGGGCTGGTGAGTTAGGCCGGCAGTTCTTTATCCCTCCTGAGCAAGGAGGGGCTGGCCCCAAAAACAGCTGTGCTGGCAGTGGAGTCCTCGGTGGGCAAGTGATTGGGGCAGTAGTTCTTTCTCCCACCCGGGCAGGGAGGGGCTGGCCCCAAAAACAGCTGTACAGTGGCAGAGTCCTCGGCGGGCCGGTGAGTTGGGCCAGCAGTTCTTTATCCCTCCCGGGCAGAGAGGGACTGGCCCCAAAAACAGCTGTGCCGGCAGTGGAGTCCTTGGCGGGCCGTTGAGTTGGGCCAGTAGTTCTTTATCCCTCCCGGGCAGGAAGGGGCTGGCCCCAAAAACAGCTGTGTGGCGGCGGAGTCCTCGGCAGGCTTGTCTCTAGTGCAAAACCATCTTATTGGATAGTACAGCTAGGCCATAGTGAGTCTGTTTTGAGCTAAAGATGTGTAAGTGCAGCTGTGTTAATAAACTGGACAATTTTTGCTACATTTGTGGCAAATATATCCCGCGTAATCAATGCAAGAACCTAACCAAGAGGGTGAGATTTGCTAACTTAAGATCCTGACATCCTAGGCAGAATCGGACTTCAGATCTGGCCCTGAATTTTAATAAGAAACTATACATACCAACATGTGAACTACACGATTCTTAACTTGAGACTAACTGTACATTCAAGCTGCCAAATAATTGTCTGCTCTTCTGGTTCTTTTTCTTTTAATAATTATATACCTGCACATGCATTTATACAGAGAGAAGCTAAGTAGGGAAAACAAATCAGACAACCAGTTTCTTACTGAACTTTAAAGTTCTAGAACACAGTGATCAGGAAATAAAAACAACAATTCACTTATTGATATTTAAAGGACACTTCTTTTCTCCCTCTTTCCTCCAGTAATTAAGATTCTCCAGTAGTGATACCTTCCTGAAATTTACATAATCATATAGGTTATGTAAGTTACAGCAAATGATAGTTAACCTTGAAGTGTATTATTTCAATTGAGTAAATCTGGTTTTAGCTCAACATATTAGAGAGTCACTGTCTGTTTTTATTATTCTATAATCACTTCAGCTGCTGAAACCCAGTACACACTACCCAATATAATTTGTGTTAGATTCTTATTTCTACTGATACATGTAAAGTATTTGGATGTAGGTGGAACATTGTGTGGTTAGAAACATGCACATACACAGGGCGCTTTCTCCTCATTCTTTACAGTTCTGCTTTGTTGCCACATTCTGGAAAGCCTTGATAAGAGTATCAGAATATTGAATCAAAATGTCTCAACTTACTTGTTTGAGATATCCGCATCCTTTTTCTCCTCCACCCTCCTACAATTTCTCAGTCCCTTTTGGATTTCAGACTCCCTCTTGCCAACATAATATATGATGCACTAGCTGAGTACTCTCCCAAAGGTCAGTAAGAATTGGAGAAAAGGGACATCTGCACAAGCTGAGAGGAAAACATCATTCCATAACTTTTAAACGACTTTCCATGGCATGAAAAACTTCTAGCTGAATGGTTTATAAGGGAAGGTGAAGGTTTCCCTTGCTCGAAAGCCAGTCGTATCCGACTCTAGGGTTCAGTACTCATCTCTGTTTCAAAGCCGAAGAGCCAGCGCTGTCTGCTTCTGCAGACGTTTCCGTGGTCATGTGGCAGGCATGACTAGACACCGGAGTGCATGCAATGCTGTTACCTTCCCACCGAAGTGGTCCCTATTTATCTACTTGCAATTTCTTGCTTTCGAACTGTTAGGTTGGCAGGAGCTGGGACAAAGACGGGAGCTCATTCCGTCCTGCAGTACTCAGGAATCGAACTGCTGACCTTCTGCCTCCCAGTCAGCATCTTAGCCACTTGAGCCACTGCAGTCAAGCTCTAGCTAAAATTCTGTTGCACAACTTTACACTGTGTAAAGACTGATAATTTCAGCAGCCCAGGCATGTTTTATGGACATTAAAGTTTCTGAATTCCCAGCCCTGAAGGTTCTGGGGCTCCCTTGGGATCACTTTTGTTGTGGAGAATCTGCTGCAGGTTATGGGATGGGATCTTCCTGTTAGCAGTGATTTTTTGGAAATTAAACGCTCCCCCTTCCATGCCCACAACTCCAGTGGCTTCCTCATGGTGAAAAGATACAAAGGAGCTTTTTAATTTCAAAAAAAGGTCACAGCTGATGGCATCATCCACCTCAAACAGCATAATGATGTATAATAAGATTCCAACCTCTGTGTTTTCTGTTTCCCTAGAACTATTAAACCAGTAGCAACCCTGTATGAGTCACTGAGGAAAGGCAAAGGAAGATGTTCACAGTATGTTTCTTAATGAAGATTTGCACAAGTACTTGGATTTGGTTTGCAACAGAAAACCTAAGGATACTAAAAGCAGAGTTCATTTATGGATATAGGTTTGCAAATATGGAAACTAGTCATCTTAACTACTTTCAATAATGTACATTTCAGAGGATGTTGGTGAGTTTGTTTGGGCCACTCTAGTCTTTTCTTTTGAAAAAAGACGGACTGCTTAGCTGTTTTTAAAAAAAGAACAAAGTAGACAAACTGTTGTAGTTCATGCTTTTCTCACAATGTATGCCATTGTACTTCAGGCAATATGCATTGTAGGGACTCAACTTCAACCCATATCACTGGAAGAGAAGAATTCACACTGTGAATTACCATTTTTCCCAGGATTTAACTCTAGTCCAGGACAGCACAATAATAACCCAGAAGCTCCTTTGTCTGTGATAACATTGTTCGTCATTACAAGATGAAAAGCAAAGGGATTTTCTATAGAGGAACGGCCCTTACCAGAGGAGAAAGGGGAGTGAATTCTGGATCTCTAGCTGACCCATCTCCAAAGACAGATATGTCAGCTATCAATCTATTCCTTCTAAGCAGCCCACCCAGTCCTATGTATTTTTATTTTTTATTTTTTGTAAAGCATTCAAGCACAGTCTGGTTTACAGGCTCCTCACAAACCTAGAGTTTGAGGAGATATTGCTTGGAATACTATCCGAACTGCTACTTATAGTATCACCTGTATACACTAGTTGGGTGAAGTATAACAAATCAGCAAGGTTATACCACAAAGAGGAGTGAGTTGGTAAGCATACTGTTGTGTTTTGAAACTGACATAGTCTTGAAAAAAGGCGCCAGGTTTGAACAGCTGTCATCCAGTTTCTTCCCTGTAAATAGTTTAACCATGGTTTTCCTCCAATGAGCGTCTGTATATTTCTGATCCGTGTTTTAACCAATCAGTTCTAAGCCTGCCAAAATGTATCTATTATTGTATGCCTCACTTGTATAAATATGTCCTTGTTTCTGCCCTGAGCCAAGTTGTGTTGTGCAAGCAATAAGCGATTCGCTTGTGTTTGACCCAACTAATGCTGGTCTCTGTCATCCTTGCACCGAACACAACACATACGCAATTCAAACCAGTAATTTTGAGTGCAAATGCAGGGGTCCTATTTTTATGTAATTAAAAAATGGCTAATCAATCTCAATTCAGTGGTTCCATTTGTCAATGCTAGCTCTTCCATTATGCCCATCGGAATTGTTCAAAGCAAACTTGAAGATATAATCAAAATTCTTTCAATTCTGATTCTTCCAGTCTGACAAGGCACTAAATGTTTATAATTGAAATTTCCGAATCTTTTTTTTTTTAAAAAAAAAAACCCACCAGAATGTCACAGAACCAGGTAAAAGAATCCAGCCAAATGTCTACACATATAGTCTTGCATAAAATAAAACACATTCACTACTCTTAAATAGGCCAATGGAATAGAAACAAACCATTTCCATTTCTACTTTTCAACAACACCGAAAATCAGGATCACTTGTTTTGTGTGTGTGTGCTGTTGTTGTTGTTGTTGTTTGTTGTATATAAGTTCCAGTTTCTTTCCTTAAAATGCTCGAGATAATTTGGCATTATTTTTTTAGCAGAGAACTGGTGTGTGAATATTTGCCTACCATGCATGTGTAAGTGCTGTTTTGGGGGGTTTGTTTTTTTAATTAGAAACCTACCCTACTTACAAAAAGCCAAAATGTGTGAGCACATTTCTCAATGCGGCTAATTAAGGTAAAAGTGATAGTCTTATTGTCATTGTGGAAGTCAATGACCCAGTGTATTAGTAATTAAAGCACATTTGAAGTTAAGTTGATTGCAAGGACCTCCAAAAACCATGCAGCAGCTCACCTTTTCAAGCCCTTTGCTCTTTAGTGATAATACTGGTATTAAGCAGCTTTGATGAGGTCTCTAAGAATGGATTAGCTCTCCCTTGCACAGACTTCAATTGCTATTTTCTTCACCCATATTTGTTCTAATGTTAAGTAAGTTTAACTATGTGCAAAGAATTCTCAAGTAAAAACAAAATAGTATGCTCCTGAGAGTCACTTAAGAGAACTAAGGATGTGACCAGACAGCCAAACTATCCAAGACTGGCTCAGGCTAAATTGCGATTCATAGGGTCATTTTTAGCTGTGGTATATCATTTGGAATCATCCTCACATCCACACGCAAGGAGCACATTGTATCTCAAGTGACCATATTTGGCCCTTTTTACCCTTTAAAGGGGAAAGAAAAGGAGGAAGATTTTTTTAAAATCTATTTCTTGTCTCCACCTCCATGCTTTCTGCCAGTGATGGTGAACCCTGGCACTCCAAGTGTTCTTGGACTTTAATTCCTAGAAGCCCTGATGAGCAGGAGTGCTGACTTAGGCTTCTGAGAATTGAAGTCCAAGAACACCTGGAGTGCCAAGGTTTGCCATCACAGCTTTATGCATTGCTTCTATGTTGTTATAAATTACCCAAAGTAGGAAATTGCCCAGATAGATAGATAGATATGTAATTAATAGTACATTTTTTGAAAATTGTACTATTTTACTGAGCAATAATTCTCTCAGCTGGTTTAATGTTAATTCCCTATTTTCCTCAAATCTTTAGAGAATCTGATCATGCAAAAGTGGTATTGGATCTGGGATTGGGAGGTGAAAAGAAGGTGAGGAAACCATGGAGATATGACACTAATTTATTTAAAGACCCTAAAAGTAAAGAACAGATTATTAGAAATTGGGAGGAAAGTTGGAAACTGAATGACAATGGAGAAGTAAATTATAATATAGTTTGGGATACTATGAAGGTGATTTGTAGAGGAGAAAGTATTAAGATGTCTAATTTTAAATACAGGCAGTTCAAAGCAAAACACGAAGATATGGAAAAGGAATTAAAGCGCCTACAAGAGGAACATGTGAGGACAAAGAATAAGGAAACATTTGAAACAATGCAGAAATTTAAAAAGGAAATAGTGGGTAAATACATTGAACAGGTAAAGAGAAATTTGATATATTTGAAGAGGGAATATTTCGAATATAGCTGGGCTGCTCCCAACTCCTCTGACCGGCCGAGCCCGGGGAGGGAGCCAAGGTGGTGTGGCGGCTCCAGTGTCTCGAAGGCAGCAGCTTTTCACGTCCTCGCCGGGAACGAGGCACAGCTGGGCTGCTCCCTCTTCCCCTGAGCAGCTTGGCCAGGGGAGGGAGCCGAGGTGGTGTGGCGGCTCCAGCATCTCGGTGGCGGCTGATTTTCACATCCTCGCTGGGAACACGGCACAGCTGGGCTGCTCCCACCTCCCCTGACCGGCCGGGCCGGGGGAGGGAGCCGAGATGGTGTGGCAGCTCCAGCAGCTCAACAGCTAAAGCTTTTGCCAAGAACGGCTAAAGAAAAAAGAGAGAAAAGGGATATAGGTGTTTTGATTTCAAAAAAAGGTGTTAGGTGTAACAGAAATAATGATAAAGTAGAGATAGTAAAGGAGTTCTATCAGGAGTTATATACAGAAAAAGAGGTAAAGTTGGACAAACTAAAAGAATATTTGGAGAAATATATAAATCAAACAGAGAAATGAGAATTACAGAATTCTCAGCACCATTAAATGACTCAACAGCTACATCCAGGATTCTGCTGAACCATGTGTTCAGCTGATACCCATCTTAGCCTGTAATGTAGATTCTTCTACTCTGTGTGATGCAGGCTTCAAACACTGGATGAAAAGTTACAAGAATAAGAAAAGTCCAAAGGCTCCTTTTGACAGTCTGTGTAACATCAAAACAACTTCTCCTGCCTTTGAAACTTGAACATCATCTTCTGATGGGGAAGATACAGTATTTCTCACTTTGAACACTTCCAGGAAACATAAGTAGTACATGTATGCCTCTCTTCCCAATCTGTTAGTAGATTTCATTCTATATAACACTCCATATCACAAGAGGACTGGAGTTTCACACATAAAAGTATGTGTAGGGATATTCTGTTTTCATTTTGCATAATTACTGAAGAATGTTTACTGCATTAATGTAAACTTTGCTAATGTCTCAGGACAAGGTCATCAATTTTCCTTTTGACATACTGTTCACCTTATTCAATAATTGGAACAGTTACCATTTGAGCTATAATTTCCAGAATCTCCCAACCAGGATGGCCACTGGTAATGCGGGTCATATTGACTGGAACTCATAGTCCAGAACAACACCTTTTCCAACATTGATGCGTCTCTAGTTGAAGCTGATTTACACCCAAACAATCTAATCTGGAAATACTGTACTTAGTTCTACTCTCTGTATTGTGCTGTGGGTTTTCTGAGCAAGTCCTTTGGGTGTCTCATTCATTTTGGGGAGAGTCTGACTTTCAGGTTGAACTCATTACTAGCAAATGTGCTTCTGTTTACCTGAACTAAGGACTAGTAGATTAAACATAGTGTAAATACTGTATGTACAGTATCTACAGAGTTATATGGCTGTTATGCTGGAATGCATCATTTCACAACAGGTCGCACAATAGAAATTGCAAGAAGATGACGTGCGCCACATGATGTCTCTCAGAAAGGGCAGACATTTAAACAATGTTTCTTCAATTTATGCAAATTCAAACATAGTTCTGGCTAATATATCCAATTGCTCAATGTTGACGGGCTTTGCAAGACTACTCTTTTGGTTTCTTCACACATGCTGATGTTTACTTAATTACTTTAAAACTGGAGAACTCTGTTTCCCTTTTTATCTACTAGCATGTCGTCTCCCAGCTGCTTTCAGTCTCTAGCCTACAGTCTAGCTGTCTCTCTGTTATGTATGTTAACTGTGTTTTCTGACAGGGGCGAATGTATCTTATCTCATGTATCTATTCTTATGCAAATAGGTGGATCAAAAAATTGCACACTCTGTTAGCCAATGGGCTTGTTGTATTATTGTTACTGTTCCTGTTTATAGGAGTGGAATCTATCTTTTCTCATGTATCTATTCTTATGCAAATAAGTGGATCGAAAAATGTGCACACTCTGTTAGCCAATGGACTTGTTGTATTATTGTTACTGTTACTGTTTATAGTGTATATAAGTCCAAGTTTTGCCCCATCCAAACTGTGTTCAAACCCCACTATTAAAATGCTGAATTTCACTACTTCATTCGTCTGCTTCTTCATTCCTTGAACACTAAAATGGCGACAAGGATGGGATCGCGTCCCCACACGGCAGCAACATCTGCCCATTCGACCCAGCACATCCAGAGAAATGGGCAAGATACGAATGCCAGTTCCGCCACGCAATGGCCTCGCAGAAGATCACCGACAGAAACCAGAAGCGCTCCTGTTTCCTCGCTCAGTGTGGTTCTGAGATGCTTGAGCTGGCAACCCACCTCGTTCTCCCAAGGGATGTGGATGTGGTGCCGCTCACAGAAATCATGTTCGCACTGAGGAGGCACCTGCAGCCAGAGGTCTTGATCTTCCCGGCCAGGGTGGCCTTCCACAGAAGAGAGCAGTGACCCGGTGAATCCATTGCAGACTATGCCGCCGTGCTGCGCATTGCTGCCGCCCCGTGCAAGTGGGACAACATTGAAGAAGCACTCCGGGACCGTCTGCTGGCTGGGATGAGGTACTAAGATGCTCAATGTCACTTCATGATCAGAAAGACGTTAACCTTCACGGATGTCCTAGAAGAGGCAGTAGCGTCTGAGGCTGCACGGTCCGGGATAAAGCTTTTCCGGCATCACCACTCCACCACCAATGCCACCGACTCAGCTGTGCAAGCTCAGCAAAGTTCACCTTCATCCTCCTCAGCATCGCCTGGTTCCACCTCTTCATCAGAGACCAGCAACGCAGAGGGAAAGGTCCGAATGGTCCGACAAAAGCACTGAGAGCACTGTGACGATCGGGAGAAGAAATTCCTTTGCAAGTGTGATGGCTGTGGAGCCTGGCATGACTGCAAGAAGTGCCCCTTCCACACCACAGAATGCCACAACTGCGGGCGAAGAGGGCACATTGCTAAGGTATGCCGACAGCGAAAGTAAAGACCTCCAGCGCCTGTACCCAAGAAGAGTCATCACCACAACACGTCCATCGCCAAAGTGTCACCCGAGCTTGAGCCGTGCCAAGTGGGCATCATCAGCGAGCATTTCTTCACAGACCTGAGCCTGCAGGACTTGACCTTTCCCAGGCTTACCAAAAATTAACTGTGTCTCCTGCTGCTGCCATAGCCCAGACCATAGTACCGCATTGGGGGGGGGGGGATTTAAGGTAACTAGACTACAATTCGGGGTGAATGCGGCTCCCAGAATATTTCAATATCTTGTAGAACATATTTTGAAAGGGTTGCCTGGTGTTCTGCCATATTTTGACGATGACCTGATCACCGTTAAGGACACCGTCGAACTAGCGACCAGGCTCGATCGAGTCCTGTCATGTTTCGAGAGGGCTGGTCTACATCTCAGAAGAGACAAATGTGTGTTTTTGGCATGGGAAGTGGAGTTCCTGGGGTACCGCATTACACCCCAAGGTATCATGCCCTCTGACTCCAAGGTGACGGCCGTGCGGAATGCACCCAGACCGAAATGTAAAGCCGAATTGCAACCATTTCAAGGATTGTTAAACTTCTATCACGCTTTTCTCCATCGCAAAGCCTCAGTTGCTGAACCATTACATCGGCTTCTTAAGAGAGATACTGTTTGGCACTGGGGCCATTGTCAGGAGAAAGCGTTCCTAGAACTCAAAAGGCTGCTATCTTCGGATGCTGTATTAACTCATTTTGATCCTAACAATGAAGTTGTATTGTGTGTGATGCATCCCCTGTGGGGGTTGGAGCTGTGTTATGCAATGTACTAAGTGACAGGAGGGAAGCCCCTATAGCATTCTATTCCCATTTGCTCTCAAAGCCTGAGAAAAATTACGCTCAGACAGACAGGGAGGCGTTGGCAATGGTGGCAGGCACTAAGAAATTCCACGATTAACTTTACAGAAGGCCTTTTCCCATCGTAACTGACCACAAGCCCCTCCTTGGAATCTTTGTGAACGGGAAGCCCATGCCTCAAATTCTATCCCCAAGGATGTTGCGTTGGGCAATTTTCCTAAATGCATACAATTTTACTTTGGTGCACAGGCCCGGCAAGGACATCAGCCATGCTGATGCCCTGTCACGTTCTCTACTCCCAGGGGTCAGGGAAGCCGATTGCGAGATCAAAAGCAACCACCAGGTCCTCATGATTGAGGCATTTGACTCGCCCCCAGTCGTCCCCTCAGATATAGCCAAAGCTACGGCCAAGGATGTAACATTGACTAATGTAATGTCTTGGCCTGTCTCTCCTCTAGCTGAGGAATTCAGAACATTCCACCGCAAGCGTTTGGAACTGTCAGTGAGAACGAGGTTGCCTTCTATGGGGCCAGCGAGTGGTCATTCCTGTCACTCTCAGGAAAAAGGTATTATATCTACTTCACATAAGTCACCCGGGAATTGTCCATTCCAAAGCCGTTGTCCATAGCTACTTTTGGTGGCCTCAACTGGACCAAGATATAGAACAAATGGTCAGCACTTGTGCCAGTTGTCAATCCTCCCTCCCAGAGCAATCCCACCTTCCCTCTCGGGAATGGGATTCTGCTAGGGGCCCGTGGTGCAGGTTGCACATAGATTTTGCAGGTCCATTTAGGGGTGCCCTATTTTTGTTGGTTGTAGACTCATTCTCTAAGTGGCTGGAAGTGATTAGAGTGCCTAATACCACTTCAGCCACCATGATAATGCACCTGAGAAGACTGTTCGCAGCATTTGGACTTCCAGATGTGCTGGTGTCCGACAATGTGTCCACGTTCACATCTGCAGAATTCCAATCCTTCATGGAAAGGAATACAATTAGGCACATCACTGCCACCCCATTCCACCCGGCCACCAATGGCCAGGTGGAGCGGCAGGTGCGCACAACTAAAGACGCGCTTCAGCATATGGGTGAAGGGGATTTGGAGCTCTGGCTATGCCAATTTCTTTTCATGTATAGACTCACCCCCCTTGCCTCAGGGCTGTCCCCTGCTGAATTGCTCCAGCGAAGGAAACTGTCTTCCTTGCTGGACAGATTGGATCTCTCTAGGGTGGAGGACAAAGGCACAAATATAGCAATCCAACACCAGAAGGGTTTTTCTCTGGGAGACCCTGTACATTGTCACAATTATGCAGCTGGTGGTCCTACGTGGGTGCCTGGGTTTGTAATCGATCAGACTGGTCCTGTTTCTTACAGAATCGAAACAGCCACTGGTCTGATCTGGAGGAGGCACGCAGATCAATTGAGACCCAGAATACAGGACCCACAGGACGAATACAGACACTCAATGTTAGGGTTGGCCCCCACCCATTTAAACCCAGGGGGCAGAGGTAATAGTCAGCAGCCAGCCAACATTGACCCAGAGGTGTGTTCTAGGGACCGATTTCAAGGGGAATTTGTGGAATACTCCCCTACCCTGGCCATGTGTACCCCTACACTGTCCCATCCTAGCACTCTGGATTCCTTTATTGATGATGACCAAATTTTTATTTTTTTTTGGAGTCGCACTCCACTCTTAGTACACACAGGAGGGACCCTGAGTTGTCTTATTCATCCACAGAATTAGATTTTGGTTTTGAGCCATCCCCTGCTCCTCCATCTGACAAACGGGGCTTTAATTTGGGTTTACAATCCATCCCCTCTAGTCAATCCCTCACTCCAGTCGGGTCGCCAATCCTACGACCCCCTGAGCCGGCTCAGCCAAGCGTCTGACCCAGAAGGGAAACTAGACCGCCATCCTGGTTAAAGGATTTTGTTTTTACCTAGGGGGAAGAATGTTATGTATGTTAACTGTGTTTTCTGACAGGAGCGGAATGTATCTTTTCTCATGTATCTATTCTTATGCAAATAAGTGGATCGAAAAATGTGCACACTCTGTTAGCCAATCGGCTTGTTGTACTATTGTTACTGTTACTGTTTATAGTGTATATAAGTCCGAGTTTTGCCCCATCCAAATTGTGTTCAAACCCCACTAATAAAGAGCTGAATTTCACTACTTCATTCATCTGCTTCTTCATTCCTTGAACACTAAACTCTCCCAAAATTTGCTCCAAAATGAGAGCCACTGTCTTACCACAGCTTTGGTCAAGGACAAAACTGAGTTCATAAAGTTCCCTCAGGCACACCCTATCTTTGAATCATTTAAGAGGAGCTGCATTACTCCCACAGCACAATGAAGAAAAGGATCTGGGTGCAGTACTTGCTTGCAACACATTCTTCAGATCGCTTTCTTTTTCAGAAGCTTAAACATCTCTTCATATCTCCAGTGTTGTGTGCTGATGTGCAGTTGCCACCATGTAAGACTCTGTAGTGGGTACAAACAGCTGAGACAAGTTTATCCTTTGGGTGACAGTGTGAGGGTGTTTAGCTTAAAACACATTTTTTTTGTTTGTTTGTTTACTTTCTGGCAAACCTGAACTTCTAACCTTTTCTTAGAGAAAACTGGGCAGCCAACCCAGTTATTAATAATAATATTAATAATAATATTAATAATAGTTATTATTATTATTATTATTATTATTATTATTATTATTATTATTATTATTATTATTATTATTATTATTATTATTATTATTATTATTATTATTATTATTAATAATAATAATAATAATAATAATAATAATAATAATAATAATAATAATAATAATAATAATAATAATAATAATAATAATAATAATAATAATAATAATAATAATTTGGGGGGTCAGGAGGGGCTAAAATTTTACAGGAGGAACAACAATGTCACATTCACATATATAACATTGGCATCACAGGGTGGGTTGGGGGGGGGGCTGTTGGCTCAGGAGGGTTTTTGTCCCCCGCACCCCTCTGGCTATGGCTCTGTGCTTCCACACATGGTAGTAAAGGTAAAGCTCAAAAGCCAGGTCTAGGACAAAGCATAAAACTCAGGAGGAGTGGAACTGTTCCCACACAACCATGCAAGATAAATTTCCATTAGTTAGTTTTAAAAAGTTTCTCCTCCTCGGAAGCTAGTCGTATCCAACTCTAGGGTACGGTACTCATCTCCTTTTACAGCCCAAGACAGCTATTAAGCTGTCTGCAGATGCTTCCATGGTCATGTGGCAGGCATGACTAGACACCGGAGAGCATGGGACAATGATACTTTCCTACCAAAGTGATACCTATTTATCTACTTGCAATTTCTTGCTTTTGAACTGCTAGGTTGGCAGGAGCTGGGCCAGAGGCTTGAGCTCACTCCGTCGTGCAGCAATTGGGACTTGAACTGTTGAACATCAAGTTCAGCGTCTTAACCACTAAGCCACAGTCCTTCCACACATGGTAGAAAGATATAAATAACCTCAAACCCCTGAATAGAGGATTAATATATTATACTCTAGACCAGGGGTGCCCAAACATTTTGGGCCATGGGCTGGTCACGTGGTTCAGGGGACTGGTTACTATGGCCCGGGGGAAAGTAAAATGTGTTTTACTTTCGCTTCCGGGAGCAACGAGGGCTTTGTGGGCCGGATGAATAGGCGTCAGAGCTGGATCCGGCCCCTGGACCATAGTTTGGGCACTCCTGCTCTAGACACACATTACCATCTGCTTCAACTTAAACAGGGTGGGGACCTAGAAGATGGCCTCAGTTTAGAAGCATGTTTAAATTAAAGAAAAACCTATTCACTAGGCATGCATCCTGAACTGGTGCCTACAACGTTCGTTTGCTAAATTCAGTCCCAATGTGTTAACAGCTTTGCACTGAAAGTACACCCAACAAGCAACAAAAAGAAGGTACCATTATGCTGGACTGAGGTGAGGGGGCAGGTTTACAGAAGTGTTGAAATTGCCCAGTGTTTAACAGTAACCACAGAACTGAAAAGTCAGATGGAAAAAGATGGCAGAGGAAAGGAGAAAATGCAGCTGACTAGAAGTGAGTGACTGGTGAAAGGGGAGGGTGGTGACAGCAATCTAGTTATTTTTGAAACACTGCCAGTCATCTGGCAGAGGAAAGGCTAAGAGGAAAAGTGAAAACGGAAGAGGAACATCATGGTGGAAAATCCATTAATTAAAGTTAGAATGTGATAAATTTGAAAGTTAATGTGCTCAGCTCATCAAATTAAGTTGCATATACTGTAAGCTGAAACAGTTGTTGGTGTGCTGTCTGCCTACAAGAGATGTATCCATCTGCCCCTCCCCTCATCAAACCAAGGGACATTTGGCTGTACAAATCTAGTTGAGGTATAATACTTGGAAAGATGGTTGGATAGTTATGTGGTTTAGGTATTCAGCTGTATAGCCAGAGGTTGGGATTTTGATTCTCCAATGTACCTCCCTGAAAACCAGTGAGCCTGTGTAGTCAAAGGCAAGCTGCACAGTCTCAAGGCACCCCCCAAAAGAAGGGAATGGTAAACTACCTTCTTTGTACCCTCTACCTAAAAAATCCTGGAAAGGGTCACCATAAATCATAACTGGATTGACAGCATGTTGTTGTTGTTGTTGTTGTTGTTGTTGTACTTAGAAGCCTTAAATGAAAAAGCTAAAAATGGACATAGAAACCTGTAATATAAAGATATGTTCTATAAAGAATTAATTAACCAATTCTAATGATACTTCTCCAGTATAACCCTCCTTAAAGATTTCTGATTTAAATTGTATGGCTAGTTGACAAGGTGCTTATACTCTTGATATGCCATGATCCACCAACCATCAAATATAGCAGCCACTTCTTACTGCACACAAATTAGTTCAAAACAATTTTGGGAGGAAAGAAACTTCCTGCTTTCATCTCCCCATGGATCATGTTTGTAAATTATGTTTTCTGGAGCAAGATCATGACCCAGCAGCTTCTGAGCAGGATGAATATCAATTTTTCTGAACGTTGGGTCCCCAGGTACTCCTGGTGATCAGGACTTCTGGGGATTAGTCCAAAAACCTCTGGGACCAAGATTGATTCGCAGGGACTGTCCTCTAAAGGTCTCTTCTTAGCCTAGAGATGTAAGTCCAGCCTAATGAGAAACCTTATTGAGCAAGCATGGTGCATGCTATGGGTGGACATGGACGTGCCTGTTGAAATAGACACAAAATTAAAGAAAGAAAGAAAGAACATGGGGAAAGAGCTGGAAAATAGTCTTGCATGCTTCTGCAGGAGTTCATGGGAATTCAGAGAAAGCAACTTCTTTATCTGTGTTATGACAAGTTTATGTCCCATTTAGATTATTTTTATATCCTACAGGTGCTATATGTACCATAGTTTGAGAATCATTAATTAGGTTTGTACTGCAATACTAAAACAATAGTATTACAACTGACATAAAATAATATATTTTTTACCTTCTTTGTTTCTCACTTTATCCCTTTGTGATAATAAACAGGGTTTTTATTAACAAACAGCACTCTGTGTATCATTATTATTCTCTTAAGAATATGTTGGAAAGATGTTACATATTTTAAGCACTGTCGCTTGGCCCAAAGCATGGAACAGGTACATGTATTCTTCTTGCTGAAGGAAAACATATATAATTTCTCTCCTCAGACATACACAGACATTCTCTCTCTCTCTCTCTTTCTCTCTCTCTCTCTCTCACACACACACATGGGGGGGGGGGGGGAGATGCATTGACTACCACAACCTTTTCCTACTAAACTTAGCGATTCACATTCAAAAGTACCTCATTAATGTCCAGTAATAAACTGCTGTGAGAGACAGATAAAAATGGAATGCATTTGAGCATTGGCTGTGTTGCTCTCAGCAACAATAGCAGCTACAAGAAGCAGCTTTATTTTATTCTCCCATTTCACTCCCATTCCCATCACCAAGCAAACCGCCCCTCACCTGCTCCTTCTCTGCTTTTGCCTCTGTGTGGTGGGCAACAGAGAGAGAGAGAGAGAGAGAGAGTTGTACCCAATAATTGATGCATTCAGTGGGTGAGTAATGGGAGATCTGGAGGCTGGGGAGCTCAACTTTTCTCCTCTGTTTCTTGTTTTATCTTCCTTATATCCCCCCCCCCCTGTTATTTTTTTAAACTGTAACTTTAACTGTAGCTTCTTCTTCCATGTCTAGGCCAGATGTGAAACTACCAAAATGAAGCCACCTTTTGGTGAATTCATTCCATAGTTCTTTTTGCCTGACCTAGTGTGCGAAAGATTAGCTGGCAGAACAAGGTTGCCATTGCCCAGGCTACACCAAATTGTGGTGCAAAAATACCACAATCTACAAGGGGGATCTTTCTGTGTAGCTAACAGGAGGGGCTTGAACTATAACTATAATTAGATACTATTTGAAGGTAACTTTCCCTATTGCGAGAATAACTAAAGAGCTTGACTATACAAAAGCTTGGGAAGATCTTTTAGGTTAAGCAGGGATCAAAAGGAAGAAGGAACCTTTTTATACTCTCCAAGTGGAATTAAGAGCCAGGGTTGGAAGGGATCAGTCAAGAGCCTGACAGTACTTTACTAGCAAGGTGGCACCTCTACCTACCCATGGGAATGCTGGACATGAAAAGGAAAGGTTCCTGCTCACATGAGAGAAATAAACAATAAAGCAAGATGCTAAGCATGCTTGTGGCATTCTTCTTCTGCTGCATCAGAATCCGAATAATGGTGATCCTCATGGCAATCAGCCATGAAGGCATACCTGTCAACCTTCCTAGATTGGCTGGGATTTCCTGTTTTTCGGCGCCAATTTGCGCCATTTCCCGCCCAGAGCTGCCAAAACCCCGGAATTTGGCAGCGGGGGGGGGAAGAGGTACTGCGCATTCCTTCTGCGCAAGTCGCCTTCTACGCATGCGTAGAAGGCTTTTACGCTTGCGTAGAACCCTTTTACGCTTGCATAGAACCCTTCTACACTTGCATAGAACCCTTCTACACTTGTGTAGAACCCTTCTACGCTTACGTAGAACCCTTCAACGCATGCGTAGCAGGCTACGCATGTGTAGAAGGGTTCTATGCAAGCGTAAAAGGGTTCTACACAAGTGTAAAAGCCTTCTACGCATGCGTAGAAAGCGACTTGTGCAGAACCCGTCTACGCATGCGTAGAAGGCTACACATGCATAGAAGGGTTCTACGCAAACGTAAAAGGGTTCTATGCAAGCGTAAAAGCCTTCTACGCATGTGTAGAAGGCAACTTGTGCAGAACCATTCTGCACAGGTCCCGGATTGTCCAGAGCCGCGGTTGACAGGTATGCATGAAGACTGTCCTGAGAATATAATGCAGTGGCCTTTCATCTGCCTTCTGCATTGCAGCATGACCCCTGTACCACCACTGATCCAGTTCCATGAGTCACTTTCTAGTCCTGAGCCCTTTTGACACACAAAGTCCTCATCAGCCCTAGGCCAGCATTGATGAAGCTGCTGCCCTCCATCAAGATGGATTCAAGTGGGATTTAATCCCCCTTCCTTGTGGACATCATCCTTCCCTGTGGACTTCAGCACCCAAGACCATTAGTCCTCAGGGTTGTCAGGTTAGTTAACCGCTATCTGACATACAGCGTTGAGTCACTGGCAGCATGATCCTGCTATTACCATAGCCTGGCAGCATGATCCTGCTATTACCATAGCAGAATAGTTTTTCATAGTCAAATATGAAAGTCAAGTGAAAGGTTATGTCTGTCTCTGAGGAATCAAAACAGTCTGTAAAATTCTACAATTGTTTGCCATTTTGATTTGATTTTGCCAACAATCTGAGACAGAATAGCACGGCTATTTCTACAGAAATCCCCATATGTTGATGATTCCAGAGTTCAGAATCACTGGATAGGGCTAAAGTCACATCTCAATCCCTCAGAGCAGGGGTTCCCGACCTAAGGTCCATGGGCCGAATCCAGCTCATGGAACTATTTCATGTGGCCCTCCACCCTTACAAGGGCATTTGAGAAACAAAATGGCTACACCTTTGAAGCTGTTGGAAAAATGGCTGCCCCCATCATGCAGGCAGGGCAAGATGACCATCTGGCCCTCGAAGCTGACTGAGAGAGCGTGACCCGGCCCCCAGCTTGAAAGGTTGGGAACCCCTGCCTCAGAGAGTCAGATGATACCATTCCAAGGCCCAGCACCAGAGAAGGGGCAGGGGGATGAGTTAAGGGCCAACCAAAGGCAAAGGGTTCCTGAATATCCTGATTTTCTTGTACTTTTAATGGAAATCATGACTAGATTTTTAACTGCACTAAAATGTTAATTTTAACTGTGTTTCAGTATCATAATGGGTTTAATTATCTTATAATATTTCCATTCATTGTGTTTTAGATATACTATTTTGTTAACTACCTCATGAGCTGCCTTGGCTCCCAGTCCTGAGAGAATAGCAGCATACAAATATAATAAATAAATACCGAGCATCTGTCTAATTGCTCTGTAATAGGCCAGTGAGCAAAAAGAGTTCATTAACTACTGCCAGGAGAAAAAGAAAAGAAAAAAGGCAATTCTCCCCCACCAGCCTGACGTTTGCCATGAATATCACATCTGTTTTATGGCTATGTCAGCCTCTTGGCTACTTTAATAGGCTCAGTTCCTCAATCTATATACTCAAAGCAGCTCTCAGAGATCTTCTGTTTAGCAAGGGAGAGTTATTCAGCTGCAAACAGAATGGGGAGCTTCAGAAGTGTTACCGTATGCATGTGGGTATCTGTGTGTGTGTGTGTGTCATTTTCACACAGCCCAACAATTCAGACTCTTATAAATGCCATGCTCACATGTGCACACCCACCTGCACACAGAGTCTTCACAATTTTAACATCATGAACCTTGTTTCCAAGTAAGCAATGGAAGTCAATGTTCGGTTTCATTTTCAATGGCTCTTTTTTTCCATGGTGCAACTCCAGCTGACTATTGCTTGAACAGCCTGCCGTACTGCTTGGTTTGCACAAAATCATTATCCTGTACGCATAGAAATTTGAAAAAACACCAAGAGGAAGCGATTCTACCTGTACCCATCTATCTTTACTGAGTGCACTTTATGCTACAGATAAAATATGTTCATGCGCCTCTACTTTTAATGTACCAAAATTTAACAAGTGAAGCTTTTACTGGAGATTAGCAAAGCAGGTAATGAAACTTCCTTTCACTTCTGTCCATTAGATTGCCAAAAACTTTGCAGTTAACTCCTTCCAATGTATTTCTAATGCTTGCCCCCTCAATTTTTTAATTTTTAATTTTATTTTATTTTTATTTTGCTTCATTGGGAAAATTATCTGTTTATATGGCCTGTTTTAAAACTGTTTAAACTGTGATAACATGTGTGATGGGAAAAGACTGGCGTAGAGACCGGCAAGGCACACCACAAAGTTTGCCAAGAGAACCCTATGGACCAAAACAAAAGGCAAAACAAGGGGATGCTCAGCACAGCAGATCTGAAAAGGGGGAGGGATACGAAAGGGAGAGTAGAAATACAGTGTTGCAGGGAACAATACTGCATAGGGACATGGAATGTGAGGTCTATGAATCAAGGAAAACTGAAGTGGTAAAAATGAGATGGAAAGAATAAGCATTGACATCTTGGGCATCAGTGAGCTAAAATGGACAGGGATGGGTGAATTCAGCTCTGGAAACCATCATATCTACTACTGTGGGCAAGAAAACCTTAGAAGAAATGGAGTAGCCATAATTGTCAATAAAAGAGTGACAAAAGCAGTAATGGGATACAATCTCAAAAATGACAGAATGATGTCAGTCAGATTTCAAGGCAAACCTTTCAATGTCACTGTGATCCAAACATATGCACCAACCACTGGTGCAGATGAAGCCACAATGGACCAGTTCTATGAGGACTTACAACCCCTCATAGAACAGACACCAAGAAATGATGTCCAAATTATATTAGGAGACTGGAATGCCAAAGTAGGAAATCAAAATGTGGAGGGAATAACAGGCAAATTTGGTCTTGGAACACAGAATGAAGCAGGGCAAAGATTGATAGAGTTCTGCCAAGAGAACGCACTGGTCATAGCAAACACTCTCTTCCAGCAACACAAGAGGCGACTTTACACATGGACATCACCAGATGGCCAACACCGAAACCAGATTGACTACATACTCTGCAGCCAGAGATGGAGAACCTCCATACAGTCAGCAAAAACAAGACCTGGAGCAGACTGTGGCTCAGATCACAACCTACTGATCACAAAATTCAGGCTTAGACTAAAGAAAATAGGGAAAACACGGAGACCAGAAAGATATCACCTCGACAGCATCCCTAAAGAATACACGGTGGAGGTGATGAACAGATTTAATGGCTTAGACTCAGTAGACAGAGTACCAGAAGAATTATGGACAGAGATGAGGGACATCATGTAGGAAGCAGCAAAGAAAACCATACCAAAAGAAAAGAAGAGTAAGAAAGCAAAGTGGTTGTCTGATGAGGCTCTTAAAATAGCAGAGGAAAGAAGGAACGCAAAAGTCAAAGGAGAAAGGAAAAACTACAATCATTTGAACACAGAATTTCAAAGAAAAGCAAGGAGAGATAAGGAAAACTACCTAAAAGAACAGTGCAGAGAAATGGAGGAAAACAACAAAAGAGGCAGAACCAGAGATCTTTTCAAAAAAATCGGGGAAATCAAGGGAACATTTAAAGCAAAAATGACCATGATAAGGGACAAAGACGGAAAGGAGCTAGCTGATGCAGAAGAAATTAAGAAAAGATGGAAAGAGTACACAGAGGAACTTTACAAAAAGGACCTCAACACTCCTGATAATCACAATGATGAAGAAATTGAACTTGAGCCAAACATCCTGGAGAGTGAAGTCATAAAGGCCCTAAAGAGCACTGCAAACAACAAAGCTAGTGGAGATGATGGTATCCCAGTTGAATTTTTCAAAGCGCTAAAAGATGACGGCGTCAAATTACTGCATTCAATATGCCAGCAGATTTGGAAAACAAAACAGTGGCCACAGGATTGGAAAAGATCAGTATACATCCCAATCCCAAAAAAGGGCAATGCCAAAGAATGTTCAAATTATCGAACAATCGCGCTCATCCCACATGCCAGCAAGGTGATGCTCAAGATAATACAGGATAGACTTCAGCAGCATGTGGAGAGAGAATTACCAGAGGTGCAGGCTGGTTTCAGAAGAGGCAGGGGGACTAGAGACCACATCGCCAACATATGCTGGATCATGGAGAAAACAAAGGAATACCAGAAACAAGTTTACTTTTGTTTTATTGACTACACCAAGGCATTTGACTGTGTGGACCACAACAAGATGTGCCAAGTAATTAAAGAGATGGGAATACCAGAGCACCTCATATGCCTCCTGAGAAATCTGTACATGAACCAAGAAGCAACAGTTAGGACAGAACATGGAATAACAGAGTGGTTTGGAATAGGAAAAGGAGTAAGACAAGGCTGCATTTTGTCACCATGCTTATTCAACCTATACACAGAGCACATAATGCGCAGTGCAGGGATGGAGGAATCACAATATGGGATTAAAATCGCTGGGAGAAACATCAATAATCTGAGATATACAGACGATACCACCCTAATGGCAGAAAGTGAGGAAGACCTAAAGAATCTCTTGATTGGGCTGAAGGAGGAGAGTGCAAAAGCTGGCTTGAGACTCAATATCAAGAAAACCAAGATAATGGCAACAGGCCCAATCAGTTCCTGGAAAATAGACCGGGAAGAAGTAGAAGCAGTGACAGATTTTACTTTCTTAGGATCAAAGATCACTGCAGATGGGGATTGTTTCCATGAAATAAAAAGGCGACTGATTCTTGGGAGACAAGCGATGAGAAACCTGGGGAACATAGTGAAAAGCAGAGACATCACGTTGCAAACAAAAATCAGAATAGTCAAGGCAATGGTTTTCCCAGTAGTAATGTATGGATGTGAGAGCTGGACAATTAGGAAGTCTGAACGCAGAAGAATAGATGCCTTTGAAATGTGGTGTTGGAGGAGGGTTTTGAGAGTCCCCTGGACAGCGAGGAGAACAAATAGGTCAATCTTAGAAGAAATTAACCCTGACTGCTCATTGGAAGGTCAAATAGTAAAGATGAAGCTAAAATACTTTGGACATCAAATGAGAAGGGAGGATTCACTTGAGAAGGCATTGATGTTGGGAAAGGTGGAGGGCAAAAGAAGAAGGGGGAGGCCAAGGATGAGATGGCTAGATGGTATTGTAGACGCAATGGGCACAGAGCTGGGAGGGCTGAGGGGGATGGTGGAGGACAGAGGCGCCTGGAGGAAAATGGTCCATGGGGTCGCAAAGGGTCGGAGTCGACTGTGCGACTGAACAACAAATGGCCTGTTTTGGGACTGCAGTGGCTCAAGTGGTTAAGATGCTGAATTTGAAGACTGGAAGGTCAGAGTTTGCTACCGAGTACTGCATGACGGAGTGAGCTACCATCTCTGTCCCAGCTCCTGCCAATCTAGCAGTTTGAAAGCAAGAAATTGCAATTAGACAAAGAGGTTCCACTTCGGTGGGAAGGTAAACAGTGTTCTGGGCACTGTGGTGTCTAGGCATGCCTGCAACATGTCCATGGAAATGTCTGCAAGTGCACACAGAGCTCGCTCTTTGGCTGTAAACAGAGATGAGCACTGAACCTTAGAGTCAGATACGACTGGCTTTTGAAAAAGGGCGAGCTTTACCTTTACCTATGATCTATTTTGTTTTTACAATTTAAGAACAATAAGAATGTTTTTTTAAAAAAGATTTGTGCTACCAAGCTAAGCGCATGACCACATGGAAGGTGGTCCTGGGTTGATGTAACATTCTCTGTACTTTACTCTGGCATTTACATTCCTGTTGTTTGTACAGAAATATGTGAGAAACCAGACATGTCCACATTTCATCCTACTTCACCACACTTTGAGCCACCCCTTTTTGTAAGCATTCAAATTCCTTCTTTTTTAAATGTTTACCAAGTAACATAGCACTAAATTGACAAGACATGGTAAGGATTTGGATGAGTTTAATACTATAGAACAAAACATGGAGGGAAACATTTTTAAAGTACAACAGAATATAAACTGTGTTGCAGTCCTTACTAATGCAAGCAGAAGGCAATCACCATTTCCCTCTCCGCACATCAAACATGAAATCATCTGGACATGCCCAACAATGGCCCCAAAGTATTTATAAAAGCAACCACACAAGCCAAAAGCAAGACGAAATCATGTGAGTGGAAATCCCACCCACCCCACCCTCACTAAAACACAAGCCCTTCCAGCCAAACAAAATATACTGTACACTCATATCAAAAGGTCAGATCTACTGATGATTAGCACTAATGTAGTATAGTCAATAAAATAAAGAGGAGAATGCAGAACAAACAAACAGCAAGACAAATACCTGTCTTGTCATTCCCTAAAATACCAGTACTTGCTCAGCACCTTAGAAAACAAATTGTGACATGGAGGTGAAGAACAGCATTCCAACTGAACTATATAGGTCCCTGAGTTACTGGAGCATGCATGAGATCAACAAGATCTTTATGCAAACCTTAAAGAGTTGATCGGAATGGGGAAACAGCATGGCAGTGAGTGAGCTCTTAGTATTAACTTTCCATACCTGTAGACATCAGGATGTGCAAAACACTGCACATAAAAGAGGCCTCCATAAATATTTAGTTCTTTTTCCATGACATGTAACACATACTTCTCCTATAACACATACTTCTCCTCCTCATATCACAAATGGCACAGAATAAAAATAGACTGCATGTATGGTGGGTAAGAATTGACTGAATTTGTTTTGTTAGCAAATCTGATAAATCTTGGACAATACTAACATACTGCCTCAACAAATGTGATCTCCTCTTTGCTGTTCTTTCCATTGTTCCCAGCCTTTATCTTGTGCAACCATTGTTTCTTTGTCCCAGAATCCTTGATGTAATCTGAACCTTCACCTTTTAGGAGTGATTAATTCATTGGTGAGACAAATTTTAAAAATAAAGTAAAATAAATTTAAACTCCAATCTTCATCTCAAGGGTAAGTCTAAATGCAAACCTAGCCACAATATCTGGTTCCATTCTTGAAACTTCGGTGGGGTGTGTGTGTGTGTGTGTGTCTCCTCTTGCCTGCTATTTTTTTTAAAATATATAATCTGATGAAGAGTTCTAGAAGAATCATTTGTACACACTCTTCTGTGACATTTTACTTGGTCTAAATCAAGAGTGAGCAAAGTGTAGCTCCCAGTGTTCATGTGCTCACCCCCTCCAGTTTTTTATTGCCCCTGCGGTGGCTTAGTGGTTAAGATGCTGAACTTGACAACTGGAAGGCGGCAGGTTAGCAGTTTGAAACCTGAATGCTGCATGACAGAATGAGCTCCTGCCTCTGTCCCAGCTTCTGCCAACCTAGCAGTTCAAAAGCAAAAAATTGCAAATAGATAAATAGGGACCACTTTGGTGGGAAGGTAAACAGCGTTCCGTACACTATGGTGTCTAGTTATGCCTGCCACATGTCTACAGAAATGTCTGCAAACGCAGACAGCGCTGGTTCTTTGGCTATAGACAGAGGTGAGCACTGAACCCTAGAGTTTGATATGACTGGCTTTTGAGCAAGGGTGACCTTCACGTTTACCTAATCTCCAAACTTTACGGGTGGATTGACACCCATATATGCTTTCATGAGCAGTGATTCAATTTTTAATTATGATAACTCCTATATTGTTTCATTCCTCCAGATATGTTGTGTATTTAAGGAAATGTGTTTGCCATTTTGACTTGTTGTGAGAGAGTTTAATATGTATTTGCTTTACTATGTCCAAAGTCTCGAGAGACTTCGGGAGGGTTCTGAACGAAAACAGAGCTGTCAACGGTTCTAACGGTTTTTTCCAACTGTCAGTTCTGATCAGAGATAGCTAAGGAATGTGAGGGTGTGTTGTTAGCTCTGGCCACCTATTCTTATTCCAAATAAAGTTGTGTGTTTGGCCCGTATTGCTGGCTGATGCCTATTATTTCCAGAACACTAAAAGATACCAATTGTGAAAACCAAAAGAGGACTTACACTGACTTCCAGCTACAGTTGTTTAGGTTTGTGGGATTTTTACAGGTCCATGAGGCCCTCCAGATGGTTCTGGGGACAGAAAATTAGCCACACCTCTATCTAAATAAAGTTGTCACCCAACCGGTGGTTTTTGATTTTTGTTCTTCCTTATTCTAAACTCTGAATATGGCGAGAGGAGATGGGAACATTTCCTCTGCCTTCAGAAGATTCTTGGGAAATGCAGCCTGTTCCACTGAGTCATAACAGACTGTGTTCTCAAATCTAATCCAATCAGCCATATCAAATACATGACTAAAAATCACAAGCTCAAGAAATGGCAGCAAACCTCAAAAGGTTATTTTGAGTATACAATAGAGCTGTTGTACATCACTCACTGAACTAACTGAATGTGAATCATATGCTAGTGCCAACTGCCAAGCACAACACACCATTGTGAGAAAAAAAAGATAGTTTGAAACTTTGAAAAGGCCTTTGACTGGAAGAAAAGTAGCTTCAGAAGACTAGAAAGGAAGGGCTGTGTGTGCTGCTAGAATCATGAAACATATTTTGCACGGATGTTATGGAGACATTTAAGCTTGCCTGGTGGACCAGCTTTCAGCTCAGCTGCTTTTCACTGGACCATGAGACATTGGCCTCAGTTCTTTTATGAATGGCAGGAGTGGATTTCAAAGTGATTCCACAACTGCCAGTTCAGCTACTGTACTTGGGTGCCAAGCCAATGCAAGAGAAGAATCACAGCTATTGTCTTCAGCACTTCCACAAATGAGTCATCTCCTGTGTGAATTATATAATGAAACAGGAAGGAAAAGAAACATGAAAATAAGAGGATACAACTAAAGAGTTCTTGACATTAATTGTGAGAGGCACACCTTATCGCTAACGGTCGTTCTACGCTTGCTGGACTGTATTACCATCTTCTTCTTCGATACCGAATATTGGCTGTCATCATGGCAATGAGCCATGAAGATTGTCCTGGGAACAATATAATGCAATGGCCTTCCATTTGTCTTCCACATCGCAGTGTGACACCATACCACTGATACAGTTTCTCAAGTCACTTTCTGGCTGATCACCATGATGATAGCCAATATTTGAAATCTGATACAGCACTAGAAGAAGTAGAAGATTTACATAAGAACAGCCTTGCTGGAACAGGCCACAGCCCATCCAGTCCAGCATTGTCTCACACAGTGGCTCACCATTTGCTTCAGTGTATTCCCAAGCAGATGCCTTCACCTGCTTAGGATTCCCTGGAAATGGCATTGAGAGATATCCTGCCTATCTCTCCAACCCGGAGGTTGTCCTTAGGTATCCATAATTATAGCCATTGATACCCTTGTCCTCCATGAACTTGTCTAATCCTTTCTTAAAGCTGTCAAGACTGACAGCTGTCACCACTTCTTCTGGCAGGGAGTTCCATAGACCAGTGTTTGAGAACTAGTACCCAAATGTTTCATGGAGTGCCCCCCTAGTTCTAGTGTTGTGTGATAGGGAAAACAGTTTTTCCTTATCTACTTTGTCCCCTTCTTCTTGGGGTGCCCTGAGAATGTGCAATTTGCCCATGACTGTACAGGCTGGCTCTTCCCCCACAGTGGGAAACTAGACTCCAGACACCTAAACCACTGACATATTGAAACACAGCATCTACCAACCCACAGAATAATAAAACTACAGAGCTAGTAGGAAGAGACCCTATGGATCATCGATTCCAGCCCCATCAAGGAGCCACGATGGGGAATTGAACTCCCAACATCTGTAGCCAGATACTTAAACCACTGATCTCTACTTCACCAATTCTATGACTAAGAACATGGAGGAAAAATAGATGTGTCACAACACACTGTTCCAAAGATGGTACTTTACAATTAAATATAAATTATTTATTCATGGAGAAAATTAACTTTGTCACATTCAGAGATCTTTTTTCCTTTATTTTTGTGTAATCAGATATAATAAATTCTACTTACCAGAAATGTGACATGACCAGGAAATGCTTCCCAAAGCAAAGTAAAACTAACACGTTAGGGACACACTGAATGCATGCTTTGCCAAATAAAAGAAAGCAACAGATTAAAAGGGAAAGTAGCATAGTAATTTTAAAAAGCTAGTTTTAAAACAATTAGCTGTAGTAGTGAGACCCAAACAACTAGTTAGCTATAGTTGCAATTTTAAAAATGTAACTCCCAACATTCACATTGTTAAGAAAAACTAACTAAACTAAGAATACCAAGAGCTTTCGGTTCCCAAGTACTGCAGGACGGAATGAGCTCCCATCTTTGTCCCAGCTCCTGCAAACCTAGCAGTTCGAAAGCAAGAAATTGTAAGTAGATAAACAGGGACCACTTCGGTGGGAAGGTAAACAGCATTCTGCGCGCTCTGGTGTCTAGGCATGCCTGTCACATGACAACGAAAACGTCTGCAGAAGCAGACAGCGCTGACTCTTCGGCTTTGAAACAGAGATGAGCATTGAACCCTAGAGTCAGATACAACTGGCATTCAAGCAAGGGATACCTTTACCTTTTACAGGTATAAAACATGCTGAAGCAGGAAGACCCTGGATCACTACACACTCTTTAACAAAAAAAAGTTAATTACATCACAAAAGGACTGAGGGTATTCCTCATTGTGTGACAAAGGGGTACTAAGCAATATCACAAGAGAAGGTGATGATCAAGTCCAGAATTCAGTGCTTTGTATGGAATTTCCTTCACATCTAACATTTGCTAGGCCAATTTTTAATGCATTTCAATAGGGACTTGTCTATACTGGCCCTCCTGGACTGGTGTAATGTGCTTTTAAAAAGGCACTTGAGATCACTGGGGCAAGAGCAAAATGTTGTTTAGAGTGATGCCCGCATCCCAACAGAATTTTGCTCCTCTAAAGGTTCAAGAAGGGGCTTGAGCAGTGCCGTGGTGATGCTTCCCAGATGATGGGAGACTACTCCCCCCACTAGGTGAGAAGTGGCTCCTTCAAGCTGCACTCTATTATGTTCCATCCCTAGAGTACACATCTGTTGGCAATAGGATGAAACACAACATGGCAGTTTAGTAGAACCACCTGACAAGGTCTCAAAATGAGGAAAGTTGGAGCTGACTGGCTCAATCCAGCACATAACGTGTGTCCATATGATCAGACCAACCTGCTCCAACCCAACCCCAAACCAGCCCCAAAGAGAGGGCTATTTGTCCATGTAGACAGCTATAAATTGAGATTTAGATTACATGTATTATTGTTGTTGTTTCTTCTGCTTTTGTTATAGTCAGCCTATCCTCACTGGGCCACCCAGCAAAATACAGATACAAAAAAAGAATTTCCCCAAAGCATATTATTCTCCCATACATCATGTATGGAGTGGAATCTATTAATTACACAAGTTCAAAGATTGCGTATCTTTAATGAATATTTTCATTAGTGATCCCCAATGGACATCTCACAACTTGCTAATGGACTATTATATTGCTGATACAGGCTATTTGGAATGCTGCAAGTCAAAGGGTTAAGTTGCAGATCACTGCCGAATCAGTAGGTATTTGTGAAACAAACACAGAACTCATAGACTGTGACCTTTCAGAGGTGAAAAACATGGAAACCAACTCCACAGAGATTAGGCTACTATATAGCTATAGGCGATGCAGGTATAGCTTTCCAAGGAATGGAAATTGTGCCAGGTCTGCCAGTGTTGTAATAAACATCAGTCTGAATGGAATTGCAAACACAAATTTCAGGGCAGAGAAAGTGGTCAGACATAAACCATTGGCACATATCAGAAAGGCACATAAAAAGCAAGGCATGTGCTGAGCACACAAGCAAGTGAATTAATTGGTGAGAGTGTGAATGGATTACAAATGACCATTTCAGAGCCGGGGGAAATGTTAAGTCCTGAGGACCTTCGGCATGCCCAAGGCACACAAGGTATCCAAACAAGCAAACAGTAACAACTACTGTAAACACTCATTTCAGATCACAGAAAGTTTCCCAACCCAAAGAGCAGTGGTGTGCTCTAGGTACAAACAGTATGCAGGCAGAACACCCAAGAAAGAATCATAGAATCATAGAATAACTGAGCTGGAAGTGGTCAATGAGGCCATTGAGTCCAACCTCAATGAAGGAATCCAAATCAAAGTACATCTGACAGATGGTTGTCCAATTCTCTCTTGAATGTTTCCAGTGTTAAAATGCTCATCATCTCTTAAGGCAGTTAGTTAGACTGTCTTACTGCATCTATGCTGAGTCTCTTGCCCTCATCCTCTCTCCAAAATGAGAACCAAAACTTGACTGTGACCTAAGCCTATCTTTATTTGAATGAGGGTCACATGTGCTCAAATTCCTCTGAAACAGGCTGCATGTGAGAAGCAATTATGTACTTTTTCAACATTTAATTGTAAAATCTTATACTTGGCTACTTAGAAATAAATACCATTGAATTCCATGGGGTTTATTTATGAGTAAGTAGATATAGGATGCAGCACAGAGAATACAAATAACTCTGAAAAGGGAAACTTTGCACACAAGCAACCAGGACTGCATGTACATGCATATGGATGCGCACATGTAAAGATTTCACAGTCCTCTTTACAGGACAAATGAAACACTTAAAACAATAAGGAATACACATTATATAATAAAAATGATGATAATGATGCATGAGAAATAACTTTATGTTTTTGAAATAAATATGTGGGTATTTTTTTCCTTTTAGAGGGACAGGGAGATCCAACTATGGCTCTTAATTATGTATAGCAACAGGCTCCAGGATTGGTACTTCTATCAAGCCATAACTGTGTGCTGTCAAGTCAGTTCTGTTTTTTGACAATCCTTTTCAGGGTTTTCTAAGCAGGAAGTACTCAGAAGTAAGTACCGTTTCCTTAGAGCAACACGGGACTGTACAGCTTGCCAAAGCCACACAGGCTGACTAGCTCCTCTGAGATGCAAAGTAGGGAATTGAACTGCCAACCTCTGGCTCTGCAGCTGGATAGTTAACTCATTGAGCCATCAGGTTGCAAAATGTGCCTAGCCAAGGGAGAGAAGAACAAGCAACTTTAACATTTTGTGTTACCGCATGCTGGAGCCATTCTAGAATTCAAAGGGTACAGAAAATAAGTCAGCAAGTGTCAATTTGCCTCTTTATAAATCCCATCTGGAATACTGTGTGCAGTTCTGGTCGCCATACCTCTAGAAGCATACCTGTCAACCTGCGGCTCTGGAAAAAACGGGACCTGTGCGGAGCAGTTCTGCTCAGGTCGCCTTCCACGCAAGCGGCGTAGGCTTCCACGCATGCGTGGAAGGGTTCTACATGAGTGTAAAACTCTTCTACGCATGCGTAGAAGGCGACTTGCGCAGAAGGGCTGCGCAGTACTTCCTTTCCCCTGCTGCCAAATTACGGGGTTTTGGCAGCGCGGGTCGGGAAATGATGTCAATCGGCGCAGGATTACAGGGTAATCCCGGCCAAATCGGGAAGGTTGGCAGGTATGTCCAGAAGGATATTATGGAGCTGGAAAAAGTGCAGAGGAGGGCAACCAGAATGATTAGGGGACTGGAACACCTTCCCTACCATCTGAGGCTGCAACGGTTGGGCCTCTTCACTCTTGAACGACGGCGTCTAAGAGGTGACCTGATTGAAGTTTATAAAATCATGCACGGTGTGGACAAAGTAGATAAAGAAAAACTGTTTTCCCTGTTGCACAACACTAGAACTAGGGGGCACTCCATGAAACTTTTGGGTACTAGTTCTCAAACAAATAAGAGAAAGTACTTTTTCACCCAGAAGATCACTTCAGTACTGGAGTCTATTGAAATATTCATTGAATTATTACAATAAAGCCACTGAACTGTAAATCATGTAAGGAAATGGCTTGATATCGATCTGGAAGAACTGAAAGAAACTGAATTGTAAGCAATAGACCTGGCAACAGAAATTGCTCATGCTGAATCAATATGGGATTAACCCTTGTAGGTAGGAGAGAAGTCCCAATCCTGTTTCTCAAACTTGTATATCAGAGCCAGTCCTAGAAATTTCCTTTACCCAGCATGCTGAGCAAAGATCCACCAAGATGACGCTGAACAAATTCCATGATTCAAAATCCTGAGAGGAAAATCTTTTTACTCCTGCTTCCATGCTCCTCTTTAGCCCAAAGAGACAGGCCTAGACTCTAGGGGAAATGATTTCTAAGAAGGGCAGATTGGAAAAATATCTGGTCTTTATAAATATTTGAACTTAATCAAGGAATTCCTGAAGGAAAGCTATGGTTTGTTAACCATGCTGGCCGAGTGTCATAAGCCAGAGGAAAGACCTCCACTCCCCATCCCCCAAAAAAGATGCTAAATGTGAAGTGGCGTCAAAGGAGAATGATCTAAACATTGACCACAAAACAGAGAAAGTTAAAAGCATTAAAAACATCACATTTTCCAGGAGAAGACTAAACTCAGCTGAAGAACAGAAGAGTCCACTATAAAAGACTGTTCAGTCTTCTGGAGGTCTCAGCTAAGGTTGTGACTACACCAGAACACCAAAATGGAATTTTCCAGGTTTGTTTCAATTTAATAGAAGCCTGAAACAGACATTTTTTGGGCGTTCATTTCTGCACATTGTCTGTTGTGATTGGCATTCCAGCCTATAATCACTCCTTATTTCTCTCCTTCATTTCCTCTCATCCCAGCTCTTCCTCTCCTGGTTTGAACCAATTCCACCTCCCATGTGCACACAACTCACACTCCATCCCATTATTTTATATTTTATAGTCATTCACCTTGGGACAAAATGCATTTACTTGTAGCCTTTGCTCTCTTTCATCCCATTTTCCAGCAGTATACTTGCCATTCATCTGTTCTCCACCCTCTTGCGGCAAAATACTTTGCTCCCTGCAGCAACAGACAAGCTGGCAGTCTGTTCCAAAAGCTGTCACAAGGCTCTCGTTTTCCTTCAACTTTTCTGTTGCCTCCTAGCATCTGCCAGAGAGGCAGGGTTAACTCCCACAGCTTGCTGCCCCTGCCTTGTCAACTTGACTTGTCACCACCACCAAGCCAAGGTTGGGTAAATTCCCTCAGCTCACCCCTTAGCAAGTGTCTATGGCTCAGCTGAGGAGAACCAAAAGGTCTTGAGACCCAAATTGGCAACTTCTGAGGGTGTAGGGGGACTTGTGATCATGATTATGAAGAATGACTCAGTGATATGCAGAAATGGTAAACTAGTGCTGGAGTTATTTTTTATTTATTTATTTTTCACGCTTATATACCGCCCACTCAGGTACAACCCAACTCAGGGCGGTTTACATAGCAGACAGTAAATACATAAAAAGACACATGATAAAACAAAGTTAAAAGTTAAAAAACCCACCCCTAAAAGGTGCGCAAGTACCGAAGGGACCTTGGGGGAAGGCACACTTCTCTATACCAACCACCCAACGGTACCCCCATCCCCACCCGCACCCCAAACTTGGCCCGCCAACCAATAATATAGAAGAAATAAAAAGAAAAATGAAGGGCAATCAGTGCGGAGTACAACAAAACACCTAAAGACATGTAGCTATTCTTTAGACACAACCACATAAAAATAAACCCTTTGGAATCTCCTGCCTATATTAAACAAAGTAGAAGCTCTTCAACAGCTGAGAAAAAAGTTGTGGGGAATGAAAAAAGCCATGGATGGATTCGATTCTGCCTTTACGTCATGCAGGAAAATAATAATAATTCAAATTGTTGTGTATGCAAGCAATTTATCAGTCACCACACGCAACTCAGCTGCCAGCAATAGCGCAGTTGAGGAAGCTCAGCCCATGCATCCCCAATGACGTCACTGCAACCGCAACCAATGAGTGCCGGGGGAGGGATTCAAATGCATTGTACAATATATAAGGAGGTGCGTCTCCACCATTTGGTTATGTATGGATTGACCATGCTACAATAAAGAAGTGTTTGGCCGGCCTGCTGGCTCCGTGTGCAATCAATCTGCCTACATCAAACAAATTCACTCTTTTTATGAGCATAGCAAATCCCAACCTTATTGATGTTATAGTCAGCTGCTCAGAAGATTTCTAGCCCCCCCCCCCCCGCCCGCCCCCCAAAAAAAGAGAGAGGCCTCACAGCTAAGAGACAGGAAACATGCAGCCCTAAGGAACAAAGTGTTATCCAATGCTCTATCTGTTCTTCTGACTAAAATAAAAAGAATTAAGGCCATTCATTGCCACAACACAAGACCCAGGGCAACATGCTGCAGTTGGACAAGCTTACTCCAATATAGATGCTATTCTTGATATAGAACATTTGTTTTACGACTATGACTCTCTCCATATTGTGATGACATTTGAGAGGTGGAGGAAAATTAAGAGACTACAGTATACAAGGACAGGAAAACACTTCTTAATGCAGGTCTGACAGTGACAGGCTCTACGAAAACAATACTCCAATTGCTCTATTTCATAAACAGACAAGAAACAACAGAAGACTTGGGAGTTGGTCTGCTAAGTATCTTATAGGACACAAGAGGCCTAGTCAAAGTGCAAAGAGACAACATGAACAAGCTGCAGGGGCACACAAAAAGAGCCTCCTCGAAGATTGTGGTATTTTTTGAACCACAATCGGGTGTACCCTGATAACGGCAACCTTGTGTTGCTGACTAATCTTTCTCACACTAGGTCAGGCAAAAGGAACTGCAGAATGAACTCACCAAAAGGTGCCTTCATTTTAGCAGTTTCATGTCTGGCCTAGACACGGAAAAAGAACAAACTGCACATGAATTAAGAGTTGATTTTGCGACCAGAAGAACTGAAATTTTTAGACTTCTACATAGCCTTGCCTTCATGGTCACAATGAGAAATAATTGATATTTTTTCATCTCTATGAGATGTTCTCATGTACTATGGGACTATAGACAAGAATGCGAGACTTCAGGTTTGGGACATTGAGATAATTTGCAGTCAGGCAAAGTTACATAACAGAAAAATAAGAAACCTACCAGCCAAAGTAAAAATTACAGTATCCTTGAAATTAACTACTCTGCCACTGAGGAATACAATTTTTCTACAAATGGCAAGCTTAAAATTGTCTCATGAAACATAGTTGGGTGGTCCTCCACACAAAATAATGCCAAGATTTTGGATTATTTGAAAACATATGATGTGGTCTTCAAGAAACTTGGCCCACAAAAAATCTAATTAAATGATTTTAAGTAAATAATATGCCTAATAAGCCTACTAAAAAAGGCACACCTAAGACCAGTTTGACAGTATTGATAATATTGTAGTAGATGCGTAAAAAAACTCTTGCCGGCTTTAAAACCGCCACTACTACCGGACCATGCCTGTCAACCTTCCCGGATTGGCCGGGATTTCCCGGTTTTCGGCGCCGATTTGCGCCATTTCCCACCCCACGCTGCTGAAACCCCGGAATTTGGCAGCGGGGGAAAGGAGGTACTGCGCAGCCCTTCTGCATGGGTCACCTTCTATGCATGTGTAGAAGGGTTTTACACTTGCGTAGAACTCTTCTACGCTTGCGTAGAACCCTTCTATGCTTGCGTAGAAGGCTACACATGCGTAGAAGGGGGCTACGCAAGCATAAAACCCTTCTACGCGTGCATAGAAGGCGACCTGCACAGAACTGTTCTGCGCAGGTCCTGGATTGACAGGTATGTACCGGACACCCCCTGGCCTAGAGGGGAAGAAGGAGCAGCAGCTGTGGGGCCGGCTGACCTTAAAAACGCTGTCGCCACCACTACCAGATGCCCCCTCAACCGGCCCCGGCCTGGAGAGGGAGAAGAAAGGAGCAGTAGCTGCATGGCTGGCCAGCCTTGAGACCGCCACCACTGCTGACACCGGACACCCCCTCGGCCAGCTCCGGCCTGGAGCGAGGAGAAGAGACATGGGAGGCTGAAGATGCCTCTGCACCGCCTCACCCTCCTGGCCCTTTCCACTGGTCAGGTGACTTCCCCGCCTGTGGCCAGCGGGTGCCAGGTCCTTCCATCGATGCGCCACTGGCCAGGACTTGAAAATGCTGCTATGGCGGCAGGCGGCAGGACTTCGCCATCGCCATCCTCGGACTTTGTCTGTGGACGGGGCGGAGAGGCCACTGTAGTGAAGTATTGTATTGTAATGTTATATATTATATTATTATGTTATTGCATAATTATTTTGTATATTGTATTATTGTGTATATTGTATAATTATTGTATAACTATTGTGTGAGCCACCCTGAGTCGGGTTTCCTGGTTGGGCAGCATACAAGTGTGAAAATTAAATTAAATTAAATTGATATCTACAGCCTATCAAACATCCATCAAGTGGGTCTCCTCACATAGGAAAATAAGAATTTTCTTCATGCTCATGAGCTCAAGCCAGTTAAGTCTATTTTAGAAAAGCAGATTGTAATTGACTTTCAGTATTCAATATCAAACACCCACAAAACCTATTCACCTCTGCATTTTGGTCTAAATTTTGAATCTCTCCGAAGCTCTAGCTATTTGAAAAAATCTGGCCATCCCAAAATATCAGCAGGTTTTTCAAAAAGCCAGCTTCACCTACCTTCTATCTGCAGTCTTAGGTATGGATTATTATGAGGAGCAATGTGAAAATCAATTATGCTCCTGTTCCACAAAGATATGGAAATTCTGGAGCATGTCCTTTTCATATGCAATTTTTACAGGAATGAGTGTACCAGATTCTTTAACTCTATAATTAGCAATTTCCCAGGTAGGAATTTAGATAGGTATTTAAAATATTTCCTAATTCAAATAAGTCCAACATTGATCTAGTGGTCTAGTTTCTTCTTTCTCCCCAAAAAACATGCAAGCCAATCCTTGAGTCTGTTTTATAATACAGCCCCTTCTATCTGCAGGGAATACATTCCAAGACCTGCAGCAGATACCTTAAACTATGGATAACAGCAAACCCTATACAGTATTTTACATTGCAAGCAGTGGCCTCTAGTGGCCAGTGCAGGTCATATGCCTTAGAAATATATCTATATTGTGTGTTTCAGAATTTTTTATTCAATAATTTTAGACCCCAGGATAACTGAAACTGTGGATACTGAACCCAAGGACACAGGGAGCAAACTGTACATATTGGTTTTTAAGTTATGCCCAAGTAATTTATTTAACTGTTCTTAATAATTTTTTATTTTATTTATTTTTTGTCAGTTTTTATGAGTTTGAATGTACAATAAACTTGGTTGGTTGGTAAGCCACTGGTAGAATGTGACACAAATACTTTACTACAACTTTATACCTTTATATATTTCCAAAAATCCAGCTAGGTCTTCTCTAGCTGGCAGTGTACTAAAAACCATGGTTGGATGACCAAGCAGGTATTAAACCAGACAAAAGTGCAGAAGGCTAGGAACTGGAGTACCTTACCAATAGCTTTAACTGTAGGGGCTTTAGAGTGACATATTTCCCCTTTGGAACAGTTTAGTGCTCCCTTTTCCTTGATCACCAATAGATTTAACTTATTTTTATAATTTACTTCCTTTCTTTCTGTTTACAAGATGTAGTGACAGCCTCTGCAGTTACCCAGACACATAATCCCCACCACCACCACCCCGGGCATGGGCACACTGGAGTGAATTGATTGCAACCTGATTCTTTCCACATTGCCTTATAATTAGGTAGAAGAGGTTTTAACATTTGTTTTGGAGTCACCTGAACGCAGGACTGCATGCCACAGAGACAGTATCTGAAATAGGTAGACATGTGGATCTTAAGCAGCTTCACCAGTCCTAAGAGCAATTCAATCTTGTCATACTGGGAAGGAGATCCTGAGAACTGTAGTCCAAAAAAATTTCACTCTTCAGCTATAGGCAATAAAGAAAGCTGGCTGCATGAAATGTAACTTGGGCTAAAGAGGACTTTGTGAGTTTGGCCTTATACTGTTATGTAAGCAACATTGCACAGGTCTAAAGGAAAAAAGGAAAGGAAGAAGTAAGTAAGAACTCTGAGGACTAACAACCTTGGGTGGCAACGTCCACAGGGAAGGGAGATGGTCCCCAAGTGGATTAAATCCCAATTGAGTCCAATCTTGATGTAGGGCAGCAGCTTAGGGCCCGAGGAGAATTTTGTGTGCCAAAAGGTTCAGGACCAGAAAGTGTCTTGTGGAACAGGATCAGTAGTAAGGGTGTCACGTTGCAATACAGAAAGCAAATGGGAGTCCACTGCATTATATTGTTCCCAGGACAAGCTTCATGGCTGATCTCCATGAGGACAGCCAATATTCACAATTGGATATCGCACTTAAAGAAGAAAGAAGAAGTAGAAAGTGACCTAAATATTGGTTTGCCCTTCATTGGGATTGAAGAACTGAGATGCAGTAATATATTATGAGGATTAATGGCAAACTGCGGCTAATGGCCCTCTGCCTATACCTCAGGCCATTAACTCCTCCCTACCTCTTATTAATCTTAGGTAATGCGTCTTACACGGCTACATTTATTGCTCACTCATAAAGCTACAATCAAACCAACAAGTCCAAACAGTGCACACCTATTCTTACCTATCCTTCCTTTATTTACTTACTCATCAAAACAAATTGTACTGTAAAACCAGTTTAAGTGCCATCACTTTTAAAATAAATGGCTCTCTGTTTTGAAAGAAACACACATTTCCCTGGTCAATTTGCTACTAATAGAATATATTTACTTCTAATAATGGCTTCTGTTGTTCAGTCGCACAGTCGATTCTGACCCTTTGCGACCCTATGGACCAATGTTCTCCAGGCACCTCTGTCTTCTATATGTACATATTTAACATACAAACTCTCTCTCTTATTATTTCTTAAAACAACTGTGCAAAGTAGTTCTGCACAATTCCCAAGTAAAGACCCAAAAGAGAGATATAATAATCTGATTGCATAGATCCTAGGGTCCTAAATGTGTGTCTTAACTTATACAAAATTGCTACAACAGTCGTCCTTAGCCAATCACACACACACACACTCAATCGTAATAGTTTAATAATTTAACAAAAATGTTTAATAACCTGAGCTGAGCGAGAGAAGAAAGAAGCTCCAGAATGCAGACAGGCTATCTAAACAGCTACGCAAGTCTTTCTTTTCACCCTCCCAAGTGACTCAGTAGCTGTAATATCAAGTGGGGATATTGGGCTTTATTGGAGAAGGCTTCGCTCACCACCGTCTTTGGCTCCAATAGCTCAACTACTTTGGTGTGCAGTATCCTGCCAGCTTCATCTGTGGTGCTGGGTCACAATACCTATCCAGCCTAGGGATGCTGGAAATGACTTAACCTTGTGCCATCATAGTGCCTGTGTCCCTGGGCCACAGGAGGTTTGTATCTAATGTAACTTGGCTTTTCTGATACGCTGTCCCTTCTCAATCCTCCACCTTTTCTTTGGCTCTTCTAAAGGCAGATCTGAACTGCCTGAGCATTTCACTGGCAGACTTTTCTGGCAGCAGATTTTGGAATTCAGTTAAAGCATTTATCTAATTAACCAGCAGAAGGTGATGCTGTTGGCACAAAGACATTTCTATGGGTATTATCATGTAGATGATGAATCTTCTGTCCATTCCTAGCCCCTCAAAAGCCAGCATGTCACTGATTTAGGATTGCACTGCTAACTGAGAAGAACATTTCACAACTCTAGAGCAATGGCAGATGAGTTCCTGTTCTATCTTCCCCCTGCTATTTACTGAAAATATCTTCATATAATGAGACGTTGGGAATTTTATTCTCCACTTGCCTCCAGGGAAAAGTGCCAGCCTGTATAGATTTTAGCAAGCTGTACAGTCCTAGAATGCCCCCAGAAGAAGGGAATGGCCAAACACTTTTGTGTCCTTTCTACCTAGAAAAGACTGGAAAGATTCACCGTAAGTCAGCATGCAATTTTTATTGTTAAAAACTTTACTGTTTTAATACTTCAAACTGGACTTACTTGTTTTGGTTATTGTTTGATTGACTTCCTTGTGATTTTATGACTGTCAACCATTCTATAACTAATGAACTAAATAGGAATGGGAAATTTCTGAATGTACAGTGTCCAATTTTGCCCTCTCTCAGACCTTTGTGGGCCAGTTCAGATGGCTCCCCCAGAGGGCACATTACAACAAATCAACAGACAGACAGTCAGACAGACAGGCAGGCAGACAGGCAGACAGACACAAACACAGACAAACACACAAACACACACACACACACCTGTGGGGGCCCAGAGGTTTCCTGGGTGCTTTAGAGACAAGTAGCCCAGAGACAGCACTTTACCCACTCCACACAATCAAATAAAAATACAAAATAGAAGTGATGACTACACCACAAGTACAAGTTCACATAAAATACATACCTGAGAAATAAAATGTTGCAACTTTAAGAAAAAGACTAAAAACTAAGAAACAAAACTCCAGGAAGTAACATGGTTGCTGAGAAAAGAAAGGTAAATCTAGTTTACCAAGGACAGAGGAAAGTGCCCAAAGAAAACTGTCCACAGTGTTGCTTTCCTGGTGTTTGAAAAACAACTGAACAACAAAGCTTTTACTTCTAAAATGTGTGTCATATCATGTTTTTCTGCCTTCTGAGTAAATGTCACCAAACTAGGATGAATATAGGTGCGTATGCATTTTGATCTACCTGAAGCAGGCATTCCCATAATGGAAAGTAGGGCAACATTTCGGATAACTCCAAATTGCTTTGATGAAAACTGAAAGAGAATTTTAAAAGACTTTGTAAGTCTTCTTTATCTACTCCACTGTCTTTAAGCTCCACTCGTTTTCACCTGAAGAACACAGACTGTACACTGTCAGCATGCTGGCTCAGAAACTAGTCTTTCTTTGCTTTTCAGAAGCCTCCCAACCAGCACATGTCCCGTGTCACATGTCTTCAGTGGCAGCACAAGAAGCTCTAGCTTCATCTTGGGAACTGGGCTCAGGGGCAGGCATTCAGCAAAGTATTCATGCACACTTAATAAGCTCTCCCTCCAAATTGAGGCTCTGTAGGCCACAAGCAGTCTGTCTGACCAGGCTATCCTGCTATGGTAATAGAATATATCACATTGCCAGCAACTCAATTGCGAGTGTCAGGCAGAAGTTAATTAACCTGACAAGCCTGAGGACTAACAACATTGTTGTTGTTGTTGTTGTTGTTGTTGTTGTTGTTGTTGTTGTTGTTGTTGTTGTTGTTGTTGTTGTTGTTGAATTTGTTTGCTGCCCACTCGACAACGTGACTCTGGGAGGCTAACAGAAACAACAGAGTATCTTAAACACATATACATCTTACAACACGATAAAATACCATAGAATAACAGTAAACAAATCACAGTATCATAAAAATCATAAATCACAGCATCATAAATTATAACCATCATAAAACATTGAAGAAAAAGAAAAAACCATTCATCCTTGGGTGCCGAAGTCCACAGGGAAGGGTGATGGTTCCCAAGTGGATTAACTCCCACTTGAATCCATCTTGATGGAGGGCAGCAGCTTCATCAATACTGGCCTGTGGCTGATGAGGACTTTGCATGCCAAAAGGGCTCAGGACCAGAAAGTGACTTGTGGAACTGGATCAGTGGTACGGGGGTCATGCTGTGCTGCAGAAGGCAGATGAAAGGCCACTGCATTATATTCTCAGGACAGTCTTCATGTCTGATTTGCCATGAGGATCACCAATATTCGGATTTGGATGCGGCAGAAGAAGAATGCCACAAGCATTAGGCTTAGCATCCAAATTAAGGAGTCTGGCCCAGTATGCTTGCAAACCTCATGATGACACAAATTCAGCATTTACTGAAGAGAATAAGAAAAAGGCCTGGATGTCTTACAGGAGAAAGCACATTTCAGTGAGGACCATATGGACATCATGCACAAGAGATGAACAGACAAAAACAAATGACATGAAATATACAAGGCTGGCTCACTCATATGTATACAGTAGACCCTCGGATAATGTCCAAACTCCATTCCACGGGGTTGGTCGCTATGCGATTTTGGATGTGATGCGGTTCCTATGGGGAGATGCATCGCATAAAGTAAAAAAAAAAAAGGTCGAAAACGGATGTTATCCGAGGTTCCTATACCAATACCTCAGATAACGTCCGTTTTTTAGCAGTTTTGGACGTTATGCGATGCAGCACGTGTGAATCACGTGTGCATAAAAACCACAACGTTTTGCAAATATGACGCTATCCGATGCGGTCGTTATGCAAGGTATTACTGTACAAAGAACTAAAGCAAAGTAGAACTTCATTAGCAGATAGGCATTTCCTCAATTATGCAGGCCTTTCTACACTAACATTTGTCTCGTTCTGTGTTTTCCAATAAGGGGTAATTACAATTACAAATGGTTGCATTTATTTATAACATTACAAAGGGGGAAACTGTAATCTGTGCTGTTCTTAACAATCTTACTTGTATTTTCACCAACACCAATTTGTCTTGTCTTCCTTGCTCATGGGGAGAACGAGGGGGAAAATCTAATCAAATCCTTTGGAGTATGTTTCTCTTCTGTAATTTAGCAGCAAAGCTGGCATGGTGCCTAACCATGTCAAAAGAGAGAGAGAGAGACATTTAAAATAGGTAACTATAAAAGAACAAGGAAGCTTTAAGCCACATTCATGCAAAGGAGACGGTGAAAATGTTTACTTGTAATGTGGTTACGTATGAAAAGAGGAATCTGGTAGGATAATACATTTCAGTGTTGTGAAATTGTCTGCTTTGATATATAAATATTTTATGTAAATAGACCATGATTTCAGAGTCGCAACATTTAGTGTTTTGTTTTAATTAACAGAAAGCAATGGTCCAGTAGCCAACTACACATGAATGCTTCTTAGTCTCGCTCTCTTCTTGCACTGGTAATGAAGCTACATTAATCCTGTTTTTGTTTACTCTAACTTTCACTCCAATGACAGTGGCGCCAGTGGTTCTGTCTGGGAAAGCCACTGAAACACCACCATCACTCTCACACAGAAGACTGTGTCCACTGACACTCTCTAGTTGTATTTCTCAGTGGCCACTGGGAGACCAGCCATAATGGCTCCCAGTAGAATGGCTCCCAGTAGTTTTCCTCCTTCCAGTGAGAGGTGATAATGGCAGCCTAGAGTGGCAGTGGCTGTCCCAACACAAGACACAACTGACAGTCCCTCTTCATAAAACAGCTGGAACAGCTTAGCTAACATTAAATTCCCTGTTCCCTCAGTTCATGCTAAGTATCTGCACTGTCCTCAGATAAATGTGCTAACATGGAGCAAATTGTGTGTGGGAGGGTAGAGGTGTGTTTGATTTTGGGGCAATTGTAGGGTGAAACAAAAAGCCACTGTTCACTCCCAAGATGGAGCAATACCCTCACCACCACCACTCTACTTGTTCCCTTGGCAATTAAAGTGTTAAAAAGGATAGTAAAGTTCGCCATTCCCCCCCCCTCCGTTTCAGACATGGACATAGAGAGGAATCTCCTCTCTCTTCTACCTGTAGCTTGGAGTTTGGTGTCTTTTACGGAAGACATAGAAGGAGTCGCAGTAGGGACTAACACAGGTTTATTGGTTGATGATCGGTACGAACATGTGGTAATGGCGGAGGTACCTCACATTATATACAGTAGTACAATACATTTGAATCTTGCTGCACGGTAGCTCATTGGCTGCTACCGGCGTGACGTCGTCCAAGTCATGCCCATCTTCTGTAGTTGTTTGATAGTGCGGGGGAGTTCCTGCGGCTGCCGGTGATTTGAGGAATGAGAACCATGTGAGTTGAATGCTCGCAGCTGCCCTCTATGGGCAGCTAACTCGCGTTCCTTTAACAGCTGTGCTACATTGTAATTGTGGTCAGGTTACATTCATACATTTCTTAAAGCAACATTGTACATACATAACATCCCTCCCCCCTAGGATGGGACGAAGTCCCTCAACCATTGTGGCTTGCCGCACGTGCGCCTGGGGCGTGCGGCCACTTGACTTAACACAGGGGAGCCGGAGGCTCCTGGTTCCATGGAGTCCTGTCCTGCAACGGAAAGGGGGGACTCATTAGTGGCTCGGTGTGGAGTCTGCGGTAACCTTGCATTGGGGGACGGGAATGGAATGAACAGTTGGGAAGTGAATCCCTGTCTACCATTTGAGGAGTTTGGGGTCCCCCCAGTACGAATCTCGGGACAGACGAAGAGGCCCTCGTGGCCTCGCCACCCCCGTTACCTGCCCGGGAGTTCTAGAGACTGTGGTGGGCGGACTCCCCCCTGTCGCCTGTCTTGGGGGTGTTTGTCTCCGGGGAGCTGGAGCTATGGTATATTCTAAAACAAAAGGGCTGGGGGGACTGGAAGTACCAGGGGCTGAACTGAAACCCCTCTTCTCGCTAGGACGGGTGGGGGACCACTCCGCGACACCCCCCTGGTACTGCAACTCATAATCAACTTCATCCCTTTCCTCCAAGGTATCCTCCTCTGCGGCTGAGAACTGAGGATATGCATTTGTATCCGCGGGTGCCGCCGTGTCTCCCCCTTGGGTAACGCGGGTGGGGGAGGACCCTAACGCTGATTCCCCCTCGCCGGTGACTCGCTTTCTGAGTTGGTCGGCGTGCCTTCTCCAGAGTAGACCTGAGCTAGTCTCGGCCCTGTAGGATACCGGCCCCGTTTGCTCAACAATCGTCCCTGGTACCCACGCTGGTCCCGAAGCCGCGTAGTTCCTGCAGTGAACCGGGTCCCCTACCGAAAAACTTTTGGAGCTCTCTCCCCCTATGTTGATATTTCTCCCTTCATCCTCCACCCTGGACGGATCCATCCGGTCAAAAAGTGTTACCGGACGCCTCCTCATGAGGAGTTCGGCTGGGGAAAAGCCTGAAGCTAGGGGGGTTGTCCTGTAGCAGATGAGGAACTGACACAGATGAAGGTTCAACTCACCGGGACCCATGCGCCGGAGTGCGTCTTTCATAGTGCGCACTTGGCGCTCTACCTGACCGTTTGTGGCGGGGTGAAACGGGGCAGCGGTAATGTGCCTGATGGCATTTCTCTCTAGAAACGTCTTGAACTCTGCAGACGTGAAGGTACTAGCGTTATCGCTAACAAGGACGTCTGGCAGGCCGAAACAGGCAAAAAGCTTGCGCAACTGTTTAATGGTTGCCGCAGAAGAAGTGCTGTTCATGGGGATTACCTCCAACCACTTGGAGTAGGAGTCGACTACCAGCAGAAACATAGACCCACGGAAAGGGCCAGCGAAGTCGACATGAATCCGGGACCATGGCCCGCGGGCCGTGTCCCATTCCCTATGGGGCAACCGGGACTCCTCGGGCCGAGAGCTCTGGCAGCTCTCACACGTGCCCACTAAACGTTCTATATCCCCATCTATCTGGGGCCACCAAAAGAAACTCCTGGCCAGAGCCTTGGAGCGCACGATCCCGGGGTGACTGGTATGCAGTAGCTTCAGCACCTTGGCCCTTAGCTTCTCTGGGATAACTACCCGCTGGCCCCAGAGTAAGCAGCCCCTTTCCAGCGAAAGCTCTACTCTATGCCTGAAAAATGGCTTGAAGTGTTCCTCGGGGGGAGTAGTGGGCCACCCTTTCCTAACCCAGGAACTAACTTGGGCCAGCATCTTGTCGGCCGCCGTGGCCTTGGCGAGGTCGGCCGGGACAATGGGGGGTGAGTCAAGGGACTCGATCAGCAGGACTTGGTGGTCCTGCTCTACCTCGCAAGTGGGGTCCCCTAAACTAGGGAGGGGAAACCGGGACAGTGCATCCGCATGGGAGATCTCCTTTCCTGGCGATAGACCAGCTCGTACTGGTAGGCGTTGAGGAAAATGGCCCAACGAAGCATCCTGGGGGATAGAATTTGTGGGGTGGGTTTGCCGGTAGTGAAGATCCCCAGAAGTGGTTTGTGATCCGTCACTACCGTAAACTCGCGGCCGTATAGGAAATCGTAGAACTTCTTCATCCCCGCGATTATGGCCAGGGCCTCCCTATCTGTTTGCGCGTAATTGCGCTCGGCCTTCGAGAGGGACCTTGAGTAGTACGCCACTGGGGCTTCCCGCCCGCTCTCCAACATGTGGCACAGGACCGCCCCCACCCCCACTGGGGACGCATCGCAGACTAAAACCACTGGTTTTTTCGGATCGAAGTGAGTCAGGACAGCATCCAAGGATAGGAGTGTCTTAAGCTCCTTGAACGCTTTCTCCTGCCTGTCCCTCCACCGCCAAGCCACGTCTTTTTTAAGTAGTGCGTGCAGTGGCTCCGCGACCGATGCCTTCCGAGGCAGGAAGGAATGATAGAAATTTAGGAGCCCTAGAAATGACTGTAGCTCCGGTTTCGCGGTCGGGCGAGGGGCGTTTTTCATGGCCGCAACCTTAGACTCAGAGGGTTTGATCCCGTCCGGGGTTACCTTAAAACCTAGAAATTCAACCTCCCTCGCAAAGAATACGCATTTGTCCCTCCTCAGTCAAAGACCTGCCCTCTTGAACACTGAGAGGACCCCATCTAGCCTCTTTGCTAACTCTAATTCGCTCCCCGCCGTTATCAACACATCGTCGAAATATGGGAGGACGCCTGGAAGCCCCTTTAAAAGGCGTTCCACGAGGGACTGGAAGATTCCGGGGGCCGAATTCACGCCAAACTGAAGGCGCGTTACCTTAAACGCCCTCTTGTGCGTCACAATTGTTTGCACGGCGGCGGCAGCCGGGGTTACAGAGAGCTGCTGGTATGCCTGGGCCAGATCTAGCTTGGCAAAACACCTCCCCCCATGTAGCGTGGCCAGCAAATGGCTGACCACGGGCACCGGGTATGCATTTGGCCGAATGGCCTTATTTATCGTACATTTATAGTCCGCACAAATCCTGACCTCCCCGTTTGACTTAAGGGCTGTAACAATCGGCGTTTCCCACTCCGCCGAATCAACTGGAACCAAAATCCCCTGCCCCACCAATTTGTCCAGTTCCGCCTCGATCTTGTCCTTGAGGGCGAAGGGCACTCTCCTTGGTTTGAGGCGAATGGGCCGGATTTCTGGGTCCAGCTCGAAGGAAACCGGGGGCCCCTTGTATTTCCCGTTCTTGAAAACGTCCGGGTGTGCATTGCACACGTCCCGCATTGGGTCAGTCTCGATGGCGTTAATGCCGGACAGTTCGATTCCCAGGGGAGCAAACCACTGCGTTCCCAAAAGGCAGCACCTTCCCCCCTTGAGGACCACTAGGGGCAGTTTCTTGGAGTAGTTCTTGAACTTCACCTTGAAGTTCCCCACCCCCAACACTGGGATCCCATTTCCCTGCACGTCCCGTAGGTGTGACTTCATGGCCCGCAGTTTGGGCCGCTTATCTGGGGGAATACGCATAAACTCTTTTTGGGATAGGATGGAATAAGATGACCCCGAGTCTATCTCCATCCTCACTGGGACCCCCTGCAACAGTACCTCTACGAAAAACCGCCGGTGCTCCAGGCCCACGCGGTTCACGCCTTCCTCGCTGTAGCTGGCTGAGACCTTCCTGGTGCCGGCCGCCTTCCGTTGGTGCGTCTGGGAATGGCTGGAACTGCCCTTGTCCTCGACTCGCCCACGCCTGCACACTCGGGCGATGTGTCCTTTTCGGCCGCAGTTGTGACACTCGGCCTTTCGGAATGGACACCTCGTGCGGTCGTGGGACGCCCCACAACCGTCGCAGCGGCGGTCCTGCCGTTCGCGGGTCTGCTGCTTCTCTCCTCGCTTCTTGATCCTCTGGACGTCGTCGTCCTCGCTGGAGTAGGGGTCCGCCATCGTGGACGACTCCTCGGACGACATTGGTGTGCCGGCGGGCGGCTTGGGGGCCCGCCAGGCCGTCTTCGCTGGTGTCCGCCGGGCCGCCTGTACTGGTGACTTGGCCCTCTCGGACGTGGCCCCTCGGGACTTGAACACTCTGACCCCGCTCCTGGCCGCTTCGGCCGCTTGGGCCTCCCGCAGTACCTCGTTGAACGTGAGGCGGTGGTTGCGGGTCATCAGCTTCCTCTGGAGCTCCTCGTCCCTCAAGCCACACAACATGCGGTCTCGGAGGGCCTGGTCCAGGTCATCCCACTGGCAGTGCACCGCTGCAAGCCTGAGGGCCGCCACGTAGGTGGACATGGATTCGCCCGGTTGCTGGTCTCACCTGTGAAACGCGACCCGGGCTGGGAAGATCGAGACGGGCGGCTGGAAATGCTCGCCCAACCTCTCCAGGATGCGGTCGATGGGCACCTCGTCCACCTTCCGGGGGGCCACCAGGGTCATCAGGATACGCCGCATGGCCGGTCCCACCTGGGCCAGGAAGTGAGAGCGCATTTTCGCGGCGGCAGCGTCGCCCGCGGCTTCCATCGCGTGCCGAAACTGGCACTTGTAGAGCTCCCATTGTTCGGGCTCGCTGACATCGAACTGGTACGGCTTGACCTTGGGATTCGCCATCAATCCCATCCTCGTCGCCAATTTGGTGTCTTTTACGGAAGACATAGAAGGAGTCGCAGTAGGGACTAACACAGGTTTATTGGTTGATGATCAGTACGAACATGTGGTAATGGCGGAGGTACCTCACATTATATACAGTAGTACAATACATTTGAATCTTGCTGCACGGTAGCTCATTGGCTGCTACCGGCGTGACGTCGTCCAAGTCATGCCCATCTTCTGTAGTTGTTTGATAGTGCGGGGGAGTTCCCGCGGCTGCCGGTGATTTGAGGAATGAGAACCATGTGAGTTGAACGCTCGCAGCTGCCCTCTATGGGCAGCTAACTCGCGTTCCTTTAACAGCTGTGCTACATTGTAATTGTGGTCAGGTTACATTCATACATTTCTTAAAGCAACATTGTACATACATAACATGGAGCCTCTTATCTGCGAAGTGATGGCGAAAAACAAGATCTTGTTGTTGTTGTTGCTGCTGCTGCAGCTGCTGCTGCTATACTCTGCAGCAGGAATTCTCAATGTTTTTAAGCCGTGGGCTGGGATAGCTTCGGGGGCCAGATAGCCATTTTGTCCTTCCTCCAAGCTCCACATGGCACTTCCTGATGTGGTGGAGGCGGGAGGGGCACATGAAATGGTGCTGCGGGCTGCATCCAGCCTATGGACTGCGGGTTGAGAATCCCTGCTCTGCAGTGTCTCCGTGGTAGTAGAGACACTCATTCAACCATTGTACATTTGCTGCTAGGGAGTGACTAGTGAAATTTTCTTCTTCCTTCATCAAGTACCAGAAAGCTGCTTGGGAAAAGATAAGCAACTATAGAGGAGAGCAGCTATCAGTGGGTTTGAATGAATCCATATAGGAAGGGAATAATTGTGTGTGTGTGTGTGTGTGTGTGTGTGTGTGTGTGTGTGTGTGTTATTTTTTTTTAAAGAAATCATTCCTCACCATAATTATGCCTATGAGAAGCAAATTCAGTTGATTGATGTTCACTCCCAAGAAAACATGTGTAGGACAATAACTCCCCGGAGAAATAAAATGTGTGATTTCTCTCTCCTCCTCCTGCTTCTACTCCCTCTGTTTTATTTTGGGGGAGGGGGAAATAAATCTGCCTGCCTCCTTTTGCCGTGGCTCACAATTCTCTTTCACTGTTTCCATTCTGAAGTGCATTGAAAATGGTATGTAAGAGTTCGAAAGAGTCTGAAACTAAAATGGTTGCTTCCTAGTTCATGTTTTCATCCTGCTTGTTCCTTGGCAGGGGGAGAAAATGGCTCTCTTAATGATCCATGGTAGGGGCATTCTCTGCTAATGAGTATGGGTGATGGGTGAAATGAGAGAATGAAAGTGAACAGATAAATAAGGAAACTGCTTTAGATTGAAACCAGGCTCAGAGGAAAGCATGAGCAAGCAGGAAATTTTTGAATGCAGAGTGTTGTGTATGCATGCAGTTCAGCTGTTGGCCATTAACACAGCTGAGGGAGCTCACGTGGCTCCAATTCATCCAATGATTAACTAGCGTGGGAAACCTTCCCGCCACAGGTGAACTATGTCAAGTATGCAGTACGTCAGAAAGACGTCATTGATATTGTAACCAATGGGCACCTTCGGGTGAGATTCAAATGTATCAGTTACTATATATAAAGGGGCAAGGCTCCGCCATTGCCTCATGTACAGATTGATCATGTTGCAATAAAGTTGTGTTTAGCCCATTTGCCGGCTCGTGTGCAATCAATCTGCCTACATCAAATTGGCAATGAGGATGGGATGATGGCATCCCACAGGGTCACCCTCTCTCCGTTCGATACCTCCCAGCTGGAGTCATGGGACCTCTACGAGGAACAGTTTCTGTACGCGATGGATGCGGAGAAAATAGAAGCGCAAAGGCAAGCCTGCCTACTGGCTCAGTGCGGGTTGCCAACCCTAGAACTGGCAAGGAACCTCCTGATGCCAAGGGTAATCAAGACGTTACCACTGGCCGAAATCCTTGCTGCCCTGTGGGCACACTTCCGCCCAAAGGTGTCCGTGTTCCTGGTTAGATTGGTGTTTAGCCGGCGAGACCAATGGCCTGGGGAAAGTGTGGCTGAGTACGTTGCCACGCTGAGGCTGGCGGTCGTTCCCTGCCGGTGGGGAGCCTTCCTGACCAAGGCATTGCGAGTCTGTCTCCTACTCAGACTGTGGGATGAAGAGGCTCAGTGGAAACTGTTAGCCCGAGACGAAGACATCACGTTCGAGCAGGTCTTGCGGGCCGCGCAAGCTGCTGAGGCGGTAAAGGACGGAGTACGGGCATGCAGGTCAAGGCCCGCAGCCCCGGGAAGCTCAGCGTCCACAGTGCAAGCCCACAGCTGTTCGTCATGCCGTCCGCGAGAGTCGAGAGCCACGGCAGCTGCTGCCACATCCTCCTCAGAATCCAGCGAGAGTGAAACGGAGGTCCAGAAAGTGATAAAAAGGCCATCCGAAAAAAGAGACACCACTGAAGCAAACGGACACTGCGAGGAGTGCAGGGCTCACACAACCAGAAGAAATGCCCCTTCAAGAAGGCAGAGTGCCACAACTGCAGACGTTTGGGGCACGTAGTGAAGGTGTGCAGACAGTGCAGAAGCCGAGACCCTGACCGGACCAGCCGCCAAAAGGACAAGGGCATCCGGAAAGTGCATGCGGGAGACACCGTAGTGAGACTTGTGTCGGACTGTTGGACCCGTTTTTTTTGTGAAGGTACTATTGCAGGGGGTACAAGTAAAGATAGAGGTGGACTCAGGGACTGCCTATTCCATAGTCTCGCAGATGGAGTTTCGGCGAATACCCCCTAGGGACCGCCCCAAACTGAGAGCCCTCAGGACGAACTTGCAGGACATTCAAGGTAACTACATTCCGATCCTGGTGGTGGGAGACTTCACCGTCCATTTCAAAAACTTCACAAGGAAGTTGCCCTTGGTGGTTCTTAAGGGGGGTGTCCAGTTGTCTTCTAGGGACCAAGTGGTTCAAACCGCTGGGAATTGCATTGACTGGCATCAACGCCATCCGAGGCAACCCCATTCAGGATGTGTGCAATGCACATCCCGCAGTCTTCGAGAAAGGACTTGGGGAGTACAGGGGGGCTCTAGTGGACTTTGATATTGACCCTTCCGTTCGCCCCATATGGCTCAAGCCGCGAAGGGTGCCTTTTGCACTAAAGGACAAAATTGAAGCGGAACTGGACAAACCGGTGGGTCAGTGGATTTTGGTTCCAGTGGACTCCGCAGATTGGGAGAAACCGATTGTTACTGCATTGAAATCTAATGGGGAGGTTAGAATTTGTGCTGATTATAAGTGTACTATCAATAAGGCAATTCACCCCAATGCCTACCCAGTGCCACTTGCTGGCCAAGTTACATGGGAGTAAATGCTTTGCAAAGTTGGACCTAGCAGAGGCTTACCAGCAGTTAACCGTTACACCTGCGGCCGCAGCTGCCCAGACGATAGTTACGCACAAAGGTGCGTTTAAGGTGACATGCCTCCAGTTCGGCATGAACTCAGCCCCTGGGATATTTCAGGTGCTTGTGGAATGTCTCCTTAAGGGTCTCCCCAGGGTCTTGCCATACTTTGACGATGTATTGATAACAGCTGGGGATGAGTCGGAGCTAGCCCAGAGGCTAGACCAGGTACTATCTGTGTTCGAGAGGGCTGGGTTATGCCTGAGAAGGGACAAATGTGTGTTCTACACAAACGAGGTTGAGTTTCTGGGGTTTCAAATCACCCCCAATGGGGTAAAACCTTTGAAATCCAAAGTAGCAGCAGTACAGGACTCCCCCAGGCCAGCTGCCAAACCTGAGCTACAGTCGTTCTTGGGGCTCCTGAACTTCTACCACTCCTTCCTCCCACGGAAGGCATCCATGGTGAAACCACTGCACTGCTTACTGAAGAAGGATGCAGTCTGGTGGTGGGGGGAGGGTCAGGAGTGGGCGTTCAACGAGTTAAAGCAGCTCCTCTCTTCCGAGGCGATATTAACTCATTTTGACCCCAGAAAGCCTATAGTACTTGTGTGCCACATGCTCGAGAATGGGAGGGAGGCGCCAATTGCATTCTACTCGAGATCCCTCTCGAAAGCAGAGCGAAACTATGCACAGATGGATAGGGAAGCCCTTTCAATCATCGCAGGGACGAAGAAATTCCATGATTCCTTGTATGGGAGGGAGTTCACCATTGTCAAAGACCACAAGCCCCTCCTGGGAATCTTTGTCACGGCCAAGCCCACTCACCAGATTCCATCCCCATGAATGTTACGGTGGGCGATTTTCTTAAACGCATACCAGTTCACACTGGTACACCACCCAGGGAAAGACGTCGCTCACGCGGATGCGCTTTCCAGGTCCCCCCTATCGGAGTTGGGGGAACCGGAGTGCGAGGTTGAGCAAGATCACCAGGTGCTGCTCATTGAGTGTCTCGACTCGCCCCCCATCATGCCTTCAGATATCGCTAAGGCAACCTCTAAAGACAAGGTTTTGTCTCAGGCATTAGCATGGGTAAATAAGGGCTGGCCCACAACATCCCCATCCGAGGAACTGGCATCGTTTTCCAGGAAACATTTCAAGCTCTTGATCGAGAGAGGATGCCTCCTCTGGGGCCAGAGGGTAGTAATTCCTGAGTTTTTTCCAAGCCAAGGTGCTCCGTTTGCTACACACGAGTCACCCGGGGATCGTGAAGTCGAAAGCTCTGGCAAGGAGCTATTTCTGGTGGCCAAACATAGCTAAGAACAAAGAGCAGTTGGTGGGTGCATGTGAGAGTTGCCAACAATCACTGCCCGAGGAACACAGATTACCCCCAGGGAGTGGGACACTGCCCGCAGACCGTGGTCAAGGGTCCACGTGGACTTTGCGGGGCCATTCTGGGGTTCAATGTTCTTGTTAGTGGTTGATGCGTTCTCGAAATGGTGGGAGGTCATTCCAATGCAAAACACGTCCTCCGCAGCCACAGTCAAACACCTGAGGAAGGTTTTCATGTGTCTTGGCCTGCCCGATGTGTTAATTTTGGATAACGTGACCACTTTCACGTCCGCCGAATTTCAGGCATTCCTCAAATTGAATGTGATCAGGCACGTTACCTCTGCTCCATTTCACCCTGCCACAAACGGTCAAGTAGAGCTCCTGGTCCACACTACAAAGGAGGCACTAAGGAGGATGGGTCCAGGGGATTTAGAGCTACAGCTCTGCAAATTCTTCCTGAGCTATAGAATTACTCTGCTTGCATCGGGGCAATACCCCGCGGAGATTCTGATGCAAAGAAGACTCACAACATTGTTCGACCGCTTGGATTCTTCCAGGGTGGAGGATAGAGGCACGAATGTGGCGGTAGAACAGAGAAAAGTGTTCGGGGCAGGCGATCCAGTGTACTGCAGAAATTATGCGAGCTCAGGGCCAGTGTGGGTACCTGGGGAAGTGGTGGAACAAACCAGGCCCGTATCGTACCAAGTAAAGACAGGGTCGGGGTTGCTGTGGCAGACACACCCTGATCAGCTTAGGAGAAGAGTTACGGAAGCCACGGGGGAAAGTGGGTACTTTGACGAGTCAGCGTTAGGGTTGCCCCCCACCCGCGTAACCCAAGGGGGGAATACAGGACTCAGTTTGACAGACTGCATAGACCTTCAGGAGAACATCTCCCAACCCGGAGATGAACAACCCCAGTTTGATTTTTGGTTACAGGATGGGGGAGTTTTTGTGAGTGTTCCCCCACTCGTCCCAGTGAGCAGCGGGGTTTTGAGTTGTCCCAGAGGTCCCCCCATCCTCCCTGACTCAGAGATACCCCATCCCTGCCCTTGCCGGGGTTCGATGGGATGCTGCAGTTTTCATGGAGGCGCAGCAGCTGATTCCAGCAGCACTGCCAAATCGACCGGCCGACCGCAGCGCGCCCACTGGCCCCCACAATGGTTGAGGGACTTCGTCCCATCCTAGGGTGGGAGGGATGTTGTGTATGCATACAATTCAGCTGTTCGCCATTCCCGCAGCTGAGGGAGCTCACGTGGCTCCAATTCATTCAATGATTAACTAGCACAGGAAACCTTCCCGCCATAGGTGAACTATGTCAGGTATGCAGTTCGTCAGAAAGACGTCACTGATATTGTAACCAATGGGCACCTTCGGACGAGATTCAAATGTATCAGGTACTATATATAAAGGGGCAAGGCTCCACCATTGCCTCATGTACAGATTGATCATGTTGCAATAAAGTTGTGTTTAGCCCATCTGCCGGCTCGTGTGCAATCAATCTCCCTACATCAAACAGAGTGAGTGAATGAATGGAGTAGAGTGAGAGAGTATAAACCCATATAAACCCCTTTTTGCCCTGGCTCAACCCGTCATTCTTTGCTTCACCCACCACTGGCTGCTGTGCATTCTGCCCCACCAAACCAGATAGTCACTAAACTTCCAAAATTAAGGCACCCATTGGTGAGTTCATTATGCAGTTCCTTTCGGCTGACCTAGTATGAGAAAGATTAGGTGGTAACGCGAGGTTGCCATTACCAGGGTATGGCAACCAGGGTACCCTGGTTTTGTAATGGCAACCTTGTGTTGCCAGCTAATCTTTCTTTCTCACATTAGGTCAGGTGAAAGGAATTGCAGAATAAATTCACCAAAAGGTGTCTTCATTTTGGCAGTTTCACGTCTGACCTAGACACGGAAGAAGAAGAGTACAGAAATGAACAATATACTGTATAACAAACCATATGCTGTATAACTCTCTCCTACATCTACAGCATGTCTTATAGCTCTATTTTAGGAATATCTATTTTTTCCCAAGGAAGGATTCCAGCATTTCTGCTTTAGTTCAAACATACCAAACCAGAAACACAATATTTTCCTTCTGAGATGAAGAAACACAAATGCATTCATGCTAGAGCCTCATGCTAGAAAGATTGGGTCTCTGTATATGAAACCTGCACAGTCCCAGGCTGCTCCCTGGAGAAGGTGATGGTAAACCTCTTATGTATATTACTGTACCTAGGAAACCCTGAAAAGGGGTGTCAGAAGTCAGGATTGGCTTGATGATACACAGTTGTTATTATTATATGAAACCCCAATCGTCCAGTAGAAGTTATGATTCCCAAACAGAAAGAAACGTTCAATTTAAAACAAAAAGCAAAGGATTTCAGACCACAGATCAATGCCTCTCCTCGCTCAGGGGCAGACTGTATTTTAAATATACACCACCAACTAAAAACTATGCATAATCCTGTTACATGCAAGAGCTGAAATGAAACAGGCTGAAACACAACACAGACATAATCTGCAAACAACAGATACATAATCTTTACTAGTGCAGTCCAATTGATTCATATCTAGAGGACAGAAGTCTCACTGTGTTTAATGAGCCTTGTTCAAGATAAGCAGGCTTTTTCTTTCTTTTAGGGAATCAAAGGATGGAGCTCATCTCTTGCATTTGCTTGGAGTGGAAGTTAGGGTACAAAGAGGATGTGCCAATGTGCTGATGCGTCAAATGAGATGGGCTGATCTGTGGTCTGAATTTGTTTGCCCTTTGAAGGTAAACCACATCTTTTTGTATTGATTCAAAAGGCCCTCCCTTTCTTGTGAATTCCTCTGCGTTTTGAGCTGTAAAAACCACATAGATGTTAATGCTGAGAAAAGAAAGTCTGTTTACTGACCAATCTAAGATAAGAGAAAAATGTTTAAAAGTGACTGATAATTGGAAAGTAAACAGTCAACAGAAACATAAAACCTCACTCAATGTAGAAAGAGGCCAGCATCCATTGGTGGGATTCCAATTTTTTTACTACCTACTCTGTGGGTGTGGTATGGTGGGCGTGACCAGGGGGAAAGCCCTGTGTTATTTCAAAACTTGGATGGGCAGGGCCAGACAGAATTTCTGCTACCGGTTCTGACAAACTGGGGCGAACCTGCTAAATCCCACCACTGCCAGCATCTTTAAATCAGCTATCTCATTCACGCAAGAAATGGCAGCCATTCATAAATGTGAAGAAGGGAAAGGTCACCCTTGCTTGAAAGCCAGTCGTATCTGACTATAGGGTTCCATGCGTTGTTTTTTTTAAAAAAAAATTGTGTCAGAAGGTGCTTTCTGGGTTGAAAGGATTTTTGCTGGAGGAATTCCATTCAGGGGTCACCTGAATGAGGCCCCTTTCATGTCCCCAAGATATTTTCCCACTGAATTGGTCCCTATTTATCTACTTGCAATTTCTGTTCTTGCTTTCAAACTGCTAGGTCGGCAGGAGCTGGGACAGAGACTGGCGCTCATTCTGTCATGCAGTACACAGGTCTTGAACTGCTGACTTGCTGACTGCAACCTCAATGCCAGCCATGCCCAGACTACCAAGGATTTCATCACAATGTTTGAAGACATGGAAAAATCATCTAGGATAGTTTACATCCCAATCTACACATCAGCTCTAAATCAGGCCATTTTGTACAGATAGATAGATAGATAGATAGATAGATAGATAGATAGATAGATAGATAGATAGATAGATAGATAGATCTTTATTGTCATTGTCCCCTTGTGGGAACAATGAAATTTATCGGTTGCTATATATCAACCCAAAAAAAGACATACCCCATAATTTAAAACAATTGCAGAAACACTAATTTAACTCCAAATGCTACCGCTTTCTCAATCTCTTCCTCAACCCCACAGTATCTGCATTGCATATATTTATACATACAGTACAATATAAAAATTTAAAATAAGATAAGATGACTTCAGAGTCCAGAGTTTCCATTTAAGGCCAAAATTGCTCTAGAGAAGAAACTGTTCTTGAGACGGCTCATTTTTACCTTTATTGTTCTATATCTCCGTCCCGATGGCAGAAACTCAAAGAAGACCAGGATGCAATGGGTCTCCTAATATATCTAATGCTTTTCTGTGGCACCTGATGGTATAAATTTGTTCTAAAGTGGAGAATGGACAGCCAATAATACTCTCTGCTGTTTTAATAATTCTGTGCAACATTATCCTATCCTGATGAGTACTACTCCCATACCACACACATAAGCCATAAGTGAGCACGCTCTCAATAGTGCAGTGTACAGGAATTCATAAAAGCAGAAAAACATCCCTAAGATCAATGAGGAGTTCTCAGAAAATGTTGTTTTGTATGTTTATAGGTGTTTATTGAACAGGAGCTTCCTCCCCTTGATGAAACAATCTGCATCAGATAACACCTGTTCTTCTTGGGAATGTGTAAATTCTTGGGCTTTTCTTAAGGATAGGATGGATGTATCCTTGCATTTGTATTGCATTACTGTATATTGTATTTATTACCTGCTATGTAAACTGCCCTGAGTCGGGTTCACCTGAATGGGTGGTATCAAAGCATAAAAATTTAATTTAATTAAATTTGTTTTTATTTTATTTCCTTGAAAAAAGTAAAATAAAAGCACGGGACCTGATATTTTAAAGCACATAATTACATGTGAGACTGGCAACAAACAATTTAAAAGGCTGCTGTTCAGGATTTCACATGCACCATTCTATTCCCTCTCTTCCTTCTGGCTTTCCAGCAGGTTTTCTTCTTTCTCATATGTTAAGTCAGAGTTCTGTATTGACTAATTAAGGTTCTGATAGGATTGGAGGTTCTATGTGACTTTCCCCCTCATAGTTATTTGTATTTCTTCAAATGTTTAGGTTCTTCTAAGCCAGTAGGTAATTCTATTTTATGAATAGGTGCTGCTATTTCAAATACATAAGCATTAGATAAGCAATATAAAAGAAATATTACAAGAACACAAAATAACACTGGTGGAGGCTGATAGAAGTGACAGAACAAGAACCTTTTATCTCCCTCAACACCTGATGGGGTCGAAGAGTACTACTACTACTACTACTACTACTACTACTACTACTACTACTACTACTACTACTACTACTACTACTACTACTACTACTACTACTACTCACTTGAACAGCAGAAGTAGGAACTGTATATTATCGTGTATGATGTATGATGTAGGGAAAACAGATACATACATACATATATTTATTCGACCGTCAGTCAGCACAAAATATCACAGAGAGATTTAAACTAACATTTAAGCCTAACAATCTTTACCTTCAGGATATATATACTCTGTGTTAATAGGCCCGAGTCAATACTGTCAATTTTAATCTTGCGACGTTTGAGTGCCAAAAATAGGAATTTAGAAACTCGTATGGCTGACAAAGCAGCAACGCTATTCAAGAGAAATCGAACCTAATTTTCTCAAGGCTCAAATCTGATTTGGCAAAGAAGAGGAGCTATGAGTATTTGTCTAATGTCAGCATAGAAGGGACAATTCAGAAGGATATGTTCAGTTGACTCAACCGCTTTCTGGAGGGAAAGCAGATAAGAATAAATGTTTCTCCCTGCTACAGTGTGAGTCACTCACTAAATCCAAATAGTAGACGATGCAGGAGAGATTTAAAAAAAATGTTAACCCTGCTATGCTAGAGAATTTAGTACCACAAATGTAATAAAAACCACCAATTTAAATGAATTTAAAAGGGACTTAGACAAAATCATGGAGGATGGAGCTATTTGTGACTCCTGATCATAACACATGCAGATGTCCTCCCAAAGTCAGACATGATATGCCTTTCAGTGCCAGCTGCTGGAAAATATGAGCGGAGGAGTGGCATTGTACCCACTGCCATGCTTGGGGTCTTCCAATAGTAAATGTTTGACCATTGTGGGATGGAATACTAGGCTAGAGAAGTCATTGTCTGAGCCAGGATGGCTCTTCTTAACATTCTTATCAACAAATTCCCCAAAGGAATGTATTGTATACGATATTAAAATATACATTCTACTGTCAGTATTGTTCTTTAATGACAATTGTGATCTGATAGATAAAGCAGAAAACAAAAACAGCCGCTCAAAAATTAAGGAGCCATTATTTATTTATTTATTTATTTATTATTTATTTATTAGTCAAATTTGTATATGCCGCCCGCTCAGGCAGAACCCGACTCAGGGCGGCATCACAACAATTCACAAAAGACATAAAAACAATAATAAAAAATAATTATAAAAAAAAACCCCAACCCACCCCCTTTAAAAAACCCCATGTCCCACCCACCCATCCCATCCACTATACAAAGGAGGAAGAGAAAGTTCTTATACAAGCCAGCAGGCGGGCACCATAGTCCCATTCGGGCCCCACACCTGCCCTGCCAGCCAGGTCTTCACTCCTTTCCTGAAGGGCAGCAGTTCACTTTGGAGTCTTAGGTCTATTGGCAGGAGGTTCCAGAGAGTTGGTGCGGACACGGAGAAGGCCCTCCTTCGGGTGCTAGACAAATGTGCATCCCTAGTCGGTGGCACCACTAGAGAACCCCTCCTGTCCGCTCTGGTTGGACGGGCAGACACTCTTGGGACGATGCGGTCTCTAAGGTATCCCGGCCCCCTGCCATGTAGGGCTTTAAAGGTCAAAACCAGCACCTTAAATTGCACCCGGAGACAAACTGGTAACCAGTGCAGCTCCCGAAGTAGGGGAGAGACATGGGCATATCGCCCACACCCCATCACCACCCGGGCCGCCGCATTCTGGACCAGCTGCAGCCTCCGAATGGTCGTCAAGGGCAGCCCCATGTAGAGCGCATTACAATAGTCTAGTCGGGAAGTAACCAGAGCATGGGTGACCATAAGCAAGGAGCCCCGGTCCAGGAGTGTGCGCAATTGGCGAATCACCCGAAGTTGGGCAAAAGCCCTCCTGGCCACAGCCGCCACTTGTTCTTCCAGCAGCAGCCGCGAGTCCAGAAGAACCCCCAAGTTGCGCACTGGGTCTGTCTGGGGCAGAACAGCCCCATCCAGTACCAAAGATGGTAACTCCCTGGATAACGCGGGGCCCCTTATCCACAGCCACTCTGTCTTGCTGGGATTCAGCCGAAGCCCATTGGCCCCCATCCAGACCCCAATGGCCTCTAGGCATCCGGATAGGATTTCAACAGCATCACTGGGGTCCCCACGGGCCGAGATGTACAACTGTGTATCATCCGCGTACTGATGGTACCGCACCCCGTGGGAACGAATGATCTCACCCAGCGGCTTCATGTAGATGTTAAATAAGAGAGGAGAGAGCACAGAGCCCTGAGGCACCCCATATTTGAGGGGCCTAGGGCTGGACCTCTCATTCTCTAACCATACCGACTGGGTACGGCCCTCCAGAAATGAGGAAAACCAGGACAACACAGTGCCCTGGATCCCCAGTCCTTCGAGCCGTTCCAGAAGGATACCGTGGTCGACGGTATCAAAAGCCGCTGAGAGGTCAAGAAGAGCAAGGACGGATGGACAACCCCCGTCCCGCTCCCGCCAGAGATCATCCATCAGTGCGACCAATGCCGTCTCCGTTCCATATCCGGGCCTAACCCTGATTGAAAGGGGTCTAGATAATCCGCTTCCTCCAGGACACTCTGCAGCTGACGCGCCACCGCCTTTTCCAAAACCTTACCCAAAAAGGGCAGGTTGGAAACTGGCCTGTAGTTGTTAAGGACAGCTGGGTCGAGGGACATTTTCTTCAGGAGGGGGCGCACCAAAGCATGTTTTAGCTGTGCAGGAAATACCCCCTCCCGTAAAGAGGCATTTATTATCCCCCCTATCCAGCCACCTGTTACCTCCTTGGAGGCTTTCACCAACCAAGTAGGACAGGGATCCAAAGGACATGTAGTGGCACGAACAGCTGCAAGGAGCCTGTCCACTTCATCAGGGACAACAGGATCGAACTGATCCCAGATCGTACAGCAAGACAATGCTCCGGCACCTCCCCGACCCTCCCCATCCACGCCAGGATTCAATCCTGAACGAATCCGATCGATTTTCTCCACCAGATGGTCAGCAAAGTCCTCAGCCGAACCCTGCCAACCGGGCACCGATCCCCCCCTACCAAGGAGGGACCTGGTTACCCGGAACAGGGCGGCTGGGCGATTATCAGCGGAGGCAATAAGGGTGGTGAAGTATTGCCGCCTCACCACCCCTATCGCCACTAGATAGGCCCTAATAGCAGCTCTAGCTAGTGTCCAATCGGAGTCATCCTGGGTCTTCACCCAGCGGCGCTCTAGGCGTCTCTTTGCCCGCTTGAGTTCACGCAGTTCATCTGTGAACCACGGAGATGACCTAGTCCCCCGGGCGTGGAGAGGCCGCAGTGGCGCGATTTCATCCAAGGCTACTGTTGTCGACCTATTCCACAGGTCGACGAGTGCCTCGGGTGAATCGTGTAGCCGATCCAGAGGAACATCCCCCAGTTCCCTCTGGAATCCATCTGGATCCATTAGTCGCCGAGGGCGGGCCATTTTAATCGGCCCAGCCTCCCTACGATGAAGTGTCGCCCCCAGGAAGTCAAGAGTCACCAGATAGTGATCAGACCATGGCACAGGTGAGATGACTAAATCCTGTAATCTTAGATCACTCTGCCACTGCTCCGACAAGAAGACTAGGTCTGGCATGTGACCACTGCTCCTGGTCGGACCCCGAACTACCTGAGTCAGGCCCATGGCTGCCATGGAAGCCATGAACTCCCTTGCCACCTCAGAAGCCGCCCCCAGCGATGGCAAATTGAAGTCCCCCAGAACCATAAGTCTCGGGAACTCCAACGCCAGCATCGAGGTGGCCTCGAGGAGCTCAGGCAGGGCATCCCTTACCCTGCAAGGGGGCAGGTACAGGTAATTATTTCAAAAGGTATATCAGATTAAAGTTCCTTTGTTTTACTTTCAAACTTGAAATGAGTTCTAGGAAAATAGATTCTATTAGATAGCAAATGCTCTACTGTACCAATAACATTTCCCTATGTTTTTCTTATTTTGGGTAACAAATTAGCACCAGTGATTTCAAAATGTGGTATTCTCAAAACATAACCATTAGGCTAGTTGTTACATATTTAATTTCATGCTTCATTCAGCATAAAGCATTTGTGGGATTGCCAGGCAGAGTAAATTAAGTAATCGGTTAGATAATTTCCTGCTTAATGGAAAGCAGGTAGTTTCCCTCCCCGCCAAAAAACGTGATTGTTGATTTTGCTTCTAATGAAATGTGTAACATTTTCTGCCTTTTTCCTGTTGTTGATCAAAATGCCTCCCATTATCAACACATAAGAGAGAGAGAGAGAGAGAGAGAGAGAGAAGTTTTATGGAGAAAATGTGGTATGCAGTACATAAGTTGCATAAGTTGCCAGTGTGCCTCCGGGTGCAATTCAAGGTGCTGGTTTTGCCCTATAAAGCCCTCCATGGCAGTGGTCCAGTTTACCTAAGAGACCGCATCACTCCTAGGTGTAATACCCATCCTACAAGGGCTGATCGGAGGGGTTTGGTTATGGTCCCATCAGCAAAAGAAGCCTACCTTGCAGGGACCAGGAGGAGGGCCTTCTCCGTGTCCTCTGGAACCTCTTGCCTCTCGAACTATGCCTCCAGACGGAGCTGCTCCCCTTTAGAAGACAACTGAAAACATGGCTATGCCAGCGGGTATGGGGCTTGGATGCATCAACTGCCCAGTCCCGCTGGCTCATTTAGCCCCAATACGGGTTTTTTGTCCTGACTGTTTTATCTGTATGGGAGGTGTTGTAACTTTAATTATTGCTGTAACGTTGTGTAATTGTTATTATGGGATCCGGGTGATCCTCCATTTTGTCTTCTTCTTGGTACTGAACTATCGCGGGACTTGCATTCCCGCCCTTTCTAACAAGACATACAAAGTCTTCAAAGGTGTAGCAAGGCAACACTCCCAAAGCAACGGATTGGAAAAAGCCGAGTGTGTATCTTTAATAACAAGAAAGTGTTCACATGCATATCCTATTGTCAGATATCTTGGTTGTAAGTTTCTAAATCGTATTGTTATATATATATAATGATAAAAACTGTATCTAATATATCTCTACATACATATCCACATACAGAAAAATATGCACATCCAAGAACACATATATATGCAAACCCCCCACGAAGAGCACACGGAAAATGTGGAATGTTTCCTGAAGTGGAATCCCCAAGTTCATGCCCCCAGTGCTTGCATAACTTGCAGGTATGAGTAAGACCACTAGTTCTAAAGTTCACAAAAAGTAGTCTTCGGGATTTCTGTAAACGTATATCAGCTGTAAAAGCCGTCCGTGGTGTAGACATCGGGAAAGAAGTAAGTCAGCTCAAATTGCAGGTCCCCATGTAGTGGGTTGCACCAATGTGGTCAAGGACGGGTTCTCGATGCCCCTCCGGTAAGCAGACATTTCGAACGACTTTCTCAAGAGTCTACAGATTTATGACATGAAAAAACACACATGTATAATACTAAAATCTATGCTACTATAAGTGCCATATTAAAAACATGTTAAGAACACATTGAGAAAAAGTACTATGGAGGTGATAAACGTGCCATGAACATGTGTTAGGTACGTACCTTGTCCGTTCTTATTGATTATATATGCTCAGTGTTCTTAACATGTTTTTAATATGGCACTTATAGTAGCATAGATTTTAGTATTATACATGTGTGTTTTTTCATGTCATAAATCTGTAGACTCTTGAGAAAGTCGTTCGAAATGTCCGCTTACCGGAGGGGCATCGAGAACCCGTCCTTGACCACATTGGTGCAACCCACTACATGGGGACCTGCAATTTGAGCTGACTTACTTCTTTCCCGACGTCTACACCACGGACAGCTTTTACAGCTGATATATGTTTACAGAAATCCCGAAGACTACTTTTTGTGGACTTTAGAACTAGTGGTCTTACTCATACCTGCAAGTTATGCAAGCACTGGGGGCATGAACTTGGGGATTCCACTTCGGGAAACATTCCACATTTTCCGTGGGCTCTTCGTGGGGGGTTTGCATATATATGTGTTCTTGGATGTGCATATTTTTCTGTATGTGGATATGTATGTAGAGATATATTAGATAGTTTTTATCATTATATATACCACAATACGATTTAGAAACTTACAACCAAGATATCTGACAATAGGATATGCATGTGAACACTTTCTTGTTATTAAAGATACACACTCGGCTTTTTCCAATCCGTTGCATTGGGAGTGTTGCCTTGCTACACCTCTGCTGTTACACCCCAGCCGCCTCACTGTATACAAAGTCTTCAGTTAGGTCCGGTAACCCCACAATCACCCCACTCCTCTCCTAACCAATCATATAGTTTCCCGCCCAAATGTATCCATTGTACAGTGTATATAAAGAGCTGTTGCACCATTGCTGTTCATGTTTGGTTTGTTTACAATAAAGTTGTGTTTCGCCCTTTTATGCTAGCTGCTTCTCTTCAGTTCCCAAACACCAAAGGATGGGTAGGACTTTTAGATGGTTTTAATATGGGGTCTTTAATGGGGTCTGTTAACCTGTTTTTATTTCTTGTTTTAATCATGTTGTTAGCCGCTTCGGGTCACTCTTGAGTGAGGGAAGCAGGATAGAAATATTTTAAATAAAATAAAATAAATAAATAAATAAGTGTTCTTTATAAAATTATCTATATAAAATAAATCTGTATCCTATACCACAATGCTTCTTTTACCTGCCAGTTGACAATTCCATGCTGTTTATCTTATCATATTAGTGGTTAAGACACTGAACATTATGACCAGAAGGTCGGAAGGTCAGCAGTTTGAGACCCAAAAGCTTCATGACAAAGTGAGCGCCTGTCTCCGTCCCAACTCCTACCAAAGTAACATTTCGAAAGTAAGAAATTGCAAGTAGATAAATAGGTACTGCTTTGGTAGAAAGGTAACAGCATTCCATGCACTCTGACATCTAGTTATACCTGCCACATGACCATGGAAACGTCTGCAGATGCAGTCAGCACTGGCTCTTTGGCTATAAACGGAGAAGAGTACTGCCCTCTAGAGTTGGATACAACTGACCTTTGAGCAAGGGAGTCCTTTTCCTTCACCTAGTCTTATTCTTTCATCAGTGTCAACTATGCTTAATACTATCTGGGATGAAAATTGAAACCAGGGTGTAAAGCTAATTTATAAGGTCATGCTAGATTTCGCCATGATTTTGTCCTTGCACCGATATCACACTATATACCATTGTTAAGGCTGACAAGGAAAGGGAACGGAAGATGAGCCTACAATCTGCTATTCATTTCTCAATGGTTAACAGATTAATAACATTATGTTTTCACTGGGCCTCATAAATAGCCCATTAATGCAAGGACTTATTATCCTGGGCTGTCAAAACAACACTTCCAACAGTCAGGTTCACTTTTGAAACATTTTCAATAAAATAAAAGAATGAATTCCGCTTACATTATTCAAATAAAGCACGACAGAATCCAAAAGAAACCAAGATAACCTCATCCATCGTTGAACTTATTTGAAAACTGTCAAAAAGAAAAGGCACATTTTGCAAGTTCTAAAAAAAACATGATTGTGTGAACATAGCATTAGCAACTCAATGTTTTGACAAGTAACATACAGTATACCACTTCTGATTACTCTCTACCTAGAAAACCCAGGAAAGGGTTGCCATCATTCAATGTTGACTTGATGACACACAGTTGTTATCATTACAGATTCCAAACCTAAGGGGTAGGACTAGAGATCTTTTCAAAAACATTGGGGAAATCAAGGGAAGGTTTAAAGCAAAAATGGCCATGATAAGGGACAAAAATGGCAAGGAGTTAGCTGATGCAGAAGAGATAAAGAAAAGATGGCAAGAGTACACAGAGGAACTCTACAAAAAAAGACCTCAACACCCCGGATAATCACAATGATGAGAACATTGAACTTGAGCCAAACATCCTAGAGAGTGAAGTCAGAAAGGCCCAAAAAAGCACTGCAAACAACAAAGCCAGTGGAGATGAGGGTATCCCAGTTGAATTTTTCAAAGCCCTAAAAGATGATTTCATTTCATTTCACTTTATTTTTGTATACCACTTAACTCAACCAGAGGCATACCTGTCAAGTATCCCGGATTGGCCAGGATTTCCCGTATTTTGGCGCCGATTTTCGTCCTTTCCCGCCCAGAGCTGCCGCTATCCCAGATCTTAGCAGCGGGGGAAAGGAGTTACTGCGCACCCCTTCTGCGAGATCCTTTCTATGCATGCGTAGAACCGACCAGCACAGAACGGTTTTGCTCAGGTCCGTTGTACGCATGCGTAAAAGCCTTCTACGCATGCGTAGAACGGACTTGCGCAGAACCGTTCTGCGCATGTCCATTGTACACATGCGTAAACTGCTTTACGGTTCTGCACAGGTCCCGTATTGTCCGGAGCCGTGCTTGACAGGTATGACCAGAGGTGACTCTAAGCAGTTTACATCAAGGAAAGTGCAAGATACAGTAATACAAAATCAAAAGCATCAAAAATCACACAATAAGCTAAATACAGCAATGCAACAAATACAGAATGCAGTAATAAGTACATAATCGACTAACAAATACAAGATACTATAAGCACAATGACTCACCCCAGCCCCCCCAAAAAAGTCCCAGAGTGGGAGAATAGGACCCATTGCCATCATGGCCCCAAGTCCTAGCCAGCGGTAAGAGGATGGTGGTGAGGTATCCCGGGGCGCCAACCAAGATAACCCACAGCATCTCCCACCTGTCTCCACTCCTGGGAGCTGATGGCATGGGGTTCCGGGCAAGACAGGGAATCTCTCGCAGCAGCGGCAGCGGCTTCCCTTTTCTGCTCTCCGGGCGGACGAGCCCAGAGAGTGAAGTCAGCTGCGGTGACAGCAGCGGCGGCATCTCCCACCTGTCTCCACTCCACAATTTGGAATCAAATTATTGCAATCTATATGTCAGCCGATTTGGAAAACACAACAATGGCCACAGGATTGGAAAAGATCAGTATACGTTCCAATCCCAAAAAAGGGTAATGCCAAAGAATGTTCAAATTATCGAACAATTGCACTCATTCCACATGCTAGCAAGGTTATGCTCAAGATAATACAGGATAGACTTCAGCAGCACGTGGAGAGAGAATTACCAGAAGTTACAGGCTGGGTTCCAAAGAGGCAGTTGAACTAGAGATCACATTGCCAACATACGTTGGATCATGGAGAAAACAAAGGAATATAAGAAACAAGTCTACTTCTGTTTCATTGACTACACCAAGGCCTTTGGCTGTGTGGACCACAACAAAATGTGGCAAGTAATTAAAGGGATGAGAATACCAAAACACCTTATATGCCTCATGAGAATTCTGAACAAGAGTTAAGAAGCAACAGCTAGGATGGAATACGGAATGACGGAGTGGTTTGGAATAGGAAAAAGAGTAAGACAAAACTGCATTTTCTCACCCTGCTTATTCAACTTATACATACAGCACAAAATGTGCAATGCAGGGATGGAGGAATCACAATTTGAGATCAAAATTGCTGGGAGAAACATCAACAATTTGAGATACACAGATGATACTACCCTAATTGCAGAAAGTGAGGAAGACCTAAAGAAGCTGCTGCTTAGGTTGAAAGAAGAGAGTGCAAAAGCTGGCTTGGGACTCAACATTAAGAAAACCAAGATAATGGCAACAGGCCCTATCGGTCCCTGGAAAATAGATGGGGAAGAAGTAGAAGCAGTGACAGATTTTACTTTCTTAGGATCAACGATCACTGCAGATGGTGATTGCAGCCATGAAATAAAAAGGCGACTGATTCTTGGGAGGCAAGCTATGAGAAACCTGGGGAACATAGTTAAAAGTAGAGACATCACCTTGCAAACAAAAATTTGCATAGTCAAAACAATGGTATTCCTGGTGGTAATGTATGGTTGTGAGAGCTGGACCATTAGGAAAGCTGAGCGCAGAAGAATAGATGCCTTTGAAATGTGGTGTTGGAGGAGAGTTTTGAGAGTCCACTGGACAGCGAGAAAAACATTGATAGGTAGATCTTAGAAGAAATCAACGTTGACTGCTCCTTAGAAGGTCAAATAGTAAAGATGAAGCTAAAGTACTTTGGACATTGTTGTGTTTGAATACATTTATTGCTGTAACGTTTTGTATTGTAATCGGGATCAGTACGATCCTCCATTTTGTCTCCTTCTTCTTGGTCTTGAAATATTGTGGGACTGCATTCCCGCCTAAACTATGTAGTCTGTACAGTCTTCACTCCGGTCTGTTGACCTCCCAGTCACCCCACTCCCCTTCCTGTCATTTTCTGCCCAAATGTATCCATTTCTGAATGTATATATTGAGCAATGCTGCGCCACTTCCCCATGTTCTGACTGCCTAATAAAGTTGTTTGGCCCTGTTATGCTGGCTGCTTCACATTTCTACCAGAACATCAAAGACATCAAATGAGAAGAGAGGATTCACTTGAGAAGGCCTTGATGCTGGGAGAAGTGGAGGGCAAAAGAAGAAGGAGGCGGCCAAAATGAGATGGCTAGATGGTACTGTAGACGCAATGGGCACAGAGCTGGGTGGGTTGAGGAGGATGGTGGAGGACAGAGGTGCCTGGAGGGTGGTGGTCCGCGGGGTCCCAAAGGGTCGGAATTGACTGTGTGACTGAACAACAACAAAAACTGACTCAGGACTATTAGGACACATCTCTTTTAAAAAGGGAAACCACTGACTGTTCAATGAGCCTCATTGAAAGTCTATGTAGATACTAAGAGAAGAAATAACTTTCAAATCAAACTGAATCTTTTGAAATGGAAGTGAAGAGGGCTAGAACAATGGACTTTTAAAAGAAAGACTATATCTCCCTGGGCTAGGAAGAATGAAAGAGAACAGAAATTGTAAAGACAGTAGATATCATCAAAGCTCAAGAACTAGACATATACAGATTTTTGTTTTCCCAGGCTATAATAGTCAGTGAATTCTGAGATGTAGTCCAAAAAACACCAAGTAGCACTCCTCTATCAAGAACCAGAAGAGGCTAGAAGACTTCACCAGGGAAGCCTCTTTTTTAAAAAACTGGTATTTTAAACTGAGCATTTTAATCTTCAACCATGCTGCTTCATGTTTGCCTTTTGTTGTTTATTTGCTTTTTAAAACTGCTTTAACCATTTAATCAATTACTACTCCTTTATTACATTAGTAGCTGCCATGAGTGCTACTTTAGCAACATATTTATTTCCCTAACAAATAATAATGGAAGCAATAATAACAAAATATGTGGACTATCTCTGCCAATAACTGCAATGGGGAGCCAAATCACCCTGTGATCAAGAGATATATGAAGGTCTAGGACAAAGCAGAAAACTCATGAGGAGTAAAAAAAACACACAAAGGTCATCCTTGCTCGAAAGCCAGTCGTATCCGACTCTATGGTTCAGTGCTCATCTCCATTTACAGGCAGAGCCAGCACTGTCTGCGTCTGCAGACATTTCTGTGGTCATGTGGCAGGCATGACTAGATGCCAGAATGCAAGGAACTCTGTTTACCTTCCCACCAAAGTGGTACCTATTTATCTACTTGCAATTTCTTGCTTTCAAAGTCTGCTAGGTTGGCAGGAGCTGGGAAAGACAATGAGAGCTTACTCCATCATGCAGCACCTGAGGCTTGAACTGCTAACCTTCCGGTCATCATGTTCAGCATCTTAATCACTAAGCCTCTTCAGTCCTCCTTAGTTAGTAAAAGTGGAAATAAATGCAAATGATTTTTTTTCCTCTCTTACAACATTATTTTTAACGCAAGGTTTTGCTCATTCAGAGTGCCAGGAAGTGCTTGGCTTGAAGATCTGGATGTAAGGCAGCCTATAAAATTAGAAACCAGGAGTTCAAGCTGCACTCAAATCCAAGCAGCATTTCTGTGCTAGTGGGAGAAGCCATCTTCACAAGAGGCACACTAAGTAAGGGCTTCATTGCTTACCCCTTTCCAGTGATTTACCTTTAAGTTTTGTAGAAACTGTCACAGTAGAAGCAAGATTATTTCTCTTAAAACTTGTAACAACACCTCCACTGGCTACCAGTCCATTTCTAGATAGTACACAAGGTGCTGATTGTAAATCTCTCCATGAGCAAGTTATCAGAAATACCATATTCTACAAAGCACTATTAACTTGTTCGCATGTTAACATCCTTGAAAAGAGCCTTCCTTCTTTCTTGTTCCACAGTGACAGAGAGTAACAGAGCAGAAGGCTTTTTCAATGGCTGCTCCAGGTTCTGGAACTTTTTATCTGGGTGTGGCTCAGGTGCATGGTGTGTCTCCTGCAGCAAAGCAATTCAGACATGACTTTATGCAGACAGGCTTTGGCCTAGAAGGTGATTTGCAATTCATTTTTGGCTATTGATTTAACTGATTTGACATTTCACCAGTTTTGGGTTTGGGACAATGTTTTCTTGCTTTGCATTTGGTTGCTGTTCTTCTCTGCTGCTGCAAGTGCCGTATTCGCTTCTGAATACTGGCTGTCATCAAGCCATGAAGATTATCCTGGGAACAATATAATGCAGTAGTCTTCCATTTGCCAACCGCATCACAGCATGACACTCGTACCACTGATCCAGTTCAAGTCACTTTCTGGTCCTGTGTCCTTTTGGTACGCAAAGTCCTCATCAGGCTTAGGACAATATTGATGAAGCTGCTGCCCTCCGTCAAGATGAATTCAAGTGGGATTTAATCCATTTAGGGACCATCACGCTTCCCTGTGGACTTTGCCACCAAGGGTTGTCAGGTTAGTTAACCACCGCCTGACAAACTGGCATTAAATCACTAGCAGTATGGTCTACTCTATTACTATAGCATGATAACCTAACCAGAGCGGATGTTCTTCTCTACTCTATGATTTATTGTATTTCTATTTTTACTGTGAGCTACATTGAACCAATGCCTGGTGAGAAAGTGTCTCTAAGTTAAGAAATAAAAAATACTGAGCTACATAATCAAAAATCCAGTCTGTCAACAGCACAGAAAAGAAGCACCATAGCAAGCTTAGTTTTTATTTTTATTTAGACAAAGAGTCACAATGATACTGAAAAGAAAACATCTGAAACAGATTAAAATTAAGTTATCCAGTGAATTTTGGTGATGAACATAATTTCTCCAGTTAAACACAAAAATACAATTTCCCTTGTAAAGTAGTAAGTAGAGTTGAAGTTCTACGTACTTACTTTTTTCAGTTGTGGAACAAATATGTGCTGAAACGTGCTTGTCAGTTTGCTGTTCAATTAAACTTCATACCAAACTACCATACCATGTTTAGGGTATTTAGGTGAGAAAGGGTTTGTTTGTTTTTTGCCCACATATCTTGGCATCATAAAACATATCTGCAGTGCAAAGATTTCCAAACAACTCAGAACAATGGGCCAACCTGGATATCAGGGAAGTTTCAAAAGACAATGGAAAGTTTCATAACATGCTTTATGAAAGGTGAAGACTTAAAATGTAGTGCTGCATTTAGCTCTTGAAAGCCATAAACAGGGCATAAGAATTTATATTCAAACCACGCTCATAATTACCATGAAAAGGTTAGTAGCTGAACACGGTGTTGACAAGCAAAATGAGATGACACTTTGAATTAGAGACAATACCACTTAGTTGAAATGATATAACAAATCTAAGGAAGTAGGGGAATTGGATTCAAGATTTTTTAAAAACTAGGAATCGTTCAATTAAAAATCCCACAGCAACATTTGAGAATATGGGCTTCCAATTTCAAGAACAACTGAAGCCTTCCCTTACTTAGGGGTCTACCAAAAGGCCCTATAGGAGTGGGACAGAGGAAATAACACACAATTGCTGTAGTGAACATAAAGAGCCATCCACAGAGAAAGGATCACGTCATGATATATTTGTTAAAACAGAATTCTTTGAAGAGATTTTTCTAGGCAGGACAACAAAAATATTACCTGTGGAAAGAAACTAATTAAATGTTGTATATGAAGAGGAGGGGAAAAACAGTCAGATTATATACTGGGGGGGGGGGGGGGGACAGCTAGACAGGAGTTCTCAACCTTTTAAAGCCGGGGCCAGGTCATGCACCTGCAGACACCTTCGGGGGCCAGACAGCCATTTTGACCTTCCTCCACCACATGGCACTTCCAGGTGTAGTGGAGGCAGTGTGGGGGGCACATGAAATGGTGCCGCAGGCCATATCTGGCTCATGGGCCACATGTTGAGAATCCCTGAGCTAGAGGGTCATTGACAGAGAAAAGATTGCACACCTCAGGGCAAAAATTGTTTTCTGTCAGATATTAGCAAACTGATCTGGGATACTTTCTGATTAAAGAAAGAGATTAAAATGTTTGATATAAATAAAGTGGGCTGTTAAAATTGAAGAACATAGTAAAATAAGTGATAGATTTCCCATTGACATTTGTACTGGAATACACTTAATGGCAAGCTATATGCAGGAACTTCATTTTTTAGTGAATGCAAATAATTTAATTTCATGGTACTATCTCATGTATAGGCTAAAGCAGGGGTGCCCAAACTTTTCGGGCATGGGCCGGTCACATGGTTGAGTGTGCCGGTCATGTGGTTCCTCCCACCGGAAGTGGAAGTAAATGCATTTAAGATAGCCGTGGGTCATTTACAGCAGTGTTGTGCACATGCGCAGGTGTGTTATGCACCTGCGCATGTGCATTTTACTTCCGCTTCCGGGAGTGGTGCAGGTGGTGCGGGCTGGATTAATTGGTACCATAGGCCAAATCTGGCCCACGGACTGTAGTTTGGGCACCCTTGGGCTAAGGTAAAGGTAAAGGTCTCCCTTGGTGGAAGCCAGTCATGTCCAATTCTATGGAGCGGTGCTCATCACTTACAGCTAAAGAGCCACGCTGTCAGTGTTTGCACACATTTCTGTGGTCATGTGGCAGGCATGACTAGACAGTGGAGCTCACGGAATACTGTTATTTTTTCCTGCCAAAGCAGTACCTATATATCTATTTTCAATTTGCTTTCAAACTGCTAGGTTGGCAAGAGCTGGGGCAGACAATGGGGGTTCACTGTCATGCAGCATTTGGGTCTCAAACTGCTGACCTGCCAACCTTCCAGTCATCAAGCTCAGTGTCTTAACCACTAAGCCACTGCAGCCCCATTTATAGGCTACTCACTCACAAATGATTGGGTTGAACGACATGTTAAAAGTATAATATTCTAATTATAACAATTATACCACCCATATATTTATCTGCCAGGCACAACCATGAAAAAATAAAAGTGAACCTCTCACACTATCCAGGCAGGAACCAATAGGGTTGTTTCACTGATGAAGACTGCATGACGCATGGATTGAGCGCTTGTCTCTGTCCCAGCTGTTGGGGACATGAATGGAGCCTCATTCAGGCATCCCTTGAATGGAATTTCTCCAACAAAAATCCTTTCAACCCAGAATAATTTCTGACACAAAATTATTATTATTATTATTAATATTATTACTGTTGAAGAAGGGAAGACTACACCAGAGGTTTTCAGGTCATACAGAGGGCTGCAGAAACAGTGAGCTCTGTCCTACAATATACCATGAGTTGCTAATTTAAACAACTACGTACTGTAAAAGTACTTCAGCAAGTACTTTCAAGTTCAGTAACTATGGCGGTTCTCTCACAGAAAGACAGTATATATTTTATTGTTACAATGTATAGCCATTCTGGCAATTGATGCCAATGGCAATAAATCATACATCTCTCACAATCTACATTGTAGGACTTTTGAGATGTAAAGCAAAATAGCATATTATGAGAAGATAACATTTACTGGAAAAGACAATAGTGCTAGAAAGAGTAAGAAGGCAGCAAGAAAAGAAAACTGAACATGAAATGTATTGACTCAGTAAAGGAATCCACGGCCTCTCCTTGGCAAGACCAGTGCAGAGCTGTAGGTAGTATCAATTCATGGGATCACCAACATGGAAAACAACTTGACAGCACACAACATGTTTTTGTGGACCAGAGATGCAACGAATCCAACTTGTGAAGGAACACAACTGAGCACCAAAGATCGTTTTATTGTGGTATGATTTTTCAGATCAACCCTGTTGGCTTTTGGAACAATTCTTTCCACTTCTATTTAACTTGATACAGCATAACAGTGTACATCCTTCTTCAAGTGCCGTATCCGATTCCGAATACACAGAGCCGAAGTCAGCGGGCAGAGGGGGGGAACCCTCCTGAGCTAACAGCCCACCCCACCCCCCCAAATCTAGAAATCTGGCTACAGCCCTGCGAATACAGTATTAGCTATCCTCATGGTGATCAGCCATGAAGATTGTCCTGGGAACAATGTAATGCAGTAGTCTTCCATTTGTCTTCCCATGAATGTGACACCCATACCACTGATCTAGTTCCACCAGTTTCTGGTCCTGAGCCCTTTTGGCACACAAAGTCCTCCTCGGCCCCAGGACGGTATCGATGAAGCTGCTACCCTCTATTAAGAGGGATTCAAGTGGGATTTGATCCACTTGGGGACCACCACCCTTCCCTGTAGACTTAGCATGCATTATTGATTATTACATTTATCATCACAGTGTGACAATCGCCTAGTATGGATGCGTCCTGTCTGCAGATGCCCAGTTCAAGGCTGGGCAATGCCTTTATTGGACCGCTAAAGAGATACAAACGAAAAGAGCCTTTTTTTGACTTCTGTTCTCGGAAAAGCTGGTTTTATTTTGTAATTTTATTACATTTATTACACTCCCAAACGGAGTGAGTGGGGATGAAGCTGGCCTGGTTTGAGCAAACTCCTCTGTGCAGCCAAAAAAGGCGGGAACTCGACAGGAGCCAGTTCCATTTGAAGTTGTTGGCGGGAAATGCGCACGCGCAGCTGGGCTGGCTCACCGGCCTGCTCCAGTCCTGGGTCTTACAGCTCGAAATTGACCACGCGAAAGCCTGGCATCCTGGTTGCCTCGGCAACCACCCAGGCGGTGCCCGCTGAGCCCCAAGCCAAGCATGAATGGTTGATGATGTCACGAGCCAGGCGCCGACCTGTCTGAGCCAAATGAATCAGCTGAGACGGGACCCAAGGAAGACCCAACCAGCAGTTGCGGGGGGGGGGGGGGGAGATGCACAAAGCCTTGAGAATACATGGGGGGGGGGGGGGTTGGAGATATTAAAGCCCTGTAGCCAAGGGGTGCATGGTTTGCCTTCTGCAGTTTTCTCTGGCTTCCCATTTTTGGGATTAGGGTGAGGAGGTTTTCCCACTGTTGCACCAAGGGAGGCCCCTGAAAATAAAGATCATACCTGTCAAGTTTCGGGAAATTTCTGTCAAACCCCTATATTTTACACAGTTTCCCGCCATCAACCCGGATTAGTTAGACTGCAATTAGTCTGGAGTTAGACTGGAGGCCAGCACAGGATAAGCATAGCTATCCAGTTTCCTGTTTTGGCCGGGAAATTTCCCTCATTTGACAGAAATTTCCCGAAGCTTGACAGGTATGATAAAGATGATCCGTTATATTATTGTAAATCATAAATCTATCTATCATCTATCTATCTATCTATCTATCTATCTACTGTATTACATTTACATAATGCATGCTACACATATTTCCCACTCTTTTTTATTATTGAAGAGGGAGCTTGCGGCTTTAAAATCCAAATTTAATTCACTGTTCTCTCTTAATCATTGCTTTCCTTGGAGTTCACATTCGCCCAGAATCTTCTCTGCAAGAAATAACAGTGCAACTCTTCAGGGCCACACACACACACACACACACCCCAAAAAAAGTCCATGTATTCCCTTGTACAGATAACCCAAGGAATGGAATGTGTTGGTAGTAGAATCTCACATCATTTGACACGCAGGGCCTTTATAGGTTGTTCCCCCCCCCCCATGTTATAGCAGATGGAAGATCATTAGGTGCAGTTTTTTCTCCCATGGGAAGGCAATGCAGTGGTACCTCACATAACGAACGCATCATATAGCGAAAATTTCATAGTGATACCCCTGCATAATGAAAAATTGTTTTGTTATGCAGGGTTTTGGTAACCAAGGTATACCCGCTTAATGGGAATCCTGGTTAACAAACCTTTTTTCTGTTTTGCGGGGCATCTACCATAGGGAACTGCATAACGGGGGGAAACGCATTGGGAAGAGCTCCGTGGAAGAGTTTTTTTGTTATGCAGGATACTACTGTACGTGGTTGGAGGAGAAGAGCAGAAGGCAGGCACAGATTTGTCAAAGAGCAATGCTGGCGGGGGGGGAGGGGGACTCAGTGGCTTACAATCAGGCAATGTCCCACTCCGCCCCAGCAATCTCTGCCCCTGTGGGCAGATTTTTATTTTCCTTAACCAAAGGGCAGGAAAGGAGAAGCCAAGCCAACAATGCACAGGGCATAACTCAAGGTGAAGCAGGGTGGGGCAGCAACACCAGCAGGATGGGCGCCTTACTCCCACCTTGTTGTTCAATTGCACAGTCAATTCCGACCCTTTGCGACCCTATGGACCATTGCCCGCCAGGCACCTCTGTCCTCCACCATCTTCCTCAGCCTGCCCAGCTCTGTGCCCATTGCATCTACAATACCATCTAGCCATCTCATTTTTGGCCGCCCCCTTCTTCTTTTGCCCTCCACCTTTCCCAGTATCAAGGCTTTCTCAAGTGAATCCTCTCTTCTCATTTGATGTCCAAAGTACTTTAGCTTCATCCATTTTACATGTTCCCACCATCCTTCCTGGGGAATCGAACTGCAACCTTCTGCTTACAAGGCAAAATTTCAACCTCTAAGCCACAGTGGCTTTACTACCAATGGAACTGCTTTTGGCAATCTTATAAGAGAACTCTATGTTAACCAGAGAGGATAACATTGCTTTTAAAATCCAGGCTGTAGAAGCTCTAAATGGGAATCAAACTCTGCCTCAGGAGAGACCTTTGTTTGAAGAAATAATGCAACATGGAACAGTATTATTATTATTATTATTATTATTATTATTATTATTATTATTATTATTATTATTATTATTATTATTATTATTATTATTATTATTAATATCATTAATATCATTAATATCATTAATATTATTAATATTATCATTAATATCATTAATATCATTAATATTATTAATTATATATATATTAAAATTAAGTCCTAAGCAGGAATCAAACTCAGTACCTTTTGGGCATAGTCAAAAACACTAACCACTTGTCCACTAGGGATTTCTCTTTAAACCTGATTTTTTAAAGCAATATCTTCTCTGGTTAACATAGAGTTCTCTCTTATAAGATTACAAAAAGGAGTTCTATTGATAGTGGAGCCACTATGGCTTAAAGGTTGCAATTTTACCTTATAAGCAGAAGGTTTTTGGTTCAAATCCCCGGAGGGGAGTTGAAATTAGAAGGCGAGTGGGAACATATATAATTTTTTAGGGTTATACACCCTAATCACTACCTGTCCAGCACCCTTTTCGGGTAGCCAATACACCCCTGGGGGGACTGTCAATCCTTCTTCTCCAGCTTCAGAGGGGGCTGCGGTGGCTCAGTGGTTAAGAAGCTTGCCTTGTTAGCTGGAAGGCTGGCAAGTCAGCAGTTCGAGCCCCAGGTGCTGCATGATGGATTGAGCGAGTGTCCCTGTCCCAGCTCTTGGGGACATGAAAGGACCCTCATTTGGGTGTTCCCTGAATGGAGTTTCTTCCACAAAAATCCTTTCAACCCAGAATAATTTCTGACACAAAATTATTATTATTATTACCAGCTTCAGACTTTATGTTAGGGATGGATTCAGGATTGAACAAAGGAGTGCCTCACCCAAAATTTCAGGGGATTCCCTCTCTCTTTTTTATGCTGTACATGAATATGCAGTGGGGAGGTGTTTTACCTAGCTGATAATTAACTGTTGAATTTACCACTAAAATATGAAAAAGGAGTAAGGAGGGAATGGAATTAAACCATGGAATTAAAAGAAATGGAATGAACCAGTATCCAATACCTTGGGTTTTCCATTATTATTACTTTATTGTCTATAGTCCTGTATTAAAATACCCCGCTTTCCACCCACAGGGTTGCCTACTCCAGATGCAACTTGCACTGCCTGAGACATAAAACAAGTCTCGTATAATGCTTTACTGCTAATACAATAATGGGAAACTGTGTCATGTTTTTCTTTTCAGTGTGGAATAATTAGTCATGTTTACGTAGTATAGAGGAACAGCCAGATATCACCTGCCGGGGGAGGCTTAGCGAACAGCAGGCGAGTGTCACCCTTGCAACTTCTCGCTGCCTATGTTGCCTGCAGCCTAATGCAATAATGCATTTTTTTTCAGTAATAGAATAATCCTGCCATACACGGAGGAAATGACTCATTTGGATATTGTGTATACTTGTCCTATTGTTGATTTCAGGTAGATTCTCAAATAGTTTTGTGGAATCCATCCATAATGGGCTGGTATGTCAACATTTAATCATCTTTCTTCAATCCTTCTGCTGAAACTCTGGTTGTGCCACCTTTTCTCTCTTGAATGGAAGTTCTTTCACCAGTCTTGAAATGTCTGCTGTCAATGTATTGCTCTATCATCATTGGTTATGTGTCAAAACCTTCCTTGGGTCCTTTTTAGAGATGGGGAACCTATAGTTTTCCAGATGTTGCTGGACCTCCAAGGTGCCAGCCATAATTCCTGGCCCTTAGTGGATATCTGGAGCTGTCAAACAACCAGCACCATCAGGAGAGCTACATCTCTCCCACTCTTCTGTACTAGATTCCCTTCCCTTTTGTCTCCAATGGAAATGTCTCATCTTTGCCTTGGATCCTATCTGTCAGATCTTACTTACTTCTTTCCCATTTTATCTGTGCCTGTGAAAAATAGTCCTCTTCAAATAATCTCAGCTACTCTCCAATAACAGTTCTGCCCATTGCTGACCTGTATCGGCTATAACTTGTTGGCTAGTAATTTTAAGGCATAACTAGTGATTGTTATAGTTCAAACTCCCAAAATTATTATAGTTATAATTTTAAAACTCTTTTATTTCTTATGTCTTACAAGTGACTACAATGGTTACTTTTAGTTATATATTTTACAAATTCTATAGGCTTACAGCACAAAAAACACTTTCCTTATTATCTCAGTACATAGAACATAGTACATATGTACATAGTACATAGAGCACGAGCCAATACTTGAACTATGTGATAATCCTCCACACCCCTGTAACTACAAAAGTAACTTTAAAATTATAGCCGCTATCCCTTGTTGAGCTACAAATGTAATGTTTTCAGTTGGCTTCGTAATTATATAAAAGGGACATGTTATTTGAAACAACAATTATAGCCAATTTGCACTAATGAAAAGTACTTCCTTTTATGAAGAGTAGTGTACCTGCTTTTCGCTGATCTACCTTCCCAGTATAACTTCCTTTGCCTAACAAAAGCTGTTCCTGATTATTGGAGGCGAACCTGCAGAACACTGGTTTATTGTGTGCAGCCAGCCACAGTAAAGCTCTCTTGGAGATCATTGGCAATTAATTCTCACCTCTTGCATGAGCAAAACTCCTTACCACAGTTGGGATTTTTGCTCATACAAGATGGGAAAACTAATTGCAGTAAAGCCACCATTTGGTGCAGTCTGAAAGAGTGGCAACTTGCCGCCCTGAGTCGGGTTTGCCTGAGCGGGCGGCATATACAAATTTGACTAATAAATAAATAAATAATAAATAAATAAAATACATGTTTCTGCCACACTGCAACTTGAAGAGTGCCACTCTTGCGACAAAAAATGTTTAAAAGGCTTGCTTCAACCCACAGGTATGAATTGTCTTCTATCATCTGTCTATCCTTTATGGAAGGGGTTCCCAACGTAAGGCCTGTGGGTTGGAGCTGGCTCACAGCACCATTTCATATGCCCCCCCCTTCCAATGGCATTCAAGAAAAAAATGGCCACCCATTTGAATTTGTTGGGACAAAATGGCCACCCCCACTGTGCAGACAGGGCAAAATGGCATGTCTTGCCCTCAAAGCTGACTGAGAAAGCATGATCTAACCCTCAACTTGAAAAGGTTGGGAACCCCTGCTTTGTGGTCCCACCTGCCGGGGTGTGCTATCTGCTATGGCTATTCCTTCACTTTCTTGAACACATCCATGGCCTCTTACTTCCTGCTCCCTTATAATGCCTCATTAACTTCTTTTTTTCCTCTTCCTTTCTTTATTTCTTCTTCTTGCAAAGCCTTTGGCTTACCTCCTTACTCTTTGTTACCAGCTGTAACCAAAGGTAATGACAGAGGTAACAGAAAGGGCAAGATTCTTCTGGTGCTGTGCAAACCCAGTTTCTTTCCAGCTTTGTAACGGAAATAACAGGCATGCATAGTAGCAAAACAGAATCTGGGTCAAACTCTAGTCTGTCTTTCCCTCCCCTTGATACTGTTTGGCATTTTTTAAATATAATCAAAGTACCTCGTGAACATATTAACAAAATACTGCAAAATTTGAAGACGTAGTCACTTTTGTAAAGTACATTTTTAAAAATTAAGTGCAGAATTTTGGAGGTTAGGTTGGTTTGTTGATGACATTATCAGGGACAGCCATTCATTGCCATTCAAAGCCAACTATAACGTTATAGAATCTGGTTCCTTGCTGCTCTAAAAATGTTCCATGGGTCTTCATATATACAACAGTGTACAGTATGTGTTCCTGGCTTCTGGCTGTTTCCAAATATAAACTCCCTGAAGGCACAATTATTATTTTTTTGTTCACAAAATTCTACAAATTAGTAGCTGATGACTGATATCTGCATACATCTGCTAAGGATAAGTCTAGTGAAGTACCGATAATGTTACATTCTTATGTCCTTTATATATTGCACCACGCTACCAAGTTATTTTTCTCCCAGAACAACAGTCAGAATTATTAACAAGTCTACTTAGAATAAATAAAATTAACTTGACAGAATGGAGCATTATGAGGATCTGGGGTTATTGGTTCTTCAAATGGAAGACTACAATTTGTCAGGTTGCTTAGCATTAAATACATTCAGAAGTAGCCCTTGCCATCTGGGGGAGAAGTCTTGTATAGTTTATTTTAATATTTTCAAGCAGAGGGCACTTCCAGCTGCCTACCCTTTCACAATAGCTGTCATATGCCAGTGATAGCGAACCTTGGCACTCTAGCTGTACTTGAACTTCAATTCCCTGAAGCCCTGGTCAGTAGGCATGCTGACTTGGGCTTCTGGTAATTGAAGTCCAAGAACACCTAGAGTGCAAAGGTTCACCATGACTGTCAGACGCCATACACAGGTCTCAATTGTTTCCAGATAAAAGTTGTCACAGTCGTTGCCACATATTTTCAACAAATTCATTTGAACTCAGTCATACGATCAAGCTTTCTTAATTGATTGTCAGGCAGTTATATGGAACCATGTCCTTGGTTACAAAATTCCACTACCTTTCCATACAGATCCTGTTCTGTAAGATGTTGTTTCTGTAATACAATAAAACATTGTTCAGAAGAGATTCCATCTGAGGTTCGCACAATGACCTATCTCTGTAAACAAATGATTGAATACCAGCTTTAGATTTTACTTTCCAGTACGCTAATAGGTGCAATTTTGCTGTTAGCAGCAGCCATAAAATGCTTCACTTGACACAAGTTATATTCTACCTAATTCATTTATACATTCAAATAGGCAGTGTTAATTCAAATGAGTGTTTTGTCACTAGGTAATGTTACACTTACTATCCTTTCCCCAACGAGCGCTTTGACTGCCATTTGTTATCTGGTTTGGTCTAGGCTAGGGCTAAGCAGTGATGATTGGGGTTGCCTAATTCTCCTTCCTCAGGTGCCATATCCGTTCCGGACATTGGCTATCATCAGGGCCGGATTTAACCATAGGCTACCTAGACTGCAGTCTATGGGCCCGCACCACAAGCCCCCCCCCCCCGCACCACGTGATTCTACATCAATTTTTAAAATCAGAAAACAGAGAGCAATGACGTTTATTTTTCAGTTTTTAATTGGATAATTGCTGAAAATGCAGTTTTTGGTAGGTTAATTTGATTTAAAAAATACTTTCCCCGGTAGGGCCCGCACCACAGGTTCAGCCTAGAGGCCCACAGATCCTAAATACGGCACTGGCTATCATCATGGCAAAAATCTTCCTGTTCTTAGCTCCTCTGAACAGTTCTTCCGAGGACATGCCACACCAGTCTCTCAGGTTCTTCAGCCACAAAATCCATCTACATCCAGGACCTCTCTTTCCAAGGAATTTCCCTTCCATAACGAATTGGAGTATTCTATATATTATGTTGTTCCTCATATACCCAAGGTACTGGAGCTTTCTTTGCTTAATGGTCTTAAACAGTTCCTGTTCTTCATCCATCCATCCAGCACAACAATTCTACTTTAGTCACATGATCAACCAATGATATCCTTAGCAGATGTCTGTAGATCCACATTTCAAATGTTTTGATTCTTTTCTTTCAGACGCTTTAGTCAATGTCCAAGCTCTGATTCCATATAGTAACACTGGGAATATGTAACATTTCACTATTAGGATCTTTGTAGCAAGAGTTAGATCTCTACTGCATAACAAATGTCACATTTTTATGAAGGTGGATCTTGCTTTTTCTATTCATATTTTAATCTCTACCTCAGGATCCCAATTTTAATTTAACGTACTCCCAAATAGATAATTTTATCCACTCTTTCAATTTCTTGCATTCCTGTCATTAGCTTACCGTGAGTTGGTGTTCTGTTTATAACAAGATATTTAGTTTTCTTGGTGTTGAGATCCAAACCATATTCTGCACTTAAAGCTCTAACTCAATCCAGCATCAACTGGTTAGGCTTTATGCTGATCCTTGGCTAACAAAGATAGCTTGCCTGCAGAAATGTGTAAATATTTGAAAGTTCAGTTAATTATATGTTTATTCTTTATTATACTGTACTTTTGATGCTGTAGCACTCAGAGGTATGCTAATAAAGCACCTCAAACATACATATATACATATACATATACATATACATATACATATACATATACATATACATATACATATACATATACATATACATATACATATACATATACATATACATATACATATACATATATACACACATACACACACACATATATATATATATATATATAGAGAGAGAGAGAGAGAGAGAGAGTGTGTGTGTGTGTGTGTGTGTGTGTGACTGTGACTCACAGAATTCTCTAACCAGTATGACTAGTGAGACCAGAAAAATGAGCTTTCTCAAGCTGCCTGACTGTTTATTTCAGTTCCAGTTTTTTAAAAATTTAATTCATAATAGGCTGAGCAACGGCCTGCTAGGGAGAAGTGTGTGTGTGTGTGTGTGTGTGTGTGTGTGTGTGTGTGTGTGTGTGTGTGTGTGTGTGTGTGTGTGTGTGTGTGTGTGTGTGTGTGTGTGTGTGTGTGTGTGTGTGTGTGCGCGTGCAGTTATTTTTTGTAACAAAATTTCCTTTTAAAATATAATGATGGCACTCTGCAGTAGAAAATATCCTGAGAAACCCTTACCTCCCTTCCCATTGATCATCATCTTACAGCATTTTAATCCTGTTCTCTCTGCCAAAGATTTCTAGCCCCTGCAAGCTCCTGACTGCTAGGAAACAAAGATTGGTATGTGGTTCTTGCAAAGGTCGATCATTAACCTGCTCTGACAACAGTTTTAGACAGATCAAGGCAATGAAGGAAAACTAAGAGGGGGGAAAGCACTTTCCCTTAGGAATGAATTGTTCCAAATGCCTCTTGTACATTCAGTACCATTCCCTTTCAGCTCCGCTCTTTCTTAGTTCCTGCGTGTATTCATTTCTCTCCAGGCATAATGGCATGATTGGGTCTCCTAGAGATCTGACCTTAAGTTTATTCTAGACACAACACTATAGACCATTCCATTAATTATGAATGAACTCGTGTGTGTATATATAAAGGCACTGATAGGTTGGTCTGGTAATTTTACCTTGATCTGAAGGCTTACCTTGATAAATAAATTAGGGACTGATCTTTGTGAAATGCCTTGAGAAGAATGAAGAAGGAAAAACATGCACCCATGAGTCTTAAAAAACCACTGTATTCAAAGATAGGGGGGGGGGTTTAACATCAAACGCTTCTATTTATTCTCTTCTTGGTCTGCATTATATATGACAAGTACATTTTCTATATGTATGCGAGTGTGAGAAAGAAAGACAAAAGCTTTGAATATATGGTGAGCTGTCAATAAGACGTTTATTTCCATGAGTTATTGATAACTTCATACCTCATAAGTGACAAGGCAAAGTAGGCCCATGAGCAAAGTATGAAAGGCCATCAATAACAATTGGAACTAAATTATGTCTCAAGAGCCTCCCCATTGTATGCTGTGTTTCTATAGCATCAGGTTAAGTTTCAGTTGGTGCTGATGTTGTAGCAACCTGAGGCTCTGGCTGAGATAAACGTCTTTTCTGTCTTTGCAGGGGGTGGGGGTGGGGTAGGAGGAATCTCATGGACTGTATTTGTTACCATGCTGAGAGACAAGTGAAACTGTAGATTATAAGAAAGAAAGAAAGGAGATATGACTTCTGTTTCTAAAACATTAAACATGAAAGGATACAGTGCCAGTACAGCTGGATGGCTGTTTGTGTGAAAGAAGACACCTAAGTTGTGATCCTTAAAAGATGCAGGTTTAAGTAGTACCTGTCCCTGTGTTTCCACAAGGCATACAAATCTTGCAGGCTTCTGTAATCCTTTGGGGGCTCATAAGTATGAGGTGTTATCACATATAGTTTGGGGTATTTCAACCAAAGAAAGAAAGAGTAATTTTTATTGTATTATAATTAAATGTTTCTTGTTATTTTTAACTGGTTGTATTTAATTTATTTGTTGTTCTTTGTTTTTGTACACAGCCTGTAGTAGTAGAATGTTAGATTGTATTTAGGTGACTTAATGATTAGTATATTAGTGTATTTTTTGTGTTTATTTTGTTTTTAAAAATAAAAGATGAAGCTGTGTGTGTGTGTGTGTGTGGGGGGGGGGTGTTACCTGAAGGAGGTGGTTCTGTCCCCCTTAAGCCTCCCGCCAAATATTTTGTAGGCTCCTGCATCTTCTCTTCTCAGTATATGAGAGTAACATAGCTGCATTCCCATTGAGCTAAACTGTATCATAGAAAAAGAAAGTTATAAGTGGCATTAGAATTAGATCATTATTCCAACACAGGGATGGGATCAGTACTGGCAAGTGTTGTCAAAATATGCTAAAATGCAGTCTCTCCAGATTTACACCATCCCAAATACACTTAGCCCATCTGTAGAATTTTTCACAGTGTTCTATGTTTTCTTCCTTTCCCCTTTACTTTATATCTTCTCTGTAAGTAAAGGTAAAGGTTTCCCTTGCTCGAAAGCCAGTTGTATCCGACTCTAGGGTGCAGTGCTCATCTCTGTTTCCAAGCCGAAGAGCCAGCGCTGTCTGCTTCTGCAGACGTTTCCATGGTCATCTGGCAGGCATGACTAGACACCGGAGCGCACGGAGTGCTGTCATCTTCACATCGAAGTGGTCCCTATTTATCTACTTGCAATTTCTTGCTTTCGAACTGCTAGGTTGGCAGGAGCTGGGACAAAGACGGGAGCTCATTCCGTCTTGCAGTACTTGGGAATCGAACCAGCATATTACAACTGTCCATACTAAATGTATCAAAAGACCATGGCCTAAACACCCAGCTATTTGGTCGACAATGCACTATACCAAGCTTCCATCCTGCTCTGTTGTTGTTGTTTTTTTGGTAGTATGTTGGACTGGTCACCTCCCTGATGCAGCCCCAGGATTCTGGATTATTAGTGACAACACTAGCAGGGGCAGACTGGGAAATCGTTACTCCCAACTCCAAGTTCAAATTCATTGGGAAAGGAAGTGAAGGTGAGTTACCAATGAGAATCAAGGTACAGGAGAACCCCGGATAATGACAAAACTTGGTTCCACAAGTTGTGTTGTTATCTGGTTTTTGATGTTATGTTATGTGTTCCCTATGGGAGATGCCCCGGATAACAACAAAAAAATCACCAAAAAACGTCGTTATCTGGTGCATCGCTACCAAATGCCTGCATAACGACTTTTTTTTCCATCGTTATGCGGTGCATCACATGGTGCATGACAAATGTGTCATTATGCGATTTCGTTGTTCTCCGAATGGATCATTATCCGAGGTATTACTGTAACTCTTTTGGAAGGAGAGAAATGAAGGATCCCTGCAATTTCCATAGCACAAAGTAATATGTCCTACTTTTCCCATTTTGATTGACTTTCTGCCGCGTGTGTAAGACATGTGAAAAAGTTTATTCAAGAGGTAACAGTCAATCTGATTATTAGGATGAGAAGAGGAAAAGGTACCTCTAGATATTTTTCTGCAGCAAAAAGCACGCCTTCCTCCCAAAGTCATGGTAAACCAAGTTACCTGAGCCTGATAATATCAGAAACACTTCTCAGAAAAGGGGTAAGATTTGAGGTGTGGTGTGGACTCTTGCCTTGAAACTTCCTGGGATAATTAAACATTTCCATGAGAAAAACAACAATTTAACTGCCAGGGGAGACTTCAAATCAACCTGAATCAGCCTGCGACAGCATCCTTGTCTAGTCATAACTTATACATAGATGTAATATTGACAGGATTAAATGTGATTCTCTGAAGAAAATTTACACTATACTTTATACCAGGAATTCTCAACTTTTTAAAGCCAGGGGCCGCGTCATGCTCCCTCAGACAGCTTTGGGGCCCAGAGAGCCATTTTACCCTTCCTCCACCACATGGCACTTCCTGATGTGGTGGAAGCAGGGGGAGACACATGAAATGGTGCCGCGGGCTGCATCTGACCTACAGGCCTCGGGCTACGAATCCTTGCTTGATACTAATAGTGGGAAAATATCCCAGATGGATGGGATATAAAGGCAATATATAAAAAATAAATATAAATATTATAAATTATACTTTGAATATCAGGCAGTGAAGACTAGTATGAGATGGCTACCATCATAAAGCATTGCTGATAACAGGCTGTTGACTGACACCATGAAATCTAGCAGACTGTTAAGTTACATGGACTATGGTCTTTCCAAGCATTGCCGGCCCTACGTAGTTCTATGTCTATTCTAATGGTCTTCTGGTAAACATCATCTGATTCTGTAATGCACACCAAGTTGCTTAGTTACATAATGGTGCAACTAGACATATTAACATTAGACACAAACAATCGTTAATATCTTATTAAGGGATAATTGCTAAATGTTCACAGTAGGTCATCTGCAACTCAATGTAGTCAGTAGGAATACAGTACTGTACTTTAATTGATTAGACTGTTAATACACTTGATATTGCATAGATCAGTGTTCCCCAGCCTTTGGATTTTGGACTTCAATTCCCAGAAGCCTATGTCAATTCCCTAAAGCACTGATCAGCCAATGTACTGGCTTAGGCTTAGACTTCTGGGAATTGAAGTCCAAAACTCAAAGGGAACACTGGATAAGGTTAAATGCATCACTATATTTTCCAAGCCTTTTAAAATAACAAATGGCCTGCATTACTTGATTACGCTTACATGGTTCCTGCTGACTGTATTTTAAAACCTGCATCTATCTATACCTATAAAATGGTGCATTAACCATTGGAATGTAACAAAGGATGTTGCACCGGTCCCCACGAGCCCCGTCCGAGCCTTCCTGCACTCGCCCAAACTGGGTTCGCAGGTAACTGTCGGATTGAAATTTTCGACCCGGGGGCAGGGCCCCCCCAGTCGAGAACAAAAAAAAGAACTTCAAGCCCCAACGTTCCTTGCGCCGTGCCGCACCAGAGCCAATCAGGCTGCGCGGCGCGGGCAAAAGGAACGTTCAAAAGGAAGCCAAAGGAAAAAAACCACTGCTGTACTCAAACACGCGCAGGCAAAACTACAAGCCCCAGCGTCCTGCGCGCCATTAGCGTGCAGAACGCTGAGGCAGCCAGCACGCTAAAAATGAAGAATTAAAAAAAACCAGCCGCCGCTCCCCTTCCTTCCCACGGGCCATCCAGCATGGCCCGTGGGAACAAAAGGCACCCTCCCCGCCACTGCGCTTCCTTCCCACTGGCCACCCAGCATGGCCCATGGGAACAAAAGGCACCCCTGCCACCAGTGCCCTTCCTTCCCACGGGCCACCCAGCATGGCCCGTGGGAACGAAAGCCCCCCCCTAAAAAACAGACCCACCAAAACACGAACCAAAAACAATCAAAACCAGTCAAAAACAAAAATCTAACATTAAAAAAATAAACACCAACACATCCACAAAACACACGCAACAAAAAACAACAGAAACCCCCCCTCCAACAAAAACTAAAAAAACCTCGATAAATAAATAAATAAATCAGAGAGCTTACCATGAAGACGTCTTGACTTCATGGCGACAGGAACTCGAATGAGCTAAGAAAGGAAGCAACACTTACCGGAAGCAACACCCAGAGGACAGAAGAGGAGAATGGTAGAGAGGAAGCAAAGCTCACCACCCCCACCCAGAGGCCACAAGAGAAAATACATCCAAAAACATTGCCACTGCACAGATAAATTCCAAATTCAAAAATTCATAAAATAAGTTAGCACAACATTCAAAAATATACACACTACTCTCAAAAAATACCAAAAAAATCATAAATCACTTTTCACTCCAAAACACCAAAACACCAAACCAAAAAATAAAACAAAAAATTAAATTTTAAATTAAAAAAATTAAATAAATCAAAATAAAATTTGCATGAACAAAAATCAAAATCCATCAAAAACCAAATTTAAAGAGCCCGGCACTGAGGAAGCCGGCACACACAAAATAAAAATTAAACAGACACTGAGAGCGCTGCGTCCGCCACAGGCGGACGCAGCGCCTCGAAGTCACAAAATCACAAAACCTTTAAAAACCATTAAACACAGCCCAGCACCATTTGTTCAGGAAAACAAACAAAACCCTTAACTATCCAACACATTTTTAAAATGCCCGGCACCGCTGGGCAAAATCTGCTAGTTCAATCTAAAAATGAATTGATGGTTCCATATGTAATTTCTGTGTAATGACATGTGGCAAGCCATCAGCCTCAAGGGGCCCTGCAGTACCGTGTCCTATGTACTTGTGAAGCCTTTGGTAATGTCACCACAAAGCTTTCATTTAGTCTTGGCTTGTAGGAAACTAACTGTTCCATGGGAGATCTCAAGGAGACATGACCTAGATAAAATGACAATGAAGTAATTGTCTGGGATGAGCCATGTATCCAAAGGTTCGTTCATAGAAAGCTAAACTCAACTTGCCAAGATCAACCTCATAAGTTGGAATACTCTCAAGGTAAAGAGACAAACCTGTTTCTAGCCATATTTAAACTGGCAATATATTTAAAGTATTCTCTGCTTATAAAATTCCTTTTAAAATTAAAACATTCTAATTATGAATTTTTCTGGTACAAACACATATGGTGAAAGTAATTTTGTGCTCTCTGCACAGATTGTTTGATATCTATTTGCCCATTGCTAAAGAAAAAAAAACATAAATATTGGTGACTGCATTTGAATCCTGCCTTTTCTCCAGAAAATGGGAAAGAGCATTTTAGCTTCAAAAGACCCTTGTTAGGTAGGTTAGGGCATAAAAGTAGTGTTAGGTAGGTTAGGGCATAAAAGTAGTGTTTTCCCTATGGTCATTCTTTTGTTTGCACTTCCTTTTATGTTGTCATGTTTGCGTACTTATTCATTGTGGTGGCAATATCTCTGAGACTTGAATGCTTTAAAATACATCATAGAGGCTCATAACAAGAGGATGATTAAGACAGTTCCAAAGGTCCATCAATTGCACTTATTGTAGTAGAACAAAATGATTAAGTCCAGCAGTATTTGACATGTTGGAAAATAGGGATTTTAGTTCAAAGAGTTGGAAACCAGACATGAAGGATGTTCCCTTCATGAATAAACTTTCCTGGTATTGCATTACATTAAGAATTAATGATCCATGTGGCCTGCAACAAAATGTTGCACCGTGAATTCCTCCAGCTCAGTCTTCCAGTCAATCAATCAATCAGTCATGCTGTCCTCCATAACACTATATTTCATTTCCCCCCCCCCTTAATTTTGTGGTCTTTTCACCCAACAATCAGTCCCCTGTGGTTAGCACACACACCACATTGGGCTATTTAGGGATGGTTTCTCCATAATATCTTCTCCCCAGAGAGACTGTTTATACTGATAGTTTCCTTGAAACTGTGGATACCACCTCTTTGGGCTCCATAAACTCTGGAAAAACTTGAAATAGAGGGGAAATAGATGTGTCAACCAACGAATCTACAATCTGCTGCAAAATAAAGTATTTTGAAATGTTTGTGTTGCTTTTTTAAAATCCAACTAATCCTGTAACCCACTCAGGAAATCTAGAGCCTGTAAAGAGATTTAATTAATAGATTGTTTGTGTGTTTATTTAGTTGGCTGGTTGCTTACCTACCTACTGTGTTCATATACAGTATCCCCATGACATTCAGGGTAATAGGTTGTATTTACTATTTAAAATACAAAAATAACACAAGCAATATAAATATAAGGGAGCAGAAGAGTCTTCTGCTAGTGTTCGCTTCAGGAGCTGAAGCTATGATCTCCTGGACTTGGGTTTGTTCTCCTTAATTGTGCTTATTTTGCACAATTAAGTCTGAATACAGAAAAATGGATATTTTGTGACATAACACTGACCTTGAGATGGTGAATAGGTGGATAACGTGACGAAGAGACAGATTTCCTACTAACTCTAGTACAGTTATAATGATTACTTTCTAAGTGATGAGAAATCTCCAAAATTCCCAGTCCTCAACGACCTTGCTCAGCTCTTGCAAACTCAAGCCCGTGGCTTCCCTTAAAGAAGTCAATAATAGAGTAATTTTTTAGAGAAAGAAAACAGAGGCATGAAAGGCTGCATAGTAAAGACATAAAGGAGGGAGCACTGTCTCTTTATTAATGCACTTTTTCAGTCTAATAATAACTGTGTGCTGCCAAGTCAATTCTGACATATGGTGACCCATTCCAGTGTTTTCTAGGTAGAGAACACAAGGAAGTGCTTGACCATTCCCTTCTTCTAGCAGCACCCTGGAACTGTGCAGTTTGCCAAATTCTATAGAGGCTGGTTCTTTCCCTGGAGAAACAGTGGAGAATCATATTCCCAAGGTCTCACTATAGGAAAATATTTTCAGTAAATAACAAGGGGGAGATAGAACAGGATCTCATCTGCCATTGCTCTAGAGCTGTGAAATGTGCTTCCCAGTTAGCAGTGCAATCCTAAATCAGTGACATGCTGGCTTTTGAGGGGCTAGGAATGGACAGAAGATTCATCTGCCAGCAAGAATATAATAGTGGCCACCCATAGAAATGTCTTTGTGCCAACAGCATCACCTTCTGCTGGTTACTTAGATAAATACTTTGACTGATCTCCAAAATCTGCTGGCAGAAAAATCTGCCAGTAAAATGCTCGGGCAGTTCAGATCTGCCTGTAGAAGAGCCAAAGAAAAGGTGGAGGATTGAGAAGGGACAGAAAAGCCAAGTTACATTAGATAAAAACCTCCTGTGGCCCAGGGACACAGGCACTATGATGGCACAAGGTTAAGTCATTTCCAGCATCCCTAGGCTGGATGGGCATTGTGATCCAGCACCACAGATGAAGCTGGCATGGCATCAACTAGGCATGTCCAATATCTTTGGACAAATATGCAGAATGGACTCAGTCTGGGTATGTGTGTGATTATGGGTTGGAATGTGAGACAGTTGTTCATCCCCAAGCACAGCAACATCATTACAGATCCTTTGTATCCCACTGAGCATTTGTGTTAAAAGTCTGGCCAGGTTATCCTGCTATGGCAATAAAGTACACCATACTGCCAGCGACTCAACGCCAAGTGTCAGACAGCTGTTAACTAACCTTGGGTGCCGAAGTCCACAGGGAAGGGTGATGGTTCCCAAGTGGATTAAATCCCACTTGAATCCATTTTAATAGAGCAGCTTCATCAATACTGGCCTGGGGCTGATGAGCCCTTTGCGTGCCAAAAGGGCTCAGGACCAGAAAGTGACTCTCAGAGCAGGATCAGTGGTATGGGTGTCACGCTGTGATGCAGAAGGCAAATGAAAGGCCACGGCATTATATTTGCAGGACAGTCTTAATGGCTGATCACCATGATGATCACCAATATTCTGAATTGGATATAGCACAAGGAGGAGGAGGAGGAATACAGTATTGGAATTAATACAGGATACTGAGCACCAAAGAAGTTGAGGCTCTTGAAGCCAAAGAAATAGGCAAACAAAGCCCAATTCACACACAGAGAGAGACACAGACACAGACACACACACACACACACACACACACTATTACAGCTACTGAGACACTTGGGAGGTTGAAGAAAAAGACTTGTGTACCTGTTTAGATAGCCTGTCAGCATTCTGGAACTTCCTTCGTCTTCTCTCATTCAATTTAGGTTACTAAACTTTAGTTAAATTATTAAACTGTTAAGATTGAGTGTGTGTGTGATCGTCTAAGGATGATTGTTGTAACCACTTTGTGTAGGTTAAGACACACATTTAGGACACTGTATACCTGTACCTCCAGGTCATAATTTGCATTTCCTCTTCTATTCAATGATTTTTTAAAAACCAAACAAACAAGCCTGAGATCTGGAAACGCACAGGTAAAATCAGGGGCCGAGTGTTAGAATAGGTCAAAGGTTTCCTAAAGTATGACTTGCCCCTAAACTGCCCCCACCTTTGTACCTGGGAGTTTCTATATACTCCCAGGTTTCATGGGATAGCTAGGATTGTGTTCCAAGGTCCATAAATGACCATCCTCTTTGCAGACTTTGCTGCTGGTCTAAGTTCATTTTTACAACTCAGTAGAGTGTATTAAGGGATTGCGGTGACTTAGTGGTTAAGATGCTGAACTTGATGGCTGGAAGGTTGGCAGGGCAGCAGTTTGAGACCCAAGTGCTGCATGATGGAGTGAGCTCCCATCTCTGTCCCTGCTGCTGCCAACCTAACAGTTCAAAAGCAAGAAATTGCAAGTACTGGTAGATAAATAGGGACCACTTTGGTGGGAAGATAAACAGTGTTCTGTGCACTCTGGTGTCTAGTCATGCCTGCCACATGTCCATGGAAATGTCTGTAGACACAGACAGCACTGGCTCTTTGGCTATAAATGGAGATGAGTGCTGCCCCCTAGAGTCAGACATGACTGCTTTCAAGCAAGAGTGACCTTCACCTTTACCTGGAGTGTATTTTGGACCTATTATTTAATGTTATAATTTTATGATCAGCCATTCAGGCTTATGAGTTAAAATGAGATAAAAATATTTTGTATAAATCTTTTATATAAATACATCTGAGGCTGTCAAGAAAAATGACATCCTTATGTTCTCCACTCACTGCTTCTTATCCAAGACATTTGGTTGCTCAGTACAGGTATTTCATGTTCACTTCATCCAAGGGCATAAAGTGTTTGTGTGTGCGGAGGGGGGATAAAATATAGAATAACTTGACAAATTAAGCAAACCAATATGCTCAGATTAATTATTCCAATTTAGATGTAAGTGTGAAAATTATTTGAATCTGCATTATATATTTTGGATGCTGACTCTATGAGGAAGAATATGTCTCAAACCATGCAGTTTAGAAGAATGAAATACAATTTACCAAAGATCTAAGCTCTATCCTTCCTGCAAGCTTTTTTTAAATGGAGAAATGGTTCTGCATTGAGATTCCATGAAAACATGTGCACATCTGTTCAGACCAGATTGGCACCAGGAGAATTGGATCCATACTGGGATTTCCCACCAGTTTTCTAAAGTGAAATCTGATTAGCTCTAAGAACTGATTCTGTACAACCAAAACAATTAACTACAGTATTGTGTCTAGTTTCACACAGATTTTAATTAAGATGGGAACAGTGAGATTTGAGTTCACCTACTCAGTTTAAAGATCAGGTTATTTTGGGGTGGGGTGGGGGACAAAATTAAAATAATCAGGACTTTGAAGAAGGGAAACACTTTTACAGTGCAGAAATGTTATTAGACCCTTATCTGGACCCAGGAACAGCAAGTACTCACAAGTAAATGAGGTTTTCAAACAAGCACCAATGAGTTAGAATCTGGAGACCTACAGTAATTTCCATCATTGTTCTAAGTTCTAACACTAATTGTATTTAGCTCTCTTCTATTGAAATCAATGGGATTTCTTTTGCAAGTAAAGTTAGTAATGAAAGTCTCTAGGATTATGGTGTTAAAATGATTAGCAGCCAAATCCTAAACCTACTTATTTGGAAACACCATGTACCCTGCTCTGCATGTACTTGTTGACTCTAAAGTTTATAACTCTGAGTTAAACAAGTCTTACTTGTGAGTAAACTACTACAGTTTAGCATAAGCATCTTACCATTATGAGCACATGGACTTCATCTGATTTAATGTTCGAGTCTACTTAGTTAGTACTTGTATGGGAAAGACCACCACAGAATTCTAGGAATCCGCAGAGAATCTGGCCTGAAATGCTGCCAGTCAGAAGTGACAATACAGGGCCAAATGGATAAATAAGGCAGATTCTTGTATACTATAACTAAAATGTAGTTTCTTAAACAACATATAATGTCAAATATATATTTTTAAAGAAAATAGAAATTCATATTATGTGAGGATGCATATCCATGTCCTCTGTTCTCCTTTGCCCTTCAATGCAAATTACTCACTTTACATGGCCATAATTTTAGGTGTTCCAGAATTAGAAGGGACCAGTAAAATTGAGTACGGGTCTTGTGCTCCCATATCTGTGAGGGATACCTTTAAGAACTACCGTGAAAACCTGAAATTTCGGATAACAGTAATTCCTAGATTTTATATCATAGTGGCCTCTAGTGGCCAGGTCTGTAAATGCACTATAGAAATACATTACTGTACAGTAAAACCCCGGGTTACAACCGCCTCAGTTTAAGTTTGCTGTGGTTTACAACAGCAAATCCTATGGGAAAGCTGTCCCGGCTTACACATTTTAATGTATTTTTTTCCGGTTTACAATGATCAATTCAGGACCATTTTTTTATTTTTCAATGCATCCCTATGGATGTTTTGGTTTACAATTTTTTCAGGTTACAACAGAAACTGTTGGAACGGACCTCCGTTGTAACCCAGGGTTTTGCTGTATATATTTTTTAGTCTTTTTATGGGGTTTGTGCTGTATAGGGCTTGTTTTGTTTCTGTATCCTTTTTTTCTCTCCCCCCCTCTTTTTCTTTCATTTTTTCCTTCTCTTTTTTCTTTTTTTCTTCCCCCCCACCCCCTTTGGTATCATAATCAAAGGGGGAAAATAGATAGACAAATATAATGATAAAGGAATTAAGTAAAAGAAGGCATATAATATCACAATGGTGGTGGATGCACACACTAATTACATAAGTCTGTAATGATTTGGTGTATTATTACTAATGTTATGTACTTGTATGTAGCTTATTTATGTTTACTTAATAAAGTTAAAAATTAAAAAGAAGTACATTTATATTATGTATTTGTGGACTTTTTATGGAATATTTTTAGACCAGCAGATAACTGAAACTCTTGAAACTGAACTCACAGATAATCACCTCTATAAATAAAACTATTTTCTCTTTGGTTATTAAGTGTCCTCTGCAGAGATATGAATGATCTGAGATATAGATAGACAAGCACAACACAGTGGCCAATTTCTGCACTGGATTGCCATGGGAAAAGGGGAAGCTGCTGGAAGGTGGTATACAAACTCAGGGTTGGTGGGTTCACTTACTCTGAGTGTGTACACCACCTCCAGCACAAAAAACCCATGCCCATTCTGCAGTTAAACCCAGGAGTTATCCCATCTTCTCTCCACATATATCAATCTCACATTACTCAGGTTTTACCAATAGTGCAGAGAAGCCCTGGTCATCAAGATGCCAGTTATGGCTCTGATCTAGTGGGCTAAGCATGAGACAACTCCAGCACAGGACAATTTAAAACATCTGAAGAGGCACAAAACTGCTGAATATTGTATGGGCTCCAATAGTTTTACCAGCACCTTTTCAGTATATTCATAAATGAAGGGAAATGTGTACTCTTGAACCTCCTTACTGCTGAGAGGCTCTTTGGATTTTGCAAAATCAGTTAAGGGAATAGAGTCGATCCAGGATATTTTTTCATGGAATCCACTAATCTTATGGAATTATATGATTTCTTCAATAAGACATTGTTGTATTTATTTAAAAATGGAAAGGTATTTTATTGCTTACAGGCTTCAATTTATTAGACAGTGGTTTAAAGGTTTCAATCTGGAATCTTGAAGCCAAGCGTCATAGAAAGTTGGTGTGGGGCATTATTAACTTAAATTGAAAGGCTGCAGTCCAGTAACAAGGAGGTATGCGCATGTTAATTCCAACGCACTGTCTCAAAGCACAGGAATCCAGGCATTTCCAGCAGCATATTTCAAATACGGTACAACGAACTTAATACGTGAGCTGGGGCAGTAATGAGGCAAATTAAGTTACAGGTATGAATTTTACATTAAATGGATTAATATTATATGGCATAGAGGAATTTTAAATACTCTATCACCATGAATTTTTAATAGTTATGTGCTCTAATTTAGTAATGCTTTTCTTAAGGAAAACCCTCCCACCTCCAACCAACTTCTCTGCTGTCAAGTCTAAAGTTGATGACTGTCCACTAAAATACCTTGGCTGTCCATAAGAGGCTGGGACAGAATGCCAAAGGTATGGCCATGATCAGATCGAAACCAGAAGGAGCTGCTATCTCCCGCAGTCTCCTTCAGGGAGTAGCTAGCAGAGTGATAATTAAGATGCCTGAAGAATAAATGCTGGGTGCAAAAATCTTTTTTTTTAAAAAAAAAACCTAATAAATGGAAATTATAGCAATCGGCCATGGCTGCTTCTCGGCTTTCAGGGTTTGATCATAAGGAAACACACACCCACGACTCCTGCTTGCCACCGCTAGTACGCAGGGGTCGCCTCCGATCCGCTCATGTGAAGGAAAGATCCAGCCGGCGTGTGGATGCCATTCGCATTCCCGCAGTTCTTGGGGGTAAGGGGCTTCTCCCACTCCCACGCCCCCCCTTGCTTGCCTGGCCGCCCCTTCTATCTTCCCTCGGGCTCCTTACAAGCCCCCCCCCCCCCCCGAAGACCCTACACAGCGTTTGACAGAAAGGGGCCGGGCCACCATTGGCTCACGCAGCGTTCCATGGAGGCAGCCGCGGCTTCGGATTGGCTAAAGCGCGGCGCCCTATTCTCGTGCTTCACTTTTCTTGTTGTGGTTTTTCCCCACTAGCACAGCACACACACACACACACAATCCATTCTCCCTTCCTTAGCCGTATGTGTGTATCTCTCTCTCTCTCTCTCCTCTTCTCTTTCATTCCCACCCGCTCATCCTCCCTCCTCTTCCTTCTCTCCCCCCCCCGTGGGCCGCGCGCGAGCGAGCCCCGCCCAGCCTGCGCCCTATATATTGGACGGCATTGCAAAAACGGGGCTGTGAGCAGAGGCGGTGGGTCAGCATCAGCCGGCTATTTTTGCCTGGGCGGGTAGTGGGATTTTTATTTTATTTTAAAATAAATTTAAATATTATTGCTCTTTCTTCGCCCCCCTCCCACGATTCTTATTTTCCTACCCCACTTTTTTATTTTTTTATCTCCCCCTCCCCCCCATACACACACCTCTTCTAAAGGGGAAAAAAAAAGCCCCGGGGAAATCGCTTGAGCTCCGATTGTGCTCCGAGGGGCTGCGATCGCCTCTTGCGCCGTTGCAGTGCAGGCGGGAGTGGATCGCTCTCCGGCGCCCGAGGGGGGCTCTGGTCGCTTGCATTGTCTTTGCTCCCGACCCATCATGAAGGCGGTGAGTCCCGTGCGACACCCCGGCAGAAAGGCACTGGCTGGCGGCTGCTGTTGCGGAGGAGGAGGAGAAGGAGGTGGCGGCGGCGGCGACCTGGCTCTCCGTTGCCTGGCCGAGCATGGCTGCTACAAAGGGAGCAGCCCCGTGCCGGGCGAGGAGGAGGATCCGGCGGCGCTCTGCCTCCAGTGCGACATGAATGACTGCTACAGCCGCCTCCGGAAGCTGGTGCCCACCATCCCGCCCAACAAGCGGGTCAGCAAAGTGGAGATCCTGCAGCATGTCATCGACTACATCCTCGACCTGCAGCTGGCCTTGGAGACGCACCCGGCGCTGCTCCGGCAACAACAGCAACCGGCCGCGGCGGTGGTGGTGGCGGCGACGGCACCGCTGCACCCGGCCAGCTACCCGGCAGGGCCGCTCAGGACCCCGCTGACCGCGCTCAACACCGACCCGGTAAGATCGGAGGAAGCAACGCGCCTGGGCTGGGCGGGAAAAGGGAGAGGCGAGGCGAGGCGACGTAGGGTGGAAGCGGCCTGGCCAGGTTGCCGCCTCCCTTCTCCCTCGCTATGTAGTAGGAAAAAGCCACCCTGTTTATGGAGGGGTTCCCGACCCTCTCCTTCCTTCCCCTTCCCTGAGGTGGAGTCAAGCCTTGGGCTGACAGGGGGTCCCCCAGCCCGTTAAGGCAGAGCGTTTGGCAGGGAGAAGTATTGCTTCTCTTCCCACCACACCCCATTCAGCCCAGTATCCAGTTATTAACTGGTTAGTCATCTGACCCTAACAGAGAAACGTGATAAAAACACATTAGATAAAATATGATTGCAAAAACCCAGAGCAAAAAACAGATTGAGAGAGTAGACAGTGATACAATCACAATAAAACGAGATGTAAAAAAACAAAATGTACTCAATAAAATACCTGATTGTGGTAACTATTCAAACAATCCCCACACTGAAACAAATAGACGTTGCTTTCAGATAGTGCGCGCACAGCACTATCAAAGGAGAGGTCCCTTTGCATGCAGCCCCCTGTCTGATCAATAAAAACATCTCTTTTGAATGTCCCCACACACATACACACTATAAACTTGATGGTTCTAATATTTACATATTTATGTGTGCCCTGAAGGAAATAAGTTAATCTTTTATTAGGGTCCCAGTGTTTCGTTCTGTCTAGTAATGTCTGTAAATACGGGACTTTTATTGTGGCATATAATTGACAACTAAACAGAACATGTGTGCGATATTTTTTCTATTTTTCCCGTTCAGCCAGACAGGTTGGCAAGTTAGGGCAGGGCACCCCACCAGGTGCGACAAAAAAAAGAACTCCCTCCGAAACTCTCCGCACCCTAACAGGTTGGAGGATGGACAGAGTGTTTCCACACTGGCGTGGAACGGCTGCTCGTTAATGCGAGAAAGCGGTCTTTTGCTCCCCTCTGCTCCAGGTTGCCTTTAAGAAGTGGGGGGCAGGGACTGTTATCATCCTCTGGATGTTTTGCATACTGACTGGCACGCCGTGGTCCCCGAAAACATGCCAAGGACTCATTGGATCTACTCACTCTGGAAATGAGGGGTATGGCACAATTGGCTTGTGGATCGCAAAGCAGAAAGAGTTTCTAAATCCCATGGAAATGGGCTTCCTAGCAGTACCTCCCTGAGTGTAGGCGGGAAGTAACAGACACATATAATACACAGTCTTCACCTTCTACATGTATATGCTTCTTCTTCCTCCATGTCCAGGCCAGACTTGATACTGCCAAAATGAACCCACCTTTTGATGAGTTCATTCTGCAGTTCCTTTTGCCTGACCTAATGTATATGCTGGCAGGCTTTGTCATTCTGGAACTGTGCATAGTATAGGATACACGATGTACTGCGTAGGCATTTTGTCACGGCTGGTGGGCAACATAGGATAGGCAGCCTTTGTGTCACGCTTAGCACCATTCACTCGCATGCCAGCTGTGCACGCACAATCTGAAAGAAATGTCTATTTGTTTCAGTGGAGGATTGTTTGATTAGTTACCACAATCAAGCAAGGGAACTCTCAACAAATTGCCATCTTCCCTACATGTAGCCACTGGTGTGGATGCAGATGCACATCAGGGTGAACATCTGCATGCCGGTGCCAAGCAGGGCCTTTATTGGGTCCATAGCCGGGAGGGAATTGTGCTGCATGGTGGGAGGTGGTTGGAAAGGGTTAGGCCACCCTTTTGTTGAGGGTAGCTTTTTGCGACTAGATCTGCGATAGGGTCAGCGTGTTTTGAATGAAGAGAAGTAGTGAAGGGAGATGGCTGGATAAGACTGGAAAGACTGTGGGTGACTTAGGAGACATGAAATAGAGCATCAATGAATCACAGCTCCTGGGTGCATAAAGACACTCAGAGAAAGAGTGGTGTGACCTGCATCCAGTTCATCGTCCTCACAGCTCTGAGGAATCTCTGAATATTTTGACAGGCCCACCCTTTTCTGGTTTTCATTGCCCTGGGAAAGAGTGTCCCCATCAGTTGTGATTGGTTGTCCCTGTGGGTCTGCAAAGCTGAGAACTTGTCACATCTGTCGGTCTGAGAGGGTTTAGTCAAGAACAGTTGGAAAAGCCCTTGCAGCTTTCATGGCCCCTGGTGAGGGTTTTCCTCTGTCATGTCGGGCTTCCCAATCAGTCTCTGGAGAAGCCAGAAAATGGAGGTTTCTGACTTCATCCATGCACATACTCATGTCATGCTCCTCTTTCTGTTGTATGCAGGCTGGTGCTGTTAACAAGCAGGGGGACAGTATTCTGTGCCGCTAAAGAGCACTTCTTAGGTGAGTATCTTCACTGCATTACAGCAGTGCTGAGAAGTGTGTGTGTGTGTGTGTGTGTGTGTGTGTGTGTGTGTGTGTGTGTGTGTGTGTGTGTGTGTGTGTGTGTGTGTGTGTGTAGTCTTTTGTGCAGAACCTGTTTCACCTAAACCTACAAGCCTTTAGTGCCCTTGCTTTGAAGTAAGCCCAGTTGAAGTCAGCGGGACTTAGATCAGAGTAAATACATTGGGGGTCAGGATGCAGGTTCATTTGTTCACTGATTGGATATCCCATTCTGCGAAATTAAGTGCGATTGAAATTAGTAGAGTATACACATGAGTCAAAATGTGTTAAGAATTAGGATGCTAGGTTGCAGTCCACCAAGAATTTCAGCTAGCTTCAATTTAAATCATCGCAATCCCTTTGGCTTGAGGCTTGAATCATATGGATTAATAGTTTTGTGATGGGGCTTGTATGTTGTCCCCAATCAGATTTTCTGCTTAATTCTACACATCTTTATGTGAAGGGGATAGGTCAGTGTGAATAAATCAAATCTAAATGTACATTTGTTTAAAAGTACTGAAGTAAGTTAAATCAAGCCTTTCCATAGGCAAGATAAAAGAAAGATGGAAGTCTATTTTTTTAAATTGTTGAAAAGGAAAAGGGAATGCTGCATTTTAACAAGAGTTCCTAACTGGTTTTGAGCACTAGGTAAAGGTAAAGGTTGCCCTTGCTCAAAAGCCAGTTGTATCTAACTATAGGGTTCAGTGCTCATCTCTGTTTCATAACCAAAGAACCAGCACTGTCTGCATCTGCAAGCATTACCGTGGACATGTGGCAGGCATGACTAAATACCAGAGCGCACGGAATGCTGTTTACCTTCCCACCAAAGTGGCCCCTATTTATCCACTTGCAATTTCTTGCTTTCAAACTGCTGGGATGGCAGGAGCTGGGACAGATGACGGGAGTTCACTCTGTCGTGCAGCACTCGGGTCTTGAACTCCGACCTTCCAGTCAGCAAGTTTTAGTGCCTTAGAAGTTCCCCTGTCTTTCTATAAAAGCAATGAATAATACATTATGGAAATGTGGTTGGTTTGCTTGTATGAATTCTTCTTGGGCAGTTACAGCTGTGATCTCTACCCAAGTACTGGGCTATATGTCCCAATTAACTGTCATTCAGTGCAGTAAACATCTATAAGGGGAGGGGGAGAAAATGTGACTTACTTCCTTGCATCTGTGCCTGTGCTGTGCAGGAAGGAGATGGGGGCGGGTGGGGGGATGCTGTTTTGGAAAATGCCTTCCCTCCAGTCCCTTCTTTGGAGAGCTTCTAGCTTGGTCTTGCAGCTGTGTGTCCCACCACTTGGTCTAGCCTGGGAGCTGTGGTTGTTGTTTGACCTGGTTTGTTTTGGGTTGTTGATCAAGCATGTCTTCTGTTTTGTTGGTGGCGCCAGCCAGTCTGGTGCAGATTGGTTCACACACCCCCTCTATTCATTCCTCTTCCACAGGTGTGCAGCAGGCAGATCCTGAGCCAGAGAAGCAGAAAGAAAGACATGTTAGAAAGGGAGGGGAAAGATCAGCCATTGGGCAGAAGGAAAAGGAAAAAAAAGCAGAACCCTCAACTACTCCAGAATTCTTTCCATACTTACTGGCGGGAGGGGGGGCGAAAGAGATTTTTCACAACTTTGCACGTTCATAGTATTTTACACACACATCTCTTTTAACTCATTTGTTTTTAGATCAGATGTGAATTGTACACTTGTCGGGGGCGGGAGGGGATTTAAATCTTCACCATCAGGGTGACTTTTGTTTTGGAGAGAAAATTGCGGGCAAATGGGAGTTTAGAAGTGTAACTTTAATGTGCTGAGCAGCAGAAATCCTGAAGCTTTACTAATCTACCAGAAGCATTGTAGATAACTCTTGTTTTGACATCTATTGTTTAAAATAGATGGTTTTATTATTTCCTTGGGGACTTTCTTTTCCCTGCAGGAATGTTACATACTGTATAGATTAAAAAATAATGAGTGACATTTCATACTATGTATATAGAGAGAGGTTCTATAAGTGTGAGAAAAGTATATGCTTTAATGGACCTACTGTAATTATAAAATATTTTTAATTAAATATTTTTTGTAAATATTATAAGGCTGTGTGTATGTTTTTCTTTTTAAATCTGTGGGGATATTTAGGGAGAGATGTTTTCTGGCTCATGTGCAAAACTGCTGATAATGACAGTATATTGGATGTTGAGTTTCTCTGATTCCTTCTCCCCCTGAACCCCAAATCCTCTTTAGATTCAGTAGCTGTAGGTAGAGTTGGTTCTGCATGAACGCATGTGATGTCTAACCACAAATAAATGTGTTCTGAGTCCATTACAGATGTGGCTCCCCCCCCTTTTAACTTTAATTAAAATATGTTTGTATCATACAGTTTTGAAACTACGTTTTGTCTGTTAGGCACTGGAGTTTATATTGCAGCATGTGCAAAAAAAACATTGAGATGTAAGAATTTTATTTGTTATTAACTAAGATGATTACTTTTTGTCAGAATGGCTACAGTACCAAGATTTAATATGCATTTATAAAAAAAATCTTCTGTTGCTAAACAAACATTGAAAAAAATTATAAGGCCCAAGGGGGCATGTTACCCCAGAATTTCTAGCCCTGTGGCATATCACCTTGGGGGGGAAAAGTTTAAAAAGTTTTCTTCTTGAAACCAAAGGGCAAACTCAACAAATGTACAGTTGCTGTTTCTTTCATCCAAAGACTATTGATACTGAAACTTGGAGGGGAGGGTGGGACAGGGGGAAATGTCAGTCTAATTACTGGTGTAAGCCAATTTTAAAGAACTTGTGTAGACCAAAAACAAATCAAAACCAGATGACTGTATCAGAATTATTTTTCTAATCTACAACAGCATTCGTTTCATTGCAGCTCTGTTACATCTAAAAATCCTGTTTAGTCTCTGTTGTGTGTAACCTCTACATATAAACATTAAACTAGATTGATGTGCCGTATCCTGTGATCTGCTTCTTTCTTTCTTCACTTCTGCCAGGAGTCTACATCTTGTTCACTTTCCTTCTATGTGGTGATTAATAGTTAACCTTACCATGACAGTTTTGTATGTTTAAGTCCCACTTTGTATCCTCCCTCTGAGAAATTTTATTTATTTATTTGTTTGTTTATTTATTAGATTTGTAAGGCCGCCTTCCTCGCCTAGGCGACCCAAGGCGGCTCACAATGTTGGTTAAAAAAGACCCATCCCCCATACAATAAAACCAAACACTAAAAACTCTAAAACTTTAAAAACAGCCATAAAACCTCCCTATTCCCTTTAAAAGAGGGGCACCTGGACCAGAGAAAAGAAAACTCTGGATCAGGCTACATAAGCCAGCAGGGCTGGGTTGTGGTGCTAGATGCACCCCACATCGCTGGCAAAGCCATGTTTTAAAGCCTTCCTAAAGGGGGGCAACTTCGTCTGGAGGTGCAATTCTGGTGGCAGGAAGTTTCATAGAAAGTTACAAATGTGTGATCATCAGTAAGTCTACATCAGGAGTTCTCAAACTTTTAAGGCCGGGGGGCATGTCACGCTCCCTCAGACAGCTTCGGGGGACAGACGGCCATTTTGCCCTTCCTCCACCACATGGCACTTCCTGGTGTGGTGGAGGGCCAAATGAAATGGCACCTTGGGCCGCAGGTTGAAAAACCCTAGTCTAAATACAAGTGAGGAACTATGTTTCACAGAGTGGGTGAAGTAAGATTTAATTGAGACATTTATGTGGATAGTTAGCCAACTGTGTGCATAGAACAGGAGTTCTCAACCTTTTTAAACTGAGGGCCAGGTCATGTTCCCTCAGACAGCTTTGGGGGCCGGACAGCCATTTTGCCCTTCCTCTACCACATGACACTTCCGGGTGTGGTGGAGGTGTGGGAGGCCACATGAAATGGTGCCACGGGCCGCATCCAGCCCGTGGGCTGCAGGTTGAGAATCCCTGGCATACATAGAACATGTTTTCGTTTTTTTAAAGGGAGATGGATTTATTTTGGATTATAGCAAGTGTCAAAGTGCTTCGGTCTAAACAAACTTTTTAATGAAATGTTTATGAGGAAATAAACAGTGAAGGAAAGTGTAGCTCTTGACAAATGTAATGTCAACAGAATCAGCGGTTTCTTAATCAAAATGCTTGGTAGTAAGATTAAGTGAACCAAAACACAAGTTTACAAATGCAGACAGGACATGATGCATTCTAGATGATGATGACAACGGTGATTAAAGATCCGAGCTGCTCAGGTTCGTTCATGTTAAAACCACGAGGACAACAAATTAGAAACTCTTACAGATCAACATTTCTTAGGAATGAAGAAATTCAAGTGAATTAAAAGGTGAGTATGGAGAGAAATAGAGTATGTTCTTTTTGTGCTGAATTATCTGTGGATGAGAGGAATAAGTCAAACAATGTAGCTTTTCTGCTAGAATTTGCCGCAATATGTGCAGGCCTGAGTTTGACATAGGTTAAAGAACAATCCTTGTTCAATGGGTTTTTGGTGTTCCTGAGTGTGATGAAGCAGTATCTGACTTATGACAACCCTAATAAAGGTTTCAAGGTCTGTGAGATGTTTAAAGAGTGGTTCATCATTGCCGCCCTAAGGTTAGATTCCATGACCAAGCAGAGATTTGAACTCATACCTTCTGAGACGTAGCCCAACACCATCCATCACACCACACTGACATTTTGAATTTCTCCTTTGAGTATTTTCGCACAAGGATAGGCAGAGGGGGACTATGAGATACATTTTTCGCTTGGTAACAGTCATCTTGTACCTCTAACATCTTATTCTATAAGTAAACCAAAAATACCCACTCCAGCCATTACTTAGAGGGGTGGAAGGTGGGATTGAAATGCTCTTCCATGCTCTGGCCATTGCTTTAAAATAACTTCCACTCTCTTCCTTGCTAATATTTGGGAACTCAAATAGGGCATTTCCATAAGCAACAGTGAGAATACGTTTTGATCTATAGAATGACAAGGGTGGATAGTAATGAAGAAGAATGGTATTGAACAGTTTTGTTGTCCAATCTAATATGCATCTGCCGCATTCTTTCAGGCAACTCACATACTGAGTGGAAGAAATGAGAAGGGGGGAAAACCAACCCACAATCTCAATGGGCCTGTTTAAAATGCCCTTGCTCCTTCCAAAACCTTGAAACTATTTCCACTCTCATTAGTTTCAATTAAAGTGACTCCTTCTGAAGTGATCTAGTACTGTCATGGACTGAAAGCCGCCTTCTGTGCTCCTAACTGCTGAGCTTGATGGTTATCATTCCTTGCATAGTGACATTGAAAAGCAAGTATATCCTTGTAAAAGGGAGGGGTGGGGTGGTTACACTATTAAAGCAGTGCCAGTCAGCGAACAAAAGCTGACGCAGTGTGAACAAGCAGTGGAACTTGCACAAGTAACTGAAATACGTAAGGAAAGCCTCACCGTGCAAAGAGTACTTAGAATTAGTCTAACGGTATGATTTGCAAGCATAGTTTTAGCAAACCCTTCCAATTTTGTTATGAGCATCTCTCGGTATTCTGTAGAGTAGTTGCATTATAGGAAAAAGCATTGCAAATAGTGAAGCTGCATTTAATGTCTAGTTCCTATTTGAAATACTGTTCGACATAGCCCTAAGGGACTGCGGTGGCTCAAGTGGTTAAGACCCAGGTACTGCATGATGGAGTGAGCTCCCTTCTGTCCCAGCTCCTGCCAACCTAGCTGTTCAAAAGCAAGAAATTGCAAGTACTGTACTGGTAGATAAATAGGGACCACTTTGGTGGAAAGGTAAACTGTTCTGTGCACTCCAGTGTTGAGGCTTGCCTGCCACATGTCCACGGAAACGTCTGCAGAGATGAGCACTGAACCTTAGAGTCAGATACGACTGGCTTTCGAGCAAAGGCGACCTTTACCTTTACCTCAACATAGCCCTACTAGCATACCACTTAATGGATACAATTTGTAAAGATGATTGAAAAATGACGTTGCACAATTAGTGTGACTGTCTGTAGTTTCCTTTAGAAGGGTTCCTTGCCCATTTAATTGTAGCATTAAAAATGTGCTTTATTTGTGACTAGGAAAACGATATGCTAAGGTTAAGTTATTGGGCTCATATGAGTCTATGTAATATATGTAGTGGATGTCTTGATCATGTTTGGCGGCATTGTTAAAACTGAATCCCATTGCCTCACAGCTTCATTGATAGCTCAGCAAAATTCTGGGAAGATACAGACCAGGTGAGCAGATTTGTCTCTTTGTATTCTCGGCTGATCTTTTGTTCACCGAATGCCACTGATGAACTGGTCTGTTACTATGCACCTAATGAAATGTCAGGGGAAGATTATGAGTTGTTGCAGTCCTTATACAATGGTAAAGGCACATTGGTGTTAATGTCAAAAGGCAGCTTATATTTGGTTAGGAAATACAGCTTTACAATTTGCTTGTCAGAAGTTATTCTGAGATGAGAGGTTTTGAGTTGCAGGTGAACACATGTTAGTGCTGGTTACTGCAGTGTAATAAACTTAATTAACACTTGCAGAATGTAAGGTTTCAATGAAAGTAATCATCGAAATACAGCATCATTTTTAGGGGCTGTGGTGGCTCAGGGATTAAGAAGCTCATCTTGTTAGCTGGAAGGCTGGCAAGTCGGCAGTTCGAGACCCGGGTACTGCATGACAGATTTAGCTCCCATCTCTGTCCCAGTTCTTGGGGACATGAAAGGAGCCTCATTCAGACATCCCATGAGTGGAGTTTCTCCAGCAAAAATTCTTTCAAACCAGAATAATTTTTGACACAAAACTATTATTATTATAGCATCATTCTGTTTCTGATGCTAAAGTTGTGGTTAAAGAACAGAAGTGTAGATTTCACTTGCTTCATATGCCACAGTCTCTGAAAAAAAAATTCTGTACATCCACAATTCTCTTTGTTTTTCATACTGTATCTTTATGCAAAACATCTGTGCTTCTTACATTTGTAACTTTAAATGCATAGAATTTTCAAGTGCAATATTTTTGTTGTGTAATTTCCTGAGAGCAACACATGATTTTTTCCAAATACAATTTTCTACCACACATACTCTTTGCCTTACATAGCAATATAGACTAATCTGCAGTTAAACAAATGTAATCCTGATTTGTTCCTCTTGTGGTTACTCTGCAGTATCACATAAATGTCCAAGATAGTTTCTGGAGTGGGTTTGCACATTCTTCCAGTCCTTAAGGCCACATCTAGTCTTAGCTGGTAGGCCACAGAACTCACACTGTCTGTCTCCCTCATAGCACACAGAGAAAGAGAAAGACAACATTGTGGGGCAGATTTTAACCGCATCCTTTTTGGGATTGCTCAGGTGAAAGTTTAACAACCCACTGCAAGCAATCCTGACGAAGAGCTGTTCTCCTTCTGCACTGCCTTAAGTGGTATAGACCAGGGATCCTCAAAGTTGGCTCGCCAGGTGTTCTTGGACTTCAACTACCAGAAGCCCAAGACAGCATACCTGCTGATCAGGTCTTCTGCGAATTTAAGTCCATGAACAGCTGGACTTCATTTAAAGAACCCTGGTAAAGAAGCAGTTGTCCCTATAGGAACGGGATTCAGTGGTGAGGGGTTTGTAGGGTCTGAAGGTTTTGGGAGTGATGTTGGTTATAGGTTGTGGATGGCTATTATGGGATTTTGGCCTTGGATCTCACTATTACCCTTTCCTTCCCAAAGCAGCATTTCTAGGGGAACAATACTCAAAACAACTTATCTCTGTTGAAGAATTTCATCCCCCCGCCCCCATAGTTGAGCCCTCTGTTACATCCCATTTATATTATTGCAATGCAATCTACTTGGGGCTGCCTTTGAAGAGTGTTTGGAAACTTCATTCAATTCAAAATGCTGCAGCCAGACTGTTGCTGGCACTGGTTACAGGGAACATGTAACTCACTTATCACAACCACTTCACTGACTGCCTTTCTGTTTCCAGACTCAATAGAGCTCAATACAGCTTGGATCTAAGCTATTTGAAGGATTGTATCACATCATATGAGCCAACTTTACTTCTAAGATCTTCTAGGGAGGCTCTGAGTAGTTGGTGCCAGAATTTTAAATGTGGTGCCCAAGGACTGCAGTTGCTCAAGTAGTTAAGACGATGACTAGAAGGCGGCAGGTCAGCAGTTCAAGACCCGAGTACTGTATGATGGAATGAGCCTCCATCTCTGTCACGGCTCCTGCCAACCTAGCAGTTTGAAAACAAGAAATTGCAAGTAGATAAATAGGTACCACTTCGGTGAGAAAGGTAAACAGTGTCCCGTGCACTTTGTTGTCTAGGCATGCCTGCCACATGTCCATGGCAGTAACCAGCACTGGCTCTTTGGCTATGAACAGAGATGAGCACTGAACCCTAGAGTTGAATACGACTGGCTTTCGAGCAAAGGTGACCTTTACCTAAGAAGCCAGGTTGGCCCTAACTCTTATCTTTCCATCATAAGTCAAAGAACTTCATCTTTAGGCACTATTTTAAGTAGTAAAGTTTTCAGGAATGCTTTGTTTATTAGTTTAAAATTTTCAATGTTTTTATTTTAATCTTGGGTTTAATTTTGTTATGATTCCTTTTTAACATAATTGTATTCTATTTTCAAAACTGTACAGTGTTCTATAATTTTAGTTGTTGAGAGCCGCCTTGTGTCTTCTATGTGGAGAAAGGTGGCATATAAATAATAGAAATTAATAATACGAACAAACTAGCTCTTGTCATAATAATAGTAATTCTGTCCTGTGAAGTCAATTCTTGATTCATGGTCACCCTTTTCGGGTTTTCTAGGAAGAGATTATAAAGAAGTGGTTTACCATTCCTTTCTTCTGGGGACATACTGGGACTATGCAGTTTGTCTTTGACTACACAGGCTGGCTCTTCTTCCTGGAGGCACAGTGAGGAATCTTATGGGGAATGAAATCATAGAATGAAAGAGGGGGCAATTATTAAGATTTGAATTTCTTTCAAGATGCACACACACACACACACTTCTTAGCCTAAAATAATTACTCAGACCAAAAGTTTGAAAGAGAAAAAGTTCGTCATTATTGTTGTCAGCTGCTACTTGAGAGAAAAAGATATTCACTCACAAAATGCTCAGAAATCTTAACAGGTTGGTTTCAGGTTGGTTAGAAGAGGATGAAGATTTAAATTAGATATGGGGGGCGGGGGATGAAGATTTTATTCCATTACATCTTTGTGGCTGAAAAAAAAGAGAGAGTTAAAATGGCTGCATTTCCCTCATTAACAAGCACCCAACCATACCTGTCAACCTTCCCAGATTGGCTGGGATTTCCCGATTTTTGGTGCCGATTTGCGCCATTTCCCGCCTGCAGCTGCCAAAACCCCGGAATTGGCAGCAGGGGGAAAGAGGTACTGCACATCCCTTCTGTGCAAGTCGCATTCTATGCATGCGTAGAAGGCTTTTACGCTTGCGTAGAACCCTTTTACCCATTGTGCGCAGGTCCTGGATTGTCCGGAGCCGCGGTTGACAGGTATGCACCCAACTGTTCCCAGCAAGCAGGAAACAAGGGTAAGGCAATTGAATTTAAGGTAGGAAAGCAGGGGTATTTTCTGATTGTCAGCAAACAAAACATGCAAGCATGTTAGTCCTGGTAGCAGAAGCTTCCACCTCCCAAGGATTTTATGTTAACCCTTTGCAAGCTGAATTGTCACATCTGAACAGTATTCAATTCCCAAACTCTGGCTCTGCCGCCAGATACCTTAAAAACATTCAAATGAAATCCCTTTAATGAATCTCAAGAATTCTTCAAGGACCCAATTTGCCTAAAACACTTATAATTAACAAGTGTGAGTCATCAAGTTGGTTTTTACTAACAACCCTTTCAAGGATTTTCTAGATACAGAGGGAAATATGTACATATTAATGTGTATGAATACTTGAAATAATACTTCTGTTTTGAGTATCTCAGCTGTATTTCACATATCTCATTGGGTGAGATTGTACTGTGATTGTCAATTAGCTGATAGAATGATACGATTTCTTCTGGTCCTGCCTTCACCTTACATCTCCATTTTCTTTGTAAAGAACCCAAAACCTATGGAATAAAAAAAAGAAGTGAAGGGTTTTAGTTTTAAAAAAAGGTTGTTTGTTATTTATGTCATCTTGCAGGAGTAGCCATTTTGCCAAATCTGCAATGGTATAGATTTCTGAGTGGATTTTCTCCTGCATAGTAAAGGTAAAGTTAAAGGTAGATCTATAGATACTTACAAATGGAAGCCTCCCGGCTCTGTTATTCAAAAGACCGTGTGCTATTATTCTGCCAGGGAATTTTGTTTTTTGGTAAAAAGAATACTTAGAACAGGGGTTCCCAACCTACGGCCAGCAGTGCCATTCCATCCGTACCTGGCCCCTGGCCCCATTCCATCTTGCTCGCCACTGCCGCTGCACGTGGATGCAGAAGTGGATGCATTTACGTCAGCCACAAAATGCACCCATGCATGCGTAAACACACCCACAGCTGTTGTAAATGTGAAAGTGAGTGCATTTATGACAGCCATAAATGGAATCTCATAACATTTCAATCTGAAAAAGTAGCCTTTGGAAGAAACCCTACCTAATTCGTAATTCAGTTGTGCTTGCAAACTGGATAAACTTACATGCTGTCCTCAGTAACAGAGAACTTCAGTTTGTATTATTATTATTATTATTATTATTATTATTATTATTATTATTATTATTATTATTATTATTATTATTATTATTATTATTGTTATTGTTGTTGTTGTTGTTGTTGTTGTTGTTGTTGTTGTTGTTGTTGTTATTGTTATTGTTATTGTTGTTATTATTCAAATGGTATTTGAATTTTTCAGCACTGATGGTAAATTTTCCAAAGGCTGGTAGATTCAGACAACAGGTCCTTGGTCCATATCTTTCACACCTATACAAAGAATGTGAACCCAAACTATCCACTCCAGACCTGAGTAGAGACTCACTGACAACAATGTGCAAGATTTAGTAAATCCTGCCTGTGTAGTGCCTTTCACTAGATCTGAGTATAAAATTTAGCATCCGTATCAACACATTGATAAGCATCATCTCATCCAAAAATGAAGAATGAGGTTTGCATGGAAGGCACGGCTGCCTAATGAACACTGGGCTTGAGTTTCTAAATACTAATTTGGGGACCATGTTATTACTCATTTGCAAATTAACATCTTTTTAACTGGCTTAGCTTGTTTAACCGAGATCATGATTCCGTAGCATTTGATAAAAGCAATGCTTAGACATTTTTTACAATGCATCCCATTTACTTGAAGAGTGTAATGGCTCCTTCTGAGCTGTATGTCATGTAAATAAGTATTTCAAACATTTTTTAACATGCATATTATGTACTCCATAGATCAATGGCTTCTTTGAAGCGTTTGCACTTTATCTTGCAAAGTCGCATTTAGACTTTTTAAAAGATGCATTATTTATTCAATAGGCTATCACTTCTTTCAGAGATTCTTCATTCTGTCATCAAAATATGTATTTAGTCCATTTAAAGATAAATCTCTCTTTACGTCGTCAACAGATTGGAAGAGCTCTTCTGGAAAAATTAAGCAGGAAGAATATGTATAAACCAGTGTGGTTTATTACGGTACCTGTGTGTGTGTGTGTGTGTGTGTGTTCCCATGTTTGCTGAGTGTTCTTCTCGCCACCCACAGCTTTGCTGGTTCGAAACCTATTTGGTCTGGCAGTAAAGTTATTATGCTAAATTGGAACCATCACATCAACATATGATGATGTCATAAATGCAAACATTATAAACAAATAGCTTAGCAGTAGGCCTCTATGTGCAGAAGTGATGGACTTGGAATGCAGGAAGAAACCCTAAGGTTTCGTGGTAGAGAAGCAATATGTTTGTGTATTGAAGGTACTTCTCTTCGCCTTCTGTGCATATCCGTCAAGTCACAGTTTTGCTAATCTGGGAGCCGGTCACGGATGCGCAGTAAGTTTCCAGGAAATGGGTTACTGTGCATGTGTGGCCGTCAGAGGCAGCGGTGCGCATCACAGAAACCTCTGTACGCAGAAACCCCTTTGGCCAGGAAAGAGGTTACTGCACATGCGTGGCCATCAGAGGCAGTGGCGAGCAGGCACAGTAACCCTTTTCCTGCCATCCAAAATTACGGGAATGAGGGGGACGGAACACTGAAATACGGGAAATCCCGGCCAATCCGGGAGACTAACTTGACAGGTATGCTTCTGTGACAGATTAAACTCTTCTGAAAACCATATGAAATGCACAAATCATGCTAGTAATGGAAGTAGCTAAAAGCCTTCCCAGCTTTGATTACCCATGGGCAGTACCTATCCAAATAAATACTGCTGACTTTGCTGTGAGTGTAAAACAGGTAATTCACCCAGTTTTATTTATATGCTGATTTGAATCAGTCTCACCCTTTCTGCTCCCAACACAGAGTTTTTCCTCTGTTATTGAGAGCTTCTACCTTTTTCAAGTCAGAATCTTCTTCATCGTCATCATCATCGCCGTTATCGTCTAGGCCAGACATGAAACTGCCAAAATGAAGCCAATTCATTCTGTAGTGCCTTTCACTGGACCTAGTGTGAAAAAGATTAGCCAACATGACAAGATTGCCATTGCCCGGGGTATACCCGATTATGGTGCAAAAACACCACAATCTTTGAGGAGGCTATTTCTGTGTACCACTCAAGTCAGATCAATTTGAATGGACCTTTTGCCCATGTGATTAGTTGTTTCATTCTACTAAAGAGCAAGGGACGTGTGACTCTGGTTGCTATTCTGGTGACATATTATACTGGACATGATATCTTAGCATACCTGTCAACCTTCCCGGATTGGCCGGGATTTCACAGTTTTCGGTGCCGATTTGCGCCATTTCCCACCCCGCACTGCCAAAACCCTGGAATTTGGCAGCGGGAGAAAGGAGGTACTGCACAGCACTTCTGCGTAGGTCGCCTTCTACGCATGCGTAGAAAGGTTTTACGCTTGCGTAGAACCCTTCTACGCACACGTAGAAGGCTACGCCGCTTGCGTAGAAGGGTTTTACGCTTGCATAGAACCCTTCTACGCATGGTAGAAGGCTACGCCGCTTGCATAGAAGGCTACGCCGCTTGCGTAGAAGGCTACGCCGCTTGCATAGAAGGCTACGCCACTTGCGTAGAAGGCTACGCATGCGTAGAAGGGGGTTACACAAGCGTAAAACCCTTCTACGCATGCGTAGAAGGCAACCTGCGCAGAACCGTTCTGCGCAGGTCCCGGATTGGCTGGAGCCGCGGTTGACAGGTATGTATCATAGACAGTGGGAACACCCACCACAGTATCTTTTCCCCTAGTTTTCCCAAAGTATTTTTAAATGAACTACCAAGTTGAGCATTAGATCACCTCTGCATGGACCAAAAAAGAAAGCTATAAATCATTATGAGATAAAAACAACTCCAACAAACTACAGCAGACTACTGAAGTTCTGCTGTGTTTTTGTATATTATGGAGAAATTTGGAAAACTGTTTCTTTTCCCTAGCACAGGAGGAAAAGACAACTCTCCTCAGTCCGCGCTGTGGGCCAGACACATCATTTCCCTTGCCACAAATGCTGCTGTAAACCTTGGCGGGCACGTTTGCACATGCACGGGCATGTTTGCACATGCACAGGCATGTTTACGGCTGTCATAAATGTGTCCACTTCAGCTTCCAGAGTCACCACCATAAGCCAGATGGAATGCTGTTGGGGGGCAGGTCTGGCCCAAGGGCTGTAGGTTGCTAACCCCTGCCCTAGCATCATGCAACACTTTAAACAGTTCAATGGCATTACATCTATACCTATAAAATGGTGCGTTAACCATTGGAATGTGACAAAGGATGTTGCACCAGGCCCCACTAGCCCGTAATGGGCCTCTGTTCACTCGCCCGAACCCGGTTCTCAGGTAACTGTCGGGTTGAAATTTTCGACCCGGGGGCAGGAGCCCCCCAGTCGCAAACAAAAAAAGGGAACTTCAATTCCCAACATTCCTTGCGCCGCGCCGCACCAGAGCCAATCAGGCTGAGCGGCGCAGCAAAAGGAACATTCAAAAACGCGCCGCGGCCAATCAAAAAAAAGCCGCAGAAAACAAACCGCTAAAGTATGCAAACACGCGCAGGCAAAACTACAAGCCCCAGCGTCCTGTGCGCCATTAGCGCACAGAACGCTGAGGCGGCTGGCGCGTGAAAAGTAAAAGTAAAAAAAAAAGCCCGCCGCCACTGCCCTTCTTCCCCACGGGCCAGCCAGCATGGCCCGCGGGGGGGAAAAAGGAAACCCCCCCTGCCGGTGCCCTTCTTCCCCACGGGCCAGCCAGCCTGGCCCGTGGAGAAGAAAGCAAAAAAAAAAGCCCCCACCCCCAAACACTTCTTCCCCATGGGCCAGCAAGCATGGCCCATGGGGGAAAAAAAGGAACCCCCCGCCACCGGTGCCCTTCTTCCCCACGGGCCAGCCAGCATGGCCCGTGGAGAAGAAAGCAAAAAAAAGCCCCCCCCCCAAGCCTTTCTTCCCCACGGGCCAGCCAGCATGGCCCGCGGGAAAGAAAGCCACTGAAAAAGTTAAACCCAAAAAACAAACCAAAAACAATCAAAAACACTCAAAAATCCAAAAAGAAAACACAAACACAGCCAAAAACAAACAAAAAAAAACACAGACCCCCCCAAAAAATCCAAACCACCCCCCCCCCCAAAAAAAAACACAAAAAAAACAGAGAGCTTACCAGCAGACGTCTTGACTTCAGGACCACCGGAAATCAAATGAGCTAAGAAAGGAAACACTAACCGGAAGCGCCCAGAGGACAGAAGAGAAGAATTGTAGAGAGGAAACAAAGCTCACCACCCCCCACCCAGAGGACACAAGAGAAAAAACATTCAAAAATATTTCAAAATAAAAGATTAATTCCCAAACAAATCAAAAAAATAGCCAAAAAATCAAAAATATTCACACTAATCTCAAAAAATTCCCCAAAAAACCAGAAATCAAATAAATTAAAATAAAATTTGCATAAACCAAAATTAAATTTAAAAAATATTAAAATAAAATTTGCATAACCAAAAAAAACACCTTCAAAAACAAATTTAAAGAGCCCGGCACTAAGGAAGCAAGCGCACAAAAAATAAAAAATAAAACACACACTGGGAGCGCAAGTCCGCCGCAGGCGGACGCAGCGCCTCAAAGCCACAAAACCACAAAAACCTTCAAAAACAAATTTAAAGACCCCAGCACCATTTGGAAAAGAAAAAAAAGAAACCCTTTACTATCCAACACAATTTTAAAAAGCCCGGCACCGCCGGGCAAAATATGCTAGTTTAATCATAAAAAGAATGCTGGAGATCAGCAGTGGGCAGGATCAAAATAAGGGGGGGCTGTGGACTGTAGTGTGGATCAAACCACATCAGATTGAGGGAGCAGCATGGACATTTTCAGTCTCTATGTAATCATCTTCAGTCTCTGTGTAATAATCTAATATAAACAAAAGCAATTCACCTTGCTAGTTATATCCATGGATTTTTTTTAAAAAAATCAGTATTCTTATCATTCTTACTTCCTGTCCTCCTCTAAAGTAAGAGTGGGAAACCTTCAGCCTGCAAGATGTTTTGGACAGCAACTCCAGTAATTCCTTAGGAAATGCCTAGGTTGCTTAGTGCTCTTGAGGCTGAGGTCCAGAATTTGTTGTTGTTGTTCAGTCGCACAGTCGACTCCGACCCTTTGCGACCCCATGGACCATTTTCCTCCAGGCGCCTCTGTCCTCCACCATTCTCCTCAGCCCACCCAGCTCTGTGCCCATTGTGTCCACAATACTATCTATCTATCTCATATTTGGACGCCCCCTTCTTCTCTTGCCCACCACCTTTCCCAGCATCAAGGCCTTCTCAAGTGAATCCTCCCTTCTCATTTGATGTCCAAAATATTTTAGCTTCTTCTTTACTATTTGACCTTCCAATGAGCAGTCAGGGTTAATTTCTTCTAAGATTGACCTATTTGTTCTCCTCCCTGTCCAGGGGACTCTCAAAACCCTCCTCCAACACCACATTTCAAAGGCATCTATTTTTCTGCGTTCAGCCTTCCTGATTGTCCAGCTCTCGCATCCATACATTACTACTGGGAATACCATTGCTTTGACTATCCTAATTTTTGTTTGCAATGTGATGTCTCTGCTTTTCACTATGTTCCCCAGGTTTCTCATAGCTTGTCTCCCAAGAATTAGTCAGCTTTTTATTTCATGGCTGCAATCCCCATCTGCAGTGATCTTTGATCCTAAGAAGGTAAAATCTGTCACTGCTTCTACTTCTTCCCCATCTATTTTCCAGGAACTGATTGGGCCTGTTGCCATTATCTTGGTTTTCTTGATATTGAGTCTCAAGCCAGTTTTTGCACTCTCCTCTTTCAGCCCAATCAAGAGATTCTTTAGGTCTTCCTCACTTTCTTCCATTAGGGTGGTGTCGTCTGCATATCTCAGATAGTTGATGTTTCTCCCAGCGATTTTAATCCCATATTGTTATTCCTCCATCCCTGCATTGCGCATTATGTGCTCTGTGTATAAGTTGAATAAGCAGGGTGACAAAATTCAGCTTTGTCTTACTCCTTTTCCTATTCTAAACCACTCTGTCATTCCATGTTCTGTCCTAACTGTTGCTTCTTGGTTCATGTACAGATTTCTCAGGAGGCATATGAGGTGCTCTAGTATTCCCATCTCTTTAATTATTTGCCACATCTTGTTGTGGTCCACACAGTCAAATTCCTTAGTGTAGTCAATAAAACAAAAGTAAACTTGTTTTTGTTATTCCTTTGTTTTCTCCATGATCCAGCGTATGTTGGCAATGTGGTCTCTAGTCCCCCTGCCTCTTCTGAAACCAGCCTGCACCTCTGGTAATTCTCCCTCCACATGCTGCTGAAGTCTATCCTGTATTATCTTGAGCATCACCTTGCTGGCGTGTGGGATGAGTGCAATTGTTCGATAGTTTGAACATTCTTTGGCATTGCCCTTTTTTGGGATTGGAACGTATACTGATCTTTTCCAATCCTGTGGCCACTGTTTTGTTTTCTAAATCTGCTGGCATATTGAATGCAGTAATTTGACGCCATTGTCTTTTAGCGCTTTGAAAAATTCAACTGGGATACCATCATCTCAACTAGCTTTGTTGTTTGCAGTGCTCTTTAGGGCCTTTATAACTTCGCTCTCCAGGATGTCAAATTCTTCATCATTGTGATTATCAGGAGTGTTGAGGTCCTTTTTATAGAGTTCCTCTGTGTACTCTTTCCATCTTTTCTTAATTTCTTCTGCATCAGCTAGCTCCTTTCCGTCTTTGTTCCTTATCATGGTCATTCTTGCTTTAAATGTTCCTTTGATTTCCCCGATTTTTTTGAAAAGATCTCTGGTTCTGCCTCTTTTGTTGTTTTCCTCCATTTCTCTGGACTGTTCTTTTAGGTAGTTTTCCTTATCTCTTCTTGCTTTTTTTATTTTAATTCTGTGTTCAAATGATTGTATTTTTTCCTTTCTCCTTTTACTTTTGCATTCCTTCTTTCCTCTGCTATTTCAAGAGCCTCATGAGATAACCACTTTGCTTTCTTACGCCTCCTCTCCTTTGGTATGGTTTTCTTTGCTGCTTCCTGCATGATGTCCCTCATCTCCGTCCATAATTCTTCTGGCACTCTGTCTACCGAGTCTAAGCCATTAAATCTGTTCATCACCTCCTCCGTGTATTCTTTAGGGATGCTGTCTAAGTGATATCTGTCTGGTCTCCTTGTTTTCCCTATTTTCTTTAGTCTAAGCCTGAATTTTGCGATCAGTAGGTTGTGATCTGAGCCACAGTCTGCTCCAGGTCTTGTTTTTGCTGACTGTATGGAGGTTCTCCATCCTTGGCTGCAGAGTATGTAGTCAATTTGGTTTTGGTGTTGGCCATCTGTTGATGTCCATGTGTAAAGTCGCCTCTTGTGTTGCTGGAAGAGAGTGTTTGCTATGACCAGTGCGTTCTCTTGGCAGAACTCTATCAATCTTTGCCCTGCTTCATTCTGTGTTCCAAGACCAAACTTGCCTGTTATTCCCTCCACTTTTTGATTTCCTACTTTCGCATTCCAATCTCCTAATATAATTTGGACATCATTTCTTGGTGTCTGTTCTATGAGGTGTTCTAGGTCCTCATAGAACTGGTCCACTGTGGCTTCATCTGCACCAGTGATTGGTGCGTATATTTGGATCACAGTGACACTGAAAGGTTTGCCTTGAATTCTGACTGACATCATTCTGTCATTTTTTAGGATGTATCCCATTACTGCTTTTCTCACTCTTTTATTGACAATTATGGCTACTCCATTTCTTCTAAGGTTTTCTTGCCCACAGTAGTAGATATGATGGTTTCCAGAGCTGAATTCACCCATCCCTGTCCATTTTAGCTCACTGATGCCCAGGATGTCAATGCTTATTCTTTCCATCTCATTTTTTACCACTTCCAGTTTACCTTGATTCATTGATCTCACTTTCCATGTCCCTATGCAGTATTGTTCCTTGCAACATTGCATTTCCCCTCCCCCTTTCCTGTCCCTCCCCTTCCTCCATAATAACTATGGTCCATAATAACTATGGAAAAATGAGGAAGACCCTTTGGTGAACCATGAATAGCATTGACAAGAGTTAGCAAGAGACATTCCGTGGCCTTCCAATATGTGGAGTTCTGATGACGTTGAGCCTCGGGCTCCGCTACGGAAGTTGAGCCCGAGCTCCACCACGAATATTGAGCCCTGGGTGCTGACTTCGGGCACCCTCGGATGACCAGCTGTGGTTGTGATGTATATTGTTTCTATTTATGTGTTGTGACACTGTGAATTATGGATTGTTATATGATATTTTGTATTTGATTATTTTGTTGTATTGTATTGCTGCTTGAATCTATACCTTGTCTGTAAACCGCTTTGGGTCACATTAGGGTGAGGAAGGCAGTATATAAATTTATTATTATTATTATTATTATTATTATTATTATTATTATTATTATTATTATTATTATTATTATTATTATTATTATTATTATTATTATTATTATTATTATTATTATTATTATTCCCTTCAAAAGACCTGGTAGACAAATTAGCTTCAAGGCAAGGACACCCACAAGAATTTTTCTGCATGTGGTACAGCTGATAGTGGTATGCTACCATCATTTGTGTGCATAAAATGCACTATTACAACAGACTACTCTTGTTCAGGTACCTAAAATAATAAACACATTTAAGATATTAAAGATGAAGAGCAAGTAGCTACCCATTTTCACCTATGTTTTTAGAGGGCAAATCAAAATGGTTTTCGCGGACCAAATTGTTCCTGTATGTGGACATCAATGGGTACAGCCACAGGATAGGAGTAAACTGATTTTCTAATTGGTGAAGGTAAGCTCCAGCAGTTGAAAAAATTGCTATAAGCTGTCTGGGGTCTCAAACTGGGAACGCAAAGGGCTGGTTCGTTGTACCAAACCTTTACTCAGTGACAGTGAAGGGGAAAATCTGCCAATCACTTAGTCTCTCCTGCAGGACTAAGGAATAGTATTACAATTACCAGCTCAGCAAGAGTTAGATGATGAGGCCAATGAAGTTCCACCTAGACCTATAAAGCTGCTGTCTTTATATGGCAGACTGAGCATTCAGACTGCCAGAGGTATTTCCACTCAGCAGGAAGTTCACACTGACCTGCTGTCTTCATGGTGCAATTAGCTCTAGCTTGGTTGGCCTATAAAGAGCCAGCCAGATTGCTGATCACATCATATCCCGGCCAATGCCATCAAGTGTCCTGGCATTTTTATCTGAACAGGTTACTTCCTACCTCTGAAAATCATCAGATCCTCAAGAGGTCTTCTTTCTTATGGATACCGGTAAATGATCTTATCTTGCTGAACAAAACATTACCTAAAGAAAAACCCTTGCATATCTTTGATGTTCTGGTAGAAATGCGAAGCAGCCAGCATAACAGGGCCAAACAACTTTATTAGGCAGTCAGAACATGGGGAGCAATGGCGCAGCACTGCTAAATATATACACTCAGGAATGGATACATTTGGGCAGGAAACAACAGGATTGGACGGGAGAGAAGTGGGGTGACTGAAAGGTCATCGGACCGGAGTGAAAGCTGTACATGACTACATAGTTTAGGCGGGAACGCAGTCCCGCGATATTTTAAGACCAAGAAGAAGGAGACAAAATGGAGGATCTTACTGATCCCAGTTATATTACAAATTGTTACAGCAATAAATGTATTCAAACACAACAATATCACTACATTTCAAAGCTTTATTCACACATGCCGTAGCAGCCATACAAAAGTAATAACACCTATGTGGTTATGTCTCCTCTCTCTCTTTTAATTTATAAGCTGCTGTGTACAGCAAAATGCTTCCCTGAGATGCCTTCCATCAAACAGCTAAATTACATATCTACATCTTTCCTACATGAGCACTAGAAAAATGTATGACAGTGTTCATATCTTACTAATGCTCTAGTTCAGTGGTGGTGAACCTATGGCACAACCATCGCCCCAGTGAGGTGAGGTGACCAGACACCCCACACACACACCTCCTATGCTTCTAGTTACGTGTGTGTGTGTGCCCAAAGAGGCGGAGGCAGCAGTATCGATACACAGGAAGGCACCACACGTGCACACACTCACACACATGACATCACTGGCACACCTCGAGCAGTGCACACATCCACATGACATCACTGGCACACCTCAAGCAGTGCACACACAGTTCCTACCCGCCGACACTGCCACCACCTCCTTGGACACTCAGTCTCTAAAAGGTTCACTATCACTGCTCTAGTTCTTTTTAAAAAGAGGGAAATCAGAAGAGAGCAGCAGAGGAGGAAATGGTAACCAGAAACATATCGGTAGAAGCTTAATTACTCTTGGATCATTCTTCATCTTCTCCTCTAAGATTGTGGTATTTTTGAACCACAATCAGGTGTATCCTGGTCACAGCCATCTTGTGTTGCTGGCTAATCTTTCTTTCTCACATTAGGTCAGGTGAAAGGAACTGCAGAATGAATTCACCAAAAGTTGCCTTCCTTTTGGCAGTTTCATGTCTGGCCTAGACACGGAAGAAGATACTGGTAGCTTTATATGCTCATTTAACAATTAGGAACCCTTGTGGCCCAGTGGTTAAACTGCTGTACTGCAGCCAAAAACTGCTGCTAACATTGTGAGTTCAATCCTAATGGCGATCAAGGTTAACTCAGCCTTTCATGAGTATCTAGCATGTTGGGGGCAAAATGCTAATTGCCTTTTGAGCTGCCCGGAGAGTTCACTAAGTGTTATGGGGTAGTATATACTGTAAATGTAATTGCTATTTTATTGTACATCCTGATCATCTAACCTTAGTCTTTTTCAAACTGGTGTGGTAAAATTGAAACTGCCAGATAACAGCTCAAAATTTCCAGACCACACACACCTTAGGTAGCTATCCACATCTTGGAGGAGAAAAATACTGGATTTTTTTCCAAGCTGCCTTGTGTGTGTGCCAGATGTATCTTATTATAGCAACCTAACCCTCCATATGTTCTCTATTTCATTCCATTTGACCCCAATCTATATTTCTATGGGTAAACTTTGTAATGAGCTAACATTTCTTTACTGTATGAGACCAAAGACAACAGAACAGCCGAAGGGTTGGCTTAACACAGGTTTATTGCATGATGATCCGGTGGAGCATGAGGTAATGACGGTATACATCTCTATATATATAGTAGCATTATACATTTGAATCTTGTAGCACGGTAGCTCATTGGCTGCTACCGGCGTGGCCTCGCCCAGGCACGCCTCTCTTCAGTAGTTCTTTCTCCTGCTGCTGAATGCGGGGAAGGTTTTTCCCGCGGCTGTCCGTGATTGAGCAATGTGAACCATGTGAGACTGAACGCTCGCAGCTGCCCTCTATGGGCTGCTTGCTCGCGTTCCTTTACAGCTGAGATACATTGTATTTGGAGTGGTTACATTCTTATCTTACAGTTACAATGAACATGCATACATAACATCCCTCCCCCCTAGGATGGGACGAAGTCCCGCAACCATTGTGGCTTGCCGCACGTGCGCTTGGGGCGTGCTTGCGCCTGACCTAGTACCGGAGAGCCTGTGATCCCTGACTCCGTGGGTGCTTGTCCTGCAACGGGAAACGGGGATTCGTTAGTGGCTCTGTGGGGCGTCCGTGCCTGCCTTGCGCTGGGGGATGGGAATGGAATGAACAGCTGGGACGTGAACCCCTGCCTGTTGCTCTCGGACCCCGGGGACCCTCCTATTGTGAACCGCGGAACCGATGAGGATGCCCTTGTAGTTCTGCTACCTTCTGTTCCCCGCTCGGGGGACCTTGAGACTGTGGTGGGCGGACTCGCCGTCGCCTCCTGTCTTGGGGGTGTCGGTCTCCGGGAAATTGGTGCTATGTTGCATTCTAACTCACAGGGGCTACTGGGGCTGGAAGTACCAGGGGCTGAACTGAAACCCCTCTTTTCGCTAGGACGGGTGGGGGACCACTCCGCTAACTCCCCCTGGTACTGTAAATCAAGGTCTAAACTTCTTGGGGATTCTGTGTTTTGGGGACGCTTCCGGGGGCTGTGTGTGAGATCGGGGCTCTTCCTTTCTGCCGCAAACTCCCGCAAAAGATCTCTGAGGATCGATTCCCTTTCCTCCCCCCTTGGTGGGGACCCATGTTCCCCTTTTTCTCCCCCTTGGGCTAAGCGGGTGGGGGAGTACCCTAACACTGATTGGTGGCTATTTTCGTCTTCGTCCTGCTCTCCGGGGATCCTGCGCCTGAGTTGATCCGCGTGCCGCCTCCACAGGAGGCCATTATTGGTCTCCACGCGGTATGAAACGGGGCCGGTTTGTTCTATTACAATGCCGGGCACCCAGGCTGGTCCCGCGCTGGCGTAGTTCCTGCAATGCACGGGGGCACCTACGCTGAAGCTCTTTGTGGAATCCATCTCTACATTCCGCCCTTTGTCCTCTACCCTTGTGGGGTCTAGTTTGGAGATTACTGTGGCCAGCTTCCTGCGCATTAACAACTCCGCGGGGGAGTACCCTGACGCTAGTGGGGTGACCCTGTACCGTAGCAGGAATTGGCACAGTTGTAAGTCAAGATCTCCGGGGCCCATGCGCCGCAGCGCGTCCTTAGTGGTACGCACGAGGCGCTCTACTTGGCCGTTAGTGGCCGGGTGGAAAGGAGCGGAGGTGATGTGCCGAATGGCGTTGAGATCCATGAATGTCCTGAACTCGGCGGACGTGAAACAGCTAGCGTTATCGCTGACGAGGGTGTCGGGTAAACCGAACGTGGAAAAGACCCTCCGTAACTGTTTAATTGTTGTGGCCGAGGAGGTGCTCAAGACTGGAATGACCTCCAACCACTTGGAGAACGCGTCCACCACAAGGAGGAAAAGTGTTCCCCTGAACGGGCCAGCAAAGTCTACGTGTACCCGGGACCAGGGCCCCCTTGCTGTGTCCCACTCCCTATGTGGCAAGCGAGCCTCTTCTGGCCTGGAGCTTTGGCACGCTTCGCAAGTGCCGACCATGTGCTCGATGTCGGCGTCTAGCTGGGGCCACCAAAAGTAACTGCGGGCTAGTGCCTTAGAGCGGACGATCCCGGGGTGGCTGACGTGCAGCAGTTTAAGCACCCTCGGCCGGAGGGACGTGGGGATCACTACCCGCTGTCCCCACAAAAGGCAACCCCTCTCTAGGGACAATTCTAATTTCTTTTTGAAAAATGTGTCGAATTCCGCTGCTGGGGAAGACACGGGCCACCCTTTCTGTACCCAGGAGCAAACTGTAGCTAACGTTTTGTCCTTACCGGTCGCTTTGGCGATGTCGGCCGGTACTACTGGAGGGGAGTCTAGGACCTCTATCATTAAGACCTGGTGGTCCCTCTCTTCCTCGCCCACGTGGCAGCAATCCCGGGGAATGGGGGACCTCGACAGGGCATCCGCATGGCTGATCTCCTTCCCAGGCCGGTACACCAACGCGTGCTGATACGCGTTGAGAAAAATGGCCCACCTGAGCATTCTCGGGGACAGGATTTGGGGTGTGGGCTTATCTGCGGTGAAGATGCCTAGCAAGGGCTTATGGTCGGTCACTATGGTGAATGGGCGGCCATACACAAAATCATGAAATTTCTTGGTCCCCGCAATTATCGCTAGTGCTTCCCTGTCTGTCTGGGCGTAGTTTCTCTCCGCTTGGGACAAGGACCTAGAGTAGAACGCTATCGGGGCCTCCCTCCCGTTCTCCAGCACGTGGCATAACACCGCCCCCACCCCCACCGGGGATGCGTCGCATATCAGGACCACTGGGCGTTTGGAATTGAAGTGGGTCAGTACAGCATCTGATGCCAGGAGTCGCTTCAGGTCATTGAAAGCCTTCTCATGGTCGTCGCCCCACTTCCATGCCTCGTCCTTTTTTAACAATTTGTGTAGCGGTTCCGCCACGGCTGCCTTCCGAGGAAGGAAGGAGTGGTAGAAGTTGAGCAGCCCAAGGAACGACTGCAGCTCGGGCTTGGAGGTGGGGCGAGGGGCCTTCTTGATGGCGGCCACCTTGGATTGGGATGGCCTTATTCCCTCGGGAGTAACACGGAACCCTAGGAACTCAACCTCAGTTGCGAAGAAAACGCATTTGTCTTTCCGCAACCGCAACCCCGCCCTTTCGAATTTTGCCAGGACCTTTCCCAACCTTTCTGCTAATTCGGCCCGGCTCCCCCCTGTAATCAATACGTCATCAAAGTAGGGTAACACCCCCTCTAACCCCTTCAGGAGGCGTTCCACGAGTGACTGGAAGATCCCGGGCGCCGAATTCACGCCGAATTGGAGGCGCGTCACCTGGAACGCCCCTTTGTGGGTGACTATGGTCTGCGCAGCAGCTGCGGCGGGGGTCACCGGGAGTTGCTGGTAGGCTTGGGCCAGGTCGAGTTTAGCGAAACATCTCCCCCCGTGTAACCTGGCCAACAAGTGGCTGACTACCGGCACCGGATACGCATTGGGGCAGATCGCCTTATTGATGGTGCACTTGTAATCAGCGCATATGCGGACCTCCCCGTTGGCCTTGAGTGCTGTTACAATTGGAGTTTCCCACTCCGCAGAATCAACAGGAACAAGAATCCCCTGGCCCACCAATTTGTCCAGCTCCGCCTCTATTTTGTCCTTTAGTGCGAAAGGCACTCTGCGCGGTTTAAGTCTGATTGGACGTACTCCAGGGTCCAGGTCGAAAGTCACTGGGGGGCCCTTGAATTTTCCGAGTCCCTTTTTGAAAACCTCGGGGTGCGCATCGCACACGCTCTGTATTGGATCAGTCCCGGCGGCGTGTACTCCCACGGCGTGCACCCCCCCAATGAACAATCCCAGGGGCTGGAACCATTGAGTCCCGAGGAGGCTGCATTTACCTCCCTTGAGGACGACTAGGGGAAGCGTTGCGGCGTGTTTTTTGAACTGGACCTGGAACTTCCCAACCCCCAACACCGGGATGCGGTTCCCTTGCACGTCCTTCAGCGTGGACCGCAACGCTTTGAGCTTAGGCCGCACGTGGGGGGCTATTTTTAGGAACTCTCCCTGGGAAATGATAGAGTAAGAAGAACCCGAGTCCACCTCCATCCTAACAGGGGCCCCTTGTATTACTACCTCAACGAAGTATCGGGGGTGCTCCGTGGATACGCTGAAAACCGGAGCGTCGTCCTCGCTGTCGTCGGAGATGCGCCCTACTCCGTCCCGCTTCCTCGTGGTCCGGGTGCCGTCCTTGGGCCTCGTGGTGCGGTCCTGCCTCGCCGAGTGGTCTGGGGAACTCCTCTTGGCCTCGCGCCGTTTTCGGCAGACCTTGGCGATGTGCCCGCGCCGGCCGCAGTTGTGGCACTCGGCCTTGCGGAACGGGCATTTGGCGCAGGCGTGGGCGGCGCCGCAGCCGTCGCAGCGCCGGCCTTCCTTCTGGACCTTCCGGACGTCCTTGTCGTCGCCGCTCTCCGCGGACGAGTTCGAAACTTGCCGGGCCGCGCGCACCGAGCTCTCTGCCTTGGCGGGTTTCGGGCGCCAGTCCTGGAGCTCTTGCACCCCGGCCGTCGTGGCTTCCGCGGCCTGTGCCGTGTCGAGGACCTGCTGCCACGTGGGAGGCGGCTCCTGTTTCATCAGTGCGCGCTGAGTCTCGGTGTCCCTCAGGCCGCAGAGCAGGCAGTCTCGGAGGGTGACTTCTGGGGTCTCCCACTTGCATGGGCCAGCGGCCAGCCGCAGGGCCGCGGCGAACTCAGCGACCGATTCCCCGGGCACCTGGACTCGCCTCCAGAACGCGCTCCGAGCGGGGAACATCGCTATCGCGGGCCGGAGGTGGGTGCGCAACACCGCCAGGAGCTCTTTGGCTTTGAAGTCGCTCACCCTCCTCGGCGCGATCAGGTCCACCAAGGTCCTCTTGGTCTCATGCCCGAGCATGCGGACGAAGATGGCCCTCTTCTTGTCCTCATCTGAGACTTCGAGCTCCACCAGCGCTCCGTTGAAGTCTATCTCAAACAGCTCCAAGTCTCCCGGCTTCCTGATCTCGTAGCGGGCGCATGTCTTGGTCCCGTGGGCAGCCATGATCCCATCCTCGTCGCCAATTTACTGTATGAGACCAAAGACAACAGAACAGCCGAAGGGTTGGCTTAACACAGGTTTATTGCATGATGATCCGGTGGAGCATGAGGTAATGGCGGTATACATCTCTATATATATAGTAGCATTATACATTTGAATCTTGTAGCACGGTAGCTCATTGGCTGCTACCGGCGTGGCCTCGCCCAGGCACGCCTCTCTTCAGTAGTTCTTTCTCCTGCTGCTGAATGCGGGGAAGGTTTTTCCCGCGGCTGTCCGTGATTGAGCAATGTGAACCATGTGAGACTGAACGCTCGCAGCTGCCCTCTATGGGCTGCTTGCTCGCGTTCCTTTACAGCTGAGATACATTGTATTTGGAGTGGTTACATTCTTATCTTACAGTTACAATGAACATGCATACATAACAATTTCCCCCCTCAAATGTCCCCAAACACATTCCCTAAATGCCTCCCTTGGTTCTTTACTCAGTCATACACACAATAAAACCACAGTATCATGTGAACATAGTATACACAGTCAGGAAGCCTTACGGATTTTCCTGATTTAGGTGTTTCCCCCAAAACACCACCAATTCTGGAGAGTCCCATAACTTCAAATGCTACCGCTTTCTCAATCTCTTCCTCAACCCCACAGTGTCTGCATTGCATATATTTCTAAATGGCAAGGAAAGTGGAGGATTAAAGCTTTATTTAAAAGAGAGAAAAAACCCAAATGATCCATATCCAGCATACAAAAAGGCAAGAAAGCAGGAAAGGTTTCATTCAGTTTCCATTCCTAGTTTCCTACTCACCCCTTGTCACTTTGTTGTTGTTTTTTGCTAGCAATAACTGCCTTTCTTGACGTGTATCTTTAATAAAAATCAACAAATATAAATGTTCCTGCTTTAATGAGTTTGAAAATTCATTAGTAGATGACAGTTCATTGTCTCCTTCATCCTGATAACAGTGCTAAGTTTTTATTTACTTATCTACCCATTTAATCCATTTATGGGCTTATTTACTGAGTGCTGAATCCAACTCTGTGCTGTGTTCTTCTCCTATAACCCTCTGTATTGACTGAAACAGAGGACCATTGAGAGGGACCAGTTATCCAAAGCCAGATTTGGAGGAGGAGGGAGATCATGACCTCTCTCCTGCCCCCACACCCCATTTCTCCTGTTATTTCAGTAGAAGTCCACTACTTGACCATCCTAGAATAACACTAGTGTCAGATTTTTAAAAGGTGACTCCCTTGAGGACTGATTCCATAGGAAATCAGTGTTACTGCTTAAAAGTGAGAGTCCATTTATTTATTTGTTTGTTTGTTTTGACTTATGCAACCACCCCCTCTCCAAGGCGATCCAGGCGGTTTACAATGTAAGAAACCACACTGACATAAAAACACTCTTTATGAAAGAGATCTCTGCAGAGGACACTGGACATTTTCAATTGCACTACAGAAACCCATTTAGGGCAAAATAATACTCAAAGCTTTCACTGAAATAGAAAATGTGCTGCTTTTTTATTTTATTAAAACAGCTAAAATTACTTTCAAAGGAGCTTATTTGGAGAATGAATACAGTTTGCGCAAACATCTTAAATTCCCATTCTCTGTTTACTTTATTTCTGTTAGCTTTTCCAACAGAGAGCTCATCATTTGCTGTGGAAACACAATAAAAATAAAATGTGCAGGGAGGTGTTTTAGAAAAAAAATCTAAATATTTAAAGTACAGCTATCAAGATATTTCTTTGCACTTGTCAATGCATTTTCAAAATGGGACTTTGCCAGTAGATCTTTGAAAGGAGTAAACATTTTGTACCTCAGCTGTGCCTCTAGTGTTTATCTGAGATCCTCATATCTATGAACATAAACAATGCCATTTATTTTGGATCTGCCATCAAAATAGTGTGTAATATCTATACTTTCCAAAAGCCCACCCTGGATTTCCTCTAAATCTTATTAGAATGTACAAAATAAAAATATTTGCAAGCACTTATTGATTTTAATGTTTAAAATTTTTATTACCCAAGACTGACACTGCATGGGAAATGCAGGACTTGCGAGGGCAAAAGCACACATTAATAATCTGGAAGGAGTCACTTACTACAGAGAAATATGATCTCTAAAAAGACTGAAGCTTCAACTTAATTTGTGTTTTCAAGGTCATTACATACACAACAATCTTTTGTGGGCTGACTTGAACTTCTGCAGCTTCTGATACTGGCAAACAGCCTACCTGTAGATGACACGACCCTCCAGGCAGGATTCCCATTTCCTTAGACTGCAGGTCTAAAACCTAAGGGTGGCTCATTGTTAACCAGTTGAAAAATGGGGGGCAGGTGTATCTGTGAAACAAAACAAAATCTTGTGAGTCACAATGGTAGTACACACTTTCTGCTTTGTTCCAAATAGCACAGATACACCATCAAGGGCCTGTGCCTACAATTTCTTTATCCACTTTCTTCCCTTCACTCTTGGCCTACTGACATTGTACAAACATGAGATGCAGAAAAAGACTTCTACCAGTAAGTCCTGATACCAGCTAAGGAGGGGGCAGAGTCAGGTACTTCAGCTTTCAAACCACCTCATATCCAAAGCTTTCTCCATTTCCATCACCGCTTGCCAAAAAGAGATGTCTCACCACCTGGAGACCTGGAAAAGACAGCAAATTCCCTGAGGCTTTCCCCAGCCTTCTGAGATTTGATAGCCTTATCATAAAGACCCAGCACAGATGAAGGGCAGGTGTACATATGTGCCACAAGACAACACTGAAGGGAAATTAGGGCATAATAGAAGAAATGTTTATTTATGAAGAATTGGAAAGTTGCTAAGAGGGTAGAAGGTTGGAAATAAAACAAATGTGACCACAAGTTGCACAAATTATGCATCTGAAGGGCTATCATGAGCTACTGGCTTCAAATGCCATTTATTCACATATTTGAAGTGCACATCGTCGTCATCTGCTACTTGTATCTGAGTATACATTTTCACCCCCGGAAATCATTTTCAGGAAAAATGCCATTGGCGTGAGCTTGTTTAAGGTGGAGCCCAGCTTGCCATGAAGTGACCCACACACTGTGATCACAGAGCCATCTCCTGCAGCTCGTATGAAATAAGGCATGCAGGATTTGACACCGGGACTGCAATGGACTGCGGCAACCTTGAGGATATTAACAAGGTGTGCCTTCACAACCAGTCCATCTGGCATGGCTTCTTCCACCTCCATGACCATTGGGAATCAGACAAGTGAAGTGGTTCCACCTCTGCTCATTTTGCCTTTGGGCCCTATATGATGGTTTCCAGTGGCATTTCCTCCACTGAGGGGGCCATCACCCCACCTATAGGGGCTCACCTACACATAGTCATTGGTCCCAATAGGGAGTCAGGTTATTTACCACCACTGGCTGAAGGGCACATGTTAGTTAACAGTTGTATGATAAAACGCTTCCATTTCTGGTTTCTGTTATGTAGTCATATGCCTAAACAAAGGTTCTCAAAACTCTTCTGCAACATACACGTTGATGTAAGATGATACACTTGTCTTTGCTAGTATCGATGTCAACAGGAACTTGAACATTGTCTTTTTATAGGAAGAGGATTAAGCATTTATGAAGATTGTTTGGTTTTGATTTATCATTTGGTTAAGCATCAGTGCCATACGTAAACTGTACTATCATGCTTTGTTTACTTGGATTCCCTGAAACCTTAAAACAAATACTTAATTCCAGGTAAATCTGAGGCTACTAACAAACCCTACTCTGTTCTCTAACAGACAGGTGTGAGGGAACACCTGTGCAGCCCTCTACACAGAAGGGCCAGATTTTTGGGGTGTGGTAGCAGTACGGGAGGGGGAAATCCTGCTGAACAAGGATGTCAAACCAATCTTTGTTCAACTTTTGGCTGGAAGTATCTACAGTAACAAACTGGATATGGCAAACAAACAGCTTTGACTCTCCCCCCCCCCCCCCCACCTGTCAATTTGCAACTCACCACAGGCGCTTATTATATGAAGGGAAAGCACAGAGTCAATGTCAACAGAAGGTAACAGGGGTGATTATTATTTGAACAGGTGTGTGAGGTGTTGCTACACTGAGAGTATTTAAGAGTTTCTAGAGTAAGCATTTGGGGCATAGCCATGCATGTAATAACCAGAGCTCACTGGCCCATTCTGTTGAAACAATCACATGTGTTTAACCAGTATTCCAAGGAAAGTAAGCAGCAAAAATATACATAGCTTAAGCAATCCTGGTGAAAAATCTCTTCCAGTATGGCTGTTCCCAACCAGTAAACCCCCATCATTTCTCATTTGACTCAGGACAAATATTTCAACGGGCAAAAAAAGTAAGGAGTTCAATGGAGAAAAGTTTTAAAAAACCTTTAAAGGGAGGTAGGTTTTTGTTGTTGTTCAGTCACACAGTCGATTCCGACCCTTTGTGACCCCATGGACCATTGCCTGCCAGGAACCTCTGTCTTCCACCATCCTCCTCAGGGAGGTGGAAGGTAAAGAAACAAATATGAACAACAACAATAATAACAGATAAAATTAGGAGTAAAAACAATTGGTAGCAAAAACTGTGGGGTCTTCGAGACCTGGACATGAGTCCAATGGTCTTGTGATGATGTATTTTGATTTGTAATAACTGGTTGTTGTTGTTGTTGTTCTTCTTCTTCTTCTGTTGTTGTGTGCCATCAGATCACCTCCGACTTATGACAAACCTAGGAATGGCTGATCTTCAAAGTGTTCTGTCCTCAACAGCCCTGGGCGCTCAACTCTGGTAAACTCAAGGCTCTGGCTTCCTATAAGGAGTCAATCTTTGGACACTGGAATGAAGTCTTGCAAAACAAAACAAATCAGTTTTATAAAAGCAAAAGTTAGGAAGGTGCCCCTTCCCACTATTGATGGAAAAAAGGAATACAAACTGCCATAGTTGCCTACTGCCCAGCTGAAGGTGGTACCTCATTCTGCCTAATGGCAGGGGTTGGCTCTGCTATTCTCATTGCTTGTCCATTCTAAAACTTCTTTTCTGGAAGGCCTTTGTGAGGGGAAAGAGAGAGAGAGGGGCAGCAGTCTTAATTCAGCACCAGCTTGGTTGAATGCAAAGGGACCCAAACCCAGATTTTTATAAGCTAAGCATTAAAACCGGAAGGACAAGTTGGTTTCTCTTTCCTACATTTGAGCCGTTTGAGCCTCAACTTCTTTCCATCCTAAATACAAAGAAATATATGATTCTTTGTAAAGTCCTTACTAAATGAGCGAAATAATCAGGCATTGCGAGTCATCATACTTCCTCTCCACAGTACATACCTAACAGAGGAGGAAGGTGTAATCACATTCACTATCCCCTTGTAGGAAAGACATACAGTATGAGACATACAGGGTGGTGTGGGGTAGGCTTTACTTTAATTGCCAAGAATAGTAGTAAAGGCAGCACAGCAGGGAATATAAAGAAATTTGTTGAGGCAAAATAGGTACACTTGTCTTAGCCATAAGGAAAAGGCAGGGTAGAACCCAGCCTAATGAATAAGTGATAAACTATGTACAGTATACACATTTTCTGGAAGTGCAATGTCACATCTTTCAAATAAATGTTTTAAATAATGTTTATCTCAGCAAGAAAGTAATATGCTGCCATAGAGGGAAGCTAAACAAGTCATGCTTGTCCTCTGGAGACTACATCTTAAAGAGTCTGCAACTTATCTTCAATGGCTTGGATCCAGACTTAGATTACAATGTATTTATAATATAACTGTGTGCTGTCAAGTAAATTCTTACTTATGGCTGCCTCGTCTAGGGTTTTCTAGACAGGGAATGCACAGAAAGGGATTATCATTCCCTGCTTGTGGGGGTGTCCTGGAACTGTGCAGCTTGTCCACGGATATACAGGCTGTATATACTTACAGAAGGCACAGGGGGGAATCAAACTCCTAGCCCTTAGCTCTGCAGCCAGATACCTAAATCACTGAGCTATCTTGCCAGCCCAAATTGTATTTCCTTGACAAGAAATGTACTTACCTGCAAGTAATTCTCATTGAATCAGTTGGGCTTACATCTGAGTAGATGTGCACAGTTTTGTACTCTAATGCACAAGGTGCCAAAATGTATGCAGTTTTAAGAGATGTTATCTATGTGTTACTTTCAAAAATTGAATTGAATTATGATAGGAATTTGTACACTTTTTTAGAACGATCCGTTTCACTTCCAACAACATGGTGCCCCATTGCACTACCACCAAGATGTGAGAGCTTACCTTGATGAGAATTTGCCAGGATAAGATGAAGAGGTGCAGTTGAGTTTTTCCTGTATTCTCCTGACTTAATACCCCTTGACTTCTACCAATGGGATCCTTAAAAGATGTGGTGTACCATAGAAACTGGCTACACTGGCAGTACTTCCTAAAGGAATTGAAATGGCATGCACAGTGATACAAGTGGACACTTTGGTCAATGTTGCTCAATAAGTAGTTTGCCATAATCCGAAGTGTCTCGATGCTGATAGTAACCATTTAGAGCACCTCTTGCAGAAATCAAATGTGACTTGTATTTATCTGTTGTTTTGGTATATATTGAGTATTACAATTTTAATAGTTTTTTCCTTTCTTAAAATGTGTGTGTGTGTGTGTGTGTGTGTGTGTGTGTGTATCACATAGTACAAAGAACAGCAACGAAACACAACCCTCTTCAGAAGAAGACCTAGCTTTCACATTCTCCAGTAAGTCTACAACAGTGTTAATTTCCCTATCTACTCCTCCTTTCCCTCCTGCCTACAATAAAGAAGACAAAACACGAAATATTTATATTTATCTTATTGCGCCATGGGCTTGCTGCAGCTCTCCTAGTGGCTTCGTAGTTAAGACACTGAGCTGGAGAATGGAAAGTCAGGTTTTGATACCTGAGGGCTGCACTTGGGGATGTGAAAGGAGCCTCATTCTCTTGAGTGGAGTTTCTCTAGCAAAAATCCTTTCAACCCAGAGTAATCTCTGACACGAAATTATTATTATTATGGGCTTGCAACATGTAAAATGTTTAAAAATACAAAGCAACGTAGTGAAACTGTGAGGAACCTCAAGATTGATTGATTGATCGATTGATCTGCATTTTCATTTTAGTCATCTTTCTGCCCAGCAAAACTGCCAGAACAATTTATAACAGAGCTTAAATGATCAGAAACATACTGAAAATATTGAAAACTAATTTTAAAGCATCCAAAAGGAGATTTAAAATATTTAAAAACAGATATAAAATGTTTTCCATTTGAAAAAAAAATCTTAGAGACTAATGTCTCCTTCAGAAGTGGAACACAGATGGATCCAATTTAAGTTGCCTTTAAAGTGAGTTCCATGGTTGGGAGTGTTTCACCAAAGAAAGTGCTGTTCTCACATACCCACTAGCCTGCCTTTGTGCAGTTTTCACTTCCAACAAGATGGTGCCCATCGCACTTCCACCAAGAATAGATGTGACAGCTTACCTTGATGAGAATTTGCCAAGATAGGATGAAGCAGTGTGGTTGAGTTTTCCCCATATTCTCCTGGCTTAATACCCCTTGACCTCTACCAATGGGGATCCTTAAAAGATGTGGTGTACCATAGAAACTAGTTACACTGGCAGTACACATGCAGTTCTTTTTTTAAAAAAAAAATACAATTTTAAAATGTGGGATATTGTGCTTCTGTATCCATGATTCAAAATGCCAAGAAATGGTTCCATATTGCTGCACAATATTGTGTCCCCATTGCCAGCAGAGAAAAAAGGTTCCAAGCTTTACATAGCAAAGGACAATGGCAAATACCAATGGCAAATATTAATGACTGTAGCCAAGATGTCTACAGGACATGGTCTTCTATTCACTGCCATTCATACTTGCCAAAAAAACAGCCATGACAAATTTTTATTGTTTGGGTGAGGATTGGTTAACCCAGGGATTCTCAACCTGCATCCCATGGGCTGGATGCGGCCCATGGCACAATTTCATGTGACCCCCACTGCCTCCACCACTCCAGGAAGTGCCATGTGGTGGAGGAAGGGCAAAATGGCTGTCTGGCCCCAGAAGCTGTCTGAGGAAGCGTGACCAGCCCTCCACTTTAAAAGGTTGAGAACTACTGGGTTAAGTGATGGGGGGGAAAAGTCAGCTGCAAAGATTTTCCTTACTTGGTATTTCTATGTGAATGGTACTATGTGAATTGTACTATTCGTTATATGTAAAGGTATACCATCTTGACTGCAGCAATATCGGTCCATTTCCTGGCATTTTGAATCCTGGATACAGAAGCACAATATCCCGCATTCATAAACAGGAAGCTTTTGAAGAATTGTATTTCCTGGCTTTTTAAAAACAGAAGTCTAAGTTTACACACAGATCCCAACAGAAACTTCCCTCTCTAGTACTGGGATTACACAGTACTAGAGAGTCCCAGGTTATGTCTGGCCAGGTTATCCTGCTATTGTAATAGAATAGACCATACTGCCAGTGACTCAATGCTGAGTTTCAGGTGGTGGTTAACTAACCTGACAATCCTGTGGACTAATGGCTTGAGTGCCAAAGTCCACAGGGAAGGATGATGGTCCCCAAGTAGATTAAATCCCACTTGAATCCATCTTGATGAAGGGCAGCAGCTTCATCAATCCTGGCCTGGGGCTGATGAGGACTTTCTGTTTCAAAAAGGCTCAGGACTAGAAAGTGACTCACGAAAATGGATCAGTGGTACGGGTATCACACTGTGGAAGAAAGGTGAAAGGCCACTGCATTATACTCACAGGACAGTCTTCATGGCTGATCACCATGATGATTGCCAATATTCGGATTCGGATATGGCAGAAGAAGAAGAGTCCCAGTAGATGAGCACATGATCTGTCCTATGGTTGCTGGGAGAGGACAAAACCAAATATGTAGCTCTGTGCCAAAATATTTTGAAAGACTGTCTTGGACTTAGTAAAATGGTGAAGCAAATATATGAGTAAGTGCAACACATACAACAAAGAAACAGGCACACCCTTTAATCTCCAGGAAAACTAATGTTGCCATTCTTGCTTTGCAGACTAGAAAGCTATATGTTCTAATTTGCAAATCATTTCCATGGATCAGGCAACCTGAGGAAGAAAAACTATATCAAACCAAAAGCTCTACAAACATGTTGTGTGCATGTTTCCCAAAAGATGTCCCTTTGCCCTTTGAGTTTAAGAAAAAGGAGGGAGCTGGGAGACCAAGGTCAAAATGATCCATACTATGTAAAAGAAGGACAAGGGAGAAAATAAACTCATTTGAAATGTGATGTTCAAAGAGAATACCAATACCATAGTGTTGTGTATGTAACTTTAATTATTGCTGTAATGTTGTGTAATTGTTATTATGGGATCGGGGTGATCCTCTATTTTGTCTTCTTCTTGGTACTTAACTATCTCGGGACTTGCGTTCCCGCCCTTTCTAATAAGACACACGAAGTCTTCACTCAGGTCTGGTAACCCCACAGTCACCCCACTCCTCTCCTAACCAATCATATTGTTTCCCGCCCAAATGTATCCATTGTACAGTGTATATAAGGAGCTGTTGCACCATTGCTGTTTGGTTTGCTTACAATAAAGTTGTGTTTAGCCTTTTTATGCTGGCTGCTTCTCTTCAATTCCCAAACATCAAATATAGACAGACAGAAAGGCAGAAAAATTGGTATTCAATCAAGTCAAGCTTGAACTCGGTTTTAAATCTGGGGACATAAAAGGTTGCTTATTTCTGCACAAGGATTAAAACGGTTTTACTTTTGTAAAAATCATAACTCAAAAACCCCTTTCCCAAACTTCCCTAAATTTGGCACAGAGCAAGAGGAGACAGTCTGCTATACCTGTGCCGTGTTTGGTTCTGATCTGAAATCTAGATTCAAAGTTACAATGGGGGAGGGCATGCTCCATTTTTAGAATTGCCTTATAGAATATTGTTTTGTTCTGCTGCACAATAACATACCTGTACTCATGTGCAGGTAAAATAGCAGGGCCCCCGTTGTAGATTTCAGATTGTGGGATAGGATACTGTATATGGGATACAGTATCCCACAATCTGAAATCTACAATGGGGCCCAGTTATTATACCTGTATAATTATATTATGCCTATATATCTATATGGGAAATTATCATCTTCTAGCTATCCTGGTCCTAAAATGTATAGATCAAAACCAGCACCATGAACTGACTTTGGAAGCAAACTGGAAGAGCAGGATGTTAGTTCAGGAACACCATTATAGATTCTCTGAAAATACTTTAGATTGCAGTCTGGCCACTTCTATTTACTATAATTCATACTTGTAAAAAAATAACGGTACCTGTCAAGCAATTTTTCAAGGGTAGCTTCATGTAGTGCATGCTAGAGTAATCAAGAAGTAATTAAGACTGGATCACTGTAGCCAAATCCACCTTCCCTAGGAAATAAAAGAGTGAGGAGCCCTTGTGGCACAGTGGTTAAACTACTGTACTGTAGCCAAAAACTGCTGCTGATGTTGTGAGCTCAGCCCTGATGGGGATCAAGGTTGACTTAGTCTTCCATCCTTTCAAGCTTGGTAAAATGAGTATCCAGCATGTTGGGGGCAAAATGCTAATTACCTGGTGAACCGCCCAGAGAGTGCATTAAGTACTATGGGGTGGTATATACTGTAAGCGTAATTGTTATTGCTATAAATGCAGCTAGTGCACCAGCTGAATTTGGACATAGCCACAACAGCTACCTGGCTTTCCAGAAGCAATTCTGCTTCTTCAGATGAAGTACAATACCATTCAGATAAAGATATAATCCCAATTTTCTATAATCCCTGGTTGGGATTAAATACTGTTTTAATATCAGATGAGAAAGAGTTCCATGATATAAGGAACAGAGAGCAGTTAGATCTGTCCACTTGGATTTGCCTGTCCATACTGCCAATTTCATTTCCCCCTCTACAGCCACTTGAGCTAGTCCAGAACCTAAATCAGAGGTTTAAGCATTCTCCAGAGAACATTTTGAGGGTGTTTAAGGGTTGCAGGGGAAGGACAGGACAGGAAATTTCCATGACACCAGCAGCAGACATTGCGTGCAATGTCATTGGTTGTAACTCAATGAAATGGAAGGTATGAATGGAATACTGGAAGGCTTTCATTACCACATGTTGTTATCCCAAGAGGTAGTGCTTTGCAAACAGAACCTGTAGGATCCATTGTGGTGTCCCAGAAGATATGGGGTACAATTCATAGAATCTAAAATTGCAGTCCAGCCTCCTCCTCCTTATCTGGGTTTTACCCAGACTTAATTAGGCTTAGACTAGATCCACTGAGATCATAATAATGTATAATTTAAGCCTTGTTGATTTCAATAGGCTTACTCTGAGTATGACTATATCAGGATCCAATCCATCAAACAGGAGCTGCCACACTCAGGCTTAATAGTGTTCTGTGAAACATCTAAAAAAGAGCATAGCTCCACACAGCCTTGCTTGGAAAACTGAGTCACATCCAGGCTAGAAAACCTGGAAAATTTATGAGAGCAGTAGCAAACCTCTTTTAAACCACTTCTGTATGCCATCTGTTTGACTTTTAATGTCTCAGACATTGCCACAATAGGCTGGCTCAAATTAAGGTTCAGCAAATATTTGCTGAAAATACATAAAACTTTATTCTACATTCTTTTTATTTGTTTTTGCTTTGCCTAACTTCCTCAATACAAAAGTGATTCCCTTACCACAAAGCTGAATTAGATAAGTGGGTGGGAGGATGTTTTTTTTTTTTTTGAGAGAGAGAGAGAGAGATATGAGAATGAGATAAAATAAACAAGAAGAAAACCTCAACAACGCTGTTTGGAAATGCACAATAAGAACGGCAGGAAGAGGGCAAAAATTTCTGCTTTCTTCTTCTTCTTTGACTTCTCCTTCTTTTCCCTTACACTGCCATCACCATCTCTTATTTCTTTTCCTCATCCCTCTATCTACCCTTAGCACCATTTCACGTGCCCCTCCCCCACTGCCTCCACCACACTAGGAAGTGCCATGTGGTAAAGGAAGGGCAAAATGGCCGTCCGGCACCCAAAACTGTCTGAGGGTAAGTGACCTAGCCCCTGGCTTTAAAAGGTTGAGAACTCCTGATTTAGAGCTTGAAAATTTTTCATTGGTTTTAGCTGTCATCTAGGGGGTTGGTGTCCACAAACTGGATGAACATGGCACTGTATTATCTTGTTTTGTTCAATTTTTGCTAGCACCTCTCAATGCACCTCTGGGCATCCTATGGGCAACAGTGCAGAGCCAACCAATTCTCCTGATCCACAAGTGTTTCACTGTAAACTTGCAGATAAGCAAACCTCCCAGCATTCAGGTTCATTAGATGACCCCACAAGTCATACTGGGGGAGATGTTCACACATCCTGCCTCTTCTTATTTGCCGCCTTTTCCTAAACTAAAAAGCACCAGAAATTTAACTATATCTCACCACACATTATTTGCGATATTCATCTTGATCATAACGGGAAAATATATTTCAGCAACTATCTAACCACCCACTTCATTTTCCTACAAATTAAATAAACAAATTCAACAGATTTTACATCACCACCATCAATGGCTGAATTGATAGGAGTGTATTAACTTTATTACATAAACAACATTGCTTTGAGTAACTGTGGGATTTAACATAGAACATTATTTAATAAGAGGCCATGTTCTTTCATCTTCCTGCATTTATGTACTCAAGTGAAGACTGATGAACAGCGGTCTCATCTGCTAGTAAATTAGGGAATCCACTGGCTACTTTGTGGTGCATCCTGTAACGTGGCAGGAAAACATCCCCTTCAGAAAAATACCCTGAAGACCCAACTCAATCACTGCATCTTCTGGAATCTTGGTTGAAGTATCCTACCGAAACAGAGCCGCAGCTGCCCCAGGCCCCGCTCTTCCCTGGCCGGCAAGGGATAAAGACCAGCCGGGCTTCACGGCCGGCCAAAGACCGCCGCTGCCGCCGCAGCTGCCCCGGGCTCTGCCCTTCCCTGACCGGGGAGGGATAAAGACCTGCCAGGCCTCGCAGCCAGCTGAAGACCACTGTTGCCACCACAGTTGCTCTAGGCCCTGCCCTTCCCTGGCCGACGAGATGGCCTGTTGCTGAGGCTGAGGACGCCTGCTGCCCCTCCCCCAGACTTCAACCTGGCCAGGGATTGAAAAAGAGAATTGGACAATCATCTGTCAGATCTGCTTTGATTTGAATTCCTATATTATTTTTATTTTTATCGTGTCAGAAGCACACAAAGGTGCTTGGAAAAGAACGATCCAATCCAGACTGTAGTATCTTGGCCTTTCCCAACCTCTCCAGGCCATGAGTCACAACCAGGCAAAACAGGCCATTAAACAGAGAACAATAGACATGGAAAGGTAAGAAGATCTAGCTATGGCTCCTACCTTCTTGGCTCCAGAGTCTTGGAGACACATTGTTGCCCCGGTCCTATACCTGCTCCAACTTGAGACACCAAGTCATCGGAGGGCATTTACTTTAGCCCGCTGCCATATCCTCCCTTCTGCAGTTCCCGAGGGATAGTTCCAAAGACACCAATGACAGAAAAACAATGCCCCTCTGACACTGGAGAAATTTAAACCACAGAACACGTTCTCTGCAGCTGCCACTTTTATAGAGACATCTGGAACAAGTTCATATCTCTGCTGCTCTGCAAGTATCCTGGCTGGACAAACAGCATATATACCCACTGGCTGCTATTTGATGAAAGGCCCACCTTCACCCACAACACTGCCAGGTTCTGTGCCGCAGCATGTAAGGTCAGAGGAACAATCCTGGCAGGACCTTCAGCCAAATGAACTACTAGCGCCTCAGCATAGGCTTAGTAATAGCTGTAATACTATTGATCTATATACAAATTTGATTACTCCTTAACTCTGGGCAGAAATGCTGCCTTTTAAGCACCCTCATTTTAACTTTTGTCTCTTGATATATTTTAAGTACCATCATTTTAATTTCTGTTCCCTTTACTGTTCTATGCTGGTCTTGGACCAAAATAAAAGTTTGATTTGATAATAATTTTAGGGTGTCAGATCAATTCCAACTCATGGCCTTGGTTCTTCCTTATCAGTGCAGCAATGGGCCCAAAACCAAAAAAAGATTGGCTATTTGGCAATAAGAATCAATACAGGAAGGAATGAAAACCATTCTGCTCTCATACAAGTGAAGATAATTGTAATTTCCCCCACAAGTGAAGGAATGACTGGTGATCCTTTGCTACATTTGATCTCAAAAATATTCCTTTTTTGGTTCCGAAATTCCAGAATACTCAAGACTGCAAATCTGGTGATCATCCTAGATGCGGATTCTTGGAATTGCTCTTTGAATATTAACAACAACAATAATGCCCTCAGCAGCAAAACATATTGTTGTTTTTATTCACTGTCAAGTTTCCTCTAACTAATGGCCACCCTACGAATGGGTGCAGTGGTGGGATTCAAATTGTTTTACTACCTACTCTGTGGGTGTGGTATGGTGGGCGTGGCCAGGGGAAAAGCCCTGTGTTGCACCTGAATTAGGACTACTTTGTTTCAAAACTTGGATGGGCGAGGCCAGCCGGAATTTCTGCTACCAATTCTGGCGAACTGAGGGGAACCTGCTGAATCCCACTACTGAATGGTGACCTCCAAAATATCTGTCCTCAACAGCCCTGCTCAGCTGAGCAAACTCAAGCCTGTGGCTTTCTGTAGGGAGTCAATTCATCTCATATTTGGTTTTCCTTCCAGCTGTCTTCAACCTTTTCCTGCATTATTGTCTTTTCCAGAAAATCTTGATGTATCCCAAGTAGGATACCCTCAATTTCATACTGTCCAGAGACAGTTCAGATTTGATTTGTTTGTCTTTCTAACAGTCCAAGGTATCCACTAAGATATCTTCCAGCACCATATTTCAAACAAAATCAACTCTCCACCCCCACCATCTTTCTTTACTGATCAACTTTCGCTCATACACAATGATCAGGAATACAAGAGTATGGATGATCTTGGTCTTGGTATCCAATGATGCATCCACTTAATCATCCTGTCTAATTCCTTCACTGCTGCCCATCCTGTTCTCAGTCTTCTTAGCATTCCTTATTTCACAAGAATAGAGGTTATCAGTCTGATTTAGTTATCTCTACAGATATTACACAGGGAAAAAGGTGTGTTTTGATGAATCTATATTTCCCTCCCCACAAAGGAAGTGCTTTTTGCCTTTGCTTGTGTTTCAATAATGCAATCTGCTTGCCATCATGGTTATCCCAGACTTACTTATAATTATGCCATTCATGTTGGAACATATGGATTTTCTGAAACGGATGTCTTGTAATGCTGGGCATTTCTTAGAATTTTTCACATCAATCAGTTGCATTAGGACCTTTTTCATTTGGATGCACAGTCATCCTGATATATGTATCTTATAAAGAGAGTCACAGACATGCAACAAGGAGTCCTTATTAGGACAAGCCAAATGAATTTGCTAATAACCATGATCAATTGGAAACATTTCTATGTAAATATACAGTGCCAAAGAACATAAATTCATTGTACATTAAAATTAATCTTTTAGAACACGATATGGGCTTTTTCATAACCACTAATTTTTGCTTAAAAGCGTCTCCTCTTGCGTCCATTCCTCATAGCCTAAGTAAACTGCTGCCCTCTTTTGAACTGAAATAGGTATTGCGCTTTATACAGGTGAGAGTTGCCTAGAGATGAACAACTGACTCACAAGATTCTTGTAGTTCTACGGTGAGGTGAGAATTTTGAAAGACAGCCTTTTGTTGTTGAGATTAATGTTGATCACATCCATTGTGTCATTACAGCCTCTTTAAGATATTCATCTGTCTAAAATAATAATAATTTCCACCTGCAAATTTGATGATAATAATAATTTCATGTCAGAAATTATTCTGGGTTGAGAGGATTTTTTGTGGAAGAATCTCCGCCCAGGGAACGCCCAAATGAGGCTCCTTTCATGTCCCCAAGAGCTGAGACAGAGATGGGCGCTCAATCCATCATGCAGTACCCGGGTCTCAAACTGCCGACTTGCCAGCCTTCCAGCTCACAAGGCAAGCTTCTTAACTACTAAGCCACTGCAGCCCCCTAAAAATTTGATGATAGCCCGTGCTTTCTGCTCTAAATCTAAGCAAAATAGCAACTCAGGAGGTAAAGCTGTGATGACAGATCTAAGAGCCCCCACTAAAATGTCTCACAGTAACTGAGAGCAAACCCTTCAGGGCAAGGTGGATAATTCAAATTGGCAGCTTATTGCTGTCCAGGGAAGGTATTGGCACCAAATGGCCCTGGGTGGATATGGGAAATGACCGAGAAACCGAGATAACAAACATTGGCTGTTTTAGACTACAGCTATGCTGCCTGGGGAATTCTGGGAACTGTATTCCAAAACCCAAACATTAATTATCTGTGTGCATAGATGCTATTGACCCCAAACCTAATAAACAAAATATCTAATGTGACAAAAGGATCAATATTTACTAAGAGTAATTTGTGACATGCTACTAAGAGTTCAGTTACATATGGATGTCCACTAACTGATATCTCAGTATGTCATCACAAGTCAACGCTACATAAAAACTTCATCATCCCTTACTTTGTACCTCAACCTTTCAATGGTTACATTGAGTGCATGTGTGAGCAGTATATTCCCAAAAGTTACAATCTTTGGGGAGAAGACATGAAAACCCTATCTGTGTTGTGTGATCTGTGACAACCATTTCATATGGGCAATTTATCAGATGTTGCCTAGGTATGTTGAACTCAATATGCAGAATGACAAAAGCATAGAATAAATTCTAAGAGAAATAATAGAATATAACTATTTTGAAATATACCTATTTTGATATACCTTGTACTTTCACAACTTGCAAACATGAGAAATGGATAGATCTGTGGTTTTGACTATACATTTGAACCTCATTCAACATTCGCCCTGTATAGTAATGAAATCGCATAACAATTAGGTTTTGGGGGGGAAATGGTGTCCCGCATAACAATTTTCCCTACGGAAACAACAATTCTTCAATGGAAAAAACTGCTTAGTGAGAAAATAGTTGTACAATTCATTCCATAGGGAAAATTACGATGCATGCATAGTATAGCAATTTTTTTGTACAACAACGAGCCCTGTGGAACGGATTAAAATCATTGTATGAGGCACCACTGTAGTCCAAAAACCAAAATCTATTTGACTAGGAAGATATACTAGGAGCTGTGATCCAGAAAAGTCAGATTACCAAGGTCTGTACAATTGTCCTAAGCAGACTTTTTCATACATAATCTTCTATAGCAGGGTATCTCAACCTTTGGACTCCAGGTGTTCTTGGATTTGAATTCCCAGAAGCCCTGAGCAGCAGGTATGCTGACTTGGGCTTCTGGGAATTGAAGTCCAAGAACATCTGGGGGCTCAAGGTGGAGAAACTCTGTTACATAGCATACAAAGATTTATCTCTTATGTATCTCAGGACTTATATATCAAAAAACACTTTAGCATTACATGCTGAGCCTTCCTACTGCTTGGACTACAGAACATGGCCACAAAAGAGAGGGCCTTCTTCTTTATTATTTAGACTTACATTTGTACGGCTGCCCAATCACCTAAACGACTAGTTTGTAGTACAGGTTTGCCCCTTCACTATCCTTCTTTTTAACTGGCAGTGAAGCATACCTGTCAAGCGCGGCTCCGGACAATACGGGACCTGCGCAGAAGGCTTCTGCGCAGAACCCTTCTGTGCATGTGTAGAAGGGTTCTGCGCATGTGCAGAAGGGTTCTACGCATGTGCAGAAGGGGATGCACAGTAACTACTTTCCCCCACCGTCAAATTAAGGGATGGCGGCGGGTCCAGGTGGGAAAGTAGAAAAAGTGGCGCTGAATTACCAGAAATCCTGGCCAATATGGATACTTGACAGGTATGCAGTGAAGACTGTTAATTCCTGGAGGTTTTACTTAATGTATTGCTTCTTTCACAGTGTCAGAAACTGTGGCTATTTCAATAACTGATTGCTTGTTTGCATGTGTAAGACTGCTGCTGTGTATGAAGCGGGAGCTGCTTTGGGTTTCATTTCTCAAGAAAGACTGGATTTAAATGACTGCAATAAATAAAAATAATGCAGGTATGTACACAAAGAGATTTTTCAGGGTCTCCAATCCTGTAAAGAGAGAAAGAATGCACAAGCACAACTGTATATCTCAGCACTCTCTATATAGCCATTCCTGGACCTTGGGAGGCTTCACTTACTTCTGCAAACCCACCCACCCCCATGCCAAGAGCACTGGTGACACAGTGGTTAAACTGCTGTACTGCAGCCAGAACGTTGTGAGTTCAATCCTGACCAGAGTTCAACGTTGACTCAGCCTTACATCCTTCCAAGGTCAGTAAAATGAGGGCCCAGCATTATTCTGTGAACTGTCCAGAGAGTGCACTAAGCTAAAAACCAAAACAAAGCAAATGAACCTTATATATATATAAAAACAGTGGTGGGCATCAGCAGGTTCGCACCAGTTCACCAGAACCGGTAGCAGAAATTCTTGCTGGCCCTGCCCATCCAAGTTTTGAAATAAAGTAGTTCTAATTCGGGTGCAATGCAGGGCTTTCCTCCTGGCCATGATCACCATACCACGCTCATAGTGTGGTAGTAAAATTTTGTGTAGGCCATCATTGTATAAAAAGTATGTTTAGCTTTAAAAAAAAACTTGTTCTACAAGTGGCCACAATAAGTATTTTTCAAAAAGATTAACATTTTTGAAGCAGACATGCTAGCGTGTCTCAAAACTTGGCAAAGCTCCCCTACACCCCCAGAAGTTACTAGGGGTTTTTGAGTCCTTTTAAAAATATAAAAATGAAAATTCTGGGGTGTATGAGTGTGCTGTAGGACTACATTTAGATTTTGGGGGAGTTTCATGAGATCCATCAACCACATGTTACCCAACCCCAATATACAGGTAAAACTCGGAAAAATAGAATATCGTGCAAATGTTCATTCAGTTCAGTAATGCAACTTAAAAGGGATAGATGCATTACACGCAAAGTTCAAGCCTTACTTTGTTATAATATTGGTGCTTATGGCTTACAGCTTATGAAAACCCCAACCCCCCAATCTCATGTACCCCATAATCATCACATAATCTCATGTATACTGTACGCCATGATCATCACAATTATAACGAAGGAAGACATGACATATCTCACTTTGCATGTAGTGAGTATCTCATAGATTTGTTTCACCTTTAAAGTGAAATGAATGAAAATTTGCACGATATTCTAATTTTCCGAGTTTCACCTGTACAATACTGTACGAGCAACTACCAGTTTGTCTCTTTATTTTGCAAGTCAGTATCTGCTCCTGCACCATTTTCACCAAAGAAATCATAGCAATGACCAACAACAGCTCTCTTAAGAATTTCCCAGTTGAGTTGTTGACAATGCTTGTTAACAAAAATTTAATAAATACTGATTATTATTATTTTGCCAAACATTCTAAGATTTACTCCACACTACTCCTTGCAATAGAAATAATTAAAATTTGTTACACGTTGTAATGCTTGAAGGCATATTTAATCTTTTTCTTGTTTACTTCCTTTTTTTACCACTACGGGTGTCAAGGGAGAGACTCTTTTCTTTCCTAAAGAGAGAGCAAAAAGGCTCTGCTTAGCTAGGGCTCTAAAACCACTAACCACCATAGGTTCAACTGGACTATATTAGACTAGTAAAGATTATGTCCTTGTTGAGAGGAATACAGTGTAACTCTGATGTGAGATTTGAATGTCCTTGTTTTATAGAATGCAATTCCAACAATAGCTCCCCCGGTGGCTCAGAGGGTAAAAGCACTGTGCTTGGAGACCAAAAAGGACGTGGTTCGATTCCCCGAGAGCTGCACGATAGGGGACATGAAAGGAGCCTCATTTGGGCATCCCCTGAAAAAAAAATCTTTTCAACACAGAGTAATCTCTGACATGAAAACACTCACAGACATTCCAACAAATTTTTGCTTTAAAGGTAAGAATTCTCCCACCACCCACCCACCCACCCCTTTTGGGAATGCACTTCTTTAGTTGATGATATGTTTATGTCTCAATGGCCTGCCTTGTTCGTTTTCATATTCATCTGTATAATCTTCCTGGAATCTGTGGCTACCATTCTCTGAATATAAATGGAGGTGTCCATGGCTCACAGGTGGGGGTGCAAAGAAGCTCCTTTTTGTCATGTGTAAGCATTTGGGAAGCCTGTGTTATTGCAGGTTAGTAACTGTGAACATAGCCAGTGCAAGATTTTTTTAGGGGGCCTAGGAAAACAGCTACCAGGCTACCTTACAATGCCATTGTGCTGCTGCTACATGCCAGTGAAATGAAGAAAGCAGCCACAGCTAACAGCATTTTGTTAGGCACTTTCCTCAGGACACAGAAGAAAAAAGAAGAACAAGAAGAACAAGATGAAGACGGAGGGGCTTTCCTTATGTGCTGAGCACCAGTCTAAGCACAAATGTCCATTAACACTTGCTTTCAGCCTACCCAGCCCCAGCAGTGAGCTTACCTGGCTGGACAACAATAGTCAACACTGGAGCTCAGAAGTAGTCTGGGGTAATAATTATGGTGGTGGCAACTTGTGTATTTACTGCAGCCATTTCTTTCACTGATTTGTTCTTCTGCTGAGTGTCAATCTGAATTCTGCTGCCAGAAATAGGTTTGAAAAGATAGATAGATAGATAGATAGATAGATATAGATATAGATATAGATATAGATATAGATATAGATATAGATATAGATATAGATATAGATATAGATATAGATAGATAGATATAGATGTAAGATAGATAGATAGATAGATATGTTAAATATACATACATTCGTATGGGATGATTGCCCAGTGCCAGAGCCCATGGCCCTCAGCCTGCCTATAAAGATCCTTCCCCCCTGCCCTCCCATCATCTCTCTGTCAGGGATAAGGGGGATGGGATCAACACGCACAAAGGCTCTCCTAGATCTCTGGTATTGGGTTGATTGTCTGACAGGCAGAAATATGCTCAATAATTCCATGGAAGTTAACAATGTAACTCTGTTACTGTTGGAACTGATGGAGAAACAAAAGGAAAGAAGAAGAAATGGAGGGTGGGGGAGAGACACCTAATTGTAATGTTTTCTTTTCAAAGCTTGCTGTATGGAGTCTAGAAAAGACCTCAAAAGCACACAAAGGTCTAATCTTCACTCACCACCACCCCACTCCTCGAGAATAATAGATCAGTCAATGCTCTGATGCTGTTTTAATAATGTACAATTTACAATTCATTGGTTACTAAAGGCTCAGAGTATAATTAATTTCCTCAGACCCTTCCTGTGACTTCACACAGTCCAATACGGGAGGATGGGAGGAAAACAATCTCTCTCTCTCTCTTTCTGTCTGTCCCTCCGCTGCTGCCCCCCCCCCACCACCACCACCCCACCCACTCTCCTCTAACAAAACAAACCCTGGATTCCAAGCCATCTGTGTGATTTTGACAGGCAGTTGCTGTGTGCTACGGAGTGGGAAGTGGGGTTTTTATTTTTCCCGTCACTCATTACATATATGTTACTGGGAGGCAGCAGAATGTGGCGTGGCAGACACTGTTGACAGTGTCATGGGAAGAGATCTGATCAAACTACATTAGCCGACTTGCCAAATCATACAGCTCCATTTGCATCATTCTTTTAAGGCACAGCTGTTCGGCTCCTTCTGGATGTGAGATGTGTGTGGCCTACCCACCATTGTCGGTCCCAGGATGTGTGTGTGTGTGTGTGTGTGTGTGTGAGTGAGAGAGAGAGAGTGAGTGAGTGACTGGAGGGGTGGGCCAATTCTAAATGACAAAAGGCGAGTTGTAGCCATTCAGTTTTCATACTGACCAATTCCCTTCTTTTCAGAAGCACTTTCGCCCAATCATGGGAAAACAGGAACCCCCTAGAGCTAGGGAGAGCCATTTGCACTGAAGAGAGAGAGAGAATAAAGGCAGATAGGCAACAACATGTCCGGACAGAGTGGACACTATTATTTTACACATCACATCTGTAAGTGTAATAGACAAAATAGTGACATCTATACAACCCTTTCAGACACTCACAGCATTTAGCATGTAATATCTAGCTCAGGGATTCTCAACCTGAGGCCCATGGGCTGGATGCAGCCCTCAGCGCCATTTCATGTGGCCACCCACTGCCTCCACCACACCAGGAAGTGCCATGTGGTGGAGGAAGGGTAAAATGGCTGTCCGGTCCCTGAAACTATCTGAGGGAGCATGACCTGGCCCCTGGCTTCAAAAGGTTGAGAACTCCTGATCTAGCTCATTCCTTAGACTGCTCTTCCAAGTAAAGCTTGGTAGACAGTAGAGTAGTGGTAAATAACAAAGTGGAGGGACTCCTCCTTAGAATTTCCATTGCCATGCCTCCAAGTAGAGTTGAGAAATGCAGGTAACTGTTTTAAACCAAAAGACAGCTCTCCATTCTTTTTATTACAGGCCAAAGCAGCTACCAATTTGTCTCACAGCCAAAGTGGCAAATTATTGTTAGTCTAATCATTGTAATTATTTATTTTCTGTTTAAAATGCATAATTAGGATATAACGTGTCAGAGAAGGGAGAAACTATCATGAGGATTTCTACCTCAGATGTTTAAATTATTTCATTGACCTTGTGTACTATGCAATTTGATAATGGGGACACGTAAGACTCGTTGGTCAACCTCAAAATGTCTTGTATCAACTGTGTCTATTTTCCCTCCAGACATCATGAAGATGATAGCTACAGATGGACAGGGAAGTAAGAGGGAGGTAGCAGGCATCATTGTCCCTGCCAGTTCAAAGACTGCCAGTTCAAAGTTTATAGGAAAAGTAAGATATTAACTAGGGATGTCCAAATTCATATTTCATTGTCATCTAACTATATCACTGATCTTTCCCCAGAGTTTTGCTATTTCCCATTTTTAACCACAATTCCTAAAATCACACTGGCTGAAGGTGAGAGTAATGCCTCAATGAAAATTTTCAACACTCTGCACTTTCCCACAGGTCAATTGATTTCTTGGCTTGTATTATGTGAAGTTCTCAGTACTTCCCACAAGTACAATGGGAATTTAGAGAAGGCACTTTACAGACTTGGAATAAAATGGAAGAAGTTACAATCATGAAGTTATAATTCATCTCAGAGCATCTCACATAATTTCGATGACAAGTTTAAAAGAGCTACAATGTATAAAAATGTGCTTTTTTCATCCTAGGCCAATGGTGCTGAACCTATGGCACGTGTGCCAGATGGGGCACTCACAGCTCTCTCTGTGGGCACATGTGCCATCATCCCAGCACTGAGTTCACCCCTCCCTTCTGTCCAGCAGCCCAATGGGAGTGCTTCTTCTTTCCCCCCAGCATAGAGTTCACCCCACCCTTCTGCCCAGCAGCCTAATGGGAGTGCTTCTTCTCTCCCCCCAGCATAGAGTTCACCCCACCCTTCTGTCCAGTAGCCCAATGGGAGTACTTCCTCCCACCCCCCAGCATAGAGTTCACCCCACCCTTCTGCCCAGCAGCCCAATGGGAGCTCTCCCTTCCTCCACCAGCACAGAGTTCACCCCACCCCTCTGCTTGGGCACTCAGTCTCTAAAAGGTTTGTCATCACTGACCTAGGCAATATATATTAAAAGAGTTAGAAATACAGAGACTCGATATGATGGGATACTGAGTATTTTGTCTGGAACTAAGAGGTACTATAAGTGGGCTTGGAGAAGTTATAAACTGTAACAGACTGCAGTCTGAATACTAACCAGCACTTGTCAAGTGAAAATAGGTACGCTTACTGTAAGTGAGAAAGCAGCAATGGGATAACATGCCAGTAATGTGAAGAAGCATCTTCCACTAGGTTTAGTAGTTGACACACGTCTCATTATGCAGTCTTGGCAATCCTAATGTTTCCTGTTCCAAACTCAATATTAAAACGTGTTTGAAAGTTTACCCAATCCTTCTCTGGAGAAAATATCTGCAAAGATTGCAAGGATGCCAAAAATTCAAGACCAGTTTCAACACATGATGGATATAATTGCTTTCAGACCTTTTAATCGTAGACCTTTTTTCAGTTCTATGATTATTTTATTCATAACATATCCTTCAATATAATGTGAATTTTTAGGAACAGGTTTCAATTACCAAATGAGAAAAAGAGGATAGAAATTTTCAAATTAAAATAAATAAATAAATCAACCTGTACCAAAACACAAAGTTGATAACTGATTACAGCAGACTTTTTCTACAGTGTATTTGGCCAAACAAAATAAACAAATATGTCCCATTCTATAATGTATTAGAAAATCATCTATCCTGTTTTTTTAAAAAAAATAATAATAATACAGGATCCAGAAGCCCAAGTCAGCACAACTGAATATCTGGACCCTTTCCAGTCAGGATTCAGACCTGGATATGGTACTGAGACTGCATTGGTCGCGCTGATGGATGATCTCTGGAGAGAGCGGGACGGCGGTCATCTGTCCGTCCTTGCTCTTCTTGACCTCTCAGTGGCTTTTGATACCGTCAACCACGGTATCCTTCTGGAATGGCTCCGAGGATTGGGGATCCAGGGCACTGTGTGGTCCTGGTTTTCCTCATTTCTGAGGGGCCGGACCCAGTCGGTGTGGTTGGAGAGCGAGAAGTCCAGTCCTAGGTCCCTAAAATATGGGGTTCCTCAGGGCTCGGTACTCTCTCCTCTCCTATTTAACATCTACATGAAGCCGCTGGGTGAGATCATCCGTTCCCATGGGGTGCGGTACCATCAGTACGCGGATGATACACAGTTGTACATCTCAGCCCGTGGGGACCCCAGTGATGCAGTCAAAGTCCTTTCCAGTTGTCTGGAGGTGGTTGGGGTCTGGATGGGGGCAAATGGGTTACAGCTGAATCCTAGTAAGACTGAGTGGATGTGGATGGGGGGGGCTGTGCTATCCCGGGAGCTACCATCTTTGGTTTTGGATGGGGCTATTTTGCCCCAGACCGACCCGGTACGCAACTTGGGGGTCCTCCTGGATTGGCGGCTGCTGCTAGAAGAACAGGTAGTGGCTGTGGCCAAGAGGGCCTTCGCCCAACTTCGGGTGATTCGCCAGTTGTGCACGCTCCTGGACCGGGACTCTTTGCTCATGGTCACTCATGCTCTGGTGACCTCCAGACTAGATTATTGTAATGCGCTCTACATGGGGCTGCCTTTGATGACCATTCGGAGGCTGCAGCTGGTCCAGAATGCGGCGGCCCGGGTGGTGATGGGGTGTGGATGTTATGCCCATGCTTCACCACTGCTGCGGGAGCTGCACTGGTTACCCGTTTGCCTCCGGGTGCAATTCAAGGTGCTGGTTTTGACCTTTAAAGCCCTATATGGTAGTGGGCCAGGTTACCTTAGAGACCGCATCGCCCTAAGGACGTCTGTCCATCCAACCAGAGCAGACTGGAGGGGCTCTCTAATAGTGCCATCGGCCAGGGGTGCTCGCCTCTCTGGCACAAGGAGGAGAGCCTTCTCTGTGTCCGCACCGGCCCTTTGGAACCTCCTGCCTGTGAAACTGCGTCTCCAGACGGAGTTGTTGCCCTTTAGAAAAGAACAAAAAACCTGGCTGGCGGGCCAAGTTTGGGGTGCAGGTGGAGGAGTGACTTCTTTTGGGTGGTTAATATAGGGGAGGATGCCTGCCCCACGGTTTCTTCGGTTCCTGCACCCCTCTCTTTTTAGGGATGGGTTCTTATTGCTGGTTTTTATCTGTTTTATTTGTTTTTATCTGTTTTTACCCACTGTTGTGAACCGCCCGGAGTCGGCTTTGGCTGAGTGGGCGGTATAGAAATTTAACAATAAATAAAATAAATAAATAAAACTTCTGATCAGTGCATCTGTGAATTGAAATAACACCTGGGTTGAGAAACTAGACCATCCACAGAAGGTCTGTATGATCCACAAGTTCAATCCAGTCCAAAGAAAGACATGATTGTACAGTCCTAGCTGTTCCTACAACTGCGGTTATTGCAGTGAGACCTATGAAGCTCATACCTGAACAGTCCAGATCATACCTGTAAAATATCCCGTATTAGCCAAGATTTCCGGTAATTCAGCGCCACTTTTTCTACTTTCCCACCCAGAACCGCCGCCATCCCATAATTTGACAGCGAGGGAAAATAGTTACTGTGCATCCCCTTCTGTGCAGAACCCTTCTACGCATGCGCAGAACCCTTCTACACATGCATAGAAGGGTTCTGCGCAGAAGGGGATGCACAGAAGCCTTCTGCACATGCACAGAAGCCTTCTGCACAGGTCCCATATTGTCCAGAGCCGCGCTTGACAGGTATGGTCCAGATGCTGCTGCTGTAGAAGCAACTCCATACTGAGGGGATTACTGTATATTCTGGCATATAAGACTACTTTTTAACCCCGAAAAATCTGTGCCAAAGTCGGGGGTCGTCTTATAGGACAGGTACTTAACTGCAGCTTGCTTCCCCTTGCTTCATATGTCCGGCGCATATGGTGGGGGGTGCCGCAGCCGAGTCCCTGCTCTGTGCAGGGAGTATGAAGCAAGGGGAAGCAAGCTGCACACATCTTCCTGTACCTCGAGGAGGAGAACGTGAGCGTGGATTGGCTCTCCACCAGAACCTGCCCATTCGACTCGGAGGCCTGCGCGTCTTTGGGTTGAGTGTGGGTTAATTTTTATTTGGTGTGCATTGGAAGAGAGGTAGTCTTATACGGCAAGTATATTCCAAACTCTATATTTTAACTGGAAAAGTTGGGGGTCGTCTTATACGCCCAGTCGTCTTATACGCCGGAAAATACGGTAAATTTACTAGCTTTGAAACTAATAAGCTACCAGCAAATCATTGTTGTGTACTGTCAATTTGCATCCAATTTATAGTAAGCCTAGTAGGGATTCTAAGATGTAGGAGATATTTAAAGAGTGCTTTTAGCATTTCCATACATACTTCCATGAGCAGGGATTCAGACCCTGATTCAGTCCCTCATTCCATCAAGTATGCTGCTGTGGCTTTCAGCAAATCATTACTTCTGGCTTAATTATATGAGATCAAAATAGTCAAACCAGTTACAGTACTTTAAATGGACTTAACTCTGCTTAATGCTTTGTTGAAACCGTAACCCCTTTTGCCAGCTGTGGGGAGAGCTGACAGGCTAAGTATCACAGTTGCCTATAGATTGGCATGAGTATAATAATAATTTTGTGTCCAAGATAACTCTGGGTTGAAAGGATTTTTAGGAGATGCCTGAATGAGGCTCTTTTCATATCTCCAAGTGCAACTCTCAGGTATCAAAACCCAACCTTCCAATCTCCAGCTCAGCACCTTAACCATATGTCCCTCCCTTGCATCCTTTTGAAGAAGTTCCTTCCCAAACTCTTACAAATAATTATGACAGATGTTGTGTTCTAAGGGTTTTACCTTCCACATGGATTACAATGTATCTGAGCCAATGTAACCTTGCCGATAGCAACAATGTAACCTTCAGCTGTATCATATAAACCCTGTAAGAGGACGCGAGCTAATGACCACCAGCTGGCAGTGGCGAGCGTCCAAGCTCTCTTGGTCCGAACTCATCAAAGGCAACAGCGCGGGAAGCTTTCCCGCCACCACCTACACCTGGACAAGAAGGGCGTGACTCGCGATGACGTCACGCAGGCAGTAGCCAATGGGCTACCATGGCACCACGTTCAAATGTATTACTCCTGTATATAAAGAGCTATCGATCCGCCATTACCTCATGTTCCCTCTGTCCACGATGCAATAAACCTGAGTTAACCCAGCCCGAGGCTGTGTCCAGTGTCTTGGTTTTCATACACCAAATTGGCGACGAAGGTGGGATAATGGATCCCCAAGGAGCAGCCAGGGCACAGAGCGGGTTCAACATCACCAAACCGCAAGACTGGGAGCTGTTTGAGATGGACTTCCATGCGGCGCTGGTGGAGCTCAAAGTCAAGGAAGACGATGAGGAGACGAAGAGGGCCATCCTCACCAGAATGCTCGGGATGGACACCAAGCGGACGCTGGTGGGCATCATCACCCCGAAGAAGGTGAGCGAATTTAAGGCGGACGAAATCATGAAGCTGCTACGGGAGCGCTTCCGACCCGCGAGGGCGATGTTTCCCGCTCGGAGCGCGTTTTGGAGGCGAGTCCAAGCGCCGGACGAGTCGGTTGAGGCATTCGTGGCCGCCATGAGGGCAGCCGCCGTCCCCTGTAAATGGGGCAATATCCAAGAAATGGCCCTCAGGGACGGCGTGCTGTGCGGCCTGAAAGACAAGGAGGTGCAGCGCAGTTTGATGAACAAGGAGCCGCCACCCACGCTGGCAGAGGTCGTTGAGGCCGCAGAAGCCGCAGAGTCCACGAATGCCGGAGTGGACGAGATGCACCAGTGGCGTGAGTGGCGTCCCAGAGCCGGCAAAGCGGAAAAACCGGTGCACGCGACTCGACGGGCCTCAAAATCGTCCTCGGAAGGCAGCGACGGCGAAGAAGTCCAGAAGGTCCGAAAGGGGGGGCGCCGCTGCGATGGCTGCGGAGCGGCCCACGAGCGCGCGAGGTGCCCATTTAGAAAGGCCGAATGTTACACCTGCGGCCGGCGGGGGCACATCGCCAGGGCATGCAGAAAACGGAAGGAGGGCCGGAGGCAGTCATCAGACCGTTCGACCAGGCCGGACCGTCCAGCGAGGCCCAAAGATGGCGTCCAGACCACGAAGAAGCAGGACGGCGTGGGCCGCGTCTCGGACGGCAGCGAGGACGACGCCCCAGTGTTCAGCGTGTCCGCGGGACAGTCCCATTACTTCGTTGAGGTACAAGTACAAGGGGCCCCTATCAGGATGGAAATTGACTCGGGGTCCTCCTATTCTATAATTCCCCAGAGGGAGTTTTTGAAAATCGACCCCCACGTGCGGCCCAAACTTAAAGCATTGAGGTCCACGCTACGTGATGTACAGGGAAACAGCATTCCGGTGTTGGGGGTCGGGAAATTTCAGGTTAAGTTTAGGAGACATTCTGCGGAACTGCCCCTAGTTGTCCTCAAGGGGGGAAGTTGTAGCCTCCTAGGGACACAGTGGTTTCAGCCCTTGGGCCTGTTCATAGGGGGAGTACATTCAGTGGGGGCGGACCCAATACAAGCGGTGTGCGATGCGCACCCCGCCGTCTTTAAAAAAGGACTTGGGAAATTCAACGGACCCCCTGTAGCCTTCGACCTAGACCCGGAGGTCCGCCCGATAAGACTCAAACCGCGCAGGGTGCCTTTCGCACTAAAGGACAAAATAGAGGCGGAACTGGACAAATTGGTGGGCCAGGGGATTCTTATTCCTGTTGATTCCGCGGAGTGGGAAACTCCAATTGTAACAGCTCTGAAGGCTAACGGGGAGGTGCGCATTTGCGCTGATTATAAGTGTACAATTAACAAGGCGATTCGCCCTAATGCATATCCGGTGCCAGTGGTCAGCCACCTTTTGGCCAGGCTAAATGGGGGAAAGTGTTTCGCTAAGCTCGACCTGGCACAAGCCTATCAGCAACTCCCCGTAACTCCCGCCACGGCCGCGGCACAAACGATAGTCACACATAAAGGAGCGTTCCAGGTGTCGCGTTTACAGTTCGGCGTGAACTCGGCACCCGGCCTTTTTCAGTCGCTTGTGGAACGCCTCCTGAAGGGGCTGGAGGGGGTGTTGCCTTATTTTGATGACGTATTGATAACAGGGGGGAGTGAGGCCGAACTAGCAAGGAGATTGGATAAAGTGCTAACTGTGTTCGAGAAAGCGGGGCTGAGACTGAGGAAGGACAAATGTGTTTTTTTCGAGACCGAGGTCGAGTTTTTAGGGTTTCGGATCACACCCGAGGGTATTAAGCCGTCCAAATCCAAAGTAGCAGCCATCAAGAAGGCCCCTCGCCCCACATCCAAAACCGAACTACAGTCATTCCTGGGGCTCCTCAATTTTTACCATACATTCCTCCCGCGGAAAGCCTCCGTGGCCGAACCGCTTCATCGGTTACTTAAAAAGGAGGAGACATGGATGTGGGGTGACGAGCACGAGAGGGCGTTCAACGAACTCAAGCAACTTCTAACATCGGACGCAATCCTTACGCACTTCGACCCCAAACGGCCGGTGGTCTTAGTCTGTGATGCATCACCGGTGGGGGTGGGGGCGGTGCTTTGCCACGTGTTGGATGACGGTCGGGAGGCCCCAGTTGCGTTTTATTCAAGGTCCCTGTCCCAAGCAGAGCGAAATTACGCACAAACCGACAGGGAGGCATTAGCAATAGTAGCGGGGACCAAAAAGTTTCACGATTTTCTGTATGGCCGCCCGTTCAAAATCGTGACGGATCACAAGCCCCTGCTAGGGATTTTCACGGCAGGCAAGCCCACGCCGCAGATACTATCCCCGAGAATGTTGCGATGGGCCATTTTTCTTAACGCATACCAACACGAGTTGGAGTACCGGCCCGGAAAGGAGATCAGCCATGCTGATGCACTGTCGAGATCCCCTTTGCCCTTGTCGGACGACCAAAAAGCCAGATTAGGGAGAGACCGCCAGGTGTTGCTAATCGAGGTCTTAGACGAACCCCCAATAGTACCAGCCGATATAGCTAGGGCGACAGGCAAGGACAGAACGCTGGAGAAAGTCAGCTCTTGGGTGCAGAAAGGGTGGCCAGCATCGTCCCCAAGCAAGGAATTCGACCCATTCTTTCGGAAGAAGCTAGAGTTGTCCCTAGAAAGGGGGTGCCTGTTGTGGGGCCAACGGGTGGTGGTCCCAACACCCATGCGGCCGAGGGTGCTCAAACTGCTGCACGTCAGCCACCCGGGCATCGTTCGCTCCAAAGCGCTGGCCCGCAGCTACTTTTGGTGGCCACAGCTGGACGAGGACATTGAGCACATGGTCGGCACTTGTGAGGCATGCCAGGGGTCCCGACCAGAGGCGGCCCGCCTCCCGCACAGGGAATGGGACACAGCAAGGGGGCCATGGTCCAGAGTGCACGTAGATTTCGCTGGCCCTTTCCGAGGAACCATGTTTCTCCTGGTGGTGGATGCATTCTCAAAGTGGCTGGAGGTCATCCCGGTAAAGAGCACGTCCTCCGCCACTACAATTAGCCAACTACGGAGAGTCTTTTCAACGTTCGGCTTACCCGACACTTTAGTCAGCGATAACGCGAGTTGTTTCACCTCCTCAGAGTTCGGGGCATTCATGGAGGCAAACGCCATTCGGCATGTCACATCCGCGCCGTTTCACCCGGCCACGAATGGCCAAGTGGAACGGTTGGTGCGTACAACAAAGGAGGCGCTCCGGCGCATGGGCCCCGGGGACCTAAATCACCAAGTATGTCAGTTCTTACTAGCGTATAGGGTGACCCCCTTAGCGTCGGGTTACTCGCCGGCAGAGCTATTGATGCGGCGAAAACTGACTACGCTCCTGTCCAGGCTAGACCCCACAAGAATTGAGGATAAAGGGAAGAACGTAGGGTTGGCAGTCTCGAAAGGCTTCGCCGCCGGCGACCCTGTTCATTGCAGGAACTATGCCAGTGCAGGGCCAGCCTGGGTGCCGGGGACAGTTGTAGAACAGACGGGGCCAGTCTCGTACCGGGTCGAAACCCACACCGGTCTCCTCTGGAGGAGGCACGCAGACCAGCTGAGGCACCGAGTAAGTGGGCCAGTCAGTGAGGATCAGCAACAAGATTCAGCGTTAGGGCTCTCCCCCAACCGCTTCACCCAAGGGGGAGACAGCAGCGGACAACAGTCCCAAGCAAGGGGGGAAGGAAGAAGCAGCGGCCCCGACTCATATCCTTTTGGTAAACCAGTCCTATCAGAGGCCCGGGAAGGGGGAGAGGAGTTCGCGACCGCTGCCCCCGAATGGAATTTAGATTTTGATTTAGCGAGCCGGGGGGGTTTTCAGGAGTGTTCCCCCACCCATCCAAGCGAGAAGAGGGGTTTTTCGTTAGCCCCCAGTGCCCCCGGTTCCTCCCTAAGAAAGAGCACACCTCCCAACAACGCCGCGGAGCCGCGGCAAGTCACTAACGAGTCTCCCTCTCAAATTACAGGACAGGAAACCGGGGGACAAAGAGAAGGTAGCAAACCCGGGGAAAGGCAGCCCGCATCGAGACCCCAGCGTGTTCGAAACAAGCCATCTTGGCTGAGAGATTTTGTCTCCTAGGGGGGGGAGTGTTTAGAAGTATGGGCGCGAGACGTTGTCTCGTCCTAGGGGGGAGGGGTGTTGTGTTCTAAGGGTTTTACCTTCCACATGGATTACAATGTATCTGAGCCAATGTAACCTTGCCGATAGCAACAATGTAACCTTCAGCTGTATCATATAAACCCTGTAAGAGGACGCGAGCTAATGACCACCAGCTGGCAGTGGCGAGCGTCCAAGCTCTCTTGGTCCGAACTCATCAAAGGCAACAGCGCGGGAAGCTTTCCCGCCACCACCTACACCTGGACAAGAAGGGCGTGACTCGCGATGACGTCACGCAGGCAGTAGCCAATGGGCTACCATGGCACCACGTTCAAATGTATTACTCCTGTATATAAAGAGCTATCGATCCGCCATTACCTCATGTTCCCTCTGTCCACGATGCAATAAACCTGAGTTAACCCAGCCCGAGGCTGTGTCCAGTGTCTTGGTTTTCATACACCAAAACAGAGATGAGCTTTTATTTTATACTTCTTTTGGGCGGGGTTCTATAATCAGCTAAAGAAGCACTGGTGTGTATTCCCCCCCTCCCATTACCCTTTCCTTCCCCCAAAAAAAATGCATTTACCAAGGCTGTCCTCTGGCTCCTGTCCTCCTTAGATAATATGGAGATAGCAGTGCAGATGGCTTGTGCTCATATAAGAGTAGCCATCTGCAGCATGGCAACCACGGGAGAAGGCCTCCCATCTGGACACATTCTGTGTTCCTTCTTCTGTGTGATGAAATGGATTTGATTATGTACTGTGGGAAAAAACCCTATTTACTGCCATGTAGTTCTTGCTGAAATAGCAGATGACAGAGGGGTAGAGGAGAAGGAAATGGAAACAGAACTTCAATGGGTTAATCCAGCTGCAAACACCACAAAATCTGTGACCCAGTTAGATCACCAGCAGTGTCATATCAAGGCTTCTGCAGAAGGCAAAAATTAAAAGCAGGATTCAAAAGCTTATAATTTAATATATTCAATATATGAAATTGGCAAAAAAATTATTAGAGCATTTATCATAGTCCTTGTACTTGTAATAACAAGATATGTAGTTATTCTTGAGTAATCATCATATGGTCAGAAAGACAGTGATAGATGCCCTTAAACCTTCCTTAAACCAAGCTGTCCATCTATTACAGTTAATTTAAATATCTTCATTTATCTTTTTTACTTTCCTTTAAAGAAAAATGAAGTGCGGACTCATTCATACCTGCTTTGGATCAGGAGCCAAACAAATACAGAATAGGTAAAGAGAAAGCAATACAAAATGGATTGATGTGAAAATATCTTTTTGTAATTTGTATCAATAAATAAAATGCCTTGTTAAAACTAGACTTAAATCTACTGTCATTGAAGGGCAACACGCCCAATCAGACATAGAGGAGTTATTAAAACTAGGAAGATAAACCTCAACAACAGCCGTGAGCAGTTTATGCTGCACCTTCCTTTTTTCCTCTCTGAATCATTTACATCTCCATTTAACCTTGGCTTTATTTCCTGCTGACCTGACTAATCTTAACAGAGTGTGTCTTAAAACCAAGCAAGCAAACACTCATTAAAGCAAATAATGTTAATAAGCTATCAACTATCAACCCTACAAGGTCAGCAAGGGGAGAACTCACAAGTGAGCTGACAAAGGAACAAGGCATGTGTTGAACTGGATCTCCCCAAATGACTCAGACAATAAGTCACCGGAATGGCAATACATGACAGGTATGTTTATGGGTCATCCAGCCAAAAATACCTGGCATCTCCAATCAATATGTTAACCACATCTGTAATCTACCATGATCTGGAACATATTCACTGATCACAGCTGTGTCATATCAGGTAACATGCTTCTGTTGTTTAGTTTTGTTTGGCATTGTTAAATATATAGTCAGACCATCTGCACAGTATTTTTTAAAATTGGAAATTACAGACATAACTTCCTTTTTATATATCAATAAACTAAACAACAAAATTTCAAAGGGATCCTTCCTCACCAAACTCTGAGGCAGAATGTTTGTCCCACGCCACACCATTGCCTAATTGCACACTAATTGGACAAACGTGATTAAATATTTCAAGATCTTTCCTAATTGCCTCTATTTTAGCTTTCAAATTTGCTTGCCACCAACAAATTTAATGACACTGGAGTCTAGTCATCAGCAAAAAGCCCAAGAGTTGCTCTTTAAAACCTACATAGTCAGAATATTTACTGATTGCACATTGTTGTTTCAAATGTAGCTTAATTAGAAATCCAATCAGTTCCCTAAGTCCAATTATACTTGATTTGTAGATTCAGAGTATGATACATAATGAAGCTAAGCAGCAAATGGTAAACGTGCTTGAAATGAAACAAAAAGAGAAGTATTTTAATATGCCTTTTAGAAGTTTGAAAGAATACATTAGGTGACTGAAATACATCAGGTTATACAGATATTGGCGATTCACTGAAATTTTTAACAAAATTGTTTTCTATTTTTTAATGAACAAAGATGCCAGAAATATTTTCTTTCCCTTGGCAAGAAATTAGAATACATTTCTTAAAATTTAGAACAACCTTCTGTAATTGATGCCTTCCAGATGTGTTGAACTGCAATCCCATTGATCGTACTGTTTGGGACTATGGCATTTGCAGTTCAAAAAAGTCTGTAGAATCTCTACCTCATTAAAAAGAAATCACATAAAGGCTGAAATTCTGTTGGCACAAACATCATCATACAGCAACAGAAATCTTCAATTTGTTAAATTAAAATTTCCAATCCTTTTCTTTCAGGTTAAGAAGCTCCTTAGAGATTTCTTCTGCTCTTGGGAAACTTTTGGGGTGAGGTAAAGGTAAAGGTTTCCCTTGCTCGAAAGCCAGTCGTATCCGACTCTAGGGTGCAGTGCTCATCTCTGTTTCTAAGCCGAAGAGCCAGCACTGTCTGCTTCTGCAGATGTTTCTGTGGTCATGTGGCAGGCATGACTAGACACCAGCGTGCACGGAACGCTGTTACCTTCCCACCGAAGTGGTCCCTATTTATCTACTTGCAATTTCTTGCTTTCGAACTGCTAGGTTGGCAGGAGCTGGGACGAAGACGGGAGCTCATTTCCGTCCTGCAGTACTCGGGAATCAAACTGCTGACCTTCCGCATCCCAGTCAGCGTCTTAGCCACTTGAGTCACTGCAGTGAGAGGGAGCCTTTATTATCAGAAAATTTCCACTGGTTGTCCTGATGCCTGATCCAGTGATGATCCAGTACTGATTTTGTAGTATTAAAGGCTACCTTCTATCCCAAGGCTCTCAATAGTTTCCCTAAGGTAAATAATTCTATTTGGAGCCTTGGGACCTGAAGAAGGGAGGGGCGAGGGTTGGGATCAGATGTGGTTTTAAAAAAATTAATTAAAGATTCCCATTACTGTATGATGATATTATCTGGCTTACCTGGTGTACATTTACGCCAACAGCCCAACTTCCACATCTCCTTTTTTATGTGAACCAGGTAGCCAAATAGCACTTGAAAGAAATAGAGCAGCAAGTTGGGGAATGCAGTAGATGCAAGTATCATCAAGATTTTCCATAAAGACATGAATGAGCCACAGTAGTACTGTTTAAAACTAGCACATAGTCATTAGCTAAAAGTAAAGGTTGCTCTTGTTCAAAACACAGTCGTATCCGACTCTAGGGTTCAGTTCTCATCTCTGTTTCTAGCCAAGGAGCCAGCGCTATCTGTGTCTGCAGACATTTCCATGGACATGTGGCAGGCATGACTAAAGACCGGAATGCATGAAACACTGTTTACCTTTCCGCTGAAGTGGTACCTATTTATCTACTTGCAATTTCTTGCTTTCAAACTGCTAGGTTGGCAGGAGATGGGACGGAGATGGAAGCTCACTCCATCATAGTCTTTACACTCTACCTTTTTAGAATAGCATGCAACTCTTTAGCTCCTTTACAATTTTAAATCCTGAATATCCAACAGTGTCCCCCCCCCCTTACACGTGATGCAAAAACATGTTGAAAAAGACATGTGAATGTTGCTACATAAAAATTTAACAATACAGTAATGCCCCGCATAATGTTATAGCTTGGTTCCACAAGCTTTAACATTATGCAGTTTTTAACATTGTGCAATACAGTACTGTACATGTGTATGTACAGTACTGTATTGCACAACTGTATATGTATTTCCCACTGGCCAGACAGTCCTGGGAGGGAGTCTGGTGGCAGCAGCGATGTCAATTTAGAAGCCGCCAACACTGCTGCCGATAGACTCCCTCCCTGGCCTGTCCGGCCAGGGGAAGTGGGAGCAGCTGCTGCTGCAGACCCTGCTGCTGACGGACTTCTTCCCTGGCCCGTCCAGATGGATGGGCCGGGGAAGGAGTCTGTCGGCGGCAGTGTTGGCAGCGGCGATTTTGATGCCACCACCGCCACAGCTGCTCCCACTTCCCACCGGCTGGATGGTCCGGGGAGGGAGACCGGTGGTCTCATTGATGGCCTCAAAATTGCCGCCGCCAGTGCTGCCGCTGGATTCCTTCCCCAGCCCAGCCGGTTGGTGGAAAGTGGGGGCAGCTGCGGCAGTGGCGTTGGTGGCCTCAAAATCGCTGCCTCCAACGCCACCACCACCGGAATCCTACCCAGCCCGGCCAGGTGGTGGAAAGTGGGAACAGCTGCGGCAGTGGCATTGGTGGCCTCAAAATCACCACCACCAATGCCACCACTGATGGACTCCCTCCCCACCCGCACAGACACAAAGAAATCTGAGGGAAAATTTGTATCACAAATTTTTCCTCAGATTTCTTGACGTTTTGCGTTTTTAATGTGCGGTGCATACGTTAAACAGGGTATTACTGTAGTGCCAGTCATTTATTTCACAAAAGGAACATCATTGCACCCTCATTGTCATAGGGAAATGCTACATTGGAGGTGATGCTGTTATTTGTAATGAGCATTATTTCCAAAAATTGGATGGTGAGCTCCCTCCCATTGGTCTAATTGGGACAAATAAATTTTTTCTCCTCCTCTCCCTAGACTGCCTCTTGGTATCTAAATTTGATTCCTCTCTTCTCTTCCTATCTGTTTTTCATTCTCAAGTACAATACACTGTGATCCATTGTTTTGTGAATGTACCTGTGTTTGTATTTGCAGAAAGGCTATAAATAAATGCCATAAATACAATAAACAACAACCATCATAACTGTATACTAATCACGGCCTATGAAATGGTTGAAATTGAATAGATTGGTGCTTAGCCTTGTTGAATGGAACAAGGCCAATTGAGCTGCAGGTCTTGAACTAGCAATTTAAGGGAGGGAACATGAACAACTGCCAAGAATGTGATGAAGTACAATTGTATATTAGGTTGCACATTTATTGTACAACTTACCAAAATGTAATGATGCAGTATTCATTGGCAAACTGCTGCAGCTTTATAAAGGGACTAATAAATTTTGAATGAAAAAAATCTATTCCCAATATGTTGGTAACAAATCTGGAGATAGGAGTGGCTTCCTATAAATGTCAGCTTTGTTAGGTAAAGGTAAAGGTCACCCCTGCTCAAAAGCCAGTCGTATCCGACTCTAAGGTTCAGTGCTCATCTCTATTTATAGTGAAAGAGCGCTGTCTGCGTCTGCAGACATTTGTTAGACACACAATGATCAAAACCAGTGGTTACTAGGGGTTGGGGAGATTGCATTACAGTCAAATCAAATGTCATTTTTCTAATTCCAAAGCAGAGAATATTACAGTTTGTTTCAAAATAGGACAATTTACTAGTCTCCTTATATATAGGTAAAGGAAAAGGTAAAGGTAAAAAGTAAACATCATCTTTGCTCAAAAGCCAGTCATATCTGATTCTAGGGTTCAGTGCTCATCTGTTTGCAGTTAAACAGCCAGCACCCTCTGCACCTGTAGACATTTCCGTGGACATGTGTCACTGAGGCATGCCTAGACACGGAAGTGCATGGAATGCTGTTTACCTTCACACCGAAGTGGTACCTATTTATCCACTTGTAATTTCTTACTTTAGAACTGCTAGATTGGCAGGAGCTGGGACACGGACAAGAGCTCATTCCATCGTGTAGTAATCAGGTCTTGAACTACTGGCCTGCCATCTTTCCAGTTGTTAAGTTCAGCATCATAACCACTTGCATCACCACAGTCCCTTCCTTATATTTACTTTTTAGTAATAAATAATATGACACGGATTTTTTTTAAAAAATGCTTTGCTTTGAGATGCATCTTATTTTGGTCTAAAACAATGTCCTAAGTTGAGAAAGGAACCTGATTTTAATTAACTGGCTATATATCTGTCATGGTCCAGGAATGGGTTTTGCATACAGGAATACACCTATGCCACACACGTTCAGTTCCTGAGGAAGCCTTCTACATACACTGCAAAGAAGGAAGATAATCTGCAAAAGCATTCATTTGTAATTAATGGGGTCCATTCATAAAAATGACAAAGGGTCCAGTTGTCTCTTGGAATAAAAATTAAATCCAAAGAACTTCCTGTCTTTGGGGTGATCATTTTACTCCCATGTTCAGTTGGGCTTGAAGTTATGATATTCGTAACTTGGAAGGACGAGGGCAGAGGATGAGGTGGATGGATAGAATCATTGATGTGATGGGAGTAGGTCTGGGTGGGCTGCGGAGGATGGCAAATGACAGAGGAGCCTGGCATGCAGTGGTCCATGGGGTCACAAAGGGTTAGACTTGACTGTGCGACTGAACAACAATAACAAAAACTTGGAATTCAAAATATCCAGGTCTGAGTTTGCAATGTAACTTACAGATATTGGGTGCAACTCCATCAATGCCTACCTGAGAGAATAGGAATATAAAACATATTTCCTGCAACTGGCAGGCAATAGAACAGCTTTGGATCCATCAGACATTGTAGCAGCGCTGAGTTATTTTCACAAGCTAAGTACTTTACAGCCTTATCACTTGAGGCGGGACTCAAAATACAAAGCAACAGCAATGGAGTAATAGTTTAAATAAAGCTTAGAATTTGAAGTTTGAAAATTAAAGCTTGATTAATAGTGTGAGTCCTCTTAAACTTAGCGTAGCTTAGGTCAGGATCATATGTGGCCCCCAACACCCCGAGGGCCCCACCTCTAAATCCCCCCTCCCAATTCTTAAAAAGTCAATTGTTGTTAGTGTTGCCTGTCACAAAATACAATACTCCAGCTATGATCCACAACATACCACCACCAGTAAACTCATTGGGTTAGAGCAGTGTTTCCCAACCTTTGGTTTTTGGACTTCAATTCCCAAAAGCCTAAATAGGTACATTAGTTGATCAGTGCTTTGGGGAATTGACTTAGGCTTCTGGGAATTGGAAGTCCAAAAACCAAAGGTTGGGAAACACTGGGTTAGAGTAAGGATATCCAAAGGGAGCTACAATGATGTTGGAGCAAATCCTGTCAGATTGTGCTTTGCCAAGTATCCCACACATTTTCCTGTTTTCTTGCATAAAGTACCTGTATGCCAGTAGTTAACCATTCTAAATAGAAAGTCTTGGCCGGGATGTAAAGGGAAATATTTTTTCTGAAGCCAAGCTAAGTTTTCACCCCAGGGAGCCAGTAACCAAAGCCTAAGAAGCAAACATATGAATTGTGGGGGTGCCAGTCATGATCTGTCCAATAATCAACACCTTATCAGGTTAACAATATAGTCTGGTAACAAGCACAGGAGTAGTCAAAAAGTCACAAATGGTCCAATAGTTCTATCCATTGAGAAACAAGGAGCACTAAGATGTGGGAGCAAAGAAACAAGGCTGGTCAGAAACAGATGTTACAGATGTTAGTATTATATGGCTGCTTGGTTTCTGCACTTATCTGTCTGCAGCATGGTTATTTTCCTTGCACTAGCTCTTTATCTAACTACTCATGACAACTGGAATGTTTTTGCTACAGACAACTAAGTTTGCTTCTATGCTGCCTAAGTTTATGTGTGGAGAATCTTTCTTCAAGGCTTCCTCTCTGTCTAGGTAGTCCTCTCTGAGCAGGCCAGGATCTGTCTTGGATATGACCAGAGGTCTTGAGCTCCTTTGCTGAGTGATCCAACTAAGGCTTGTCCTTCTCTTAGGAAGAATCTACCAGCTAAGTCATGACCTTCATATAATATTGCTCCTCATGCCAAATTTTACATCTCATGCCTGATACTGAAGCAAACTAACATTTTTCCTGAATGTGGCTTACATAAAAACAGCCCAACTCAGATGTATTTGTGTGTAAACGTATTCTCTGCAGTGGTGGGCTCCCAAAAAAATTAATACCTACTTTGTGGGCATAGTATGATGGGCATGGCCACGGGGAAAGCCCTGTGTTGCACCTGAATTAGGACTACTTTATTTCAAAACTTGGATGGGAGGGCCAGGATTTCTGCTACTGGTTCTGGTGAACTGGTGCGAACCTGCTGATGCCCACCACTGACTCTCTGTGTTAATAAGAATAGGGCCCACCCTTACATTGGAATGTATGCTGCCTCCACTTCTTTTTCTTCATGTTGAGCCCTACTCAAGTTTGCTTGAAAGTAATTATAACTGTCTTGACAATTTCAACCCTGCTTTATGAGGATTAACTAATGCGGAGGATGGTGAGGAAAGCAATAGTCAACTGAATGCAAGGTGCATACATGACCCTTCCAATTTGCCTATGAGCAATGTTCTGCAATGTGCATAGTCCAATGTGTCAGGCAAGATAGGAGAGGAAAGAGAGATCTGATGATACATATGGTGATCTCCATCTATATGGCAATGGTTTCAGCCTAGTAGTTCTCATTTTTTTAGGGGAAACCATGATTTCAATGTGTGCCATAAAAACTGGGGCAGTGAATAGGGAGAATTAACAACAGCTTAGGTACTAATTCAATAGCGAAAAATAGATTCAAATGTAGGCTTCTTTATTTCACGTCCAACATTGGCAGAAGCATATTCCTGCTTTCACATAATGTAATTCTGATTAGATAATAATAACATTTTCCCATAATGGATATGTTCACATTTATTAATATTGGATATATGTATAAATATAGTAGGTTCCTGGCTGTATCTCCTTCTCTTTAGAATAAGGTATGGCCCCTTTCAGCATGCAACAAGAGTCTAATGAGCTAAGCAGGCTTTTGTAAGTTCTTCATTGTTGGAAATGCTTGTCACTAATTTATGCCATTTATTCTAATAATAAGCAAATCAGCTGATACTTGATCCAACAAAAATATGCTAAATTTGTTTAGCCAGAGTAGCAATTTCTTTAAAAGAGTTTTTCCATACTGTGGCAGTACCCACTACTGCCACTAACTTTTGAGGTGTGGTCAGATAAATCAAACATTACTGATGACTGGGCTAGATCACATGGCTGTGTTTATCACATGACACCCAGGAAATATAAATAGCTGGCAAAAAATAGTTAATCCATTATTCCAACTATGCCTTGTAAGGATGCCTTGTCTTTAATTCTGTAGACAGCCTTAGGCCCATGCAGAGTAGAATTCTTTCTAGCAATAATTATACAGATGGGATTCTTGTACAGAGGATAGCAAAAATAATCACGAAAAGTTTTTTGAGTACTCCAAGAGTTAAATAAATCAGAAGTAAACATTAAAAACATACAATCTAACCAGCATGTCAATGAAGGCTAACTTGACTACTTAATCAATAGATCATGGATTGACAACCTGTGACCCTTCCAATATTGTTAGATTGCAAGTCTCCTCCTTATTGTCTGTATTAGCTGAGGTTGATGGTAGTTACTGTTCAATAGCATTGGGAAAGTAATAGTTGTACATGCACATGTAGAGCAGGGGTGGCCAACCTTTTTGCTCTGTGGGCCAGACCACGGCCCTGGAACAGCTGATTGGGCCAGACCACGCTCCTGGAAGCAGGAGCGGGCACATTTGCGGCTGATGTAAATGCACCCACTTCCATGGTTACGTCAGCCGTGGGTGCGTTTGCACATGGATGGATGCATTTTACAGCTGACATAAATGTGCCCACTTCTACTTCCGGGTGCGTGGGAGATGGTGACAGGCCGGTTGGAATGGCATTGCGGGCCAGGGCCAGCCCATGGATCATAGGTTGGGAACCCCTGATGTAGAGAATAAAAATTCTGGAGAATTCCAGAATCCTTGCAATCAACTGTGCCATAGATGATATTTTAGAGATACCAAGGTGTGTCCTCAGAAAAGGTTGCAGCCATTGTCCTGCAAAATCAGACCAAAGTCTCAAATAAGCAATTCATTAAAATAAGTTTATCCATAGGATATGCCAGTTGATTAACAATTGAAACATAAATGAAAAGAAGATATATCCAAAGGCTTTCTGTCCCATGGAGGAATGTGCATTTGCAGCAAGGATAGCTGTGCACCCATCCACTAAGTAGATGGAAAGAAAAGGCCATGAGCACATTTGTATTGTTGATGAACAAAGAAAAGACTCAGACCTACGTACTAAAATTAATTACTTACCTACTTCGTTCTGCCCATGCTATATAGCATATTGGGTGATGACACTCCTCATTGTTTCCATAGCAATAAAATTTTATGGGACTGGAGTGCTAACCCAGCACCCAACACTCCTCTTTTCTCATACTTTCTACAATTATTACTTCTAAAATTCTTGTCTGGTCGAATATCCCATTATGGTAATGGAGTAGACTGTACAAACAGTGACTCAGTGCTAGGTGGCAGTAAATAACCTGACTCCCTAAAGGGGCCAATGACTATGGGTGGATGAGCCACTTTAGGTGGGGTGATGGTCCACTTCAGTGGAGGAAATGCCACTGGAAACCATCAGATTGGGCTCAATGGCAAAATGAGTGGAGGAGGAACTCTGATTCCCAATGGTCATGGAGGCAGAAAAGACCATGCCAGATGGTCCTCAAGGCTACAGCAGTCCATTGCAGTCCTGGTGTTAAATCCTGCAAGTCTAATTTCATACATGCCACAGGAGATGGCTCCATGATCATTATGTGTGGGTCACTTCATGGCAAGATGAGATCCACTTTAAACAAACTCACACCAGCAGCATTTTTCCTGCTTGCCTCAGAGGGCGAAAGCAGCCTAGAAACGGTGAGTTCCCACAAAAACTGAGTGGTTAATTGTGCCCAATGTCCCAATCATATGGATACTGAGATTTAATGGCCGGGTTGAGAAGGATGCAGAGGTGACACACAGTAGCCTTACCCAGTTGGGAGGCAATGGATTTGACAGCTGGTTGCTGGTGTCACAAGGGACTGCAGTGGCTCAGTGGTTAAGATGCTGAAGTTAACAACTGGAAGGTCAGCAGTTTGAGTCCCAAGTGCCGCACGATGGTGTGAGCTCCCATCTGTGTCCCAGCTCCTGCCAACCTAGCAGTTCAAAAGCAAGAAATTGCAAGTAGATAAATAGGGACGACTTCGGTGGGAAGGTAAACAGCATTCCATGCACTCTGATGTCTAGACATGCCTTCCGCATGTTCACGGAAATGTCTGCAGACAGCACTGACTATTTGCTATAAACAGAGATGAGCACTGAACCCTAGATTTGGATAAGACTGGCTTTCGAGCAAGGACAATTTTTACTTTTATCTGCTGGTGTTGCCCCAGAAATTTGCACTTGCCAGAAGTGCATTTTCGCTTCATAATGCCCAAGGGGCAGTGAAGACTCACCCAACATCACCTGAGAAGCTCTTGGATCAGTCATCTGCACTAGGTTTGACCCCATCTGCAAGATGGGGTTGTTTCACAAGTTAAATAGTTAATAAAGTTGTGGCCATAGTTGAAAAGCCAGTGATGGCGTGTATCCTTATTCTGGGGGTGGGGGCAAGGCTTATATAAAGAACGTCAAGGATAAACTTTTTTAAAAAAAACTTGTTTTTACTCTGAAATGAATACCAACAAGATAAGAATTTCATGTGGATTAATTGTCAGCATATCTGTGGATCTCTACACAGGTATAGTAAAAGCAGACAGCTGATTATTTCTTCTAGATGGGTTCATGGAGTGGGAAAGAAGGAAGTTTAATAGCTTCTGCATACATCCAAACAGCAAAAGATTAAATAAAGACAATGTTTCTCTTCTACTTTAATTGAAAGGATATACAGTGGAACCTCATATAACGAATGCATCATACAACGAAAAAATCGTACAATGAAGATATTTTTTTAAAAAAAATGTTGCATTGTACAACGAAGATCTCTATGGGATCCATCGTACATCAAATATTTTTCTTCATACGATTTTTCCCATAGAGATTTTTGTTGTACGGTTTTTCCCATAGAGATTTTTGTTGTACGGTTTTTCCCATATAGATTTTTGTTTTACGTTGCATCCCAAAAATATATATTGTATAACGAAGTGCCTTGTGGAAACAATTATTTTTGTTTTACGAGGTTCCATTGTATAATTCACTATTCTTTTCAGTAGGTGCAGGTGGATAAAATGGCACGATTCATGCAGTACCAATCTGCCATATCTTCTCTTGAGTTTTCCTTCATTCATTTACATCTGTTACATTTTTAGGGCACTGCAAGACTGACATATCTGCATTGTTGTTAGTTGTGTTTCTCCCATTTTCCCACAGGGTAAGCTAGCAATATTCCACCTCATTTGGCTTGTTCACAGTACTTTGCCTATGTCTGGTCCTTGATTGCTGTAAACTCTAGAGCATTCTCACACCCTGGCTGCGCCCCTGGCCAGGACTTGAAAACGCTGGTATGGCAGCGGGCGGCAGGACTTTGCTGCCACCATCCTCAGACTTCTTCTGCAGCCGGGGCGGAGAGGCTGCTGTAATGCAGTATTGTATTGTAATATATTATATTATATTATTATGTGTTATATATTATATTATTACGTGTTGCTCTTGTAGGCTGAATATTGCATAATTATTTTGTATATTTTATTGTTATGTATATTGTATGACTATTGTATTGTATAACTATTGTGTGAGCCGCCCTGAGTCAGGTTTCCTGATTGGGTGGCATACAAGTGGGAAAATTAAATTAAATTAAAACTCTGAATGATAAACAGTCCCAATCTAGGTAAGGCAATTATATGATTAGCAGACTGCCAGAGCTTGGAGGTGGGTGGGTGGAGAATGGACCCAGAATCCTCCTAGATAGGATAACCATCACTATTATTGTTTTTTTAAGCTGTACTTTTAATTTCCTCAGTCTCTATAGTATTGATAGAAAACAAAAACAATGTTTTTATAAATAGAATGAAAGGAGATCCAGCATATTCATAATTAAGCCTCCACCACAACAATTAAATATCAGCCCAAATGTTAGGTGACAATATTGTGCAATTGGAAGATTGTTAATAATGCACCACTAATGAAGATGACTCCTGCCAACCTAGCTGTTTGAAAGCAAGAAATTGCAAGTAGGTAAATAGGGACTACTTCGGTGGGAAGGTAAACAGCGTTTCATGCACTCCAGTGTCTAGTTATGCCTGCCACATGACCATGGAAACGACTGCAGAAGCAGACAGCGCTGGCTCTTCAGCTTTGAAACAGAGATGAGCACTCAACCCTAGAGTCAGATACAACTGGCTTTCGAGCAAAGGAAACCTTTACCTTTGCTAATGAAGATGAGAGGCACTGGCATTCGGAGTTAATAGTAAGGTCTTAAGTGATCTATATATATATGTTGTACTTTTCTTCCCTTGATTGAGATGAATATCTTTAGCTATGCCAATGTCACTGCTTGTTTATTATATGCCATCATCTGACTTAAAGCAACCCTAAAGAATTTTCAAGATGAGTGAGATACTTAATGAATGATTTTTCATTGTTAAGTGGGGAATCAAGCCCAGGTCTCCTGAGCCCTACTATGTCATTCTACCTGCTATAGCAGATTGACTCTTTCCTTTGCATACCATTTACAATTACTACTGTGTCCAGCTTGCTTTCCCCCCTTTTTTATCCCTTGGGTCTATTTATTTGTTTGAGTGGTTATCTTTCTTTTCTTTCTTTAACATAAAGAGTAGACACCAACAATATATGCAGCTATTTGGTACTGACATCCTATTTTTAGGATGCCAGCATTGCTAATTTTGCAATACAAGAAAACTTAATGTAGAGTTGAGCTGACCACCTTCAAAAGCAGATAAATCCCATGTGGATTGCCTTTGTGCCTTAATTCAAGCATTCTCAAAGAACATGTAAATTTCAAACATTTTGACAGATTCAGATAATGGAAATCACATTGCTGCAATTCTTAAAATGACACACACTAAATTGTATTACCCATGTAGTCATTACAAATATCAAAATGCAAAGTGCTGAAATAAACAAACACACTGTAACTGTAAGTGTCATAAAAGAAAATGGGAACATTGTCGTGCTTTAACCTATGATTTATACTCACTAAGCTGTTGAATTCAGAGGGTCTGAGAGCTTGAAATTTTACTTTCATGAATGATTCTAATGATATGCAGAAGCCACCTATAACTGAACAATGGCAGGATGATAGTCAGGATTTTAGAGTATTATCCTACTAGGGTCACTGTAAGTTGGTTCCAACTTGATGGCACATAACATAACGAGCTGGGAGGGATGCCAAGGATCATCACGTCCTGCTCTCTGTCAAACTAGTAAATATCTATAGCTAAAGCATTCCTTAGAAGAGGCTTTTTAATCTCTGTTTTAAAACCTTGGATGAAAGCAGTCAAATTGCCCTCTGAGGCAGTCCATTTCACTGTCAAATAGCACTTAAGGTCAAGATGTTCTCCCTAATGTTTGGACAAAATTGTCTTTCTCATAATTTGAATTTGTTACTTGTGCTGGACACATTTCTCAAGTGGTATCTCAGAGGAGTAAAAAGACCCCTTAGCAGCCCCCCTCCCCCCAAAAAAAGATGGGAAGACCCAATCGTGAAAAGTTTTGGTCCTACCTGGAAAAGAAGAGTATGACAATGAAAGGAATGGAAAGCGAGTTGTGACCAGCAGGAACTCATCTCTTGATAGTCTAGTCCCATGATGGCAAACCTTGACACTCTGATGTTCTTGGACTTCAATTCCCAGAAGCCCAAGACCCTGTGAATCCACAGTCGTGTGGATTCACAGAGACTTGGGCTTCTGGGAATTGAAGTTGAAGAACACCTGGAGTGTCAAGGTTCACCATCACTGGTCTAGACAATCGAGGGGTCAAGGAAACTTCAAGTCCTGCTTTCTAAACTGGCAGAAAACAAACTCCCGCATGGCAGCCCTTCAAATATTTGAAAATAGCTATCGCCTCTCAGTCTTCTAGTCTCCAGTCTTATAAAAATCAGTATCCCCTTTTGTTCTAGTTTTTGGTGATGTGTTAAATGGCCTCATCTTTCTGAGCATCTAGTCTAATATGCTGCTCAGTGTGGGAAATCCAGAGCTAGGAAGTCCCTAGCAGATGCCTATGAGAGAACCCACTATCTATTTATTTACAATACTGGCTCAAATGTTAGAACTTGAAAACACGCTATCCAATTCCTAGAAGCATTCAAAAGCAGGTGGTGGTGTGGGGGGACTACAGTATTTTTGGTAGGGAAAACAGTGCAGAAGGATTGGTGGAGGGGAGGTTTCACAAAAATGGCCCTGGGAGCTAAATGTGCCTCCCACAATATTTTGCCATTCCACTGTCCCATTTGATGAGATACGCTGCCCAGCAAGCCTATATATAAAGATAAAGTACCATAAGTAGCGAGCACATGGGCTCTGAAGTTGACAAATTATAGCAATTTTCCAGTTTTGCATCTCTATGTGAGAATAATCATATGTAAATTTTATGTATGTTCTGTTTTAGTGATATGTTTCCTCCTTTCCCCCCAATATCAATTGCAACTCTTCATGTAATCATTGTCCACTCTGAATTCATAAGGTGTCCTTTAAAAATATTTGACTTGTACCTTCAACCTTTCAATCAACTAAATGTGGAGAGAAAACATACTTCTCTACCAGTTTTGCTTGAAGACCCTTTTTTAAACCTGTCAACAGAGGAGTGGTATGAAATTAATGTCAATATAAGAAGAAACAATAGAAGCATGAAATAGAACAAAATAAGGAAACTGCTTCTAAAAATACTTAAAAGAATTTCTCAAAAGTAACTAAGTTAATTTAAAAATCTGAGTACAACAACAAAAGGCAGCAACATCAGCTAGATGTTGAACTATACAATATACTTTTCTTCATTTAGTGAGACTCCCGACCCCCCCCCCCCCCGATAAGCATAAGAGCAACTCTAGAAGTTATAATTATACCCCACCCCAAGCATAAGAACAACTCTAGAAGTTACAATAAAACCACAAAAGAAGCAAAGTCCCCTTGTTAAGCGTAACTTTAATGCAATATGTAGTTATACTTTACTGGAGAAAGGAAGTAATGATGGGTAGCTGTTATTTTAATTAATACATTATATCTAAGCTTGAAAGACAAGATCCTGAATAAGTTGGGTAGGAGGATTAGAAGGGATTGGGAAGCCCCAGGGAAGGTCTGAGGACATTGGTCGCTGACCAAACTGAGGGAAACACAGGCTCATTTGGAGAAATGAATTGTCTTCCTGTCTTCTGGGATAATCGGGAAAATGTGAAAACTCAAGTGAAAGAAAAAGGCAATATCAAGTCACATGCTGAGTCTAAAGTCTTGAAACTGTTTGCCAATGAGGTGTGATACTTCAGAAGTGTGACAAATGTCATCTAGATAACCTATTGACTTGTCTCTCAGAGGACTGAACATAATAGTAAACTGAGTGCAATAGTAAACATAAGGGAAAAACATGTAGACTCATAGAATAGTACTGCTGGAAGGGAGGGATCCCTAGGGTTATCTGGACCAACCTCGCCACAAAGCAGGAAATCCACAGCTTAAACACTGATAACAGATGACCATCCAACCTCCATTAAAAGAAATTCAAAGAAGGATTCTACCACCTTCTGACTTAGTCCATTCTAATGTCAAAGAGTACTTACTGCCAGAACATTCTTCCTAATGCTTAGTCAAAACCACCTTTTCTGCCATTTGACTCCATTAGAAGATTGTTCCATGTTCCTTCACTTCAGCCTTCTTTAGACTAAGCACATCTGATTCCATTATCCACTCATTGTAGTTTTAGACCTTTAGTATTTTGCCCATCTTACTCTGGGCACATATCAGCTTATTGATAATTATTCTGTTGTACCCAGATCTAGATACCAGGCGAGACCTTAATGAGACAGAATAGAATGAAACTATTACTTTCCGTGATCCAGATAATCTAGATCAGGGGTTCCCAACCTTTTCAAGCTAGGGGCCGGGTCACGCTCTCTCAGTCAGCTTTGAGGGCTGGACGGGCAATTTGCCCTGCCTGCACGATGGGGGTGGCCATTTTGTCTGCACAGCTTCAAAGGGGCAGTCATTTTGTTTCTCAAATGCCCTCATTCAGGTGTCCCCTGAGCAAAGTTTCTCCAGCAAAAACCCTTTCAAACCCAGAGTAATTTCTGACACAAAATTTATTTAACACATTATATCAGAGCTTTTCAAACTATGATCTGTAGCGCCTGTCCAAACAGAAATGGCTGTGCAGCAACACTGTTTGCTACATCAATTTGTAGTTTTTCATTTGCTTTCCATTTTCTACTTCCTGAAAAATGGCAAGCATTGGCTAATTTTGCTTCCCTGTGTTAGGCTGCTGACACAGGCTCAATGGGAAATTGCAACAAAAGCATGGTCCTTGACTTGCTGTCCCAAATAGATCTCTAAATTAAGGTGGTATCTGGCTTTTCATCCAGCACCTTTTCAATATGTTTTAAATCTATACCTATAAATCCAAGCGTTAACCGTTGGAATTTGACAAAGGCTCCCGCACCCGGCCACACTATCCCGTACCGAGCCTCCTGCAGTTGCCCGAACCCAGTACGGAGGTAACTGTCGGTTTGAGAAATGCGCCAGTGGGGCAAGAGCCCCACGAACGCAAACAAAGAAAAAGGACTTCACTACCCAACATCCTGTGCGCCATGCCGTGCCACAGCCAATTAGGTTGAGAAGTGTGACCAAATAGAACATTGTGAGATGTGCCGCAGCCAATCAAAATAAAGCAGTAGAAAAAAACTGCCACACGAAAGCCAACCACAAATGCAAAACTACAAGTCCCAGCGGCCTGCGCACCATGAGCGCGCAGAACGCTGAGAAAGCAGGTGCGTGAAGAATAAACTTACAAAACGCAATGGGAGCGCAAGTCCCCAACAGGCAGACTCAGTGCCTCACAGCCACGCAAAATAAAAAGCCACAAAACACCACCGCGAAACACCCACCGTCCTTCTTTCCCAGAGCAATGGGAAGAAGAGGGACTCCCTCTCCTCCACGCTACCCCACCGAAGACACGGCGAGACCACCACCAGCCTCAAGTAAAGTTGAGCTGGGGTGGGAAAACCCCCAAAAAACAGGCAACAGTTCATGAGGGGAAGCACCCTCCCTGGCGGATGACTGGCTGATGCCTTTGTACTTCCAAATACAAAAGCAGCAGCCAGCAATCCGGAAGGAAGAGCACCACCCCTTACGGATCGCTGCCTGCCCATCTCCGGTTAGGTAAGCCAGGAGAAAAAGGAGACAGAGAAGAGAGAACCATCTGCCTCCTCCTTCTCCCCCTACCTACCTAATGAACCTTCCTGGGAGAAGAACGGGCTGACTGCCTCCTCCTTCTTTCCCCCAAAGCAGCAATGGGGAAAGAGAAACCCACAGGCAGCCCGTTCTGCAAGCTAAAGTAAAATAATAAAACAAAAATAAATCAATAATTTAAAAAAAAATAAACAAAAAAATAAACAAAAAAATACACAAACAAAAACATCCACAATGACACAAAACCACATACAAAACACCTAACTACAACATGAAACCCCACCACAAATTACACAAACAAACAACAACTAATTACACAAATAAACAACAACAAAATAAGAAAAATTGAACAAAATCAAAAATAACCAAACCAATAAAACAAACCTAAAACTCAACCAAAACAAAAAAGAACAAACAGAAACACCTCCCAGCCCACCACCACAAAAGCAAAACAAAGAAAAACCCCAGAAGAAAGAAAACCAGACAACAACAACCGGAACAGAAATGAAAAAACAAAGAGACTACTTACCGGAAGAAGCCCCATCCAGAGGCCAGGAGAGAAAAAACAGTGAAACTAAAACAGAACCACTAGCAGCCCCACCTGCAGGGCAGAATAGTAAAAACAACTCAAAAAGACACAACAGCCCCACCTAGAGGCCACAAGAGTAAAAACAACTCAAAAACATAACAATAAAAAAAGGAAGACGCGCCCAACGCCGCGGGACCTCGCCGCTGCCTCTCCCCGGCCCCTGTCATCGGCCTGGGGATGTGAGGCACCTGGGGCTGCTCTCCTCTGCGCCCGCCTTGGCGGGATAAAAAAGGAAGACGCGCCCAACGCCGCGGGACCTCGCCGCTGCCTCTCCCCGGCCCCTGTCATCGGCCTGGGGATGTGAGGCACCTGGGGCTGCTCTCCTCTGCGCCCGCCTTGGCGGGATAAAAAAGGAAGATGCGCCCAACGCCGCGGGACCTCGCCGCTGCCTCTCCCCGGCCCCTGTCATCGGCCTGAGTATGAGAGGCACCTGGGGCTGCTCTCCTCTGCGCCCGCCTTGGCGGGATAAAAAAGGAAGACGCGCCCAACGCCGCGGGACCTCGCCGCTGCCTCTCCCCGGCCCCTGTCATTGGCCTGGGGATGTGAGGCACCTGGGGCTGCTCTCCTCTGCGCCCGCCTTGGCGGGATAAAAAAGGAAGACGCGCCCAATGCCGCGGGACCTCGCCGCTGCCTCTCCCCGGCCCCTGTCATCGGCCTGGGGATGTGAGGCACCTGGGGCTGCTCTCCTCTGCGCCCGCCTTGGCGGGATAAAAAAGGAAGATGTGCCCAATGCCGCGGGACCTCGCCGCTGCCTCTCCCCGGCCCCTGTCATCGGCTGACAGATTGGCTGCAGTTGCGAGGTAGCCCGGTGCGCCCATAAGAAGATCTGCCATGCCGGGGAGCCACCAACGTTGCCGGACGCTTCCCCTTGGTGAGAGCAAGGGTGGCGGGAGCGAGAGACTGGCTGCTGTTGCGAGGCAGCTGCGAATTGTACTGTTAATTGCTATCTTATAATTGTAAGTCGAACAATCAATTGTATTATTGTTCTATGATGTGTATTAATTGTATTATCGATTGTGATTTGATATTTTTGTAAAGTTTATTGTGATTCTCATTATGATTGTATTTTGCACTGTATTTTCCCCTTCCCCCTCCTCCTCCCCCTCCCCTCCCCCTTATGTTTTGTTTGTATTTATTGGATTGCTCTGTAAACCGCTTTGAGTTGTCAGTAGACAAGTAAAGCGGTATATAAGCACAATAAATAAATAAAAATAAATAAATAAATAAATAAATCACAATTTTACACAAATCACAAACATATGTCAAAAAAATAAAATAAAAAGATTTATAACATCCTGTGTTGAGTTTTAACTCAAATAAAAACCCAAAACATCTAAACACAGTGTAAAAACATTGTATGTAAAAAACATGTACTTTCACATTTTTTAAAATATTACCTACGGTACAACTATTAAAAAAACCCACAAACAAAAACATTATTTGGTTAAATAAAACAATTTGAAAAATATATATCATCCTTTGTTCTTTTTTTAATCCACCAACCCCCCCCCCCCCAAAAAAAGCTGATGACAGTTTATAACAGCCCGGCAATGCCGGGCAACCTACGCTAGTATTATACTGACAAGAAGAGCATTAGTTAAGCAATGTTATATTACTGTAATATATTAATATCTGTCTGGCTGGACATCCTGCTATGGTAATGGAGTAGACTGTACAGCCAGTGACTCAACGCTGAGTGGCAGGTGGTGGTTAACTAACCTGACTCCCTAAAGGGGCCAACAGCAAAAGGTGGATGAGCCCCTTTAGGTGGGGTGATGGTCACGCTCAGTGGAGGAAATGCCACTGGAAACCATCATATTGGGCCCAATGGCAAAATGGGCAACGGTCATGGAGGCTAAGAGGCCATGCCAGATGGAGTGCCTGTGAAGGCTCACCTTGATAATATCCTCAAAACTGCGGCAGTCCATTGCAGTCCCGCTATTAAATGCTGCATGTCGCGCTTCATGTGTGCCGTGGGTGATGGTTCCGAGATCATAGTGTGTGGGTCACTTCATGGCAAGATGGGATCCACCTTAAACAAATTCATGCCAGTGATATTTTTCCTGCTTCAGGGGGAAAATGCATTCTCGGATACGAGTTGCAGTCAACAATTATATTAATACAGTAGTGCCTCATGCAATGATTTTAATCCTTTCCATGGGGCTCGTTGTTGTACGAAAAAAATGCTATACTATGCATGCATCATATAGCGATTTTCTCTATGGGATGCATCATACAATGATTTTTTTTGCTAAGTGGTTTTTCCCATTGAAAAATTGTTGTATGATTTTTTTCCATAGGGAAAATTGTTATGCGGGATGCCATTTCCCCCCAAAACCTAATTGTTATGCGGTTTCATTGTTATACGGGGCGATTGTTGTATGAGGTTCCACTGTATCAGCAAATCCATTACATATCTTTGAATTATACTTACAGTGGAACCTCAGTTAACAAATGGATCGGTTAACATAAAAATTGTGTGACAAAAGGAAATCCATAGAAAATAGTGGCTTGGTTTACAGAATTTTTTTCAGAACGGATTAATTGGTTTTCAATGCATTCCTATGGGAAACCATGTTTCGGTTAAAGTGTTTTGGTTTTCAATGCATTCCTATGGGAAACTGCATCCAATGTATTCTCATGGGAAATTTGGTTAAAGTAATTTTCACTGTAAGAAACGTCCCGGAGAATGCATTACTTACATTAACCAAGATTCTACTGTATTTGCATCTAACAACCATGACTAGTGCTCATTATTCATACTACCAGTATGATAAAGTTCAATTTTAGATTGCCTCAGTGTATCCTAGAGTTCTTACTCCACAGACAATGTCTGCACATCCCAACATTGCTATCTGCATAATCTTTTCCAGTACAAAATTGATAACTCCCCAAGCCTATCTGAAGGTAAGCATAAAATGAAGCTGGCTCCTGCTTGGAACCCCAACATCTTTTCCAAACAATTTGACTCCTGTTATCCATTGCACTTAAGTTAAAAAAAACAAAGAGCAAGCCAAGTTGCTCTTGAAATTTGCTGCCAAGTACACCTTAGATTTGGTGACCCTATGAATGAGCGTTTTCCAAAATGTTCTGTCATCAACAGAACAGCTCAGCTCCTGTAAACCTAAGGCTGTGGCTTCTTTTAATGAGCCAATCTATCTTGTATTTGGTCTTCCTCTTTTTCTGTTGCCTTCAACCTTTCCCCGCATTACTGTCTTTTTCAGATAGTATTTATTTATTTATTTATTTATTTGACTTATATCGCCGCCCGCTCGCCGCAGCAACTCAGGGCGGCTTACAGTCTACATAAAATACTGCTTAATTAAAAAATATCTTTAGGCAGACCCCAATCAGTCCCTAGATGACAGGTTATTTTGGGTAGTCATAGGAGCCAGCTGGGGGGGGGGGAGCTCCCGTCATAGCTCCTCATATCTGCTCGACCAGCCCGATCTTCGGGCCTTTCCTGAATGCTGGCATATCTGATTGTAGGCGGAGGTCAGTCGGCAGGAGGTTCCAAAGTGCTGGAGCAGCCACCGAAAAGGCCCTCCATCTAGTGCTAGAGAGGTGAGCCTCTCTGGCAGTTGGTACCCTTAGAGAGCCCCTCTGGTCCGCTCTAGTGGGACGGGATGATATCCTTGGGGTGACGTGGTCTCTTAAGTAACCTTAAGAAGTCTTGCCTTCTCATGATGTGTCCAAAATAGGACAGCCTCAGCTTCATCATTTCAGGCTTCATTTACTCTAGGATCCACTTGATTGTCTTTCTGGTTGTCCGGGGTATCCAATGAGCTCTCTTCCAGCACCATATTTCAAATGAGCAAACTAGATATTTGGCATGAAACGCCAATGGCACAGTGTCAACGGAGACATTTTTTGTGTCAACTTTCCCAGTATTGTCTTCATAGTTATTACCTAGCTTCAGAACCCAAATGCAACAGCAGTTGTGGCACTGCGGGAATCCAACATTAATTAAGATAGATGAATATGTATATTTGCTATCTATTTATTTTTATCTGTACAGTCAAGATCAGTGCAATGCTATAATTCGTGTGGCATATTATTGCACTGTTTCATTTGCAAAGCCTCGTGCTGTGTCCCTGGTTTCGCTGCTCCAAACCTGTACCATCAAACATCCTCTGTGTGAGCGTACACCCCTGGCCCCTACATCTCGACAGATGTTAGCTAATGTGGTTGTAGAAGGTTTGCTGTGGTTGCTGTGAGTCCAATAAATCTTCCTCTTAAATGCAGGCACTCCACCATTTCAGCATCTTCCACCTACAATATATTTTAATTACTTGGCTATTCAAATTATACTAAATTAGAGCTGCACAGAGTCATACCACAGATTCCTCCATTTACCTTCAATCCACTAAAAACAGAATAATATCAGCAGCAAGAAGTGTGGGGGTTGGGGAGGGTGTCTGGTGGGGGAGACGAGAGATGAGGGGGACTTTTATGGGAACTTGCAGGCACTCCCAAAGTTTTGATCCTCTTAAAAATTATTAAGTGACAAAGATTACTAGCAATAAGGTTCTACTTTGCTTCCCCATTAGCCATTTAGGTGACAGCTGCTGCATTACACATAAAGATGAACCATTCCTTGAGGGATGATAGTGGTTCCGCTGTGACACTACTGGCATAAAGCATTATCAGACCATAGCTGTGCTCAGAGCCATCACAGTCTCCTAGGCACCTATCAGTACCCTCATTATCTGCATCACAGAGTGTCTAGAAAGAACACAGCCAGGCTTCACAGCTTTGCAGCTCATTTGAGAAGCGGAAATTAAATGTCCCAGGAGAATAAACAGGCACATTGTAACGACACCAGAGCTATCCCACCAATAACATGTTGACTGCTGCACCACACTGGCTTCTGTCTCATTAATTTAATAGGCTCCTGGAATGGGGATGGGGGGAGGGTGGGGGACGGAGAAAGCAAGAGGAGGAGATGGAGCAGGAGAATTTCCAAACAGATTACAGGACACTGCTCTTGTTGCATTCTCTTTGTACGCTGAAAACCTGAGCAACATGCCACATGTTAACATGCAACAGATACATGTGTGCATACGCACACATATCCACACACCCCAGAGAACAAGAGCTAAGTCAGATGGTTGATTACAACTATTCTCTCTCTCCCTATCAGATGAGGTGCATAAAAAAGGATTGGCCCTCTAAGGCAGCCACAGGAAACAACCTGCTTCTGGTTGTATCCAAACAGAACGACAAGCCATGATGCAGGCCCAGGTGTCAGGCAGAAAAACACCTCTGCACTAGGTCACCAGTGTACAGACAAAGCCAGTCTCCTTTTTCTATAGCAAATATATCCATAACAGTGGCAGTGTGAGCTAATTAGGAGCTTATTAAACAGGAACCTGCTATACTGCAACTGTCTTTTGGCAGAACTGTTCCATTAAGTTATACAGTACAGTGATACCTCATACAACGTCCAAACTTGGTTCCACAAGTTTGGACTTTATATGGATTTGGACTTTGTATGAGGCATGCAAAATCCTAGCCACGATGCCTCATACAATGTCCAAATCCTTGCCGCGATGCCTCATACAACATCGTTTCCATAGAGATACATTGTACTGTAACAGCACAGACTTCAGGGCAAAGTCAAGGAAACAGACAGGAAACTGACAGAACTTTAAGAAATCATTGTCTAAATGCTAAATACATTACAAAAACATGTCAAACAACCCTGATTGTCCAAGAACCTGAAGAATGCTGCAAAAATCCCAGGAATGCTTCTAAAAATTCTGACAAAAAATTCAAAAAAATCCAAAATTGCGCTCAAAACCACTCCTAACCACTCTTCGCCTCATGCAAAACCCACAAGAGCAATGCACACATGTGTCCTGCCTTTTATACTGCCCAGGCACAATGCAACCTGGGAAAAACCCAATGCCTCATACAAAGTCGCACGACTTTGTATGAGGCAACTTTTTTCAAGGAATTAGGCGATGTTGTATGAATCCGATGTTGTATGGAGCAGTCTTTGTATGAGGTATTACTGTATATGATCTACAGCAGTAAGCATAGAGTTTGGGTCCCTGCCCTGTGAAGGACACTTTATCCTCAAGCAGAATTTTAATTCCGGGCATATCCATACCTGTTCAAACTACACAGCCCATCAGACCTCCAAAAATGCTCAGAAGCAGTCAGAGGAAACTCACAAGTGGGGAAGGGGCTCCATAAACTCTCTGTGTTGTTTGTGAGAAGGCCTGCCCAAGTGTCCTGGCCATAAAGATTGTTTCATTTCATTTGATGAATGCACATGGCAGACCATATAGATCCAGGTGCTCTGAAGGTCTCTCTTTAATGCTATATAATTTTTTAAAGAGTTTCTTGTGCTTATTTAGAAGACTTCACCTAGTAGCTAGATCACAGAGTAGTGGCTGAAGTCTCAGGAAGTTATTGGGCCTTCAGGCAGAGAAAGAAATATCAGGGTGAGCAGTGCTGGAGGAGAAAGAGAGTGTCTATCTGTCTGTCTGTCTCCATGTATAAGATATGTTTTAAGCTGAGGGACTAATTTCTTTGTGTTCCAAGCTGCACCAGGGTTTACTCGCTTAGGGCAAAGACTGCCCCAAAAGCCAGACGTGAAGGGAGGGAACTGGGGAGACAATAGGTGACTACATACACTTAGGTCTGCTATGCTATTTGGTGCAAACCAGGGAACAGTCTTGATACTGGGAAAGGTGGACGGCAAAAGAAGAAGGGGGTGACAGAAAATGAGATGGCTAAATGGTATTGTAGACACAATGGGCACAAAGTTTATTTATTTATTTATTTATTTGAGTATTTCTATACCGCTTCCCTCACTTGAGAGTGACCTGAAGCGGTTTACAACATAATTAAAAACATAGAAAAACATCAAATAAAATCCCTATCTATAAATTATTAAAATCTCTTTAAAACTGTCTAAATAAAACCACCCTTACCCTCCCTCCTCCCCCATTAAAAGGACTACCAAGACAGGGTACCCACACGGGCTAAATAAGCCAGCGAGACTGGGAAGTTGATTCATCCGCACTCCATACCCGCTGGCATAACCGTGTTTTCACTAATTTTCTAAAGGGGAGTTGGGCAGGTTGAGGAAGATGGTGGAGGACAGAGGTGGGTCCATGGGGTCACAAAGGATTGGAATCGACTGTGCGACTGAACAACAACAACACTATGGTGACTCATGAGCCTTCTTGTGGAACAAGTCTAGGCAGTACAGCGTTGCAGGGATGCATGGAATCCAGTTCAAGGGCTGGCAGTGAAAATTGCTCAAGGATCAGCAAAAGTTTTTTTGCATGGTTTGTGCGCTAAGGCCACACAGAATGCAACCTCTAATGGGCATGGTGACAACTTCGTGTGATACGCCAGTTGCGCCCACTCCTGGACCGGGACTCCTTGCTCATGATCACACATGCTCTGATCACCTCTAGACTAGATTACTGCAATGTGCTCTACATGGGGCTGCCCTTGGCAACCATTCGGAGGCTACAGCTGGTCCAGAATGCGGCTCCCCAGGTGGTGATGGGGTGCGGGCATTATTCCCGTGACTCGCTGTTGCTCCAGGAGCTGCACTGGTTACCGGTATGCCTCCAGGTGCAATTCAAGGTGCTGGTAACTACCTTTAAAGCCCTACATGGTAGAGGGCCAGGATACCTAAGAGACCATGTAGCAATAAGAACATCTGTCCGTCTAACTAATTGTACCATCAGCTAGAGTGGCTCGTCTCTCTAGCACAAGAAGGAGGGCCTTCTCCATGCCTACACCAGCCCTATGGAACCTCCTGCCAACAGAGCTACGGCTACAGACAGAACTGCTGCCCTTTAGAAAAGAGCTCAAAACCTGGCTGGTGGGGCAGGTGTGGGGAATTGATGGTAGTATGACCCCTGCCTGTCGGCTTGTTTGAATGGGCATGTTCCTTCATCTCTGTTTCTTGGTTTTTCGATGGGGTGGGTGGGTTTTTTAAATGTGTTTTTAATGTTTTAAATGTGATAATGTTTTAATCATTTTAGTGGGGTGTTATAGGTTTTATAGGTTTTTGTGGGATGATGTTGTAAGCCGCCCAGAGTCGCCTGTCGATTGGGCGGCAATATAAGTTGAACTAACTAACCAAATAAATAAAACAGTGGCTAGATACGTTTTGCCACCTCCTGAGTGCACACGCATCAGCTCTAAGTTGACATGTTAGCCATGTTTTCCTTGTAATCTGTTCCTTGGCTTTCCTTCATACCTGTCTCCATTATCAGCTGACTCAGAAAAAGTTCTGCACATCCTCCTCTCCCCTCAACATCTTACCTTCCCCACATCTACAACATCTCAAGGACCAACTCCTATGATAGACTCATATTTCACAGACTCATACTGTATTTTGGCTCCAGATCTTGGGTGCTCCAATGCCATTGACATGGTAATGATATTCAGGCAAACACATTAGCATTGACTGGGGGCTTAGGCAGCGTATGGTAGCCATTCCCAGAAGCCTTGGGCATTTTGTATCCCCTGTGCCAAAATAACTTGGCCAGGTTTGTCACCTAGAGGTACCATAAGCAGTAAAATGTCCTATGAATAGGTCCTTTTTAGAGTAGGCTAAATAGCCAAAATAGTACTAGAACATAAGGGTGAGGGAAAATTTAATCACTAGTAAGTCTCAAACTCTTCAGTGCTATGTACTTCTAGGTAGAAATACTTAGAATGAAATGGTCCATCTTACTTAAGGCATTATAATCAACATTTTAGCGGCTTGAAATTGTTTCTCATTCATTCTGTTATCTCCCATAATTGGAATTGTAACAGGAAAAAGTGCTGCATACACGAAAGAAAGTAAGAAAAATCATGCCAGGAATATTAAAGCTACAGTGTAGATTATAAAGGAAATTTGTGCCTGAGCAATGAAGGCACTGACAGACCCTTATCTCCATTCACAAGCCACAAAGCTCCAGTATTATAAACTTGATTCATTTCGCTGAAGAAAAGGTCACTTTTTGTACAGACGATGTCTAAACTTTATCCAAGATATTGGAAAGGCTATTAAAATACAAGGGTTTTTTATTATTATTTTGCAGGAAGTTGGGGGCAATCTCGACAGAAAACATGAGTAATATTTTTTCCAGGAAAAAAAAGTCAAGAAGTCATTGGCGGCAGCAGTGAATATGTGGCTCAGATGTTTCCAAAGCCTTTTCATCCATCACAAAAGGGCTTTCTTTGTTGTTGCATTGTTTTGCTTCAGCTGACCTACAATATGGCTGCCAGTGCTTGCTCCTGATAAGCAATGAGCCATACAGAGGCTGTTAGGTTTCCCTTCATTCAGCTAGTCTGTGCCTGTGTGCGCACCACAATGTGTGACAAACAAGCAAATAACAGGTGACACTCCCATTTCTCACGGCAGTCCAAGAAACCTCAAGTCAAACCGTGTGATAATTTACCTCTTCTATGGTACTCTCTGCTGAAATGAATCTTGAGGCCATGCTGAAAGCTAATAGCAAAAGACAGCCACATTTGCTCCATGCTGCATAGCTCACCTGCCTCACAGTAACAGTTGAAGAAAAAGGAAAAGAAAGGGCGCTGCAACTGGTAGTGGGGATACACCAGTCGCCATCTTGTTCCAATGCATCTAACACAACATGTTCCTTGCCAAGGTAAACACAGCCCACCAGTCATTTATTCTTCCACCTTCTTACAGACCTGTCCCTGGGGAAGGGATACAGAGCCGCTCTATTATATAGAGTTGTGGATAAGCTGGAGGTTCTGCAATGCATTTTATTGTTTTTCCAGGTATCATACTCTATTGGCTTTTCTGTGTAATATTTTATATATTGTGTTGACATGGAGATGGTATTGTGTTACTAAGATGTAATTGTGAGATGTTATTGTATTATTGATATTCTGTACCCATTGCTTCATTGTATTGTATTTTTGGTTGGTTATTTTGTATCTTTATTTGATATGTTGTAAGCCGCCCTGAATCGGCCTATGCTGGATAGGGCAGGATATAAATTAAATAAACATAAACATAAACAAACATGCTTACCACCACCTTAGGGTTCTTATGGGTCAGGGATGAGTTTTGAATGTTAGCACAACAATTCTAATTAAGATCTTCATCAGAGGATTAGGTAAAGGTAAAGGGTTCCCTTGCTCGATGGCCAGTCGTATCCGACTCTAGGGTGCAGTGCTCATCTCTGTTTCAAAGCCGAAGAGCCAGCGCTGTCTGCTTCTGCAGACTTTTCCGTGGTCATGTGGCAGGCATGACTAGACAACAGTGAGGGTATTTAACCCATTCATTGGTAAATAGACGTCAAGAAACCCACTAGACGTGCTGGATAATCCAACAGCATTCACAGCCGATGAAACCTTTATTGCAGAACTATTTAAGACAGCGCTGGCTCTTTGGCTGTAAACAGATGAGCACAGAATCCTAGAGTCGGATATGACTGCCTTTCAAGCAAGGATGACCTTTACTAACTTATGCTGACCTTTCTAGAGTTTTCTAGTTATTCAATACTCAGAAATGGTTGATCATTCCCTTCTTCTGAGGACAGCCTGGGATTGTTAACTTTGGAGAACTGAATTCCTGAAATCTGTAGCCATACAGCCAAGTGCTCCAGTTCAGTAAGCTATCAATTGGCACATAATTTTTTTTACATATGCATCTTGCATGTAGTGTGCTTTGTTTCATGAGAAGTCATTTGTGAGCAGGTTTAATTTGCAAGTCTAATAGGTAAAGTACTAGCTCTGAAAAAAGTATGTTGTGTGAGATAGGGGCAGGAATTAATTATCAGAAATGCTCATTCCTTTTTACATCTGATTTGATCCTTAGGCTCTTTGGAGCTGTGGAGCCCTGACTTAAGAATTGTGGGGAAGGATGGTTAGAGATTATGTGTATCCTGTTTATGGGTTCTTCCATATACAGAGAGAGGAGTATCATACCAACGTCATGGAGAACCTACATCCATACAACTATTTGTGCATATGTTCTGCTGAATGTACAGATTTAAGAGAGGCCGAGGTATGTAATGAAAGGGTGGACTGAGTGGCTGTGGCCCATCCCATCTTCCTATGATTAGGTTCACCATGTGCAGGAACTTTTGAACAGGGAATTTGTTCCTTATGCACTAATGTAAGGAACATTCGAACACTTATGGTGAAATATGATATCCAGATATCCCAAATGCAAATCAGTTCTCAGAGCCACTATCAGCACTTACTGTATCAGTGTCTATTACAAGCCCTTTTCTTGTGTTATAAACTGTGATGAACACTCTCATGTAGAGAGTGGCATTCCAGCCCTACCCTCTTCAGTTCAGTTTCATTGTCCTACCTCACATGGAGTGCAAAGAGTCTGAAAGAAAACTCCACTATGCATGGGAGCTCACTACATGAAGTAAAACCTTTATTTTCCAGGTTCTCAACACACTGGGGGTGGGGGTGGGGGCTGCGGTAGCATAGTGGTTAAGAAGCTCACCTTGTTAGCTGGAAGGCTGGTAAGTCAGCAGTTTGAGTCCTGGGTACTGCATGATGGATTGAGCACCCGTCTCTGTCCCAGCTCTTGGGGACATGAAAGGAGCCTCATTTGGGCATTCCCTAAGCAGTGTTTCTTCTGCAAAAAAAACTTTTAACCTAGAATATTTTTGGACACAAAATTATTATTATTAACACACAGGGAGAACCCTCACAGCTAATGGAAGCTTTTCCTCCTCAGGCTTGGCACTCTTCACATGTAGGAGGACAAGCAAAGTGTCAACAGAGAAAATAGGACTAAAGTGATCTCTTCTATGTGTGAGTACTCACCATGTTCCTAATGTCTGAATAAAGGCATCAACACAATCTGTCCTCCTTGGAGCCTTGAAACAGTCAAATATTAATGTGGTAGACTGGAAGCATGATCCATTTTCCGTAGGAATAATAGGTGTCTGAACTCTGTAACAAGTTCACATCACAAAGAAATGGAATACAGGTACCACCAAACATGGAATGGCAATTAATAAAACGGTGCTTAGCCTAAAAGTGCTCTGGATGTTATCCACATCATGACTGTAGAGCAGTTGAACCCATAACTAATGAAGGAAATGTGATCATGTTGTTAAGAAAAAGACTTGTTAAGAAAAAGAAACAACAGACCCACATCTTAATGTATACTAGTACATTTTGGGTTGTAGTTTTTGAGTAGCAGTTTAGTTTGAGGTGGGGAGAACAGCTGCACCCACCATAGGCTGTAAGTATCTTTCTTTTTCCAAGCTGAGTGGGGAGGGGCTGCATTTTAAATAAAAACATATTCAAAAGGCCTACTTCAGCTATCTCACTTAAATTTATTTAGCATTTCTGTGTCCCCTGCTATGAAAGCAGTTATACAAATCAAGCCAAAGAGTATCTGAAACAAAGGATTGTGCCTTAGTTGTGTGTGAAATTTCATTCCAATATCTTACTATTCAAGGGAGATATTACACTACAAATAAATAAACATTGAAATAGTCAAAGCATAGGTAACTTGGGAGTTGGCATGCTTGTATCCTCCTATCCTACTATGGGCTACACCCCTCGATTACTTCCAAACTACCGTATTGCAAAGTGGCAAAAAACAGAAGCAGCATCTGCCCATTTCCTGTTGTGGAAAAGGGGCACACAGGGAATTATTACCCTGTTTTAGAGAATTGAAAAACTGGGAACTGGATTCTCCCTTAAAACATTATCTGTATCTGCCAAGGTTTTTAATTTTTTTATGGCTGTGGTCTTAGATCTTTTATTTATCCATAAGGAGCTGGAATTAGAATTTCTGGCATATTCCATTTCTGCAAAATAAAGACAGCAGCTTCATCGAAGGGAACTGGAGTTGTTATCTGCATCCTGAGGTGCTAGCAGCAGTGTGAGTCTTAGCCACACTTAGCCCAGCCACACTGGACAGAGGCACCATCCTATCTGAACTAATTCTTGGGAAACATTAAGTCCCTCGCGGTCCCCTGTCCTCTCCCCATGCTACAATTCAAACATGAGTATTCTGGGGAAGTTCTGTTAGCGTGAATTTGTTTATGGTGGATCCCAGCTTGCCATGATGTGACCCACACACTATGATCATGGTGCAATCTCCTGCAGCACATATGAAATGAGACATGCAGGATTTGACACCGGGCCTGCAATGGACTATCACAGACTTGAGGATATTGACAAGGTGTGCCTTCAAAGCCAGTCCATCTGGCACAGCCTCTTCCACCTCCATGACATTGGGAATCAGAAGTGAAGTGGTTCTTCCTCTGCTCATTTTGCCGTTGGGCCCAATATGATGGTTTTCAGTGGCATTTCCTCTACTGAGGGGGACTATCACCCCACCTAAAGGGAGTCATCTGCCCATAGCTGTTGGTCTCTTCAGGGAGTCTGGTTATTTACCACCAACCAACACTAAGCGTTGAGTTGCTGGCTGTTACAGTCTACTCCATTACCATAGCAGGATGTCCAGCCAGACATTAAGATCACATACAAGGCTTGGGGAAATCATCTTTTTGAACTATAACTCTTAGGAGACTCCAGCCAACCAGGTCAGAGACTATGTTGGCAGTGGGATTCGAAGAGCAGCTTAGAACCAAAAAGTAATTTTTCCTAAATCTAAATATATTACCCTACCTACCATGACTGGCTATTGCTGGTGGTATTTCAGGAAACAATGAAAGTGCTCCTGAATATCTCTCTCTCCAAACAGCAGTATAGTTAGTAACTATAGCAGGCTAGTTATTCAGACAAATAAAATTATTACTACTTATAGAATATGATAGACAGACAGGTTGACAAATGGAAGGATAACATCACCATCTGCTTGTCTTTGGACACAGCGTTATCCTTGTAGTTTTCTAATCATGGTTTCCTTCCAAGGTTAATATTTTTTGAAATAAACAAAAAATCTATAAAGCACAACTCTGAGGCATATAATACCAATTTACTGAATGTCAGTGCATACTGACCTATTACAAACACTGGCAGATGGTCATAGCTTCAGCACTCAACAGTGGTCTGAATAGAAAATCAAGCAATGACTTAGCCCCGTGATGGCGAACCTTGGCACTCCAGATGTTATTTCTCCTCACCATCAGTGCCAGCTTTAATCCTTAGTTGTTTTTGATTGAGTCGGAGATGGTATTCACAGCACCTCCAGTGGCTTTGGTATGTTGGAAAGGAACAAGTACCAACAGAGTCATCATGATCTACCAATGAGAGTTGTTATGGACAATGGCCATGGAGTCGATAAAAGAGAGAGGAGAAAACCCGATAAAAAAGAGGCTAAGTCCATGATGGCAAACCTTGGCACTCCAGATGTTCTTGGACTTCAATTCCCATAAGCCCAAGCCCCCGTGAATCCACACGAATGGGTTTACTGTGATTCATCCAGCCTGCATCACCCTTGCTGCTCCCAGAAGCAGAAGTAAAATGTGCCCATATGCGGCGTGGGCCAGATGAATTGCAGTAAACTCATTCGTGTGGATTCACAGGGGCTTGGGCTTATGGGAATTGAAGTCCAAGAACATCTGGAGTGCCAAGGTTCATCATCACAGACTTAGCCTGTTTTTTATCGGGTTTTCTCCTCTCTATCTTTTCGACTCCATGGCCATTGTCCATAACAACACTCATTGGTAGATCATGATTACTCTGTTGGTACTGGTTCCTTTCCAACATACCAAAGCCACTGGAGTTACTGTGAATACCATCTCCAACTCGGTCAAAAACAACTAAGGATTAAAGCTGGCACTGATGGTGAGAAGAGAAAAACACACTGCCTGCTTGGCAGAAATCCTAAGAAATGAAGACGCAACATTTGCAGTCTTCCCAAAAGAGCCATGACATTCTGCAAAGAATGGAAGAAGTACAGTAATTGTTTTCATCAAACCACTACCACTAACTATAGAGCAGAAGAAAGTCTGTGGCTAACAACGCCTCTAAAAAGGTTCACTCTCCCCCACCACCAATGTATAATGCAAGCAAATCTTAGCCCTGGAGCAAGAACATACATCAATCCAAGTGCCAACCTTGTTTCTAAATGGTCCCCATTGTTAATGCTTCCTGAACTTTATCACCACCAGCTTCTTCAAAGATTCCACTGAGTTAATGTTTCCAGTTCTTTTCATTTGTTGGCAATGATGACCCAGCTTCAGCACAGCTGTGAGAAGCCAGAAGGAACAAGGAATAGCATTTGCCCACTATTCTCTTATCTCTATCTTAACCTATAAATCCAAGGGTTAACCGTTGGAACTGGCTATAGGTTGCTATGCCTCGCCCTACTTGCCTGCACTCACCCTTCGTGCACACGGCCGATCTGGGTACGCAGGTCAACGAAGGATTGAGAAAACCGGCAGTGGGGCAACAGCCCCACAAACGCGAAGAAAGGGAAACAACTTCACTTCCCAACATTCCTTGCGCCGCGCCGCGCCAGAGCCAATCAGGCTGAGAGGCTCTCGCACGGCGCAGCGTTCGGAAACGCGCCGCAGCCAATCAAAAGAAAAGCATTTTAAAAAAACGCAGCACAAACACAAAGCACCAACCCATTACTACAAGCCCAGCGTCCTGCGCGCCATGAGCGCGCAGAACGCTGAGGAAACCGGCACCCGAAAAATTTAAAAAAACAACAACTCACCGCCTAACAGCCAAGCACACACCAGCCGGCTTTCTTTCCCTCACCAACAGTGCCTGAAGGTCCCGACTGGAGTTTCCCCTTTAATATCAGTGGGTGGGGGTTGAGATCCCCCTCTCCGCTGGCTACCCTAGGGTTGGGAGGTTTGTGGGAACAAAAGGGGTATGTTTTCCAAACCCTTCTGGACTCAGGACACCAGGGAGAGGGAATCGATTCCCACCCCCCTCCTTAAAACAACTCCGTCTTTTCTTCTCTTTAAAAACGGAGTTGTTTTAAGGAGGGGGGAGGGAATTGATCCACTCTGCCTGGTCTACTGGGTCCAGAAGAGTTGGGGGGACATACCTCTTTTGTCCCCACAAACCTCCCAACCCCAGGGCAGCCAGCCGAGAGGGGGGTCGCAACCTCCCACCCACTGATATTAAAGGGGAAACCCCGATCTACTTTCACGACTCCACACAAACAAAGCACCATAACACAATAAAGGCCCCCTCCCTACCACCTAGCCCGCCCTTCCTAACCCCCAACGACCATGCCCCCCTCCCCACCACCTAACCCACCCTTCCTAACCCCCAACGACCATGCCCCCCTCCCCACCACCTAGCCCACCCTTCCTAACCCCCAACGACCATGCCCCCCTCCCCACCACCTAGCCCACCCTTCCTAACCCCCAACGACCACGTACCTTCCCCACCACCAAATAAATAATTTTTTAAAAATTACTAAAAACACTCAAACACATCCAAAAATACACAAAAACAAAAACACCAAAAACGATACGAAGTAAACAAAGGCACAATCAAAAACAAAACAAACAGACAAAAAATACAAATTCCAACCCCCCCTCCCCCCCCGCCCACACACACACACAAAAGAAAGAAAACAAGCAAACTTACCAAAAGAGGTGCTACCTCCACCAGGACTGGAAAAGAAATGAATAAAGAAAGACACTACTTACCAGAAGAAGCTCCACCCAGAGGCCAGGAGAGAAAAAAAAGTCAAAATACAATAACCCCTACCAGCACCACCTGCTGGCCACAATAGTAAAAACAATTCAAAAACACACAACAGCCCCAAACAAAACACAAAGTCACAATTTTACACAAAAGGTCACACCAATAAAAACAAGTAAAAAAAATTACACTAAACACACTTTCACACAAATCACAAATATATGTCAATAAAATACAATAGAAACTTTTAAAAATCCTGTGCTGAGTTATAACTCAAATTTAAACTCAAAACATCTAAACACATTTTAAAAACATTGAATGTAAAAAACATTTACTTTTACATTATTAAAATTATTACCTACGGTACAACTAATTAAAAAAATTCAGAAAACTAAAACATTATTTGCTTACATAAAACAATTTGAAAAAATTATATCATACTTTCTTCTTTTATTAATCCTCAAAAAAAAACCAAAAAAGCAGATCACAGTTAATAACAGCCAAGCCAAAAAAATTTTACATACATAATAAAAAATTAAAATTACAGACTAAGCAATTTTTTAAAAAAATTAACACAATTTAACCTTCCAACACAATGTAAAACTATTGCAAAAATAAAATTGGTTCATTTTTAATTAAAACACACGGGGGGGGGGGAAGCCCGGCAATGCCGGGCAACCCTTGCTAGTTTATTATATGGCAGGGATGTTCAGAGGATGTGGTGCCATTTCCCCACCATTATTGAAAAAATCTTTAAGAAATCAAGTTCATTCTCTCTCTTTCTCTCCTTTTCTCTTACAATAAATGATACTTGCTTGCTTGAATGCCATCTTTCTCCCATAAAGGGATTCAAGGCTGGTCACAAAATTAGAATACAAAAAGATTTAAACCATAATAAATAAATCCATTAAGAAACAATTTAATGTGGAATGGTATAAAATAATAATCTAAAAATATTTATAAACCTTTAAAAACACACTTTAAAATACTGTATGCAAAAATGAATTGGGTTAGAACCCAGGACAGTAGATGGTGAAGCTGTTGCACTAAGAGAGTTATTGTCATCGTCGTCGGCTGCTACTCAGGTCCGAGTATACATTTTTTTCCTGAAAACCATTTTCAGGAAAAATGCCACTGGTGTGAATTTGTTTAAGGTGGATCGCAGCTTGCCATGAAGTGACCCACACACTATGATCACAGAGCCATCTCCTGCGGCACGTATGAGATGAGACATGAAGGATTTGACACATGGACTGCAATGGACTGCCGCAACCTTGAGGATATTGACAAAGTGCACCTTCACAGCCAGTCCATCTGACATGGCCTCTTCCGCCTCCATGACTGTTGGGAATCAGATTAGTGAAGTGGTTCCTTCTCTGCTCATTTTGCCGTTTGGCCCAATATGATGGTTTCCAGTGGCATTTCCTCTACTGAGGGGGACCATCACCCCACCTAAAGGGGCTCATCTGCCCATAGCCATTGGCTCCTTTAGGGAGTCAGGTTGTTTACTGCCACCCAACACTCAGCGTTAAGTCACTGTCTGTACGGTCTACTCCATTATCACAGAGGGATGTCCGGTCAGACAGTTAAGGGAGTCATATGCTCCCTGTAACCAGCCCCAGTCAGCATACTGCCTGTAGCATTTTCAATAAAATGAAGGTTCTGAACTTTGTCCAAATACAGCTCCTCATACAGTATATTACAATAATCCCAGCAGGATGTAACCAAGGTATGTGTCAACAGAGCCAGGGACCTAAGCAACAAGGCTCACGGGAGTATGTCCAAGCTACAGACTTGAATTATCAGTGGTCTTTGACAAACCCAGCACAGGTTGAATCCCTCTTACCTGATCTTCCTTTTAGCTGACCTCACTCTAATCCTCCTCTAAGCCTCAATAGATGGACTACTTAAGAGAGCTCTGGGACTCAATTGGTAGATCAGCTATCAATCTCCTTCATCAATGGCACACCTTTTTGCTATGGTTTTAAAACCTGAATACTGTCAGAGTGAACTTGGGCAAAATGTGGAGAGGACAGCCCACCTTGGGGCCAATTGGGCATGTCTTGCAGTGGCCTGTCATCAGCCAAAAATGTACTGATATCCCTTATTCGGTCTGTTTTGCAACTTTTTTGTAAAGATACTGCATTATCCTACAATTGGCAAAGGTGCCAGACAAGGTATTTAATCTCTCCATCTGTTAAATACATCACAAAAAGCTTGATTAAATTCAGATAAAGTAGAAGTGAAAATTGTAGTAGAAGAAAGAGTAATTTAAGTTATGCAGGTTACTATTGACAGAAAAGAGCAATGAATGGAAAATATGACTGAGGAAAATTAAAGAGGAATATTTATCAGCTGGAGCACAGCTAAACTTTAAGAAGATAAAAAGAACATGTACAGAAGAATTACTATGTGATTAATGTTGACAAGAAAGATATCAAAATAGTTAAAGATTTTCTATATCTTAATTCAGTCATCAATCAAAATACAGGCTGCAGTCAAGAAAGTGCAAGAAGACTTAGAAGGGGAGCTATGAAGGAACCAGAAAAGATTGTCAAGTGTGAGGAAGTTTTACTGGAGACTGTCATCCGTATTCCCATCAGTGGAACCTCATACAATAATCGCCCTGTATAGCAACGAAATTGTATAACAATTAGATTTTGGGGGAAATGGCATCCCACATAACAATTTTCCCTATGGAAAAAAATGTACAACAATTTTTCAACGGGAAAAGCCACTTAGCAAAAATAAAATCATTGTACGATGCATCCCATAGGGGAAATCGCTATACGATGCATGCATCGTATAGCAATTGTTTCGTACAATGAGCCCCATGGAACGGATTAAAATCATTGTATGAGGTACTACTGTACTCTGAATTTCTGGGAAAGAGGGACAATGAGAAAGCTGACCAGGGGGAAATGGTTAATTTTTAAAAAAACCAGATTTGAAGGAGAACTATACAGATAACATGGGCCTCTAGAAGTCAAATGAAAATATGCCAAAACAAATAAACCCTGAATTTTCCCTAGAAAATAAATTGATTCACAGGATACTTTGACTATATCCTGAGAAGACCAGATTCACAGGAAAAGAACAACACTAGGAAAAATAGAAAATGTGTGCAATTATATTTCTGATGTAATTTTTGTCTGGTTTTTAATGTTAAATGTGTAGTGTTTAATACACAAAAATAAAACATGGTTTAAAGATACCCAGAGTGCAGGAGGAGAGAGAAGTGGAAAACATTTCCACTTCAGTTTGTTTTTAACAACTTGTAAGTTGCCGTGGGTACCTTAGTTGGGAGAAAGGAGACATAGAAATGAAAATAAAAAGTGCAGCAGGAAAAGAGTATAACTGAAGATGAGTTGGGTTGATTCAATAAAGGAAACCACAACCTCTAGTTTGCCAGACCTGAACATAACAGTAAGACAGTTTAGCACATGGGTTCTCAACCTTACTATGCCACGGGCCAGACAACTGCCCCACAGACCACGCCACAGCCTGGAGGCAACAGCAGTGGGTGTATTTGTACATGCGTGGGTGCATCCGCTTCCACTTCCGGGGTAGTCGCCACCGGCCGGATGGAATGGTGTTGGGGCTGGGGCCGGGGCTGGCCCAAGGGCCATAGGCTGCGAACCCCTGGCTTATAGGTCACTAATTCATAGGATCACCAAAAGCTGGAAACAACTCAACAGGAAATAAGAACACACGGCTATTCATGTGTCAGAGTCAGGTGTTGAGGAAATTTCCTGTTACACAGACAACCCTCAGAGCCACAGAGAGTGGACAAAATACCATTGCCAGAATAAGGGGGTTAACACATCTGCCCTGATGTGAATGCTACTGCTTCCCCCTTCGAGTTTTAAAGAGACCTTGGCCCTCCCTATCTCTAAAGCTTTTTCTAAGGCTTAGTTTTCACTGTGCATTTTGTACTTAGATTTAAATACCAGGGAGGTGAGAATACAACTAAATTGCATGTTCTCATAGTCAAGAAGGAAGGGTTATTGTAAAATCTGGCACCTGGCAGACACATCCTCATCAGACAGCAGATGCTTTGTGCTTTGCAAGCTATCCTGAACACCCCAAACTAGCCTGCTGTTCCAATTGCTAGCGCTGAAATAACATTCAATCACCCACCTTTATTATTATAACAGTCACAAACCCAAATGTATTCAATTACCAGCTCAGCTGCATTTTGCATGTAGAATGGGGGGGAACACTATTTTATCCTTTGTCTTCAGCAGCTAAATATCTTGGCTTGGCCCTGTGATGTATCACTTTACAACATGTAGGAGCAAAGTCACTTCTGTTCACTTCTTCCAGGTATTTTCAGGGGACTTACCCTGGCAGTGGTACTGCGGTGGCTTAGTGGTTAAGATGCTGAACTTGATGACTGGAAGGTCAGCAGGTCAGCAGTTCGAGACCTGAGTGCTGCATGATAGAATGATCTCCCGTCTCTGTTCCAGCTTGTGCCAACCTAGCAGTTCAAAAAGCAAGAAATTGCAAGTAGATAAATAGGTACCATTTTGGTGGGAAGGTAAACAGCGTTCTGTGCACGCCAGTTGTCTAGTCATGCCTGCCATATGTCCACAGAAGCATCTGAAGAGATGAGCACTGAACCCTAGAGTGGGATACGACTGGCTTTCGAGCAAGGTTGACCTTTACTTTTACCTCATCCTGGCAGCATTTTGTAATAGCAAGTGAGGGCCTTTCCAGATCATCTCCTGTGAAGCAGTCTGGGATCATGGTTCTCAAGTTCACTTGAGGACATGGGTGGAGCTAAATCATATTTAGCCGCTCCCCCCATGCAAACAGCACAAGTAACCTTTGCTAGTATAATGAAATGGCTGACAAGTCACTTCAAGATATGGGTAAAGTAAACATTTCCCCTGCTCCTCTGTAGATGAGCAGAGAAAGTGTAAATATTTTTGCCCTCCTGTCCATACCTGTCAACCCGTGGCTCCGGAAAAACGGGACCTGCGCACATCGGTTGTGCGCAGGTCGCTTTCCACGCATGCGTGGAAGGAAACAGACAGGAAACTGACAGAACTTTAAGAAATCATTGTCTAAAGGCTAAATACATGACAAAAACATGTCAAACAACCCTGATTGTCCAAGAACCTGAAGAAAGTCGCACGACTTTGTGTGAGGCAACTTTTTTCAAGGAATTAGGCGATGTTGTATGAATTCTATGTTGTATGAAGCGAACTTTGTATGAAGTATTACTGTATTGGAGCATGGTGAAAAACTTGAATCCCTTGGTGGGCATTTAAAGGGCATTCAAGCAGTGGTGGACATTCAGCCATTGGGTGTGACTGGAAAGGCTGTAAGTCAGATACAGTATCAGAAAAGAACATGAAACATAAAAAAGGACTCTTTTCCCAAATCTTCTTAACTTCTTGGATTAAAATGCTCATGTCTGAACACACTGCTCCAAATGAGATCTTTCCCAGTTTGAAATGCCTGTGTCTTAAATTACATAAATTGTTTCAAGATCAACAGAAAATATCTTGCCATTTTACAGACAGGGAGTGAATTCTGCAATCCTTCGATGCGGATTCCCCATGCCCATCTGGCATGGAACAGCCCGTGCAGAGGCTGCTTGGGTGAGAAGGCTCCCGGCGGTGGCTTCTGCGGGCAGCTAAATTAAGGGGGGTGAATAAATGATAGGGTTTGATTCACCCAATTACATGACCTGACCAGCGGTTCTGCCAGGTAAGCAGATCGCTATCTCCTGTGCATAATTAGGCAAACACTCATCTCCCTAGCTTGGCGTAAATCCCTGGCGCAAATAGTGGCCATATTTACCCAGCCCCTAAGCCCAAAACAATGGGGCTTCCTCTGTCAACGTTTGCCCGCACTAATTAACTTCCCCAAGAGAGTTTTCCAATTAACCTAAGTAAATAGGTGATGTGATTGACTTTTGGGTGGTGGTTTTTTCCTACCTGCCTTCTGATCTATAAAAGGTATATGTATTTTCCCAATAAACTACTGATCTGATCTCGCTCCAGTTGCCTCGTGTTGTCATTGATCAGTCTCCTCCGGGACCTTGCGGCCACCCCAGTGGTCCCGATTCCTACATCTGGTGACCCCGACGTGATCTACTCATGAGTAAGCGACCCAGGAGAGGTCTACTCGTGAGTAGCGATCCACGCGGTCCGGTTCTGTGCTTGAACCGCGACCCGTCATCCCGGAGGACAGCGCGGCACTCTGGTCGGCAGCCAGCCGGTCAGAGGAACGGCCTGCGGCGAGGCATTCCAAAGAGACATTCCTACAGCTTGCTCCCAGCTTTCGGGGAGGCTTGCACCAAAGGGAGAAACGCGTTCCGCTCAGGGCAGCTGTGAGCCCCTGACAGCGCAGAGGCCGCCGAGGGCCCGTGGCAGGAGGCCACGCTCCGAGCTCTACCCAGACGATCGGCGCCAAAGCCTGTTACCTTGCCCCAAGACGCGTCAACCCGTCCCGAGGAGGAGACTTCAGAGGACCACTCGCAGGTAATATGGGGACTTGTTCTCATAGACCAAGTCCGTCCACTAGCCAAAAAACTCGTGAGGAAGAGTTTAAAATCCTGGCCAGGGTATTTCAGTTACGCTTTCACAGCAGGGAACTAGCGAGACTTTTGGCGTACCTTAGGGAACACTGCCTGCTTTACCCAGAAGCAGGTACGTTAACCCTACAACTCTGGGATCAGATAGGAGACTGCATTCAGCAACCCCCGAAGGCCCCAGGAGGGATAGTTCGCACATGGAGGAAGTGTAGGAAACTCTTAGCTGAGATCGAACCAGTCCGGGTAGAGGCAGAAGAACCCCCGTTAGTTAAGTCATCAGTCCAGTCAGTCGAACCGACTGCGCCCACAGCGCTTTACCCGACATTCAAGTACCAGCAGAGTAGCGTAGGGAGCCTTCCCGCGGTGACAGCTGCAGACGACACCGAAGGAATGCAAGGAATGAGAAGCGCAGGCGCTTCTCTGACAGCTCCAGCCTCCCTAGTTACCAAGAGTGCCCTTCAGCGCACAGCTGAGGAAGAGCTTAGAAAGGGGGATCTGTCGGTAGAAGAGCTAGCTGTGCTCAGACAGATATGTCCAATCCGCATGGAGATGGACGCGCTCACGGGCGCACAGCAGATTGTTCATTCCCCAGTCCCATATAAGCTTCTCATGGCTATGCGGAAGGCCATTGCAGAAACAGGGCTCCAAAGCCGTTTCACTAGGGGCACGCTCCAGCAAGTGTGCGAAACCACCATGTGGATTCCTCATGATTGGAAAGCCGTCATGAGGATGATGCTAACCCCTAGCCAGTACATGATCTGGGACAGCGAGTTTCGCCTAGAGGCTCAAACTCGGGCTGCCAGGATGGGAGGCGCGGTGCTTCCTGAGCAGCTGTATGGCTCCGGTAATTTCGAGTCAATCAATGCTCAGATCAATTTGCCTCTCACCACTCTTGAGATGTCAGCCGAGGCAGCCTTTAGGGCTTACTTTAAGGCCCCAGCGTCTGGCAAAGCAGCTAAAAATTACACCTCCATTAAGCAGGGAGCCCAGGAGCCCTACATGGACTTCATCAATCGCCTGGAGGAAGCAATTAGCAGGCAGATTGATAATGAGCAAGCCCAGGAAGAGCTCATGATCAAGTTAGCCAAGGACAATGCCAACTTGGACTGCCGTAGAATCTTGCAGTCCCTAGGCAATTGTCCTGACTTGACCCTATCGGACATGATTAGAGCTTGCGCCGACGTTGGCACAGAATCCTACAAGATGGGTCTGCTAGCGGCAGCGGTGCAAGGAGGGAAAAGACCTAATGGTAAGAGCAAAGGAGCATGTCACAATTGTGGCAAGATCGGTCACTTCGCTAGGGAGTGCCGATCCAAGGGAGGCGGACAAAAGTCCGGCCGTCCCAAGGCTCCGAACACCCTCTGTCCGAAGTGCAAGAAAGGCTATCATTGGGCCAGGTATTGCCAGAATTTGGGAAACCGGAGCACGGGCATGTCTCTGGCCCCAGTCCAAACAGAGGCGTCCTTCACCCAGAACTCACCAGAGCTAGAGTAGAGTCCAACCCCATTCCAGACATTGCGAGGGCGCAGGCCAGCCCCAAGGGCAGCACAGGGCTAGAATTGACTTGCCAGGCGGACGTTACATGCGACCTGCCAGGCACAGTCTATCCGGTCGACTCCCAGTACATGGGACCCCTGCCCAGAGGCTTTATAGGTTTAGTTTTGCCCCGTAGTGTAGCTGGTGCACGTGGAATTTTTATAATTCCAGGAGTCATTGACTCGAATTTTTCAGGCGTTCTCCAGGTTCAGCTTTGGACACACCTGCCCCAAACCATTCACAAGGGAGACACCTTAGCGCAACTGATCATGGTTCCTTGTCACTCGCCAGCAGGCAGCCAGGGAAGACTCAGTGACAGCTCAGAGTCCGGTTCAGCAGACCGCTCGAGCGCGAGTGAGGCAGTGCAAGGATACCAGGTCTTAGCGACAGTGGAGACCAACATTGAGTGGAAGCAGCGCCCCGTTATCGAGGTATTTTTGAACAAAAGAGCATTCTCAGGGTTACTCGATACCGGAGCAGATGTGAGCGTGATAAGCAGAAGCCAGTGGCCAAGGGAGTGGGCCACTGAGCCGGTCTCCGATGTGTGGGGGGTAGGCGGTGTTCAGGAAGCGTTTAGGAGCCGAGAGTGGGTAGAAGTCACAATCCCAAGGGCTGAAGGCACGGCAGTGATTCGACCGCACATTCTTGACGTGCACATCAACCTTTGGGGGCGAGACATTTTACAGCAGTACGGTGCCACCCTTACCTTCGGGTAATGGCGTTGCCACTTAAATGGCTCACCGATACTCCGGTCTGGGTGGAACAATGGCCGGTAGTGGGAGAGAAATTAGTTGCCCTCAAGCAGCTAGTTAAGGAACAGCTAGACGCAGGACATATAGAACAGTCCACAAGTCCTTGGAATTCGCCAATTTTTGTTATTAAGAAAAAGTCGGGGAAGTGGCGGCTCCTCCATGATCTCAGAGAGATCAATAAATGTATTCAGCCAATGGGTCCGCTTCAATGCGGCATCCCAAATCCTAACATGATTCCCGAGGGGTGGGAGGTTCTCGTCGTAGATCTCAAGGATTGCTTTTATACAATCCCCTTAGACCCCAGGGACCGGGAAAGGTTTGCCTTTACGGTGCCGGTCGTGAACCACAGTGAGCCCACGCAGCGTTACGCGTGGAAATTTTTGCCACAGGGCATGCTCAATTCGCCCACCCTGTGCCAAATTTACGTTCACGATGCACTGGCAAAGTTCCGAAGCCTTTACCCACAAGCCATAGTTTGTCATTTTATGGATGATATCTTGGTAGCGTTGCCGCAACTTGGCAGCGAAATGTTTTCCGACCTCCAGGCCAGCCTGGGGGACAAAGGCTTACTCATTGCCCCGGAGAAAGTGCAGAGAACCGAGCCCTTCTCATACTTGGGTCATCGGCTTCTCCGTTCCTTCGCAGCACCGGTTTTGCCTCAGATAAATTTACAGGATTCAGTCACCCTGGTAGAGTTACAGCAGGTTTTAGGGAATATTAATTGGGCCAGACCGTATTTCCGATTGGATACGGATCTACTGAAACCGCTCTTCTCGCTGCTAACCTTAGGTAAGCAGCCGGCAGACCGGATAAAAATTTCCCGAGACGTGCGCTTGGCGCTCGAGAAAGTGAACCAAGTTCTCAGCCAGAGGTGGGTGGATAGGATCACCCAGGGGCCATATGCCCCGATCCTGAATTTGTACATCGTACGGTCGGGATCCATGTTCACTGGGGCGTTAGGAGTAGACTCAGAGAAGGGAGCGAAAATTGTGGAGTGGGTGTACTTGCCTAACACTTCTTCATGGAACATCGTTCCGCCCCAGGAATTGGTCTCCGCGGTGGTCTACCGCGGCAGGCTGAGAGCTAGGGACATTTCAGGGAATGATTTGGCCAAGATTGTAGTCCCATTCACCAAGGAACAAATTCATCAGTTAATGCAGCTAGGTGACTCACTCCCGATAGCCTTGGAAGGTTTCACTGGAAGTTTGGCATACCATTTGCTCAAAGACCCCAGACTTGTCTCGCTTCAGACAGGGACAGTCAGCTTGTTCGAATTGCTTTCGCTGGTCCCACTTCAGGGGGCCAAGACAGTTTTTACTGATGGAGGTCGCACCTATGGTGTCCTGACCTGGCAGGAGGGCGAAGCTTGGCGCACGCTGTTAACTCTTCCACAGAAGTCCGCGCAGCGAGCGGAGTTGGCAGCCGTGAACCTTGCTTTGCGCACCTTCGCCCAGGAACGTTTAAATATCATTACTGACAGTCTGTATGTTAGGAATTTGCTTCACAGTCTACCGGGAGCTTACATCACTCCCGCGATAGACAAAAATTTGCTTAGCCTGTTTCTCACTGCTCAATTTCATTTGCGAAACCGCACGGAACCGCTCTATATTGCCCACATCCGAAGTCATCAAGACCTACCGGGTCCGATTTCTGCGGGCAATAGCAGAGCGGATGCGGCGGCAAGGGAAATTCAGCAGCGTTCAGTTTTGGGAGTTTTTACTACTCCAATTCAAAGTCATGCCTTCTTCCACCAAAATGCCAAAGCACTCGCCAGACAGTTCAATCTGCCACTTTCTCAAGCCCAAGGCATAGTCCGCTCCTGCCAGCATTGTGCAGGGGCACCGGGGGGCCCTCGTGGGGAGTTAACCCACGAGGGACAGAGGCTAATCAGGGGTGGCAGATGGATGTCACGCATGTTCCGCAGTTTGGGAGATGGCAGCACATGCATGTGTGCATTGATACTTTTTCTCAGTTCGTTTGGGCTACGGCGCAGAAAGGGGAAACTGCCTCCCACGTGGAGCAGCATCTCCTTTCCTGCATCGTGGCGATGGGCAAGCCACGGCACGTGAAAACGGATAACGCCCCGTCCTACTGCTCCAGGCAGTTGGCCGCCTTCATGGCCACATGGGACATCAAGCATACATTTGGCATTCCCTACAATCCGCAAGGGCAGGCGATTGTAGAGCGGGTCAATCGGACGCTAAAGTCCTACATTGACAAGCAAACAGAAAGGGGGGAGCCACCAGCCCTCCCCAAATCACAGGGAGAAGCACAGTTTTGCCTGAATAAGGTATTGTTCACATACAATCACCTTAATGTTTTTTCGGATTGCACGCCGCAGGAGAGGCACTTCCGACGTTCGGAAGCTCTCCCGCGGCCGATGGTCCGATATCGGGTGCCACCGGACCCTTCCTGGAGGGGCCCAGTGCTGCTCATAACCTGGGGGAGAGGGTATGCTGCAGTTATGTCTCCTACAGGTGTCGTTTGGATTCCAGCTCGGTGCGTCAAGCCTCATTTGGAACCACATGGCGTGGACCCAGGCCGACCCAAGTCCGATCCCGGAGATGGAGTATCTCGCCCTGACCGAGGGGACCCGCCGGGAGAGCCAGGGGTCGCGGACGACAGCACCGAAGATCACCTGGGGGATGGTCAAGACCCTCTGCCATGATGCCCAGGATGCCATCCAGCGCGAGGAGAAGGAGCTGACACCAGAGAGCTTCATGGTTGCAGTGTTTGCCCAGATTCATGCCAACTCCATGGCAGTCACCATCATCCTGATCTTTTCCCTGCTTTTGGGGGGAGGCGTTCAGGCCGCCTCACTGGAAGCCAGCGATTTAATGCCGGGCGGAGACCTCTCTGCCCGCATGCAGTACAACATTTGGGAAAGGTTGGCAAGCCTTGTCAACCAGTCCGATTTTTGCCTCAGGCAGGACGTCGGTTCTGCCTCGATCCTCAGCACCTGCCTTGTCCCGGTGTGCCATTCTCCAGGCGCACACCCCCGGGACGGGGATTGGCTGGTGAGGCGACTCTTCAGCCCATACATCCCATCAGCTTCCTCAGAATATGCTCGATGGGAGATGCGGCTAACCATGACCTTGCCGGCTGATGCCGCCACTCTCCATACCCCCCGAGTGGCGGTCAGCCCGAACTCTACTTGTGGGCGAATGCACGGCTGCTCCGGACTTGGTCGAATTCGGCGCCGCTGCCTTGACGTGGGCAGTGGCAATTGGACTTGCAATAACCCAGTGCCGATGGGCACAATGTATGCACATATCACCCTACCATCTGGATGGTTTTTCACTTGCAACCAGTATACGTTTAATTACATTCCTGCCAATATGTCAGATGCTATATGTTGTATCAGTTGGTTGACACTGTTGCTCCCCACTAAGGATATGATTGCCCCAAGCACTAATGTTCCCAATGTTTCCAATGTCTCTAATGTTCCCTCACTCATACGGCACACTCGCACCACTCTGTTAGACAGCTCATGTGAAAGCAGCTTTAGGGTAATGAGACCTGCCGAATATCTCTCTTTGGCAGTCAGCATCTTTGGCATGCCGGGCTTAGCCGTCGGCAACGCAAAGAGGATTGGTCGCTTGGCTTGCGGTCTAGCAAAGGCCATCAACCATACCTCCTCAGCGATAGCGCTCCTCAATCAGGAGCAGGCGGAACTTCGCCATGCCATTCTCGATAATCGAGCGGCTATCGACTATCTCCTATTGTTGCACCACTTGGGCTGCGAATCCTTTCACGGTATGTGCTGCTTCAATCTTACGGACAACTCTCGTAAGATTCAAAGCCAGCTCACGGACCTTCACACCATAGTGGCAGGCATCACAGAAGGCTCTGCATGGGGGGCTTGGTGGCGTTCACTGTGGAAATGGATGTGGTCGTGGATTCCATGGGGGTGGCTTCAGACGGTAATTAAAGTGGTGGTGGGGGTAGTCATATTAGGCATTGCAGTCTGCTGTTTTGCTCAATGTATCCCCTCACTAATCTCGAGATGCCACCGAAGAAGGAAACCCCGTGACGTCATTCCCGACCAACAGCTGATGCCGCTTCTGCGTAGAGTCGCTGGTCAGGCTCTTAATATAAAAAAGTAAGGGGAGATGCGGATTCCCCATGCCCATCTGGCATGGAACAGCCCGTGTAGAGGCTGCTTGGGTGAGAAGGCTCCCGGCGGTGGCTTCTGCGGGCAGCTAAATTAAGGGGGGTGAATAAATGATAGGGTTTGATTCACCCAATTACATGACCTGACCAGCGGTTCTGCCAGGTAAGCAGATCGCTATCTCCTGTGCATAATTAGGCAAACACTCATCTCCCTAGCTTGGCGTAAATCCCTGGCGCAAATAGTGGCCATATTTACCCAGCCCCTAAGCCCAAAACAATGGGGCTTCCTCTGTCAACGTTTGCCCGCACTAATTAACTTCCCCAAGAGAGTTTCCCAATTAACCTAAGTAAATAGGTGATGTGATTGACTTTTGGGTGGTGGTTTTTTCCTACCTGCCTTCTGATCTATAAAAGGTGTATGTATTTTCCCAATAAACTACTGATCTGATCTCGCTCCAGTTGCCTCGTGTTGTCATTGATCAGTCTCCTCCGGGACCTTATGGCCACCCCAGTGGCCCCGATTCCTACACTTTGATCAAAGATTTTACAAGCATATGACACGTGATAATTTATATATCTATTATTTACTGTACCTCAAACAGTAGAATCCTGTAAATATCTACTCACAGGCAAGCCCCATTGAGCTGCTACTTCTCTCTTTATCTTAGGTGGAGCAATACCAACAAGAGTATACCAACAAGAATTTCTAGGGTACACAGAAAGAGCCTCCTCGAAGATTGTGGATACTTTTTACATTTTTGAACCACAATGGGGTGTACCCTGGGCTACAGTTTTGCCATTTAATCTTTCTCTCACCCGCTCAAGGCAAAGGATATTCTGCTAGTTTAAGAGGGATACCCAAACTTCTAGATATACAGTATCTCCTAGTGATTTTTTTTTTTTTTTTGGCAAAGATTCCCCATCTTCTCTTCACAACAGGCCTGACAAGAAAGGGATGGATATGCTGCCTTAGGTCACTGAAGGAGGCGGGAAAAGAGCAGTTTAGTCAACATGGTCTGTTGGGCCAAACTATAAATGGGTAGATGTCAATCTGTTTTTTTTAAAAAAAAAAACAGGACTTCGTTAGCTTTTAATGGTGCAGGGGCCTCTTTATGACCTGATTTTAAAATGAATCACAAACAGAGCTTCCAGGAGCTTCAATTCATCTTTTTTTCTGCCAGCAAAAGAAATATCCAGAGGGGAGCTGGTGACCACAAAACATCATGGGAGCTGCATTGTCGCCCCAGGTTTGCACTTTGTTTGCTCCTGCTAGGGCGCATCCACTGAATCAGACAGGAGTGGAAACTAACTGGCAGATCTGCTGAATTGCTTTTAGCCTGGCAACCTTCCTTCCCCAGTACCATGCAATGTGAAAGGCATTTATGCTGTTGTTCAAATGCACATCATATGAGCAATCTTCTTTAAAATAAATGTATCATAGAAGCGGTGGCTGCAATGACTTAGTGGTTAAGACCAATGGTGGACTCCAAAAAAAATTACTACCCACTCTGTGGCCGTGGTGTGGTGGGCGTGGCCAGGGCGAAGCCCTGCATTGCACCCGAATTAGGACTACTTTATTTCAAAACTTGGATGGGCGGGGCCAGTCAGAATTTCTGCTACCGGTTCTGGCGAACTGGGGCGAACCTGCTGATGCCCACCACTGGTTAAGATGCTGAACTTGATGACTGGAAGGTTGGCAGGTCAGCAGTTTGAGACCTGAGTGCTGCATGATGGAGTGAGCTCCCATCTCTGTCCCAGCTCCTGGCAACCTAGCAGTTCGAAACCAAGAAATCTGAAGTGGATAAATAGGTACCACTTCAGTGGGAAGGTAAACAGCATTCCATGCACTCAGGTGTTTAGTCATGCCTGCCACACATCCACAGAAATGTCTTCAGACTCAGACAATGCTGGCTCTTTGGTTATAAACAGAGATGAACATTGAACTCTAGAGTCGGATATGCCTGGCTTTCAAGCAAGGGTGACCTTTACCTTTACTATCATAGTAGCATTCTCCTTTAAAACACAAGCTTATGCTACTGATGTCTAACGGGCAGTGATGCACTGCAAAGAAATTTACTACCTACTCTGTGGGCTGGCCAAATCTGTGGGCATGGCCAAATCTGTGGGTGTGGCCAAACATCCTGCATTATGGGCTATGGAGGTGGGCGTAGCCTGGGGAAATTTCCGCTACCAGTTCTGCAGAACCTGACAGACCCTGCTGCAGTGCATCACTGCTAACGGGTGCGTGTATGGGTGTGTGTCTCAAAGCATTATTGAAATATAAAAAGGCGAAAAAGTAAAAAGGGAACCCATTCTTGAATGCACAAATATGCAGACAATTACATGGAAAAAGTTGTCGGTCATGATTGTACAGCGGCTGGCAGGGGCAAATCTCAAATCTGAAAACACAGCTGTAGAAGAAAGGCAGATTCTGACCCTCAAAATATATTCAATTATCATGTCTCTGCTGTTTCTCGCTTTTTTTAATCAAGAAGCTATTATTAGGCCCCTTTTTCCTCTAAAGTTGGTGTGTGTGTGGGGGGGGGGGATGAATCTTGAAGCAATGGCTCCATATTACATTCCAAAAAAGCAAACATTAGCTGCAAGCTATTTGATTACTAGTTTTGCAGAACAGTCAGTTGTTCTCTGTTTTACTTCTTTTAATAAAAACTAACCCATGATAGGATTGAACCGGAGCTCACCAAGCCCTGCCCTGATCTTTTGCTCCATTCCAACCATAATCAGGGCAATTCACCCAAGCCTGCCCAAAGATAGAGCATCGTGCCCTTTACCTGGATTAAATGGGCAGGCACAACATTTCCTTGGAAGACAAACAGTTTCACTCCCTTGACTTAATGGATAAAAAATGGCTTTGCAAGCCTCCCACAGCTGCATTAGCAATGATATGAGTTTTCACCTGCTAGATTAGCATCTGGAATGGGAGGAGAGCTGGCATGGCAAGTTCTCTTTAAACAGGTGGGGTAAACACTGGGGCAGAATAAGTACACTATGCAGAGTAAATGGAAGGCAGCACCTGTGAAACCTCTTTTGTCCCTGCTCTTGCTTAGGTAGATTGTTGACTTCAAGGAGCATTTTGCATGCTTTGAGATTTACCTTGAGGTTCCCAGAAATAGAACGGAGGTGGGAGATAGGTGTGCCTGAGTTTCATTGTACAAAGTCACTCCCAGTGGGGCTCAAAAGACAGATACATTACAAATGGTATCTTTGGCGGGGTGGGTGGGTGTAGGATTCTGTGATGGGCTTTTTTGGCCAAGCTTTAAGTCAACCCAAGTGGGTTGTTTAAATCCACTGCCATGCTGTGTTCCAAAGGCATGGAAAAACAGAGTACAAAGAAACAAAGCAGCTGGCTAAGTACTGGATTGTGCCAAGTGTCAGGGCAGAATTTATGTCCTGGTTTTAGCCTCATCCAAGACGGAGATTTCAATGCGGGGGAGAACCTTTAACACATACCAGAGGTATTGGAATGTGTAAACATGATTGTCTCATGGGTTCAAAGAAATGAAACCTAATGTGTGATGGACCTGTCATGCTGTATGATCATTGGCTGGATTACTTTAGGGGAATGGCAAAGTGGTTGACCCTGAGGGAGGAGATATAACCCAGAGGGAGGAAGCAAGATGTTCTCTTGATCCAATGTTTTGAGCTAAGGGTAAACTGCAAGCATGTAGTTGCTTAAGCTGGGGGTGGGGGGGTGGGTTTTCCCCATTGAGACATCTTCTTTATTTTGATATGCTTTCTGAACTTTTGATGAACTTTCTTCTGTAACTTACTCTGATTACAATATATTTTTAAAATACTGTATCTGAAGATGCCTTGAGTGTTTACTTGGCTATTCTCTACCTTATCTACACTAATCTAGAATCCCGGATTGCTTAGCTACAGGGTGGCAGCTCAGAAACAGGAAGCAACCACTGGTGGGCAAGAAGATCTACTCATGAGTAAACTCATTTCCTGACACCAAGAATGGTGGAATTGAACTAATGTTGACTGTCAACAGTCTAATCTTCTGAGTTGTCACTATAGATGAGAATAGTACCCTGTTTACAAAGCTTGAGTTGCACTGGTATCAACCAGCATGGCCATGAAAGGCAAAGACAAGGTAGAGGCAGACAAAGGTGTCAAGAACAAACTTCCTAATACCTGAACTAAGTGAGCTCGGTGCAGAAACTTTTGTAAGTGCACAGCTTGGAAAATGTTCTGTCTTTTTCTAAAACTACAACTCCCAGAATCCACTAATTCTTATAGTCAGTTGCCATATTGGCTGAGGGATTCTGGGAACTGAATTCCAGAAAAAATAATGCTGCCTACCTGTTATGTCCGGCCATTATAAGCAATAGTCCAGACAACGATGAACAGAACAACAACTAGAGTTTATTCAACAGTCTTTCAGGTTATGTTTACAAGGCGCACCAGACACAGAGATGGCTATACAATCCCATGAAATCAGTCCCTCCAGAATCTGCCATGTAGGAGGCAAAGGCTAGCTATACCAGGAGCTGTAGCATAGTGGAGGAGACCCAGGCTTAGAATGTTGCTGGCTACCTGTGCTGAATGGGTAGCATAAAAACAGAAGAACATAAGAACAGCCTTTCTGGAACAGGCCACAGCCCATCCAGTCCAGCATTCTGTCACACACAGTGGCTCACCATTTGCTTCAGTGTATTATTCCCAAGCAGATGCCTTCACCTGTTTAGGATTCCCTGGAAATGGCAGTGAGAGATATCCTGCCTATCTCTCCAACCCGGAGGTTGTCCTTAGGTATCCATAATTATAGCCATTGATACCCTTGTCCTCCATGAACCTGTCTAATCCTTTCTTAAAGCTGTCAAGACTGACAGCTGTCACCATTTCTTCTGGCAGGGAGTTCCATAGACCAGTGATCCTCTGGGTGAAAAAGTACTTTCTCTTATTTGTTTGAGAACTAGTACCCAAAAGTTTCATGGAGTGCCCCCTAGTTCTAGTGTTATGCGATAGGGAAAACAGTTTTTCCTTATCTACTTTGTCCACACCATGCATGATTTTATAAACTTCAATCAGGTCACCTCTTAGACGCCGTCGTTCAAGAGTGAAGAGGCCCAACCGTTGCAGCCTCAGATGGTAAGGAAGGTGTTCCAGTCCCCTAATCATTCTGGTTGCCCTCCTCTGCACTTTTTCCAGCTCCGTAATATCCTTCTGGAGGTATGGCGACCAGAACTGTACACAGTATTCCAGATGGGGCCTCACCATAGATTTATAAAGAGGCAAAATGACACTTGCTGACTTATTTTCTATACCCTTCCTAATGATCCCTAGCATTGAATTTGATTTTTTCACTGCTGAGGCACACTGGGTTGACACCTTCATTGAGTTGTCCACCAGGACACCAAGGTCCCTTTCCTGGTTTGTCGCAGAGAGTTCAGAACCCATCAGTTTATAAATGTAATTGAGGTTTTTGCCCCAACATGCATCACTCTGCATTTACTAATGTTGAAGCTCATTTGCCACTGTTTTGCCCACTCCCCCAGGGTCAAGAGATCCCTCTGGAGCTCCTCACAATCTCTCACAGTTTCACTACCCTGTATAATTTAGTATCGTCAGCAAATTTGGCTACCTTGCTATTTATTCCTACTTCTGGATCATTTATGAAGAGGTTGAAAAGCAGGGGTCCCAGTACTGAACCTTGGGGGACCCCACTCTAGTATAGATCCGGTCCGGCCCCACCGTTGTTTACTCATGGGGTTTATATAGGGTCTCCCCGGCAGTGGCTCCTTGATAAAGTAGCGACCCGCCGGACAACCATAATTAACCAATCATAACAGGGTATATATGTAATTAACCAATGAGGAACAGGATCCAAAACTGTAACCAATTATAGGGCTTGGATTAGCATAATGAGTGCACCCTGGATGGGTTTTTTTGGCGCCAATGTTAGCTCCTAATTTGGTTGGCAGGAAACCGCCATTTTCCTCTTGCAAGGTGCTGCCGACGCAACTTGCAAATGTGCCTCAATATACAACACTGCCCTTTTGTGAACCCTAGGCTAGCCTGCAGTTTCGAAATACGATGGAGTGTGTTCTTCCTCATGAGTGTTGCATACACCACCAACCTGGTTGGCTGCTACAAGTGGAATTGGAAACTAGGCACCATCTTGTCCTTTGCTACAGACAGCAAAATGTCTTTGGTGATATCTGATAGTTTATGTCTTCTGCCATTAAGAGGAAGGTTTCCATTTCTCTTTCTTTTTTTTAAGTGGTGCATCACATAAGCAATGCCCTAATACACTGTTTGAAAATTTTGCTTCCTCAACCATGTGCAAATTCATCAATATTGTAATGGCCAAAGCTTTTCCCAAAGTAAAATTGAATGTATTATTGCATTCAAATTACCTGTTGTTCTTGTGACCTAGGTTTCACGTCATCCAGTTTACCTGTTGAGATTAAGGAAATGATCATGTAATCAGGAATTCACATTACCACTTTTATGACAAAAATCTCTCTCTTGCTTAGTTTTTCAAACCATACAGAGATGTCTTTTCATTTGGCAGATGGACAGAACTTGATGGATCATGTTTACTAGAAAGAAACCAGATTTGAAAAGTTGCAACAGCCGGAATGGTATCTGGTTCATTTTGTATAAAAAAGAGCTCATTATCATTAACTCCTGCCAACTGCCAATCAGTCCCTAAAATGACATCTCAAATGGGGGTTTGGGTGGGTGGGGTGGCTTAAAACACTCTTGGTGTAACCATTTGTGATGTTTCTTTGAATATTCTTGAAATAAAACATTGCTGCAACAGGGAACACTAAGAAATCCCATCCCAGTAACAAGCATAAGAAACCACCTACATCTGAGAGGCCCTATTTAGCAATCACGTTTTGCAGTTTCCTCCAAAAGTTTCTCTCTCTCTTACTTCCATGTTTCCTCATATTTCTAGCATACCAGACCTGCTGTTCATTTGGTTTTGATGCTATATTTGCTTTTTTCTTTCTTTGGATTATATAGTTCCTCTTTTACAGCAATGAGAAATGGCTACCGTAAATATGGCCTAGGACAGTGATGGTGAACCTTTTAGATACCGAGTAGCCAAGGTGGTGGCGGCGGCACACAGGCAGGCACCCTGTGTGTGCACACACCCATGTGACATTGCTGGCACGCCTCTGGTAATGTCACATGGGTGTGTGCATACGCATGTATGTGCACTGCTCAAGGCATGCCAGTGACATCATGTGGGTGCGTGCCCATGCACCCACGTGCAATCGCTGGTACGCCTTGAGCAATTTCAACCTCCTCTTACCTACCCATTGGCAGTGGGAGAAGTGTGGGTGGAGAAGTGGCACTACCATTAGTGCCGGCGGAGCGACAATTGCCTGCAACAGCACGTGTGCCCACCAAGAGGGTTCTGCATGCCACCTCTGGCACGTCTGTCATAGGTTCACCAACACTGGCCTAGGACTATTAAAGTTTCCAACTAAAACTCAAGAGAATGGTGCCCAACAGGATGCAGCTGGTTTGTTAGATTATCCTTTTAGGGACCATAACCCCCAGATTCCCCCTGCTCCAGCCCACATGATAGCTATGGTCATAAGGACTAGCATTCATCAAAAGCAAACAAAGTGCAGAAGAGAAAGTAATAGCAAGACTCACACCGCAAATTTTGCTTCAGGATCTGCAGTATTCAAATAGCAGTAGAAAAGGGAGGAAAACTAGTTCATAATCCTGAGCCCTTCTGCCCTGTTTTAATAAATCCATCCTTTCTTATGGCTTCTGAGCACAGGAACAAAATGGTGCCTCTGTAATGTGGTTGTTGATGATGTAGCTGAGGCATAGAAAACTTACCATAGATATGCTAATTGTCCTTGCCCCTTGGTCATTCATTGACTGGCTCTAACTCAGTGATTCTCAACATTTTCAGGCCACGGGCCTGACCACACCTCCTGGGCAGCTTATTGGGCTGGTCACATGGTTCATCCCACTGGGAAGTAGTGAGGGCGTTGGGGGCCAGATGAATTGGCATCAGGGGCTGGGTCCAGCCTCAGAGCTGTAGCCAGAGAGAGGCCAGGAGGGGGTGAAATCCCTCCTGAGCTAACACACCCCCAACCCACCCTGGGATGCCAATATTATATATGTGTTTGTGACATTGTTGCCCCTCCTGAATTTTTTTTTTGTCCCTCCTTAAAATATATATAATAATCTAGAATCCTGGCTACGACCCTGTCTGTCCCACAGGCCGTAGGTTGTGAATGCCTGCTTTAACTTATCAACATATACTCTATTTCTGCTTGCTCCATTGCAACCATAAGTTAGGATGTAATAAGACAGTAGCAAAGTCCTGTGCCTGGCCACACTGGAAAGGGTCACTTTAACCCAAGTGATCTCCTTAAAACAATCTTGTCTGTCAGAAAACTGCTGTAACTTTGCTCCAAAAATTAGAAGCCCTACAGTTGAACCCATAAGGTCCAAGGTGGAGCTGAAGCACATTTCCCCATAAATCATGTAGTCACCAGGAAATAGATCACACCAGACTATTCCACAAATGTTCCACATTCCAATCTATTTCCTTGTATGATCGCACCCATTTTTTTCTTGAATGTATAAAGTCATGATCAAGGAATTTTTGAGGGAATCAGGTTGCTACACAGCAGGATTGAAACCAATCTGGACTACAATCAAATGAAATTATTTTTGATAGTGTAAAAACCAAGGTGGCAAAAGTTACCTTGTTTGGACTATTGTTCCCATAAGTCTTATGACTGTTGCTCATGGTGGCTGAGTCTGGAATGTTTTGCCCATAACAGTAACTTTTCTTACCTGGCCATCTTGGTTTTGGGATTCTAGGAGCTGTTGTCCGAAAAGGTAAACTTTTCCCATCTCTGATACTTTACCTGTAACAACTGCTTGAGACAAGAAAGTCATCCAATGATGACTGTCCTACGGAATTGGAAGACACACCAAGTGTCATCAGATAAATAAGTCAGAGGAAATTAGCTCTTGATTCCTTTTAAGTGGAAGGCTGACTTGAAAGGAACCTGCCATTGCAAAGAAAAAGCAAGAGGTGAATTATCCTAACCTTTGAAAAGAAAATGAAAGAAGGGTGGAGGGGAAACCAGTCAATTTTGATGAGCTCAAATTCACAGCAAAGCTTTTTAATATTTCCTGAGGTCCTAATCAAAGAAGAATCTTAACTAGTCCCACGAGGGCGTACAAGATAAAAGAAGCTGACATTGATGCCTGGTCTACCTTGTCTCTACATTGCTACATTTCCCCCTCTAGCATGTGTTACTAAAAATATATTTGCGGGTAAGAATTAATGCTGGGTTGATAATGCAGAGGCGCAAACAAATGCGTCAATGCACAAACACACACCAGCATAGCGTATGACCAAATGCAGCCCAATACCTTTACATTTTAATATCTATTAAATTAAAATCAAGAAGATTGACTCAGATCGGATTTTTTTAAAAAGATATAGCACCTCTTGCTTCTGCCAACTAAAAATAAGAATTATTAATGAAGCTCGGCTTTCTTCCGCTGTGCACATTAATTATTTATGATAATAATACTCCACACTGCCATATTAAAGAATTTTCTTCCCCCAGCTTCCTGGAAAGCTCCATCTTTTGAAACCTTCACCATGTTAAAGCCTACAAAAGAATGCACGCCTTTCAGTGTATTTATTATACTGGAAGATGAATCTAGACTTGGGTTATTAAACTAGAATGAAAAACACATCTTATTAAAAACTTACACGGCGATATTTATTCTCACTAGTTTCATATAAACTTAATGATGCAGGCTGCATTTTTATGCTCATCTATTTTAAAAGGATGCCTGCAGCAGAGGCGGGGGAGGAACTTCCATTAATGCCAGTTTGGTATTTCGAATACAATTTGATGTATTTTACGTCAAATATATATGAACAGGGAAAGATCATTCTGAGAGTTGTTTCTGGCTTTAGATGTAGGTTGGCTTGTAGCATCAATTTGTTAATGTAAGTCCATGCAGAATGAACCAAAACAAGTTTTAATTATTTTTCACAGTTTCAAGTGAAAATTGAACATATTCATTCAAATCTTTTTCCCATTCCCATTCAAATATTTAGGATACTGTACATTCTTCTGTTTTTAGAATTAAATGTAGCATTATTCATGACTATAAATGCTGGTGAATACAGAAACTAATTTTATTTATGAAAATAATTGAGTTTATATGTGGCAGGATGGGTGAATTTCCAATTAGCTCCTGTTGCGGATAGGGTTTCCATAGTCACGGAAACCCGGGAATTTCCCGGGTTGTAACTGTCCCACCCAGTTCAATAAAAAACATTGAAAATTCCTGATTTTCAAACCAAGAGGCGTGCTTGGTTTGAAGAAAAAAGTTGCGCCTATCTCTTGCCACCTTAGAGCGGCACCTCTATTTAAGCACCAGCAGCCAGCGTTTGTAGCAGCAGCCGTGCAGTCGCAGAAGCAGCAGCTTGGTGGCCAAAGAGGAAAGAGAGAGAAAATCGCACCTTTTTCTTGCCGCCTTAGAGTGGCGCCTCTGTTGAACACCAGCAACCAGCGTCTGTAGCAGCAGCCGCAGTCACAGCAGCAGCAGCTTGGTGGGCAAAGGAGAAAGAGATCGGGTAAACTTTTATGCAAATAGAAAGTTAATGTCAAAACAGGAGTTAGTCTTTAAGGTGCCACAACACTTTGGTGTCTTGGAATGCCTGTTGCCACATGGCCATGCAAACTTCTGCAGACACAGACTTTACCTTGACCAACCGCCCTTCCTAAAATTTCCACTCCCATTGGGCTGAACCCAAAAATCCACAGGGGCTAGATATGGAATGGATATGGAGGAGAATTTTTTGTGTGTGGATTCCATATTTCATGTTAACTAATTTAATTTTTAATCTTCCAAGGGCTGTTCCACACAGTATAGTATGCCTGAATAAAAGGGTTACTGTTGTAGTCTGTTGAGGCACTCACAGAGAAAAATTAACAATAGTAGTTTTATTAAATGACATTAATAAAAAATGATATCAATTTAAATGGTAGAATATAATAAGACTGAATATTTAAATATATTTAAAATAGAAAATGTGTAATGAAAATATGTCAAAGTACCTAAACAAAGTACAGTCTTCTATGAAATATGATTAGTGTAAGAAGTAACTGTTGTAAATAAATTCATTTATGTATTGATATATTTAATGTGGAAGTGTTTTATAGCTGTCATTATATTATGTTTGTTTTCAAAAAGGCTATTTTGTAGATAACCTGTCCATTTTTGTCAAGTATACTTGAGCTCCAGTCTCAGTCCCAACTCCTGCCAACCTAGCAGTTCAAAAGCAAGCAATTGCAAGTAAATTGGTACCACTTCGGCGGGAAGGTAAACAATGTTCCATGCACCCCAGTGTCTAGTCATGCCTGACACATGACCACAGAAACGTCTGCAGACGCAGACAGCACTGGCTCTTCGGCTTTGAAATAGAGATGAGCACTGAACCCTAGAGTCAGATACAACTGGCTTTCGAGCAAGGGAAACCTTTACTTCTGTCCCGGTTTTGTGGGAGAGAATTATGGCAACCCTAGTTGTGGAGAAATTAGCAAGGATGGTTTTGAAGACTAAGGACATTAATGCAACCTATTAATAAGCAATAGTAACAACAAAAGCAGTTAAATTTTGCTATCTATTAAACATTGTGACTGTGCTCCATAGAATATTGATCATGCTCAATTTCAATGAAATCAGTGACATGTGAGTTTGTCATAATTCCCTTATTCCATTCTAACCCCACCCCACGTTAGAAATTAAGAGCATATAACTTGCTTAGAACTGGAGCTTCTATAACACTGTTTGAGATATTGCGTCTAATTTTGTTTGTCATCATGCAGTTTTCCTACCACGGGACCGCTTCATCTTTCATTGGCTTAGGGGTCCAGAAATGAAAGAAGTATATTTGCAGGTTAGAACTTGCAGACTTCTACAGCTAGAAGGGCCACCAACCAAATTGTCTATTGAATTCTGGAAGTTGTAGCCCAAAATCAACTTTTCCAATCTGACCATGATGGGTGGGGAATTCTGGAACCTGTTGTCTAATATAAGTTAAGTTTCCTCGTCTCTGGCATGGCTAATGCTGGACAGTAACCCCATGAACCAAAATGCCTTAACTAAATGGTGGAATACACAGAAAATACAGTAAGTTATGGTATGATTGGAAGAAGCTTGTGTCTAAAAACCTGGAAAGTGAAAACCAGTCATTACCGACAAGGAGCTTGATGGCCCAATGGTGTGATTACATACAGAGATGGTGACCTATATTAGGTAAGTTATGGAATCAACTATAATCATTCTGATTTAGATACTCCTCTTTTTCTAGGGTGGCTTTATAGACTAAATAAAGGTAAAAATCTTACATCAAAAGATTTTCTAATCCTAGAAGATGGCTGGAAAAAGTGATCCAGTGTCAAAGAGAGAATGAACAAGAATCTATGGTACGATACCTCCTTTCTTTTCCCCTTCTCCTCTTGCTTTAAGGCAGATGTAAAGCTCCAGATGTTCTTGACCAGCCCCGTTCGACCAAAGGAAAGGAACTGAGAGTTGTAGTAAAAATAAAAAAACATTTGGAGGAGCATAGGAACCCATCTCTTTTTTTAGGGCACAAAATAGCAATTTAGCTTGCTATAAGCCAAGCTACTCTTCCATTACCACTTGACCTGTTACATTTACATATATATTTAATGTGCAATAGTTAAATACCAAATAATTGCTGTACTGATTTATTATTTCTCTTTTGTTTTCCTGGAACCTTTATCCCATATTTACCTATGACTGCTCAAAACAGAAACTTGAAAAATACATATATAGAAGTCATTGGTTTCAAAGAAAACCATGTAAAACTAAAACTCCAGATAACATTCATCCAAATAAATCTGTCCAGCAAAGCTTGTCAGTACAAACCTCCAGCGAAGGAAGGTCAAGTGAAAGGTCCACCATCCAATGGAACAAAGAAGCCCTCTCTCACAGAGATGTACCATAGTCAGAGGCTAGGAAAGAAAAAGAGGGGAATCCATTCAAGGTTAGGAGGTGATGGGTAAAGATTGGAAGGGACAAAGACCTTCTCACCTTCTCCGCTGACATCATAGCTTCCTTTTTGGTGCCTTAGATGGTGGAGCAATAGGGCCTTTTCTCTGCTACTGGACTTAGACTGTGATAGATTTGGTCTCTGTTTGGAATCTTTTCATCTCCTGTTCAGCCTTATCTCTGGGACCTCTCCTTTGCTCCTACTTTCCTCCTACACAGCAACATTCCACTTTTTCTGTCATGTTCCATACCTTAAAACTCTTCAGTTTCCTTCATGCTCCCAAAAAAGTTCTATATCTCTGAGACAGAGATATAAAACAATGAAGGCGAGAACAAGCCGTCTCAAGAACAGTTTCTTCTCTAGAGCAATTTTGGCCTTAAATGGAAACTCTGGACTGTGAAGTCATCTTATTTTATTTGTTACTAGCATATTTTGCCTGGCAAGCCGGGCAGGTTTAACTTTTGCAGCCCAGTGTGTGTGTGTGTGTGTGTGTGTGTGAGAGAGAGAGAGAGAGAGTGAGAGAGAGTGAGAGAGAGAGAAGCAGTCCAGCAGAGGGTGTGTGTGAGAGAGACACAGAGAGAGAAGGAGAGAGGGAGAAAGAGGAGGCTGCCATTAAGGAGGCTGTGTGCGGGTGTGTCGGGAGGGAAGGGGGGAGGTGTTAGGTTGTTTTCCCCCTTTCCCTGCCTGGGGTGTTTGGGGGGGGAGCAAGGAAGGTGGGATTCGGATATTTTTTTCCATATCCCACTTTCCCTGCCATGGGGGGTGGGAGGCCTTTTTTCCCCCATTAACTGTTTTGAAGGTTCTTTGGAACAGTTAATGGGGAAAAAACAAAGACAGCTATTCGTTATTCGAATTGCTGCCTGCGGCTTTTTTTTCCCCATTAACTGTTTCGAAGAACCTTTGAAACAGTTAATTTGGAAAAAACAAAGGCAGCAGTCAACGCTTTGTCAGGAGAGGCGCTCTCCCTGGGAGTTCGCCTCTCCTCACGAATAGCTGCTTGTTGCCTTTTTTCTTTTCCCATTATCTGTTTTGAAGAACTTTCAAAACAGTTAATAGGGAAAAAACAAAAACAACAGGCAGCTATTTGTGAGGGAAGGCGCTCTCCCAGGGAGAGTGCCTCCCCTGACAAAGCGTTGACTGCTGCTTCCCCCCTCCCCCTGCCCTCAACTTACCTTGAGGCTGGCGGGGTCCTTGTCACGTCTTCGTCACAAGGACGAGGGGGAGTCCCTGTTCTTCCCGTTGCCCCATGGATGAAGGCCGGAGGTGGCATTGCTGGGGCTGCGGGTAGATGAGGGGCTACCCCTCCTTCCCATAACCCCACCGAAGCTGCTGCGAGGCCAGTGGTGGCCTCGCTCGCCGGGATGGCAGGGATGGCTTTCCTCCAAGAGATGAAGTGTCTTCTGGAGGAAAGTTGTTTGCCGACGCTTCGGCAGTTTTTTAAACTGCGCATGCCGGCTTACCCAGCGTTCTACATGTTCACGCTCTTCAGCCTGGTTGGCTGAGGGGTAGCGTGGCGTGGTGGACGCTGGGCTGTGCAGTTTTTTTCTGGCTGCATTCGTAGGGCGGTTGCCCCACTCGCGGCTGGCAGACCCTTGTGGCGATGCTCCAAGGGTGGTAAGGTAAGTGTAGGCAGCTCAGTTAGGGATAGTAGGGACAGGTGTGGGCGTGCATGCCGGACACCAACGGCCCACAGCCCTTCTTATAGGTAAAGATATTGTACTGTATTATACTCTTTTAATTAGTGTTTTGCAGCTGCTTTAAATTATGTGGAGTGCCTTATCTGAGTTGATATAGTAACCAAGAAATTGCGTTGCTCCTGCAAGGGGACAATGACAATAAATATTTATTCTATTCTATTCTATAAGAAAGATAAAGAACCGGAAGTGGGAGGTGTCTGTGCAGTCCACATCCATTTTTGTAGGCTGATTGCTTGGATGTTTGTGACAGTCTGTACCACAAAGGTTACTGTTACCACCTGACCTCCCCATTTGGAGCCACTGCTTTCCAGTAGCAATACTGCATTGATCATTGTGCAAGGGGTTGGATTCAGTGGTGGGATTCAAAAAAAATTGCTACCTACTCTGTGGGTGTGGTATGGTGGGAATGGCCAGGGGGAAAGCCCTGCATTGCCCCCAAATTAGGACTACTCTATTTCAAAACTTGGATGGGATGGGCCAACCAGAATTTCTGCTACCAGTTCTGGCGAACTGGGGCTAACCTGCTGAATCCCATCACTGGTTGGACTTGATGGCATCATGGTCCCCTTCCAACTTAATTATTCTACATTTCTATGATTGAGAAGTCTCCAATACAAACTGTATAGGGTTTTGGTTGGCCATGGAAAGATAACCTGTAGCATCTCTAATTGCCGTTGAAATGAAATTAGTTAAAACCAACTGCAACATTCACCACTTCAGCCTTTGGTAGACTTGAAAGGTTGAAAAAGAAAATTGAGTTCTTGCTTACTCAGGCCCTAGTAGGCCCTAGTTTTAGCTTGTGAGGGAATAAATAGAGCGTGTACACTCTGTGAGTGAAGTTGGCTCTTTGATCAATAGCGTAAGAATTTTCAATACCCCACTGCTGACACAAATAAAAACCGTAGCTAACACAAAACTTGAAGCCTGATCTTTGCAAAATCTATTCCTTCTCAGCATTGTTAGCAGCAAGCATAATGGATGAAATCCTCAGGTGCTACAAAGCAATCTAGCACAAGTGCCACTGCCTGGGACCCCATTTATATGGACTGCATTACTGCAGCAAATGTTCCAGTTTTCTTCAATCTGAAACATCTGCTGCACTGTATAACTGATTAGTCGGAACAAATTATGACAGCAAAACAAGTGACCCAGAAATGCTGCGTGTGACAGAGAATGAGAAAGAGAGAAGATAAAATCAACTTCTGTTGTTGGATGATTACTGTCAAGTTGAGAGTTAGTAGTGAAAATTTCTCAGGTTTCATTCCTCGTTCGAACTATAGTATCCTCTCTCTTTTGGTGGGGTGGGGGTGGGGGTGTCTTCATGCTAATCTTATCTGCATCTAACCCCTATCAGTGAAATTTGTTATCCCACTTGGCCCACTCCTATAATGATTTTGATTTTAAAAAGATGGAGTTTTAATTCTATTTAGATTTTAAGGCATATGTACAATCTATTAAATCGCAACATGAAACAGAGCTTAAAATAGCTGCTAAAATCCTTCTTTTTTAAAAAAAAAATACACATGTTAACATGACTGGGTGAATAAAAGTGTCTTAGCCAGGCAACAGCACTTGTCTAGAATTCAGTGTTCTTCTTTGATGTCATCTGTGCTGCACCTTCTTTTTGAGAGACTAGGAAGTTACTTTGAGGAAGAATGAATACAATGACATCACAAGTGAATCATGCCTAGAACAGAGTTGTCACATACCCAAATAGGCCCCTAGTAAATGTCAAGATAAAGCTGAGAATTTGGAAATATTACTTTTTTACAGTACAGTCAGTGATGCACTGCAGCAGGTTCTGTCAGGTTCTGTAGAACCAGTAGCGGAAATTCCCCCAGGCCATGCCCACTTGGTTGGCCACACCCACCTCCATAGCCCATAAATAATGCAGGATGTTTGGCCACACCCACATATTTGGCCCTGACAACAGATTTGGCCCCGCCCACAGAGTAGGTAATAAAAAAAATTACAGTGCATCACTGAGTACAGCCTCCAGAATCTTCAGTCTTCTGAGATTCTAACATTTCTGGAAACTTTAATACAAAAATATAAAACCATATATTTATGGTTATGAGAGTCATTCAGTGGGCCTATGCTGCTACCCAGCATTAATTGCCCAAGGGAGTTGTATGCTCACTCTGCCTCATGACAGGACCATCCCTGTTTCATTTCTCTCTTCATTTCTACCAGAAAAGGCAAGAAAATGATTGCATTAGCAAATAATACCTATATTAAGGCCCAGTAAGTTACATTTCACCTTTTCACTTCGCTGTTCCTAAGATACTAGTACAGAGGCACTCCTCTAAGATTTATCTGTGTCTTTCCTTGACATGAGCACATAACAGACAATTGTCACAAATAATGGCCTGCAGCCTGCGTGCTATTTCTCATTGTTTCCAAAAACAAGAAGTTTGGCTGGGCTCTTTTGATGTGGCCCCTTGCACTGCCTATGCAGTTCAGAGCTCAAACACTGCCTTCTTTATCAGCATCAAAGAGGCAACTATTTCTCTATGTATTGTGTGTTGACTCTCTCTAAGGATAGAGTTATGTGCTCCCGCACACCATACCACACCTCCCCTGCTGGCTTCTTTAAACTAAGTAGATATCTGTCTCTTCAAGTTCCATAAACTTAGCTTGGCTTGCAGACTGGGTACAAACTGAGCCATTTACAAAGCTAGAATATATAATTAAAATTATATATTCTAAGTCAACACATTTGTGGAGAAAAATAAACTCGTTTTGGGAAGGAAGAAGAATGGCTACAGAACTCAACCCTAGCCAGTGCAAACAAGCTGTTAATCTCATTTCCTAAACCAGACTTTTCTACTGCCCAACAGAATATTAATGCTATCATGGTTTAATTGTCAGTTTTTTCACTATGAACTTTTCCTTAACCAGCCTGTCACTAAACCCAGGAGATTACATTGATAGAGCTGATAAGCATCAGTGACACCTTAGTCCTAAACTCTATATGACCTTTCCCACCAGATTCTTGCAAATATTGAAAAACATGAATAACATGAAAAAGAAGAGAAAACCATAGGCTAAATAAGATTCCTAGTCCCAACTAGAGTTGTTCAGTCTCACAGTCGATTCCAACCCTTCGCGACCCCATGGACCACCACCCTCCAGACATCTCTGTCCTCCACCATCCTTCTCAACCCGCCCAGCTCTGTGCCCATTGCATCTACAATACCATCTACCCATCTCATTTTTGGTCACCCCCTTCTCCTTTTGCCCTCCACCTTTCCCAGCATCAAGGCTTTCTCAAGTGAATCCTCTCTTCTCATTTGATGTCCAAAGTACTTCAGCTTCATCTTTACTATTTGACGTTCTAAGGGTTGATTTCTTCTAATATTGACCTATTTGTTCTCCTCGCAGTCCAGGGTGCTCTCAAAACTCTCCTCCAACACCACATTTCAAAGGCATCTATTCTTCTGCGCTCAGCTTTCCTAATGGTCCAGCTCTCACAACCATACATTACCATCGGGAATACCATTGCTTTGACTATGCAAATTTTTGTTTGCAAGGTGATGTCTCTACTGTTAACTATGTTCCCCAGGAACATAGTTTTAACTATGTTCCCCAGGAACATAGTTTTAACTATGTTCCCCAACTAGAGTAGTCGCATTGAATTAATGGGGGCCTTGGTAAATCAATTGATTTAATGGGTCTAACTAACTCTGAACCAGAACTGGATATAACCCCATATGCTAATGGCCATGATGTTGAATAAGAGTTTCCCAGCATCACCATCTCAACAAAACCAGGCAAGACATTTTAGAACTATTGTAAAACACTGTTCCCGATCGAACCAGGCCGTCTAGAAGAATATCCTTATCAGTTATATCAAAAGCTGCTGAGAGCCCCAGGAGCTAATAGCGCTGCTCTCACGGGTCACCAAGCATTGGTCATGAAGCAAGGCCAGAGCAGCAGCCTCCATTCCATAGTCTACCCAAAAGCCTGAATGAAATGAAGCTAAATAATCAATATCATCTAAAAATGTCGAGAACATCTGTGTCACTGCCTTTCAACTGCCTTTAAAACTCCTTCAAAACAAAGAGCTGTTCATTCAAGACTGGCCTACAGTCAGCAAAAAATCCCAGGTCAAGGGAAAGTTTCCATATGACTGCTTCATTTACACAGGAGGGAGCAAACACCTTTCATTAAAAGGTACTAATATTCTCCCTTAAGAATGGCACTAGTCCCACCTTAGAAAATTTGATTACTCAGTAATGGTAACAATCAAGTAGATAAGTGGCAGCTTTCACAACTCTAGACACCCATCCTCATCCTCAAGACCTCAGAACTTAAATAAATCACTAAAGAAGTTGCCAAAGTAACACCAGCCTAAGTTGCTCCAGTATGTAAGTCAAAATGAATCTGGGCGATTCTATCTGCAAACAATTCAGCATACTGCCCACAGTGAGATCCTGTGGTTATGGAACACCTTCTCTAGTGCCCTAGTGAGAAAAATCTTTCACCAATGGAAAAGCAGCACTAGTCTGTTATGAGCAAAACAATGGTGGCAAAACAGCAAGCTTTCTTCCCCACTCTTAGTACTGCTATGGTATAGATCAAGGGTTCGCAACCTATGGCCTGCAGGCTGGATCTGGCCGATGGCACCAAATAATCTGGCCCCCGACCTTGCTCCAGCCACCGCTGCTGCCGGTGAAATTGGCCATTTTAGTGTCTTGCACGGAAGACAATGAAGGAGCCGCAGTAAGGGCTAAAACACAACTTTATTGCATGATGATCAGGATGAACCTGTGGTAATGGCGGAGGTACAGCTCCTTTTATAATGCAACAGTACATTTGAACCTGGTTACACGGTAGCGTATTGGCTGATACCTGCGTGACATCATTCTGAGTCACGCCCTTCTTCTCCAGATGTTCCTTGCACGGGAAGGTTCCCGTGGCTGCCGGTAATTGGGGAATTTGTACCATGTGAGCTGACTGCTCGCAGCTGCCCTCTATGGGTAGCTAGCTCGCGTTCCATTAAACAGCTGAGATACATTGTGATCATTGTCAGGTTACATTCGGTCATTGCAGTTGCTAGATTCATTCTTAAAGGGATACAGCTTCATACACAACAGCCATGGACTCATATACAGCCATGTGAATGGGTTTACGACAGCCATAAATGAGTCCGCTACCATCATAAACACATTTACTACAGCTGAGAATTAGCCTGCGGTCATTGTAAATGTGTTTACTACAACTGTGGACGCATTTTATGGCATCAGTCCAGTCCGCTCAGCTGTCTGAGGGTGTGTGGTTCGGCCTGCGGTTGAAAAATGTTGAGAACCCTTGGTGTAGATCTTCACATGGTTTATAACCTATGTGGAATCAGATATGGCCCCCCTCCTGTCTGTCTTCCCATGGCAGTCTAGTCACTGTCCATTATGTTTCATTTTTTACTCACACAAAAAGCTAGCATTTATTTTTACAAAAGTGTATCAGGCATAAAATACTCATCTGGAACACCTCAGTTCTTCATATGTGACTTGATAGCATACAATATATGGAGTAAGATATGCCTAAAGTGATGTCTTGTCCTTTGTCGTGTCCGGCCCTTATAAGCAATAGTCCAGGCAATGATGAACAGAACAACAGTCGTTTATTGAACAGTCTTTCAGGTTACACTTACAAGGCGCTCTGGACATAAGGTGGCTATACGGATCCCATGTAATCAGTCCCTCTGGAGTCTGCCATAGAAGAGGCAATGCACTAAGCTATACCATTACCATGATAGCATGTAGAAGAGACCCAGGCTTAGCACGTTACTGGCTAACCTGTGCATATCGGGAAGTATAGATCCGGTCCGGCCCCACCCTTGTTTACCCGTGGGGCTTATATAGTGTCTTCCCGGTGGGTGGCTCCTTGTTACAATGAAGCAACTCACCAGACAATCATAACCAACCAATCATAACATGATATATAAGTATTAACCAATCAGGAACAGGATCCAAAAGTGTACCCAATCACAGAACTCTGATTAGCATAATGAGCGTACCTAGAGGGAGATTTCGCACCAACTTTAGTTCCTAATTTGGATGGCAGGAAACCGCCATTTTATCTTTGCAAGATGTTGCTTGAGCCACTTGCAATTCTGCCTTAATACACAACATCCTTCCAGAACAAAAAATATGGACCTCACATCCTCAGTGCCTCCTAGCCCTCATGATTTAGTAGAAGACCCAGTTCTGCTGTCAGAGCCAGCAGTTTGAGCCTCATCTTACAATGAAGTATACATGCTGATGAAAAGCTGCTTTAGGAGGAAAGAGACTGCTAATTGTTTGATTATACAGGTCTTCACATTAATGAAGCACTATTCCATGGATTTGGAGCATGGCGTGCAACCAAATTACCACCCCAGCACTCAAGCTGTGAAATCTGATTATTCATTAGCCAGTCAGTGAGTGGTACAAACATCTTCCCCCACTCCCTGCCACCATCAAATGAAAATGCATGTTTTTTTTAAAAAAACACCCCTTCTTATTTAAAAAAAAATTTGGATTTTTGATATTTTAAAACCTATATGAATACATGAGAGATAGTGGCCTAGCCAAAAAAAATCAGAATTAGCATATCAGAAAAAAGTGCACAAGGTGTAGTGTTTCCGCCTGAACTGTGTCAATCATTTATTATCCTCCATGTTTTCCCCCCACCCCACCCCCAATCATCCTCCAAAGCCTTCCCTTCCCCTCAGGTCATCATTGGTTACCTACTGTGGCCCATTTTACGAACTAAGAGACATCTATATCCTCCCCAAACTGACAAGACTAAAATGGCAATTGAGTTTAAACAAAACAAAATACCGAATCAAAGTAAGAACAGCTCACACTGTGCTGTCTTCTGCAGGACTGACTGGGCTCAAGATAAATGAGTCTCTAAAAGTCATTTCGGAGCTTCTTGTTTTTAATTACTTTATAAATCTTGTTCTTTTAGCTGGGAAAATATCGCAAATTCTCTCTTCATCTACTGCAAACAGTGAATCTTCTTTCCCCCTCCGGAGAGTAAATGGAACAGAAAAGCTAGCATCCTCGTCTCCTCTACATTGCCCTAACATATTGACATTGGAGCACAGACAACCCCAACCTCAGGGAGATTCCCACTCTAGCTCATCTGTTTACACAATAAATGTATCTGGGATCAGTTACAAAACGAGATGAGTGGAAATCCTTCTTCACACAGAGAAGAGGTACTCCTGATGTCTCCCGCAAATGGGATTATCTGTAATGAGATTACACACAAAGAGATTAAGATGTGAACTGACACTCCTAGGAGATACAAAGGAGGCTCTGGAGACAGCAGAGAAATGAGGTGTCAGAAACAGAAGGTGGAATCGCTTCCTTCAGAAGATTTTTCAAGATAATGATAATGATTGTACTGTTATAATGACGCTTTTCATCCAGGGAGGAACCCCCAAGAGCAGCCTCTGTTTATGTTTGCATATCTTTGATTCCATCACTGAGCGGTACTCACCTCGGGGTGGAAGGCAAGAGAGGGCCAACGGAGCATCATTTAAGCAACAAATTAGGGCACAACATTCAAAACACATTCAGAGAAATATATCTAACCATGTGTTGTGTAATTTGAATGTATCAGAATAAAATCTCTTTCTGGACATGAGTTAGTTGATCATAACAAGAGACGCTTTATTTTTTAAAAAAACCTTAACAAAACTAGATTACGTTTTGTTAAGTAAGTTTTTAAAAACAATAATTAAATTGATTTGGAGACAAATTAGACTGGTACCCTTGAAAAGCAGGTACTCATACAGAGGAAAATTAAAAGCAGTGATATTCCAATAGCTCTCAACTCCTAAAGACTTTATAATCAAAATCTCAATGTTTTTCTATTCCATAACATGGAAGTACAATCCTTTGATTTCTGTGTAATTTCCTGTCATGATCATTAATAAGCAACGAAACTACATCAAACAGAAGTCTGAAACAGGTCATGATCATACTGAAGAGATGATCTACTAAATCAAAAGGAACATGTGGTACATTCCTTTGAAGGTCTTGGGGCTGTCCAGATGGGTCAATTATATTTCAGCCCACCACCCCTCTCCAGCATAGTTCTTACCAGCATTTCTCCAGCTAACTGGACAATGTTGCCCTTTACCCAGACATGTACAAAAACAAACATGGTGTTTTGGTTTCTCACACCTCTTCTCTCTTCCCAACACCACGGAGTTGAGTGTGTGAGCACTTGCCAGGCTTCCTTTCTCTGTCAAAAAAAAATGTCCTTTCTTAAGGTTTCCTTTTCCTAATGTTTGCTTTGCTATTACCATCTATACCTATAAGAATGGGGTTGGGCCATGCGTATCCGTAATGCGTGTCCGCACCCATCCAGCCCATCCCATAATGCGCCGCACTTACCTTTTGTCCTTGACACCATCGCTGCAAGGGTCTGGAAGCCGAGAGTGGGGCCAATGCCCCATGAACATGCAAAAACAAAAAAACTACGCTTCCCAGCGTTCTCCGCACCGTGGCACGCCTCAGCCAATCAGGCATGAGGACACAAACATGGAGGAGGCGGGACAGCCGGTGTGCATGGGAAAAAATGGTCAACACGCAAACGCCTACCACGGAGGGCGGGGGCCGCTTCGAAACAGCGGAGGGAGAATGTCAAGGGCGAGACACAGGAATCCGTCAGAGGAGGAGCCAACCCTGACAGATTCCTGCCTCTCGCCCTGCAATTTCCGCTCTGCTGTTTCGAAGACAGCCCTCGAAACAGCGTAAGGGAAAATGCAGAGGTGCCAGTCAGGGATCCGCCAGGGTAGGCACCTCCCCTGATGGATTCCTGCCTCTCGCCCTTGCCATTTCCCCTCCGCTGTTTCAAGGGCTGTCTTTGAAACAGCGGAGGGAGAATGGCAAGGGCGAGAGGCAGAAATCCATCAGGGGAGGTGCCTTTCCTGGCAGATCCCTTCCTCTCACCCTTGTCATGTCTTTGGCCGTCCCCTTCTTCCTTTGCCACCACCACTCCAAAACACCCCAACACCCCCCAAAAAATCAATACCTGACCGGCAAGGCCAGGCAAAATAGCTAGTACGCTAAATAAATATGCCTTGCTATTTAGTGGAGGAAGGTGATTTAGCACTATGTTGCTTCACCAATTGTAAAATAAAATTTTAAAATGCTAGATGTTGCAAGAAGAAGCAAATTTTTAGAAGAGACAGTAGTACCCTGGTGGCACAGTGGTTAAACTGCTGTACTGCAGCCAGAACGTTGTGAGTTTGATCCCTGTTTCAGAGGCCCACAGGTGCCGCACAGTCAAGAACACTCCAATTGATTTGGCTAACGTGGCCGAGAAGGGTGTGCTTTCTCAAAGTTGGCCTGAGAAAGCCACGTCCAGCATAGCTGGGCAACAGGTTTGCAGAGAAATGGCGATCTGTGACTTGTGTCGCAGTTAAAATTAAAGTAGGACAGCCTCTTGTCACGAGACTTTGGATTCCCATGTGAAAACACCCTTATCTGGTTTTGGGGAACAGTACGGCCTTGAAGCTGGGCAAGGTGTGTGGGAGGAAAGTAGTTACCTCAGCTGCAGCTCGCTCTTCTTTAGCTGGATTCCAAGCCTCAAAACAAAGTTTCTCCTTCGGTACGGCTTCCACATAGTAACCCAAAAGCTGTAATCCTCCTCTTAGGAAAAAGGTTGTATTGTTAAATATCCCCATTCAATTTGCTCCACTTCCGGAGGAGCAGAAAGAACACTCATGACAAGCAATGTCCTTTTATGATTTATTGAAGAAATAAACAAGAGTCCAATAAATGCGATGTAATAGAAATAAAGCATAGTCTCAGAAGAAATTCTAAGTATCAATCTCTCTGCAAGAACCTAAGTTCCATCACCTCTGGTTTTTAGGCTAAGTCCAATTCTTCTGGAAAATAGACTAAGTATTGAAATGTCCCAAATTCAGGCTAAGTGTGGCGGTATCCCGCCTCATACGAGATGGTCCGATGGAGGAGTCTATCTCAGATGTAAAGAGAGATAGAGCCTCCGGCTGCAATCCAAATTCGACTTTCGAACAGAGCAAAAGCTCTGATTTTTATACCATTTTTTCCTGGGAAAATGACCTTGAAAAGTGCTAATTGACTTCTCAAAGTGACAGGTTTAGTACGTAGATCAAAGGATACCAGGTGGCTATCCTATCAGTGTTCCATCTCAGCCTGTGAGATAGAACATCTTCCCAGACAGAGACTTTGGGAAGAAGAATCAAAATGTACTTTCCCAAGAGAAAGGGATGATGCCATTCAATGGCAGATGCTAACTTAAAATGGCTCCACTTACGCTAAGCAGAGTATCGTAGAAACAAAATAAAAGCAGATTTAAAATCCTTATTTAGACAGGAGCTGGGACAGAGACAGGTGCTCATTCCATCATGCAGTATTCGGGTCTTGAACTGCTGACTTGCCAACCTTCCAGCTAACAAGGCGAACTTGTTAACCACTGAGCCATGGCAGGCCCAGAAGTGTAGTCACATGATGCCTAGAATAAAGCAACACACAGTAGGTGGGTTTATCCTTAAAGAGCATTTGGATGCTGTGGCAAGATTTTTTTTAAAAACCAATACTTTGAAATGAACAATTTTATACAGTTGTGCATACCCTCCTGTTTAGAAACAGCCTCCTATTTCTTTGTTCTTTTTTGTTTTCTCCTAGCCCCTCTCAAGGTTCATGCTGGGTGGAAGTGGCTGGGAGTTGAAGTCCATGAGAGTAATTTTTCCAGTTCTGAACTGAAACATACTCACTCATCAACTTTCAGCATATTTAAGCAAGGTGTCACAGGAAAACCACTGTTTCCAGCACTCAGCTGAAATTCAAAGAAGACTTTTAGAAATCAGAGTATTGGCTCTCTTCAGATTCCTCTCTGAATCACACTATTTTTATAAAGATTCAGGTCACACAACTCAGATCATTTTCATGAGCTAGGTTTTTTTTAAAAAAAAGTGAATTCTTGAAGATTATCTGCGGTTTGCATATCAGAAACTGGACTGCCAAGAGGCATGGAGAAAATTCAGTGTGGATGATCTCATCTTCACCATAGCTAAGTTCCAAAATGTTATTATTTGCTTAATAAAATTTTCATATTCCAAAAACAATCCTATTAGTTTAACAAAAGGTTGAAAATTATGATTTCTACAACTGCAGTTGCCATACAGCGCCATGTTAACATTACCAATTTATCATCTGTTTCCATGTGTTCATGAGACAATAGCAGCTTTTATCTTTCTTACAGTTTCTGTGTTGGTTGAATAGCAAAGAAACCATCAAGAATTTATTTAAACATTTTTTTAAAAGATCAAAAAGCAGAGAAGCAAATAGTTCTCTTTTTTCAGCTTATACATAACAGGAAACGAAATGAACTAAACTGCAAAACAGGGTAATAGCATATGGTGGTTTTTAATGTCTGTTGACCATCACAGCCAGCCCTACTACTACTAGGCACAGTGGACCATCCGTCAGGCATCCCAAAACAAGGCTGCATGTCATGAAGTCTGTATTCCCTGGTTATTATTCCACTGGACCCAAAGGGAATTACAGTAGAACCCCGTATAATGAAAAACTCCATTCCATGGAGCACTTCACCATACAATTTTTTTTGTTATGCAAAGTGCTATTGGAAATACCTCGCATAATGTACATTTTTTTTGTTATACAGGGTATTGCTAATAGTGCAAAAATGCTTCGTTATACAATTTTTTTGTCATACGAAGCGTTTGTTATACGGGGTACCACTGTACTTGGTTACTTGAGTGATGCGTGTTTCGCATGTCAGTTTAACATGGCGGATCGAAGCATTGTCTCCTACTGTTTCCGATCCCATACCAGTCTCATCCAGAGCCTCAAGAACTTTGCCCTGAACTGGTCTTTCCATCTGGTTGCTGGCCTTCCTATTGGTCACTTTATGTCAAGTGCTATCCACTCTGTGATAGCTTTAGTCCACCGAAGGGGATACAGGGCATGTATTATTCCATTTCTAGTGTTGAAGAAAGATGTGACTTCCAGTCCTGTACAGTGATACCTCATACAACGTCCAAACTTGGTTCCACAAGTTTGGACTTTATACGGATTTGGACTTTGTATGAGGCATGCAAAATCCTAGCCACGATGCCTCATACAACGTCCAAATCTTTGCCGCGATGCCTCATACAAAGTCATTTCCATAGAGATACATTGTACTGTAACAGCACAGACTTCAGGGCAAAGTCAAGGAAACAGACAGGAAACTGACAGAACTTTAAGAAATCATTGTCTAAAGGCTAAAAACATTACAAAAACATGTCAAACAACCCTGATTGTCCAAGAACCTGAAGAATGCTGCAAAAATCCCAGGAATGCTTCTAAAAATTCTGATGAAAAATTCAAAAAAATCCAAAATTGTGCTCAAAACCACTCCTAAGCACTCTTCGCCTCATGCAAAACCCACAAGAGCAATGCACGCATGTGTCCTGCCTTTTATACTGCCCAGTCACAATGCAACCTGGGAAAACCCCAATGCCTCATACAAAGTTGCACGTCTTTGTATGAGGCAACTTTTTTCAAGGAATTAGGCGATGTTGTATGAATCCGATGTTGTATGAAGCGGACTTTGTATGATGTATTACTGTATATGGAATGAAAGAGACACCATCTTGTCCTATGCCTCAGAAAGCAAAATACATTGGGCCTTCCTTTTTGACCACAGACATACAGTAGTTGATAAAATGGATTCTGGTCCATGAAAATGGTTGGTCTTTGTTTTTGTTTTTTTGTTGTTGTTGTTGTTGTTTTGCATCAGCAGATTAACATGGATGGAACAATAACCTTTCTTACTTTTTGAATTAACAGTGGCATTATTTACATGATACTTTGTGGCATCCTGCTAACAAGAAATACAGGTCTCTAGAGATTTTATAATCAAAATCTGACAGTAAATAAGACAACAGCAGAAGAGAAAATAGAAGGAATGAGATAAGTTTGAAGAAATCCAATTACATGTACTAACACAGGCTTGGTTACAGTTGTAAATGAGAGGTAAGAGTTGAAACAAAATAGTGCATTCTGAGGAGAGACATGGAGTGAGAGAGTGTACAATGTTCAGGGAAAACAGATACTGGAAAAAATATATATAAATGTGACTATTAAATTAAATTAAAATTAAAATTAAAATTAAAAAAGAATGACAGAGATGTTTAGCAGATTAGATGAGTTTGTAGCATTAGCAGCTGAGAAGATATAGTTTCAAGAGCCAACATTACAGGAGGTGTATACTGTACTGGAAACAGGCGCCTGAAAAAACCCCAGTGCCAATTCTGTTGCATTTCTGCTATTTGTATCTGTGCTCCTTTGTTCTTACCAAGCTACAAGACTTAATTATTCTCCCTCCTACTTCAATATTTGTATGTATATGAAAACGTACGCATTTCATAATACTGTACATTTATTTATTTATGGTCTTTTCCTCATCCACTCATTTTGTGTTAGTATTTTCTTCTGAGGAAGATGCTCAACAAGCCATAAGGGGAGTGAAATGAGTAACTGATTGCTAAAGATCCCTGGTGGTGCAGTGATTAAACTGCTGTACTGCAGTCAAAACGTTGTGAGTTTGATCCTGACATAGATTCAAGGTTGATTCAACCTTTCATCCTTCTGGGGTCCATAAAATGAGGACCCAGCATGTTGGTGGCAAAATGCTAATTACCTGTAAACTGCCCAGAGAGTGCACTAAGGGCTATGGGTGGTATATATATGTAATTGCTATTGCTAGTATGAATCTCGAAACCACCCAAATTATTTTTTAGTCCTAATCTAGTGATACCATCAAAGAGAAAAGATGGGACAAAGCACTCAACAATGTTGAAAGTAAGAAGGACATGGACATGGAAGGGGAAATGGCGAGGGTAGGCAATGGATGGAGTTTGGTTGAAAGGCAACATGAGGAAGCTTTCTCAGCAGAGTTTAAGATAAAAAAAGTAAAAGGTAAGACACAAAAGACTTTCATTTGTGAAGATGGTCATCTGCAGACCCTTATGGGCTGAAACTGACTTATACCTCACAGGCCAGCATGTACTCATTACTGAATAGCTTGAATACAGAGTAGTAGCCATTTAAATCTACTGTTTGTGGGGAAATGACAAGCATGAAAGAATTGCACTGATAAGAGTCCAAGAAGCTTTATACCAAGCTTTATGTTAGCCCTTAAGCTGCCACAAAACTCTCCAATATTTTTGCATCATCCTATCATCCCCTCCCCCGTGAGCATCCGAATTGTCTGAAGCGAAAACAGAACATATAAAACAGACTCACTAGTGGCTCCCGTTGCATGCAAAATAACTTCTTCTGAGTTGATCTATTTAGGATCAACCTACACATCTAATCAATTCAAAGCCTACCTTGCTTGAATCAAACAACAATTTGCTCCATACAGAGACAGTATTAAGATCAAAGGAGAGAGTCTAAAAACTGTTCCCAATCCCCTCCCTTTTTACTGAAGGTTGAGAGTGTTTTTATAGTCTCGCCTGCAGGTACACTTTAATATCCAGAAGATGAGCAACTGAGTACGCAAATAAAAACCCCTCTGTTCCCATGTACGGCGTTGACCATATTATCACAGCCTGCCACAGAGAAGCATAGTTTGCTTGACTACTTAAGGATTGCCTAAAGATCCATTTGAATCTGGTACAATTCTATTTAGCTTCTTAAGTGACTTGGCTCTCATTCTTATAACTTTCTCCAAGCTGCAATCCTGAGATAACCTTTACGGCACATGGAATAAAGATTGTAATTCCTCCCTTCAACAAAAAATAAAATAAAATAAAAAATACGTCTGTTCTCTGTGTGACTGCTTCCTGTCAAGCACTTTCGGAATGAAAAAAGGTCTTGTTAGACTGAAACAGGATATTAAATGATGTTTGTGTAATATAAACCTGGTTGCATGGTCCTATTATTATCTTAATAGCAAATGAACAAGCAAATTACAGTGGTACCTAGGTTTACAAATTTAATGCACTCTCCGGGATGTTTCGTATTGTGAAAAATCTGTAAGCCGAAACTCGATTTCCCATAGGAATGCATTGAAAACCTTTTTTTCTGACCTCCCAAACGGATTAATTGGTTTTCAATGTATTCCTATGGGAAACTGTTTTTCGGTTTATGAATTTTTTGCAATTAAATTAATAAACCGAGGCATTATTTTCAACGGCTTTTCATTCATAAACTGACAATTACATTAACTGAGGCGTACATAAACTGAGGCACCACTGTACTCGCAAATTTCAGTTGATGGGAATGGAAGATCTTTTATGCTGAAAGGAATCCTAAGAGGAAAGAATTAGAGTACAGTATCTCACTATAGGCCCACTTGAAATAATGAAAGTTGTTAAGGAGCTGCCTTATCAAATCCTCACTGATTCAATGGGTCTACCCAAATGCAGTTTATTTTAAAAACAAAACAAAACAGGATTTTGGCCACTGAATATTAAGCAGTGACTTTTCCATTGCAGGTCATTCTTCAGAAGAGGGCAACTCAAAGGACCAAGGTGCTAGAGCAGCTTCTCTATGAGAGGGTACAGTGTTTTTATTATATATTTTTTAATGGTTGAGTAACACGCGGGTGTGCACTAAAGAGAAAATCATAGTCTAATTTGGAACCAGGATATTAAAAAAAAATAGCAGTGAAAAAATTTTGAATGGGAAATGATTTGAGGTTGGCCACTGAATGCCCTGGTGGCGCAGTGGTTAGACTGCTGTACTGCAACCAAAAGGTTGTGAGTTCGATCCTGATGAGGATCAAGCTTGACTCAGCCTTTCATTCTTCTGTGGTCGGTAAAATGGGTACAGTACCTGTACTCAGCATGGTGGGGGCAAAATGCTAATTAACTTGCGAACCACCCAGAGAGTGAACTAAGTGGTATGGGCGGTATATAAGTGTGATTGCTTTGCTTTTAGCTTGACGGATTTACCCTTTCCCAATGACTTTTGGTCATGTGTGTCCTTTTACAATCAGCATCACTCTTTCCCTTTAAATGGGGAGTAATGACAAACTGCATTACTTGAAAGAAGCACCCCTTTCCTAGCAAAACAAGCAAGCAGTGCAGAGAAGAATGTAAAACCAAAAGGCAGACACCACCCAAGAAGTGGTGGGCATCAGCAGGTTCGCACCAGTTCACCAGAACTGGTAGCAGAAATTATGGCTGGCCCCCCCGCCCATCCAAGTTTTGAAATAAAGTAGTCCTAATTCAGGTGCAACGCATGGCTTTCCCCCTGGCCATGGCCACCATACCACACCCACAGTGTGGTAGAATTTTTTTTTTGGAGCCCACCACTGCACCCAAGGAAACAAAATGAAAACAAAATGAAAGTTTCTGCTATGCATATCCTTATCGCTCAGTCATGGAGCTCTCAGAAATACCATCCCTGGAGAAAGAAAACTTGCTGACAGCTGATGAATGCAAAACTGTTTTCTCATCTAGTTTGACTATATGAATTGCTAAGTCTTACTGCAATCCTGCAAGCCCAGACCATCTGAAGGGTTGGCGGGGATACATAGGTCATTGTTTTGAACGAATTTGTTTTATTACAAAAAGGGAGAAGCAAATCAGTGAAAGCTAAACAAAAGCGAAGCTCAGCAAAGACAATGTCTGCAAAATTATATTACCAGATGTTTAGCCAGCCTTTACTGCTTTGTTTTATATTTACATCTATTACTTGAATGGCAGCTGAGCAACTGCTGCATACTTTGAATGGTTCCACTATTTCCAAAATGATTTTGGTGCTAATTGAAATTTTGACAAAATGAAAAGCTGTGATTTGAGAACAGGTCACCACAGTAAATATTGCCCTATTTTCCTTGGCATGGCCATGCTTCAGGGTGAAATCCTACTAAATACTCAGAAATAAAATGGTTTCATGTTTCAACTCATAAGGAGGATCCAAAAGAAATGTTTGTCTCTGAACTCATTTCATTTCTTCCTGGTGCCATGAAATACCACAGTAGCTTATGTTATAGTACATAGGTTTACTGTGAAAAAAGGGAAGGGGAAGTAAAATTTTGTTCAAATATATGATAAAAGATCCATCAAATGCTAATATAAAATAGCACAGCGCAGCACACTGCACATACAAAACATATCCTCTTGATTTCTGTATTAGAGATGTGTAAGTAGACTCAAGTAAGAACAAATGGTTTGGATAGGGCTATTGAGGGCATTAGGAAACTGGCTGGATAGCTCCATGAGTTGAAGCACTATCAGGTTCTGTTTACCAAAGTGTCACCTAGGACTGTGATAGCGAACCTTGGCACTCCAGATGTTCTTGGACTTCAATTCCCAGAAGCCCAAGCACCCTGTGAATCCACACAAATGGGTTTACTGCGATTCATCCAGCCTGCGCTGCCCTCATCGCTCCTGGAAGCGGAAGTAAAACTCGCCCGTATGGGCTGGATGAATCACAGTAAACCCATTCCTGTGGATTCACAGGGTGCTTGGGTTTCTGGGAATTGAAGTCCAAGAAAATCTGGAGTGCCAAGGTTCACCATTACGGTCCTAGGAGATCTTGTATGACATTGGGCAAGCTACATAGTCCCAGAGCGTCCTATGAAGAATGGTTTGGTACACTATTTCTGAGAAATGTATACCTCAAAATCCCTGAGAAAGATCACCAGAATGGACTTGACAGCATCAAGTTTTATTATTCGGGATATGCTTTGAACCAGAGGTCTAGAGGCCAAATTTATAAGATTTTTGATGGAACAGAAAAGAGCAAACAATGGGAAGCAGCAGAGGTGGTTTACCCTATTTTAAAATATATGTGGCCATTTATGCTACCACCTAAACAGGGGGAGGAACCCATAAGACTATTGTGTCTATAAACTTTAGCTTCATCGCTAGTAGCAAGCAGACCCTAACAGATCAGCTGTTTTGATCTGAGCAGAATCTTGAATAGAAAAACAATTTCCTACTTTAGAATCTAATGAACTGACAGCACCAATGTCAGATCACATCACAGATAGTAGTCCTTAGTCAGATAGTAGATCTGTTTCTGGGTGCATCATCAAAGTCACTTAAAAAGGCATTCTTCCATCTATCTTGCCCTTAAATTTCCTCTTTCAAGCTCCATTCACTGGACAAATGATTGCTTATAGGGTTTTGGTTCTCCCATTTAAAAAATTACAGAAGCATGCTACTTGAAGACACCAAAATACCACCCAAATCTGCTTCCTAAGGCAAGGATACCCATCTCTACTAAAGCAAATAATCTAGAATCTAGATTCTAGATAATCCAAACACTAGCGATGAGCAAAATGGATTGGCACATGTTAACAAAAAAAATTAGTCTTATAGATAGGGGGAAAATTACTCTTATAGATTGAAACAGTTTACGAACTGCAGCAGCGAAAATTGCATACATTTAATAGAATGCACCTGTCAGATGAGATACATCGGAAATTCAGTTAGAGCGTTGAAAACTAGGATATGCGAGCACAGATCGAAAATTTGAACTCAAGATCTCCACGCTCCTCTAGTGTCGCTTTTTCTGCAGATGGGGCATAGTGAGAATGATTTTAGATTTACAGCGTTAGAACAAATTTGCCCCAAACCATATGAAAAAATTGATATAGATAAACAACTCTTGCGCAGGGAAGCATTCTTTATACACTTATTCAACTCCGTCTCACCCAAAGGATTAAATCAGGAATTAGACATGTCCCCCTTTCTGTAGCAAGTCACCTTTGGAGTAACAATGAGATCAGCAACAAATAATCCATGTCAGGAGCCTCGCACCTGACTCAGTTAAGAACTCTATTTAAACAAAGGAACTCGCTAGTAAATTTAACGTCTGTAAGCACACAGCAGACTGCGCACTGAGGCTAGCATGCGAGATATAATTGCTTGGTACAATTGATCACTAGCACTGATACTATTACTTCTGAGGTAAGATTATTGTATTACTATTTATATGTGAATTTATATGATAAAATAATTATTTTTTATTGATAAAATAATTATTTATTACCAATATTTAATATTAAACATCTATTTATTACCCATCATTTTTAACTCCAAGAGAAGTTACCATCAGAATATCTGAAATATTTCCTGTGATGTACCCTAATATGATGTTATTATTCGTTTATGTATCCATATGTTTTTAATCAAGTATTGCACTGTGAATGTACTTGCACTGTCACTTTGTCGATGTCCCAGCATGAGGGTTATTCTAATTCTGTATGTATTAACTTTTAGATTCCCTGATGAAAGGGGTTACACCCTGAAAAGCTTATTTGAATACTGGAAAAGCTTTGGAAATCTATTTTCAGTGTGGAACTAATATACTGTATACAAATACATTGCAAGATATACTCAAGTTTTGGACTCGATTTATTTTGATCAATTTATACAGCAATACTGTAATATAATATAACTTTTGCTTCTTGGTCACGAACGGATTCTCTATTTTCCTAGTCTTTACTCCGTTTCGTCCGACTTCCAGTCTTGTTGTTGTTGTTGTTGTTCAGTCGCATAGTCGATTCCGACCCTTTGCGACCCTATGGTCTTACATGTTAACTAAGCTATATATTCTGTCTAGGCCTTTGAAGTTTACACGCAAGCCCTATACATTACAAATAATTTCTCATCAGGAAACATCTGATTGTCACAGCAGGAGCATCTCACACCTCTAAATTAACTTGCTTTGTTGTTGATTGATCAATGTGAGGTAGTGTTATTTTGTGCTGACTGATGGTCGAATAAAGATATGTATGTAAAAAGAATCTCATTCCCTGAGATTTCAGAAACAAGGTCTGAAACCAAAAGGGCCCCCTTGAGATGTCACAGAAGTAGAGCAGTCATGGTTTAAGAAGGAGAAATTGTGCCCCAGGCTTTACACTTCTGCTGTCAGAGTGCAGCAAGAAGGTTTGTATGTTGTGGTGCTGGTGCACTACTCCTTGCTTTCCTCTGAATTGCACAGTGTCAGCATACCCAAAAGCCAACTCTGAGCAGAGGATATGGAGAGACAGCTAGTGTGTTCTTATGCTCTTGGTGGCAAAACATACCCAAATGCCTTCATGTTGATCTAATGAGCCTCGACACCACCTGGGAACTGGTGCACGCTGATGCCCAGGTTATAAAGCCACCTCTCACATACAAATAAACCTGTCTTCTTCAGCACTTCTTGCCCTAAGATTTGTTTTTTCAGCTAGAAGCCAAGAGAAGCATAGCAATTTTCAGAGACTTTAACTTGCACCCTAAGAGCTGGCAACCCTAAGAGAAGGTAAATGTAAGCTTTGCTTGCAGGTAAAGGAACTTCTGTGTGTAATCTCAGGATCTCTGACTACAATTGTTGAGAATTCTCAGAGGATTGGAAGGATGTTCTTCAAAAAGGAGTGAAAACGAGAATCCAACCAACTACTGACTGGTCAGCTTGACATAGATACCAAGAAATGTCGAAAAGTTAATTGCAATCGGACTGAGAGTGCTTAGGGTTTTCAATGGGGATGTCCTTTACCAGGTCAAGCACTCATATCAGTGATTACTATATGAACAACATCAAGGACGAAACATACTGACAGAAAAACAATGCAACAATTATTGGTAATTTTGCCATTACCTTTTTGTTACCAGTAGTAAGTTACATACGTTACAATATACAAATGAAAATACATATTTTACATTACATATTTTATTTACAACAGTTAAATATAAAAATGAGAAACAAATCATCCTACTTCCTATAAAGATGCATAAGATATTAACTCTTTGAAATGTCTGAATTTTTTATACATGTGGTTCTTGATCTAGTAATAGTAACTGTATCTGAAGTGAAAAACTGGTTTCTATCATGACTCTTACTATCTTCATTAAGGAAGGACCCTTAGGTTTTCGTACTCCTCTGTGGAGCATTAGTGTGGAACCAATATCCCAAATGACCAACAATCATACTACAAACGGAGTAGAAATAATGTATCAGAAAAACCTCTACCTCATAAATTTGTATGCTGTGAATCTTATGCATGTCTACTCAAAAATAAGCTCCCTTTAGTTTGGTAGGATATATTTTTAGACACCTTAGTGCAAATCCTGTACTCCCAAATTAATGAAACAGAAGGAAAATGATGAAACTGTATGACTTATATGCAGAAAAAGTGGGAACAATTGTGGTTTGAAAGTACAGTAATACCCCGGATAACGTCTGCACCGCACAGCGTTAAAACCGGATGTCAGGAAATATGAGGAAAATTTTGCACTGCACAACATTAAGTTAACGTTGTGCGATGCAAAAGTTTTCCTCAAATTTTTTGATATTGATCTCCGGAGGCCGGGGATCGGATGCTGTGATCCATGGCTTGCTTTGGGGGAAAGCGGGCACACACGCTCACCCACTTCCCCCAAAGCAAGCCGGGGATCGGATGCTGTGATCCCTTTCCTGAAAGGAAGCAGGTATTCACCCGCACGCCTTCCTGCTCGCCTTGGAAGGGAAGGGGGGATCACCTCTCCCCTTCCCTCCCAAAGTGAGCAGGAGTGTGCATGGGCTGAGCCTGGCTCGCCTTGAAAGGGAAGGGGGGATTGCTTCTCCCCTTCCCTCCCTAGGTGAGCAGGAGTGCGCGCAAGCCGAGCCCAGCTCACCTTGGAAGGGAAGGGGGGATCGCTTTGCCCCTTCCCTCCCAAGGCGAGCAGGGAGTGCGTGCAGGCTGGTTTCCCCCAAAGGAAGCCGTGGATCAGAGCCTCCCAGCCACGTCTTCCTTTGGGAGAAGGCAGGCAAGTGCGATCGTCCCTGGCTTCCCCCAAAGAAAGCTGGCTTTTTAAAAAACGTTGTGCGATAAATGTATCGCACAACGCTAAAAACCGCATAATATTGAAGATCGTGGAACCAGTCTTTAACGTTATGCGGGGTATTACTGTATAGTATTTGCAATGATGTCCTCTTTCTCTGTTGTGATATGGATACTAATCTTTGTAAACTTATGAAAACATTTGCGTCCTTGTATTATATGCATTATACCACAAAACCAAAGTGTTAAGCTGGATTTTAAGAATCCTGTTCAAAAGAAACATCCCAGAAATGTTTAATGAAAAGAAGAACTCTTCAAAAATCCACCCTCAACTAATCCCCTTCTCCTTATTGTTCAGTTTTAACATCTGACCTGGTCAAATGACAGCGTTCCCAAAACCTTGCACATTTTTGTGTGCCTCGACATACTTGGTTGTCCTGGACCTATGGAGATATCACCTCAGTATGAAGTTTGGAATTTATTTTGCATCCACACAGCTGTCACTGCTTTTGTCTGGAAAATGTCAGACATGTATACAATTATTGATAAATGTAAAACTACTATTACAAGCCAAAGTTTCTTCTTTCTCCTCTTTGTTTACTGTAAATAACAGCCTTTTGTTTGTTGCTAGTGAGATACAACTCTTCCAAACGAACCGGGAGCACACTTTTCTAGTCAGTGATTTGAAAGGCAAAAAGTTGGAAGCCAAAAGAAGTAGTAGAATTTAGCTGGGAATAGGAAACAAGAGGAGAGTGTAGTGTCGGGTCTTCCAAGGCTCAAGACAGAACCCAAGGAGAGAGGTGACGTCTTAACAGTGGAATTATTTTTCTCAATTTAGCCGGTGGTGGGATTCAACAGGTTCACCCCAGTTCACCAGAACCAGTAGCAGAAATTCTGGCTGGCCATGCCCATCCAAGTTTTGAAATAACCACAGGGCTTTCCCCCTGGCCAAGCCCACCATACCATGCCCACAGTGTAGGTAGTTTTAAAAAAATGAATCCCACCACTGAATTTAGCTCTCATAACTCTTGGGCCTAATTATGCCTCCTTGATGATGAGTGCAGAGCCTTAAAAGAGTAGCCTTCTGTCCTGCATACAGGCAGTCTGGAGGTTCTCTGTGGTTTCTGAACCAATAAACACATTGCCTAATTTGGTAAAAAGATTCTGTTGACAATAAATTAGAAAGTGTATGCTTGCCATGTGTATGACAACAACACGTGCTTGAATGTGGGGAGATACAGAATCTGGCTCATTGCTAGCCTGCCAATTACTATCACAAACATGTACCAATCAGGACTTATGTTCAATCAATGGCAAAGCCAAGAATATGGGTTCATTTTGGTGGTCCAGGAATTGATTGGGACACAAAAGAAGAATGTGTATGATATTTTAATTTTTTAATTTAATTTAATTTTCAAATTTCTATGCCGCCCACTCAGGCGAACCCGACTCAGGGCGGTAGATGTTTTTGTCCAAAATGATGGAGAACAAGATACTGGATTGGCAAGCGGGGATGGCAGTTCCCTGATGGGATCTAGTGCAAGAAACTCCACACTCAGTGGTTTTAGACTATGGAATTAAACCTCAAGATTTCTGTCTTGGGCCCTGTTGCTGCCCATCTATGTGTGCCACTAATCCAATATTTTCTGTACTAGTTCTCAACAGCAGCTATTTCTAAAAAAAGTAAGAAGTTGTGAAACATGCACTACCTGTTGACTCTTGTACATATTTCTACCATTGCCTCTCTCAAGTCCCTTCATCACAGCTGAAAGGAAACTTCATTCACGTTTGAAAAGAAAAACACTGGATTCATAGGAGGTTCAACTTTTAAGATTTATGCATGTTCTCTTGTTGTGTCACAGGAACAAACAAGGTGATTGATTTAACATTTTTTCAGAGTTGCTCCTGTAAAGGGCAAAATATGTCTGTTTATCACTGGACTCACTTTTCTTCATCTACATGTCTTGTATGCTTCATTTTGTGACTGATCATTTGATAGTAAATATAGGCTTAATTGGCAAGTCTGACTGATGAGGTATCAATCTCTGAGGAAATCCAATTGTGGGAAAGGAAATGAGTGAACAATTGAGAAAATTTATTCCACCTAATATCTAGTTTTACTGTCAGAAATGAAATTTATGCTTGCACTGTTGCCTTTATTAGTGCCCTTCTTCCTGAACATAAATAATGGAAGTGAAAAGGATGATGAAACAGTAAGCACAATGCATTGAAAACAATGTTTTATTTTGAGATGAACTTGAGTTTTACTATTTAAAAATTGTGATTGAATGGTCTACATTTTAAGCATATTTGCCAACCCATCCCTCCCTCCCCCAAGAAAGAAAGCAGACTCCGACGTAGAGAAAATAAAATAACTTTATTTAAACAACAAGCTAAACAGTCCCTAACAAGGGGCCAGAAGTACGGAGGGAGTTGTTCCCAAACCTGTTACCAAAATGAAACTCCTGAGGGAGGTCCAACCAAACTTGACCCCAGCCAGGGTCAAGCAGAACCTAAGAGCCCTTCACCAACTTTCTGATTTGTAGCCCCTCCCCCAGCCGAATTTGTCAACCCCTCCCCTGTACTTTCCGCTATGGTGACACAACCACGCCAGCCAATTACCCGTACCTGCTTCGCCACGGAGTAGGCGAAAACAACCCCAGCACAGCCAATCAGCCGGGACCAAAAATTCCTATTCGGCCCAAAATATTGCAGCCAGCTTGTCCCACATTGAATACAGAGCGGGTGGGTGGGTCATTGCAATCCTAACGTCTCAAAGAAGATGCTAGAATCTGACGCATTACAAAACTCAACATCCCGCTTCCTACACTACTCCTCCAATCCCTGATATCCATGCTGGATGCCCACAAGCAAATTGAGGGGCGAGGGGTGGCAAAGCCCTCTCACTACCTGCATGCGTGGATGCGAAATTGTACCTTGCCACCCCATCGCCGCCGCCGCCGCCGCCACCCCACCACCACCACCATCACCCCAAGAAAACAAGCAGACTCCAATGTGGAGAAAATAAGGGCCACTTTATTTAAACAAGCAAAACAGTCCCTAACAGGGGGCAGAAGTACGGAAGGAGTTGTTCCCAAACCTGTTATTGAAATGAAACTCCTGAGGAAGGTCCAACCAAACTTGACCCCAGCTGGGGTCAAGCAGAACCTAAAAACCTTTCACCAACTTTCTGATTTGTAACCCCTCCCCTATCCAAATTTGTCAACCCCCTCAGTACTTTCCACCACGGCTCACAGGCGAGGAACAAGCTCCCGCCCCAGGCATCTACAAATACCCCTGTAGAAATCCTTTAGGAAGATGTCAAGCCCTTTTTGCTCAACCTCCTCCCATCCCAAATGAAACAGATGGAGTCAGTCCTTTGTGGACCGGGTCTGCGCAGGTCGCGTTGTACGCATGTGCATGGAGGGCTACGCCACTTGCATAGCCTTCTACGCAGGCAGCGTAGCCTTCTGTGCATGCGTGGAAGGGAGCTACGGAAGTGTAGAGCCCTTCCACGCATGCGTGCAACACGACCTGCGCAGATGGGCTGCACAGTGCCTGCTTTCCCCCGTTGCCAAATTACGGAGTTTTGGCAGCGCGGGTTGGGAAATGACGCAAATCTGCGCCGAATTACGGGGTAATCCTGGCCAAATCGGGATGGTTGACAGGTATGACCCGCTCCCAGATGAAACATGACTTCCATTATTTTGGAATTGGCATAGATTATCGATCTTTATAGGCAGCCAAACATGGATTCAGTTCTTTCTTTCAGGACTGCACTGTCATGTAGTGGGAGGATTTCTGAAAAGAGACTATGAGCGCCGGGCCAAGCTGCCGTAATTTGGGCCATAGCTCGTTCTGCCCACCCCACAATGCCCTCTTCATGCATAACCCCACAAGTGCAGAACTACACCTGGGGTTCCCCGTGCATGCTGAACACCTCCAACTTCTCCAGAACATGCCAAAACCCATGGCCGGGCAGGCCGCCCCATACCACATTGTGCCACAGCATCCCCAGTTGCCGTCCAAAGAAAGATATGGATTGTGAGGGATGAACATGTTGAGGGGGCAGCCTTCCGGGCTGTGGGTTCTTTTCATTTCATTTCAATTTTAATTTATATACCGATTTATTTGAGTCGCCCGTCGGTCTGAAATAAAGTGGTATATAAATCAAAATTGAAATGAAGTGAACTCAAACCCCGGCAGGCCGCCCCCTCAACATGTTTGTCCCTCACAATCTATATCAATTCTTGTATGGATGAATGCCCACCTATAAAACAGAAAACATGTTAACCAATGAACAAACTGTGACATTATCAAATTTACTGCAACTCAGGTAAGTCCCAGACATACGATCTAAACCTGTCCGACGTCCATCTCCCCACCTTCTTAATTGCCTCCTCACTGTAGCCCAGTGCAGCGACAAAACTCAACACCCCGCCTCTTACACTACTCCTCCAATCCCTGATATCCATGCCGGAGGCCCACAAGCAAATTGGGGGGAGGAGGCGTGGCAAAGCCCTCTCACTACTTGCATGCGTGGACACAAAAGCACACCTAAGGAAAAGAAACTACTGTATTTTCTGGCGTATAAGACTACTTTTTAATCCCAAAAAATCTGTGCCAAAGTCGGGGGTCGTCTTATAGGACAGGTACTTAACTGCAGCTTGTTTCCCCTTGCTTCATATGTCCGGTGCATATGGTGGGGGGTGCCGCGGCCGAATCCCTGCTCTGTGCGGGGAGTATGAAGCAAGGGGAAGCAAGCTGCACACATCTTCCTGTACCTCGAGGAGGAGAACATGAGCGTGGATTGGCTCTCCACCAGAACCTGCTCATTCGACTCGGAGGGCTGCGCATCTTCGGGTTGAGTGTGGGTTAATTTTTATTTGGTGTGCATTGGAAGAGATGTAGTGTTATACGGCAAGTATATTCCAAACTCTATATTTTAACTGGAAAAGTTGGGGGTCGTCTTATACGTCCAGTCGTCTTATACGCCCAGTCGTCTTATACGCCGGAAAATACGGTAATATTGGAAGAGTTGCTATAGAACAGTGATGGCAAACCTTGGCACTCCAGCTGTTCTTGAACTTAAATTCCAAGGAGTGCTGACTTGGGCTTTGGGTAATTGAAGTCCAAGAACACCTGGAGCACCAAGGTTCACCATCACTGCTATAGAATATAATAATACACAGAGAGAGAGCATCTTCTCACTGAATGACACTTGGAAAATGATACACCACAATAAAAATATCTGATTTTATTGATATCAGTGAGATTTTGTCACTCAAGTGCAAGAAGGAAGCTTTTAAGTCTATTCTCTGTGTTGTTGTTGTGCCATATCTGATTCTAAATATAGAATCCATGCCCCTGAAGCTGTCTGAAGGAGAGTGACCCAGCTCCCAGCTTAAAAAGGTTGAGAATTCCTAATCTACTCTATTACCATAGCAGGCTAATCTGACCAGACTTGATTTTCAGTCTATAGTATTCTAAATTACCCCAAGCAGATATAGGTTTTTTTGGATCCGGGTAATATTTTAGTATCTTTTGTGACAGTAGTAGTGAGGAAGGCAAGCTTAGAGTACATTTCTGAACTCAGTATTGCTCTGCTAGAAGAAATGTACCCTATATTTTACAATGCCAAAATGTAGGTTTGAACCTTCTAAGGTTGTTGGGTCCCAGTCTAGCTTACTCTAAATCAGGGCACAGTCTACCTCCCACCAATTGTCTCCAGTAAGCTTTTGCCCCCCAAATAAAACAAAAAAAAGGTGTGTAGTTCTTTCAGACTACAAAAAAACACATGCAGAAGGCAAGGTAAAGGTAAAGGTTTCCCTTGCTCGAAAGCCAGTCGTATCCGACTCTAGGGTTCAGTGCTCATCTCTGTTTCAAAGACAAAGAGCCAGCGCTGTCTGCTTCTGCAGACATTTCTGTGGTCATGTGTCAGGCATGACTAGACACTGGAGCGCACAGAATGCTGTTACCTTCCCACCGAAGTGGTCCCTATTTATCTACAGTACTTGCAATTTCTTGCTTTCGAACTGCTAGGTTGGCAGGAGCTGGGACGAAGACGGGAGCTCATTCCGTCCTGCAGTACTTGGGAATCGAACTGCTGACCTTCCACCTCCCAGTAAGTGTTTTAGCCACTTGAGCCACTGCAGTCCTTGCAGAAGCAAGACAATACGATTTTTAGACTAGTGTTTGATATAATAAAGATATTGACTTATTCCTGCATTCCGACTGTTTTTGTAATCAGTAACCTCTTCTGAATTCTAGAGGGAGCCCAGCTGGGCCTGGTGTCCTCTAATCTTCATTAACTCTAATTTCATTATTACTTGTCCTTAAAGGACCCCAACTTCTCTCTGTATTTCTGTTTACTCCCATAGGAAATTAATTTCTGTCTCTGGCTTTAACCCATCAATCTTTGTGAACCCTGAGGGTGAGCATTGCTTCCCTTTCTCCATTACCATCACCAAATGTAACAGCCTGTAGTCTGCCAGCAACTAAAGTGGGTCCTTGGTTTGTTGAGTTGTTTCAATTTCTTTGTGTTTATACACAAACATGCACAGAGGTTTTTTTATAATAACGTTCATATAAGCTCTTACTTTTTGTCATGTTTTCAGGGAAGTCCATTTCAGAAATAATGCCATCTGCATCATTTATTTATTTATTTTTAAAAATTATTCTGAGGGCATACATAAAACTCCCACACAACTGCATACAGGATTGCAATGCTTTTCAGAATGTATTTAAGGTTCCCTTGGCTCTTTAGAACAATGCATGAAATCATAAATCCTACTAATGTGGAAAAGAATTCAGAAGATAAATCAAGCTGGTGTTGAGGCTGTTAAAGCCAATTTTTTTACCGTGTATGTGAAAATACCATGAAGTAAATTTCTCCACAAACTTTTTTTGTTACTTGTTAACACTTCTTAGTCCATTAACTATCTACTTTATTTTCATTTGTTTGACTTTATAGTTTCCAAACAGTCAAATATCAGGAGACAACAATCAACCAGATGATTGGACATTTCAGATGTTCTGCTTCATCTGTCCAAGAGTACCAAGGCACTAGTGAGTAGAAAATAAAGTTTTAAGAACTGCCTGCTATCCTCCCTCATCGCCTGTAGAGAATACTACCCTCCATTTGTGCTACAGATTAAACGGCAGGGCAATAATGTTTTATTTCTGCCCTGAACATGGCTAATGAGAGTGTTTGCCACTGATTAGAAATAAAACTAGAAGGGAAAAGGAAAAGAGAAAAGGCAGTATGGTGGGGAAAACAAACCCTTCAGTTCTGTGTCTTTGACAAACAGGCGAGGTAATAAACAGGGAGTTTTATGGCTGTTCTGTATGTTAACTGTGTTTTCTGACAGGAGTGGAATGTATCTTTTCTCATGTATCCATTCTTATGCAAATAAGTGGATCGAAAAATGTGCACACTCTGTTAGCCAATGGGCTTGTTGTATTATTGTTACTGTTACTGTTTATAGTGTATAGAAGTCCGAGTTTTGCCCAATCCAAACTGTGTTCAAACCCCACTAATAAAAAGCTGAATTTCACTACTTCATTCGTCTGCTTCTTCATTCCTTGAACACTAAACTGGCGACGAAGGTGGGATGGCGTCCCCACACGGCAGTAACATCAGCCCATTCGACCCAGCTCATCCAGAGAAATGGGCAACATATGAACGCCAGTTCCGCCACGCAATGACTTCACAGAAGATCACCAACGGAAACCAGAAGTGCTCCTGTTTCCTCGCTCAGTGCGGTACTGAGACACTTGAGCTGGCAACCAACCTTGTTCTACCAAGGGACATGGATGTGGTGCCGCTCGCAGAAATCATGTCCGCACTGAGGAGGCACCTGCAGCCAGAGGTCTCGATCTTCCCGGCCAGGGTGGCCTTCCACAGAAGAGAGCAGTGAATCCATTGCAGACTACGCCGCACGCTGCGCATTGCTGCCGCCCTGTGCAATTGAGACAACATTGAAGAAGCACTCCGGGACCATCTGCTGGCCAGCATGAGGGACAAAGATGCTCAATGTCACCTCATGATCAGAAAGACGCTAACCTTCACGGATGTCCTAGAAGAGGCAGTAGCGTCTGAGGCTGCATGGTCCGGGATAAAGCTTTTCCAGCATCGCCACTCCACCACCAGTGCCACCGACTCAGCTGTGCAAGCTCAGCAAAGTTCACCTTTATCCTCCTCAGCCTGGTTCCACCTCTTCATCGGAGTCCAGCGACGCAGAGGGAAAAGTCCAAGCAGTCCGATGAAAACACCGAGAGCACCGTGACGATCGAGAGAAGAAATTCCTTCGCAAGTGTGATAGCTGCGGAGCCCGGCATGACTGCAAGAAGTGCCCCTTCCGCACCACAGAATGCCACAACTGCGGGCAAAGAGGGCACATTGCTAAGGTATGCTGACAGCGAAAGCAAAGACCTCCAGCGCCTGTGCCCAAGAAGAGTCTTCACCACAACACATCCATCGCCAAAGTGTCACCCAAGCCTGAGCTGTGCCAAGTGGGCATCGTCAGCGAGCGTTTCTTCGCAGATCTGAGCCTGCAGGACGTCCCTTTCAAGATGGAGGTGGATTCAGGTACTACCTTTTCCATAATCCCACAGCGGGAGTTTTTGAGAATTTCCCCTGCCTCTCGGCCCAAGCTTAAATCCTTTAAAACTTCCCTCCGGGATATGCAAGGTTGCCAGATTCTGGTCCTGGGGGTGGGTAATTTCTTGGTTAAATTCAAAAACATTCGCACCTCCTTGCCATTGGTTGTAGTTAAGCAGGGCATTAACTGTCTTATTGGGACCCAATGGTTTAGGCCCCTGGGAATCTGGCTTTCTGGCATCCACGCAATATACGCTGACCCAATCTGGGACGTTTGTGCTGCACATCCTGAGGTATTCAAAAAGGGTTTAGGTTTATACAAAGGACCCCCTGTTGACTTTGAGCTTGACCCAACCATCCGGCCATCCGGATGAAGCCACGCCAGGTACTCTTTGCTTTAAAGGAGAAGATAGAAGCCGAGCTGGACAAACTGGTGGGGCAGGGCATCCTAGTGCAGGTGAACTCCGCAGAGTGGGAGACACCAATTGTGACTGCTTTGAAAAGTAATGGGGAGGTCAGGATATGTGCTGACTACAAGTGTACCATCAATAAAGCTATTCGCCCGAATGCATATCCTGTGCCTGTGGTAAGCCACCTTCTTGCCTCCTAGCATGGAGGAAATTGCTTCGCCAAACTTGACCTTGCCCAGGCTTACCAACAATTAGCTGTGTCTCCTGCTGCTGCCATAGCCCAGACCATAGTAATGCATAAGGGGGCATTTAAGGTAACTCGACTACAATTCGGGGTGAATGCAGCCCCTGGAATATTTCAATCTCTTGTAAAATGTATTTTGGAAGGGTTGCCTGATGTCCTGCCATATTTTGACGATGTCCTGATCACCGCTAAGGACACCATCAAACTAGCGGCCAGGCTCGATCGAGTCCTATCACGTTTCGAGAGGGCCGGTCTACGTCTCAGAAGAGACAAATGTGTGTTTTTGGCACTGGAAGTGGAGTTCCTGGGGTACTGCATTACACCCCAAGGTATCATGCCCTCTGACTCCAAGGTGACGGCTGTGCGGAATGCACCCAGGCCAAAATGTAAAGCCAAATTGCAATCATTTCTAGTATTGTTAAACTTCTATCATGCTTTTCTCCATTGCAAAGCCTCAGTTGCCGAACCATTACATCGGCTTCTTAAGAAAGATACTGTTTGACACTAGGGCCATTGCCAGGAGAAAGCGTTCCTAGATTGGGAAGGCATCTGGTTTCTGTCTCCTGTCTGCCTTCACATTGTGTAAACAAAGGCCTCTTTGTCTACTGAGAGACAACGCTTGATTTTGGGCATGCGTAGAATATGAAAAAGAATTCTCCTTTCTTCTCCTTATTTGGGTTCTGACTTTCTGATTGGCTGTTTGCCTTAAGTTTCGTTTCTGTTATACTCTGCTTGAATAAAGAGAAGCCATTATTACCCTTTGTTCAGCCAAAAGGGCAGTGTGTGTGTGTTCTTCTCTCTATCTCTTTTCCCTTCTTACTCCGTCTAATGAAGCTGGACTTCATCAGACCTTGTAACTCTCTCTCTTAAAAGATCTGGGGCAATAAACTGCTGCTTCATGAGACTGATTGAAGAGATCTTTACATGAATCGAACTCCGACAAGTGGTGCCCCGTGTGAGGCTTTGAACTACAATGAGAGCCTTCTTTGAACTCTGCTTCAGCAATTAACACCTCATAATTGGCGACCGGGGAGGTCTATTGTCACTCACTCACGACCAGAGGAAGGTCATTCGAGCGCTCGAAATTCATCCAATTCTACATTGGGTCCCAAAGGGTGAGTGAAAAACAATTTAATTATGGGATGCGTGTTAACTTCGCCAGGGAAAGAACTTTGTAAAGATATCTCAGATCTTTTGCATATGAATGGACGAACGGCTGATGAGAAGGAAATACAAAAAGCTAGTAAAAGCTATAGAAAAAATCTGTCCTTGGGTTAAATATAATGAATGTTTGGACTTAAAACAGTGGAATCAGGTGGGGAAAGCATTGCAAAAGCATGAGAGAATTTTTGTATCAGTTCAATTTACGTGGGAGGAAGTTAGAAACTGCCTTCAAAGACTTACTCCAAGAAATATGTTATTCTCTCAGAGGCTTGATGGCCCCCTCCCACAGCTTTTGCCTCCAGCCAAGGGAGGGAGTCCAACTGCCCCTCCATCATATGAGAAACAACAGCCCCCTGATGGGGATGGGGGTGGAAAAGAAGATGGGACATTATATCCTGCCTTGCAGGAATCAAGCACTTTTAGCCCTACAAAAGACCTGTTCACTGCTGCAATACTGCCTGCCGAGTCTAAAAAACAACTAGTGGCAGCTGATGGGGAACAAATGGTGGGGACCTCATCACAGATTGAAGCTGTTAATGCATGCAGAGTGGCAGGAAGCAAGGAGTGTGTTTCAAAGAGCAGCATAGGAGATCTCAGCCCCCCCGTGAAGTAACCCTCTTCACAAAAGCCGGAGAAGCTGAGTAGTAAACTTGATACCTCACGTTTGGGCAGGAAGATCCTACAGAAGTGGAAGGATGGCCCAGAGGAGGAATGCACAAAACCCAAGACCTGAAAGGGGTGCAAGTACAAACTAACAGATGCAGTTTGTCATAAGGTTGAGAATCAGATGCTGCAAATGAAAGAAATCCAGAGGACAAGGGGGGTGAATCCTTCCTCGATGGACAGCAGGCTGTTGCAAAAATACAAGTAGGGAGAAAATATTGAACTGCCCAACCCTCAAACAAAGAGATCAGAGTGGGCTGTCTCAAGCTTCCAGCATCAGGATGGCAGGGAAAGCAACGGGAAATTCCCTGTACTATTCTTCTGTGTGAAAGCTGCTTGCAAATTCTGGAGAAGTTCCTTGTGCCTTCACACCTCATCGGCCTGCCTTAATACAGATGGGTGTGGCTGGAGCATGAAGGAATGTGTGTTTGCCTGAAAAGCTGAAAAGGGTGGTCTGGGTGTCTTGTGAATTCAGTGAGAGTTAATTTATGGCTTAGTTTCAGCTTGCCATGCCAAGAACTGTGCTGGAGAGAAGATAGTGTTTAAGAAGAAACATTTGGACTTTTAATTTGGACATTTTAATTGGACTAAAAAGTTTGTGTGGACTCTAAGCAAAGAATTGGCTTTGTTTGCATTTTAAAACCTGAAAACCTTTTTTAAGCAACCTGCTCATGCTATGAGTGTGAAATGCTCTAATGATATTTGTACTGTATTGATTTACCATGCTATGCTGGTTTTAAGTTATTGAGTGCAATGGAGACCTACTTCATGTAAGGAAGAAGAGAAATGTTCATGTTTTGTTCATGCTTAAATGTTTTGCTTATTCTCTTGCAGGGACCTGTCTTTGCTTATGTTATGTTTTGTCGTATGAAACTGCATTTCTCAAGGTACCTCCAGAAGTACATGGAAGAGTTTTCAGTACCCTACACATGTAAATGGGTTTGTGACATTGCATTTGTGTTATACATCAGGCATGTTTCACGTTTAGTTACATGGTACTAGTAATAACAGGGCATGCTCCTGTTTCTTAGGGGAGTGTCTTCCTAAGCCATTGGTCGTTTATTGGCAACAAGGGGATCCTGAGTGGAAGGATTCCTGCTTGAGCGATCCGCCCATGGAGAGAGAAGAAGGTTACTCAGCTCCAGGATGGTGGTTCACCAGTAAACTAAATGTGCTGACATTTGTTCTTTTCTTTCTTACTGTGCTTCCAGCTGTAAGAACAATGCCTCATGGGGGCAACCCCAACTTTTGGATTCGTCATGCTAACTATATGTTTGAGGTTCATGGTAAGAATGCAACGTTATACTATGAGCATCCACTGGCAGTGTCTCAAATGGCCTTTCTTCCGGCATTGTTCAACACGCCAGAGTTGGTTATTGGACATTTGCAACATATTGATAGATCTACACTCTTCTCTAATCCTCCAGAACAATTTAACAACACCCGCTGGCGAAGCATGACATTCAAGAAATACACTAAAGGACTTTGTTTCTGCTGTCATAGTTCTGGAGTCTGGAATAGTAAATGGAAGCACTGGACTCAAGCAAAAAGGGTTTTGCAGAATGTAGGCAATTATACGGGTTGTGACGATTATTTTTGGTTATGGGGTAGCTATAACAGTTCTTATAAGCTTAATTATACCTTGTTTAACACTACTATTGAAGATATATATGATGTGTTTCCTATGTTTACTCCTGATTATTCTGCTATAGATAGTGGTTCAATTTGCAATGGATGGCAAATCAAGGATCCCAACATGTGGTTCTTTTTTAATGGAGTTGCCACAAATTTCCATCCAGGACAATATCAATGTGCAGCATTGGGTTATTTTACCTTACAGACTGGCCATAGATTACCTGTTAGCAAAATCCGGAGGATTTTGTAAACTGGTCGGGAACCAGGAATGTCGGGTAAAATTCCAGGATCTGAATAATACTATTGAGAAAGAACTTCAGAATTTACAGGAGAGCATTATTAACAATGTACACACTGATGTTAATCTCTTTGATTGGGTGACTTCTTGGTTGCCTGATTTATCTGTCCTTAGACAAGTTTTCTTTTATGGGTTCATTATTATTATCTGCCTTATACCTTTGTGTTTTGCATTACTTGTATTCCTAATCTTATTTCTATGTGTAACACATGTCCACTGCGTAGAAGGGAGACATCGGGTTTTGCACGACTGCAACTGTACTCAATGAGGTATCATCCTCCGGAACAAGGTACCATGAGTCAGGAGGGGTACGATGTCCAGGAGGACAGTGATGATGTATATGGAGGAGTAGTTATGGAGTATGATGACATGCAGGGGTATGATTAGCCGTCTCTCTCTCTCTCAAATTTTAATGAAAAAGGAGGACATGTGGGAAGGCATCTGGTTTCTGTCTCCTGTCTGCCTTCACATTGTGTAAACAAAGGCCTCTTTGTCTACTGAGAGACAACGCTTGATTTTGGGCATGCGTAGAATATGAAAAAGAATTCTCCTTTCTTCTCCTTATTTGGGTTCTGACTTTCTGATTGGCTGTTTGCCTTAAGTTTCGTTTCTGTTATACTCTGCTTGAATAAAGAGAAGCCATTATTACCCTTTGTTCAGCCAAAAGGGCAGTGTGTGTGTGTTCTTCTCTCTATCTCTTTTCCCTTCTTACTCCGTCTAATGAAGCTGGACTTCATCAGACCTTGTAACTCTCTCTCTTAAAAGATCTGGGGCAATAAACTGCTGCTTCATGAGACTGATTGAAGAGATCTTTACATGAATCGAACTCCGACAACTAGAACTCAAAAGGCTGCTATCTTCAGATGCTGTATTAACTCATTTTGATCCTACCAAAGAAGTTGTACTTGTGTGTGATGCATCCCCTGTGGGGGTGGGAGCTGTGTTATGCCATGTACTAAGTGATGGGAGGGAAGCCCCTGTAGCATTCTATTCCCGTTCGTTCTCAAAGCCTAAGAAAAATTATGCTCAGACAGACAGGGAGGTGTTGGCAATCGTGGCAGGCACTAAGAAATTCCACAATTAACTTTACGAAAGGCCTTTTACCATTGTAACTGACCACAAGCCCCTCCTTGGAATCTTTGCCTCAAATTCTGTCCCCAAGGATGTTGCATTGAGCAATTTTTCTAAATGCATACGATATGACTTTGGTGCACAGGCCCAGCAAGGACATCAGCCACGCTGATGCCCTGTCACGTTCTCCACTGCCAGGGGTCGAGGAAGCCGATTGCAAGATCAAAAGCGACCACCAGGTCCTCATGATTGAGGCATTCGACTTGCCCCCGGTCATCCCCTCAGATATAGCCAAAGCTACGGCCAAGGATGTAAAATTAACTAAAGTAATGTCTTGGGTACAAAAAGGCTGGCCTGTCTCTCCTCTAGCCAAGGAATTCAGAACATTCCACCGCAAGCATTTGGAATTGTTAGTGGAACGAGGTTGCCTTCTATGGGGCCAGTGGGTGGTCATTCCTGTCACTCTCGGGAAAAAAAGTTTTACATTTATTTCACACAAGTCATCCGGGAATTGTATGTTCCAAAGCCCTTGCCCGTAGCTACTTTTGGTGGCCTCAACGGACCAAGACATAGAGCAGATGGTCGGCACTTGTGCCAGCTGTCAATCCTCTTGCCCAGAGCAATCCCACCTTCCCTCTCAGGAATGGGATTCTGCCAGGGGCCCGTGGTCCAGGTTGCACATAGATTTTGCAGGTCCATTTAGGGTGCCCTATTTTTGTTGGTTGTAGACTCATTCTCTAAATGGCTGGAAGTGATTAGAGTGCCTAATACCACTTCAGCCACCACAATAATGCACCTGAGAAGGCTGTTCACAGCATTTGGACTTCCAGATGTGCTGGTGTCCGACAACACGTCCATGTTCACATCTGCAGAATTATAATCCTTCATGGAAAGGAATGCAATTAGGCACATCACTGCTGCCCCATTCCACCCAGCCACCAATGGCCAGGTGGAGCGGCAGTTGTGCACAACTAAAGATGCGCTTCAACGTATGGGTGATGGGGACTTGGTGCTCCAGCTATGCCAGTTTCTTTTCATGTATTGACTCACCCCCTTGCCTCAGGGCTGTCCCCTGCTGAATTGCTCCAGCAAAGGAAACTGTCATCCTTGCTGGACAGATTGGATCCCTCTAGGGTAGAGGACAAAGGCACAAATTTAGCAATCCAACACCAGAAGAGTTTTTCTCTGGGAGACCCTGTACATTGCCGCAATTATGCAGCTGGTGGTCCTACGTGGGTGCCTGGGTTTGTGATCGATCAGTCTGGTCCTGTTTCTTACAGAATCGAAACAGCCACTGATCTGATCTGGAGGAGACACGTGGATCAATTGAGACCCAGAATACTGGACCCACAGGACGAATACATACACTCAACGTTAGGGTTGGCCCCCACCCGTTTAAACCCAAGGGGCAGAGGTAATAGTCAGCAGCAAGCTAACTTAGACCCAGAGGCATGTTCTAGGGACCGATTTCAAGGGGAAATTGTGGAATTCTCCCCTGCTCCGGCCATGTGTACCCCTACACTGTCCCAGCCTAGCACTCTGGATTCCTTTATTGATGATGACCGATTTTGTTTCGAGTTGCCCTCCACTCTTAGTACACACAGGAGGGACCCTGAGTTGTCTTATTCATCCACAAAATTAGATTTTGGTTTTGAGCGATCCCCTAATCCTCTATCTGACAAACGGGGCTTTAATTTGGGTTTACAATCCTCTCCCTCTATTCAATCCCTCACTCCAGTCGGGTCACCCATCCTACGAGCCCCTGAGCCGGCTCAGCCAAGCTTCCGACCTAGAAGGGAAACTAGACCACCATCCTGGTTAAAGGATTTTGTTTTTACCTAGGGAGGAAGAATGTTATGTATGTTAACTGTGTTTTCTAACAGGAGCGGAAGGTATCTTTTCTCATGTATCTATTCTTATGCAAATAAGTGGATCGAAAAATGTGCACACTCTGTTAGCCAATGGGCTTGTTGTATTATTGTTACTGTTACTGTTTATAGTGTATATAAGTCTGAGTTTTGCCCCATCCAAACTGTGTTCAAACCCCACTAATAAAGAGCTGAATTTCACTACTACATTTGTCTGCTTCTTCATTCCTTGAACACTAAAATGGCCTAATTGCATTTTAATCAATTTGAGCTCTGAACTACATTGAAAAAGCTGCTAAGTTATATTAGAGTCATATATGGTTTTATTACATCAAGTTCCTTCCATTAAGATGTTGAATGGAATAATGCCACCCAGAGCTACCATTAGTATAGACCTTTACACTAGAGAAGCTTCCCACAAGAGGGCAAATGAACTTAGACAATATTTAAAATACAGACATTGAAAGGAGCCATTTAAGAAAACTAGCTAGTTGCTGTGAGACCCCATCCCTTTAATAGGTGAGTGAAGACTAGCAGCAAAGCTTTCAAACAATGCTAGCCAAAGGATTTCCCCCCTTAAGAAGACCGGGCTTCGCCTTATTTGAGACTTACTATGGAATCAGCCTGAGAACCTTCTTTATTATAGCTTATCATTAGATCATGCACAAAGAAAAATATTACTTCTTCTTGCTGAATGGCTAGCATCAGTTCCTAGTAGCTGGGGCTGGAAAGTAAGTTAGGAAGGTAAGTGAATAGCTCAGCAAATCAAGATACCTAGCCATGGTTGGGAGTTTAATTTCCCACTGTACTTCCCAAAGGTATAGCCAGCTTATAATAATGGTTGAGTATTCTAGTTCAACCCCAGCATGCAGTGACCTGAAAAACAGGAAAGAATAGCCTGATCTAAAGAAAGTTGTTTTGCATTGTTTGCCTCTAAATACAATTAGAAAAGTTCTTTCTTGCTTCAGGGATCAGCTGACCCTATTTACATGTGTTAAATAAGGCCTTTGTTTTATTCTGGCCTTCTTTCTCCTTGCTTTCTGCCATGGAAGAGGAAATATGTTCTTTTGAGCTCCTCTATCTTCCAGGCCACATGGCTGGAAGAAAAACTTTACTTCTTTCTAAACCAACTTTACCAAGACTCCCGAGTACCTTCAGGTTGTAGCTGTATAAGTGTATATGGTACTGATGTCTGGAGTTATCCCCAGCGTTGATCAGCATAGTCCAAATCACACTTTATTGAACTGGAAATTATTAATAGTAATAACTCTTATACATCCTATATTAATCAATGGTCACTGTCAGGTTAAACAAATCTACTGAGGACAGCTTTATTAATAACTGCATCTGATTCTTGAAGAGCAATCTACCTGTTCTGATAACAGCATTCCGATAAGAAATTTTTATTTGTGTCTGTTGTCTTCAAAATAATGCTAGAATGCACTTTAGCATTTAACCTGCAGGTAGAGGGTTGGTCTTGAGCACCAAGCAATAAAAATTTGTCGAAGGTTACCCCCTAGGTTTATCCATGGTAAAGAGGACAAGGGGTGGGATGGGGCTCAGAAAGAGACAGCTTACATAAGAACAGCCTTGCTGGAACAGGCCACAGCCCATCCAGTCCAGCATTCTGTCTCACACAGTGGCTCACCATTTCCTTCAGGGTATTCCCAAGGAGATGCCTTCACCTGCTTAGGATTCCCTGGAAATGGCATTGAGAGATATCCCGCCTATCTCTCCAACCCGGAGGTTGTCCTTAAGTATCCATAATTATAGCCATTGATACACTTGTCTTCCATGAACTTGTCTAATCCTTTCTTAAAGCTGTCAAGACTGACAGCTGTCACCACTTCTCCTGGCAGGGAGTTCCATAGACCAGTAATCCTCTGGGTGAAAAAGTACATTCTCTTTTTTGTTTGAGAACTAGTACCCAAAAGTTTCATGGAGTGTCCCCTAGTTCTAGTGTTATGCAATAGGGAAAACAGTTTTTCCTTATCTACTTTTCCTTATCTAGAGTACCATCTGTTTCTCTGCATCCTACCCTAGTGTTGATAGCTGGACTGGAAGGACTTAGGGCAGCATGTTGGTGGTTCTGTGATCTGCTAATGTAGAAGGCCACCCCTAAGAGGACAACATAAGAGCAAAGTTTCCTGCTGTATCCAAACATACCAAACCCATGCAGAAGGATCCGAAGTCACCCCAGTTCACTCCAGCTTTAGAGATGGGAAGAGGTTGCTGAAGGGAAGAAAGATTGTGAAGGAGAATACTACCATTTTGACACACAGACCCACACATACCTTCTTTCCTGGCCAAAATGATGCAGAAGAGTTCTTGATACACCAGGCAGGGGTTGGGTTGCTCTGCTACTCCCTCTTTTCAGTTGAGAACTGATCTGCCCACTTCTTAACTGCTTATTAATAGGAGCTCCTGCCCCTTCATTTCTGTGATTCCATAAATTACAGAGAACGCCAGCCTCACACACAAGAGCTTCATCTTGTATGCAAAACTGAAAGAAATGCCTAAAACAAACGAAAAGCGGATGCCCTTTTTAAAGAAAGCATAATTAAGCAAAATTTATTTCACGATATATGCAAACAGCCTCTTATCTATCTGTAGAAATGCTTCAAGGTAGCAAAAGTAGTAAGCCATTTCTCAAAAAAAAAAATCCACTCCAATTGTATGTGAAATTGTATACTTCTCACTATGCCCATTTTAGCCTTCCAGTGAACACAGCCAAACCCCAGCATGGCATTACTGCAATTATTGAACATAGATCATACTGTATAAAGAGGCTTGGTGTCTAAACTGGCAGCTGACCGAAATTTCCTCCCTCCTTTCCCCAAGGTCTGAGGTGTGGGATTCATGAGCCAGGGTCTTGGCTAGAACAGGTGTCTATCGCTGTGTAAACAGCAATTAGGCCCAAATTTCAGACTCCCGCCCCAAATCTCTATCTGAGGAAAAGCCCAGGAATAAATAGTTGCTGCAACGGCCAGGGGTATTGTGTAGCATTATAGCCTCCAGCTGGGCTATTACACACTATAGACGGGTGAAGAATACGAGCACCTGACAGATGTGTTCTGTTAGCTTCATTAGGAAAGAAACAAAGAAACTCCTCAATTAATAGCAGTGGAGCCAAAGGAAGGGGGTGGGAGGAATCATAGCCTGTTATTTAAACAGAGTCAGGGAGCTTTTCAATGGTGGCTTAATATGGTTCATTAATAAAAACAGCTTTCTGAATGCCCAGTTTAAGTCAAAAGAAATCACTAGCATTTTTTCCTCAGAAAAGAAAGGGCAAAATGACAAACTACAGTTGCTACATTTACATTAGGATTAGAGATGAGGACGAGTGGCCCATCTCAAGGACCCCTTTAAACTGTATGGCTGGTCGTTTTTTCACATTGAGTGGCAGAGCAGTCCTCCGAAACTTCCTGGGGTCACATCAGGAATCTAGCTGAATGTTTCTCTGGCATTGTATATCCATTTCCAATGACTTCCTCCAAGAAGCATTCACTACAGCCAATAATGCCAGTGATTTGCAAAGTACTGAAAACCAATGCTTTCTACCATGGAAGTAAAATCAGTCCACAGAGCCAGATGTTTAACACTTCTTATCATTATTATTCCTATTTCAGGGATTTGGGGACCATTGATACCAGGTTATCTAGGTTTCTTCTTCATATCATTTCATGAGAACAACGGTTTTACCGTTTCTTTTGTTTACCAGTGGTGCACTTTCAAGATGTAAATATAGAAAGACTGCATTTTTCATGCCACACATTGTGTACACTTGCATAGATATCTAGAAACCATTGCATTTTTAACTTAAGAAAGATAAAAAGATTATATAGAATGGTTGCTTGTTTTTTTTTGTTTTTTTAATTATTATTATTATTATTATTATTATTATTATTATTATTATTATTATTATTATTATTATTATTATTATTATTATTATTATTATTATTATTATTATTTTGAAGCAGGGGGAGAACTAGAAGTTGTAAGTATATTTTTAAAGCATTCTTGCTCTTTTTTAATTTAGGAAATCTGTTTCAAAAGTGATGCAACTCTAAAACTGCTGAGGTTATTGTTATATCAATGAACTATGTTGCCTTTTTGAATGGGAGAAGTTATCTGTTAAGATGACATGAGTTTAGAAATAAAAGGCATGAGCAAACAGCATGATGCAGAAAGCTAGATCTAAAGAACCAAACAAAAAACCAAAATAGTCCATATGAAAAGGGCACAAACACCATCTTACTGTTACCATTTGACAATATACTAGTCTTGATGCTGCCCCTATCTTTAGAGGGCAGGCAGAATCTATGGTTATTTTGGACTTTGGATTTGGATTTCCCCCACTTGGCTCACCTGACACCAATAGGACTTTGTTGCAGCAAAATATCTGCCTATTGCATCAATTTCCCTAACCTGCAAAGATTTTGCTCATGGAATTAGCTTTCCAAAGAGCAGGCAGGGTTTCACTAGCATCAAAACACATCACAACTAAATCTGGAAAACTCTAATGCTAAACTCTGTCCTATCTGTATCCCAACAGTGAGTGTCATGGCGTAGCCAGGATTCTAGATGTGGGTGGACAAATATTTTTTCAGGATGGGCAACAATCTCATACAGATATATAAGCAGCCGGGAGTTTTGCGGGTGGTCAAACTGCTAACTCAGTGTGGGCGATGGCCACTCCTTGGCTACGGCCCTGGTGAGTGTAATAAACTAAATCCATTTCTTATATAAAATATATTTTGTCAAAGAAAGTCTTAGGCCTGTCTACACTTGCCAATTTTGGGCTGGTGTGATAAAGGACAAAGGTCAGGAGGAGAAGTAAAATGTGATTTGACTGTTTTGAACAGCTATTCCCAGCATTTGCTAACCATTGCAAACCATACCTGTCAACCATCCCGTTTTACCCGGGAAAACCCCTTATTTTTACCCCTCTTCCCATCCCCTCCCGTTTTATTAATTTCCCCGTATTTTCCCTTATTTCCCTCCGTCCGGAGCCAGGTGGGGGCCGCCTGACCGGAGACCACCACCCCTAGCCATGGGTGAGGAGGAGGAGGAGCAGCAGCTGAGCAGTGGGAAGGCCAGCTACCGCCGCCGCTCCAGGGCCTCCGGAGCTGGGGGCCGCTCAGCTGGTCCTCCTCCTCCTCCTCACACCCGGCTGGAGGTGGTGGTCTCCGGTCCAGGCAACCCCCACCCAGCTCTGGAGTTGTCCCCCCAACCCTCCCGGACCCACGGGACCCAGGAGAGGGGGTCGAATCCACCCCACCCCGATATTAAAAGGGAAAACCCGATCGGGGTTTCCCCTTTAATATCAGTGGGTGAGGGTTGTGATCCCCCTCTCCACTGGCTCCACTGGGGCCAGAAGGGTGGGGGGGACAGACCCCTTTTGTCCCCCCAACCCTCACGGATCCACGGGACCCAGGAGAGGGGGTCGAATCCACCCCAAGCCACCCTCTCCGCTGGCTCCCCTGGGGTTGGGAGGGTTGGGGAGGACAAAAGGGGTCTGTCTCCCTAACCCTCCTGAACCCAGGGGACCCAGCAGAGAGGGTGGTAGGTTCAGGAGGGTTGGGGAGACAGACCCCCTTTGTCCTCCAACTCTCCCAGACACAGGAGACCCGGGAGAAGGGAGTGAATCCACCCCCCCAAACTCCGTTGTTAAAGAGAAGAAACCACTTGGTTTCTTCTGTTTAATAACAGGGTGTCCTGTGGGGGGATCCCCTCTCTGCCGGCTCCCCTAGCTCTGGAAGGGTTTGGGGGACAGACCCCTTTTGTCCCCACAACCCCCTGAACCCAGGGGACCCAGGAGAGGGGATCGATTCCAACACCCCCAACACTACATTTTTAAAGAGAAGAAACCACTTGCTTTCTTCTCTTTAATAATGGGGTGTCCTGTGGGGGATCCCCTATCTGCCAGTTCCCCTAGCTCTGGAAGGTTTGGGGAGATTTGGCCAGGCCCACTGATTTGGCCACACCCACCTATTTGGCCACGCCCATAAAATTTCCCTTATTTTCAAAGCCAAAAGTTGACAGGTATGTTGCAAACACTGGTCATGCTATTCAGAGGGATTTTAAATTGTAGCAATAGAAAAGAAAAAAGTCACTTTCCCAAGATCAAGCCTGCCAAATAAGTACAGTTATGGAAGAACCTGAGTTTTTAGGGTAAACAAGTATTGCTTCTGGAATAAACAGGCACAGTCCTGCATCTAATCTCTCCCACTCAACTACAGGGAGTCTAACATTAGAATGCAGAAAGCATATATGTAAAGCCAGTTACATGAGCATTTTTACTGCCCAACTATCACTCTCCTGCTAGTCTGGCCATACAAGTCTTGCTTGTTGTAAAAATGAATGAGGGATAAGGTACTCGGATAATTAGAGTAGAGGGCTGTTATGCCAATACGCTGGGCTGCCATCCACTCACGCATCCAAAAATAGTGAGATAGTGAGAGTTGTTTGTTTGTTTGTTTTTGAAAAAAGTGAGTTTTTGCCCAAAAATGTGAGTAAATAGTGAGTAAATCCATAGCAATTTTTGCTTTTTGGGGCTGTATATTGGCTTATCAATCAGCAGAAATGAAGCAAATCAATAAATTTTCACTTTTTTGGGCTGTATATCGGCTTTATCAATCAGCAGAAATGAAGCAAATCAATAAATTTTCCAATAGTATTGTTATCAGTGTATGATTGGACACTCAGAAATAATAAACGTGAAATCAATACAATATTTAAGTTATATAAATTTGTGCAGCCTGGTGCTTGGCTTTTAATACTGGAATCATCATATTGCCATGAATTTTGAAAGATGGTCTTGTAGTTGAAACCTAGAGGGAGGAAAGAGAGGAATAAACACCTCTCCCATGGGGGGGGGGGGGGGGGGATGCACATAGAGAAATATAGCTGGCATATGAACAATAAGTTGAATACCAGGTAATAGATATCGACTATCCTTTGATCCATAATGGAAGTGGAGGAAATCAATTGCTTTTGTCTTAAATCCCTGACTGGAGCAGCCGGTGGAGGGGGCCATTTTAAAAGTTCCTCGAGCCTTGCCTTTCTCAGTAGGGTCCTCCATTTTCAAAATGGCTGGTTGCAAGGCCCGAAACAGTCTAGGCTGTAGCAGGTCCTCCATTTTCTAGGCCTTAGGATGAGCAGACATATTAGAAAATGGCTGGTTGAAAGGCCCAAAGAAGCTGGGCTGTATCAGAGTCCTCCATTTTGAGAAGGCATGTTAGAACAAGGATGGTTGCAAGGCCCAAAAGAGCCTAGGCTGTAGCAGGGTCCTCCATTTTCTAGGCCTTAGGAAGAAAAGGCACGATAGAAATGCCTGGTTGCAAGGCCTGAAAGCATCGAGGAGCCATTAATATGCGCCTTGTCTAACAATAAGACAGTTTGTAGTATCTATCAAGTAAACAGGAATTAAAGGCTTCAAAGAAACAGATATTATAAAATCTAGTAGTCTCCTAAGAGAGACTGCTTTACTCCTCTTTTAAGAAGAGGAATTGTAGGTCCAAAATTAGAGTTGAAAAACATAATTTGAAAGAGGGAAAGAACAAGACTTACTTGATCCCTCTCTGGATTGAAGACTGAAGAGACCTGCTGGGGCCGAGAAAAGAATCTGGTAACCAAGGTTATAAAGGGGTGGGCGATGCCTCCTCTAACAAATTTTCCCTCCTTTTTTCAAAGCTCTCATATAGTCCGAAATGGAGTTCTGCGCAAGCACAAACCCCAAACATGTGGATTCACAGACATCTCGAAGAAGAAGACAAGACTATTTTGACGCAGAATGTGTCCAGTTTTGTTAAAAAAGTGAGAATAGTGAGTAATTTCACGAAATAGTGAGGATAATGAGGGGCCATTGAAAATAGTGATTAATAGTAAGAATAGTGAGTCAGTGGCAGCCCTGCCAATACGCCATGAATTCTACACATACATAGATAACCTTTGTAACCTTTGCTGAATGTCAGACCTTGGCTTTGGAATACGGGCGAGCAATAATAAAGAAGAGTGCATCTGAGCATGTTCAGAGAATAAATACAGACACAGATAAAAGCTTTTTCAGACCACTAAAAACGTTAAACCAGGGATTCTCAACCTGTGGCCCATGAGTCGGATGCAGTCCCTGGCACCATTTCATGTCCCCACCACCACCATCTCCACGGTCCACCACATCAGGAAATTCCATGTGGTGGAGGAAGGGCAAAATGGCTGTGCAGCCCCCAAAGCTCTCTGAGGGAGCATAACCCAGTTTATAAAGTTTGAGAGCTCCTGCATTAAACCATCAGTGAGCAGATTTATGCAAAGTGGTTTAGCCGATGGGCAGGGTGCATTCCTTGGTGGCTGTTGGCTGCATGTTCTTCTCAGTTACTCAGACAAAAACCTGGCCAAAAAATCTGCATGCCATCTTCCCCATAGTCTTGTTTTGAAACTCAAAGTTCCTATTCAGCTGGGGGAAAAGTGATACAGAAATGAAGCAAGATCCCATCAGAGTTTCAAAACAAGGTAATGGAGAGGATGGTTAATGCATTTTTATTTTTATTTTTGCCAGACCTTTGTCTGAGTAGTTGGGAGGAGACTGTAATTAATTAATATAGTGGCTTGGCTTTTAATGAGTAACGTAGTTTCTTTGAGCTCTTAATTTCCTTGGAAGAGCTAGAGAAGCCTGGGAAATGACCTTCAAGGCAAATGTTTGCTAGTTTTCTTTGAATGAAGTCATAACAGGCTGAAAACTGTGAGAATGGAACTAAGATGATAGACATTGTATGCTGTACTTTAATTGGTTAAAAACCCTGGAAGAGGAGGGATGAGTGGAAAAGATGTGTTTTGCTATATTGGAATGTGAGAGGAAAAATGCTTGGATTTTGCCATGCCTTATGGTTGGATCGCTTGCCACAATGCATGCTTGGATCGCTTGCCACAATGCATGCTTGTGAGTAAACAATAGCAAAATGTAGTCAACTGTGTTAGCAGGCCAGGCCAGGCCAGAGAAATATAGCTTGATATGCTTTTCTTGTTTTATACAGGGAAAGGGGCGAGCAAAATGTTTCTATTTCCTATCTTGTGCCTGATCCTGAACTGTCCTATATAAACCAGGTTGCAACCAGAAGAAGTTGTATTTGTTTCTTATAGAGCTAAGCTGGTGTGAGAAAGTCCAGTTCATTTATTTCATTATTGGTAACACTACCATTAAGTTAATCCACACTGCAGGTCCTACCTGATCTTGCTGGTTTGTAAGCATAAGTCAGTCAGTGATTGAAACCTTTCATAGATTTCTCTAGCCTGGAGCAGGACCACAGGTACTCTAAAGCAGCACAAGGGGTTGTGTGGGCTTCTGGAGGGGTATAGGTCTCTGGAAGGTGGAATGAGTCCTATAGTAGTGCGATATGTGCAGTGATGGGCAGCTCCCCAATTCACGGGGAGGGGAGTTTTTGTGTATGGGACCAAAGACACCAGGGCAGCCGAAGAGCTGGCTTAACACAACTTTATTACATGCTGGTCAGAGGGAACATGTGGTAATGGCGGACGAACAGCTCAATATATACAGTGGCTATACATTTGAATGTGGCTCCTTGACAGTCTATTGGCTACTGTCCGCGTGACGTCATTTCAGGTCACGCCCTTCTTGTCCAGGTGAAGGTGATGGCGGGAATCTTCCCGCGCTATTGCTCTTAGGTGAGTCTTGGACCAATGAGCTTGGACGCTCGCTATTGCCATCTAGTGGTCACTAGCTCGCGTCCTATTAGGGTTACAGAGATGCAGCTGAGGTTACAATGTTACACAAGGAAAAGGTTACATTGGATACACATGGATAGGTACATTGTTTAAAGGCACATGCTTTAGGACACAACATCCCTCCCCCCTAGGATGAGACGAAGTCTCTTAACCAAGATGGTTTCTTGCACTCGCGTTTGGGCCGCGATGTGGGTTGGCCCACCCGGGGGCCGCTACCGCTTCCTTGTTCCCTGGACCCTTGTCCTGTAATGGGAGAGGGAGACTTGTTAGTGGCTTGCTGCGGTTTTGCAGCTTTAGGGAAAATGGTAGATTCCGTTGTGGGCGAACCGGGGGCACCAGGGGCTAACGTAAAACCCCTCTTCTCGCTTGGATGGGTGGGGGACCACTCCGAAAAACCCCCCCGGCTCTGAAACTCAAAATCAAACTCTGCTGGGTGATCCTGCGGGGTATCTATGAGGACAACTTCCATTTCCTCCCCCCTCGGTGAGGACGCATGACCCCCCTCTCCTCCCCTTGGGCTAAACGCGTGGGGGAGAACCCTAACGCTGAGTCCCTGTCTGTGCTTTCCGAGCCCTGCCTCTCTGGGACCTGGCTCCGGAGTTGGTCCGCATGACGCCGCCACAGTAGACCCGTGCTGGTCTCCACGCGGTACGATACGGGACCGGTCTGCTCCACGACAACCCCCGGCACCCAGGCTGGCCCTGCACTGGCGTAGTTCCTGCAATGCACGGGGGCTCCTACGCCGAAACTCTTTGTGGCCTCTAGCCCGATGTTCCTCCCCTTGTCTTCCACTCTCGTGGGGTCTAGCCTGAGAATGGTGGCCAGTTTCCTGCGCATTAAAAGCTCCGCGGGGGAGTATCCTGATGCCAACGGGGTCACCCTGTACCCTAGCAGAAACTGACACACTTGCAGGTTGAGGTCCCCGGGGCCCATGCGCCGCAGCGCGTCCTTCGTGGTGCGTACGAGGCGCTGCACTTGGCCATTAGTGGCCGGATGGAAGGGGGCGGAGGTGATGTGCCGGATGGCGTTGATCTCTGTGAATGCCCTGAACTCGGCGGACGTGAAGCAACTAGCGTTATCGCTAATTAGAGTGTCGGGTATGCCGAACGTAGGAAAAATTCTCCGCAAATGCTTTATTGTCGCGGCCGAGGAGGTGCTCGTAACTGGGATGACCTCCAACCACTTAGAGAAAGCGTCCACAACAAGGAGAAACAGGGTTCCTCGGAACAGGCCCGCGAAATCTACGTGTATCCGGGACCACGGCCCCTTGGCCGCGTCCCACTCTCTGTGGGGAAGACGGGCCTCCTCTGGTCTGGAGCATTGGCAACTCTCACAAGTGCCGACCAGGTGCTCGATGTCGGCGTCTAACTGGGGCCACCAAAAGTAGCTCCGGGCCAACGCTTTGGAGCGCACAATTCCGGGGTGGCTGATGTGCAGCAGTTTAAGCACCCGCGGCCGGAGGGATGTGGGGATCACCACCCGCTGCCCCCACAAAAGACACCCCCTCTCTAGGGACAGCTCCAACTTTTTCCTGAAGAATGGGGCGAATTCTTCCGCTGGGGCGGACGCTGGCCACCCTTTCTGTACCCAGGAGCTAACCGCCGCCAACGTCCTATCTTTGCTTGTCGCTTTAGTGATATCGGCGGGTACTATGGGGGGCGAATCTAAGACTTCAATCATGAGCACCTGGCGGTCCGGCTCCTCCTCGCCCACGTGGCTGTGTGTCTGGGGGAGGGGGGACCTCAACAGGGCGTCCGCATGGCTGATCTCTCTCCCGGGCCGGTACACCAACGCGTGCTGGTAGGCGTTGAGAAAAATGGCCCACCTGAGCATCCTCAGGGACAGGATTTGTGGCGTGGGCTTATCTGCGGTGAAAATGCCTAGTAGGGGCTTGTGGTCGGTCACGATGGTGAAGGGGCGGCCATATAGAAAATCGTGAAATTTTTTGGTCCCTGCAATTATCGCCAGCGCTTCCCTGTCTGTCTGGGCGTAATTCCTCTCCGCTTGGGACAGGGACCTGGAGTAAAACGCTATTGGGGCCTCCCTCCCGTTTTCCAACACGTGGCATAACACTGCCCCCACCCCCACAGGGGATGCATCACAGATCAGTACTACCGGCCGTTTGGGGTCGAAATGGGTCAGAATGGCGTCAGACGCCAGGAGTTGTTTCAATTCCGTGAATGCCCTCTCCTGGTCATCGCCCCACTTCCATGCCGCATCTTTCTTGAGCAACTTGTGAAGCGGCTCAGCCACCGCAGCCTTCCGAGGAAGGAAGGAGTGGTAGAAATTTAAGAGCCCTAGGAACGACTGCAACTCGGGCTTGGAGGTGGGGCGAGGGGCTTTCTTGATGGCAGCCACCTTGGATTTGGACGGTTTTATCCCCTCGGGTGTTACTCGGAACCCTAAGAACTCAACCTCCTTCGTGAAGAAGACGCATTTGTCTTTTCGCAACCTCAACCCCGCTTGTTCGAATGCCTCCAAGACCTTGTTTAGCCTTTCAGCCAACTCAGCCTCACTCCCCCCCGTTATCAAAACATCATCAAAATATGGCAAAATGCCGTCCAGCCCTTTGAGGAGGCGTTCCACGAGCGACTGGAAAATTCCAGGTGCCGAGTTCACGCCGAATTGGAGGCGCGTCACCTGGAACGCCCCCTTATGCGTGACTATGGTCTGTGCAGCAGCTGCGGCAGGGGTTACCATGAGTTGCTGATAGGCCTGAGCCAGGTCAAGCTTAGCGAAACACTTTCCCCCATGTAACCTGGCTAGCAAATGGCTGACCACCGGCACCGGATACGCATTAGGGCGGATTGCCTTATTAATGGTGCACTTATAATCGGCGCAAATGCGAACCTCCCCATTGGCCTTCAATGCCGTGACAATTGGAGTTTCCCACTCCGCAGAATCAACAGGAACAAGAATCCCCTGGCCCACTAATTTGTCCAGTTCTGCCTCTATTTTGTCCTTTAGTGCAAAAGGCACTCTGCGAGGTTTGAGTCTTATTGGGCGGACCTCCGAGTCCAGGTCGAAAGTTACTGGGGGTCCATTAAATTTCCCAAGTCCCTTTTTGAAGACTTCAGGGTGCGCGTCGCACACCCTCTGTATTGGGTCAGTCCCAACGGCGTGCACCCCCCCAATGAATAGACCCAGGGGCTGAAACCATTGAGTCCCGAGGAGGCTGCAACTACCCCCCTTGAGAACGACTAGGGGGAGTTCCGCGGTGTGCCGCTTATACTGGACCTGGAATGTCCCAACCCCCAACACCGGGATACTGTTCCCCTGCACGTCCCGAAGCGTGGACCTCAACGCTTTGAGCTTGGGCCGTACGCGGGGGGCAATTCTCAAAAACTCCCTCTGGGAAATGATGGAATATGAGGAGCCAGAGTCAATCTCCATCCTAACAGGGGCCCCTTGCACCAGTGCCTCAACAAAGTAACGGGGGTGTCCCATGGACACGCTGAAAACTGGGGCGGCGTCGTCGCTGTCGTCGGAGATGCGGCCCACGCCGTCCTGCTTCCTCGTGGGCCGGGCGCCATCCTTTAGTCTTGTCGAGCGGTCTGGCCTCGCTGAGCGGTCGGGCGAGCCCCTCCGGTCCTTGCGCCGTTGTCTGCAGACTTTGGCGATGTGCCCGCGTCGCCCGCAGTTGTGGCACTCGGCTTTTCTGAACGGACACCTGTCACGGTCATGAGCCGCCCCGCAGCCGTCGCAACGCCGGCCCTCCTTCCGGACCCTCCGGACGTCCTCGTCGTCGCTGTTTTCGGCGGACGATTTCGAAATTCGCCGGGCTGCGTGCACCGAACTCTCTGCTTTGTCGGCCTTCGGTCGCCAGTCCTGCAGCTCTTGCACCCCGGCCTTCGTGGCTTCCGCGGCCTGTGGCGCTTTCAGGACCTCCTGCAATGTGGGGGGCGGCTCCTGATTCATCAGCGTGCGCTGAATCTCGGCGTCCTTCAGGCCGCATAGCACGCAGTCCCGGAGGGTGACTTCCAAGTTCTCCCATTTGCATGGGCCGGCAGCCAGGCGCTTGGACTCGCCTCCAAAACGCGCTCCGAGCTGGAAACATCGCCACCGAGGGCCGGAAATGGTCTCGCAACACCTTCAGGAGCTCTTTGGCCTTGAATTCCGCCGCCTTTTTGGGTGCGATGAGGTCAATCAATACCCTCTTGGCGTCGTGCCCGAGCATTCTGGTGAGGATGGCTCTTTTCTTCGCCTCGTCCGTAACTTCGAACTCCACCAGCGCGCCTTGGAAATCCATTTCGAAGAGTTCCCAATCTTGCGGTTTCTTGATGTCGAAACCGGCGTATGTCTTGGTCCCGTGGGCAGCCATTATCCCACCTTCGTCGCCAATTTTGTGTATGGGACCAAAGACACCAGGGCAGCCGAAGAGCTGGCTTAACACAACTTTATTACATGCTGGTCAGAGGGAACATGTGGTAATGGCGGACGAACAGCTCAATATATACAGTGGCTATACATTTGAATGTGGCTCCTTGACAGTCTATTGGCTACTGTCCGCGTGACGTCATTTCAGGTCACGCCCTTCTTGTCCAGGTGAAGGTGATGGCGGGAATCTTCCCGCGCTATTGCTCTTAGGTGAGTCTTGGACCAATGAGCTTGGACGCTCGCTATTGCCATCTAGTGGTCACTAGCTCGCGTCCTATTAGGGTTACAGAGATGCAGCTGAGGTTACAATGTTACACAAGGAAAAGGTTACATTGGATACACATGGATAGGTACATTGTTTAAAGGCACATGCTTTAGGACACAACAGGAGTAAAAATTCCCCATGGCCATGCCCATTTCCCTCCCTGCAGTGCCTGCACCCTGCTGGCTCTCTTCCTGGGTCTCCCTTTCAGGGGCCTCCTCCTGCACACCAACAAACAATCTAGGGGGCAAGTTGTGGGTCTGAGAGGGGGTTCCCCAACTACTTCCCCTCCCAACTCCAACCACAGGGGAGCCAGCGGAGAGGGGGATCGCAACCCCCCACACACTGATATTAAAGGGGAAACTCCAATCGGGTTTTCCCTTTTAATATCAGGGGGTGGGGTGGATTCGATCCCCTCTCCCAGGTCCCGTGGGTCCGGGGTCTGTCCCCCCTTTAGTGTCTTGCACGGAAGACAAAGAAGGAGCCGCAGTGAGGGCTAAAACAGCTTTATTGCATGATGGTCAGGATGAACATGTGGTAATGGTGGAGGTACAGCTCCTTTTATACTGCAACAATACATTTGAAAAGGGTTACACGGTAGCGTATTCGCTGCTACCTGCGTGAAGTCATTCTGAGTCACGCCCTTCTCCAGTGTTCCTTGCGCGGGAAGGTTCCCGCGGCTGCCGGTGATTGGGGGAATTTGAACCATGTGAGCTGAACGCTCACAGCTGCCCTCTGTGGGCAGCTAGCTCGCGTTCTTTTAACAGCTGAGTTACATTGTGATCATTGTCAGGTTACATTCAGACATTCTTAAAGTGATACAGTTACATACACAACACCCCCAACCTTTCTGGACCCAAGGGAGCCAGCAGAGAGGGGGATCGCAACCCCCCACCCACTGATATTAAAGGGGAACCCCCTATCTACTTTCACGACTCCACACAATCAAAGCACCATAAGGCAATGTTTTGGGCCAACTAACGTGGTGGACTGTCAGATTAGTTGGCTTCAAGTTTGTGACGTCATGTCATCTCCTGTTTTATTATACCTCCATGGGCTTTTCAGAAAGGGACATTTTCCTTTCCCCTCCAGCCTCTGCTCCCCCTCCCCTTTCCTCCTTGTGGGGAGAGAGAAAAGGACGGACCAGAAGGGAGGTGTTTTGTATAGAGCTTAATATGTATTTACATTATTAATATGGTCCAAAGTCTCACGAGACTTCAGGGAGGCTCGAGAGTTCTGAACGAGAAGTGCTCAAGGCAGAGCTGTTAACGGAACAAACGGGTTTTCAACTGTCAGTTACTGCCCGGAATAGCTAAGGACTGGAGGTTGATGTTGTTGTTCGCTCTCGTTACCTGTGTTGAATAAAAGTTGTGTTGGCTGTATTGCTGTCTGCTGATATTCATTCTCCAGATTTAAAAAGAGGCTTTTCAGGAAGGGACCATTTGGTGTCTTGCACGGAAGACAAGGAAGGAGTCGCAGTAAGGACTAACACAGGTTTATTGGTTGATGATCAGGATGAACATGTGGTAATGGCGGAGGTACATCACATTATATACAGTAGTACAACACATTTGAATCTTGTTGCACGGTAGCTCATTGGCTGCTACCGGCGTGACGTCGTCCCAAGTCACGCCCCTCTTCTGTAGTTGTTGATAGTGCGGGAGAGTTCCCGCGGCTGCCGGTGATTTGAGGAATGAGAACCATGTGAGTTGAACGCTCGCAGCTGCCCTCTATGGGCAGCTAACCTACGTTCCTTAACAGCTAGGCTACATTGTAATTGTGGACAGGTTACATTCATACATTTCTTAAAGCAACATTGTACATACATAACATCCCTCCCCCCCTAGGATGGGACGAAGTCCCTCAACCATTGTGGCTTGCCGCACGTGCGCCTGGGGCGTGCGGCCGCTTGACTTAACACAGGGAGCCGGAGGCTCCTGGTTCCGCGGAGTCCTGTCCTGCAACGGAAAGGGGGGACTCATTAGTGGCTCGGTGGGGACTCTGCGGTAACCTTGCATTGGGGCACGGGAATGGAATGAACATTTGGGAAGTGAACCCCTGCCTACCGTTTGAGGAGCTTGGGGTCCCCCCCAGTACGAATCTCGGGACCGACGAAGAGGCCCTCGTGGCCTCGCCACCCCCCATTACCTGCCCGGGAGTTCGAGAGACTGTGGTGGGCGGACTCCCCCCTGTTGCCTGTCTTGGGGGTGTTTGTCTCCGGGGAGCTGGAGCTATGGTATATTCTAAAACAAAAGGACTGGGGGGACTGGAAGTACCAGGGGCTGAACTGAAACCCCTCTTCTCGCTAGGACGGGTAGGGGACCACTCCGCGACACCCCCCTGGTACTGCAACTCATAATCAAACTCATCCCTCTCTTCCAAAGTATCCTCCTCTGTGGCTGAGAACCCAGGATATGCATTTGTATCCGCGGATGCCGCCGCGTCTCCCCCTTGGGTAACGCAGGTGGGGGAGGACCCTAACGCTGATTCCCCCTCACTGGTGACTCGCCTTCTGAGTTGGTCCGCGTGCCTTCTCCAGAGTAGACCTGAGCTAGTCTCGACCCTGTAGGATACTGGCCCCGTCTGCTCAATGATCGTCCCTGGTACCGACGCTGTCCCCGAGGCCGCGTAGTTCCTGCAGTGAACCGGGTCCCCTACCGAAAAACTTTTGGAGCTATCTCCCCCTATATTTATATTTCTCCCTTCATCCTCCACCCTGGACGGATCCATCCGGTCAAAAAGTGTTACCGGACGCCTCCTCATGAGGAGTTCGGCTGGGGAAAATCCTGAAGCTAGGGGGGTTGTTCTGTAGCAGATGAGGAACTGACACAGATGAAGGTTCAACTCACCGGGACCCATGCGCCGCAGTGCGTCTTTCGTAGTGCGCACTTGGCGCTCTACCTGACCATTTGTGGCGGGGTGAAACGGGGATGTGCCTGATGGCGGGTAATGTGCCTGATGGCGTTTCTTTCAATAAACGTCTTGAACTCTGCAGACGTGAAGGTACTAGCGTTATCGCTAACGAGGACGTCTGGCAGGCCGAAGCAGGCAAAGACCTTGCGCAACTGTTTAATGGTTGCCGCAGAGGAGGTGCTGTTCATGGGGATTACTTCTAACCATTTGGAATAGGAGTCGACTATCAGCAGAAACATGGACCCGCGGAAGGGGCCAGTGAAGTCGACATGAATCCGGGACCATGGCCTGCGGGCCGTGTCCCATTCTCTATGGGGTAGCCGGGACTCCTCGGGTCGAGACCCCTGGCAGCTCTCGCACGTGCCCACTAAGCGTTCTATGTCCGCGTCTATCTGGGGCCACCAAAAGAAACTCCTGGCCAGAGCCTTGGAGCGCACTATTCCCGGGTGACTGGTATGCAGTAGCTTCAGTACCTTAGCCCTTAGCTTCTCTGGGATGACTACCCGTTAGCCCCAGAGTAGACAGCCCCTCTCCAGGGAAAGTTCCTCTCCAGGGAAAGTGGGCCACCCTTTCCTAACCCAGGAACTAACTAGGGCCAGTATCTTGTCGGCCGCCGTGGCCTTGGCGAGGTCGGCCGGGACGATGGGGGGTGAGTCGAGGGACTCGATCAGCAGGACTTGGTGGTCCTGCTCTACCTCGCATGCGGGGTCCCCTAAACTAGGGAGGGGAGATCGGGACAGCGCGTCCGCATGGGAGATCTCCTTCCCTGGGCGATAGACCAGCTCATATTGGTAGGCGTTGAGGAAGATGGCCCAGCACAGCATCCTGGGGGATAGAATTTGCGGGGTGGGTTTGCCGGTAGTGAAGATCCCCAGAAGTGGCTTGTGATCCATCACTACCGTAAACTCACGGCCGTATAGGAAATCGTGGAACTTCTTCGTTCCCGCGATAATGGCCAGGGCCTCCCTATCTGTTTGCGCGTAATTGCACTCGGCCTTCAAGAGGGACCTTGAGTAGTACGCCACCGGGGCTTCCCTCCCGCTCTCCAACACGTGGCACAGAACCGCCCCCACCTCCACTGGGGACGCATCACAGACTAAAACCACTGGTTTTTTTGGATTGAAGTGGGTCAGGACAGCGTCCGAGGATAGGAGTGTCTTCAGCTCCTTGAACGCTTTCTCCTGCCTGTCCCCCCACCGCCAAGCCGCGTCCTTTTTAAGTAGTGCGTGCAGTGGCTCCGCGACCGATGCCTTCCGAGGCAGGAAGGAATGATAGAAATTTAGGAGCCCTAGAAATGACTGTAGCTCTGGTTTCGCGGTGGGGCGAGGGGCGTTTTTCACGGCCGCAACCTTGGACTCTGAGGGTTTGATTCCATCCGGGGTTATCTTAAAACCTAGAAACTCGACCTCCCTCGCAAAGAATACACATTTGTCTCTCCTCAGTCGAAGTCCTGCCCTCTCGAACACTGAGAGGACCCCATCTAGCCTCTTTGCTAATTCTAATTCGCTCCCCGCCGTTATCAACACATCGTCGAAGTATGGGAGGACGCCTGGAAGCCCCTTTAAAAGGCGTTCCACGAGGGACTGGAAAATTCCGGGGACCGAATTCACGCCAAACTGAAGGCGCGTTACCTTAAACGCCCCCTTGTGCGTCACGATCGTTTGCGCGGCGGCAGCAGCCGGGGTTACAGAGAGCTGCTGATATGCCTGGGCCAGATCTAGCTTGGCTAAACACCTCCCCCCATGTAACGTGGCCAGCAAATGGCTGAAGACTGGCACCGGGTATGCATTTGGCCGAATGGCCTTATTTATCGTACATTTATAGTCCGCACAAATCCTGACCTTCCCGTTTGACTTGAGGGCCGTAACAATCGGCATTTCCCACTCCGCCGAATCAACTGGAACCAAAATCCCCTGCCCCACCAATTTGTCCAGTTCCGCCTCGATCTTGTCCTTGAGGGCGAAGGGCACTCTCCTTGGCTTGAGGCGGATGGGCCGGATGTCTGGGTCCAGCTCAAAAGACACCGGGGGGCCCTTGTACGTCCCGAGCCCCTTCTTGAAAACGTCCGGGTGTGCATTGCACACGTCCCGCATTGGGTCAGTCTCGATGGCGTTAATGCCGGACAGTTCGATTCCCAGGGGAGCAAACCACTGCGTTCCCAAAAGGCAGCACCTCCCCCCCTTGAGGACCACTAGGGGCAGTTTCTCGGAGTAGTTCTTGAACTTCACCTTGAAGTTCCCCACCCCCAACACTGGGATCCCATTTCCCTGCACATCCCGCAAGTGTGACTTCATGGCCCGCAGTTTGGGCCGCGCGTCTGGGGGAATGCGCATAAACTCTTTTTGGGACAGGATGGAATAGGATGACCCCGAATCTATCTCCATCCTCACTGGGAACCCCTGTAACAGTACCTCTACGAAAAACCGCCGGTGCTCCAGGCCCACGCGGTTCACGCCTTCTTCGCTGTAGTTGGCTGAGACCTTCTTGGTGCCGGCCGCCTTCCGTTGGTGCGTCTGGGGATGGCTCGAACTGCCCTTGTCCTCGACTCGCCCGCGCCTGCATACTCGGGCGATGTGTCCTTTTCGGCCGCAATTGTGACACTCCGCCTTTCGGAACGGACACCTCGTGCGGTCGTGGGACGCTCCACAACCGTCGCAACAGCGGTCCTGCCGCTCGCGGGTCTGTCGCTTCTCCCCGCGTTTCCTTATTCTCTGGACGTCGTCGTCCTCGCTGGGGCAGGAATCTGCCGTTGTGGACGACTCCTCAGACGTCGCTGGGGTGCCGGTGGGTGACTTGGGGGCCCGCCAAGCCATCTTCGTCGATGTCCGCCGGGCCGCCTGCACTGGTGACTTGGCCCTTTCGGACGTGGCCCCTCGGGACTTGAACACTCTGACCCCGCTCCTGGCTGCCTCGGCTGCTTGGGCCTCCCGCAGTACCTCGTTGAACGTGAGGCGATAGTTGCGGGTCATCAGTCTCCTCTGGACCTCCTCGTCCCTTAGGCCACACAGCATGCGGTCTCGGAGGGCTGTGTCCAGGTCTTCCCACTGGCAGTGCACCGCTGCAAGCCTGAGGGCCGCCGCGTAGGCGGACACGGACTCTCCCGGGCGCTGGTCTTGCCTTTGGAACGCGACCCTGGCCGGGAAGATCGACACGGGGGGCTGGAAATGTTCACCCAGTAACTCCAGGATGCGGTCGATGGGCACCACGTCCACCTTCCGGGGGGCCACCAGGTTCATCAGGATACGCAGCGTGGCCGGCCCCACCTGAGCCAGGAAGTGGGAGCGCATCTTTGCATCGTCGTCGACGCCCGCGGCTTCCATCGCGTGCCGAAACTGGCACTCGTACAGCTCCCATTGCTCCAGGTTGCTGATATCGAACTGGTAAGGCTTGACCTTGGGATTCGCCATCGATCCCACCTTCGTCGCCAATTTGGTGTCTTGCACGGAAGACAAGGAAGGAGTCGCAGTAAGGACTAACACAGGTTTATTGGTTGATGATCAGGATGAACATGTGGTAATGGCGGAGGTACATCACATTATATACAGTAGTACAACACATTTGAATCTTGTTGCACGGTAGCTCATTGGCTGCTACCGGCGTGACGTCGTCCCAAGTCACACCCCTCTTCTGTAGTTGTTGATAGTGCGGGAGAGTTCCCGCGGCTGCCGGTGATTTGAGGAATGAGAACCATGTGAGTTGAACGCTCGCAGCTGCCCTCTATGGCCAGCTAACTCGCGTTCCTTAACAGCTGGGCTACATTGTAATTGTGGACAGGTTACATTCATACATTTCTTAAAGCAACATTGTACATACATAACAGACCATTTCCTTTTCCCTCCAGCCTCTGCTCCCCCTCCACTTTCCTCCTTTACTGTCTTGAGGAAACGTTGCCCTCAGAAGGTCTTTTGGTAACTCAGTCCTCCAATGCTTCTAAGAGCAAAACCTTTAACATGTTGGTTTTCCCCCCTGCTTCTGGAGTTCGACTCTCGGGTACTGTAGGACAGAGTGATCTCCCATCCCTATGCCAACTCCTATCAACCTAGCAGTCTGAAAGCAAGAAATTGCAAGTACTGTAGATAAATAGGGACCACTTTGGTGGGAAAGGTCACCCTTGCTCAAAAGCCAGTCAAATCTGACTCTAGGGTGCAGTGCTCATCTCCATTTACAGCCAAAGAGCCAGTGCTGTCTGTATTTGCAGATGTTTTCATGGTCATGTGGCAGGCATGATTAGATCGTCCACTCAGTCATATAACCACACCCACAAAGTAGGCCATGCCCACAGTGTGGTAGTAAAAATTTTTGGAGCTCACCACTGGATAAGTGTGAGTCTTATACAAAAACACCCACCAAGGATGCTGTCCTCGCCCTCATCCCTTAATTTACCTTTAAGAATCATGCCTGGCACAAACATCTGTCATGACTTTTGGACTCTCATTTGTATTAATTATTTTGCTCTATCCATGATTGGTGTATGTCCTGAAGAAGTGATTTCGAGCCATGAAAACATGCTTTTAGTTTGATATATTTTTTTAGTGTTCTTTAAAAGGTATTGCCTGTACGGTACTTGCATTTGTATCAGGACCACATAACTCTCCCTGTACAGAGAATCAAGTTCTCCCCAGTGAGAATCATATTATCCAAAAGCATTTTGGTAAGAATCTACGAATGGAGACAGAGTTTTTAGAGCAAGGAAATGTGGCTGTGGCTGTTCCAAGCAGGACTTCCCAGAGGTAAAGTAGTAGTACCTGTTGTTGAGTCACATAAGGAGGAAAGTGAGGCAGAAAATGTCAATCCCTCCCCTTCTTTGATAGTGGAAAAAACTGCCACAATAAATTAAAGAACTCAAAATGTGCTACCTCATCATGAGCATCCCAAAAATTGTGTTTTTCTTACAGTTCATGGTTTGTCAGTGTGCGTATCTTTAAAACTTTGGCTCTGCAGGGCTGTTAAAGTATAAGAGAAGAGGGCTTTACCTTTAATAATCCCTCTGAAAATTGGCCCCTATGAGCTTCCCCTAGTGACAAAGTCAGGAACCAGGCAGGCAGGAAAGTGTACTCTGGGTCTCCTACAACAAAACAGGGAGCAAGCTTGCTCACTTATCAGATGAGGAAATTTTTGAAAGTTTTGCTTTAGAAGAGTTTCAGATTATAGAAAGCATGTGGGGCTATAAAAACCCTTCTCCGCATTGTGTATTTGGTCTCTTTAGTTCACTTTCAATGTTTATGGGGCATGCTTTTCAGCATCTACAGCCTATTTTAGTTCCCGTGGATTACTATACCTTCCCCTTTCATCTTTTCATCACTCACACTGCACATTATTCTAGCTCTATTTCTCTAGTGTGTTAAACGCTGGTATCTTTGCCAAGACCTTGTTCTCTGTTTAGATTCTGGCACCACACAGCCTTAGGCCAATTTTTGTTTCATTTGTATGAGCTGTCAAAGAAATGTCTTTATTCTAAAAAGCCCCTTGTATATCAGCACTCAAGTGAACGGATGAAAATTACTGGGAAAGTCTTTCTATTTTTTTCCCTTTACATACAGATAAATGCTTGTATGTGTGCATTCTCTCCCCCGATTTTCCTGTTGCAAATTGAATAATGTATACTTTTCAGTAATGGAGAGCTGAATTTTTTACTCTGTGGAAAACTGACTCTTGTCTTAAGACTAAAGTCTGAATTGGTTTCAATCATCAAATCAATAATTGCTTCCACAAATATGTCCTCACATCAATACTCTATTATTGAGAGCAGTGCAGGCAAGAGGACAAACTACCTCTTCCGTAATGATTTTCTTTTAAAATCATGGTAGGTAATGGACAATCGTATATGAATTAGTGGCTCTCATCTTCAGAGCCAGCCCTATCTTTAGGCATAGCAAGGTGTGTACCACAAGCCAACCTATTCTGGGTGTCATGAAAGGCCTACCAATTGTTAGCTATTTAATGCATTGTTATTCAATTTTTACTACTAGGAATGGAATAGGGGACAGTTTTTCAGCCATTTCGCATGCCCTGATAATCACCCACTGTGTCTGGGCTATATTTTGGCAGTGAGGCAAAGTTCTTTCTGGGGAGAAAATAATCAGATTAGCCACCATTTTGATTTCCCCAGAAACGTATGTGAGATTCAAAATGTTAATGTCCTTTACTACTTATTGGGGGTCACCATGAACAGTTAACTTAATATCTACATGAAAATAGCACATTTAAGGGACTGCTCCAATAACTCAGCAAAAGTGCAGTGCTAATTCTCCTTTCCACCCCCTGAAAGGAGAGTGATTAAAACTGGCTTGCTAATAGGGTAAGGATAGCAGTGTGTTGTTTTATGTAGCATTAATTTTTAAACACATACTACTAATGTCTAATCAGAAGTAAGCCTTGTTCACAAGTCTATGTCACTTGCCGTAATATCAGATAAATGGTTAAAAGAAAGATCGGTAGGAGAAGCATCATTTCACAAAATGCTTTCTTATTTTATTTTATTTGGATGATTTCATGATTTTCAAAGTTAAACCAATACTTCTGGTGGATTGTCCAAATCAGTGAGCTAGGTATCTTTAGCTAGAGCTTGAAGTTTGATTCCCAGCTGTGCCTTCCAGAAGAGCAGCCAGCCTCTTTAGTGCTGGGCAAGCTTCTTCTTCTTCCTTTGTGTCCCAATCAAACCCTGGAATTCCAAAATGAAGCCAGTTTCTGTAGAATGTATCTGGCAGTAATCAGCAGACCAGTAAATGAGCTGGAGTCTTTATCTCTCCACATTCACATCATGTGTTGTTGTCTACCAGCAGCCCCCACTTGAGCATGTTGGTCTTACATTTAGGAACTCTGACCCCCAGCCTATTCAGAGTCCTTCAAGTGATGTAGGGGAGGTTGAGTTCCTCAGCTATATCCTGTTTTAATGATGTTCCTTGCCCAGTCAGAGCCTTCCTTCAACTTTTAATTTGGTTTTGCTCTTGTGTACCTTCAAGAATGTTTGTTCTTGCCATAAAGCTCTTCCTGGATCTGAGCCGGCAGACTTGAGGCTCATATCAATTCAGAGGATGTTGAGGGTCATTCTCTGCGCAATCATAGGGTGACTGGAAGAAAATGGTAAACTGCTCCTAAGACCTCTCTACCTAGAGAACCCAGAAAAGGGTTTCCATAAATCAGAATTGACCTCACCACACACAATTATATATTAGCTGAAATCCTGTTTGTAGTGTAAGCCAAGCCATAACATTCACTCCATTCCTTCTTGGTAAACAAAGCACTCCCACCATAATTCTTGGGGGCCTATGCTTGCCTGTACCAAGCTAGAGTGTGTGCCAATCCCAACCTCAGAATTTCAGCTAGGATGCTTTGTTTACCAGGCAGAAATGGAAAGAAAGTTATGATTTGGCTTAGCTGTGTACAGGATTTCAGGCATAATCTAGTACACTTCCAGATGTCTCAGGAATTTTTCTGCATTGTCTTCAGGAGAGTTTTATTATTGTTTTGAAGTACAGTGGTACCTCGGATAAAGTCCGATTCGGATAAAGTCGCAGTTTTCATGTACACATGATGCATTGGATAAAGTTCAAAATAGGATAAAGTCCAAACTTGCGGAACGTGGTTTGGACTTTATCCGAGGTTCTACTGTACTGCCACATTTCTTTGGGAAATCCTCCTGGTCAAATAAAAAATGTCCATATTTCCTTTTTATGACTTTTCTTTTTAGTTGTGTAACAAAACAATTTTTCTGTATGAGGCACTTACAGTTTACAGTGTTCTGTTCTGACAAAGATTTATCCTTGTTGTACATCTGTTGCATACACAACAATAGGCTTTGCCTCCATCCCATTCTTTCTAGTCCTGACAGTCACTAACACTATAAAACAGACAAATACTCTCCTCATTGCCTTCTTTTGACCAGTTCTTGCACCTGGCTGTTTTCTTATGCATTGGTTTTTCTTTGTGCTTAAGTGGCCTTCTTTGGATTTTCTGGCTCTGAAGGCAAACTATGGCTTGGGTCTTGGTTAAACTGAAGATTCTGGAGAATGAGGTTGCTCACTTTTTGAGCTTACCTGATGGAACTGGTTTTCATCCATAATATTCCTGCATTCCTGCTCAATGACAACAAACTGTTCCACTGGGAGCTTGTGGATGAGTTTTCGCCTATGGCCCATTTCCCAAGACACAAATACAGTCCTTGCTAACCCTGGTGACAGCAGACATGATGTGAAAATTCATCTGAGATTTAACATCCATACCATAGATTGCTGGTTGTTGTTGTTTTTACCTATGGCCAGAATCTATGATCAGCCACCTCTAGCCCTGGGGACAGACGCCATTGGTAACTATTTGTTTCAGGTCAGAAGCACAAGGCAGTGGGGCAGCACTTAATTGAAGGCAGTGATTCCTTTCTTAAGTCGCAGTGTCATCATTGGGCCTGTTCAGTTTAAATGGTTGCAGTCCTTCCACTCCTGTATCCTGTTAGAACTGCCTCTTCTGTTTGGGGCAGCCAAGAGGTCAGTCTATCATTGCTGTTAACCTACATACCTGAAGGCCATTCTGCTATCTGCCCAGCATTGCACTGCAGGCGGTTCTGCCTAGTTCTATAGAACCGGTAGCAGAACCGGCTGGCCAGAGGGGCAGAAAGGCAGGATCTGAAGTGAAACTGGGTCTTTAGCCTCCATAGCTCTTCCCTGAACAAATGGAAAGAACCGTCGAATGAGAATACTTGTCTGTTTGATAGGAGAAAGAGGAAAAGGAGCAGGTAAGAAAGCAACTCAGAAAATGATGCACTAGAGCTTGCCTCAGGTTCACAAATTGGTGGCTACACCTTTGCCCTTCACTACTTCCTGTGTTTGCTCTGGAGGCTCAGAATCAGAGATGGGCAACCTCCAGACATCTGGACCTTAGAAGGTTGCTTCAACACTCCATCTCCCCTCCAATTCTTACATGGTTTTTAAAGACCCAAAGAAAAAGCTTTTACACACTCTGTTACTAAAATTATTTTTAATTTAAAAACTGATGTATGGGAGCAAAATGGAGAAGTTGTCTCCATGCTCATAGAAAGAAAGGGGGAGATTCCCTGAGCCCCAACTTTTATATATATTATAATGTTGGGATGCCTGGTGGGTGGCTGAGAAGCTGCTGATGGTTGAATTCTGATTCCTGACAAAATATATGCAGCTCACTTGTTTACCAGACTTGGCTCGAGGTACAGGTATATCTGCTACAGAGACAAGAATGAGAAAGTAGAGATCAATAGGTAGGAAGTGCCTTTTGATTGCTATGTGCTTAGCTGAGTCTTGGGCCGAGAACAGCAACACTGTTGCTAACTAGACCCATGAAAGATAATGCTGATTAGAAGGGATGTTTCAGCAGGTAATTTGCTGTGCTTGGATCAGAAACCAATAAGTAGCTACCCTGGAATTTTAGCCCTGCTTTGAAATTATTGAATGGCCATCCAGATTAGTTTTATGATGATAATAACAGTGATAATAATAACACCAATGAAGACAGGTTTCACGGGATATTCCTGTCAACTCTTATATACTTTATTAATGTTGTGTCAATTTTATTATGATGCGGCTGCCCTACTTTGAATACAAGAATGGATTATATTAAGAGATTAATCAATGTGCTTAGAAGGCAAAGACTTGAGATATGGATTTCATGCCTACTTATGGTACAAAAAGAGGAAAGTAAATAAAGAGTTCAATGCTAATTGTATAAGAAAAGCCCTCTTGAGGGTTTGAGAAATATATAAAATGAAACACTTTTGAGCAATACCATTATGGTTGTCACTTTTTCTGAAAGAAGTGGAAATGTAAACAGATTTGGATAACCTATACAGATGTATTTATAGGAATGGAAGAAGGAATTCATGAATTAAAAACTAGAGGTGAATTGCAACAACAGGGAATATTTTGTCAGTGGTTCCCATAAAAATAATGATAATAATAATTTTGTGTCAGAAATTATTCTGGGTTGAAAGGATTTTTGCTGGAGGAACTCCGCTCAGGGGATGTGCAAATGAGGCTCCTTTCATGTCCCCAAGATCTTTTCCCACCGAAGCGGTCCCTATTTATCTATTTGCAATTTCTTGCTTTTGATCTTCTAGGTTGGCAGGAGCTGCCACAGAGATGGGCACTTATTTTATCATGCAGTACCTGGGTCTTGAACTGCTGACTTGCCAGCCTCCCAGCCAACAAGGTAAGCTTCTTAACCACTGAGCCACCGCAGCCCTTAGTGGTTCCCATACAGACAACTTATGGAAAGGGTGAAAATGGATGTCAAACTGTGGGGTTTTGAGAAAGAAAAAACAAATTTGGATAATATCCTATTGGGAAAAATAGAATATATTATCTCAAAATTATATAAATTGTTGATACAAATTGAAGATGTCAAAAGATAAAAAAGAACCATGTTTCATATGTGGTGGAATTGTAAAGTAGTAAAGAATTTTTTTTGAAAGAAAGTCATAAAGTTATTGTACAAAACATCAAAATAAGCCTGGAAATATTTCTTTTGAACTTGATAAAGCATGAAACAAAACAGAAATTTATATCATTCATGGTAACAGCTACAAGGGTTCAAATAGCAAAATACTGGAAAGGGAAAGAGGAAGTGCTGTTAAACGAATGTCTGATTAAATTACAATAATTTATTTTCATGGATAAATGGACACTATTATTAAGAGAAGAACTTTTATCAAATTGTAGAAAACAGTGGAGTATTGTAGAGAGAAATACATGGAAGAAAAGTGTAAATTAAAAATAAGGTCATCAATTAGCAATGAGAGTCATCAGTGGAACAAGAAGCAATGGCTGTTTGGGAAAAGAACTAATACCCATATGCACATTTATATAGTTTTCAGTTAACTTTATCTCATGCAGTTTTTACTTTTGTAGATTTTGACTGCACTGGGGCCTTTGGGCTTTAGTTTGCCCTGATTTTGAGAGAAGCTTCAGTTTTTACAATGAATTAGATTACTCCTTCTGGGAAATTGTCCTCTACTGTCTTCTTGTATTTATTCCTTACACACATACATACACATGCACACATACTCTCTCTCACACACACAGTGATTTCACTAAGGGCTCTGGTGGCTCTGGTTAAGAAGCTAGTCTTGTTAGCTGGAAAGTTGGCATTTTGAGACCCGGGAACTGGGTAGTAGTAGTAGTAGTAGTAGTAGTAGTAGTAGTAGTAATTTCACAATTTCATTTTACATTTTCCCCCTCTGATTTTGCCCAACTATATTCTCCTAGATCAATTTCCCCGCACATTTCCCTGCGTCTTCAGGAACCTATTCCTTGGAATAGGAAGCTTTTTGTCTTTCTTTCTCGGTCTTTATGCACCCTTAGCATTGGAATCATAAATCAGCATGATTTTAAGTATGTAACATGGAAAGGATAGACACAAATTAGGGAAGCCACAGAATGTAGATGTAAAAATGATGTTTCAACGTCTCAGGGTGCCTCATTTCAGCACCTCCAGATTGAACATACTTTGTTCTTAGAAAAATGCACTTTCTGCAATCCTAGCTTTCCAGTTTATGCAGGAAATCCAAAAGAGACACAGCGCTCCTCCTGACCAGTTTGTCTCTAGTAGAAACAGCTCTACGGTCACTTGCTAATTAATAACCCCACAGAGGACATATGCACCAAAATGCAATCTAACTGAATTTCCATGGCCTTTATTGATATCATGGTGGTTATTAGTGTAGTAAGAGATGCAATTATTTTTAGTCAGCAGAACAAATAGATGAAGCTGTAAATATTCAAACTGAGAGAAGCCAGATCAATTGGGGGTTTATGTCCCTAACTTAAATCCACAGCACAAGCTATATTTGATTATGAAAGGATTTTTGTGGGCTGCCTGGCTTTAAATGAAATGCAGCACAATTCTAAATATGTATACTTTGAAGTAAGCCTTGCTAAGTTCAGAGACACCCGGGGGCAATTGTTACAAGCTGACAGCCTTAAAGCAAACCCACTGAAATCAATGGGGCTTTCAGTGAGTAAATCATTCCACTGATTTCAATAGGCCTGTTGTAAGTATGACTAAATATACATACAGCTATGTGGATCTGGAGATTTGAATAAAATCCTCATAGATGATGCTTCCCCACAGATGGAGTAGCATACAAGAACTCTGTGTTTCCTGGCCTAATTCAAGGAGATCCTAAGACATGCTTTTAGTGTGCCAAATGTAGCACATCTTTACGAAATAACATTACTGCCTTCTAAAGAGGGTTCATACTCTGACCAGGTTATCCTGCTCCTGCTATGGTAATAGAGTAGACCATACTGCTGGTGACTCAACACCAAGTATCAGTTTAACTAACCTGACCACCCTGGGGACGAACGGCCTTGGGTGCCGAAGTCCACAGAGAAAAGTGATGGTCCCCAAATGGATTAAATCCCATTTCAATCCATCTTGATGGTGCAGCTTCATCAATAGTAGCCTTGGGCTGATGAGGACTTTGCATGTCAAAAGGGCTCAGGACCAGAAAGTGACTCACAGAACTGGATCAGTGGTAAGGGTGTAATGCTGCGATGCGGAGGGCAGATGAAAGGCCACTGCATTTATATCCTCAGGATGGTCTTCATGGCTGATTGTCATGATGATCGCCTACATTCGGATTCAGATATGGCAGAAGAAGAGGTTAAGGGTTGAGGAACTGGTTTGTGGGGGTGAGTCAGATCACCATGCCACTGAACCTCTGCTAAATCATATAATTGCAACTGGTATGGCTAAGACTCTTAGCTAAAAGGGACCAACAATATACCCAACTGGCTCAACTGCAGTAGAACTGCTTGGAACTTTGTAGGCTAGCACCATTAGCAAAGGTCCTCCTTTGTTCATTTCACCTCCTCTCCCTGGAGAAGTAGAAGGCAGAATAAAGACATGAATGCTAAGGCTCCCAAAATCCCCGGGGAAAATGAACGGAAGAAGAAGATGCAAAGTTTCGCATAAATCAGCTGCTCTCAAGTGCAGATTGGCCAGGTTTTATGTGGAGTAGCAGTACCGGTTGGCAGCATGACATGTCTAGTGGTTGTTGCACCAAGACAAATGTCAAGACAGATATCTGGTCCCCAAGCCACTTTGCTTTACTCTTGCTCACCCTGTGCCACTTGGTCCCCCGTCCTCCTGCCAACACTGCTAGCCCTTGAGGTTCCCACTCCAACACTCCTTGTGAAACCTCTTGCTGACCAAGTTGCATCTCCAGGCAGAGCTGCCGGCCTTCAGAAAGGGACTTAAAACCTGGTTAGCACAGCAGGTGTGGGACACTGCTGGTGTAGTACACCCCGCCCCGCACTGGCTTATATAAGGCCATCCAGGTTTTTCAGTTTTATAGGGAGGGTGTTTTAATCTGGTTTTAATGGTTTTTAAAGTTTTAATTGTTTAGCTCTGTATGATGGGGATGTTTTATATTTTGAACTTTTGATACTGTTGTGAGCCGCCTGGAGTCGCTTTGGCAAGGGAGGCGGCAATACAAATACAGTAAATAAATAAAATAAACACAGAGCTTTAAAACAAGTGAGGGTAGGGGAGAGATGCTCTTGCGAGTGACTCAAAAAAAGAGCAGCCAAAATGGTCAGACATTTAGCAGACTGGCAACTGAATGCCTCCTCAATTCAAAATTGTAGTCAAGAGTCTCCTAAACTGCAGCACATGTTCAAGGGTACAGTGACCTGTCATTTGCATTCACAAGGGAATCCCTGAGCCCTGGTATATCTTTCAGGTTTGAACTGACAGCTCATCGCAACTTGTGGCAGCTACTCCACTAAAAGGAGAGAAAAATACCAGCCAGGACACCAAGATGTACGCCACAACACTGTAGGATCCAAAAGGACAGAATTATCATTAAATTATCTTACCTTTCTTTTTCTTCTGATCTTGGCTTTCTTTCTTTCTTTCTTTCCATCCATCCTCCCCCTCCCCTTCCTTTGTCTGGCTGTCTCAGCTTATTTTCCCAGGTTCTTTTCAGCTAGGTTACTATAGCATGGATTTAAAAGCAGCCGTCAGGCTGAATAATGCTTGAGGAGGAAAGGAAATGAAATCACCTAGAAAGAAGACAGACAGATTAGGAGGCAAAAATACAGGCTTTCCAGTCAAACAAAATCAGTTCCATTTAAAAAAAAAACCTCTGTTATTTATGTGTAAATCTATATATAGTTACATACAAATCAACAAAGATTGTGGGGTATTCAGATAGAACCTCCTCAAAGATGGTGGTATTTTAGAAATACAACCCTGTTGTGCCGGCTAACCTTTCTCACAGTACATAATTAATTCACCCAAAAGGTGGCTTCGTGTTGGCAGCTTAAAATCTGACCTAGACATGAAAGAAGATGGGAAAAATATTGTCCCCATTATTCAACCTATTGCAGAGGTTTACAATTTATGGACAGGGGATGGTAGAGACTGGATCATCTCTCCTTGTTGCATTTAGACTCCCCCATCTTTGCCAATTTCCTACCAGGTTTGTACCGCTCACACTTTCTTCCATGCTTCATTCAGGTAGCAAAGAACTAGTCTGTGGTTGCTCAGTTTATAAGCAACTAGCATAGGTTCCTCTTTTCCCCATTTTGGTTTTGATGCAGCAATGGGGAAAAGGGGGAGCCGGCAATCAGCCCGCTCTTCCCCTGATAAGGTTCATTAGGTAGGTTGGGGGAGAAGGAGGCAGAGAAGAGCTATCTGCCTGACGATGGTTCTCTCCTCTCTGTCTCCTTTCTCGCCTGGCTTACCTAACCGGAGATCGGTAGGCAGCGATCCGTAAGGAGTGGTGCTCTTCCTTGCAGATTGCTGGCTGCTGCTTTTGTATTACCTCCGTCGGAAGTACAAAAGCAGCAGCTAGTCATACGCCAGGGAGGGTGCTTCCCCTGACAAACTGCTGCCTGCTGCTGTTGTTTTTTTTTTCACCCCGGCTCAAGGTACCTTGAGGCCGGCGATGGTCTCGCCGTGTCTTCAGCGGGGTAGCACGGAGAAGAAGGAGTCCCTCTTTTCCCCATTGCTCCGGGAAAGAAGGCCGGCGGGTGTCTTGCCATGGTTTTTTGTGGGTTTTTGTTTTGTGAGGCTGTGAGGCGCTGCGTCCGCCTGCTGGGGACTTGCGCTCCCATTGCGTTTTTTAATTTTATTTTTCGCGTGCTGGCTTTCTCAACATTCTGCATAAGATGCTGGGACTTTGAGTTTTGTGTGTTTGGTTTGCGTTTGTGCAGCGGTTTTTTTCTGCGGCTCAATTTTAATTGGCCATGCCGCTTTTCCCAACGTTCTTTTTGCTCGCACCTCTCAGCCTGATTGGCTGTGGCGCGGCGTGGCACAGAAAACATTGGGAAGTGAAGTTCTTTTCCTTTTTTCATGTTCGTGGGGCTCTTGCCCCACTGGCGCCTTCAGCAACCCTGCAGTAACCTGCAGGCCGGGTTCAGGCGAGTGCAGGAGGCTCAGTATGGGATAGAATGGACGGGTACAGAAACGTATAGCAAGTTCCACTGGTTAACCCTTGGATTTATAGGTATAGATCATGTACAAGTAAGTATCTTAAATTCATTTGATTCTGGTCTTTCATTGAAAGAAACAGCCAGGAATAAGTTTCTGACCAGGTTTAGTTACTAATTTCAGAAGGAAAGTGTTCAAAAATGAGCAAAGTCAACAGCTGTCTTCTACTAGTTATGTGATTTGGTTAAGAGGTGGAGAAAAATTACAATACTGTACTGTACTTAAAAAATAGGAAAGACCCAAAAAAAATACTTGTTACCGGTAGTTATTTCTGAACTACAACAATCTATCCATTTTGCCTGAGCTACGTATTCCACAATCGGGCCCATAAACTATTTTGGTACTGTATATAGTTTGAAATTTTAGCTTTTAGTTTGCAGAGTAGAAAGTACTGTACTAAACAACACTTGCACAGAGAAAAGCACAAAAAGAGTAGCACAAATTTTCAATTTCAATTTAATTTTAAAATTTCTATGCAGCCAACTCAGGCGAACCCGACTCGCAGTGGTTTACTCAGATTAAAGAACATATATAAAACAGATTTTTTTAAAAAAACAAGATACCCACCCACCTACCCACCCTCCTACCCCCACCCTATTCATAAAAAGAATAAAAAAGGGATACAAACAATACAGAAGGAGGGACACTCTAGATTTAGCTTGGAATGAGCCAACAGGCTGGGGCTATATTTTCATTAAGTGCCCTCACCTGCCTCACCAGCCAGGTTTTCAAAACTTTTCTGAAGGGCAGCAATTCCGTCTGTAACCTTAATTCTGTTGGCAAGAGGTTCCAGAGAGCCGGTGCAGGCACGGAGAAGGCCCTTCTTCATGTGCTAGAGATGCGGGCCCCTCTAGCTGATGGAACAACTAGGGAGCCCCTCCGGTCCACTCTGGTTGGACAGACAGACACTCTTGGGGCAATGCGGTCTCTTAGGTATCCTGGCCAACTGCCATATAGGGCTTTAAAGGTCAAAACCAGCACTTTGAATTGCACCCGGAGCCAGACTGGTAACCAGTGCAGCCCCCAAAGTAGTGGGGAGGCACGTGCATAACGTCCACACCCCATCAACACCTGGACAGCTGCATTCTGGACCAGTTGTAGCCTCCGGATGTTCGTCAAGGGCAGCCCCATGTAGAGCGCTTTACAGTTATCTAGTTTGGAGGTGACCAGAGCATGAGTGACCATGAGTAAGGTGTCCCGGTCCAGGAGTGGGCGCAACTGGCGAATTACTCGAAGTTGAGCAAAAGCCCTCTTGGCCACAGCCACCAACTGCTCTTCAATCAGCAGTCGCAAGTCCAGGAGGACCCCCAATTTGCGCACCGGGTGTGTCTGGGGCAAAACTGCCCCATCCAAGACCAAAGATGGTAGCTCCCCGGATGGTAGCTCCCCGGGGACAATCGGTCTTGCCAATACTGTACTGCTCCATATCCTTTTGCAGAAACTAGCACTTTACACAGCAAAATTAATCTAAAAATAGCTCAAGTTAAAAATTTGACTTTTTTACTTTCAAGTAGAAAAAGGGTAAAAAGAAGCCTCTACCCGTGTAGAGAGACTTTTCATGCTATTGCTACATAAGCTTAAATAAGGGCAGAACAAATTAAGAAGGCAGAAGTAGGAAAAGAGAATTCTGCTAGGTCCTGAAAGCATCCCTCCGACTGATATCCAGACTTAGAAAATGCAAACCTGCAAGATTGCCATCCCACCCCTAAACAGAAGGTGCCAGTCCAATGCACACATGTCAGAAAGTCAGCAACCAGTTTTATTGATGGACTGAGCAAAGGACCCAAGCCTACAGCTTGGGGATCTGCTGGAAAATATAATGCATCATCCCCTCTTTTCTATTGGTGATGTTCATCATCACCAATATCATGTGTCTGTAGCAGGGATTTTCAACCTACGGCCCACAGGCCGGATGTCACCCGCAGCACCATTTCATGTGGGGCCACCACCACCTCCACCACACCAGGAAGTGGAAGTGCCATGTGGTGGAGGAAGGCCAAAATGGCCATCCAGCCCTGAAGCTGTCTGAGTGAGCGTGACTCGGCCCCCGGCTTTAAAAGGTTGAGATCTCCTGGTCTATAGCCTGCTTTTTTCTCCAAGGCAATCAAGCATACCTGTCAAGTGTCCTGGATTGGCCGGGGTTTCCCATATTTCGGCGCCGATTTTCTCCATTTCCCACCCGGAGCTGCCGCTATCCCGTAATTTGGCAGCGGGGGGAAAGGAGTTACTGCACATCCCTTCTGCGCAGGTACTTTCTACGCATACGTAGAACCCTTCTACGCATGCGTAGAACCCTTCTACGCATGTGTAGAACCCTTCTACGCATGCGTAGAAGGCTTCTGTGCAGAAGGGGATGCGTAAAGCCTTCTACACATGCGTAGAAACGACCTGCGCAGAAACGTTGTGTGACTTGTCCCTTTTTGCCGCGCGCCCTTGCCGTTTGTCCGCTCTCCAGGAAGGGGAGGGCGAGCGAGCAAGCTAACGTCGGTGTCAGGCGCATGCCTAATGTGTGGGGGGGAGGGAGAAGACTTCGCACGCATGGACGCACGTGCTGTTATTGGTGGCGCTGCCCTGCCGACTAGCCTGGCAGTGGCAGTTGGTTGAGGAGGCTCTGAGAGAGGAGGAAGGCGGTTGGGGGATGGGGGGAACGGGCCGGCGGCAGCAGTGGCATGCGCGAGTGAGCAAGAGCGCAGACAGAGAGAGAGAGCGGAGTAGTTGCCTCAGCCAGCCAGCCAGGCCAGCCAGTCAAGAGAGTGAGGGAGTTCTTTAAAGATGGTTGGAGCAGCGGCAGCAGGGGCTACAGCAATGATGACCACCAAGAACAACAACAACACCTCCCACACCGCCGCCACCAGCACGACCCCCGTCACTCTGAAGATTACGGGACCTGCACAGAACGTTTCTGCGCAGGTTGCTTTTACACATGCGTAGAATGGACCTGCACAGAAACATTCTGTGCAGGTCCTGTAATCTCCGGAGCTGCGCTTGACAGGTATGCAATCAAGATATCCAGAAGGATACAATAACCCTATGAGGTATGAGTCTGGTAACCTGAACAAAGTTCAGTGAGGTTTGAGGCTGTATGTGAATTTAGATATCGATTCTCCACTACTTATCATGCACAATTGTTCTATGGTGACACTTTAGCCATTGCATATTGGCTCTTCATGGGAAACACCTGGGGAACTGGGAGTGGAGAAAGATAGGAAACTGTGTGGAAATATATGAGGAAAGAAGAAATTCTCTCTCCCCATCCCCAAAACTGTCAGGCTTTTTTTTTTCTAAAAAGGAACAAGGAAAGAGGCAACCGTAAGGAAGAAGACTTCCTCTTTCTCATACTCTTTGGTAAAATATGTCTTTTATCTCTCTAAGTCTGGAAGAAGAGTGGAGAGAAAAACACAAGGGATATCATCTTCATTCACTATCTCTCTGTCTTTGTTTCCTTTCAAGAAGCATGGAAATAATGGGGAGAAAAGAGAGAATTCATAACTAACTCATGTGTGCATCTGTAGCACAATCTGGTTCTGGCTCTTTCTGTGTGTGTGTGTCTATCTACAAATATATTGTTGTTGAGTATTGCAAACACAAACTTCTTAAAATGCTTTGTTTATATGTATACTTTTATAACAAACATGATCAGTAATGATATAACAAAACTGGATGCTCCAAGTTGTACACCCTGAGTTCTTTTCACTAGTAACAAGAGCTGGGGTTGCTTGAAGAGTTCAAAGGTCTCTCTGAAATCACATAAGACCAAAGTCCAAGATATATTAATTAACCAAAGTAGGATATCCAGAACAGAGAGGAATTGGTTCCCCATACATAGTCTCAAAGCCACTAGACCAAGTTAGTAAGGCCCTGATCATCTTCTAGGGCAGTAATGGTGAACCTTTTAGAGACTGAATGCCCAAACTACAACCCAAAACCCACCCCACCCCTCTGTCCCTCCACCTGCTACCTGACTCACTTTGCACCTTCTCTTGTTCCCCCCACCCAGGCCACCTCTCAGGTGGGATTACAGCCTATGTGGTATGCGGAAAGCCTTTCCTCTTGCCTCCCCATTGGTGGAAGGAGAGGAGTGGGTGGGGAAGTGACACTGCCATTGGCTTTGGTGGCACAGGGCGGGGCAGAGCTTGGATGGCGGGGTTGTGCTGTGTGTAGTGGAGTTACCTGTGCTGGGGTGATGGCACACATGCCCACAGAGAGGGCTCTGAGTGCTCCTCCTTTGGCACGCATGCCATACGTTCGCCACCACTGTTCTAGGGGAACAGGAGCTCCTGCATCTCTAGCTCGTCTGCTTTTTCTAACTTAGATCCTGAGTCACAGCCTCTTCTTAGGATTTCCACATCCATTGGGATGAATCAAAAGGTCCGCATGCCTGTGGGTGGGTGTGGGTGGGTATGTTTACGACATCCCTAATAGAATGCAAACTAGTCTTATAAAACTCCCTCCTCTTATCTTCTAATAGCCACTGATAAAACCTATCTGTCAGGGAAATGTCTGTTCCAAGATGTGGCACTGCTGCACAGAGAAGGAGCAGTCTTGGATAGTAATAGCTTTCCTTGAATAAAAATGTCAAACTTTAAGGTACCCTATATCACTTTCTCCAGAGCGATGACTAGGTGCTTTATATCATTGGGAAGAAGAGAAAACCTATTTTGCTAATGGGACCAGGCACTTCTATCTAGGCCTGGAAGTGTCCAAAATGTCAGTCTTAAGACCACACACATTTTATGGCTAGAAGGGGCTTTGGTTCATTTTTATCTATTGGCCCACTGTCTTAGACAGGGAGCACAGTTGCTGCTCAATACCATTCCCATGTACACGCTTGCAAGGCAGAGCTGTGAATTTCAGCTCCTGGCTATAAGTGTGCCTGCTTACATAGTGCCCCTATAAGTCTGTGTATGCGTTCCAGTTATGGACCTGGTGGTACAGACACCAAAATAATGCATACAAAGAGTATTATTCAATAGTTTGTTTTGCATTCTTACCAAAACACCTGATGTATGTCCAAAGCATGATAAATGAACTGTTACTAACATTAAAGCAGAAGACATACGCTCTTGTGCTAATAATAATAATTTTGTGTCAGAAATTCTTCTGTGTTGAAAGGATTATTGCTGGAGAAACTCCGCTCAGGGGACGCCCGAATGAGGCTCCTTTCATGTCCCCAAGGTCTTTTCCCAGCAAAGTCGTCCCTGTTTACCTACTTGCAATTTCTTGCTTTCAATCTGCTAGGTTGGCAGGAGCTAGGACAGAGACGGGCGCTCAAACTGTCATGCAGTACTCGGGTCTCGAACTGTCAACTTGCCAGCCTTCCAGCTAACAAGGCAATTTTCTTAACCGTTGAGCCACCGCAGCCCTCTTGCTAAATACTGGGAAGACAGTGAAGGTGGGTAGTTTAATTTACTCTGGCATTGAAAAAAACACTCCTATTCACCCAAACTTAAATAATCAGCTGTTAGGAATCTACTCAGGTTTAGCATCTTCCATATTCTTCACTTTACAGTATAAATGTGCATATACATCTCCTCAGTGGAATGTATTCTCAGGTAATGTTCTCTGTATAGGACTGTAGCTATGAAGATACAGTATATGGAGTACTGTAGTATACTATTCATATGCTCCTACCAGCATAGTTTTGGATTTGACTGTGGTGTTTGGGGTTTATTTATTTATTTTTATTTATTAGTCATATTTATATATGCCGCCCACTCAGGCCGAACCCGACTCAGGGCGGCATTACAACAAGTTTTAAAAACACATAAAAACACTTTAAAAGACCCATATCCCACCCACCCACCCATCCCTCCCACTATAAAAAGAAGAAGAGAGAGTTCTTAATTCTTTACATAAGCCAGGAGGCGGGGACCGTGTTCCCATTCGGGTCCCCCCACACCTGCCCTGCCAGCCAGGTCTTCAATCCTTTCCTGAAGGGCAGCAATTCTCTTTGAAGTCTTAGATCTGTTGGCAGGAGGTTCCAGAGAGTTGGTGCGGACACGGAGAAGGCCCTCCTTCGGGTGCTGGACAGATGTGCACCCCTAACTGATGGCACCATTAGAGAGCCCCTCCGGGCAGACACTCTTGGGACGATGCGGTTCAAGTCTCAATCAGACCAACCTCCCCCACAGGGCTACCGTGAAAGAAAAGGAAATAATAACCCATGCATGAGTTGGATGAAGGCTGGAACAAGATCAATAAATCAAATGTGTGCCTAATTAATCAACTTAGACTGGTGGCTGACAACCTTTCATGTCTTACATTCAGTGGTGTGACAAGTTCAAAAATCCGTTTGTGGCAAAGTCTATCTTGACCCAATCTAATGAAATAATAAATTCAAACGTGCAACCAGTGGCTTCAATAATCAGTCTTTGTATTCTAATATAATATATACTCCAAACAAGGTAAGTTTCATTCACTTCAGACACGGAAAAAATTATTAATTCACATAAACTTCCAGGTGTTGTATAATTCACACTATTCGATCTACAAAATGAAATTCCAGGGTCCTAACGAGGCTCCTCCCTTCGCTTTTATTCTTCAGCGGGAAAAGCTATCCCGCAAATTCAAACAACTCCCAAAGTCTGCCCAGTTAACAGACCTTTCAACGACTTTTCTTCAGGGGAGTGTTATTAATTAATATCTGTGAAATTATACAATAAACATATATTATTCCCTGTTACATGAATATTCCAATATTACAAGATAGTGTGCTGCACAACTCCCTAGCTAATCCCCAGTTTGAACCTTAAATTGTGTCACACAAGCCTCCTTCCGTCTTCTTTCTCAGGTGCTCTGACGTTACTTACTCTCGACTATGAACTCCTTAAATAACAAACTGAAACACCTGAGACCCGCTACATCCTATCTTCTGATTAATCACCTGTGCCCCAATAGATTGATATACCCCAACTCCCAAAAAACAGGAGAGATCATTTTCACAATTTAGACCATTGGGAGATAAGGTATCCAAACGATGTATATAGAAAGCTTCCATTCTCAGAAGAAGTTTCTCTATATCAACCCCACATCCACTGCTAACATTAAGTTTGTCTAATACTACGAATTTAAATTCGTCATCCTGGTGTTGTTTATATAGTGTGATACAAGGGAGGCTTGCAGGACCTGACCCCTAATCCTGGATCGATGTTCGCCCAAACGGGTCTTTAGTTTCTGTGAGCTTTTCCCCACGTATTTCAGACCACAGGAGCAGATCCAAACATACACGCAATGCGTGCTATTGCAATTGCTGAAGAATGGTAGGATTTTTTAAAATTTTAATTCTGGAAATTCAATCAACTTTGTTTCCAATGAATTTCTGCATATACCACAATGACCGCATTGGTAATGCCCCTTAATCAAATTGGTCTGTAAATTCTCCTTTGGAGCAACGTCTGCTTTCATAATGAGGTTACCCACAGATCTAGTTTTCCTCATGCCTATAGTTGGTTTCTCCGCACATCCGGGGATATCTGAAAGAACAAACCAGTGCTTGTTAATAATCCTTTTTATGTCCCCGGCTCTGGGAGAATACTCAATGGACCACTGTATGCAACTACTGTCATCCCATGTCTGTCTCTGCAAAAGATGTTCTCTTGGTACCTCCTGTACTCGGGCAAGTGATCTCGCCACCACCTGACTTGGGTAACCCCTATTCATCAAATTATCCCTAATTAGTGTTGCAGAAAGTTCGAAATCCGCCCTCCTAGAAGAATTCCTCTTAGCTCTGGCCAAAATGCCGTAAGGAATACTGTGGCATAGATGGGGTGGGTGAAACGAGTCAAAAGGTAGATAAGAATTTCTATCAGTCTGCTTCTTGAACAATTTCATTTGCAATTTATGATCTTCTCCTACATAAACTGTTAGGTCCAAAAAGGGAACTGATGTTCTATTCATGTAATGAGTGAATTGCACATGAGCACTCTGTGAATTAAGCCAGAGCACAAAATCGGAAACCACTTCAAAATTGTCAAACACAAAAAACAAATCGTCTATGAATCTCTTAAAAAGAATAATGTGTTTCCTAAAGGGGTTGACTGCTGGATCCAAAATAAAATTGTTCTCATAGGAAATCATAAATAAATTGGCTATGCTGGGGGCCATTGGAGAACCCATGGCCACGCCTTTGATCTGAAGAAAGAAATCTTTGTTAAATCTAAAAAAATTCTTCTCTAAACAAATATCTACAAGGTCCAGCATGAAATGGGTGGGTGGCTGTTGCACTGCTCTTGATTGCAAGGCTCCTTCCGCCACACGCCTGGCTTCCTCAAATGGTATATTAGTATACAGTGCCGTAACGTCCATGGTAACCAAACCCCCTGGTGGTGGCACCTCGAACCCCTCCACTTGTGAAATAAAGTCTGATGAATCCCAAATGTACGAACTGGTCTTTTTTGTGAATTCCCTTAGATGGCAATCTACAAATTTACTCAATGGTTCAAGAAGTGACCCCACCCCTGAGACAATGGGCTGTCCCGGCACTCGGCCACGTGGCTCGACTACCTTGTGAATTTTAGGCAGTATATAGAAAATAGGTGTCCTAGGGTGCTCATTATGGAGAAATTGAAACAACCTGTCATTGATGTAATGGAGGGACAACCCCTCTGTTAATGCGACCTTAATGATGAATCTGATGTCAGCTGTGGGGTTCTTGGCAAGTTTCTGATAAAAAGTATTATCGGATAACTGTCTATGTACTTCTTTAACATAGTCTCCTCTGTCCATGACAACCACCACCCCCTCCCTTGTACGCTGGTTTTATCACAATAGACTCATCCCGTCCTAAATTTTGCAAGATAGAAATATCATGAGCTGGTAAATTCCGTTTGACTTTAACCTGACATGCCTCCAATTTCTTCACGTCCTGTAAAACCAGCCGTCTAAATACCTCAATGGAAGGATGTACAATATTGGGACAGAATGTAGATTTGGGTGCAAAACACTCCTTCTGATAAGTCCCAAACTCCCCAAAAAAGGTTTTCTATTTCAACAGTCTAATCAAACGAAAAATGTCAATTTGAGTGTTGAAAGAACTATAAGTGGGGGTAGGTACATAACCGAACCCCAAATTAAGTAGTAGTGTTTCCTGCTTACTTAACACCCTTGAGGAGAGATTGAAGACTAAGTTTTGGGTTTCCTGGGCCTGCGTCTGCCCAAAAAAGGCTGCTGGACGTTGTCTGGATTCCATTGGTCTAAAATTATAATTCCTGGTGGGACCTTCATCACCCAAGAAGCTCAGGTCGCTATTATTTTTATCAGAATAAGATACAGTATTATTCCAGGTGACCCTCTTGGTGTTCTGAGATCCTGTATCCGTTTTCCATTTATATACTCTATTGTTTGAGTAATCATTTAAATCCCTGTCATATTTCTTCATTTTGAAGGCTACAACTGACTCGTGAAATTCCCGTATTTTCTTCTGCAAATTGTCCATAGATTCCTCATAAACAGAGCGTCTGTGAGACTCCTGCAACGTGGTCTTTAACTCTTCTATTTGATGTTCAAGATCCACAACCTCCTTATTACTTCTTTCGATTATTAAAATCATCAAATCAAAGGCACATTTATCCAGAGTAGCAGAAATTCTGGCTGGCCCCACCCATCCAAGTTTTGAAATAAAGTAGTCCTAATTTGGGTGCAACGCAGGGCTTTTCCCCTGGCCAGACCCACCATACCACGCCCCCAGGGTTGTAGTAAAAATTTTGGGAGCCCACCACTGTTTACATCCCACCAGTCACTCTACCAAATAAAGATGGTACACCCCAATAGAAACAAAAGAATATTAATATGTTCATTGGCAGGTTGTTATTACATTTGTAATTCATTGTAAATTTTAAGGATATAGTGTTGCTGGGGGAGAACAAAAATCAAACAAAAAAATGACCCCATCAATATTTGTAATATGTGAAATTTTTACTGGGGAATGGAGGAAGTGAGGAAACAGCAGAAGTAACACATCAAGGACTCTCACTGGTGGGCAGGGAGATCATAGATTAGTAGAAAGACAGATGCCAACATGCCATAAGGCAGGAGTTCTCAGCCTTTTTAAGCTGGGGGCCAGGTCATGTTCCCTCAGGGGCCATTCAACAATTACCTGATCCTTTTTCTGGGAAAATTTGAACCCCCCACATGTAATCCAACCATAATTTTCGCTTTGACCCCTCCCCCCCCTTAAAATTACGTGATCTGAACCAAATAGTACTGTATTTTGCACCACCAACCAGTGGTGGGGCTGCAAAGGAAATGGGCAGGCAGGCCAATTGCACTGAAGCAGGAAGCAATGCTCTAGCCTAGCCTCTTGCTCTCCCTGCAACCAGGAAGTGTGGCTTTCCCTCTCCATTTTCACTGCATGGAGCAAGGCACAAAGGTAAATAAAACCCTTTCTTTTTATGCACAGGTTTGGTTTCCCACTATCGGTTGGAAACAACTCCAAATGGATTACGTAATTTTAACCTGACCACCCTGACCCCACGTAATTTTTCTGTAATTTGGATGGCAGACCCCCTCCCCTCCCCCTTTGAGGATCATGTAATTGTTGAATGGCCCCTGAGACAGCTTTGGGGGCCGGATGGCTATTTTGCTCTTCCTCCACCACATGGCTCTTCCTGGTGTGGTGGAGGCAGTGGGGGCCACATGAAATGGTGCTGTGGGCCACATCTGACCCATGGGCTGCAGGTTGAGAATCCCTGCCATAAGGTTTCAGATGAGTAATTTGACAGGCAGAGTTTGGATTCAATGAGATTTGGTGCTTGCCAGGAGGACAAGGAGACCGAAAATCTTTTGATTACTTCTGCACCCAAGAGTGGTATCTTTATCACACTGGTAAAGAGCCACAGATTTAGACTACAGCCATATTCTGAAAGGAAGGCCCATTGATCTGAATGAGGCTTAAGTCTGAGAAAGGATGCTCTGGTTCAAATTGTATAAATCCTGCTTGCATACTTTGCTGAAAGCTTTAAAGAACAGAGGACAAAATTGTTGTGTTCTAATGGTGTAACCTCCTACATGGGATAACAATGTATCTTAGCCAATGTAACCTTGCCTACGGGTAACAATGTAACCTTCAGTTGTATCACCATAAACCCTGTAATAGGACGCGAGCTAATGACCACCAGCTGGCAGCAGCGAGCGTCCAAGCTCTCTTGGTCCAAACTCATCAAAGAGCCACAGCGCGGGAAGTTTCCCGCCACCACCTACACCTGGACAAGAAGGGCGTGACCAGCAATGACGTCACGAAGACAGTAGCCAATGGGCTATCGTGGAGCCACGTTCAAACGTATTACTACTGTATATAAAGAGCTATTGATCCGCCATTACCTCATGTTCCCTCTGTCCACCATGCAATAAACCTGAGTTAACCCAGCCCGAGGCTGTGTCCTGTGTCTTGGTTCTCATACACCAAACTGGCGATGAGGATGGGATCATGGATTCCCAAGGAGCCAGGGCACAGAGCGGGTTCAACATCACCAAACCGCAAGACTGGGAGCTTTTTGAAATGGACTTCCAGGCGGCACTGGTGGAACTCAAAGTCAAAGAAGACGACGAGGAAAGGAAGAGGGCCATCCTCACCCGAATGCTTGGGATGGAAACCAAGCGAACGCTGGTGGGCATCATTGCACCGAAGAAGGTGAGCGATTTCAAAGCCGATGACATCATGAAACTGCTGCGTGAGCGTTTCCGACCCTCGAGGGCGATGTTTCCCGCTCGGAGCGCGTTTTGGAGGCGAGTCCAAGCGCCGGACGAGTCGGTTGAGGCCTTCGTAACAGCCCTGAGAATAGCCGCCGCCCCCTGCAGATGGGACAACCTAGAGATGGCCCTCAGGGACGGAGTTCTGTGTGGCCTGAAGGACAAGGAAGTGCAGCGCAGCCTGATGAACAAGGAGCCACCACCCACGCTGACAGAGGTTGTAGAGGCCGCGGAAGCCGCGGAATCCACGAATGCTGGAGTGGACGAGATGCACCAGTGGCGTGAGTGGCGTCCTAGGGCAGGAAAAGCGGAGAATTCGGTGCACGGAAAGTCCGGACAGTCGGTGCACGCAACCCGACGGGCCTCGAAGTCGTCTACGGAAGGCAGCGACGGCGAGGAGGTCCAGAAAGTCAGAAAAGGAGGGCGCCGCTGCGATGGTTGCGGAGCGGCCCATGAGCGCGCGAGGTGCCCATTCAGAAAAACCGAGTGCTACACCTGCGGCCGTCGGGGGCACATCGCCAGGGCGTGCAGAAAGCGGAAAGAGGGCCGGAGGCATTCACAAGACCGTTCGACCAGACCGGACCGTCCAGCGAGGTCCAAAGATGGCGCCCAGACCACGAGGAAGCAGGACGGCGTGGGCCGCATCTCGGACGACAGCGAGGACGACGCTCCCGTGTTCAGTGTGTCCGCGGGATAGCCCCATTACTTCATTGAGGTACTAGTACAAGGGGCCCCTATCATAATGGAAATTGACTCGGGGTCCTCCTATTCTATAATTTCCCAGAAAGAGTTCTTGAAAATCGACCCCCACGTGCGGCCCAAACTTAAAACGTTGAGGTCCACGCTACGAGACGTACAGGGGAACAGCATTCCAGTGTTGGGGGTCGGGAAATTTCGGGTCAGTTATAAGAGACATTCTGCGGAACTCCCCCTAGTTGTCCTTAAGGGGGGAAGTTGTAGCCTCCTAGGGACGCAGTGGTTTCAGCCTTTAGGGTTGTTCATAGGGGGGGTGCATACCGTGGGGGTAGATCCAATACGAGCGGTATTGGACGCGCACCCCGCCGTTTTTAAAAAAGGACTGGGAAAGTTCAAGGGACCCCCCGTAGCCTTCGACCTAGACCCGGAGGTCCGCCCGATAAGACTCAAACCGCGCAGGGTGCCGTTCGCACTAAAGGACAAAATAGAGGCGGAACTGGACAAACTGGTGGGCCAGGGGATTCTTGTTCCTGTTGATTCCGCGGAGTGGGAAACTCCAATTGTAACAGCGCTAAAGGCTAACGGGGAGGTGCGCATTTGCGCTGATTATAAGTGTACAATTAACAAGGCGATCCGCCCCAATGCATACCCGGTGCCGGTGGTCAGCCACCTTCTGGCCAGGCTGAATGGGGGAAAGTGTTTCGCTAAACTCGATTTAGCACAAGCCTATCAGCAACTCCCTGTAACGCCCGCCACGGCAGCGGCACAAACAATAGTCACACATAAAGGGGCGTTCCAGGTGTCGCGGTTACAGTTCGGCGTGAACTCGGCACCCGGCCTTTTTCAGTCGCTTGTGGAACGCCTCCTAAAGGGGCTGGAGGGGGTGTTGCCCTATTTTGATGACGTGTTGATTACAGGGGGGAGTGAGGCCGAACTGGCAAAGAGATTGGATAAAGTACTGACTGTGTTCGAGAAAGCGGGGCTGCGACTGAGAAAAGACAAATGCGTTTTTTTCGAAACAGAGGTTGAGTTTTTGGGGTTCAGGGTCACACCCGAGGGAATTAAGCCGTCCAAATCCAAAGTAGCCGCCATCAAGAAGGCTCCTCGCCCCACATCCAAAACCGAGCTACAGTCATTCCTGGGGCTCCTCAATTTTTACCACACCTTCCTTCCACGGAAGGCGTCGGTGGCCGAGCCGCTCCATCGGTTGCTAAAAAAGGAGGAAACATGGGTGTGGGGTGACGAGCAAGAGAGGGCGTTCAAAGAGTTGAAGCAACTCCTAACATCCGAGGCAATCCTAACGCACTTCGATCCCAAACGGCCAGTGGTTTTAGTCTGTGACGCATCCCCGGTGGGGGTGGGGGCGGTGCTTTGCCACGTGTTGGACGACGGAAGAGAGGCCCCGATAGCGTTTTATTCAAGGTCCCTGTCCCAAGCAGAGCGGAATTACGCACAGACCAATAGGGAGGCATTAGCGATAGTAGCGGGAACCAAAAAATTTCACGATTTTCTGTATGGTCGCCCGTTCAAAATTGTGACCGATCACAAGCCCCTGTTAGGAATTTTCACTGCAAATAAGCCCACGCCACAGATCCTGTCCCCGAGAATGCTGCGGTGGGCTATTTTTCTCAACGCATACCAACATGAGTTGGAATACCGGCCCGGGAAGGAGATCAGCCATGCAGACGCACTCTCAAGGTCTCCTTTGCCCTTGTCGGGCGACCAAAAGGCAAGGGTAGAGAGAGACCACCAGGTATTGTTAATAGAGGTTTTAGATTCACCCCCAATAGTGCCAGCCGACATTGCCAAGGCGACAGGCAAGGATGGAACGCTGGAGAAAGTTAGCTCATGGGTACAGAAGGGGTGGCCGGCGTCATCCCCAGGTACGGAATTCGACCCATTTTTTAGAAAAAAAATAGAGTTGTCCCTAGAGAGGGGGTGCCTTTTGTGGGGCCAACGGGTGGTGATCCCTACGTCCCTACGACCGAGGGTGCTCAAACTGCTGCACGTCAGCCACCCGGGCATCGTCCGTTCCAAGGCGCTGGCCCGGAGTTACTTCTGGTGGCCACAGCTGGACGCAGACATAGAGCACATGGTTGGCACTTGCGAGGCATGCCAGGGCTCCCGACCGGAGGTGGCCCGTCTCCCGCATAGGGAATGGGACGCAGCAAGGGGGCCGTGGTCCAGAGTGCACGTAGATTTCGCTGGCCCGTTCCGAGGAACCATTTTTCTCTTGGTGGTGGATGCGTTCTCTAAGTGGCTGGAGGTTATCCCAGTAAAGAGCACGTCCTCCGCCACTACAATTAGCCGCCTAAGGAGAGTCTTTTCCACGTTCGGTTTACCCGACACTCTGGTCAGCGATAACGCTAGTTGTTTCACGTCCGCTGAGTTCAGGGCATTCATGGAGGCAAACGCCATTCGGCATGTCACATCCGCGCCGTTTCACCCGGCCACGAATGGCCAAGTGGAACGGCTGGTGCGTACAACAAAGGATGCGCTACGGCGCATGGGCCCGGGGGACCTAAATCACCAAGTATGCCAGTTTTTATTAGCGTATAGGGTGACCCCTTTAGCATCAGGATACTCGCCGGCAGAGCTGCTGATGCGGCGGAAACTGACCACGATCCTGTCCAGGTTAGACCCGACGAGGGTCGAGGACAAAGGGAAGAACATAGGGTTAGCGGTCTCGAAAGGTTTCGCCGTCGGCGATCCTATACACTGCAGGAACTACGCCAACGCTGGTCCAGCCTGGGTACCAGGGACGGTTGTGGAGCAGACGGGACCAGTATCGTACCGGGTAGAGACTAACACCGGTCTCCTCTGGAGGAGGCACGCGGACCAACTTAGGCACCGAGTGAGCGAGGGGCCGGTCAGTGGGGCTCAGCAACAGAATTCAGCGTTGGGGTCCTCCCCCACCCGTTTAGCCCAAGGGGGAGACAACGACGGACAACAGTCCCAAACAAGGGGGGAAGGCAGCGGCGGTCCCGACTCACATCCTTTTGATACGCCAGCTCTATTAGAGCCTGGGGAAGGGGGAGAGGAGTTTGCGACCGCTGTCCCCGAATTTGATTCCGATTTTGATTTTGCGAGCCGGGGGGGTTTTTGGGAGTGTTCCCCCACCCATCCAAGCGAGAAGCGGGGTTTTTCGTTAGCCCCCAGTGCCCCCGGTTCTTCCCAAATAAAGCACATACCTCCCAACAACGCCGCAGAGCCGCGGCAAGTCACTAACAAGTCTCCCTCTCCGATTACAGGACAGGAAACCAGGGGACAAAGAGAAGGTAGCAAACCCGGGGAAAGGCAGCCCGCATCGAGACCCCAGCGTGTTCGAAATAAGCCATCTTGGCTGAGAGACTTCGTCTCATCCTAGGGGGGAGGAGTGTTGAGTTCGAGACTTCGTCTCATCCTAGGGGGGAGGAGTGTTGTGTTCTAATGGTGTAACCTCCTACATGGGATAACAATGTATCTTAGCCAATGTAACCTTGCCTACGGGTAACAATGTAACCTTCAGTTGTATCACCATAAACCCTGTAATAGGACGCGAGCTAATGACCACCAGCTGGCAGCAGCGAGCGTCCAAGCTCTCTTGGTCCAAACTCATCAAAGAGCCACAGCGCGGGAAGTTTCCCGCCACCACCTACACCTGGACAAGAAGGGCGTGACCAGCAATGACGTCACGAAGACAGTAGCCAATGGGCTATCGTGGAGCCACGTTCAAACGTATTACTACTGTATATAAAGAGCTATTGATCCGCCATTACCTCATGTTCCCTCTGTCCACCATGCAATAAACCTGAGTTAACCCAGCCCGAGGCTGTGTCCTGTGTCTTGGTTCTCATACACCAAAAAAATGCAGGCAAGATAACATTGCTGACAATAGAAATCTTTTCTAAGGGCAGATCAAGCAGTTTGCACCTCATGCATCTGATTTGATATACTTTTGCCACTGAACTTGCGTGCCTGCTACCTTGAAATAAAGTCAGTAAAACAAATCCGTCCTCCAGAAGGCAGTAAAAGTATAGCCACTTTGACAACTGATGAGGTCATTGTCTAGAAGGTGATCCGTGTCTGTCAGAGTTTTGCGGGTTTTGTCTGGTGTGTGTTTGTGTGCGTTTTAACAGAGTCGCCTGTCAGAGCCCCATTTTTCAATGATGCAAGTCTCCCCTCAAAACTGATAAGGCTCTAAATAACAGGTGAGTGACTCCTGGTAGGAAGGAGATTGTCTGACCTCATTGTTTGCCTTTTCTCTCTCCCTCTTTGTTCTTCACAAATAAAGGTTTTTTAATAAACTGAAAGGTCCTTCGCTCCTGCCTGATGATAAAATGAAAGGAACCAGTGAGGTATGGCACAACGTGGCAGCAAAAAAAGGGAAGCTCATCAGAAAATAACAAAGGTGCAAGTTAAAGATAAGGCAGCTGTCAGAGATTAATCCTGCTGGCCTGATTGTTTTCTTTAATACCAAGGCCTGCAATAGCTAGCGATAAGTTTGCTGAGTAATTTCGTTTTGGGTGAGGAAATAAAACTCAGGTAAGACTCATAATTGATTTCTTTTTCTTTAGTTTTCTAAACATTAGACGAACAAACAAAAAGCCCACCCAACCCTGCTTTGACTATCCCTTCTTTCTACCCACCCTCTCTCCTCCTCCTTAGCCAAGTTTTCATGTTCCCTTCTTCCAACGGCCCTGCTGAAGGTTAGAGAAGATGGCTTGGTAGGGATGGGTATCTGAGTTGCTTTGCACACTCTTGGAGAAATACAGATTTAACTTCAAGAAAAATAATAATGATGCATCTTGCTAATCTCTTCCCTGGTGTTTCTGTTAGTGGTTTCGGAAGAAGACAAGACAAAATCATAATAAACAAGCAAGAAAGAATGAAAGAAAGAAAGAGTTTCAACTGACAACAAACATGATACTGAGTGGTGTGGAAGTGGCCCAGTCCAGTCCTGTGATAACTGAACAGTGCAAGAAATGGTTAGTATTGTTCAGCTACTTTCTACAATTTGGGATGGCTTTTCCAGAATCTGGTCTGATTTAGGCATTTCTTAGGGCAGGAGTGCCCAAACTACAGCCTGTGGGCAGGCCCCTGCCCCTGACACCAATTCATCCAGCCCACGCTGCCCTCTTCGCTCCCGGAAGTGGAAGTAAAATGTGCCCATGTTTTACTTCTGCTTCCGGAAGCAATGAGGGCAGTGCAGGCTAGATGAATTGGCATCAGGGGGTGGATCCGGCCCACGGGCCATAGTTTGGTGCACCCCTGGTTTAAGCAGAGAAAATGGCAACTTAAAATCTATCTCATCCTGTTGCAAAACAGATTGCAAAGATGCATTTTACTTCCGCTTCTGGAGGAGGAACCACGTGACTGACCCACTGAACCACGTGACTGGTCCGTGGCCCAAAAAGTTTGGGCACCCCGTCTTAGGGGCTTTTAAGTAGTTCATCTACACTGCAGTCTGCAAACACTGTTGATATAACTAAATGTGTGTGTGGGGTGAGGGGGGAAACTTGGTTTTTCATTCCTATATTAGGACCAAAAACATCTTTTTTTGACGCTGGAATTCACAATGTTTTGAGATACCCCTCTTCATAAAAAATTGTGAGCATTTCCTACATCCTTACTCTAGACTTCTGATACCTTCACAACTGCAGAGAGTGGCAACAATAGGCATACAAACCCTAGCAGCTGTGTAGCTCTTTGGTATCTGCTTCCTTAGTCCTGCATGGAAGAAGATTGAAAAAGACTGTTACAGAGCCCTGCTAAGCTCTAGGCTAGTGGTCTCAACATGAGGCCCATGTCTCACAGGGGACTTCAATTCCCAGAAACCTAAGTCAGTACATTAGTTCAGTGCTTTGGGGGAAATGCTGTTTCCAAAATTTGTTAAAGTCAGTTTCAGTCAAGACCAGTGTTTCCCAACCTTTGGTTTTTTGACTTAGGCTTCTGGGAATTGAAGTAAAAAAAAACAAAGGTTGGGAAACACTGGTCTTGACTGAAACTGACTTTAACAAATTTTGGAAGCAGCATTTTCTCCATCTCACAATTGCTGCTTTGGATGAATATGCCCTAACTAGAGTTCTCATATGTAACGGAAAACCATGAATTTCACATTTTGTAACTGTCTCACAGGCAGCATAGTTCCATAAAAACATTGAAAATTCACGATTTTCAAACCACTTAATGTGGAAGAAAAAACACGCATTTTTGCACTTCTATTGCAACGACCAGCAGGTGGCAGCAGCAGCTTGATGAACAAGGAGGGGGGAAACACATCTTTTTCTGACTTGCACTTGTGTTGTGGTGTCTGTAGCAGCAGTTCGATACCCGAATACTGCAGGACGGAATGAGCTCCTGTCTTTGTCCCAGCTCCTGCAAACACAGCAGTTTGAAAGCAAGAAATGGCAAGTAGATAAATAGGGACCACTGGGGGGACAGCATTCCCTCTGTCTAGTCATGCCTGCCATATGACCATGGAAACGTCTGCTCCCATCTCTGTCCCAGCTCCTGCAAACCTAGCAGTTTGAAAGCAAGACATGGCTAGTAGATAAATAGGGGCCATTTCGGTGGGAAGGTAAACAGCGTTTGTGCCCTCCAGTGTCTAATCATGCCTGACACATAACCACGGAAACGTCTGCAGAAGCAGAAAGTGCTGGCTCTTCGGCTTTGAAACAGATATGAGCACTGAACCCTAGAGTCGGATACGATTGGCTTTTGAGCAAGGGCAACCTATACTTCTGTCCCGTTTTTGTGAGAGGGAATTATGGTAACCCTAGCCCTAACAGGGAATGTCTAACCATCAAATGTTTCAGCAGCCTCTCTAGCTAGACAACTACCATATGGAAACTACCTGAGGACAAAAGCAATACCCACCTATCCCCTTTTAGAGGCAAACATAAGGAGGCTCTGTTGGAGGCATGAAGATTTCCATGCAAAACCACCCACTCCCAAAGGAGCATAAATAGCCATGTTTATTGACTGGTTGCTTTATTTGCATTATATGTTCTCCCAGAAGTCAGACTCAAGGTAGATGACAACAACAGGTATGGATTAAAAAAAACAGGAATAGATAAAACACAAAGATGTAAAATGTTAAAACATAGTTAAAGAAATTATACTATCAAAACACTACTAAAATTAAAAGCCATGTGAATACAGTATGTCACATTTTAAAAATGCAGCACCAATTCATGCTCAGTTATTATTAACATCCCACCGAATAAAGAGGGTTTGTTGTTGTTGTTGTTTCTGCCTGAGGAAAGAAGTGCAAGAGAGAGAAGGTCAGGCTAGCTTCTCTTGAAAGGAAGCTTGACCACCAAGGAACAGCAGTTGTGAAAGCCCATTAGTAAAGGTCGCCATTGCTCAAAAGCCAGTCATGTCTGACTCTAGGGCTCAGTGCTCATCTCTGTTTATAGCCAAAGAGCCAGCGCTATCTGCATCTGAAGGTGTTTCTGTGGTCATGTGGCAGGCATGACTAGCTGCCGGAATGCATGGAACGCTGTTTGCCTTTCCCACCAAAACAGTACCTATTTATCTACTTGCAATTTCTTGTTTTTGAGCTGCTAGGTTGGCAGGAGCTGGGACATAGACGGGAGCTCACTCCATCGTGCGGTATTAGGCAGCCACAAATTATTATTTGGGCCAATCAAAAATTAGAAAACTGATGTGCAAGAAATCCTTAGAAGTGGACTCACCCCCCATCCCATCCTGGGCAATGAATCTCAAGCTCTGTATGCAAAGGCTACAGTACTTTCTTAATTCACTTTATTCTCTGCCTTACAAGGGGTCCATGAACTCTGTGGAATACTAGAGATGGGCCTAAACAGTGGCTGACCACTTTGTGAAACCCCTTCTATTGGTGGCTTCCATCCCCTGTAAAAGAAGAAAAAGGGGGCTTTGCCTCAAAGTAGTTCTCAAGCTGAGCCTTAAAGACATAAAAAGCTAGAATTCTGTCCATTGTGGCTTTCCAATCCAATGGAGAGAGAGAGAGCGGAGCCTCACACAGGTAATTCCATTACCACGTAATTCCTAAAAGCCACCTTGGGATCTGGACTTAGCAACCCTAATTGGGGAATCCTACTTCTTCCTAACAAGCTGCGAATGTAGAAATGAAATTTCCTTTAAAGTGAGTGATGTGGCACCCAAAGCAAGGCAGACCCTAAGTGTCCAGGATCTTTCCCATTCCCACTGGACATAGGTCGATTGCTTGTTGCCCTGCACTGTATTCACTCGCAACCAGTCTGAATAGCTTCACAAGCTACAGGGGAATTTTGACTAAAACTGACAGACTCACGGAGCAAGAAAATCCCTTTCCTCCATCCAAAAAAACAACTAAAAATAAAAACACCAAATCAGGAACCTTGGTTACACCCAAACTGAGCTGTTTTGTAGAAAGATTGTGGCTGGGTGAGTTTATATATACAGGCGCGCACACAGCACATACACACAAACACACGCTTCAGCACCAGCCAAACCTTATTTATTGCGACAAAATGAACAGCCCCCAGGATGCTCATCCAGCAGTTAATTTCTCATCTTATCTATTATGTGAATGAGATAGGAAAACAGTTTCCTGTTTTTCCCAGATATCACTAACATGAAAGATACAGAATGCATTCCCTTGGAAGCAATGCACTCCGATCCAGGCCAGACACATTTGTTTCAATGGGAGGGATGAACGCCGCCAGGGCTGCTCGTTGATTGGGGAGTGTCTCTATAAACCCCAATACAGAAACAACCTCTAAAAATGCTAAGGAGGTTGACAGACACTTTGTTATCTGCTTATTAAATGCGGTGCCTGGAGATATTGTTCCTACTTCACATGGAGGTAGAAAAGATACCAGAAGGCTCTGGCGCAAATACTGAGAAAAGCCATGTAGTAGCGGCATTGTAGCTATTTTGCCTAGGCACCGTTTACTTGTTTTATTTATATCTCATTTATTTAATTTATCCTGAAAGAGAGCCTGATGACAGCATACAAAATGATGAAAACATGTGGCGGGGAGGGAGGGGACCGACTCACAGAGATTTATAACATTAAAATCTTAATTAATTCACATGAACTAGTATTTTTAAAAAGTTGCATCATGCAACTCATAAGGTATTTCAGAGCACAGTGAAAATTCCAGTATTTTGGAAGTTATAAAACTCTTCCTTCTTCCAAGATGTGTTTATATGAGCAGGATCAGGTCTATTCTACCCAAACCCCCAGGAAAAAAGCACAGTGTGAAATAAAAGATAAAAATCAGATAAAATAAAATTTACACTTGTTTTATTGCTGGGCATTTTCTGGTCTCAAATAATTCCAGTGTCTCTACGATGGAAGAAAATTCAATTTTTTCCAAATAGGGCTAGCCTATCAGCAGCCGAAGCATGTCATTTCAGCTTCTTTGCATCAATTGATGTAGCAAAAATACACCAATGGTAAAACGGAATTGGTTTATTGGGAAATGGTTAGCTGCAGCAATTTTGCTTTGTTTTGCTTTGCATTGGGTCTGTTTTTAAAAAATGTACATGGCAAATGGCTGAAATTAATGGGCAGTATTTACAACTGATACAGTGACAAAGCTGCAGAATTCTACAATGACTTCCATGTGGGTTCTGTGGAATTTTTCCTTTTAAAACCTCATAATTCTGTGGAACTAAAATGTTTCATTTTAGTTCATGAAAGTTAACTAAGTTATAACACTAAAACACAATTGAATTCATAGGGTCATCATAAATCAGAGATGACTCCTTCTTTCGTGTCTCTAGGTCATACTTTAAACTGCCAAAAAGAAGCCATCTTTTGGTGAATTCATTCCGTAGTTCCTTTTGCCTGACCTAGTGTGAGAAATATTAGTTGGCACAACAAGGTTACCATTGCCCAGGGTATACCCAATTATTGTTCAAAAATACCACACTTGAATGAAACTCTGTGTACCCTGGAGATGATGGCATACAACAACAACAACAACAACAACAACAACAACAACAACCTGCTTCTCCTAGCCTTCTTCTGCCATATCCAAATCTGAATATTGGTGATCCTCATGGCGATCAGCCATGAAGACTGTCCAGAGAATATAATGCAGTGTCCTTTCATCTGCCTGCCACATCGCAGCATGACATTCATACCACTGATCCAGCTCTATGAGTCACTTTCTGGTCCTGAGCCCTTTTGGCATGCAACGTCATCAGCTGGAGCAGGGGACTGGGGAAGGACGCAGTAGGTGCATGCATTTGGTGTGCAATTTGAAGCAAAGCAGGAAGTAGGACAGCACTACTGTGACTCAAACAACAACAACAACACCCACACATAATGTGGAGGCAACTGGTGTGTCTAGTGGGTGCATATTTCTATCTTACGAGGCACAAGCCAAGGTACCCCCTTCCCATTCCTCTGAGATGCTAAATGACCTGGTTAGCTGGGTTTTGCCGAGATTCTAGGGTCATTTAACCAGATGCCCCCATGCCCATTTCTGTAATCAACTGCCCAAAAGCTGTTCCAGTTTCTCCCAGTGCTTACCTCTTCCACCTCAGTAACACCAAAAGGATGCAACCCTATGATGTTACAGGGATCCACCCCCCTAGTGTCAGGTTATGGTCAAAAATCTCAGAGAATAGGATCCTGTTGACTCTTTGATCCTAAGAGCCTATTCTGGGGAAGTGACAATGAAGCTATTATAAAAACCTATGGTCGAAAATATCTGCTTTAGATTACCAGGTAGTACTACAACATCATAAAGGATGTCGACACTCTCTGAATGGATATGAGCCTCAAATCCACCGGCTCAGATCTAGGAAGAGCTTTATGGCAAGAACAAACATTCTTGAGGGTACACAAGAGCAAAACCAAATTAGAAGATGGAGGAAGGAGCTCACTGGGCAAGGAACATCATTAAAGGAGGATATAGCTGAATATCTCAATCTCCCCTATGTCACTTGGATTGGAGGACCCGGAATAGGCTGAGGGTTGGAGTCCCTAAATGCAAGACCAACATGCTCAAGTGGGGACTGCTGGTGGACAACAACACACGGTATGAATGTGCAGAGTTACAAAGTCCAGTCTATTTGCTGGTCTACTGATTGCTGCCAAAGACATGCACTGATGAGGACATGGGTTTGGGCAATGACAAAGCAAAAAAAAAAGTGGCTTCATTTTGGCAGTCCAGGGTTTGATCCAGACACAAAAGAAGAATAATAAAGGAGGGGGAAAGCCCTATTCACTAAATAAAACAATAACAACGCTTATGTTTATACTGGACCTTACTCTCAGGTAAGCATGAATAGGTTTGTGGCCTGAGCCAATTGTTTTCTGTTGCAACTTAAGTTTTACACCTTACAAATGAATGCATGGCATTGGAGCATGGGAGTCTAAATTCCATACTGTGAAAACCTCTTTCAGATGCCGCTTTAGACAACTGTGAAAACGTAAAGGAAAATGTGAGGCACGGCTTTGTCTTCTTAACTCCAAATATGGGCATCTCTAATGAGATGGCTGCTTCTCGCAGCTTTCTTAAGATGCAACAGAGTGAAAAGTGAGCAGGCTCTGGCCAATTTTCAGACAGCCGCAAAAATGAGAAAAAAGATAGAAATGATTCTCATGTTATAAAAACTATTGTGTCTCGGTGCAAAATCTGTAGAACTATGCAGAAAAGAGACAATTATTTCTGCCCTTCTGTCTGAAAAACACAGACATTTGAGTCCAAATAAATTGGTTTTAATGGTGAGGATCATGCAGCTCTGCTAATGAGAGATTCATCTCCCCCCAAGGCCTCTCCCCTCTACTGCGCAACATAGCTCATTGCAGTTCAGAAAGATCCCTGAACTTGGGAAGCTCTAGTGTTCTGCCCAGGCTCCAAGGAAAAATAGGAAAAGGATATTGTACAGGTATGCATCCATTTACATCTAGAAACCGTTGGGATATGTCAATTCAGCATGCAAAGGGTTAACACATAATTTTTGGGAGTAGGGAGCTTCTGTTACCAGGACTAACTTGTTTGCATGTTTTGTTTGCTAACCAATCAGCCTTCTCACTTGAAATTTGTTTATCCAATCTTAATCCTTTGCCTCCTTTCTGTTGGCAGCATTTGGCCATTTGTTTTTGAGGAAGATGCACCCTTTTCCGTGTCCGCACCAGCCTTGTGGAACCTCCTGCCAGTAGAGTTGCGGAAGCAGACGGAGCTGCTGCCTTTCAGAAAAGAATTAAAAACCTGGTTGGCGGGGCAGGTGTGGGGCCCGGATGGAAGAGTGGCCCCTGCCTGTTGTCTTATAAAACGAAGTCTCCCCATCTTTTTAATGCGGGCAGTATTAATGTGGTTAGTTTTTAATAGGTGGGTGGGTATGTTGGGGTTTTAATTGTTTTTAATATGTATATTTTAATCCTGTTGTGAGCCACCCTGTGTCGGGTTCGCCTGATTGGGCGGCATAGAAATTTGAATAATAAATAAATATAAATAAATAAAAAAACTTTCTCTGTATTTTTCCAGCCACATGGCTGTAATGGAGAAAATACATAGACATAGATACTCCCATGTTATGGGGCATATTGGTTAGCAAGAGTTTTCCAGCATTTTTGATCTTGGGCAAGTTTTCTGGGCATCCTCCCAAGTAACATGCAGTACTGTATTTTCAGATCTTGTTTTAGTGTTCTACATCATGTTGTTCAGAGGCACCCTCATTGTCACTTGGCACCAGGTGTGTTCATGTGTGTTCAGTTCATTGTCTCCTTAGGGATTGAATTGTTCTCCATGCAAAGGATGTGACCAGCCAATGGGAGTCTCCGTGCCTGCAATGATATTTTGCAGTTTTCATAAGCCACTCCTTCAAAGCACCTCCTCACGGATGATAATTGGATCTTTACAATTTGGTGATGACACCTCTTTTAGAAGACATCACGCCTGATATTAACATATGCTGACACCTTCCAAGTCTCACTGTCATAGAGAGCTGTCAGAATCATAATGGAAGCAAACAGACAGAGCTTAATCTGCAGAGATATGGAAGATGAGGACCATATCTTGCTCATTCTCCAAAAAAATAGATGCCACCTTCCCAATGTGACATTTAACATCCACCTCTGCATCAATATTCCAGGCAGCCACACTACCAGGATAGGTAAACCTCTCCACTTCTCCCAACTGCTGTGTTCCATGTACAATTCCTTTTACCTGGGCTGTAGAGCTCACGTACATGTTCTTCAACTTCTCAGCATGTATCCTGAGACCAACTTTATCATCCTCTTCTAACAAACCTGAAAACAACCTGATAAAATTTCAGAGCATATAATGAGTAAATATCTTTTTTCTCTTTTACTTCAAACTTTTGGTCTGAGTAATTATTTTAGGCTGGGAAGCCTGCTGAACATGAGGCGGGGATTTGCAAACAATTCAAACCTTAATAATTGCCTCACTTTTGTTGTGCACCTACCATACCTGTCAACTATCCCGTTTTCCCCAGGAAAACCCCTTCTTTTTACCCCTCTTCCCGTCCCCCTCCCGTTTTATTAATTTCCCCGTATTTTCCCTTATTTTTTAAAAAAGATCCTGACCGCAGCCCTCACAGGCGAAGCTGCAGTATTTTTTTCCGGCCACCAGAGGTCGCTGTGTGGCAGGCTTTTCGCTTGTTATATTGTATTTAATTTACTTGTTGTAAGCCGCCCTGAGTTGACCCTGGCCAAGTAGGGCGGGATATAAATCGAAGAAATGAAATGAAATGAAATGAAGGAAAGAGAGTCGTATCCGACTCTAGGATTCAGTGCTCATCTCTGTTTCAAAGCTGAAGAGCCAGCGTTGTCTGCATCTGCAGACATTTCCGTGGTCATGTGGCAGGCATGACTAGACACCAGAGTGCACAGAATGCTGTTACCTTCCCACCAAAGTGGTCCCTATTTATCTACTTGCAATTTCTTGCTTTCGAACTGCTAGGATGGCAGGAGCTGGGACAAAGATAGGAGCTCATTCCGTCCTGCAGTACTCGGGAATCGAACTGCTGACCTTCTGCCTCCCAGTCAGCATCTTAGTCACTTAAGCCACTAAGTAAACAAGAAAGAAAACAAAACAAAAGTACCCCAAGAAGATGGGGAAAGGGTTCTTTGGCCCACACAGCTTTGTGCCCATTGCATCTACAATACCATCTAGCCATCTTATTTTTGGCCACCCCCTTTTTGTCCTCCACCTTTCCCAGCATCAAGGCCTTCTTAAGTGAATCCTCTCTTCTCATTTGATGTCCAAAGTACTTTAGCATCATCTTTACTATTTGAACTTTAATGAGCAGTCGTGGTTGATTTCTTCTAGGATTGACCTATTTCTAACACCACATTTCAAAGGCATCTATTTTTCTGCTCAGGTTCCCTAATGGTCCAGCTCTCACACCCATACATTACCATTGGGAATACCATTGCTTTGACTATGCAATTTTTTGTTTACAAGGTGATGCCTCTACTTTTAACTATGTTCCCCAGGTTTCTCATAACTTGTTTCCCAAGCATCAGTCGCCTTTTTATTTCATGGCTGCAATCACCATCTGCAGCGATCTTTGATCCTAAGAAAGTAAAATCTGCCAGTCGTATCCAACTCTAGGGTGCAGTGCTCATCTCCATCTACAGCCAAAGAGCCAGTGCTGTCTGTGTTTGCAGACATTTTCATGGCCATGTGGCAGGCATGACTAGAACCCAGCAAGTCACATGGCTATATTTGGCCATGCCCACAGATTTGGCCACACCCACAGATGGGTGTGGCCAAAATCTCCCTTATTTTCAAATTCAAAACTTGACAGGTATGGCACCTACGTAGCCCAGCAGATGCAACCCATTTTAATGGCTACCAGTTTGATCCCCATGTAGTTGATATGGGCATAAATCCAATGTCTCACCAGTAACAACCATGAGTTCACTGGGTTTTTCCTCCCATACTCACCCTTCTTTACCCATCTGCAAGGGAAAGAGAGAGAAAACTGCTCTGCAATGTTTTCCAACTCCCCAAAGAAGGATCTGAGTTTGCAAGTAGGGCAGGGGAATTGCCTCCTTCTGATTCTGCTGATAGAAGTCATCTCAGTAGTCTTCATGTCCATCATATTTAAAACTAGCATTTTTTGCCCGGCCTTGCTGGGCAGATATTTTTTATGCGTTGGTGGTTGGGGTGGTTTGGGGCCAGAGCTCCGCATTCGGCCCATTGCCTGTCGGAGAAGGGTGTGGATTGCTCTGGCAGGGAAGGGTGAAACGGAGCTCCGCATTCATTCCTTGCCTCCGGGAGGCGAAGGCAGAGAACGGAGGGCCGTTTTGTGCCTTTGCTTCCTGGGGAAGTGGCTCGCCATCTTTGTATTACCCCCTCTGTTGTTTTGTGTCAGCTCTCGAAACAGCAGAGGGGGTAATACAAAGGTGGCAGCCAGCGATCCGCCAGGGAGAGGAGCTTTCCCTGGAGGATTGTTGGCTGATGCCTGTGATTTTTCCCTCCACTGTTTCGTGCTCTGGCACAAAACAGAGGAGGGAAAAAAGCGAGGGCGAGAGCCGACAGGCACGGCTGAGAGCATGAGGGGCGGCAGGGCAGAGGCAGGGCAAAGGCAGGGCAGAGGCAGAGGCAGGGCAGAGGCGGTGCCTACGGCGCCGCCTCAACCGGCCATGTCCTCAGGCGGCATGTCTGAGGGAGGGAGGGGCGGCAGAGCAGAGGCAGCGCCTACAGCGGCACCTCACCTGGCAGTGCCCTCAGGCAGACCATTCCCTCAGCCCGGGCTCTGTCTGCCTCGGTAAGGCAGGGCCCTGGGCTGAGGTGTTTTGGACGCGCGTTGGCCGTGGGGTTTTTTATACGCGCGCCGGCTATCCCGCCTCCTCTGTGCTCATGTCCTCATGCCTGATTGGCTAAGGCATGCCACAGCGCAGAGGATGCTGGGACTTGTAGGGGTTTTTTGTTCATGTTCGTGGGGCATTTGCCCCACTCTCTGTGTCCAGACCTTTGCGGCAATGCTCGCAGGGACATAAGGTAAGTGTGGCTGGCTCATTACGGGATAGTAGGGATGGGTGTGGCCACACATGCCGGACACGCACAGCCCAATCCCCTTCTTATAGGTATAGATCTGTATATAGAGTCTCCAGAACAGAGCGCATGGAACGCTGTTTACCTTCCCAAATTGGACAAATGGCCAGATGTATTACCCATTGGGTGAGGAGGAGCCATTGGGAGGAGAGCAAGCAATTCATGTGGTTAAACTGCTGTACTACAGCCAGAACGTTGTGAATTCAAGCCTGACCAGGGATCAAGGTTGACTCAGCCTTCCATCTTTCTGAGGATGGTAAATGAGGACTCAGCATGCTGTGGAGAAATGCTAATTAACTTGTGAACCACCCAGAGAGTGCATTAAGCCCTATGCACTTAATTTGCTATAATTGCTAATCCCTATCTGGTAGATCAATACAATGCTCACCCTGCAGACGAGCGCCAGGCAAAGGCACAGAGGATTGTTTAAAGCAGGGGTGCCCAAACATTTTGGGCTGTGGGCCATTCACATGGTTCAGGGGCTGGTCACTATGGCCCGGGCACCGGATCCGGCCCCCAACACCAACTCATCCAGCTCACGAAGCCCTTGTCGCTCCTGGAAGTGGAAGTAAAATGCACCCATACGGACGCGTTTTACTTCTGCTTTTGGGAGTGACGAGAGCTTCATGGGCCAGATGAATTGGCATTGGGGGCCGTATCCTGCCCCTGGGCTGTAGTTTGGCCACCCCTGGTTTAAAGCAATGTATTGCTTTTGTGGCTTTAGAAACTATGGATATATTGGACCAACTTTACATTTTCAGTCACTAGTGTTACACCACTTGTCACATATATGTTTAATTCATTTTTGTATGCGTTCACACTGGGCTAGTCCCTATAAGCAGCTAAATTTACAATTAAGTTTGGGAGTTTGCTTGTTTGTTCTTCATACATATATACATAGCCTTAACCGCCTGGTGCTTTAAAAACCTACTAGGTTGGTACCATTAACTGAAACCAGCTATAGCATGCAATAACATTCTGCTAAAGCAACAGTAATTTCATAAAAGCACACAGAGGAGGCAAATGAAACAAGTAAAGTACATGATACTTACTTATCTCATGCAACAAAGTCTGCCTTCAGAAGACCATCTTTGCCATACAGGGCAATGCTACCAAAGAGGGGAACAGCTGAGCTCAATGTGATAGAGAATTCTATAGTGACACCACAGAGAAAACTCTTCATTTTGTTTCTGCCAGAAAGACCTAGAGAAGGGTTCCTCCATCAGCTCTTAGGGCATGACAAGGTTGGTATTCAAGGAGAGCATCCCTAAAGTACCCTAAAGCAAAGCCACTGAAAGACTTTAAAGTGCATCCCCCACAAAAATGTTGAATGCTGCCCAGAAATAAATCAATTGTCAATGCCGCCCTTCCAGGTGTGTTGTGATACTGAAAGTGAGTAGCATTTAGCACTATTTCTTCCCACATTTTCCCCTATTTTAAGTCAGTTGAGCAACAAAAACCTTAAATAAACCAAAGGACAGCAACAACAATCAATAGGATTGCTGACACCAGGGCCGTAGCCAGGATTCTAGATGTAGGTGGGCGAATACTTTTTCAGGATGGGCAACAATGTCATATATATGTCATATATATAAGCAGCCGGGAGTTTGAGGGTGGGCAAACTGCTAACTCAGGGTGGGCAAAACCTAGCCTGGCCACCCCCTGGCTGACACAATCCATAGACCTGCCCACTCCCACCCACCCCAAAACACTTAACACCTGTATATCAGGCCAGAATCCTGTTAGTTTCATGTACTGTATGTGTACAGTGGCTCAATCTGGAAGCTGTCAGAGTCCAGGATGTGGGCAGTCAGCTAGTTGCACCCAGGACAACCAAGCTAAAGGTCATAGGTAAACCATATCCAACTCCAGATCCAAGTCCAAAGTCAAAGCCAGGAGCAGACATGGAACAAGGCTAATGCGGTAGAAGAGATGTAGTCCAAGCAGGCCAGGAGTCAAACAACCAAGGAAGCAACTAAAGGTAAAGGTAAAGGTTTCCCTTGCTCGAAAGCCAGTCGTATCCGACTCTAGGGTGCAGTGCTCATCTCTGTTTCTAAGCCGAAGAGCCAGCGCTGTCTGCTTCTGCAGACGTTTCCGTGGTCATGTGGCAGGCATGACTAGACACCGGAGCGCACAGAACGCTGTTACCTTCCCACCGAAGTGGTTCCTATTTATCTACTTGCAATTTCTTGCTTTCGAACTGCTAGGTTGACAGGAAGGAAGCAACTGAAACAGGGTATTTTAGCCATGAGAAAAGGAGACTGCTTGGGGGGGGGGGGGGGTATAACACTCTTCAAAAACTTGGGAAATAGTCATAATGAAGAGGGGTAGGCTCTGTTCTCAATCATTCCAGAGTGCTGGACGGACTGAAACTACAGGAATCTGATATTGGCTGAGTATCAGGAAAATCTTCTTAACTGTTAGAACAGTACAACAATGGAACCAATTACTTCAGGACATGGTGAGCCCAGGAGGCATGCAAGAGAAAATTGGACAGCTATCACATTTGCTTTGACCTGGATCCCTGCATTGAACAGGGGTTTGAATTCAATGGCCACATAGGCTTCTACCAACTCAGTTATTCTATGATTCTAATGAGAGCTGCTTTCCTAGCAACTGAAGTTCTCAAGCTACCTCAGAACCTGACAGAAGCAGATCAACACTTTCTAGTCTTGCACAAGGAGGTTTCCAGCAAAAAAGCCGTGGAGAACAGCCAGATTCTGGCCAATATATTCCAACTTGCCAGGCGAATGTTGCGGATGGCAAGCTCCATTGACCAGGCTTCTTCCACATATTTTGGGCCTGCCAATTTATGAAAACAATTCCAAAAATAAGTATCGGACTAATTGTTGTTCAGTCGCACAGTCGACTCCGACCCTTTGCGACCCCATGGACCATTTTCCTCCAGGCGCCTCTGTCCTCTACCATCCCCCTCAGCCCTCCCAGCTCTGTGCCCATTGTGTCTACAATACCATCTAGCCATCTCATCCTTGGCCTCCCCCTTCTTCTTTTGCCCTCCACCTTTCCCAACATCAATGCCTTCTCAAGTGAATCCTCCCTTCTCATTTGATGTCCAAAGTATTTTAGCTTCATCTTTACTATTTGACCTTCCAATGAGCAGTCAGGGTTAATTTCTTCTAAGATTGACCTATTTGTTCGGACTAATAGAGGAAGTTTAAATAAATATTTTTGATCCTAATTTTATTGGGATTTTTTTAAAAAATTGACTGAATAAATGAATGTATTTATTGCAGTCAGTGACCAACATTAAAAAAAATTGAGTTGTGGTACATTCATAATTTACAAGATTTGATCTAGCAAAATATTTTAACAACTATTTGATGGATTGCTGGCAATGGTAATAATTAATGAAGGAACAGCAAGTTGTACTTCTGCCACTCTTTGCCTGTTTACCTAACTACTTATTTATTAGCTTTGCCACTAGAGATACTGTAGTTCTTTGTTTCACTGTGTCTCAATCATGTGCAAATAAATAACAGCATGCAATTATCTTCAGAACTTGTATTGCAGCCTCCTTTCAAGCTGATCATAGATGGGATACGTATAGGTTGCATTATTTGAACCTTGTAATGATCCTGCGGTACTGTGGTGGCTTAGTGGTTAAGACACTGAACTTGATGACTGGAAGGTGGTCAGGTCAGCAGTCCGAGACCCGAGTGCAGCATGATGGAGTGAGCTTCTGTCTCTACCCCAGCTCCTGCTAACCTAGCAGTTCAAAAGCAAGAATTTGCAAGTAGATAAATTTGGTACCACTTTGGTAGGTAGGTAAACAGCATTTCGTGCACTCCAGTGCCTAGTCATGCCTACCACATGTCAACGGAAACATCTGCAGACACAGACAGCACTAGCTGTTTGGCTATAAACAGAGATGAGCACTGAACCCTAGAGTTGCATACGACTGGCTTTTGAACAAGTGTGACCTTTACCTTTACCTAATGATCCTGCAAAACAGAGTAAAGTAGATATTGGTCACAGACAAGTGGAAACTCATAGATCACATTTTACTTTCAATTGTTTTAGAATTTTATTTTCCTTTTGCTTCTTTAAAAATAAATCTGGAGAAGTACACAAACACTTCTGTCTGTGTCCAAATGCAGTATGTTGCTAAAGCAATGGTTTTTAGAAGAAGAACTACAAAGTAGTACAATACTGGCTTTTTGCATCTGTGCCTTAATATCTTTTACTGCATTATCATTTATTTCTACGGTTGTTTGTTCCAAATTACAAGGTGGAAAGAATTTATACCAGGGGTTCTCAACCTATGGCCCATGGGCCAGATTCAGCCATGGCATCATTCTATCTGGCCAGTGCCCTCACTCCCGTCGCTGCTGTTGCCACCATCCTTATCCTCTCCGCCTGGCTTGGCATGTCCCTAATGCTGCTCCACAGCAGGGCAGATGTTGTAAGATCATAGCACTGGCAACGGAAGCGGAAGCCGCCCGCCTGCATCCCAGATGTCACTCTGGCCGAGCGCAGGCCTTCACCCATGGCAGGCTGGGAAGCAGGGTGGTGGAGTGGGAGTGGGCATTTGCGGGCTGGACTGGTGGCATTAGGAGGGGAGTGTTGATGGCAGTAGCAGCATTGGCATGGGGTGGTGGTGGTGGTGAGGGACTCAAGTCCGGCCAGCCAACAGTCTGATGGAGCGTGATCCAGCCCCCAGCTTTAAAAAATTGAGAACCCCTGCACTATACTCTATTAATTCATGTACACAAGGCTTAGAACTACTTCCACTGAGAAATTTCTAAATCTACTGCAGGGACATTTATTTGTTTATTTATTTATTCACTGTTATTAGGACACATTTCAGTTAGTCCTCATATAAATATTTCCTAACTATGAAGTTTGGATGTTTGTTGTTTCCCACCAACCAGCACAGCTACAGACATTTCTTATCTGTAACTGCCTCACATAGTATGTGGAAAGACTGCCATCTTGTGTTAGAGCTGCAACATTTTATCAGGTGCAGTTTGCATTAAAAGCTGCAATTGCTGAAATTTCCTCTCCCAACCAATATATAAAGCACAGGAACCTTGTCCTCTTTCTCATCTGCTCATGCTAACTCTGATCCATCCAAAGTTGTGTAGAATGCCATAAGAACATTTCTGCGCAAAAGACTAGTGCCATGTTGTTAAGTATGCCAACTGTCAAGGGATCAGATTGCATGTTAAGGCAGATGTGCATTTTCTTCTCTTACATTAACACATACCTGTCAAGCGCAGCTGCGGAGATTACGGGACCTGCGCAGAACGTTTCTGTGCAGGTCCGTTCTATGCATGCGTAGAAGGCTTTTACGCACGCATAGAAGTGAGCTGCGCAGAACGTTTCTGCGCAGGTACGTTATACGCATGTGTAGAAGGCTTTTATGCATGCGTAGAAGGCTTTTACGCATCCCCTTCTACGTAGAAGCCTTCTACGCATGTGTAAAAGCCTTCTTCGCGTGCGTAAAAGCCTTCTACGCACGCGTAGAAAGGACCTGCGCAGAAGGGATGCTTAGTAACTCATTTTCCCCTGCTGCCAAATTACGGGGTAGCGGCAGCTCCGGGCAGGAAATGGCGAAAATCAGCGCAAAAATATGGGAAATCCCGGCCAATCTGGGATAGTTGACAGGTATGCATTAACAATTCCTTCCAGGGGCATGCTGGCTAACCTAAAAGGGTGCTGGACAGGGAGTCTCTATTTAACGCGGGGAGAAGACAAGTGAGTGGTTGAAGTTGAACAGTAGCATGTTGAAGGGCACGCATGTGACTAACAGGCCCAAGATGAGCCCAAAAGAGATTGTCATGGGACAGATTAGGTTGCTGGGCTATTAAAGAGTTACATGCTTGCTTTCTCACACCTCTCTTGGATTCTTTTTGCTTCAAATTCTTTAGTTGTTTACAGTGTTTCACCAGACACTTTAGTTTTGATTGAGAGCTTCTCAATTGCCATAATCAGCGCTAAAATATTTCAGTGTTGCCTTTAGTGTACCTCAAATCAAATTGTTGTTGTTGTTGTTGTCCACCATGCTATCGAGCATAGAGGATGAAAATCTTCATCTGGTCACTGTTCCAATCACAAAGATCCAAGTTCTCTTTTCTGAATTAGGGTTACAGTAGTCAATTATCACCTCTGCTAGTCTTTGTATATATCTTAATATAGAAAATCAAATCTTTGAGCAAGGAAGAAAGCAAATACTGTATATATTTGTTAAAAAGTGGATCTATCTGCAAATATTATCCAGGCAAATATCTGGACATTTCCCAAAGAGAATGCATTAATGGGGACATTTGCTTGTTTTTACCACAGTGGGGGAGGGAACAAGGTTGTGGGATCAGTTTCAGTTATGATTAGTCAAATATGTTATCTCTTCAACCAAAGGCTACACTGCTCACCTAACTATAATTTACTTTTGTGCCCCGCTTCCTCTAGTTTAGGTCTGTGAATAACCAGCTACTTGAATGCAGATTTCTGTTTGATTCTACTAACATACTTCAAGAATCCAGTCCAGGGGTGCCCAAACTATGGCCCTGGTGCCAGATCCGCCCCCTGACGCCAATTCATCCAGCCCGCAAAGCCCTTGTTGCTCCCGGAAGCGGAAGTAAAACGCACCATATAGATGCGTTTTACTTCCGATTCCACGAGCGATGAGGGCTTCACAGGCTGGATGAATTGTGTTGGGGCCCTATCCGGCCCCAGGCAATAGTGATCAGCCCCCTGAACCATGTGACTGGCTTGCAGGCCCAAAATGTTTGGGCACCCCTGATCCAGTCTGTTTTCTCACAGGCAATGTTTTTCATTTCCTACCCTTCATGAGCAAACACTTGATATTACTCATATAATTGCACAGACTATTAATTTTAGCAATCTATGCAGATATTCTTTTTATGGCACTTCCTATCAGGCTCCTCTTCTTTAAGTTTCATATTCACATGTTTAGGATGTGTATTCTAAGACTAATGATCAAGGGGAAAATAATGTTCACGAATTTTCTCCATTTCTAATTTCCATTAATTTTATTGCTAAAAGCCTCTCTGTGGGTTGTTATCTAATTTATTATGCACTTTGTATTTGGATGGGTTCTGCCTTCCAATTTTTTGCCCTCTTTATTGTCATATGTTTCATAGCAGCAACCATTTTGTTTATTCCATAATGCTCCAGATATACCATTGTTCCATAGTGCTGTGAGGACAAAGAATAGTCATCACTGCCATCCCCATATGTTCTAAACCAGGGGTACCCAAACTACATCCCGTGGGTCGGATATGGCCCCCAAAGCCAATTCATCCTGCCCACGAAGCCCTTGTTGCTCCCGGAAGCGGAAGCAAAATGCGCCCGTACGGTGACCAGCCCCCTGAACCACATGACCAGCCCATGGCCCAAAAGGTTTGGGCACCCCTGTTCTAGACTTTGAGGACCATAATCCTTTCTGGTGGAAAAATGAGTCATGAGTCAAGGAAACACAGTCACAGAAGCAAAGAGAAGAAAGGGAATCAAGCAGAGGTGAGGGATGAATTGTATCAAAGCGAGTAAGAAGATCAAGGAAGGAAAGGATGTAATATTTATTGTAGGATATAACTGTGAATTCTTTCTCCCTGGTTTTTATTTCAGGTAGATGAATTAAACAACTGGGTTCACAAAGTGCAAAACTAGGTTTCTTTGGGATGTCAAAGAAGTCATTGGAGAAGTGTTATGTATGTTAACTGTGTTTTCTAACAGGAGCAGAATGTATCTTTTCTCATGTATCTATTCTTATGCAAATAAGTGGATCGAAAATGTGCACACTCTGTTAGCCAATGGGCTTGTTGTAGGAGCAGAATGTATCTTTTCTCATGTATCTATTCTTATGCAAATAAGTGGATCGAAAATGTGCACACTCTGTTAGCCAATGGGCTTGTTGTAGGAGCAGAATGTATCTTTTCTCATGTATCTATTCTTATGCAAATAAGTGGATCGAAAATGTGCGCACTCTGTTTGACAATGGGCTTGTTGTATTATTGTTACTGTTACTGTTTATAGTGTATATAAGTCCGAGTTTTGCCCCATCCAAACTGTGTTCAAACCCCACTATTAAAGAGCTGAATTTCACTACTTTACTCATCTGCTTCTTCATTTTCTGAACACGAAACTGACGATGAAGGTGGGATGGCATCCCCACACGGCAGCAACATCGGCCCATTTGACCCAGCGCGTCCAGAGAAATGGGCAACATACGAACACTGATTCCGCCACGCAATGGCCTCGCAGAAGATCACCAATGAAGACCAGAAGCGCTTCTGTTTCCTTGCTCAGTGTGGTTCTGAAACGTTTGAGCTGGCAACCCACCTCGTTCTCCCAAGGGACGTGGATGTGGTGCCGATCGCAGAAATCATGTCCGCACTGAGGAAACACCTGCAGCCAGAGGTCTCGATCTTCCCGGCCAGAGTGGCCTTCCACAAAAGGGAGCAGTGACCTGGGGAGTCCATTGCAGACTACTACGCCACTCTGCGCATTGCTGCCGCTCCATGCAAGTGGGACAACATTGAAGAAGCACTCCAGGACCGTCTGCTGGCCAGCATGAGGGACGATGATGCTCAATGTCGCCTCATAATCAGGAAGACTCTAACTTTCAAGGCTGTCCTAGAAGAGGCGGTAGCGTCTGAGGCCGCATGGTCCAGCATCAAGCTTTTCCGGCATCGCCACTCCACCACCAGTGCCACCGACTCAGCGGTGCAAGCTCAGCAAAATTCATCTTCATCCTCCTCAGCTTCGCATGGTTCCACCTCTTCATCGGAGTCCAGTGACGCAAAGGGAGAAGTCTGAGCGGTCCAACAAAAGCACCGAGAGCACCATGATAATTGGGAGAACAAATTCCTTTGCAAATGTGATGGCTGCGGAGCCCAGCATGACCGCAGGAAGTGCCACTTCCGCACCGCGGAATGCCACAACTGTGGGCGACGAGGGCACATTGCTAAAGTGTGCCAACAGCGAAAGCAAAGAACTCCAGCACCTGAGTCCAAGAAGAGTCATCACCACAAAATGTCCACTGCCAAAGTGTCACCTGCCTATCTCTCCAACCCCGAGGTTGTCCTTAAGTATCCATAATTATAGCCATTGATACCCTTGTCCTCCATGAACTTGTCTAATCCTTTCTTAAAGTTGTCAAGACTGACAGATGTCACCACTTCTTCTGGCAGGGAGTTCCATAGACCAGTAATCCTCTGGGTGAAAAAGTACTTTCTCTTATTTGTTTGAGAACTAGTACCCAAAAGTTTCATTGAGTGTCCCCTAGTTCTAGTGTTGTGCGATAGGGAAAACAGTTTTTCCTTATCTACTTTGTCCACACCGTGCATGATTTTATAAACTTCAATCAGGTCACCTCTTAGACGCCATCATTCAAGAGTGAAAAGGCCCAACCGTTGCAGCCTCAGATGGTAAGGAAGGTGTTCCAGTCCCCTAATCATTCTGGTTGCCCTCCTCTGCACTTTCTCCAACTCCATAATATCCTTCTGGAGGTATGGCGACCAGAATTGTACACAGTATTCCAGATGGGGCCTCACCATAGATTTATAAAGAGGCAAAATGACACTTGCTGACTTATTTTCTATACCCTTCCTAATGATCCCAAACATTGAGTTTGCTTTTTTCACTGCTGAGGCACACTGGGTTGACACCTTCATTGAGTTGTCCACCAGGACACCAAGGTCCCTTTCCTGGTTTGTCGCAGAGAGTTCAGACCCCATCAGTTTATAAATATAAGTAGGTTTTTTTGCCCCAATATGCATCACTCTGCACTTACTAATGTTGAAGCTCATTTGCCACTGTTTTGCTCACTCCCCCAGTGTCAAGAGATCCCTCTGGAGCTCCTCACAATCTCTCACAGTTTTCACTACCCTGTATAATTTAGTGTCGTCAGCAAATTTGGCTACCTTGCTTTTTACTCCTACCTCTAGATCATTTATGAAGAGGTTGAAAAGCAGGGGTCCCAGTACTGAACCTTGGGGGACCCCACTCTTTACTTCCCTCCACTTGGAGAAGTGTCCATTTAGTGCTACCCTCTGTTTCCTGTCCCTTAGCCAGTTGTTGATCCAGGAAAAGACCTGTCCCTTTATTCCATGACTGGCAAGTTTATTCAAGAGCCTTTGGTGTGGGACCTTGTCAAAAGCCTTCTGAAAGTCCAGATAAACAATGTCAACTGGATCCCCCTTATCCACATGCTTGTTGACACTCTCAAAAAATTCCAACAGATTAGTGAGGCATGATTTGCCCTTGTAAAAGCCATGTTGGCTCTCCTTTAGCAGCGCCTTCTCTTCTATGTGCCTATTAATTCTATCTTTTAAGATGGTTTCCATCACTTTACCTGGGACACATGTCAAACTGACAGGTTGGTAATTTCCCGGATCACCCCTGGATCCTTTTTTGAAAATTGGTGATACATTGCTACCTTCCAGTCATCAGGCACAAAGCCTGATTTGAGTGAAAGATTATATATTTTGGCTAGGAGATCAGCAATTTCATCTTTAAGTTCCCTGAGAACTCGTGGATGGATGCCATCTGGTCCTGGTGATTTGTTTACAATCCTCCCCCTCTAGTCAATCCCTCACTCCAGTTGGGTCGCCCATCCTACAAGCCTCTGAGCCGGCTCAGCCAAGCGTCCGACCCAGAAGGGAAACTAGACCGCCATCCTGGTTAAAGGATTTTGTTTTTACCTAGGGAGGAAGAATGTTATCTATGTTAACTGTGTTTTCTGACAGGAGCGGAATGTATCTTTTTTCATGTATCTCTTCTTATGCAAATAAATGGATTGAAAATGTGTACACTCTGTTAGCCAATGGGCTTGTTGTAGGAGTGGAATGTATCTTTTCTCATGTATCTATTCTTATGCAAATAAGTGGATTGAAAATGTGCACACTCTGTTAGCCAATGGGCTTGTTGTATTATTGTTACTGTTACTTTTTATAGTATTTTATTCTGAGTTTTGCCCCATTCAAACTGTGTTCAAACCCCACTATTAAAGAGCTGAATTTCACTACTTCACTCGTCTGCTTCTTCATTTTCTGAACACGAAAAGAAGATACCAAGATAGTTGGAAACAACAGCGTGCTCCAGGAGTTTGAATGTAACAGATTGGATTAAAATACAATTTTTGAGAACTGCAAAAGTTGTGACAAGTCTAAATGCATGTGTAATAAGTTAAAGGAAAATGATATCCTGGTTATGTGGTGGAGAATGATTGGGGGCAGGATGAAATGCAACTCAGTAGAGACATTAAAGCAGGTTTTAATAGAAGCATTCAGGATTCTGACAGCTGAAGTAGAACAGACAGATGTGATGCATTTATTGAGTCATGTATGTGATAGATAACTTTTTAAAAATGGATAAAATGGTGGATGTTCTTTTGCCCAGAGAGATGTCCAAGCAACAGGGACCATTAATGGAAATATCGAACTATGTGGTAGAGGGAAAGAATGGCTGAAGATCAGAGTTAGGAAAAATGTGTTGGCAGATCAAGACAAGCTGAGGACAGAGATGAGATAAAGGAGGAACTTACAGGGTCTAAGTTGCTGGCGGCAGTGACAGAAGAGAGAAGAACTGGCAGGGCTTCCAGGAAAATCCCTGAATGAGTAGACTGTAGTTCACACAAGAGTGAAAAGCAAAGCTTGGCGGAAATGAATTGTGTATGTCACTAAATGAGAAGAAATCCATTACAGGGACATATGAAATTGAAGGAATAATTAAATATTTCTGATGCTCTTTGCTGTACTGCTTAATAACCTTTGATTAGAGGAGCAAACTGTTAGGGAATGTAAGTTTTCGCCTCACAACCTAACTGGCTGCAAGGCATATTGTGTCAGTGATGCCTTTAAGACCCTACTGCAGAGGCACACAGATGCTGGGACTTTTCCCTGATGTGCTCCATGGGCCAGTGTATTTAGGTCAGAGCAGGATTGCAGACTTCCAGCCACTATGCTCAACTTGCTCTGCTGACACTCTGGATGAAGATTCCTGCGTCTTCCAGAACCTGCTAAGGGGACTGAATCTTTGCACTGATCCTGATAATAGCTTTTGCCTGATATGCCTACTGTGCTTGCTGGACAAAGAAGGACTACTTGGAGTAAGCTGTTGGATCGGGACCGTGGAGCGGCCCTTAGGGTCCCGGAGGAGACTGGTCAAGAAACGACACAAGACAAGATGGAGCGAAGACTAGTGGTTTATTGAGGGAAAATCATCATCATATATAGGAATTCAAGGCAGCGTGTGATAGAATCGTCATCTGACAGAAAATCACATCACCCATTTACCCGGGTTAATTGGGAACTTCTCTTGGGGAAGTTAATTAACTAAGGCAAATACTGACAGGGGAAATCCATTGTTCATGGCTTGCACAAGAGTAAACATGGCCACTATTTGCACTAGGGCTTGGGCTAATCTGCAAGTGTGGAATTACCTAATTCCTAACTTGAGTTAGCTATTCAACTTCCTCCTGCCGAACTGCCTGCCAGGTCAGATATGAGTGAATCAATCTTATGACTATTAATCCGCACCCCAATTTCTGTACCCGCAAAGGCCAGTGACCAGGAGCCTCCCTCAACCGGTGTAACCTTTGTCAGGGACAGTTAATGCCAATTGCGCCCGCGGACACCACACTCCCCCTTTACTTGTTATTTTGGACCTGACAGACGGCCCTGCGCAGGAGGGGCATCAGCTGGTGTGGGGGGATGACGTTTCGGGGTTCCCTCCATGGGGGACATCTCGATAGCAGTGAGGGAATACATTGCACGAAACAACACACTGTTGTGCCCAGTATTGCCACCCCCACAATCACCTTGAGTGTCGTCTGAAGCCATCCCCATGGGAACCACGAGCACAATGAATCCCACCACCCCCACGAAGCATCCTCCTTGATGTTCTTGACTAGGGTGTGGAGGTCCGTGAGCTGGCTCTGTACTTTGCGTGTGTTGTCTGTGAGATTAAAGCAACACATGTCGTGGACAGACTCGCAGCCCAAATGATGTAACAACAGAAGGTAATCGATAGCTGCTCGATTGTCTAGGATGGCATGGCGAAGCTCTGCCTGCTCCTGGTTGAGCAGCGCTATCGCCGAGGAGGTGTGGTTAATGGCTTTTGCTAATCCGCAAGCCAATTGACCAATTCTCCGAGCGTTGCCGACGGCTAAGCCTGGCACGCCAAGTATGCTGACTGCCAACAAGACGTACTCAGCTTGACTCAGAACCCTAATGTTGCTATCACATGAGCTATCTAACTGGGTGGCGCGAGCGCGCCATATGGGTGAGGAAACATTTGCGCTTGGGACAATCATATCCCTAGTGGGGAGTAGCAATGTCAAACGACTGATACAACATAGGGAATCTGATACATTAGCGGGAATGTAATTCCAGGTGTACTGATTGCATGTAAAGAACCAACCTGAAGGCAGGGTAACATGAGCATACATTGAACCAATTGTCTCTGGGTTATCACAAGTCCAGTTGCTGCTGCCAGTGTCGAGGCAGCGACGCTGAGTCCGGCCGACTGCGGAGCAGCCGGTCATTCGAGCACAAGTAGAGTTCGGGCTGGCTGCCACTCGAGGGGTGTGGAGAGTGGCTGCATCAGCCGGCAAGGTCATGGTTAACTGCATTCCCCAGCGAGCGTATGCTGAGCAACTCGTTGGGAGAAACGGACCGAAGATCCGCTTCACCAGCCAGTCGCCGTACCTGGTGTGCGCGTCTGGAGTATGGCACACCGGGATGAGGCAGGTGCTCAAAATTGAGGCAGAACCGGCGTTCTGCTTCAGGCAAAAATCGGACTGGTCGACGAGACTCGCCAACATTTCCCATAGGTTGTAGTGCATCCGGGCAGAGAGATCTCCGCCTGGCATCAGATCGCTGGCCTTCAGTGAAGCTGCCTGAATGCCTCCCCCCGCAAGTAGGGAGAGGGTCAGGATGATGGTGACTGCCATGGTGTTGACGGTAATCAGGGCAAAGACTGCAGACACGATGGTCTCCGGCGTCAGTTCCCAGTCCTCGCGTCGGACGACGTCCTCGGCCTCATGGCAAAGGGTCTTGACCATCCCCCAGGTGACCTTCGGCTCCGTCTGCTGTCGCCGCTTCCTCCGCCGGGTCCCCTCGGTCAGGGTGAGGTCCTTCATCTCCGGGATCGGACTCGGGTCGGTCTGGGTCCAAGCCATGTGGCTCCAAGTGAGGCTTAACGCACCGGGCTGGAATCCAGATGACACCTGTAGGAGACATAACTGCAGCATACCCTCTTCCCCAGGTTACGAGTGGCGCCGGGCCCCTCCAAGAAGGATCCGGTGGCACTTGGTAACGAACCAGCGGCCATGGGAGAGCTTCCGAGCGGCGGAAGTGTTTCTCCTGCGGCGTGCAATCCGAAAAAACATTAAGGTGCTTGTACGTGAACAACGCCTTGTTCAGACAATGCTGTGCCTGACCCTGAGACTTGGGGAGGGCTGGTGGCTGCCCCCTTTCTGTTTGTTTGTCAATGTAGGACTTGAGCGTCCGATTGACTCGTTCCACAATCGCTTGCCCCTGAGGATTGTAAGGAACGCCAAAGGTATGTTTGATATCCCAGGTGGCCATGAAGTCGGCCAGCTGCCTGGAGCTGTAGGCCGGGGCGTTATCGGTTTTCACGTGCCGTGGTTTGCCCATCGCCACAAAGCAGGCAAGGAGATGCTGCTCCACGTGGGAAGCTGTCTCCCCTTTTTGTGCCGTTGCCCAAATGAATTGTGAAAAAGTATCAATGCAAACGTGCATGTACTGCCATCTGCCAAACTGCGGGACATGCGTGACGTCCATTTGCCACACCTGGTTAGCCTCTGTCCCTCGTGGGTTGACCCCCCCACGAGGGCCCCCCGGTGCCCCTGCACAATGCTGGCAAGAGCGAACTATGCCTTGGGCTTGAGAAAGTGGCAGGTTAAACTGTCTGGCGAGCGCTTTGGCATTCTGATGAAAGAATGCATGCCTCTGAATTGGAGTAGTGAAAACACCTAAAACTGATCGTTGCTGAATTTCCTTTGCGGCCGCGTCCGCTCTGCTATTGCCTGCGGAAATCGGACCAGGTAGGTCCTGGTGACTTCGGATGTGGGCGATATAGAGCGCTTCTGTGCGGTTCCGCAAGTGAAATTGGGCTGTGAGGAACAAACTCAGCAAATTTTTGTCTATCGCGGGAGTGATGTATGCTCCCGGTAGACTGTGAAGCAAATTCCTAATGTACTGACTGTCAGTAATAATGTTGAGGTGCTCTTTGGCGAAGGTGCACAAAGCAAGGTTCACCGCTGCCAACTCTGCCCGCTGCGCGGACTTCTGTGGAAGAGTTAGAAGCGTGCACCAAGCCTGGCCCTCCTGCCAAGTTAAGACACCATATGTGCGACCCCCATCAGTGAAGACTGTCCTGGCCCCCTGAAGTGGAGCCAGCGAGATCAATTCATACAAGCTGACTGTCTGCGTTTGAAGCGAGACGAGTCTGGGGTCCTTTGGCAAGTGGTATGCCAAGCATCTGGTGAATCCTTCCAAGGCAATTGGAAGCGAGTCACTGAGTTGCATCAGCTGCTGAACTTGCTCCTTGTTGAATGGGATCACGATTTTTGCTAAGTCGTGCCCTGAAATGTCCCTAGCTCTCAGCCTTCCGAAGTAAACCACCGCGGAGACCAACTCTTGGGGGGGAACGATGTTTCGGGAAGAGGTGTTCGGTAAATACACCCATCCACGATACTCGCTCCTCTCTCGGAGTCCACTCCTAGGGCTCCGGTGAACATGGATCCGGCCCGAACGATGTACAAGTTCAGGATCGGGGCATATGGCCCCTGAGCAATCCTGTCCACCCATCTTTGACTGAGAATTTGGTTGACCTTCTCGAGAGCCAAGCGTGCCTCTCGAGGAATTTGTATCCGGTCTGCCGGCTGCTTACCTAGCGTTAGCAGCGAGAAGAGCGGCTACAAAAGATCCGTATCCAATCTGAAATACGATCTGGCCCAATTAATGTTACCTAAAACCTGCTGCAATTCCACCAAAGTGACTGAGTCTTTTAAGTTGATCTGGGGCAAAACTGGTGCTGCGAAAGAACAGAGAAGCCGATGGCCCAAGTATGAGAAGGGCTCGGTTCTCTGTACTTTCTCTGGGGCAATGAGTAACCCTTTCTCCCCCAGGCTGGCCTGGAGGTCTTTAAACATTCCGCTGCCGAGTTGCGGCGCTGCGACCAAGATATCGTCCATGAAATGGCATACTAAAGCTGTGGGGTGAAGGTTTCGAAACTTTGCCCTTGCGTTGTGAACATAAATTTGGCACAGGGTGGGCGAATTGAGCATCCCCTGTGGCAAATACTTCCACGCGTAACGCTGCGTGGGCTCACTGTGGTTCACAACCGGCACCGTAAAGGCGAACCTTTCCCGATCCGTCGGATCTAGGGGAATGGTGTAAAAACAATCCTTAAGGTCTACGACCAGGATCTCCCAACCCTCGGGGATCATATTTGGATTCGGAATGCCGCATTGAAGCGGACCCATTGGCTGAATACATTTATTGATCTCTCTGAGATCGTGGAGGAGTCGCCACTTCCCCGACTTTTTCTTAATGACAAAAATGGGTGAATTCCAAGGACTAGTGGACTGCTCTATATGTCCTGCATCTAGCTGTTCTTTAATCAGTTGCTTTAAGGCGACTAATTTCTCCCCCACTACCGGCCATTGCTCTACCCAGACTGGCGTGTTGGTAAGCCATTTAAGTGGCAGAGCCATTACCCGAAAGTAAGAGTGGCAGGGTATTGCTGCAAAATGTCTTGCCCCTAAAGGTTGATGTGCACGTCCAGAATGTGCGGCCGAATGACCGCCGTGCCGTCAGCCTTAGGAATCGTGACTTCCACCCACTCCCGGCTTCTAAACGCTTCTTGGATGCCGCCTACCCCCCACACATCGGAGACCGGCTCAATGGCCCACTCCTGCGGCCACTGGCTTTGGCTGACCACGCTGACGTCAGCTCCGGTATCTAGCAACCCTGAGAACGATTTTTTATTCAAAAATACCTCAATAACTGGCCGCTGTTTCCATTCTATGTTGGTCTCCACTGTCGCTAAGACCTGGTATCCTTGCACTGCCTCACTTGCGCTCGAGCGGTCTTCTGACCCGGACTCTGAGCTGTCCCTGAGCCTTCCCTGGCTATCTGCTGGCGAGTTACAAGGAACCATAATCAGTTGCGCTAGTGTGTCTCCCTTGTGAATGGTCTGGGGTAGGTGCGTCCAGAGTTGAACTTGGAGAACACCCGAAAAATTGGAGTCAATGACTCCCGGAATTACAAGAATTCCGCATGCTCCTGCTACACTACGAGGCAAAACTAAGCCTATGAAGCCTTTGAGCAGGGGTCCCATGTACTGGGAATCCACCAGATAGACTGTGCCTGGCAAGTCGCATGTGACGTCTGCCTGGCAAGTCAATTCTAGCCCTGTACTACCCTTGGGGCTGGCCTGCGCCTTCGCAATGTCTGGAATGTGATTGGAATCTAATCCAGCTCTGGCTCACCCAGAGCGAGGGAAGCCTCTGTTTGGACCATGGCCAGAGACATGCCCGCGTTCCGGTTTCCCGAATTCGGACAGAATCTGGACCAATGGAAGCCTTTATTACACTTCGGACACGGGGTGGTTGGAGCCTTGGAACGGCCGGAATGTTGTCCGCAGCTCTTGGATCGGCACTCCCTAGCGAAGTGACCGACCTTGCCACAATTGTGACATGCCCCTTGGTTTTTGTTCTTGGGTTTCCTACCCCCTTGCACCGCCGCTGCCAGCAGACCCATTTTGTAGGAGTCCGTGCCAACGTCGGCGCAAGCTCTAATCATGTCCGTGAGAGTCAAGTCGGGACGATTGCCCAGTGACTGCAAGATCTTACGGCAGTCGAGATTGGCGTTGTCTTTAGCCAATTTCATCATGAGCTCTTGTTGGGCTTGCTCATTATCGATCTGTCTACTGATCGCTTCCTCTAAGCGATTGATAAAGTCCATGTAGGACTCCTGGGCTCCCTGTTTGACTGCGGTGTAATTTTTGGCCGCTTTGCCAGTTGCTGGGACCTTGAGAAAAGCCCTGAAGGCTGTCTCAGCTGACAACTGAAGGGTGGCGAGCGGCAAGGCAGTCTGCGCATCGATGGATTCGAAGGCACCTGAACCATATAGCTGGTCAGGAATTATTGCCCCACCCATCCTGGCAGCCCTTGCCTGAGCCTCGAGGCGATACTCGCTGTCCCATAACAAATACTGGCTGGGGTTGAGCATCATCCGCATGACGGCTTTCCAGTCGTGCGGGATGAACATCGTGTTCTCGCACACTTGCTGAAGCGTGCCCCTAGTGAATCGACTCTGTAGTCCTGTCTCTGAAATGGCCTTCCGTATAGCCATGAGGAGCTTATACGGGACTGGTGAATGAACTATCTGCTGCTGCCCTGTGAGGGCATCTACCTCCAAGCGAATTGGACAAATCTGACTAAGCTCAGCTAGTTCTTCTGCTGGCAATTCCCCCTTCCTGATCTCTTCCTCAACTGTGCGTTGAAGGGCACTCTTGGTAGTTCGGGAACCTGTAGCTATCAGAGAAGCGCCAGCGCTCCCCATTCCATGCATTCCACCGGTGACGTCTGCAGCTGTCACCGAGGGAAAGCTCCCTACACTACTCTGCTTAAACTGAAATGACGGATAGAGCGCCGTGGGCGCCGATGGCTCTGCTGACGCTGGGGGTTCTTTGGCCTCTACCCGGACTGGGTCCACCTCTGCTAAGAGTTTCCTACATTTGCTCCATGTGCGAATTACGCCATCTGGAGCTTTCGGGGGTTGCTGAATGCAGACTCCTATCTGATCCCAGAGCTGAAGGGATAACGTACCTACTTCTGGGTAAAGCAGGCAGTGTTCCCTCAAGAACATCAAAAGCCGCGCTAGTTCTCTGCTGTGAAAGCTTATCTGATATACCCTGGCCAGGGTTTTGAATTCATCCTCATGAATTCTTTGACTAGCGGACGGACGTTGCCGCTGAGGACAAGTCCCCATATTACCTGCCGGGTCCTTTGAAGTCTCCATCTCGGGACGATTCGACACATCTGAAGTTCAGGCAATAGGTTTTGCGTGACGAATCTCTGGGTAGAGCTCGGAGCATGGACTGCCACCACGAGCCCTCGGTGGCCTCTGCGCTGTCAGGGGTTCACAGCCGACCCTGAGTGGAACGCGTTTTTCCGTGCTGCAAGCCGCCGCGAAAGCCGGAGCAAGCTGTAGGATGCCTCTCTGAGATGCCTCGCCGCGGAGCTGTCTTCCCGATCGGCTGGCTTTCCGACCGGGCTGCCGCGCTGTCCTCCGGGGTGATCGGACACGGTTCTAGCGTAGAACCGGACCGCGTAGATCGCTTACTCACGAGTAGAATCACGTCTCGGGGTCACCAGATGTTGGATCGGGGCCGTGGAGCGGCCCTTAGGGTCCCGAAGGAGACTGGTCAAGGAACGACACGAGACAAGATGGAGCAAAGACCAGTGGTTTATTGAGGGAAAATCATCATCATATATAGGAATTCAAGGCAGCGTGTGATAGAATCGTCATCTGACAGAAAATCACATCACCCATTTACCCGGGTTAATTGGGAACTTCTCTTGGGGAAGTTAATTAACTAAGGCAAATACTGACAGGGGAAATCCATTGTTCATGGCTTGCACAAGAGTAAACATGGCCACTATTTGCACTAGGGCTTGGGCTAATCTGCAAGTGTGGAATTACCTAATTCCTAACTTGAGTTAGCTATTCAACTTCCTCCTGCCGAACTGCCTGCCAGGTCAGATATGAGTGAATCAATCTTATGACTATTAATCCGCACCCCAATTTCAGTACCCGCAAAGGCCAGTGACCAGGAGCCTCCCTCAACCGGTGTAACCTTTGTCAGGGACAGTTAATGCCAATTGCGCCCGCGGACACCACAGTAAGCCTCCACTAGAAGGACAGAAGCTGTAGAACTCTTTGGCTTTGTCTGTAATTACAGCTTGCATTTACCCTGCTGGACTGGACTGCTACTGAACTGTGTGGACTTGTATATACCACAACTGAACTGTCTCAGTGTGGTCAACTGAGCAGCCCAAGAGAATATATGTTTTGTGTTACAGTTGTTGCACTGTATATACTTACACCTTTTTCCTTCCTGAGTAAGCCTACTTTGAGTTTTCTTCTGCACCAAGATCTGTCTGCCTGTTTTTCTCACATGGGACCACCTTGCCAGGTGTGAACCTCTTGCTGGAAACAACATACCACTCTGCTAACTGTTTACATCAACACAAACCCTTCTGGAGTTTTCAGTCAGCTAATGTAACTAGATCTGTAAACAGCAGCTTGCTGTCCAGATGTGTATAGGTGATAGTGTTTAGCATCATCTCTATGTTCTGATAAGCATCACCTGCAACTAGCTCCAGTGAAGGAGTCAAGAGGCCAAAGAGCAGTTAGACTGCTTTGTTTTGGTCAGTCAGTAATACTCTTTTTTATACCTTTTAAACTACACAAAATGGAGTTCAGTGAAGACTTGAAAAACTTTGGTGCTGGGATTGGGCAATTTTTGATGCTCCAGTTGTTGTTGGACTACAACTCTCTATTAGCCCTAGACAGGTGTTCCAGTAAAAATTATAATTTCATCCCTGCCTTATATGCCAAACTAAATGTGATGTTATTAATGGCATTTTGGAGGTGAGGTTATTAAACAAATAGCTGACACATGGAGGGGCAGGGCTGGGCCACCATCAGACGGGGACAATCAGGACTCCCATCCTGGGCCAAGAGCTGGCAGGGGGCCTGGCGGTGGGTGGCCCATAGCTCAGCTGTGATTTTTTTTTACTTTTAAAAACTTTTTTAAACTGTGGCGCACAGGCCCAGCACCACTGCGCATGCACCACCAGAGGGCTCCGCCTCGATCTGGATATCTGGAGTCAAGGCTTCAGCCCAGGAGGCAGAGACCCTGCGCCGGGGCCGGAAGCGGCGGCTGCTGTGGAAGAGGAGGTGGAGGAGGGGGGCAACTGCTGGGCTCAGGAAGAGCCTTGTTGTCCTCAGGACAAGGAGGAGGAGTCCCAGAGCAGCCAGGCTCACCGTCTTGGCGCGCTTTCACCTCTGCACTTCCCATGCACCTTCGGGGGTGGGTGAGATGGTGGGCTGGCAGCCTCCCCCTCCCTGCAGCACGGGCAACACTTCCCATGCACCTTGCCCACCACCGAAGGCACGTGGGAAGTGCAGAGGTGAAAGCATGCCAGGACGGTGAGCCTGGCTGCTTTGGGACTCCTCCTCCTTGTCCGGAGGACAACAAGGCTCTTCCTGAGCCCGGTGCGGCGTCCCAGAGTGGCATGGTGAGGTCCTTTCAGTCATGCTGCTCTGGGCAAGCAGCCGCAGCAGCCCCTCCTCCTCCTCCTCCTTCCTGGCTCTGGCTGTGGCACCTCTTCCATCTTCCTCCTACTCTTCTTCCTGGAACCCCCAGTAATGCCACTCTCGGCAAGCGGCGGCTCCTCCTCCTCCTCTTGCCTCTCCCCCCCCCCCCCCCCGGTCCCCAGAAGCAGAGGGAACCATGACCGCCCGATGCGCCGTGGGCCACGCTTCCACTACTGTTTGGAAGCTCCTGCCTCCGCTGCCCCCATGGTCCCAGGGTGAGGAGGAAGAGGGCTGGGCCAAGCAGGGACGTGTCTGGGCGCTCCGACGCCTGCCTCCTCTGAGTATGTCTGTCTTTTTGTTTTGTTTACTTTCCTGTGTGTGTGTTTCTGTGCAAGTATATCAGAGAGTAAACAAAGCAAAAAGACAAAACTGTTGTGACATTAAGGACTAACTGCTGTATTTTCGTGTGAGTTTTTGTGGATCAAGTCCACTGGCTCTTAGACAGGGATGAGTACTGAACTCTAGAGTCGGATACGACTAGCTTTCGAGCAAGGGAAACCTTTATGTGGCAGGCTTGACACATGGTAAAATTTAGCCATGCGCACAGATTTGGCCATGACCACAGAAGGGCGTGGCCAAATTCAATTCAAATTTCATTTGTACCTCACCTTTCTCTGACTGAGGCTGACTCAAGGTGGCAACAACAACTTAAACAAAACAATATAATAAAGTGCAATTCAAAAAGCAGTTATACAGTACAACATGTGGGGGGCCAATAAGATTGCTCAGTCTGGGGCCCAGAAATTTCTGATGGTGGCCCTGTAGAGGGGCATTAGATGGATTGGGAATCTGTCACTATGGTGATGATTTTATCCTTTGTAATCACCCTGGTGTATATTGATGGGGAACTGACTCTGTGAAAGGGGTCTATAATCCTTTATGAAGACTTTTAGCCTATCAAAACAAGCACACATGGATACACAATGCTTTGAGGCAGAAAAACCAGAAAATACCATTTTCACAATTGCAGTCCACAGCTGCTGTGGCTCCAATATGCTTGCTATACACAGGTGCAGCCATTATGGCAATGAATATGACAGATTAAAGGTGCCAACATATATAGGATAATGATAATATGAGGGCTGAGATGGTATTTTCATTTACAGCCTAATGTTAGGAAAGAGACTGGGGAGAAATGATGTGAGAAATGAAATTACAGAAAAGAAAACAATCCTCAACCATCCCTGATGACTCAGCTGCTGCTTGGAAACACTGAGGTTTCAAAGCTATTACAGGCCCTGGGGTATTAGCCCAGCAGGTGGAAATAAAAAAAACAGAATCCTTTAAAGATGATTCCCTGGTAGCATCTCAAAAAAAAGCATAACAACTCATACCAAAGAAATACTGCATTTTAGAAATCCTGGTAAGAACTACATATTGTTACTCAGGTCACACAACAGCAGGGGGGGATATATTGTGGTCTCCCCTATCTTAAGATACATGGATCACCCCTCTCCACCACTTTACCTTCACAATAGCTCTGTGAGATAGATCAGGTAAAGAGAAAATTGCTGTCCCAAGGTCATCAAGAGGTTTAAGACACAATGAGAAGCAGGCAGATGTAGGCTGAATATCAGGAAAGCCCTCTTAACTGTTAGAGCAGTAGGTCAATGGGACCAATTACCTTGGGTGGTGATGAGTGCTCCAACACTGGAAGCATTCAAGAGAAAATAGGACAACCATCTGTCAGGTCTGTTTTGATTTGGATTCTTGCATTGAGCAGGGGGTTGAGCTCAATAGCTTCATGGGCCCTTTCTAATTCAGTTATTCTAGAAGTCTATGATTATTGGATGTCAGCCAGCATCTGTGTGTAAGCATTAAAAAGATGAATCTGGGGAGTATATAATCCTCCATGAACATCTGTGATGCTAAATGCTTATACTCTATAGGAAATTTAGTATGTCTAAGGTAAAGGTCACCCTTGATCGAAAGCCAGTTGTATCTGACTCTAGGATTCAGTGCTCATATCTGCTTATAGCCAAAGAGCCAGCGCTGTCATAGACATGTGGCAGGCATGCCTAGATGCCAAAATGCATGGAACGCTGTTTACCTTCCCACCAAAGTGGTCCCTATTTATCTACTAGCAATTTCTTGCTTTTGAACTGCTGGGTTGGCATGAGCTGGGACAGAGACGGGCGCTCATTCCGCCATGCAGTACTTGGGTTTTCAACTGCTGACCTTCTGCCACCCAGTCAGCATCTTAACCACTTGTGCCACTGCAGTATTAGTATGTCTAATCTGCTAATAAACATACTGTACCAGGATTAGAGACCAAAAAGTGGCAATCAGAAATCCTCCATGCTTGCCACTTATTTCAACATGTGAACACCAGCTGATTAGATGTAATGAGAAGGTATACCCATACAGTGTATAGGTATGCAGGATTTGGGCAGATCCTCACTGAAATTCAGAAGACATGTTGAAGGAATTAGTAGTGGTCAACTATGCTCAGAGATTCTCCCAGCTGCCTAAATCCTACTGCTTTAAAATTCACCCTCCCCTTTCCAATTTCAGATGTGATTATGACAGGACTATAGTTAAAGAGAAAAGTCACTTACTGTGTGAGCTTCAGTGAGCACTGTCACAAACAATTTCAGAAGATGATATGCTTGGTAACTACATCAAAGACTCAAATTTCATTCCTTGATGAGACTGGGATTGATAACATTACATAACAATATTATATTGTATGGTTAACCATTAATATTCTTAAAATTCATTAATTGCCCTTCTCCCTTAATTTATTCTTAAATACATAAAAGAGTGCTTAATCATTTAGATCACTCCAAAGTTCGGTCTGAAGATGTTGTTGTACTAGAACAGAGAAGTTATGACAATATTGCATTGTACGGTTAACCATAAATATTCTTAAAATTCATTAATTGCTCTTCTCCCTTAATTTATTCTTAAATACATAAAAGAGTGTTTAATCATTTAAATCAATCCGAAGTTCAGTCTGAAGATGTTGTTGGACTAGAACTCAGAGAAGACATGACCAGCATGACCAATGGTGAGGGTTGCCAGTGAGGAAAGTTCAATTTTAAGAACCATTGCTCTGAAGTTCTGCCCCATATAAAGATTAACATCAGAGTCAACCATGCCATTAGGCTGAGAGCAGTAGTGGGCTCCAAAAAAAATTACTACCACACTGTGGGTGTGGTATGGTGGGCATGGAATGGTGGGCGTGGCCAGGGGGAAAGCCCTGCGTTGCACCCGAATTAGGACTACTTTATTTCAAAACTTGGATGGGCAGGGGCCAACCAGAATTTCGGCTACCGGTTCTGGTGACCTGGTGTGAACCTGCAGATCCCCAACACTGGCTGGGAGGGGAGTCACCTCAGACACTGAGGGAAGCAAAGTCACTGCTGCCCCAATACACTTGCCCAGCAACAAATTGGTGGTGGTGAACGTGGATGAAGACAAGAAACCCTACCATCCTGAGGTAAAGGTGATGGGAGAGGAGGCAGAGAACACAACAGCAACCCACAGATTGGAGTTCTCAACCTTTTAAAGCCGTGGGCCAGATAATGCTCCCTCAGACAGCTTTGGGGGCCAGATGACCATTTTGATATTGTATTTTTTTCTTGACTTGTAATTTTGTAACTTGGTGATATTATTGTATTGATATTGATTGTATCGAGTGATATTTACTTGTGTTACTGTATTATTTCATTGTGACTGTATACACCACTTTGAGTCACCTGCTGGGTCGAGTAAAGCGGTATAGAAATTAAACCTGAAATGAAAATTTTGCCCTTCCTCCACCACATGGCACTTCCAGGTGTGGTGGAGGCAGAGGGGGGCCACATGAAATGGCACTGCAGGCCGCATCTGGCCCACAGGCTGAGGATCCCTGGTAGGTACATATCTCCTCTCAGAAGATGGCTCTACAGAGCAGGCTATTTCTTATGTTAGCGCTTGGCTCTGGAGGATTTTAAGAGTTAAGACATAGCAGACGGCATTTATACCTATAGCTGCCTGCTTTTTCCCAGGTTGCTGCCCTAACTCATCTTCTTCCATCTTTGTCTCCAGGAGGCAGCATTCTAGTGGCATCTTTCTCTTCTCTATCCTCTCTGTGCCTGGGAGTGCTTTTGCAGTTGCTCCTCGGATGGTTAGAGAATGCCTCCTCCCAGAGGAAAAGGGCTGGGTTTCTGCATTGCTGTGCATGCAGGTGCATTCATGTACACACAAAACATAGGGGCCATGCTATGTGCACAGTGGCACTTTGCTTTCTGCCACAGCTGGAAAGTTTGGGTTGTGTTGTATAAGGATTTCTTTGCCCGTATTTCCCTCCTTGAAATCTCGGTGGTGTTCTTCGCATATGGCAACTGTCTTGAACACTGGCCTTTATGACAACAACAAAAAGTAATTTTATTCCTCATGTTTCTTCCTTCCCATTATGCTGTGTGACAATCTCATACTTGCATGCATTTAAATTAAGCATAGAGAAATATAAAATGTCATAAGTAATTGAATATTCTAAAATGGTAATTTAAAACAGAGTAATTTTAAAAATATCTTGTGCAGCTACAACTATAGTCACTTGAATAATGCAGGACCTAAATCTTGAGGTGCTTTGGAATCATGTTTAGAATACACAGTATCTATATTTTTAATATACAGTACTGCCTTTTCCCTGACTGAAACCCAGTTTGTAGATGAGGCTGCAGGTTGAGAATCCCTGCCATAGACTGTTCTTATTAATATTCAAAGCATTCTGTTTAGTGTTTGATATCCAGAATAGGTTATAGCATTGGCTCACCACGTCCCCCAGATTCAATGGGCCTACTCACCTATGTAGTATGACTTGGGATACACAGAAAGAGCCTACTTGGTTTTTTGGAACCACAATGTGGTGCACCCTTTTAGTGTCTTGCATGGAAGACAAAGAAGGAGCCACAGTAAGGGCTAAAACACAGCTTTATTGCATGATGGTCAGGATGAACATGTGGTAATGGTGGAGGTACAGCTCATTTTATACTGCAGCAATACATTTGAAAAGGGTTGCACAGTAGCTCATTGGCTGCTACCTGCGTGACGTCATTCTGAGTCACGCCCTTCTTCTCCAGGTGTTCCTTGCGCGGGAAGGTTCCCGCGGCTGCCGGTGATTGGGGGAATTTGAACCATGTGAGCTGAACGCTCGCAGCTGCCCTCTATGGGCAGCTGGCTCACGTTCCTTTAACAGCTGGAAAAGGCCCTCCTTCATGTGCCAAAGAGACGAGCCCCTCTGGCAGATGGAACAATCAGGGAGCCCCTCCGATCCGCTCTGGTTGGACGGGCGGACACTCTTGGGATGATGCAGTCTCTAAGGTATCCTGGCCCACTACCATGAAAGGCTTTAAAGGTCAAAACCAGCACTTTGAACTGCACCCGGAGGCAAACTGGTAGCCAGTGCAGCTCCCGAAGTAATGGTGAGGCACGAGCATAATGCCCGTGCCCCATCACCACCTGGGCTGCCGCATTCTGGACCAACTGCAGCCTCCGAATGGTTGACAAGGGCCGCCCCATGTAGAGTGCATTGCAATAATCTAGCCTGGAGGTGACCAAAGCATGTGTGACCCTGAGCAGGGAGTCCCGGTCCAGGAGCGAACGCAACTGACAGATGACGCGAAGCTGTGAGAAAGCCCTCCTGGCCACAGCCGCCACCTGATCTGCTAGTAGCAGCCCCGAATCCAGGAGGACCCCTAAGTTGCGTACCAGGTCTGTCTGGGGCAAAGCAGCCCCATCCAAGACCAAAGTTGGCAACTCCCTGGATAACGCGGGACCCCCCATCCAAAGCCACTCAGTCTTGGAGGGATTCAATTGTAGCCCGTTGTCCCCCATCCAGACCCCAACTGCTTCCAGACATCTGGATAGGACATTGACTGCATCACTGGGGTCCCCATGGGCCGAGATATATAACTGGGTATCATCAGCATACTAATGATATCTTACCCCATGGGAACAGATAACCTCGCCCAACGGCTTCATGTATATGTTAAATAGGAGAGGAGAGAGAACCGAGCCCTGAGGCACCCCATACTGTAGGGGCCTAGCGCTGGACCTCTCACTCTCCAACCACACCGACTGGGTACGACCCTCCAGAAATGAGGAAAACCAGGACAGCACAGTGCCTTGGCTCCCCAAAACTTTGAGCCGTTCCAGAAGGATACCGTGGTCAACGGTATCGAAGGCCGCTGAGAGATCCAGAAGAGCCAGGATGGATGGATGACCCCCATCCCGCTCCCGCAAAAGGTCATCAACCAGTGCAACCAATACAGTCTCAGTACCATATCCAGGCCTGAAACCCAATTGATAGGGGTCCAGATAATCCGCTTCATCCAGGACCCCCTGCAACTGCCGCATCACCACCTTCTCCAGTACCTTCCCTAAGAAAGGAAGGTTGGAGACCGGCCTATAATTAGCTGGAACTGCTGGGTCGAGAGATTGTTTCTTCAGGAGGGGGCACACCAGAGCATGTTTTAAAGGTGCAGGAAACACCCCCTCCCACAATGAAGCATTTATTATAGCCCCGACCCAGCCTCCCGTCACCCCCTTGGAGGCTTTCACCAACCAAGTGGGACAGGGATCCAAAGGGCAGGAGGTGGTGCGAACAGCTGCAAGAAGCCTGTCCACTTCCTCAGGGACAACTGGATCAAACCGATCCCATACAACACTGCCAGACTGAGCTCTGATCCCCTCTGGACCCTCCCCATCCACGCCGGGATTAAACCCCGAGCGAATCCGAGCAATTTTCTCCACCAGATAGTCTGCAAAAACCTCAGCCAAACCCTGACAACCGGACCCGGCCCCTCCCGGCCAAGGAGAGACCTGGTAACCCGGAACAGAGCAGCTGGGCAATTATCCACGGAGGCAATGAGGGCAGTGAAGTATTGTTGCTTCACCACCCCCATCGCCACCAGGTAGGTCTTAATAGCAGCCCTAGCCAGTGTCCAGTCGGAATCACTCCGGGTCTTCACCCAGCGGCGCTCTCGGCGTCTCTTTGCCCGTTTAAGCTCCCGCAGTTCTTCTGTGAACCACGGGGAAGATCGAACCTCACAGGCTCGGAGAAGCTATAGTGGTGCGATTTCATCCAAGGCAGCGGTAGTCATCCTGTACCACAGGTCAACGAGCGCCTCGGATAAATCGTGCAGCCGATCCAGAGGAAAATCCCCCAGTTCCCTCTGGAATTCGTCAGAATCCATCAGTCACCGGGGGCGGGCCAATTTAATAGGCCCTGCCTCCCTGCAGTGAACCGCCGCCCCCAGGAAGTCCAGAGTCATCAGATAGTGATCTGACCATGGCACAGTTATAGTGTCTTATTTCTGAAATACTGTTACATACACAAAACTCCTCCCCCCTAGGATGGGACGAAGTCCCTCAACCATTGTGGCTTCCCGCATGTGCGCTTGGGGCGTACGACTGCTTGGCTGAGCTCAGGGGAACTAGGGGCTCTGAGTTCCGCAGACTCTCATCCTGCAACGGAAAGGGGGGGACTCATTAGTCGTCTGACAGGGACTCTGTGACAACCTTGCATTTGGAAAGGGGAACGGAACATGTAGCTGGGATGTGAACCCCTGCCTGTCGCTCGTGGCGTCTGGGGACCCCCCCCCCCCCCAGCATGAATCTCGGAACTGATGAGGAGAACCTTGTTGTCTCACCCCGGTTTCTTGTGCCTGCAACTGGCGTACTTGCGCTACCCCCTGCTGCCTGACTCGGTGGTCTTGGGGATGGAGAGAACGAACTCCCCTCTGCTGCCTGGGTTGGGGGTCGTGGTGATGGGGTAAACTCTAAAACAAAAGGACTGGGAGGACTGGAGGTACCAGGGGCTGAACTAAAAACCCTCTTCTCGCTCGGACGGGTGGGGGACCACTCCGCGACATCCCCCTGGTACGGCAACATAAAGTCAAACTCATTCCACTCTTTCAAAGTATCCTCCTCCTCATTTGAGAATCCAGGGTATGCATTTGTACCCGAGGATGTCCCCGTATCTCCCCCTTGGGTTACGCAGGTGGGGGAGGACCCTAATGCTGATTCTCTTTCCCTAGTAACTCGCCTTCTGAGTTGGTCAGCATGCCTTCTCCACAGTAGACCTGTGCTAGTCTTGACCCTGTAAGACACTGGCCCCGTTTGCTCAATGACCGTTCCTGGAACCCATGTTGGACCCGAGGTTGCGTAATTCCTGCAGTGAACCGGGCCCCTTACCGCAAAACTTTTGGAGCTTCCTAACTCTATATTTCTCCCCTCATCCTCCACCCTGGTCGGATCCAACCTATCAAAAAGTGTTACCGGCTTCCTCCACATGAGGAACTCAGCCGGCAACAGTCCTGAAGCTAGGGGAGTTGCCCTAAAACAAATGAGGAACTGACACAGTTGGAGGTTCAACTCACTGGGACCCATGCGCCGCAGTGCGTCTTTCGTAGTGCGCACCTGTCGCTCTACCTGACCGTTTGTGACGGGGTGAAACGGGGCAGAGGTGATGTGCCGGATGGCATCCCTCTCGATGAACGTCTTGAATTCCGCAGACGTGAAAGTACTGGCGTTATCTCTCACAAGGACGTCCGGCAGGCCAAAACAACTGAACACCTTGCACAATTGTTTAACGGTTGCGGCAGATGAGGTGTTAGACATGGGAATGACTTCCAACCACTTGGAGTATGAGTCGACTATCAGCAGAAACATGGACCCGCGAAAGGGGCCAGCGAAGTCGACGTGTACTCGGGACCATGGCAGCCGGGACTCCTCAGGCCGAGAGCTCTGGCAGTTCTCGCATGTGCCCACCAAGTGCTCTATATCCGCGTCTATTTGGGGCCACCAGAAATAGCTCCTGGCCAGTGCTTTGGAACGCACTATTCCCGGGTGGCTGGTATGTAGTAGCCTCAGCACCTTTGCTCGTAACTTCTCTGGTATGACTACCCGCTGGCCCCAGAGAAGGCAGCCCCTTTCAAGGAAAAGCTCTACTCTGCACCTGAAAAACGACTTGAACTCCTCCTCGGGGGGAGTTGTGGGCCACCCTTTTCTCACCCAGGAACTGACTTGGTACAGGATCTTGTCGGCCGCCGTGGCTTTGGCAAGGTCTGCGGGAACTATGGGGGGTGAGTCGGGAGACTCGATCAGCAGGACTTGGTGGTCCTGCTCTACCTTGCATTCGGGGTCTCCTAAACTAGGGAGGGGAGATCGGGACAGCGCATCTGCATGGGAGATCTCCTTCCCTGGGCGATGTACCAGCTCGTACTGATAGGCGTTGAGGAAAATCGCCCAACGCAGCATCCTGGGGGACAGGATTTGTGGGGTGGGCTTGCCTGTAGTGAAGATTCCCAAAAGGGGCGTGTGATCAGTCAAAATCGTGAACTCGCGGCCATATAGGAAATTGTGGAACTTCTTTGTTCCCACGATTATGGCCAGGGCCTCTCTATCTGTTTGCGCGTAATTGCGCTCTGCCTTTGAAAGTGACCTGGAATAGAAGGCAACTGAGGCTTCCCGCCCGCTCTCTAACACGTGGCACAGCACCACCCCCACTCCCACTGGTGATGCATCACAGACCAAAACTACTGGTTTCCTCAGGTCGAAATGGGTCAGAACGGCGTCCGAGGACAAGATCGCCTTGAGCTCTTTGAACCGCCAAACCGCATCTTTCTTAAGTAGCCCGTGCAGTGGCTCTGCAATGGATGCCTTCCTTGGCAAGAAGGAATGGTAAAAATTCAGGAGCCCTAGAAATGACTGCAGCTCCAGTTTCGCGGTGGGGCGATGGGCATTTTGCACAGCCGCAACCTTGGACTCGGATGGCTTGATGCCCTCTGGGGTTATCTTGAACCCGAGAAACTCAATCTCCCTCGCGAAAAACACGCATTTGTCCCTTCTCAACCTCAGCCCCGCTCTCTCGAATACGGAGAGGACCTTGTCTAGTCTTCTCGCTAGTTCCGATTCGCTCCCCGCTCTTATCAAAACATCATCAAAATATGGGAGCACGCCTGGAAGCCCCTTTAAAAGGTGTTCCACGAGGGACTGGAAGATCCCAGGGGCCGAATTTACGCCGAATTGTAGGCGCGTTACCTTGAACGCCCCCTTATGCGTGACGATGGTTTGCGCAGCGGCAGCAGCTGGGGTTACCATGAGCTGCTGGTACGCCTGCACCAGGTCTAGCTTGGCCAAATACCTCCCCCCGTGCAACGTGGCCAGTAAGTGGCTAACTACCGGCACCGGATATGCATTTGGCCGAATGACCTTGTTGATTGTACATTTGTAGTCAGCGCAAATCCTGACCTCCCCATTGGATTTTAAAGCTGTAACAATCAGAGTTTCCCACTCCGCAGAATCAACTGGAACTAAAATCCCCTGACCCACCAATTTGTCCAGTTCCACTTCAATCTTGTCCTTGAGGGTGAAGGGAACTCTTCTTGGCTTGAGACGTATGGGCCGGATTTCTGGGTCCAACTCAAAAGAGACCGGGGGCCCCTTGTAAGTCCCGAGCCCCTTCTTGAAAATGTCCGGGTGCGCATCGCACACGTCCCAAATTGGGTCAGTCTCTATGGCGTTTATGCCGGACAGTTCAATTCCCAGGGGAGCAAACCACTGGGTTCCCAAAAGGCAACAGGTCCCCCCCTTAAGAACTACTAAGGGCAGTTTTTTTGTGAACCTTTTGAACTTCACCGTGAAGTTTCCCACCCCCAACAATGGGATCCCATAGCCCTGCACATCCCGTAAGTTCAACTTCATGGCCCGCAACTTGGGGCGCGCATTTGGGGGAATGCGCAGGAACTACTTCTGGGACAGGATGGAGTAGGACGACCCCGAGTCTATTTCCATCCAAACCGGGACCCCTTGTAACAGTACCTCTACAAAGAAACGCCGGTGCTCCAGGCCCACGCAGTTCACGCCCGCTGCGTCGTCGTTGGCTGAGATCTTTCTGATGCTGGCCGCCTTGCGTTAGTGCGCTTGAGGGTGTCTCGATGAGCCCTTGTCCTCCGTTCACCCCGCCTGCAGACCCTGGCGATGTGGCCTTTCCGCCCGCAGTTGTGGCACTCGGCCTTCCGGAATGGGCACCTCGTTCAGTCGTGAGATGCCCCGCAGCCATCGCAGTGGTGGTTTCCCTTCTCGCTGGCTCAATGCTTTCCTCTGTGCCTCCTGACTCTCTGCACGTCGTCATCCTGGCTGGAGCAGGAGTCCGTGGTCATGGATGACTCTTTGGAGGTTGTTGGGGTGCCTGTGGGCTGTTGGGGGGCCTGCCAAGCCGCTTGTGCCGAAGTCCACCGGGCCGCTTGCACGGGTGATTTGGCCCTCTCAGGTGCGGCCCCCCAGGACTTAAAAACTCTGACCCCGCTCCTCGCTGCCTCGGCCGCTTGGGCCTCTGAAGTACCTCGTTGAACGTGAGGCGATGGTCGCAGGTCATCAACTTTCTCTGGACCTCCTCGTCCCTTAGGCCGCACAGCATGCGGTCTCGAAGGGCTATGTCCAGGTCCTCCCATTGGCAGTGAACGGCCGCCAGCCTGAGGGCCGCCGCGTAGGCGAACACGGATTCTCCCAGGCGCTGGTCCTGCCTGTGGAACGTGACCCGGGCCAGAAAAATGGAGATGGGCGGCTGGAAGTGACCCCTCAGTATCGTAAGGATTCAGTCAATGGGCACCACATCGACTTTCCAGGGAGCCAGCAGGTTCATCAGGATGCGCAGCGTGGCCGGCCCCACCTGGGCTAGGAAGTGCGAGCGCACCTTCCCTTCGTCGTCGATGCCTGCAGCGTCCATCGCGTGCCGAAACTGGCACTCGTACAGCTCCCATTGCTCAGGATCGCTGATGTCGAACTGGTGAGGCTTGATCTTGGGGTACGCCATGGATCCCACCTTCATCGCCAATTTAGTGTCTTGCACGGAAGACAAAGAAGGAGCCACAGTGAGGGCTAAAACACAGCTTTATTGCATGATGGTCAGGATGAACATGTGGTAATGGCGGAGGTACAGCTTATTTTATACTGCAGCAATACATTTGAAAAGGGTTGCACGGTAGCTCATTGGCTGCTACCTGCGTGACGTCATTTTGAGTCACGCCCTTCTTCTTCAGGTGTTCCTTGCGCGGGAAGGTTCCCGCGGCTGCCGGTGATTGGGGGAATTTGAACCATGTGAGCTGAACACGTTCCTTTAACAGCTGGGTTACATTGTAATCATTGTCAGGTTACATTCATACATTCTTAAAGTAATACTGTTACATACACAACAACCCTGGGTAACGGCCACCTTATGCCAGCTAATCTTTCTCACACTATGTCAGGTGAAAGGAACTGCAGAATGAACTCACCAAAAGGTGGCTTCATGTTGGCAGTTTCACATCTGGCCTAGACATTGAAGAATTTATGACTTACTACTGGATTTCATGCGTTGTTTCATTGGTCCTTGTGTTAGCCCCTTAAAGGAAATCATTTGGTTCTTATATTGTGTATGAATGCTAAACCTGAAAAACAGCAATATGGCCTGCTGTGAAATATAATTACTTTGTGTTTCTATGAAGTATTGCTGTTGCCACACCTAACAGTCATAAACCTTAGTTAACAGTATATTCAAGATGAGCTTACAAGGCGTTCCAGACACAGAGATGGCTATACAGTCCCATGGAATCAGTCCCTCCTTACTCTTGCCGTAGTGAGGCAATACACTAGCTAGCATAGGAACATAGCATAACAGAGGAGACCCAGGCTAGCACGTTGCTGGCTACCTGTACGGAGAGGGAAGTATAGATCTGGTCCGGCCCCACCCTTGTTTTCCCGTGGGGCTTATATAGTGTCTCCCCAGTGGTGGCTTCTTGATGCAAAGTAACGACCCTCCGGATAACCATAACTAACCAATCATAACAGGGAATATATTATTTAACCAATGGAGAACAGGATCCAAAAGTGTAGCCAATCATAGGACTTTGATTAGCATAATAAGTGCGCCCAGTGCAGGGGTTTTCGTGCCTCTTTGTGTTCCTAATTTGGATGGCAGGAAACCGCCATTTTCCTCTTGCAAAGGCGCTGCCCGCGCTACTTGCAAATGTGTCTGAATACACAACAGTGTGTTAGCGCACACACACAAATGCCTCCTCAGCTCCAGCCCAGTATTGATGACGCTGCTGCCCTCCATCAAGATGGATTCAAGTGGGATTTAATCCACTTGGGGACCATCACCCTTCCCTGTGGACTTTGCCACCCAAGGCCATTCATGTATAAAAACTAGTTTTTACTAGTTTTCCTCAATTATGAGCAAATTCATAAGCAAGCAGATGAGACAGCAGAGGAGATGAAGAAATAGCTAATCAAACAATATTGCATGGTCCCTCAAAGTATTTGCTGCATTCCCAAGAGATCCATGCTCTCCAGAATAGACAAAGCAAAAGCATTTAACAAGAAACATTAACATGAGAAGTGGGTTTTATTTTTCCTTTGTTTTCCAGAAAACATTATGTTACTAGCCATATTGTATTTACTGTGCAGTTGTTCTGTGTCTTTGTTCTTAAAATTAGCCAAGGAAATATTCTTTAGAAAAATATGGAGAAGGGAGTTAAAATTAATTTGAAACATCAAAATAAACCAGTGTAATGAAAACAAAGCTAAACGAACAAACACACTGGCTGTTGCACTGTGGCTGGGGAAAAGACAGCTGAGCTCAAGGAAAGCAGCTGGGTGGAACTGAATCAATGAAACAGAAAGCTTGAGAGACAGGATGTCAATGAGTACAGTTGCCAACTGGCTAGGGGGGAAATGGGCTGAACTGCTCCAACTTTCCACCAGCAGCCTGGTGTACAGAAATCAGTTAGTAAAGCTTTTCACAGCATGAAGAATACAGTAAATGTTATTGCTTGCTAATGACTGCTCACTAAGCTGAGCTTAGAGATACAGCCACAGTGGCTTACTAAAAAGTAGGCAACTGCAGCAACAATGCCATGTATCACCATACACATAGAAAATGTACAAAGTCTAGAAGAAACAGAATCTGTACCTCTGTCGTTCCATTCTTCTCTCTTTATATCACATTAGAGCATTGCACAATTTAAAGTTATAGAGGTATATGAAATGCAAGTAAACTTCAAAACAAATTAAAATGTTAAAATAATTACACTATTTTTGATTTAACATAATTAAAGACTATTGGCTACTTCAATAGTGTTATCTCAGCCATTTATACTTATAACGCTTCTCTGCATAATCCTAGTTGGCACCTGAAAGGACCTTTCTGATTACTGCTGTGCTGAAATTTTATCCGATATGGTTTTCAACTACTGTATTCTCATTCAATGTAACATAAATTTCTTTCTGAAATAATTCAGAGGAGAAATCTCAAAGAAATTCTTCTGAGTCATGCTGAGAATACTCATGTTCACCTTACTTATTAGGATGAAGAATGGTACAAGTATTGCATGCCTCACCTTTCAATGAGCAATCACCCACATCTGCAGATCCCCATATTTCAACTCAACCCCAGAAGTTGCTCTCCATAGGGCTTTTTCATATCAAGAAGCATCGGAAGGCGGCAAGGGGCAGGACAAATGCAACAACCTCTGCCATTTTGCTGTTACCTTAAGCTACTGTTAATGAAAGACAAAAGCTACTATAACTGAGAGACAAAACAGACCTACAATGGCCTTTTATAAAACTAACATTTGAAAGTCTTGAGGATGCTGCTAAACCGGATAAATGCTGAGCAAAATTTTCTCACTTTCCCTGATCTTTTGGTCTTTTATTTTTCAGGAACAATGTGAAGGATTCCAGAATACCCCACTTCCCATCCCAATGTTTTGTACTGACGTTTTTGCCACTACAATCCCCTAGATTCATGACACTCTATATGGGGCACAATGGAGGAAGCAAAATGGTGGCCTATTATTGTGCCTGCAGTGACAATGCAAACAAGGAGTCCTTTGGAGATGTAGGTGAGGGAAGACAAAACTTTGCTACAAACTAATGCCTATGGTGAGTGTTATGTATGATAAATTGTGTTGGTGACATTTTGAACATTCAAATGGCCAAAGAAACCACGCAAATCACTGTCAAACAGCTGTGCTGTTTGACAGCCGTGAAATCTCGGCAACTCGTGCAGTATCGTGAGACTTCGAGCGCGCAAGATTTAAATGCCGAGAAGCGCGGATCAGAACTGTCAAATGTACATACTTTGTAACATATATTCAAATCACCCAATTATGTTTGTTCCCGCTGTTTTGTATGCAGTGTAATATGTATATAAGTCCCCGTTGTTCCCTCCAAGTTGTGTTCAGACCCCAGAAATAAAAGAGCTGTATTTCACTACGCTGGTTGTTGCCTCCAGTTTCTGAACACCAAAGTGTTCCCCTGCGTTTGTGAAATTTTTGGTTGTTTTCTCCTCCCTGTGGAGAATTCGGTGCAGTGGTGGGCATCAGCAAGCTTGCACCAGTTCACCAGAACCGTTAGCAGAAATTCTGGCTGGCCACGCCCATCCAAGTTTTGAAATAAAGTACCGTAGTCCTAATTCGGGTGCAACGCAGGGCTTTTCCCCTAGCCACGCCCACCATACCACGGCACACCCACAGTGTGGTAGTAATTTTTTAAGAGCCCACCACTAATTAGGTGGATGTCATTCCAACTGCTTTCCCCACAAATCAGGTGGATATCATGTCTGCACAGCTGTACTTGCCATTCTTACGAACTGATTAGAATCAAAGTTGGTCAAACGTTTTGCAGCCTGACAAGAATACATCTTCCTTAACCCATCTCCTATAGAAACTGACTGAATGGTGGTTTAACATTACTTCACTGCTTGTTCCAATCCAAAAACATTATTGGCATTATCACTACTTGTTATTTCACTTTTATGTTAGTTTCCTCTAGCTTACGTAAGGACTGCAGGTTTATTTGATGACGAAGAACAGGCAACATGGTACACATCTCTAACAGAAGGGGCTCAACTAGCAAGAACCTACTAGTTTTATGTTCTCCTTTTAATACTGTGTTATACACACTGTTTCATGTTATGTGGCTTTTATATTTATTTTATTTATTTGTTATTGTATGCCAATAATGGTTAACTACTACTACTGCTGCTGCCCCCATCTTCTATCCCATGGGGTGGTTGCTTTACTTGGGCTAGTGATACCAGTCCTTAATAATTGCATGCCAGCAAGTTGATTTTGACTTATGGTAACCTTTTCCAAGATTTTTGAAGTAGAGAATACACAGAAGTGGTTCACCACTCCCTTCTAACAGGGGCACTCTAGGTCTGTGCCACTTGCCAAAGGCTACTCAGGCTGGCTCTTCTGCCAGGAGGCAAAGTGGGAAATTGAACTCTCAACCTTTAGCTCTGTAGCCATATACAGTAACTAAACTACTCAGCTATCCAGCAAGCTACCCCTAATAAGGTACATTATTAAATACAAGTGTCCAGTTAGTTATATGTCTTGCCTTCAATGAGCTCAAGAGGGCACACACAGATCATCACTGTGAGCAAGTATGACCAGTTCAAGGCCACCTAGTGAATTTCACGGTTTTGTAGAAATGTGACCTTCTATCTCTGTGATGGCGAACCTTAGCACTTCAGATGTTCTTGGACTTCAATCCCCAGAAGACCAAGCCCCCGTGAATCCACACGAATGGGTTTGATGCGATTCATCCGGCCCACGCCGTGCCGCCCTCGTCGCTCCTGGAAGCGGAAGTAAAATGCACCCGTACTGGCATGTTTTACTTCCGCTTCCAGGAGCGACGAGAGGAAACCCATTCATGTGGATTCATGGGGACTTGGGCTTCTGGGAATTGAAGTCCAAGAACATCTGGAATGCCAATGTTCGCCATTATGTCTCTATCTCCAAATTCCCAGCCCATCACTTTAACTAGTTCAACACCATGGCTTTTGTGAGGGAAATGATATTAGGGTGAGGAAAACTGGATTTTGCAAGTTTTAGAACTTTACTTTCAATGACACCAAAGATTTTTGCATTATCTCATGAAACAGAGGTCATTTTTTTCTGAGCTGCTTTCAAAGTTTCTCATAACATTCTAAACCACCATCATCACTGGGATTTATCACAACTTCTGCCAACCTAGCAGTTCAAAAGCAAGAAATTGCAAGTAGATAAATAGGGACCACTTTGGTGGGAAGGTAACAGTGTTCCGTGTGCTCCAGTGTCTAGTCATGCCTGCCACATGACCACGGAAACATCTGCAGAAGCAGACAGCGCTGGCTCTTTGGCTTTGAAACAGAGATGAGCACTGAACCCTAGAGTTGGATACGACTGGCTTTTGAGCAAGGGAAACCTTTACCTTTACCTTCCAAAATTAAGGGGATGATATTCCCAATCAACATATACCCATCTCTTCTACTATCATTTTCTGAAAATGCTGGTTTTTAAATCTAAATAATTAAATCATATTCACAAGGACAGCAGATTAATTGGATTTAAATTCCAGAGGACTACAAAGGCAGACATGAGTCAGTAGTTCATTCTAATGAGGTTTATTAAGGATCCTTTTATGATAGACATACAGAATTGGGTTATAAATATTTCATATTCAATTAATTGAATTTTTCCTCTGCCTGTGATGTTGCCCTCAAATGTTAATCCACTGAGAAATAAAATCCAAGAGAAGACAGAAAAAGTTCACAAATTGTAGAAGCATCATGTACCCCACTGCAGAACAGTGTCTAAGAAATAGATTTGAGTGCCAACTGGTTCAGTATTTATGTTATTGATTAAACCATGTTTTTATATATATTGTACTGTACCATGTTTCCATTAATAGACTTACTGATGTCATTTTCTTGTGAAAAATGCTCAGTCGTGTAATCAAACGGAGTGTCAAAATGATCACTCCCTTTGATGTTGGTAAGATGTAACACAATTGGAATTGTGAGATAGTGACAGAAGTCCTCTGAAAGGCTCAGCTGTTATTTCTTTATAGCTGTCAGGTGTTTGACCTTGGTTCCTCTACGCCTCCAGGAAGAAAATAAGAACCTGCTTAGATCAGGTCTATCTAGTTGGGTGTTTGATTGTCGGAGTAGCCAACTAGATGCCTACTGGAATGTCACAAGCAGTACCTGAACACAACCCTTCCAAGAAACAGCCCCAAACATCTGGGGGTGTGGTGGGATATTTCCACTTCACCTATTTCAGGTACTGTTCGATTTTCTATATATATATATATATAGACACACACACACACACACACACACTCATGTTGATTCAAGCTCCACAAGTCCAGGAAACTGGAAATTAAGGTTGATGTCTGAAGTGGCATGTCCCATGATCAGGACTTATGCTGTGCAATGTCAAAAACTGTTCTTACAACTCACCTTCTCTGCACTCACACTTTGACTTGATTTCTTAGGCCCAGATCCAGATGACAAGACCAAAACATCTGGGACCACCAAAGATGCCCTGATTTGCCTTTATCCTTTATTGCTTTATGAAGCAGCCGAGACTTAGCGCGTTGCTCTCCTGTGAGCTGATCCACACCTGTCCGTTGTTTGCAATAGGAGCCCTGGTGGCGCAGTGGTTAAACTGCTGTACTGCAGCCAAAATGTTGTGAGTTTGATCCTGACATGTCTCAAGGTTGATTCATCCTTCCAAGGTCAGTAAAAGAGTACCCAGGATGGGGCAAAATGCTCGTTAACTTGTGAACTGTCTTGAGAGAGCAGTAAGCACTATCGGGCAATATATAAGTGTAATTGCTGTTGCTAATACATTTTAGAATCACTGTTGAAAAATGTTAACACCTTGGAGTAAAAAAAGGTATTCTTCAATCAATGATTTTCAAGTTCTAATTCTAACCACCCTTTAAAAACCTGACATCTTAGCGTAATGTGGCCACAGCATGTTAAGAAACACAAGCTATTACCTTATCTGTTGTCTGTGTGGTCTTTGAGAACAGAAAATGATTTGCAGTCACTTCTGGTTCTTTCAAAAAGGTCCACCATAGGCTTAAGCTTTCCTCAGGGTACACAGAAAGAACCTCCTTGAAGACTCTGGTATTTTTAAACCACAATCGGGTGTACCCTGATAATGGCCACCTTGTGTTGCTGGCTAATCTTTCTCATACTAGGTCAGGCAAAAGGAACTGCAGAATGAACTCACCAAAGGTGCCTTCGTTTAGACAGTTTTATATCTGGCCTAGACAAGGAAGAAGCTCTCTTCTATGAAATCACTCATGCCAGTAAGGGAACCTTTGCAGAAAGAATACTGGGGAATGAATATGGGCAGTTGTGGGCTCCAAAAAAATTTACTACCACACTGTGGGCATGGTATGGTGGGCGTTGGACAGGGGGAAAGGCCTGTGTTGCACCCGAATTAGGGCTACTTTATTTCAAAATTTAGATTTAGATGGGCACGGCCAGCCAGAATTTCTGCTACCAGTTTTGACGAACTGGTGCAAACCTGCTGATGCCCACCACTGAATACAGGGGTGGCAGGAGCAACTCTATAAGGTCCAGAGAAGGCTGCCAATTCACAATTCAACACTGACAACAGCATTCTATTACAATATTTGGTTTAGTTGGCTTTTTCTTCAAATGGAGTGTACATGCTCTACATCTTTGCCCCAGTCAGATCCGGTGCGCAATTTGGGGGTCCTCCTGGACTTGCGGCTACTGCTCGAAGAGCAGGTGGCAGCCGTGGCTAGGAGGGCCTTTGTACAGCTCTGTGTCATTTACCAATTGTGCCCGCTTCTGGACCGGGACTCCTTGCTCACGGTCACTCACGCTCTGGCCACCTCCAGATTGGATTATTGTAATGCGCTCTACATGGGGCTGCCCTTAGTGACCATTCGGAGGCTTCAGCTGGTCCAGAATGCGGCTGCCTGGGTTGTGATGGGGTGCGGGCATTATGCTCGCACCTCACTTCTTCTCCAGGAGCTGCACTAGTTGCCAGTGTGCCTCCGGGTGCAATTCAAGGTGCTGGTTTTGACCTTTAAAGCGCTTCATGGCATTGGACCAGGCTACTTAAGAGACCGCATCGCCACAAGGAATTCAGTCCGTCCTACTAGGGCAGACAGGAGGGGTTCACTGGTGGTCCCATCAGTGAAAGAAGTAAATCTTATTGGGACCAGGAAGAGAACCTTTTCCGTGGCTGCCCCAGCCCTGTGGAACCTCTTACCACCCGAGTTGCGTATCCAGATGGAACTACTCCTTTAGAAAGATGCTGAAGACATGGCTCTTTCAGCAGGTTTGGGGCATGCTTGACTCCCGCTGGCTGATTTAGTTTATTTGAGGGGCTGCCCTGCAGCTTAGTTATTCTGTTTTAACATGGGCAGTGTGGGGAGGGTTGTTTTTTTAATGATGATTTGTTTGTTTGTGTTTTAATACTGGTTTTAGCTGGAGTTGTTGGGTCTTGTTTTTAGCTGTTGTTGTTAAACTGTTTTATATTGTAATTTTTACTTATTGTATTTTCTCCCTCTTCTCTTTCCCTTTTTGTTGTTAGCCGCCCTAAGTGGTGTACCCACCAAGAGGGCGGGATATAAATGTGCAAAATAAATAAATAACTCAGAGGAAGATAACCTGAAATCAGCTCTGCTGAGTGCCAATTCAGATTAACCCTGAGTGTAACTCATCTCTGAAAATACCTGACCCTGCTCACACTCATTTCCAAGTCCAAAGGAAAAAATAGAACATAGGCTGTGATGACAACACAGCTTGCTAGCAAGAGAGCAGGCAACTATAGTGCTTCACAACTAGCCCTCCACTTTCTTTGCAAAGGGTCAAACTATACATTACAATACATCATTTTAAGAGAGAAGTTCTTCAAAGTTGGAAGATGTCCAACTGCCATAGCTCAATCTTTCAAAGTCTCATGTAGTTTGCAAATTGGCATTCTTGATTCTGGAATTGTTACCAAGGGATAAACATGTGTTTTGAGTGGTCAGACATGGAGGTCTGATGGAATCATGCATTTGGAATATGCGGGTTGAGGAGGATGGTGGAGGACAGAGATGCCTGGAGGACAATGGTCCATAGGGTCGCAGCGCTAGCAGATTCCCAAGTGCTTCTCACAGGATCATAACACTGAATGAGCAGCTGTTGATGTAAAATAGTAACCACTAGATGTCACCACTACTATATAGCACTATCATATGAACTTGTTCTAATCTTATCAATATTTGCAAGAAAGGATTTACATTAACTTTACCACATCTTAAAGATTTAACAACTTTCAAATTTTACATAGCTTTCTAAAAAAAAGGGATGTGGCAAATAAACAGAGATTAGGACTGTCAGTAGCTATTTGCCTGACAGATGAAAAATTATAGACAACACATTGGTATTTGTAAGTATTTTGCAGTGGCACAAATATAAACATGTGTGCATATGGCACTTGAAACTGAGAAAAGGGAATGATAAAATAAAAAATCCCTAACTCCCTATACCAGATCCCACTCTAAACTGCACTGCAATCCATCAGCTATTAACTGAAGAGGTGAGATTCAATGTTTCTTCAAGTGCTGTATCCAATTCCGAATATTGGGTATCATCATAAGAACATAAGAACAGCCTTGCTGGAACAGGCCACAGCCCATCCAGTCCAGCATTCTGTCTCACACAGTGGCTCACCATTTCCTTCAGGGTATTCCCAAGCAGATGCCTTCACCTGCTTAGGATTCCCTGGAAATGATATTGAGAGATATCCTGCCTATCTCTCCAACCCGGAGGTTGTCCTTAAGTATCCATAATTATAGCCATTGATACTCTTGTCCTCCATGAACTTGTCTAATCCTTTCTTAAAGCTGTCAAGACTGACAGCTGTCACCACTTCTTCTGGCAGGGAGTTCCATAGACCAGTAATCCTCTGGGTGAAAAAGTACTTTCTCTTATTTGTTTGAGAACTAGTACCCAAAAGTTTCATGGAGTGTCTCCTAGTTCTAGTGTTATGCGATAGGGAAAACAGTTTTTCCTTATCTACTTTGTCCACACCGTGCATGATTTTATAAACTTCAATCAGGTCACCTCTTAGACGTCGTCGTTCAAGAGTGAAGAGGCCCAACCGTTGCAGCCTCAGATGGTAAGGAAGGTGTTCCAGTCCCCTAATCATTCTGGTTGCCCTCCTCTGCACTTTTTCCAGCTCCATAATATCCTTCTGGAGGTATGGCGACCAGAACTGTACACAGTATTCCAGGTGGGGCCTCACCATAGATTTATAAAGAGGCAAAATGACACTTGCTGACTTATTTTCTATACCCTTCCTAATGATCCCTAGCATTGAGTTTGCTTTTTTCACTGCTGAGGCACACTGGGTGGACACCTTCATTGAGTTGTCCACCAGGACACCAAGGTCCCTTTCCTGGTTTGTCGCAGAGAGTTCAGACCCCATCAGTTTATAAATGTAATTGGGGTTCTTTGCCCCAACATGCATCACTCTGCACTTACTAATGTTGAAACTCATTTGCCACTGTTTTGCCCACTCCCCCAGTGTCGAGAGATCCCTCTGGAGCTCCTCACAATCTCTCACAGTTTTCACTACCCTGTATAATTTAGTGTCGTCAGCAAATTTGGCTACCTTGCTTTTTACTCCTACCTCTAGATCATTTATGAAGAGGTTGAAAAGCAGGGGTCCCAGTACTGAACCTTGGGGGACCCCACTCTTTACTTCCCTCCACTTGGAGAAGTGTCCATTTAGTGCTACCCTGGTCCTGTCCCTTAGCCAGTTGCTGATCCAGGACAAGACCTGTCCCTTTATTCCATGACTGGTAAGTTTATTCAAGAGCCTTTGGTGTGGGACCTTGTCAAAAGCCTTCTGAAAGTCCAGATAAACAATGTCAACTGGATCCCCCTTATCCACATGCTTGTTGACACTCTCAAAAAATTCCAACAGATTAGTGAGGCATGATTTGCCCTTGCAAAAGCCATGTTGGCTCTCCTTTAGCAGCGCCTTCTCTTCTATGTGCCTATTAATTCTATCTTTTTGGATGGTTTCCATCACTTTACCTGGGACACATGTCAAACTGACAGGTCAGTAATTCCCTGGATCACCCCTGGATCCTTTTTTGAAAATTGGTGTTACATTCGCTACCTTCCAGTCATCAGGCACAAAGCCTGATTTGAGAGAAAGATTATATATTTTGGCTAGGAGATCAGCAATTTCATCTTTAAGTTCCCTGAGAACTCGTGGATGGATGCCATCTGGTCCTGGTGATTTGTTAGTGTTTAGCTTAACAAGACATGCAAGGACCTCCTCCCTGGTTATTTCTATCTTGCTTAATTCTTCGGTTTCCCTCCCTACGAAGATAGGCTCTGTTTTGGGCATGTGGCCTCTGTCTTCTTCAGTGAATACTGAAGCAAAGAATTCATTGAGTCTCTCTGCAATCTCTGTTTCCTCTTTAATAACCCCTTGCCTTCCATTGTCATCTAATGGTCCAATGGCCTTCCTAGTTGGGTTCTTACTTCTAATGTACTTAAAGAAGTCTTTGTTATTTCTCTGAGTATTTTTAGCTATACGCTCCTCAAAGTCTTGCTTTGCTTTCCTGATTGTTGCCTTGCATTTGTTCTGCCAGAATTTATGTTTTTGCCTGCTGTCCTCATTCGGACAAGCCTTCCATCTTCTAAATGAGCTTTTCTTGCTCTTGATCACTTCCCGAACAGCTCCTGTAAGCCACATTGGAGTCCTCTTGGACCTGGCAGTGCCCTTTTTCCTTTTGGGTATGCATTCCAATTGAGCCTCTGTTATTGTTTTTGTAAACAGCCTCCATGCCTCTTGGAGTGTTTGGACTCTCTCAATTTTCCCTTTCAGCTTCTTTTTTATTAGTTTCCTCAACTTTGGGAAATTTCCTTTTTGAAAATTTAAGGTCTCTGTGTTAGATTTTATCAGTGACTTGCGGTCTATGATCAAGTTAAACATAATTGAGTTGTGGTCACTGTTCCCTATTGGATCAGTCACATTAACATCTTGCACCAGATCCTGAGTATTACTCAGGATCAAGTCAAGGATTCTTGTACCTCTAGTTGGGTCTTCAACCATCTGTCCCAGGGAACAATCATTTAGCATATCTAGGAACTTTATCTCTTTATCATGTGCTGAACAACAGTTCACCCAGTCTATGTGAGGGTAATTGAAGTCCCCCATTATAACCAGGCTTCCCTTCTTGGATGCCTCCTTTACAACATTCTCCAACTGCCAGTCTCCCTCAAGAGTTTGGGTCGGAGGCCGATAGTAATCATGACGATTAGTCAGGAAGATTGTCCTGGGAGCAATATAATGCAGTGGCCTTCCATTTGCTTTCTGCATTCCAGCATGACAACCATAACACTGTTCCAGTTTCGTGAGTCACGTTCTACTCCTAAGCCCTTTTGGCACGCTAAGTCCTCCTCAGCCCCAGGCTAGTATGGATGAAGCTGCTGCCCTTCATCAAGAAAGGAATTTTAGAGATGCTTAGGTGGGGCATGGCCAAAAAAAAGGGTTGTGAATCACTGGGTTAAAGTGAAATATGAGTGTATCTGTGAACAACTATGTATGTCACATTTAAAAACCATATAGCCCTCCGGGTTCATGAGGGATTGACAGTGCAAAGAACTGCTGCTAAATGAATGCCTATCCGTCCCTAAGAATGTCTGTCCGTCCAACCAGAGCAGACCGGAGGGGCTCTCTAATTGTACCATCAGCTAGAGGGGCTCGTCTCTCTAGCACGAGAAGGAGGGCTTTCTCTGTGTCTGCACCAGCCCTGTGGAACCTCCTGCCAATAGTTACAGCTGCAGATGGAATTGCTGCCCTATAGGAAAGAACTCAAAACGTGGCTGGCGGGGCAGGCATGGGGCACTGATGGAGGTGTGACTCGTATAATTACTCCCTCTTTTTGCAGATGGGGTGGGTAGGATTTTAATGGGGATGGTTTTAAATGATTTTATTATGGATGTTTTTGTGAGCCACCTGGAGTTGCTTCGGCAAGGGGGCGACAATACAAATTTAAATAAATAAATATTCAAGTGGGATTTAATCCACTTGGGGACCCTCACCACCCAAGGCCGTTAGTCCTCAGGCTTGTCAGTTTAGTTAACCTAATGCTTCTAATACACCAAAATATTCTAATATTTAATCGATTGTGCCAAGGTAGCATGTTAGACCTGAACTATAAAGCTCAAAGGCAATAGAATGGTAAACAGTACTTATATGCTGCATTTTTCTGTGATATGAGCTTGTTCTGCATATTAAGGTTTCTTATAGTAGCTGTTCTCTAAGTTATCCTACTGCTCCAAGGGGAGGCCAGATGGGGCCTTCCATTCCTATGTTGCTGCCCTGCCTCTGTAATTTATTCTTCTTCTGGGAGATTCATCTGGCACTAAAGTTTTTCTCTCAGGCCTTTGAGTCTGTTACTGTTAATCCAGCTTTTGTGGATCACAGCATTCTTGCATTTGAGGTTATTTATTAAACTTTTTTAAATTCCTGTTTTAAAAATATTTAAAGGTTGCTGTAGAATCCCTGAATTGTGTAGCTAGTTTTTTTAAACTCCAAAATAAATGCAGAATGACAGTTAGAAATGATTTGATAACCAAACCCAAAGTATTCTGTTTCACATTCAAAATCTGTCAGTCCCACAACCCAACCTATACATCAAATATATTTGATGTATATCAAACTTATTTCTTACAAATTAGAGCTAACTGGGTTTTTTTAACCTACCGTATTTTGCACTGGATAATTTTTCTTTTTGACCTTTGCAAACATGTGCAAAATATCAGTATTTAATTGTGTAAAAGTCATGGACAAAGTGACAGACTAGGAAACCATCTCTGTTTGGCAAGGATGTCTGGCCTAGACACAGAAGAAGAAATGGTAAAACTACTCTTTAAATATTTCACGTACAGTACCTTGAACACACTTTTAGAATCAGCATCAGTTGGCTGCAACCTGAAGCCACAAAATAACACTAGCTCAGGCGGAGGGAACTGCAGAATGAACTCACCAAAGGGGTGCCTTCATTTTGGCAGTTTCATGCCTGGCCTAGACACGGAAGAAGCAAACAAATGTAAGAAACCACAGCTTTGGCAAGTCTAGACAAACAGCATTACAACTAGAGGTGGGCAAATGCACCATGGCAGTCAAAAGGATAGCTTCTGCTCCCAGGTACAAACCAAAAGCACCCATGCCTCAATCAATGCCACAGCACACCTTTCTATAGGCCTAACATGTCCCGTGCAGTTCAGAGGAACCCATTTAAACCATGATGGGACCAGATTGCTGGCACTCAACATCAAAAAGGCTGCAGAGCAGCTTTTAAACTGATAACTGGGGGAAAGCCGACAGGAGCTGGGCAGCATCCGGTTCGGGAAAGTGTGTACTTGAGTAGTGAGGAGGATGCAAAAATTACTGAGCAGAGCAAGGAGCTAGTCACCAGCACTCTAGCAGAAGGATGCAAGAGGCAGTCTAACAATGCAACTGGACTCAAAAGACTGTATCAGGAAAGCATATATAAATGCTTGTATACAAATGCCAGAAGCCTCCGTAACAAAATAGGGGAGCTGGAATACTTAGCAATAGATAAAAATATTGATATTATTGGTATCACTGAAACCTGGTGGACGGATGATAACCAATGGGATACAGTTATCCCAGGCTACAAACTGTACAGGAAGGATAGGAAGGGGCAAACAGGAGGTGGTGTAGCCTTGTATGTCAAAGAAGTGATAAAATCGTATGAATTGGAATATCTAGGTGATTTGGAGTCACCATTAGAAGCTCTGTGGGTAAGAGTACCAGGCCACAAGGATGGTCTAACAGTAGGCATATACTATCGGCCTCCGACCCAAACTCTTGAGGGAGACTGGCAGTTGGAGAATGTTGTAAAGGAGGCATCCAGGAAGGGAAGCCTGGTTATAATGGGGGACTTCAATTACCCTCACATAGACTGGGTGAACTGTTGTTCAGCACATGATAAAGAGATAAAGTTCCTAGATATGCTCAATGATTGTTCCCTGGGACAGATGGTTGAAGACCCAACTAGAGGTACAAGAATCCTTGACTTGATCCTGAGTAATACTCAGGATCTGGTGCAAGATGTTAATGTGACTGATCCAATAGGGAACAGTGACCACAACTCAATTATGTTTAACTTGATCATAGACCGCAAGTCACTGATAAAATCTAACACAGAGACCTTAAATTTTCAAAAAGGAAATTTCCCAAAGATGAGGAAACTAGTAAAAAAGAAACTGAAAGGGAAAATTGAGAGAGTCCAAACACTCCAAGAGGCATGGAGGCTGTTTACAAAAACAATAACAGAGGCTCAATTGGAATGCATACCCAAAAGGAAAAAGGGCACTGCCAGGTCCAAGAGGACTCCGATGTGGCTTACAGGAGCTGTTCGGGAAGTGATCAAGAGCAAGAAAAGCTCATTTAGAAGATGGAAGGCTTGTCCAAATGAGGACAGCAGGCAGAAACATAAATTCTGGCAGAACAAATGCAAGGCAACAATCAGGAAAGCAAAGCAAGACTTTGAGGAGCGTATAGCTAAAAATACTCAGAGAAATAACAAAGACTTCTTTAAGTACATTAGAAGTAAGAACCCAACTAGGAAGGCCATTGGACCATTAGATGACAATGGAAGGCAAGGGGTTATTAAAGAGGAAACAGAGATTGCAGAGAGACTCAATGAATTCTTTGCTTCAGTATTCACTGAAGAAGACAGAGACCACATGCCCAAAACAGAGCCTATCTTCGTAGGGAGGGAAACCGAAGAATTAAGCAAGATAGAAATAACCAGGGAGGAGGTCCTTGCATGTCTTGTTAAGCTAAACACTAACAAATCCCCAGGACCAGATGGCATCCATCCACGAGTTCTCAGGGAACTTAAAGATGAAATTGCTGATCTCCTAGCCAAAATATATAATCTTTCCCTCAAATCAGGCTTTGTGCCTGATGACTGGAAGGTAGCGAATGTAACACCAATTTTCAAAAAAGGATCCAGGGGTGATCCAGGAAATTACCGGCCTGTCAGTTTGACATGTGTCCCAGGTAAAGTGATGGAAACCATCCTAAAAGATAGAATTAATAGGCACATAGAAGAGAAGGCGCTGCTAAAGGAGAGCCAACATGGCTTTTGCAAGGGCAAATCATGCCTCACTAATCTGTTGGAATTTTTTGAGAGTGTCAACAAGCATGTGGATAAGGGGGATCCAGTTGACATTGTTTATCTGGACTTTCAGAAGGCTTGTGACAAGGTCCCACACCAAAGGCTCTTGAATAAACTTACCAGTCATGGAATAAAGGGACAGGTCTTGTCCTGGATCAGCAACTGGCTAAGGAACAGGAAACAGAGGGTAGCACTAAATGGACACTTCTCCAAGTGGAGGGAAGTAAAGAGTGGGGTCCCCCAAGGTTCAGTACTGGGACCCCTGCTTTTCAACCTCTTCATAAATGATCTAGAGGTAGGAGTAAAAAGCAAGGTAGCCAAATTTGCTGACGACACTAAATTATACAGGGTAGTGAAAACTGTGAGAGATTGTGAAGAGCTCCAGAGGGATCTCTTGACACTGGGGGAGTGGGCAAAACAGTGGCAAATGAGCTTCAACATCAGTAAGTGCAGAGTGATGCATGTTGGGGCAAAAAACCCCAATTACATTTATAAACTGATGGGGTCTGAACTCTCTGCGACAAACCAGGAAAGGGACCTTGGTGTCCTGGTGGACAGCTCAATGAAGGTGTCAACCCAGTGTGCCTCAGCAGTGAAAAAAGCAAACTCAATGTTAGGGATCATTAGGAAGGGTATAGAAAATAAGTCAGCAAGTGTCATTTTGCCTCTTTATAAATCTATGGTGAGGCCCCACCTGGAATACTGTGTACAGTTCTGGTCGCCATACCTCCAGAAGGATATTATGGAGTTGGAGAAAGTACAGAGGAGGGCAACCAGAATGATTAGGGGACTGGAACACCTTCCTTACCATCTGAGGCTGCAACGGTTGGGCCTTTTCAATCTTGAACGACGGCGTCTAAGAGGTGACCTGATTGAAGTTTATAAAATCATGCACGGTGTGGACAAAGTAGATAAGAAAAAACTGTTTTCCCTATCGCACAACACTAGAACTAGGGGACACTCCATGAAACTTTTGGGTACTAGTTCTCAAACAAATAAGAGAAAGTACTTTTTCACCCAGAGGATTACTGGTCTATGGAACTCCCTGCCAGAAGAAGTGGTGACAGCTGTCAGTCTTGACAGCTTTAAGAAAGGATTAGACAAGTTCATGGAGGACAAGGGTATCAATGGCTATAATTATGGCTACCTAAGGACAACCTCCGGGTTGGAGAGATAGGCAGGATATCTCTCAATGCCATTTCCAGGGAACCCTAAGCAGGTGAAGGCATCTGCTTGGGAATACCCTGAAGGAAATGGTGAGCCACTGTGTGAGACAGAATGCTGGACTGGATGGGCTGTGGCCTGTTCCAGCAAGGCTGTTCTTATGTTCTTATGTTCTTATAAGTTACGAGCAATAGGATAAAACAGGTGTGTTACAAGGAAGTAGCTCCTCAGTGGCTTAGTGGTTAAGGTGCTGAGCTGGAGACTGGAAGGTTGGATTTTGATACCAGAGAGCCGCACTTTGGGACATGAAAGGAGCCTCATTCAAGCATCCCCTGAAAATCCTTTCAACCCAGAGTAATTTCTGACACGAAATTATTATTTTACAAGGAAGCAAATTTACAAAACTAGACTTTTCAGTCTGATCAATCAATTTTAATCTGCCCTGTTTTCTTCACAATAAAGCATCTTATTATTTTTTTTAAAAAGAAGACAACCATTTACAAAAGCATGAAAATTGTAAAAGCATTATTTTTAAATTCAGAAGAAGCATCCTCTTAAACAATAAAGAGAAGTGCTTGGTACAAAATCACCCTGAGTTGTTAACCAAGTGCCCAACAACTTTGCCTTCAAATGGCAAACACTGTCATGGGCTGTTGAATGCACAAACCCTATGTGTGTGTGTGTGTGGAGTTAAAACCACCCACTGATTGCTAAGCACAGAATACAGTCAAAAGATGGAGAAAACTCTGGCAAAGCAAGCAGTTCTCTTCCAAGCCGCCGAAGAGTCTGCTTTTTACGTCAACCAGAATATCTACAAATGGAACCACTCTCAGAGTTCCATAATCCTCCTGTTTTCTGTTAGTTTTACAGCCATTCAACTTCCTCTTTTCAGTTATTTTGGATTAACCCCATCCATGAAATTTCACCTTTGCAAAAGCAGCCTGCCATTGGTGTTTCATGGTTATGTGTCACAAATTCAACTCCTTCTGGCACATTAAGACACCACCTTCATAAAAATAATCAACCCATTGTTTAACAAATAAGACATACAAGCTTTCCCTTTCACCTCCTACCAGTTGATCATGGAGGCAGAGAGAAAGAAAGAGCCCTGTAGTTTAGATGCAGGGGTCCCCAACCATTGGTTTTTGGACTTCAATTCCCAGAAGCCTAAGTCAATTCCCCAAAGCACTGATCAACTAATTTAATTTAATTTACACAGTTATATGCCGCCCACTCAGGAGGGCCCGACTCAGGGCAGCTTACAACAATAATGCCATATATGTACTGACTTAGGCTTCTGGGAATTGAGGTATAAAAACCAAGGTTTGGGGACCACTGGTTTAGAGCACCAGATTCTAAGCCCCACTAATTATTATTATTTTCTTTCATTCCAAAGTGCTGGCTGATTAACTTCAAGAGACAAACACATGTGCAAAAATTGAAATAAATTAGAAAAACTTCTATTAAAATATTATTTAGTTTACATTAAAAAATATTTGCCTTTCAAGGATGTAAACAATATCTGCTAACAAGTCTAAACTGGCAATTAGTTTAAGTCTTGGTCTGCCTTTTTAGACAACATTTTTAAAATTCAATGCCATTCCCCCCACCAACATCTCAAAGAGAAGCATCAGCAATTTCTTTTTTAAGGTGTCATTTTTCTTTCCGGCTTCCTTCAGAATCGTGACTGTTGTAAAATGAAGGGTGATGGCTTTTGGTGTGTTTTTGAGATCTGTTTGGCAGGACAAGTAGCACAAGTACACACAAGATGTGCATGTGGACGTACAGTGACCTGTAGTGAGAAAGAAAGAAATGGGAAGAATGTAAACAAACAGGAGTCACTTGCAACTCTGATGATTTATTTATATTCATATTTATATAGCCGCCCAACTCACAAAGACTCTGGGTGGCATGATCAAAAGTGGCTGCCTAAATTAAAAAGGTAAAGGTTTCCCTTGCTCAAAAGCCAGTCATATCTGACTCTAAGGTGCAGTGCTCATCTCTGTTTCAAAGCCAAAGAACCAGCACTGTCTGGTTCTGCACAACATTTCTGTGGTCATGTGGCAACCTCGGAAGGCTGGAAGGCCGAGTCAACCTTGAGCCCAGTCAGGGTCAATCTTACAATGTCAGTAGTTTTGGCTGCAATATACTGTGCCACCAGGGCTCTTCTAGTGTGGATACTACTGGTAAAAATGCCAAGATGAATTAAGCTGGGCAGAAGACTTGGCCAATCATAAGTGCCTTGTGACTGGGACATGGGAGCGCTTCTCCAACCTGGGAGGTTAGGGCAGTGCCCTTGTTCTGTCCATAAGCTGCTTCTACAGCCAAGCCAAGCCATTCAACCTTCCCTTCAAACTATGATGACATGTTACCCAGCCTTGATGAAGTCTGGCTCTGACCTTTTTGTTGCTACATAAACAAGAGATAACATACTTGTATAATTTCATGGTTGGCTCAACAGCCAAGAGAACAAATGGTGCAACAGTATAGCTGACAGCCAGGTGAGTTACTATCCAGGTGGCAATGTCATAGCCCATCTTGAGAGGTTTGGAGGAGAGGAAGAAGTGGCGACAATTGCTCCTTACCTTTAAAAAACAAACATATAAGATATTTAAAAGTAATCTTCATATAGTTGCTTATCACAATCATTTCCTAATCTGTGCAATTGCCATTGAATTATTACACTGACATAATGAATGAGAATTTGTGTATCTCTTTTCCCACTAATTAAGGATTTCTAGAAAGAAAATGAGAGAACAATGACTGAACAGAACTGAAAAACGGGATTTAGGCTGCAACCCAGTACAAACTTATTACCGTGGAGTCATTATTCAGCGAGGTGTCTGCTAATGGGTAGACATCTCCGCAATGACATTCCGCACATGCAAATGGACTTGAGAAATCAAGTGCATCTGCATGAGGTTTTTTAGCCATTTGAATATCATGTCACCCGCTGGCTAGGCAGACCATGATGTGTGACCTCCGCTTTCACCTTGCCCAAGGGATCAGATGGAGGACACTTTGGTGAGTTTTAGTCCCGGCCTAACATCATTGACAAGAGATGGGCAACCCTGCCTAGTTAGATCGCTCAAGTCCCTGCGCCTCGACAAGGCTCTCACCCATGAATAAATCCCAGTTAGTAAGGCAGATATTACTTCCAGGCAGTTATGCACAAAGTAGCTCTGAAGAGTTCTAGACCAAAAAGTGTCAAGCAAAAAATCTCAGAGCTCTCCGTCCCATATAAGGTAGAATGCCACCTGTATGCTCTACTGAGGGGACCATCACCCCACCCAAAGCGGCTTATCCGCCTGTAGCTGTTGGCCCCTTAGAGTTATTTAGTGCCGCTCAACACTTAGTGTTGAGTCACTAGCTGTATCGTCTACTCCATAACCATAGCGGAATATCCAGCCAGACAATCATAAGGTAGAATAATTTGTGTAAATGTTATGTGTCGATGAATAAAATACCATGTATTAGAGATTTTTGAAGACAACCCCATAATTAAGGGTCCAGGTTCTAGATACACTTTTAATGAAAATGTATGGGTTACACAATTCCCCTTCAAGTCGAGAGCATGTGCAGGAATACAACACTGTAGTTATGCTGTCAGACCTGTTTCCAAGAAAAGCATGCATTGTGTGTGGTCAGAATGAGCAGTTTTCTGCAATACTTACACAACATGACCTCATTGCAGTGCTCCCATTATTCCCAACTCTACATCAGGAAAACTCAAATTCTACAGCAAAATTCCAAGACATAATTGCCAATTATGCACAATTTTCCCAACTGCAACTGCTGCCTCTCCCATAAACTCAGAAATTTCTGTCAAAGACTAGGTCGGATGACAGAGATACAAGCGATGGCTCAGGGGTGCCCAAACTACAGCCCGTATGGCAGATAAGCTGGTAGATAAAACTTTATTACGGCCAGAGGCCAGTACAGTCATCACAGAACAAACAGATACCACTAAACAGGTACAACCAACAAGTACAACCAAATAATACACCCAGAAACACTTGTTCTGTCATTAGCCAAGTCATTTCCAGGGCTAATAATTCTTGGGCCAGATTTCCAGTCACTGGAAACTGCGGCAGAAACACACAGAAATGCGGCAAAACACACCAAAAAATTCAAAAAACGGCTTGAAAATGGAAGCAGCAGGGGTGGTAAAAAAGCCTGAAAATGTGCACTAAATTCATGCGCCGGCGGCGGAAGGAACCACATGACTGGCCCACTCAGCTGTCTGAGGGTGTGTGGTCAGGCCCCTGGCAGGAAAAGTTTGGGCACCCCTGCTATAGCTGCTCTCCTGCCAAGTTTCCACAGAGAAGCATAAAAAGTTATCCACAATTCTGCTTCCCCATAATCTGTTCTGTGTGTGTGTGTGTGTGTGTGTGTGTGTGCGCGCGCGCGCCACACACACAGGAACCAACCAAGAGGTTGTCTCAGTAAGGCAACATGAGTTCTTCCCAGCACCCAGGGATTTCCCATTCACTCCAACAACAAGGGTCGTACCAGGTACAGACTGTTCTACATCCTGAGCTGGCAGTGACAATTAACTAATATGCAGAGAAAGATGTCTACAGTGTAAAACCCTCAGAAAATACTGGGTTTCAGATAGAAGAGATTTGCTATGGAAATCAATAGTCTTCATGTTCAACACCCAATCTCTATGACTTTAACAGACTCTAACAGACTCTGGAATTGTCTGCATAGGGACAAAAATGGAAGGAGAGACTTACTGCTCTTGCTGCTAAGGTCATAAGGATGCCAGTGATAAAGGTAAAATAATATCCAGGGTAAAGGCCATGCCAAATTGCTGACAGAAGAAATGTCAACGCTGTAGGGTACCAAGGGGCTCGCTCATAGCATACACTGGAAAAGGAAACAGAACCGGAAAAACAAGATGTGAAAATAGCATGCAGATTATATAGCAGGTGCATCTGAAGCATGATACCACTGGGCTACCAGAAGACAGAACTTTTTCAAAAGCATATTTTATGAATGTCAATGGAATTAACTGTTTTTAGATCAGTATCCCTCCATTTCAGGTTGTCATTAGTACAAAGGGTCCTGTTCACTATAGCCTCCCTCTATGAACCAACATTGTGCGCCCCCCCCCCCCCAATCACCCTGAACACACCTTATCACGTCTAATTTTTGAATCCAAATCCTGATTAATAATGGCTGGGAGACAACCAAGTATTGTTGGGGATCTCTAAGTAAGGCCAGGAAAGAATTCTGCCTGAGAGCCTGGAAAGCTGCTAGCAGGCAGAGTCAACAATCTGGACTAACGATCTAATTCAGTACAAGCAGATATGTTTGTGATCTAGGAATGTCGAAATGAAAGCCTCTTATCTCACGTATCATCCTCAATATTACATTAAATGAGTTTGTCTTTTAAAAGTTTATACTGTATGTAATTACTACTCTCACAAGCTGAAAGATTTTATTTCAGATCATTTTTAGAGAATTTTACTAGATTGACTTCTAAATGTATAATTCTGCATATAGTACTAGGTAGGTTTACCAAGAAGTTAAAAACAAGTATTTTACCATCTAAGCCAGGCACTTGTTTGGATATTCCAGTTTTCTACGTACATTTTAAAACTTGTTGCCATCTAGGAGAGAAGAAAGTCCCGTGTGTTACTGATTTGCCTTTACATTCAAAAGATTAGTTTCTGTTTTTGCTGATATAACTTAGAAGCAAAGTGCCAGAGAAGTTGTTAGCATGCTTGGCTCCTGTTTACAATATTTTGAAAATAAAAGACTCTTCTAATCTCCTATCTTTGCATTCTAATTATTCAAATTATCAAGCAAAATTATTATTTGACAGTTTTGTATGAATGTAGTATGTAAGGACATATATCAAACAAAATTATAATCAATTTTAATTGTTTTTACAGTGGTGCTGATTATGATTTAAAGATTTTAAAGCCAAATAGAGTTTTATCTGTTTTCATTCTTTTAAAAAGTTTGTAAGCCACTTTGAGTGATATTTCTTATTGGAAAGGCAGGGGATAAATGTAATAAATACATAAATGCACAATTAAAAATAAAGACTGATTCCATGTGCATCTTTGTGCAGTATGGCTACAACTACTGCAAGACTTGTTCTTTCTTTCCAATTCCCCTTCCACTTACCTCAATATTTCTGATATTAAGATTAGACAGTAGGTCCCAATGGAAATTGCCTTTCTCATCAACACCGCTAAACCCATAGCCAGCAGCATTGTTGATTAAATCTGCTGTGATTGCAAAAAGAAAAAGAAAGATATAGCCATAGTCAGAAATCCATTTTACATGCTCAGTAGAACATTTTAATACCCGGCAAGCCCTTTTGAGCAAACAGTGTCATTCTATATCAAAACAAACTTTTGAATCTCACCTTGGTTATAAAACAAGTTTACTCTGTGGCTTACTAAGCTAAAAAAAACATAGGTCCCAAGTAATTTTCCAAGGTGGGAATGTGGTTCCCTTCAATCCCCCAAAGCCTAAGTCAGTACATTGGCTGACCAGTGCTTTGGGGAATTGACTTAGAATTCTTGGAATTGAAGTCCAAAAACCAAAGGTTGGGAAACGCTGCTCTAGATCCAAGATGTAGTTCAACATAAAGTTTCAGTGGAGTAGAAGCTGCAGTTTTATCCAAGTATAAATGTCAACACCCAGTTAACAAAATTGTATTGCTTCTGTAGTCCTAAAAAGGTACCTTTCCCAATATCTGGAAAAGCTCAGACACTTATGAGCTTTTGCAGGTGTAAAGTAGAAAATAATTATGGCAGAAACCTTTTGGAATTCCCATCATCCACTGATGAGAAGCCCCAATCACTATGTAGGAATGTGTGTTGACAGAGCACTTTGAAACCCATTTCTCATTGTTTCTAATTAAAGTTCAACAGTTAACATTAGGACAAAATGAACTTTTCTTTTACCCAAATCCCAATAGGGGATTCAGTAACAGACTTTCACACAAAGCCAGGCCTGTCTTGCTTTACAAATGAAGATTTCTTAGCAGCTTGATTTAATCGACAAAATATTCTGTGTCATTAGAAAAAATCTGCTAAGAAAGAGAACAAGAGAATGAATGATATTTTGGTGCTCAGTGTGAAGAACAGTGAAAGGCCTCACACACAGCTAGACAGAAAAACTGACTGCTTCTCTCAAAAATATATACTGTATAAGGCAAGTAAGACTTGGGTTTATAAACTCAGCTATCCAGATACTCAATTCTAAATGTTGTGCCTAATTTGAAAAATAAATATCTAATCTCTTTTAACAATGATTAAATTGTACGTTTCCTTTCACAGAAAAGTATGCTTTTCTATTTACTGTCATTTTGTAAGTATTCTTCATTTACACTATCACTGTGACCAGAGCCAATTACATAATCACTACTATAAATTCTGGTTTGGATGAACTGTACAGAAGTGAAACTAACAAAATAAGTTCCTTTGGCTACAGCTTTCTTTTCAACTTCACAGAAGCATGAAGAATAGCTACATGGCTATCTTCTTAAACGAAGAATCTTCTTCAGGACACAGAAGAACATGAGAGCCCTGTTTTATTATGGGTATTTGGAACATACAAACTTAACTTACTCCAGTTTATGTTCTTTATGAAGATGCTTGCAAATAAACACGTTTTAATCCTTTGAATTTTTAAAATAAAATCCTAATATATTTACACAATTATATTGAATGTTTGAACTTTTCTCTTAAAATTGAGCGAGTGAGATACTTCCAAGATGACCATTATTTATAAGAGTTGGCTAGCCACATAGACCAAACAGCTAGAGAACGGCTGTGACTACCATATGCCATGAAAGTTATTTTTAAAATACTCAGAAAGTGGCAGTATGTTATTAAACACTGAACCTCCATAGATTTTTTTAAATGGCTGCCTCTCCACAAATAGGTGCAGCAGACATTTCCCCTGCATACAATATTTGGGAGGCTACTGTGAAAATTTGAATGGATGGCTATCCTTTCAAATGAATGAGAAAAATCATCCTTTCAATAATAATGATAATAATAATATTAGAATTATTAAAATTATCTTATTCTTCCTCTTCCTCCTCCTCCACTAACACCACCACCAGGAATAGGAAATGTACTATGATGCTTCATAAAATGACACTTTAAAAGCAGTATTTTCAAGTCCTATATGTAGGCTAGTTCTACCTAACTACTCAAAGTGCAACATGTAGCTCTTACACACACCATCTCAATATAATTAAGGGAGGAATGGGGATACCTGAAGAAATCAGGTTCTAATCCTAAAGAGTATCCTGGAGATGCAAAACCATACAGGTTTACTCCTGGAATAGAACCCTCTAAATTCACCCACTTGCATTTTAATTAACATGCCCTGCTGAAAGCTATCTGAATAGTTCAAATCAAGTCAAATCTTTATTACGGTCAAAGACCAGCACATTACAGCAGAAACAGAAGTTGAAAAGAGGGTACATAAAAAGAGCATTTCTGCTCTAAATTAGAGAGTAATAAAATTAGTGCTTAAAACGACTAAGATTAAAACAACTACTAAACCTAAAATGTTGTGATGATAGTTTATTTAGCTAAGAACCTGCTCTGTTTTCCCTTCGTATAAATCTCTCTGAATAGCAGAAATCTCTTTGGACTTTGTTTGTGGCATAGCTCTTGTCCCAATCTGGCCAGATTATCCTGCTATGGTAATAGAGGTGTGCCAAGGTTCACCATACCAGCCAGCGACTCAACACCGAGCATCAGGCTAACACGACAACCATGAGGACTAACGGCCTTGGGTGCCGAAGTCCACAGGGAAGGGTGATGGTCCCCAAGTGGATTAATTTCCACTTGAATCCATCTTGATGGAGGGCAGCAGCTCCATCAATACTGGCCTGGGGCTGAGGAGGACTTATGCCAAAAGGGCTCAGGACCAGAAAGTGACTTGTGAAACTGGACAAGTGGTACGGAGGTTATGCTGTGATGCCGAAGGCATATGAAAGGCCACTATATTATATTCTCAGGACAGTCTTCATGGCTGAGCAACATGATGATTGCCTATATTTAGATTCGGATACGGAAGAAGGAGGAGGGGGAGAGGGAGGAGGAGGAGAAGATGACGAAGACGATGAAGAAGAACAACTTTTTGTCCAGACCTCCTTAGTTTCATCTGTGCCTTTAGTAAACAAAATAGATTGGGTGGCTGTTGGTTCTCAATAATATATTTTGGGCAGAGGAATATACCATGCCTCTGTATACAGATGCTGGGAAACATGGGCAGGAAGGTGTTTTAACAACTCTGCTCTGATCTGAGGCTTCCAGTGGGCATCTGGGTAGCCACTGGAGGAATTGAATACTGGATTAGGTACAACTTTGGTTTGATTTAGCATTACTCTTGTCTTTATAATACATAATGACATTTAAAATGTTACAGAACTGTAGGGAGAAAGCACAATTTAGTGAAAGTAAATCTGCCAGAATAAAATTCTATAGATATTTCATACATTTGATCATGCCTACCAGTCTTTGAGTTGTCCTCATATGAATCATTAAACTGTATTCTCTCTTCACAAAGGGATCAAAGTTTTTGATCAATACATCCTCTGCAACAAGTGCAAAGCCTATTCCCGGAATGTATATAAAGAACCTAACACATGTTACTTCATTACCTAGCTGTTCGAAAGCAAGAAATTGCAAGTAGATAAATATGGACAGCACTTCGGTGGGAAGGTAACAGAGTTCCATGCGCTCCAGTGTCTAGTCATGCCTGCCACATGACTACAGAAAAAGTCTGCAGAAGCAGACAGCGCTGGCTCTTCGGCTTTGAAACAGAGATGAGCACTGCACCTTAGAGTCGGATATGACTGGCTTTCGAGCAAGGGAAACCTTTACCTTTACCTTACCATTAAATCAATCTTACCAAGTGTCCATGCAAAGTAATACTTTGGCTTTGAAGCTTGCACAACGACATACAGTAAACCAATTCTTGACCAGAATGAGGTCTTATTGATAAATTCATTATCAACAATGGAGGTCACCGGAAATCTCTTAGTAAGAGTCAGGAACAAAAGCAGTGATACAAGTGTGACGCAAAGTTTATGACGCACCGCTCCCTAGAAAGCATAATAAAAATCCTCATTTCAGAGATAGGGAAAAGCCAAAAGACAATCTGCTTCCACTATGTGAATGATTCACAATAAATCGGTCAGTGGAAATACTGCTTACATACACTTGCCATTTTTTTAAAAGTAATTTTTATTAAATTTTAAACAAACATACAAAAAAGAAAAACAATAACAATACAATATAATAATACAACAAAAACAACATCAATACAGTATTACCTCAAGTTCATAAGAACTAGCACATAATAATAATTAAACTGATTATTTACCATATAACCCCCAGTATTAAGTGCCACATTGTAAGTTATTACTATAACCATAACAGTAATAAAAACTTTCAGTGCTACCACTATTTTTTGTTTCTTTACTAATTACACATCACCCTGTGAGTATATACAAAGCCCGGAGAGTTTAGTATCTGTTTCATCTCCAAAAACCTCTTTGGAATGGTACAGGTCCAGAACTGTCATTTGCCATAAGAGAATGATCCACAAACGGCTTCCAAATACTCCAAAACCTATTCTCTTTTAATTTATCTCGTGTTACTTTGATCTCCCATGTCAGTTTGTCGTTCAATGCTAAACTCCACATTTCTTTATACCACTCTCCAATCTGTATATCTACATCGTTTTTCCAATTTCTGGCTATGCATTGTCTACCTGTAGTTAATATAATTTCCAATAATTCTTTTTCCTCCTTGTTCAAACCCATACCTTCCACATTTGTTAAAAGGATGGTACCTGACACCAACTTAACTCTTTTACCCATTATTTCACCAATCTCCCCTTCTATTCCTCTCCAAAAGTCACTTATTTTTTTACAACTCCACCACATATGTTCATATGTTCCAACGGTTTCTTTGCATCTCCAACATAAATTGTCCCTTTTATTATCCATCTGATGAAGTCTCAGTGTGTCAAGTACCATTGCCACAGCATTTTAAAATTATGTTCCTTAATTCTTACTGACATTGTTCTCATTATCCTCTTTTTCCATTTATTCCTCCATTCAACATCCCCTATTTTTATATTCAAGTTTTGTTCCCACTTCCGTTTCAAATCTTCCTGTGGATCTTTACCCTTATTCAGTATAATGTAAAGTTTGCTTACCAGACCCTTAATATTCTTTTCCCCTTTTCTAATCTTTATTACCAGTTCTTCAAATTCAGTCTTTATTCTATCTATCCCTACTTCTCTTCTATATTTTTGTTCCAATTATCCACCTTCAATTTCTGAAACCAGTCCAGTTTTAACTTTTCAAATATTTTTTTCCTCTTGGTTTCTAATCGCAAACTTTTAACCAGTCCTTCAGTAAAGACATTTCATTTTTATCCAATATTTCCTTTTTTTCCTTATCTATTTTTATTGGAAAACACACCATATCAGTCAATTCCAAAATTGGAGAGAGATTTAGGACCATATCTTTCTTTACTCTTTTCCACACCTCCATGAGGCCTCTCATCATAATATTACTTGTCTTTTTCGGTTTGTCCTTTATTCCCAAAAAGATCATATTGCCAATATTCCTATACTCTTTCATCTCCAATTCCTCCCAAATTGCCTTTTCTCTTGCCAAGATCTTCACAACATTCTTAATTTGAAATGCTTGATAATATGCTAACAAATTTGGCATGCCCAAACCCCCTTCTTTCTGAGATAAGTACCAGAACTTCTTTGGAAGTCTCGATTTTTTACCTCCATTACAAAAACTATTAAACATCTTTTGAAACTCATTAATTTCCTTCTCCTTCAAGTGGATCGCAAGTGCATCAAATAAAAAATTAATCTTTGGCAGCAATATCATTTTGCAAATTGCAATCCTCCCGAACCATGACAGCTTCAGCTTCTGAAACTCTTGTATTTTACTCTTAAATTCAGCTTTCAAACTGTCATAGTTCAATCGTTTAAGTTCTTCCAATTTATTTGAAATAGTTATCCCCAAATATTTCAACTTTTCTTTAATTTGTATATTAAGTGTCCCCACTATCCTTCCCATCTCGCCTACCCCCATATTACACAGCATCAGTTCTGATTTATCCCAATTTATCATCAGTCCGGTTATAGCTTCAAATACCTGTAGTTGATCTTTAATCCTATCCATTACCAACTCCGGATGTTTCACCATTAGCAACGTATCATCTGCATACATGCTCACTTTATTACCCATTATCCCTTCTATATTTGAATCATCCCTTATATTTTTGGCTAGTATTTCCATTGCCATGATAAACAGGATAGGAGATAGTGGACATCCCTGCCTGGTACCAGCCTCAAGCTTTACCACATCAGTAACCTCTTCATTTACTCTGATCCTAGCATTCCCTTTTTGATATAATAGATCAATTACCCTTCTAAATCTGTCCCCAAATCCGTAAATTTTAACTATTTCCTTAATTGAGGACCATTGTAATGAATCAAATGCCTTAAAAATATCTAATGATAATAAACCCACCTTTTCCTTCGTTTGATTAACATTATCAATTAAATCTAATACCCTTCTAGTCAAGTCCACCATATACCGGCCTTTTAAGAAACCAACTTGATCAACATTTATGTATTCCCCCATAAAACTGTTTAGACGATTAGCCAATATTGCTGTGAAGATTTTGGCATCTTGATTTATAAGGGAAATTGGTCTGTACGATTCCACCCTTTCCAAATTCTTTCCCGGTTTTGGCAGTAGAACGATTGTAGTGTTATACCATGAAGTCGGGATTTGTCCTCCGTCTAAAATATAGTTATATAACTTCACTAACTTTGGAACCACCACATCTTTAAATTATTTATAAAATTCTGTCGATAATCCATCATCTCCCGGGGCTTTCCCCATCTTCAACCCACTGATTACCTCCTTTACCTCTTTGTCAGTAATCCTTTCCTCCATTTTCTCTCTATGTTCTTGTTTTATTCCGTTCCCTAACTGTCTCTCCAAAATCATTTTGAGCCTCTCCAAGTCTACCTCCTTTTTTGCATATAATGCTTGATAAAATTCCCTCACAATTTTACATTTATCTCTATTCTTATTACACCTTAAACCTTGTTTATTAACCAATACCCCAATTTCTCTTTTTTCCCTTTTGGCCTTAGCTGCTCTTGCTAATAATTTTGAACTTCTATTACTAAATTCAAAGTACTCTCTGTTTAGATAAATCAAGTCTCTTTTAACTTTGTCAATATCTTTACCCATTAACTCTGCTTTAAGTATTTGCAGTTTTGTGGAAAAAAAATTATCTTTACTTTTTGAATGATCCTCCTGTAACTGCTTTATTTCTCTTTCTTTTTCTATCAGTTCTACCTTATGTCTTTTATATTTAAAACTCGCCAACTTTATGCTTTCCCCTCTAAAAACCGACTTCATGGTATCCCATACAACATTAAAAGTAACCTCATTATTGTCGTTCCACTGCCAACTTTCTTTCCACCTTTCCATAATTTGCTCTTTACATTTTCGATCTTTAAATAAGTTAGGATCGTACCTCCAATTTCTTCCTCTTTGAATATATTTTTGTAATTTCAATTCCAAAAGTACTTTGGCGTGATCTGATTCCTTGATGATCCCAATTTCCATTCCCTCTATATCTACTTGCCATTTTTGAAATTAATGCCAAAATACAGTTTGATGTCAGATGAATGAAGAATCAGAAGCCTTGGCTCACACACATTCTCCTTCCACCCTTCCCTTGCAGACAGTAATCCCTTTCTTCTGACCCTAGTTTGAGGAAGACTGTATTTCCACAGACTTGAAGGCTGGTATCTGGGCTGGAGCACCCACAAAAGATCCCAACGCTGGGCATTTTCTAGGGGCCCATATTGGGTACTTCTCTAGACCAACCCCAGCCAGGGCTGTGCTAACAAAAATTTGGATTAGATAGACATTTGGTCTGATCCAGCATGATTCTTCTTACGGTTCCAATTAGTGTTCATGCTAATATTAGTACAAACATTAATTGCGCATTAGAAAATAAATACTCGCTGATCAGAATACTGTCAGAAACATAACCACAAGGCAAGCTGCCACCTTGTCAGAAAACTGTGGTAGTTTCTACAGTTGTAGCTCTGCATTCATAAATATTGAACAGAATACAAGACTCAGTATTTTGCAGCTTACCATCGGAGAAGGATCAGGAAGCCTATCGTAACCTTTTTGCTTCCAGCATACGTCTAACAGCTTCATCTGAACGTGTCTTCCTTCGATGAAGGCTACGTAGTCCTTGTAATTACTGAATGGGCCTGCTATGATACTCAGGAAGTTGAGGTGATAGCTCAAATACTCCAGTAAGGTTGGTTTTCTTCTATTGAAACAAACACAGTACTGTATAATATTTTTAATCCATCTATTTTCACAATGACAAAATCTAAGCATTTCAGTGACCCTTTAAATACAGTAAAACCCTGACTTACATATGCTTCGAGTTACAAAAAAATTGACTTACATAATGATTTTGTGATTAAACCATGTCCCGATTTACACGTTTTCCTATGGGTTTGCTTCGAGTTACATAAAGATTCTTTTTCCTATGGGTTTGCTCCAAGTTACATATGAATTCATTTCCCTATGGGTTTGCTTCGATTTACATAAAAATTCATTTTTCCTATGGGTATGCTTCGAGTTCCGTAAAAAAATCCTATGGTTTTGATTCGAGTTACATAAAAAACCGATTTAAGCAAAAGCCTTCGGAATTGACTTTTCTTTGTAAGTAGGGGTTTTACTGTATTATTATTTCATGATTTAGCTTTGTAGGGATACTAAGACTATTCAGTTCAGACAATAAAATGTAGCTCACGTCTAAGGACCCAAAGAAGTATCTTGGATTTTTATTGACCCACAGTAGAGTATTTAATACTCCCTCCATATGGAAAAATGTAGAAAATTCAAATGGACAATATAAGAGTTGAAACTCTTCCTTATAAGAAAAGCTGAAGAGAATGTGCAAAAATAAATGATTAAGATCACTCACTAAAGCAGGGGTTCCCAACCTAAGGCCTGTGGACCGGATTCCACCCACAATGCCATTTCATGTGACCCCCCCCCCAGCATTCCAAGGGCATTTGAGAAACAAAATGGCCACCACCCCTTTTGAAGCTGTTGGGACAAAAAGGCCACCCCATCGTGCAGGCAGGGCAAAATGGCTATCCGGCTCTCGAAGCTGACTGAGAGAGCGTGACCTGGCCCCTGGCTTGAAAAGGTTGGGAACCCCTGCCCTAAAGCAATTCTCCCTTACCATATTTTTAGTTATCCCAAGAACAGTCTGTTTTGCATATTTCTATTTAAACAACATTTCTCTTCCTGCTAAAGTAGATTCCAACTCTTTAACTGTGAGTTTTTTCTTCTTCAGCATTTTGAAGAGGTGACATGCGGGTCAGGCATATGGTTATGAGTGGAAAAGTGAAGCCTAAAAGAGGCAGAAGGTCTCTTTTTTAGAGTGTTTCAACGGCTGAGATTCTATTCACATATTTGCATGCCCATCCAGAGTTTATGGAGAGAACATAAATTAAAGACCAAGCTTAAGCATGAGAAGTAAGTAGCCACTTAACAAGAGTCTTATCTTAAAAAATAAATAAACCAACCTTGGTGGTTCGCATAGTTCGTCTTGTGTCTAGGCCAAATGTGAAACTGCCAAAATGAAGGCACCTTTTGGTGACTTCATTCTGCAGTTCCTTTCACCTGACGCATTTGAGCATACCTGTCAAGTATCCCGTATTGGCCGGGATTTCCCATTTTTCTGTGCTCGTTCCTCTCCTTTCCCGCCGCCATCACGTATTTGAACGGCAGGGAAAGGGCTTACTGCACGTGCGCAGCCACGGTGTGCATGCACAAACGGGTTACTGAGCGTGCGCATCTACGCATGCGCAGTAATTTCCCGTATTTTGCGGAGCTATGCTTGACGGGTATGCATTTGAGAAAGATTAGCCAGCACAAGGTAGTTGTTGCCTGGGGCACGCCCAAATGCGATTCAAAAATACCAGAATTTTCAAGGAGGCTCTTTCTGTGTACCCTGGTTCATATAGCTAAAATGCCAGCATCAAAATACAGACAAAAATATAATCCCAGATTCTCCCCCCCCCCTCAAATGGTCCCAGAAAAGAAACAAAAAAAACCCTTAATTTAATGAACTTAAATAAAATTAACACACTTTAAATATTATAATACCTTAACATTCCGGGGGTTCCGGCTGCTGAGTCAGAAAACTAAAAATACCTGAATTGTTCAGCAGATGTACACATAAACAGCACATTAAAAACAGATTAATAGAATGGTTACCACCTTACCTAACAGCAAGTTGATTCTGTTCTACAGTTAGTTCTTCTGCTTTTTTACACATTCCTGGCAAAATAAAAAAACATAAGTGATACAAGGAATAAAACAGTCACAGCATGTGGGGAACACAGAGTAGTAACAATACTGGCAGCTTTTTCACCCCAAGGGAAAAAAGATTTTGATATACTGTATAAAGAAAAGAGGGTCTATGTCTATAGAGCATTTTGAACCCTTTCTGTAAATATGACCTAGTTGACATCAGATTACATGTTAAGGAAAAAACATGTTTCTTCCTCTTATAGCATTATCCCTCCAGCCAACAGTCCTGTTTCCATATATGACATCAGACACACTGCTTTCAGGAGTGGCCCAACACTACCAGATGCTGGAGGCAAGTAGCAAAGCCATCTCCCACATTAGATTTGAAGCAGAGATCCTCCACTCTGAAACCTGTTCTCCAGCCAGCATTCCTAGCTAGCTTCTACAGCAAATGACATTGAGGGGAGCAAAATGGTAGTGCTTCTCCCACCAGAGGATAAGAAGAAGAGGACCCTCACAAGCCAGTGGGACCAGCTGAGGCAGGGCCACTTCCCAGATGACCTGGCCAAAGAAACAGCAATACTCCTGTGTGACTTTTGGCCACAGAAAGGAGGGAAGAAGCATAGAAGCAATGCTGTTGCTGGTGGTGATAGTGGCAACAATAGTACAGAACCACTGAAAGGAACTGTGCATGTGCGTGCGTGCACACTTCCCATGGCAGGCTGAAAACAAGCAGGGTTTTCAAGAGAAATGAATCCAAAGCAATGGCTTTACAACAGGACCCAGCCATGGCAATCTCTCAACTGACCAATGATAAGAAAAAAATCCATCTAACTTGTCAACTCAGGGTACACAGAAAGAACTTCCTTAAAGATTGTGGTAGTTTTTAACCAAAATTGAGAATACCCTAGCCAATAGCCACCTTGTGCTGGCTAATCTTTCTCACCTTAGGTCAGGTAAAAGGAACTGCAAAATGAACTCACCAAAAGGTGGCTTCATTTTGGCAGTTTCATATCTGGCCTAGGTATGGAAGAAGTAGAAATAGAAGGCGGAGGAGAAGAATAGCAAGCTTGTGTTAGAGCGGACAGTCTTTTTTTCTGATGGGTTTATGACTTCTAGAATCCATGTCCTATCTAGTGAAGCCCCCAGTTAAAGAAATGAAGCATGAGTCCAATGATGACGTGTTCAGGCTTATCAACATTAAATTACTGAACCTGGAATTTGGCTGAATCTTTCATGATGCCCAATTCTCTTCTAATTACAACGACAGATTCAGAGCAAAAGAAGTGTCGAATAAGATTAGACCATTTTTGTTTGCTTATTGTAACAGAGGTGAGACAATATTCTAGCTGTAAAAAGATAGTTTATGGTCTTGCTATAGGCAGCGCAAACTGGCTACTGCTTCCTAAAAGTTGCCCATATGTGTTTATAGAACTACAGTATATGCAGATGATCGGATGGGAAGAAGAAATGCAATCTTACCATCATGCACTTGGAATGCAAGAGTTGTGATTTTCTGAGTTATGATCATCAGAGGACTGCAAAACGATAAAGAAAGACAATTTATATCTTATCTTGTATGCTGCAAACAATGATTGTCTTTACAACTTTCCAGCTTAAGCAAGCTCAAGGCTACATGCATGTTCAAACACGCCAAATTCAAGGATGAACCTGAGCCACTCTAGGTCAAGCCCAACACGTTTATCTACAATAGGACCTTTCAACAAACTGTAATCATACTTATTAGCAAAGAAGTGGTCATAGAGAGAGAAGCCAACTTTCTTCCAGGAAACATGCATCGGACCATGAGGTGCCAATGATAATTTTGTAATGCAAAATACCACTCATCTCACACCATGCTCTTGGACACTTGCTAGCAAATTGTCTTTGGTCATTTGTCTCACAATGCAGAGAAGCGCAAACCATTTGAGGTAGTACAAAGCACAAGGAAGAAGCAACTGATACGCATTATGGTTTAATTCCTTTAATGGACCAAAATTGCAGATGCATCAGATTTGGAGCGGCAGGCCAACATAAGGGTCTGGCCACACCTATGAAGTGGCTTTCTGGATGAAGCAATGGTACTGGAGTAGAGATGTAAGTAATACCTCATACAAAGTCCGCTTCATAGAATGTCGGATCCATACAACGTCGCCCAATTCTTGGAAAAAAGATGCCTCATACACCGTTGCCGGACGTTGTATGAGGCATTAGGGTTTTCACATGAGAAAGAAGCCATGACACCCACCGGACGCTTCCCTTGGTTGTGAGCCGGGTGGGAGTGAAACTGGCCCCAGCTGTGAGGCAGCCAGAGAAGCGACTGTGGGGGAATCCCCCAAAATATCCAAGCGGCCCCGAGCACCCTCGCCCGAGGACAGGAGGAATGGGGCGAGGACGAGGAATGGCACTTCCGGGGCGGCGGTGGGAGACCCGACGAGTCTCCTCCTCTTCGGGCAATGGTTGCTTCTCTTACTCCCACCGGCGAGTCTCACTCCAACCTACCCGCTCTCAACCAAGGGTCGCTTCCCTGGCAAGAGCGGGGAAGGGAAGCGAGACTGGCTTCAGCTGTGAGGCAGGCAGCGTGGCGCATAAGACGACCAGCCACGCCAGAGTCTCGCTTCCCTTCCCTGCTCACAACCAAGGGAAGCATCCCTTGGAGACTGGCTTTAGCTGTGAGGCGGACAGCGTGGCGCATAAGAAGATCAGGCATGCCGGAGTCTCGATTGCTTCCCCGCTCTCAGTTGTAACAACACTACTGTATTCTTTTGAACACCCACTTTTCTTTTCTTTTCTTCCAGAAGCAAGTGGGAATGGATAGCCACTAATTTATTGACTCTTGTATTCATCAAACAATTTCGAGCCATAGTGTGTGTGTTTCCAGAAGATGCTGACATCGGGGTTATGGCCACACCACTAAGGATCTGACTTGGAGAAATGCATGTTTCCGGTAGTAATCAGCAGATCAGTAAATGAGCTGGATTCTTAACCTCTCCACATTCACACCATGTGTTGTTGTCTGCCAGCCGACCTCACTTGAGCATGTTGGTCTTCCATTTAGGGACTTCGACCCTCAGCCTATTCAGGGTCCTCCAAGTGACATAGGGGAGGTTGAGTTCTTCAGCTATCCACCTTTAATTACGTTTCTTGCCCAGTGAGCTCCTTTCTCCATCTTCAAATTTGGTTATGCTCTTGTGTACCCTCAAGAATGTTTGTTCTTGCCATAAAGCTCTTCCTGAATTTGAGCCAGTGGACTTGCACCTCATATCCATTCAGAGGATGTCGAGGGTCATTCTCTTACTTAGTTCTCAGCAATTGCTGCTACTTCTCTCCTGACCTTAGGTGGAGCGATATCAACAAGAGGGCATATTTTCTCAACTGGTGTAGGTTTGAAGCATCCTGTCACTATACACATGGCTTCATTAACACCATTATCCTAAGTTTGACATATCATGAGAAGGCAAGACTCTCTGGAAAAGAAAATAATGCTTGGAAAAGTAGAAGACAGCAGGAAACAAGGCAGGCCAAACATGAGATAAACTGTCTCCCTAAATCAGGGATTATCAACCTGCGGCCCGCAGGCAGAATACAGCCCGCAGCACTATTTCTTTTGGGGCCCCCACTGCCTCCACCACACCAGGAAGTGCCATGTGGTGGAGGAAGGGCAAAATGGCCATCCAGCCCCCAAAGCTGTTTGATTGAGCATGACCCGGTCCCCGGCTTAAAAAGCTTGAGAACTCCTGCCCTAAGTGAAGGCACAGACTATAACTTGCAGAAGTTGAGCAGGTCTGTTGAGGACAGGACAATTTGAAGATCTCTCATTTGTATAGTTGCCATAAAGTGGAGATGACTTTTAAACATTAATATTATTACTTACCCAGAGAAATCTGTAGTGAGAATGCCATAATTGAATATATATATCCGACTAATGTGGCAGAGTGTGAGGTATCCCATAGCTACTACAAAGGAGTATCTAGAATTAAAAATATTTATTATTTATTATATAAAGCACAAAACAACTGTGACTAAAACCAAAATGCCTACTTTCATCCCAAACAAAACAGCTTTTCAAAAACAAAAAGACTGGTAAGAACTGCTATAGTCTGGAAGGTGACCTGCAAATCTCCATTGCTCAATAGACCAAGAATGGAACCTCTCACAGTTTTTCACTGTTAAAAGCTTCCCCTTGTTCTGAGTCTCCTAGGTTTGTTTCCACACAGACAATATCTATCAAGGCTCGAGATTTATAACCACAACATGTAAAATGAGCCCAAATATGCCAGATTTCACCTTGTGCCAAATTTTCTGGACTCAAAGGACCTGTCCAAGACTTAAAAGTCACAATTGAGTAACATTAAATTGAAGCTTTCTATCTCGTGTTCAGTAGTTTCAGGAACCATTAATCTACTGCAATCCACACCACATTGTCCAAAATAGCCATATAACCTCACCTGTGAATGTTGTGAATACTGGTCATATTCATGATGCCATAGCTTATCATCACTAAAACAAAAATATGGATGGAGTACCTTGAAAACAAAAAATACATCTTTCATATTGTAAATGTACTTGTGAATGACGCTGAAGAGGATAAATCCTTTTACTAACTTGATAAATGTTATGGAATAAGTAAAGTATTAAACCAGACTGTTCATATAGAGCAGACATAATCAATAGTACTGTACTTGCATTAGTATCAATTTACCGTATTTATTCGTGTATAACGCGCAAAATTTTATACCAAAAAAAGAAATCAAAGTTTGGGTGCGCGTTATAAACGAGGACTGGTGTCCCACCCCCGTCGCGAGCCTCTTTTACTTCCTTTTTAGAATTGGGTCGGCTGTCTATTGAAGGGGAGGCGGGGGTGTGGCTTTGAAGAAATTGACGGGATCTGATTGGGTGGCGCGGGAGACGAGGCGTGGCCCGGAGGTAGCTCGCAGTTCGAGCGAGGCTCCTGGGGGTCGGAAGTGCCCGTTTCGGATTGCATTTTCTTTACCCTGCAACAGGTGGGTCTGATTATCCTCCCCTCCCTCAATGTTTTAAGGCGTGCTCTTATGAACAAGCTTTTTCACTGATATAAATTTTATACCGAGGTTTCATGGAAAATTAGGGGTGCGCGTTATACACGAGTGCGCGTTATACACGAATAAATACGGTACCAAAAGTCCTACTGATTCGGTAGGTTTACAACTGAGACTAACAACTGAAATTTGGCACCAAGACCAATCTGACCATTCTCAATATACACAGTCCCTCAGTTTGTTCCTAAATCATATGTTGAGTTTTGGAGGCATATTTCCCAGTAACTTATTTTTCTAGCAAAATTGTGAACTGCAGTTCCCGGACACCTTCAGGAGTGGTGATTCACCTTTTAAATATTACAGAAACTCTCCTGCACCATTTGTCATTTAAAAGTATCTATCATTCAAAACCAGAAGTAGAAATTTCTAGTTTCCTTTTTGAGCTTTTTTTTTTTGAGGGGGGGGGGGCAGGGATAAGGTCCATTTTGGCAATTTGTGTGCCCCCCAGGTTCTAGGAGCAGAAAAATTGTGTCTGGTCCTTCCCATGTTGCCCAATTCTGTTTTATTTATTTATTTATTTATTTATTTAATTGTATTTCTTTTGCCGCCCCCTCACTGAGGCGACTCTGGGCAGCTTACATGTTGACGGTAAAACTCCACAAAGACATTTAAAACATTAAAAATAGACTTATAACATATATATATAACACAGCTACTATAAACTGATAAAAGACTTAACTTTACAAATTGATGTAATTGTTTTATAACTGCTGTTTTAAAAGCTGTAACATACAGGCTATGAACTATGTTAGTTTAATAGCAGTTACTCACCAGCCAAAGCAGAAGATAGCAAAATACACTCCACAAATGGTGGAAAACGCATGCCGAACACCAGAACTTGTACAACTGGGACTTAAGTACAAGCGAAAACAAAATGCAGCCAAGAGTGCAAAAAGCTGGCAAGCAACAAAATTGACCTATGAAAACATGAAAACAGATCATAAACTTACTTTTGTCATCAGCATCTTCATTTCTGGTGAGCAAGAACTCTCATACAATCTTGGGAGAAATTGTGAGCAGCTCTCCCACCTTTTACAATGCAGACTGTTTTCCAGAAAAGATGGGGGATGAATTTTCAAGCTACAGTATTTGCTCACAGATGCTTAAAAGTATGCATAAAATCTTGTAAGATATTTTCACTGAGTAAACTTTTAACCTTTCAGGTTTCTAGCAAGCAAAATAAGCCTCTTTACAGTTTAGATTTACAAGGCAATCATCTGAATGTCTACCTAAAAAAATCCAAATGGAAGTGCTAACAGGAATTGAATTGCAGCCCCACTAAAATCAATGGGACGCAACAGTCAGGGTTAAACTCAGCAGGACATTAAACTGAGTAAACATTAGACCAGCTGTGCTATGCTGAAATAAAACACATATATACCATCGCTGTCTAGGGATTCTGGCAATTGTTTATGATGACCACCTCTGAACACAACTGTGGGCAGCATTGTGGCAGTATTGCTGGGCTGGAGGAGGGTTGGGTCTGAAGTACTGTAACTTTGCTTTTAACATGACCTTGCACAACATATGACATGCCTTGGAGAGCAATGTGAAAAGACCTGTGAAAGCAATGTAAACGCCTGCACATGTATATATTTAAAGACAGACGTACATATTTCAATGCAGAATTTTCCTGTAATATTTTAATGTTCATTTGATACTGTACATTTGATTTTCTTTACACATACAGAACACTAGTGGGCAAAGTTTCCCAAATGCTACTTAACATTTATTAAAGAGATTAAGATACAATTAGACTACATGACATTAGAATACAACTCTCATCAACTCTAGGCAAGTCCAATAGTGGTGAAAGATGATAACAGTAGATAGCCAATGCTATCTTGTGGGGGGCACACTGCTCATCCATATACTGGCATTAAGTACCAGTTTTGGCAATGTTTTCTGTTCAACTTTTGAATTCTTGACCATTACAGGTAATTGTGGCAGGCAGACCTATAAAAATTAATAGTTTTATTGTGTCCATCCCTTAGAAATTGTCCAATCTAAGTTCCCGAGGTCCATTATGCAGACTCCATCTTGCATTTCTAACACTGCCCTAAGGTTAGAAATGGGCATGCTAACCATGAAGGCGCTGCTATGTATTGGGTGAAACTTCTGTTTTCTTCAGTGGGTCTACTTACTTTAATTATGGCAGACTAGCAGAGGTTGCCCGGCGTTGCCGGGCTGTTTTAAATGATGTTGGAAGGTTTTTGTTTTGTTAGGTAAAGGTAAAGGTTTTCCTTGCTCAAAAGCCAGTCGTATCCAACTCTAGGGTGCAGTGCTCATCTCTGTTTCTAAGCCGAAGAGCCAGCGCTGTCTGCTTCTGCAGACGTTTCCGTGGTCATGTGGCAGGCATGATTAGACACCGGAGTGTACGGAACGCTGTTACCTTCCCACCGAAGTGGTCCCTATGTATCTACTTGCAATTTCTTGCTTTCAAACTGCTAGGTTGGCAGGAGCTGGGACGAAGACGGGAGCTCATTTCTGTCCTGCAGTACTCAGGAATCGAACTGCTGACCTTCCACTTCCCAGTCAGTGTCTTAGCCACTTGAGCCACTGCTGTTTGTACAAATGAGGTTAGTCTGTAATTGTGATTTTTAAAATGTTTATTTATACACACAGGCTGTTATAAACTGTGATCAGCTTTTTTGGGTTTGTTTTTGTGGATTAAAAAAAGAGGAAAGGATGATTTAATTTTTTACAATTATTTTATTTTACCAAATAATGTTTTAGTATGTGAATTTTTTTAATAGTTGTACCTTGGATAATAATTTTTAAAATGTGAAAGTGCATGTTTTTTACATTCAATGTTTTTAAACTGTGTTTAGATGTTTTGGGGGGTTTTTTTGAGTGAAAACTACACAGGATTTTAGAAATGTTTTTATTTTATTATTTTGTGATTTGTTTGTGATTTGTGTGAATGTGTGATGTAATGTTATGTTTTTGACAGTTTTTTCTCTTGTGGCCTCTGGGTGGGGGTGTTGAGTGTTTCTTTTACTTTGACTGTTTTTTGTCTACTGGCCTTTGGGTGGCGCTTCTTCCGGTAAGTAGTCTCTTTCTTTCGTCATTTCATTTCCGGCCGTCGTGGAGGGAGGACGTGTGGTGGTAAGTTGGCTGGTTTAATTTTTTGTGGGTTTTTTTGGTTTTTCTTTTTTGGTGTTTTTCTGTGTTTTTTTTCTGTTTGTTATTTTTGGTTTTGATTAATTTTGGATGTTTTTGTTTGTGTTTTTTTTTAAATTAATTGTTTATTTTTTATTTGGTGTTTGTTTTTTTACTTTTGTTTCTCTTTCGAGGGGGGGAAGGCACTGGTGCCTTGGTCCCCGCTTGAAAGCGAAACACTTTTTCGGTAAGTAAAGTCAGCAGGTGGAGTGCTGCCTGCTGGCTTTACTTCCCTGGAAATGGGTTCCCTGGAATTGCCTTGGCCCCCGCTTGAAAGCAAAACACTTTCCTTCCCGTGGCGCGGCCTTGCTGGCCAGACCGCGGGAATCCCAGCGCCACTTCAGGCGGCGTTTGGGTTTGGGGGTTGGCTTTCTTTCCTGTGGCCCGGCCTCGCTGGCTGGACTGTGGGAATCCCAGTGCCACTTCAGGTGGTGTGTGTGTGTGTGTGTGTGTGTGGGGGGGCTTTCATTCCCGCATCCCGGCCTCGCTGGCCGGACCGCAGGCATCCCAGCGTCACTTGAGGAGGCGTGTGTGCGTGGGCTTTTATTCCCCTGGCCCGGTCTTGCTGGCCGGACTGTGGGAATCCCAGCGCCGCTTCAGGCGGCGTTGGGGTGGGTGGGCTTTCCTTCACGCGGCCCAGCCTCGCTGGGCAGACCGCAGGAACCCCTGTGGTGCTTGAGGCCGCTTGTTTGTTTTGTGTGGCTGTGAGGAACTGGGTTTTTAATTTTTATTTTTCATGCGGTGCGCTTCTCAGCGTTCTGCGTGCTCATGGCGCGCAGGACTCTAGTGCTTGTAGTAATGGGTTTGTGGTTTGTGTTTGTGCTGCGTTTTTTTTCCTGCGGCTCGATTTTGATTGGCCGCGGCATGTTTCTCAATGTTCTTTGTGCTCGCGGCTCTCAGCCTGATTGGCTGTGGCGCGTCGCCGCTCAAAGAACATTGTGAAATGAAGTTGTTTCCCTTTTTCGCATCTGTGGGGCTCTTGCCCCACTGGCGCATTTCTCAACCCTTCGTTGACCTGTGGACCCAGTTCGGGCGTGTGCACGAATGGTCAGTGCGGGCTAGTAGGGCCTGGTTTAGGATTGTATCTGAAGTTCCAATGGTTAACGCTTGATTTTATAGGTTAAGATAATGTAACTTCCCCTTGGATTTCTCATATAGAAGCAGTTTTGACATCATATGGACTTTCTAAAACTCACCTTGTTTCCCTGGGACCAAATCGAGCCAGGGAGGAAATTAGACAAAGGGTAACTGATATATATCGCCAAACAGATCTAACCAAAGTTACCTCTTCCTTGTTTGAGTGGCCGCATTTTAACGTGCTTTAACCGTTGTCCTATCTTTCCTCTTTAAATAACCGAGACCACAGACGCTCTTTTAGTATCATTCGACACAATATGCTTCCCTCGGCATTTAGGGAGGGGCTTTTTAAGAAAATCCCAGATTGTGAACATATATGTGCTTGTCACACCAACAAGATAGAAAATTCCGAGCACATTCTTTTGGAGTGTCCCTTTTATGCAGATCTCAGAAAAGAGCTCTTTTTAGCAGTTCCGTACTTGGCCTCCAGCGATAATAGAAACTTGAGCGTATTACTATCTGACAGTTCCAAGGCAACGATGGCCGCTGTCGCCAGGTTTGCATGGAAGTCATCCTGCATTCGCAAAAGTATGGCAATTCATGTCTTTTGACCCCAATAGTGCTCAGTAAATAGTGAGCCTCCAGTGTTAAAATTCGTGAACGTGAACATGGGACAGTCAGACTAAAGTAAAATACTATGGTGTGTATTATAGGATTCTCAAACAAATTTTTATTTTTTAATATTTTACTGTATATGCTTGGTGTGTCGGAAATCCTTTTATTCTATATGTGATGCCAGAATGGTTGTGTTATCTGGTGCACTCTGTCTGGCCTTTGGCTGTAATAATAAAGATTTGATTTGAATAGTTTTATTCTCGAAACATTAAAGACAGCATATGAGTTAACACTTATGTACAACTCATGTTTCTAAAGTGTGGGGAGCATTCTAAAATGAAAAATTATAATCTCCCAAGGAGAGAGTAAAGGTAAACACGCACTAGTTCAAAATGAGTAAAGCTAATACCCATCTTACTTCTCTTCATTCAACATTTTGAAATGGGAAGTCTGACTACTGTGCGATTTTTTCCAGTCTGTTCTGCTGCTTGTCTACTTTACAGGCTCTATAACCCTTCTGAGATATGAGCTCTAAAATCAGAACAGATGTTCTTTGTGGATTTGCACTATGAAAGCAGCTGAAGGAATAATCACTGGCAGCCCTTGTGGAGAAACTGAAAAATAGGGCATGAAGTCCTCAGTCAACAAAAATATTAATGTGGGAAATCCTCAGCCAACACTAATTGAAAGAGGGAATATGTTGGAATTAAATTATTTAAAGAAAAAGTAAAACTGAAAAATTAATTACACTAGACATTCAGTCAAGTATCATAATGGTTTCCCTTAATTTTCTGTGTAATGATTAATGAAGAGATGACTTTCACCCAAATACAATTTCATAAGGATCTCAGTAACTCATACCAAACTTGTACTTTACTGAAATACTTCCTGGAATGTAATTTCTTAGATGTTCACTTAAGTCCAATGAACCCCTGTGCATCAGCACACAGGGACTGCCTTAGATAAAGTGCAGTTCAGCCCAACTTCTCTGATCTCAAATGTTGGAAATCAAAGGCTCTTTTCAGTTCAGGCTTGTAGTATGTCATGTTCGTCTTCTGCCATATCTGAATCCAAATATTGGCGATCCTCATGGCAATCAGCCATGAAGACTGTCCTGAGAATATAATGCAGTGGCCTTTCATCTGCAGCATGACCCCCATACCACTGATCCAGTTATGCGAGTCACTTTCTGGTCCTGAGCCCTTTTGGCACGCAAAGCCCTCATCAGCCCCAGACCAGTATTGATGAAGCTACTGTACCTTAACCTTCAGTGATATTCTCAGCTATATTGACATTATGCAGACACTCAACAACACTTCTCACTTCATTTTAAAGCCTCTGAGTCTTGGAATCAGGATTCTTTGCTTTTACTTAGTCTAAACGTTTTTTAAAAACATCATTGGAAACCCATCATTAATTTTGACTTTTAAAGGCTCCATCAACCCATCCTATCCTAAAGCTCTCAAAAATGCTTTCACAGGGCAAGGAGCCTCAGAACCTAAAACTGGGGGATAAAAAAATTGCAATTTAAAGCATAAACATTTGTGTTTCTCAACACAAGTTGCATAGGAGGAATTTGCCCACTATGAATAGTCACTATAATTCTGGTAACAATTTGATGGGTGGCAAATTAAATTTTAAAAAGCAAACACAGAATGTTGTGATGATCTTCACAAACATCAGATGAACATAAAGCATATTTCCCTTTAAGATGACACCATTGCCCATTGAGAAATGTACCGTAACTTACAAGAAGTACACATGGGACTTTTTGGGAGCCGGTCCGCATTCAGTTTATAGGCAACCTCCTTTGTTTTAACAACCACTACTGTGTTGTGGTCCAGCAGTTGATGCATAGCAACAACAACAAAACAAAAACAGGAAGAGATGTTTGGCAACATTATCAGGTCCGCATGAATAACCTTAAATAATACACTGGATAGAAAGGGGGGAAATATCAAGAACTTTATCATTTTAATTCCAGGAAAGATGACATAGAAGCTTATTTCTGTAGGAGTTATGATTTTATTATACATAATGCCAATAAGGCTGAGAATATCACTGAAGACTGATAATATAATCAATTAATGAGACATACCACAAACCTGAGGCAATTAAGACCTCCATGTTGTTTTTGTGCCACTTCTTTGTGTTCTCTGAAAAGCATCCAGTTGCACCTGTGTGAGTTTTGAGGATTCACTGCAACTGGCAAAAGTGCAAGGGTGAACATATTTCAACAGAGGCTTTCTCCTTAATGTTGGAACTTGTTCCCTCTATGCACCACTGCAATGTTGTAGGAAATTCCTCAGACTTGCAAAAGGTGCAGCTGGGTGCTTTTCAAAGAGGCAGTAAAAGAATGGCACGGAGATAAGAAGGCTGCTCTATCTCCTGCTATTTGATGACTTCTAGTCCCATAATTCTTCCTGGGGGGGTGGGGGAGGCGTTGGTGGGTCCCTGATGAATTATGTAATGAAAGTTTGTTTCTTCCAAAAGACCCACTCCTACTGGCAATGTTCATCAAGAAATTGCAAGTAGATAAATAGGTACCACTTTGGTGGGAAGGTAAACAGTGTTCTGTGTGTACTCATGCCTGCCATATGTCCACGAAAACATCTGCAGACGGAGACAGCACTGGCTCTTTGGCTTTAAACAGAGATGAGCAACAAACCGTATAGTCGGATACGACTGGCTTTTGAGTAAGGGCAACCTTTACCCTACCAACTATTTGAAATGTTCTTCTCCCACCTCCCCTTTCAGGTTCTGAACCCACCCACTCCCGACACTTTTCCCAATCCTGGGGAAGCCTTTGGAAGCTACAGAGTGGGAGGGAGCTTTGATAGTCAAAAATCACTGGCCACAATGGGGCACACAGAAAGAGCCTCCTCAAAGTTTGTGGTATTTTTGAACCACAACCAGGTGTTCCCTGGGCAATGGCCACCTTGTGCCAGCTAATCTTTCTCACACTAGGTCAGGCAAAAGGAACTACAGAATGAACTCCCCAAAGGTGGCTTCATTTTGGCAGTTTCACGTCTGGCTTAAACAAGGAAGAAGTAGAAGTGGCGACAATTTTTGACTATTAAAGACCTCCCTTCTGCCCTGACGCTCCCCCCAGATTCAGCCTCGAAATCTGAAATGTGGGAAGAGGAATCTTTCAACCGTTTCAATATTATTGGCACCAAATGGTGATGATGTTTTCCAGTTTATTTGGTACTAGCAGATTTTGCCCGGCAGTGCCGGGCATTTTAAAAATGTGTTGGATAGTTAAGCGTTTTGTTTGTTTTCCTGAACAAATGGTGCTGGGCTGTGTTTAATGGTTTTTAAAGGTTTTGTGATTTTGTGAGTGTGTGTTTAATTTTTAATTTTTGTGCGCCGGTTTTCTCAGTGCCAGGCTCTTTAAATTTGGTTTTGGATAGTCAAGGGTTTCATTTGTTTTCTTGAACAAATGGTGCTGGGCTGTGTTAAATGGTTTTGAAAGATTTTGTGATTTTGTGGGTTCGAGGCGCTGCGTCCGCCTGTGGCGGACTTGCGCTCCCAGTGTTTGTTTGATTTTTATTTTTATTTTATTTTTGTTCATGCAAATTTTATTTTAATTTATTTAGTTTAAATTTTTTAATTTAAAATTTAATTTTGTTGTTTTATTTTTTGGTTTGGTGTTTTGGTTTTTTGGAGTGAAAAGTGATTTATGTTTTCTTTTTGGTATTTTTTGAGAGTAGTGTGTATATTTTTGAATGTTGTGCTAACTTATTTTATGAATTTTTGAATTTTTAATTTATCTTTGCAGTGGCAAAGTTTTTGGATGTCTTTTTTCTTGTGGCCTCTGGGTGGGGGTGGTGAGCTTTGCTTCCTCTCTACCATTCTCCTCTTCTGTCCTCTGGGTGTCGCTTCCGGTGAGTGTTGCTTCTTTTCTTAGCTCATTCGAGTTCCTGTCGCCATGAAGTCAAGGTGCCTTCATGGTAAGCTCTGTGATTTATTTATTTATTTATGGGGGTGTTTGTTTGGGGGGGTTTTGAGTTTTTGTTGGGGGGGGGTCTGTTGTTTTTTGTTGCGTGTGTTTTGTTGATGTGTTGTTGTTAATTTTTTTAATTTTAGATTTTTGTTTTTGACTGGTTTTGATTGTTTTTGGTTCGTGTTTTTATGCATCCGTTTTTGAGGGGGGAGGGGCTTTCGTTCCCACGGGCCATGCTGGGTAGCCCGTGGGAAGGAAGGGCACTGGCGGCGGGGGTGCCTTTCGTTCCCACGGGCCATGCTGGGTGGCCCGTGGGAAGGAAGGGCACTTGCGGCGGGGGTGCCTTTTGTTCCCATGGGCCATGCTAGATGGCCCTTGGGAAGAAAGCGCAGTTGCGGGGAGGGTGCCTTTTGTTCTCATGGACCATGCTGGATGGCCCGTCGGAAGGAAGCGGAGCGGGTTTTTTTCAACTTTTCATTTTTAGCGCGCTGGCTGCCTCAGCGTTCTGCACGCTAATGGCGCGCAGGACGCTGGGGCTTGTAGTTTTGCCTGCACGTGTTTGGGTACAGCAGCGGTTTTTTTCCTTCGGCTTCCTTTTGATTGGCTGCGGCCGGTTTTCGAACGTTCCTTTTGCCCGCGTCACGCAGCCTGATTGGCTGTGGTGCGGAGCGGCGCAAGGAACGTTGGGGCTTGAAGTCCTTTTTTTTGTTCGCGACTGGGGGGGGCCTGCCCCCGGGTCGAAAATTTCAATCTGACAGTTACCTGCGAACCCAGTTCGGGCGAGTACAGGAAGGCTCGGACGGGGCTCGTGCAACATCCTTTGTCACATTCCAACAGTTAACGCACCATTTTATAGGTATAGATAACTTTCTACCAACAAGATTTCTGCCCAACACCAGATCCATTTTAAATTTGAATAACTTTTGTTGAAAATGGCCAATGCCGCACTTATCACCTTACAAAAACAAGCACCATTAAGATGAAAAAAATAATAATTATCACTTTAAATTTTTTTTAAAAAAAATCTATCTATAAATGTACTGACTGCAGGAAAAGTGTTCAGCATTCCTTTAACCAGACTTGAGCATTTAGGAGACACATCTCTCTGTCAACAATTATATGATATAGAAACAGAGTCTTTCTTGTTTTCCCATGAAACCAAAACTCTTTTCTCCCCCACAAACCACTGGCAAACAATGCATTTAGCAAGCTTATGCACACTGAGGTGATTGCTCTTACGTTGACACTATACTGATAGCATGGAACTAGGCTGTGCTACTCTCCCTGCTGAAAGTCAGGGAGGAGTTTGTCAAGCCTTGGCAAACTAGTACACTCTCACAATAAAGTCTGGAAACACCCCAACGGTGGCATGTTCTGTTACATTCCAAAGGCAAAGAACCTGACCTTCAGAAGCAGTTAGAATCTCTGTGCAACTAATATGCTTGAAAGGCTGCTAAGTTAAAGACTCTGTTTCCAGGAAGCAAGGGGAAAAGTTTTGGAAATAGTAGGGGCGGGTTTTTGGCACAAATGAATATTTGTTTCAACCCACCCTACATTTGCAAGGAAATAATAACCAATCAACTTTATGTCAAACGTAGAAAACATTAGAACTACATGTCTTTTGGACACTGAAAATGTCTTTGCCACCAATTCCCACTTCCATCTTTTAACAGTACAGTAAAACCTCAGATAATGCTAAAACCTGGTTCCACAAGTCTTAGCGTTATCCGATTTTTAACTTTATCTGATGTGTTTTTAAAAAACACAAATTAAAGTGTATGTTAACTTGGAGGAACGAATGCCAGTACAGTAATACCTCGGCTAACGTTTGCATCAGATAATGCTAAAACCGCATAGTTAAGCAATCTGGGGGGAAAATTGCATCGCGTAACGTTAAAATCCTATGAGATGCATCGGATTACGTTAGCTAAAGCCCGTGCCGGTTACAATGTATTTCTATGGAGTTTTAACATGTGATTCATCCCATAGGATTTTAACGTTTTCTGATGCACGCACATTAAAAATCGGATAATGCTAAGACTTGTGCAACCAAGTTTTACTGTACTGTTTTAATATATATAACATAGTTCAACAGATAAATCTGCTTTCTTATCTTCTTCCATAATGCTTTAGCTCTTCCTTTCCTTGACCAGGGATATCTGATTTCAATATTCACTTGATTAACAAAATAAATATTTATTTGTGTCGTACTGTTGTACATCTTTAAATTGTGGATATACATAATATATAAATAACATCCAAATTAAAAGATTAAAATGATTAGACTATATTTTGATCAGAAGTAGGCTATTTTAATATAATTATCTCACCCATTTACTAGATCTTTCTCACACTAGGTCAGGCAAAAGGAACTGCGGAATGAATTCACCAAAAGGTGGCTTCATTTTTGCAGGTTAAAGTCTGACCTAGACATAAAAAGGCATAAATTACATGCCACATAAATTCTGCATTGATTGGATTTTTCTACATTCACAGAAAACGTGTCCAAAATCTAAGCGGAAACCACAATTTCCAGATATTCTGACTGCTGGCTCAAACTTCTATGGCAGTGAAGGCGAACCTTTTAGAGACCAAGTGCCCAAATTGCAACCCAAAACCCACTTATTTATCACAAAGTGCCAACATAGCAACAGGAGAGAGAGGAAATGCTCCCACTGAGTTGCTGGGCAGAGCAAACTCTGTGTTGTGGGTGGGAGGGGATGAAGTGCTCCCATTGGGCTGCTGAGCATTGGGGTGGGGTGAACTCTGTGCTGGAGGAGGGAGGAAGCATTTGGGCTGCTGGGCAGAGGGACATAGCAAACTGTGCTGGGGTGACTGCATGGGTCCCCAAAGAGAGGGATCTGAATACCATCTGTGGCATGCGTACCATAGGTTCACCAGCACTCTTTTATGGGGTTGAAGTGCAAAGCATCTAGAGAACCAATGGTTAAAAGAACACTTAGTCCAGTGATGGCAAACCTTATAGAGACCAAGTGCCCAAACTGCAACCCCAAACCCACTTATTTATCTCAAAGTGCCAACACAGCAACAGGGGAGGAAGGAAACACTCCAATTGGGCTGCTGGGCAGAGAAAACTCTGTGCTTCGGGGAGGAAGTGCTCCCATTGGACTGCTGGACGGAGGGGCAGGGCGAACTCTGTGCTGGGGGAGGGAGGTAGTGCTCCCATTGGGCTGCTGAGCAGAGGGGCGGGGTGAGTCTGTGCTGGGAGAGGGAGAAAGTGCTCTCATTGGGCTACTGAGCACAGAAGCGGGACAAACTGTATGCTGAGGTGACTGCATGGGTGCCCACAGAGGGGGCTCCAAGTGCTACTTCTGGCATGTATGCCATAGGTTCGCCACCACAGACTTAGACTTTACCAGGATGCCTCTTGGAATGCTAACCTAAATGAATCAGCTTTTAATTAATTACCGTATATACTCGAGTATAAGTTGAGTTTTTCAGCCCCCCCCAATGTGCCCTCAAAAGGGGACACAGCTTATATTCGGTTCAACGACCACGAGGGTCCGAAGCCCACACCGGATTGAGATGCGGCAACTATTTAATTAATTTTACCATATGTTCATGTGTTTCAATTATTGAAACTCACTAGCAGCTTCTGAATTTCCCACCCTCAGCTTATACAGTACTCGGGTAAATCTATTTTCCTGGGTTTCCAGGTCAAAACTGGGTATTTCGGCTTATATTCGGATCGGCTTTTATTTGAGTATATGCAGGTAATTAAAATATTTTTATCCCACTTTTCTCCTATATAGGACCCAAGGCAACGTACAAAATTTAAAAAAAATGATGATATAAAAGCTAAAAACAATTATTACAATATTAAAAGAGAATTAAACAAATATCATATTGAAGTGCATAAAATAATACTAAAAATACAAGGCACAAGCAATCCCATTTTAAGGATGCCCTCTTAGACAGCCAGTCACTGAGGGAAAACCTGCCTCAAGACAAAAAAAACTTTGCCTGCTTATGGAAGGATAGCAAAGATGAGGTCAGCCTGGCTTCCTGTGGGAGGGAGTTCCAGAGTCTAGGAGCAGTGACAGAGAAGGCCCTGTCCTGTCTCCCCACCAAATGCACCAATGAGGGTAGTGGGATGGAGAGAAAGGCCTCACCTGATGATCTTAACATCCAGGCAGGCTTAAGTGCTTCTTGTGTGAATCTCCATTCACATAAAGACAAAGCCAAGAAAATGGCTTCATTATGGCAGTCCAAAGTTTGATCTGGACATGAAAGAAGAAGAATGTGAATCTCCAGGATCATTTTACACTAGCTTAGTTATACTGTAACTTTAAAAGTACCATTTTGTAAATATAAAGCACTTTGATGGGCTTTAGGGATTCTTTTTAATCACAGAAAGAAAGGGGGGGGGGACCAAAACTCAGAAGACTTCCCTCAGCCTACTCAAGCTAGAGCCTTGCCTTCTCATTTGCATTAGTTTTTAAAATCTGCTCCATTAAGTCACTGATTTCTGGTTTATCTCAAGCCACAATCTGAAAAGCAGGGCCATTTCTTCTGTTGGTACAGCAAACAGTAGATGAACACCACAAACTTCCTCATTGCTAGAGCAAACAGGAAGAACTACAAGGGCTTGATTGCATGAGGGGAGGAAAATCTAACGTGAAATGACCCAACTCTCTAGCTGTCGCATTTAATTTTAATTTATTGCATTTCATTTTCATTTCATGTTTAATTTATATACTGCTTTACTCTACCCAGTGGGTGACTCAAAGCGGTTTACACGGGTAATACAAATATATATATGGATTCATACAATCAGTAACACAATGATGCAATACAGCAAAAATACAATAATACAATATATCAACCACAAATGCAGCAATATAATACAGTTACTGTTACAATTACGAGAATCTATACCTATAAATCCAAGGGTTAACCGTTGGAACTTGCTATACGTTTCTGCACTCGTCTATCCTATCCTGTACCCAGCCTCCTGCACTCGCCCGAACCCAGCCCGCAGGTTACTGCAAGGTTGCCGAAGGCGCCAGTGGGGCAAGAGCCCTACGAACGCGAAAAAAGGAAAAGAACTTCACTTCCCAATGTCCTCTGCACCGTGCCGTGCCTCAGCCAATCAGGCTTAGAGGCGCGAGCAAAAAGAATGTTGGGAAATGCAGCGCGGCCAATTAAAATTGAGCTGCAGGAACAAAATCGCTGCACGAACGCAAACAAAAAAGCAAAACTCAAAGTCCCAGCGTGCTACACGCCGCGAGAGCACAGAACGCTGAGAAAGCCGGTGCATTAAAATTAAAAAATGCAATGGGAGCGCAAGTCCACCATAGGTGGACGCAGCGCCTCACAGCCTTACAAAACACCCACAAAAAACTACAGCGAGACCACCGTTGGTGTTCTTTCCCAGAGCAAAGGAGAGAAGAGGGACTCCCTCTCCTCCACGCTACCCCACCAAAGACAGGGTGAGACCACCGCCGGCCTCAAAGTACCTTGAGCCGGGGTGGAAAAAAACAACAGCAGCAGGCAGCAGTTCATCAGGGGAAGCACCCTCCCTGGCGAATGACTGGCTGCTGCCTTTGTACTTCCGACACCACTGTTTTGAGAACTAACACGAAACAGCGGTGGAGGTAATACAAAAGCAGAAGCCAGCAATCCGCAAGGAAGAGCACCACCCCTTACGGATCGCTGCCTGCCAATCTCCGGTTTGGTAAGCCAGGAGAGAAAGGAGACAGAGAGGAGAGAACCATTGTCAGGCAGAAAACTCTTCTCTGCCACCTTCTCCCCCCGACCTACCTAATGAACCTTACCAGGGGAAGAACGGGGTGACTGCCGGCTCCTCCTTTTCCCCATTGCTGCATCAAACCCAAAATTTGAAGCAGCAATGGGGAAAAGAGGAACCGACAGGAAGCCTGTTCTTCACGCAAAAGTACACACCAACAACAAACACCAAAATTTATAAAAATTAATAAAACAAAAACAAATAAATAATTAAAAAACCATTAATAAACAAAAAAGTAAACCACAAAATCCACAAACAAAAACATCCACAATACCACAAAAGCACAGACAAAACACCTAACCACAACATGAAAATACCTAACTCTAACAACACAACTACCACAAATTACACAAATAAACATCCAACGAAATCACAAAAATAAACAAAACCAGAAATAAACAAACCAATTACACACATCTAAAGCCCAACCAAAACAAAAAAGAACAAACAGAAACACCTCCCAGCCCACCACCACAAAATCAAAACAAAGAAAAATCCTAGAATAAATAAAACCAGATAACTCACCAGCACGTCCTCCCTCCACGAGATCGGAACAGAAATGAAGAAACAAAGACTACTTACCCGAAGATGCCCCACCTAGAGGCCAGGAGAGAAAACACAACTGAAACAAAAAGAAAACCAACACTATTACTAACAGCCCCACCTGCAGGCTGGAATATTAAAAACAAATCAAAAACAAAACAGCCCCACCTAGAGGCCACAAGAGTAAAACCAAGTCAAAAAATAACAATAAATCAAAAGTTTACACAAATAACAAACATATGTTAAATAAATAAAATAAAAAAAGATTTATAGATCCTCTGTTGATTTTTAACTAAAAAAAAGCAAGATACAATTTATAACAGTCAAGTATAAAATTACAAATCATGGGGGGGGGGGGGGGGGGAGAGCCCAAGACTCACAACCTTAAGGACCTTGACAAGACCCAGTAACAGCGTCCTGAAAAAATGTCCTCAATTGGCTGCGGCGGAGCTAGCGCTCCTCTTTCCTGGCCTGCCCGGTCAAGGGAACTCCGGTGAGAGACGCTGCTACGGCTCTTGCCTTTTGAAGGACAAAGCCCACTCTCAGGTGCCGCATGTTTCCAATTTGTTTAGCTGCCCAACTCGGAACGACTCTGGGTGGCTTACAACATTAAAATCAGTACTACACTCTAAAAACTTAAAACTGGTAAAAACCCCAATTAAAAATACAAAAGAAATTACCCCGACAGCTAAAAAAGAGTGAGGGAGCGATATTACTATATCAGCCAGCAGGCGGGGGTCACCGCATCCCCAATGCCCCACACCTGCTTTGCCAGCCAGGTTTTTAGTTCTTTAATCTTTCCTGAAGGGTAGCAACTCCATCTGGAGTCGAAGCTCAATTGGCAGGAGGTTCCATAAGGCCGGAGCAGACACAGAGAAGGCCCTCTTTCTGGTGCTAGAGAGGTGAGCCTCTCTAGCAGATGGCACAATTAGAGAGCCTCTCCAGTCTGCTCTAATGGGATGGAGAGATGTTCTCGGGGTGACGCGATCTCTTAAGTATCCTGGCCCACGACCATGGAGGGCTTTAAAGGTCATTACCAGCACCATGAATTGCACCCGGAGGCACACTGGTAACCAGTGCAGCTCCTGAAGCAGTGGTGAGGCACGGACATAAGAGCTGCACCGCATGACTACCTGGGCAGCCGCATTCTGGACCAGTTGCAGCCTCTGAATGGTCATTAAGGGCAGCCCCAAGTAAAGTGCATTACTATAGTCCAGTCTGGAGGTGACCAGAGCATGCGTGACCATGAGCAAGGAGTCCCGATCTAGGAGTGGGCACTGCATGGAGCAACCATGACCAAAACTTAGGTAACCATTACAAAATCCCACAGTGAGGAGATTCTGGGAACTGTGGTTCAAAAAAGTAATGGCTACAAGTTCTGATATTGACTTTTGAAACACATCACGACAGAATTCCACATTCTGTGTCACAACTATGTAGGACTCACTTAGGGTATCCAACCGCATCAAAGATGCACAACCACTGAAGATTACAAAATATGTGTAAACCCAACAGATGTGTATTCTCTGCAAATTAAATCTGTTGTAGGTAGGTACTGTATAGGTGTTTATTTGTGCATTAATTTTCTTTCTTTTATTTCTGAAATGTTGTATTTGATCGTTATGAACCCTTTGTAAACCACCCTAAATAGTGGTATGTACAGTACTGCAATCAATCAATCAATCAATCAATCAATCAATCAATCAATCAATCAATCAAACAAACGTGTTTCTGAAAAAAAACACCAAAAAAACTACACACACACAAACCCAACACAACCACATAGGTAAAGCAAAGCAAACTTGCTTTGTGCACTCGCAGGGCGGTTCACAAGTTAATTAGCATTTTGCCCCCAACATGCTGGGTACTCATTTTACTGATTTTGGAAAGATGGAAGGCTGAGTCAACTTTGAGCTCTGATCAGGATCAAACTTACAACCTTTTGGGTTCAGGACAGCTGTTTAACCACTGCGCCACAATTCAACAGTTAGTTCAACATAAACTACAAACCTATGTAAGTGCAGTAACACGTTCCTGTGATTTGCAATATTTACTAAAAAATATAGTGTTCTACTGCAGCATATTTCTATCTAACACAAACTGAAATATTTATAGCAAAACAAATTCTATTGAGGCAACAGAAAATCCTGTGCATCATAGAGTTGGAAGTAATCTCAAGAGCTATAATCCTAATTACTGGTTTGGGAGTAAGTCTTATAGCATGTAATAATATTTATTTCTCAACATTTTCTCAAATTGAAAAAATAATATGTTACAAAGGCATATTTTGTTTCATGACAGCATTAGAAAACGTATACTGTACTTCAGTCTTAATTTTGTGATGCAATTCCACTTCTTGATTCTCCCCCAACTCCACACCATTTCCGTTTGTGTACCAGCTTTTTGAAGAGTCATGGAGAACAGAAAGCTTGCACACTTTTGTAGAATGTAAGTTGGTCAGAATACAAAATATTGCCTTCCTGTTAGACAATGCTTTTGTAGTGAAAAATGAGATTTTTTTTGAGTAAACATCTATATGATTGCTACACAAGTCTGTGATTTGCCCTACCCAGGAAGATGTGTATAAGGATCAAAGTTTAAGTATAGTACTGTAATAAGATGACTTCATACAACGGAAATGTCTAGAGTCATCGTGTAAAGTGAGATTATTTACAGCATGTAGGCTCTTTGGCATGGCTCTATACAGAGAGATCCATGCCCAAAAGAGTTTATATTTTTATATTCAACAGAGAAGACAAAGAAGAAAACTGAGATAGTGGAAAGAAAGTGTCTTCAGTTCAGTAAATCATTCAGCTGTCAAGGGAAACCCTGTATCATCACAATCTCTTTCTCTTTTCATTCTTCCTTTCACTTAAAAAGACTTAGCAATCATTTAGGCATCTGCATACACTTGTTCACATTGGCTTACCTCAAAATGTTTCCTTGTGTGGCATATTACTAACCTTCCAATTTTTTTTAGACCAGGACCTTCCTTTAAATTTCCTACACTCAAAGAAGTGGCAGAAGAAGCAAGCTTGCACAAAGGTAAGTGCTAATTCTTGTCTCCTGGATGAAAAATATCCTTGTGTTCTGGGAAATTATTTGAAATTTGTCAGACATAACTAGAGAAATTAAGGAGTTGTTTGGTAAATGCTGTTGCTATGCTACTTCAGAACATCAAATTAATCATCTTTCATTAGGAATTATGCCTAACTTCATAACTACACAGTACCTACCCTACTTCTACTTTTAAAAACTATGTATCTGATGTTCTGCCCCCCTCCTTTCTTGTTACTCTATGTGTTTTCACAGACTTCTGATTTACCTGTCTATTTAGCATTTCTATCCATCTATTTAGAGAACTGCAGTGGCTCTAGTGGCTAAGACGCTGACTAGGAGGCGGAAGGTCAGCAGTTCGATTCCCGAGTACTGCAGGACGGAACGAGCTCCCATCTTTGTCCCAGCTCCTGCCAATCTAGTAGTTTGAAAGCAAGAAATTGAAAGTAGATAAATAGGGACCACTTTGGTGGGAAGGAAACAGCGTTCCGTGCGCTCCGGTGTCTAGTCATGCCTGCCACATGCCCATGGAAACGTATGCAGAAGCAGACAGTGCTGACTCTTCGGCTTTGAAACAGATGAGCACTGAACCCTAGAGTCGGATACGACTGACTTTCGAGTAAGGGAAACTTTTACTATCTATTTAGTGTTTACAAATACTATGAAGATATTATCATAGCCTACCTTCTGTTAGCCTGCAACTTACTTTTTGGTCCTTGTCCAATAGTTAAACCCCTCCATCTCCATAAGATATTGAGATCATCATCAAGTAATTAACACCAGAGCCCTTACACAGAGTAATTTGCACTGGACTCAATGGGCCTTTTTTGAGCAATATAATGAGCTAAGCAGGAATTGGCAAAAGTGCAAAAAATTGGCTATTGGCATTTCTTTTTGAATTAGGCAATTTATCTTTCCTTCACATTTCAGGACATCTTTACACATACTGTATAACAGATGAAGAACTGAATCAATAACATAACTTTTTGTTGAATCCCAACGATGGAAAGTCCGCATGAAAGGTTTAACGTATTAAACTAATCATTTAAGTTTTTTAAAAAATCTAATTTGACTACATCTGTGTTGAAAGATAGATTTTTTAAACAATCAGTTCTAGATTTTATGGCCACACTAAATGTCTGAGAGAAGGCAAGAATCCCATTCATCATTTTACCTCTAATAGACTTTCACAGATTAACTTTCAAATAAAACCCAATTTCAGAAAAACACATACAGTACTGGGTCAATAGTGATATAGTTTAATATTTACTATTACTTATATACATCTGCCTCCCAGCTTTCTTCAAGGTGCTAGAGCTATTCTTAGCTCCTTCTGAAAAACCAACCTATAAGGAAGATTAGAGGAAGACAGAGGGACTGGGCTATAATCATATAGTGTATTTTATCATCATTCATTGAGTCTTTTGTGAGTCAGTGAGCAGTGTATTATATTGTTCCCATGACCATTTTAATGGCTGATCGCCATGATGATAGCCAATATTCGGAATCAGATATGGCACTTGAAGAAGAAGACAGAAGAAAAAGAAAAGTGCTACTTGTAAACAATGTGTTAAGAGTCCCCGCCTCCAGTTTTACAACTTGTACTTTCCATGACTTTTCTAAAAAAGTGCTCTCATAATTTTAATTTTCACTTCATTCTGGAGAACGCAACAATGCAAATTTAGGCCAATCACTTTAGTTTTTTTAAAAAAAAAACAACCACAACAACCACCAAGGATTAAATTGCTTCTTTCCGTCAGCAAAATTTCCAGTAAATAGCTAATGACTTAATGGATTAATGTAGGGGTGCCCAAACTTTTCAGGGCATGGGCCAGTCACGTGGTTCAGGGAGCCCGTCACTTTGGCTCGGATCTGGCCCCCAGGCCATAGTTTGGGCACCCCTGTCTTAATGCATCATTAGCTCGTATTGCTCTTCAATTCTAGGTAAAGGTTTCCCTTGCTCCAAAGCCAGTCGTATCCGACCCTAGGGTTCAGTGCTCATCTCTGTTTCAAAGCTGAAGAGCCAACGTTGTCTGCTTCTACAGACGTTTCCGTGGTCATGTGGCAGGCATGTCTCTAGACACCGGAGCGCACGGAATGCTGTTTACCTTCCCACCGAAGTGGTCCCTATTGATCTACTTGCAATTTCTTGCTTTCCAGCTGCTAGGTTGACAGGAGCTGGGGCAAAGACGGGAGCTCATTCCATCCTGCAGTACTCGGGAAACGAGCTAGTGACCTTCTTTCTCCCAGTCAGCGTCTTAGACGAGAATTAGGCTGATCTCTGGGAAAGTTTTTAAAAAGAAAGCGTAGGCTCACCCCGGGATCTTTTTGTTGGCAACTATCCTTACGGGAGAGTTGCGGGGTCGTCCTTCCCGCCTCCCACCCAACCTTTGCAAGATTCAAGCACACGCCCTTCAGACGTTCAAATGTTTTGGAAAGGAAACCCAACCTGGTCCAACGGGATGCCCAGGACATGGCTGAGCGGGAGCAAAAAGGTAGAGCCGGTAGTCCTGTAGGGGATCCTGGCTGCTTCTGCCATCCCGCATCCCGCCTTGGCTCCAGTCCCCTTCCCACGTTCCTCTGGGAACCAGCCGCAGCGCGTCCACACACGGGCACACCCCGCGACACGTGCGCCTCGAAGCAAGGTGGCCGCTCCGGCAGGGAGGTTTCTAGACTCTGCCTCTCCAACCGGGCCTCCGATTGGCTGCCTGTTGCTCCCGTCCCTCCTTCCTCTCGCTCGCCAAACACACACGCCCCGTCCCCTCCCAGGCCCAGCGAGCAGCATCTTTCGTCCAGAGAGGGAAAGCGGCGGGCGAAGGAGGGGCGCGACGTGTCTGGGGTAGCTGCTCGTCAGAACGCGTGCGGGTGGGGCGCGGTCAGCGCGCGGGGCCCGGGGCGGGGAAGGCAGTGCCTCGCCTCGGAGGCAAAGCCGCAGTTATTTGTTTTAGGACCTGCTTCGAGAGCTGGAACCCGTTTAGGGACCTAAGAAGCTGACTGGAAGGCGGAGGAAGGTCAGCAGTTCGATTCCCGTGTACTGTAGGACGGAATGAGCTCCCGTCTTTGTCCCAGCTCCTGCCAACCTAGCGGTTCGAAAGCAAGACATTAAAGGCTTCCCTTGCTCCAAAGCCAGTCTAGGGTTCACTGCTCATCTCTGTTTCCAAGCCGAAGAGCCAGCGCAGTCTGCTTTTGCAGACGTTCCCGTGGTCATGTGGCAGGCATGACTAGACACCGGTCGGAGCGCAAGAAATTGCAAGTAGATAAATAGGGACCACTTCGGTGGGAAGGGAAACAGCGTTCCGTTCGCTCCGGTGTGTCTAGTCTTGCCTGCCACATGGCCACGGGAACGTCTGCAGAAGCAGACAGTGCTGGCTCTTCGGCTCTGAAACAGATGAGCACTGAACCCTAGAGTCGGATACGGCTGGCTTTCGAGCAAGGGAAAACCTCCCCTTCTAGGTCTGAGGAAAGGGTCCTCACGTCACTTCTTCTCAAAGTCACAATTCTCTCGACACGTGGAGCAGGGCGGCCGTCATCCTCGGGTTTACTCATGCGTAAAAGCCCAGCCACTGGAACTCAGTCCTGGAGTGAACCTCTGGCTCAAGGTCAACTCCAGCATGCATAGCTGAAAGTAAAACAAAACAACAACACGTTGTGGCACCTTAAAGACTAACAACGTCTTGCCAGGTGTGGTAATAGAGTACTGCCAATGACTTAACTTCCCTGACCACCCTGAGAACTAATGGCATTGGGCGTTGAAGTCCACAGGGAAGAGTGAAGGTCCCCAAATTAATAATAATAATAATAATAATAATAATAATAATAATAATAATAATAATAATAATAATAATAATAATAATACAGTAAAATCCCTACTTATGCAAAAAGTCCGTTCCATAGGCTTTTGCTTAAATCAGTTCTTTATGTAACTCGAAGCAAACCCATAGGAAAAATGAAATTTGTATGTAAATCGAAGCAAACCCATAGGGAAATGAATTTTTACATAACTCAAAGCAAACCCATAGAAAAATGAATTTTTTATGTAACTTAAAGCAAACTCATAGGAAATCATGTTACGTAAATGTATGTAAATCGGGATATGGTTTTAGCACAAAATCATTATGTAAGTCGAATTTTATGTAACTTGGGGCATTTGTAAGTTGGGGTTTTACTGTAATACTGTAATAATAATTTGTGTCAGAAATTATTCTGAGTTGAAAAGATTTTTGCGGAAGAAACCCCGCTCAGGGAACACCCAAATAAGGCTCCTTTCATCTCCCTAAGAGCTGGGACAGAGATGGTCACTCAATCTGTCATGCAGTACCCGGGTCTCGAACTGCCAACTTGCCAGCCTTCCATATAACAAGGTGAGCTTCTTAACCACTAAGTCACAGCAGCCCTTCCCAAATGGCTTAAATCTCATCAATACTGGCCTGGGCCTGGCACACAAAGTCCTCATCAGCCCCAGGCCAGTATTAATGGATTTAAGCCCAAATGGCTTAAATCCCATCAATACTGTCCTGAGGCTGAGGAGGACTTTGCATGTCAAAAAGCCTCAGAACCAGAAAGTGACTCCCGGAACTGGATCAGTATGGGTGTCATGCTGAGATGTGGAAGGCAGATGAAAGGCCACTTTCTTTATATTCTCAGGACAGTCTTCATGGCTGATTGCTGTAAGGATCGCCAGGATTCGGATACGGCAGGAAAAACAAAGAAAGACTAATTCCTGTATTTAAAGGTGAGTTTTCGTGGATCAAGTCCACTTCATCATAAAGTCTCTCTTGTTTCTAAAAAGTAGACTCGATCCAGGAAAGCTCACATTTAAATACAGGAGTTAGTCTTTAAGGTGCCATGTTTTTGTCTTTTGTTGTTGTTTTGTTTACTTTCTGATATGCTTGCACAGACTAACATGGTTACCACTTCAAAATTCCAGCATGCACGTGCCATATAGTATGCAGGAACTTTGAGCATGTATTGAGTATTTCTCTGCACCATAAACTGAATCCCTTGCCCCACCCCCACCCCCCACAGTTATCATTGCTCCAAATTAACTGAAAATGGTAGACGGTGCCTTGACCATCAATGTCACTACTCTGTAGTCAAGAGTAGACATAAAAGCATGCACATGGAGGCAGCTTCTTTAGTTATGTGCTGATTAAAGATGACATTTCAGTAATTTTCCTGCTGTGTATATGTTGTTTACCTTCTAGTTTCCCTCGGATTTTCTCATAGGTAAAAATAATTTACTTGTTTAGATTTGTCCCTGTTATCATGCCTTCAAACAACTTCTGACTGAATGGCAACCCTATTAATAAGTCTACTTAACTCTAAAAAAAAAACACCTCAAGGCCAAGGCTTTTCTTTTTCCCCCAATGCCTTCATCTTTTTTCTAGCATTGCCTTTTCATTTGGTCTTGCCTTCTCATGATGTGCTCATACTATGATAGCTTTAATCTTTTTTTCTTCTTCTAAAGAGAGCTCCGGTTTTATTATTTAGGTTTAATGAGTGATTTTTAATAATTACTGTAGACTAGGGATGTGGAGCCAGTGGCCACATGCGACCTAGTCCTAAAAGTGCAGCCTTTTGACTAAATTCAAATTTTACAGAGCAAATAATTTGATTTTTATTAATACATTTTTGTTCATCTTTTAAATTTTTATTTTATTAACTTTAAAATTAACAAATAGTTTTCATTTTTTGAAATTAGTACATAGTAGCTTTTACAAAATAATGTACATTTAAAAATATATCTAACAGCGCTGGCTCTTTGGCTATAAACAGAGATGAGCACTGAACCCTAGAGTCAGATACAATTGGCTTTCAAGCAAGGGTGACCTTTCTCTGCTCAATCTTTATGCTACATAGAGCATGTTATTCTTTAAGTTGCAAACAGAATTTTTATTGTTTGAAATATAATTTGTGTGTCATCTTTGAAGTCACAAGATAAGGTGCTCATATTTGGCACCCCACCAAGTAGACCAGGTGTACCCCAGCACTTCTGATATTGCTAGAATGTAATCCCTTATTCTCTTGTCTGACATTGAAGTCCAACAACATTTTAAAAGATGAAACCTGTGACGACACTGGGAAAATTATTTTATTTATACAGCATTTTGTTCCACTGGAACAATTCTCACTCCATTTGAAATTATTTAAACAGTGCACCCACCTTTCAAATATTTTGAAATGCTGCTACAAGGTTCCCATTTCTTTCTGTTTTCCAGAGGACTTGCATGTGCCACCTGCTGGCTAATGGGAAGAGCATTTCTTTATTTAAAAAAAATTTGCAAAATGAAAGCTACTGTAATCTCTTATGGAGAGAACACTGCTTTGGGTATGAGTACTGTGGCTGCCCAGAAAGATCAGGTACTGTATCATTTTAAGTCAAGGTGCCATGAATTCTTTTTAAATATACAATTCTGAGTGCTAGTTTATATCTCTTTGGTTTATTTTGGCAGCTCAGAGTTGATTTATCATTGAAAAGAATAAAACAGCTAGTACATATTTTGCATATCTGAACTAGCCATATAGCCACCAATCATTCTTTCAGACAATTTTATGTTACTACTGCAGTCCTCTATTTCCCCAGGATTTCTGCTATCATCAGATTTTGAGATTTTATTCTCAGTTTTTATGTTCCATATATGTAGCTCCCCGGTGGCTCACGGGTAAAAGCACTGCCCTTGGAGACTGAAAGCAGGGGTTTGATTCCTTGAGAACTGCACAATAGGGAACATGAAAGGAGCCTCATTTGGGCATCCCCTGCAAAAAAATCCTTTCAACCCAGAGTAATCTCTGACACGAAAACACACATGTTCCATTTGGTTCTTTTCCTTTGCAATTCCTTGCAGTAGAACAAGACAGTTTTTTGTGATATTCTGGTGACTTGATAAACAAAGAAACAGACAGGTTACTCACCTGTAACTATTGTTCTTTGAAAGATCATCTATAAATTTACTCACATGGGTTCTTTCTGCACCTGTATAAAACACCTTTGGAATATAGTAAAGGTAAAAGTTTCCCTTGCTTGAAAGCCAGTCGTATTTGACTCTGGGGTTCAGTGCTCATCTCTGCTTCAAAACCGAAGAGCCAGCACTGTCTGCTTCTGCAGACGTTTCCGTGGTCATGTGGCAGGCATGACTAGACACCGTAGCGCACGGAACGCTGTTACCTTCACACCAAAGTGGTCCCTATTTATCTACTTGCAATTTCTTGCTTTCGAACTGCTAGGTTGGCAGGAGCTGGGACAAAGACGGGAGCTCATTCTGTCATGCAGTACTTGGGAATCGAACTGCTGACCTTCCGCCTCCCAGTCAGTGTCTTAGTCACTTGAGCCACTGCAGTCCAGAGCCTAAATATTCCAGAGCCTAAAAAGCCCACCAGGTCAACACACTGCAATGTTCTGTCCACCCTACATTTTGTGAAGAATCTGGGTGCTGTAGGAAGGCCAACTTGTGTTGTTCAGAATGAAATGTAAACAAGTAGCAGTGTTTGTGCTATATGGTGATGTGACAGTAAACATCTGTGAGGTCTTGTAGGTGGGAAGGAGGTGAATTCTATTGCATAGCCAAACTGCGTGATGGTCAAGACCACTTGTCATTTGTGCCATGTGGTGGTGTGGTGCTTGAGGTGGAATGAAACTACAGGAGAGGGGATCTCACCGTGAGAGAAGTCAGAGGTGTTTTGTCTTCTCTTGTCTTTTTGATATAGTGTGTGTTTGTGTCTGAATTTTTGCTTCTGGCCAGACCGTTGGTAGCATTGGAATGAAGAAAGAGGTGGCCTTTGTTTTTCAGAGGGAGGTTTGTAAACTGGTCGGAGTATGGCCATTCCCACAGGAGTGAAACTGACATCATGGATATTGGGGATAGAAACCCATGCTTTTTGTTGTCTAAGATCTGGAGTCATCCAAAACATCACTGAAGCATAGCCATGCACATCTGTGGAGTGTGACAGCTGTGGACAAGTTTTCAGCAGTGCAGTCTACAGGTGAAACTCAGAAAATTAGAATATTGTGCAAATGTTCATTCAGTTCAGTAATACAACTTAAAAGGTGAAACAAATATCATATATGAGATAGACTCATTGCATGCAAAGCGAGATAGTTCAAGCCTTACTTTGTTATAATATTGATGCTTATGGCCTACATCTTATGAAAACCCCAACCCCCCAATCTCATATACCCCATAATCATCACATATTATGTACGCTGTACGCCATGATCATCACAATTATAATGAATTAAGGCATGACATCTCTCGCTTTGCATGTAGTGAGTCTATCTCATATATTTGTTTCACCTTTTAAGTGAAATGAATGGACATTTGCACAATATTCTAATTCTCCGAGTTTCACCTGTATGGCATGTCTTACTGCCATTCTGCCCCTTGAAAATAAGGCGGCATGGTACCAAGGTGATAGTGTGTTGGGGAGTATGCTGTGGGATGGGAACAATGGGATTTCTGCCACTTCCGGGCTGGAGCCCTCTTGCAAACTGTAGATGCTATTCCTGATTGGCAGGATGGTGGTTGATCTTCAGTCAGTTCACTGAGTTGGGTATCAGTGAGGCTTACTTGTAATCGGGAGAGGTTTTCTGTGTTTGATGAGTGAAGTGGGTCCACTGAGGCAACTGACTAAGTAATGGTGAAGATATAGAGTAGTGATCATGAGGAACATTCATCCTGTACATTGCTCTGCAGTGGAACTACAGGCAATGATGCTCTTTGGTTTTAACTTTGCTATTTTGATAAGTTCGGCATCAACATGTTTCTTCCTCTTTTTGACTATAGAGGAAACTGTCAGCTTCACCGTTGAGACCGAAGGCAGGTGTTGGTTGAATATCCTGAGAAGTAGAATTGGTTTAGGCCGGGCTTTGGTGAAACAGTCTCTGGTTGAATGGTCTTCATCAGTAACTGGTGTTTAGATGGTGTCTTCCAGATGGAAGACATGTAAACAGAGGCTTCTGTTTCCTTACAGATGTTACGAAGTTGCTGTAGCAATTATATATAAAACCATCTGCAAGGAAACAGAAGCCTCTGTTTACAATGTTTTCCATCTGCAAGACACAATTTAAACACTATCTAGTGGGTCTTAATTACAACACAGTTTATGTATATACAGGTACCCTTAAAATATATCTGGATGACAGCACACATTTTATTAAGTAACATGAAAAGTTATGCCACAGTACATTTCTTTGACTTTAAGGCCTCTGTTATTCAAGCTGAAGAATCAAGGAGTGACTTGAAAAACATAGGAGATGCTGCCCAAAGGTTCTTGGAGAACTACATGCTTTCCATCCATAACTTAGACCACAGATAATCAACTCCATCAAACAGGTCCAGAAAAAAAGATGTCAGAACACAGAACTTTTGATTGAATAGATCATAAAATGTTAGCAAAAACAAAACCATCAAAGCCTTCTCTGGCATCTTTGATATTTCACTCAATGTGGAGGCCACAGTGTAGACAAGTATGATAAAAGGTAGAGAGCAATTCAAAACATTAGAGAAAAAACTAACATGTAGTTGTCAGAAAGGCAAGATGGGCAAAGAGAAGATTATAGGAAATGAATGGCAAAATGCTGGGATATTTGAATCCCATGAACAAGTAATAGTGAAGTTGTTCAGTTGCACAGTCAATTCCCATGGATCATTGCCCGCCAGGCACCTCTGTCCTCCACCATCCTCAACCTGCCCAGCTCTGTGCCCATTGCATCTACAATAGAGGGATACCGCATACAATGTCCAAATTTGGTTCCACAAGTTTGGACTTTATACAGATTTAGACTTTGTATGAGGCATGCAAAATCCTAGCCGCGATGCCTCATACAACATCCAAATCCAGTACATTGTACTGTAACAGCACAGACTTCAGGGCAAAGTCAAGGAAACAAACAGGAAACTGACAGAACTTTAAGAAATCATTGTCTAAAGGCTAAAAACATTACAAAAACATGTCAAACAACCCTGATTGTCCAAGAACCTGAAGAATGCTGCAAAAATCCCAGGAATGCTTCTAAAAATTCTGACAAAAAAATCCGAAAAAATCCAAAGTCACGCTCAGAACAACTCCTAAACACTCTTCGCCTTGTTCAAAACCCACAAGAGCAATGCACGCATATGTCTTGCCTTTTATACTGCCCAGGCAACCTAGGAAAAACCCCAATGCCTCATACAAAGTCGCAGCAACTTTGTATGAGGCAACTTTCCCCAAGAAATTAGGCGATGTTGTATGAATTCGATGTTGTATGAAGCAGACTTTGAATGAAGTATTACTGTACCATCTAGTAGTGAAGATGAAGAAGTATTATAATTAGGGGGAGGGGGATGCCGGAAAAGAGGGGATCAATGGGATATGAGTAAAGAGCTCAGCAGGAAGAGTATGGCAGCCATTTCAAGAACTAGTACGGTTGTGGCAGAAAAAAGAAACAGGCCAAGGAAGTGGCAGACAAGAAGTTACAGGAGTGAAAGAAAAAAACAAACGTCAAAATTAAGAAGTAAGCTAGGCTAGAGAAATTGATAACACAAACAAGTCAATGGTAGTTTTATCAGGAAAAACAGCAGCAGTAAAGCCTAAACAAAACGCATATATAATTTAAACCGAGACAAGAATCCAGCCGAGATTGTTACTTGTTCTAAGTACTGTAAGGTAAAGGTTTCCTTTGCTCGAAAGCCAGTCGTATCCGGCTCTAGGGTGCAGTGCTCATGTGTTTCTAAGCCGAAAAGCCAGCGCTTTCTGCTTCTGCAGACGTTTCCGTGGTCATGTGGCAGGCATGACTAGACACCGGAGCGCACGGAACGCTGTTACCTTCCCACTGAAGTGGTCCCTATTTATCTACTTGCAATTTCTTGCTTTCGAACTGCGAGGTTGGCAGTTTATTTATGAGATCCACGATATCAAGTGTCTGTTGAATTTATAACCTGAACGATGATAAAACCGTTTCTTCAGAAGCTTGTGCCCTATTATTCTAAATCTATTATGTCTAAATCTACTGGATTAGATTTCCTTTATTGAAAGAAAAATAAAGGCACCCACTTTTCCCGACGACCGGCAGAAATGCACAACCCCAGCAGCAGCCACAGTGTCAGGGAGGGAGGGAGGGAGGGAGGGAGGGGAGAAGACTCACAGTCAGCCGACGACGTCCGGAATCCCCGGCGGTTCAAAAGGGAATCCCCCAACGTCGCAGCCAATAGACGCGCGGTATGCAAAGCAGGGCAACCCGAGTCTTCGCTGGCCAACAGGAAGCCGGCAAAGTGTCCCAGGCTCTTGCCATTGGCAGGCTCGCTGAGAGGACGAGACCAATGAGATCGCTCGCCGGGCCTGGCGTCGGGAAGGGGCCGGGTTATGCAAATCGCGTTTGAAAAGCGGGCGGGAAATCTGAGTTTCGCGGGAGGCTCTAGTTGGCGCGCAAGCAAGCGCCTCGCTCTCTGCCTGCCTTCCCTTCATTCATTGTCAGCGGCAGCCGCCGCCGCCACTGCTTCCTGGAGCCATTTTCCAGCCGGCCCCACACAGGCGGGAGTGGCCCGGTGCCATCCGTCGCATCTGCCCGCTGAGCGGGCTCCTTCCCCTCCGCCACGGCCCCTCCCGGAGCCCGGGAGCCCCTCGGGACCCGCCGCCTGGACCATTTCGAGCCTGGCGTGGCCCTTGAGCAGGAAAAAACCCCGGGCAGGCCGGGCGGGGGGTGCGAAGCGCAAGCGGGGTGTGGGAGGAGACTCGGGATCCGGGGGCAGACCCAGAAAGAGGGGGGGGGGGCAAAAGGATGCGGAGGAGGGGAGCCCAGCAGCAGCAGCAGCCACACCGGCGCGCGGCTCAGGCGGCCTCGCCACCCATGGACTCCGGTGCGACGCCCGCCGCCGCCGCCGTGGTCGTCAGCCTTCCAGCCCATTTCGCTCCGGTTCCTGCCGCCACCTTCATCCAGATCCACAACAGTTCCGGAGCATCCGCGTTGGGGGCGCCTTGGGTCTCCTCCTGCTTCCCCGGGGTGGCTTGTGGCGTGGCGGAGCGCGTGCGGCCCAGCCTGCCGGGCACCGGAGCCACCACTTTGGGCCGCTCCCCGCAGGGGCCCGCCGGGCGGACGGTGCCACCCCTCCAGCCGCCGTCGCCTGCTGCCATTGAGAGCGGACACGGAGGCTGGTCCTCCTCGGTAATGCCTCCCCTCTTTTCCCAGTGGAGGGGTCGGTCCCGGGGAGGGGGGCGAGGGGGGCACAGGAGGAGGCAGCAGCTCCCAAAACTTTCCCCCTCCTCTCCCGACCTCCCCTCCCCTGGTTTCCGCCTGGATCGGGAGCCACCATGTTTTGGCAACAGAAAGCGCAAGTCAGCCGAGAGGGGAACCCGATCCGGCGGAGGCAGCCAAAGGGTGGTTGGGGTGCAATCGGTCTCCTCTGAGCAGAGGGGGGTGGGGTTGCCTGGTTGCCCTCCTGCTTCCTTTTTAATTTCTGGTGGCAAGAACAAAGAGAGCGCCCAGGCCAGCCGTGGGTCGGGGTGGGTTGTCCCTGCAGTTGGGTGCGCGCTTTACACGTGAGAATGCAAAAGTGGGGTTGGGGGGGGCGTGTTGAGTGGAGAAGCAGCCTCTCCTCCAGGGTCTGGGCAGCGATGGAGGGAGAAGGCAGCCTAAGAAGGTCTCCAACAGCATGGCTGTTGTGGGGGGAAGCTGCTCCCTCCGTCCCGCTGGCCTTTCTCTCCCCCCCTCTCTCTCTCCCTTCACCCCCGGACTCCGCGGTGACGTTTCGCACACGTGCACCGAGGCCGCGTCTGTGACTGGGAGCCCGGCAAAGGAGAGAGAAGGAAGGAAGGGGGAGAGAGACACACTCAACACACACACACACACTCACTAGATTCTTCCTCTGGCCTGGGCAACCATACAGGCAGGAGAGTGTGGTGGATGTCCCTCCTTCCCATAGACATAACACGAGGCCCTCGCCTGCTTTGCAACTCTGGGAGCTGCTTGGGGGGTGGGGGGGACATTGTTGGGCTTTGGAAATGCCCCTGCAGCAGGTAGGTTAGGGAAGGGGGGTTTTTTTGGGGGGGGGCGTGTGTGTGTGTGGTTTTGGGTGTGTGTGGTGCAATTAAAATAATCGGGACCACCCACTTAGGGAAACCTATCTCGCTCCCTAAGGAGACCTTCCCAATATTGGACTCTTGGCAGTGGAGGATGGGATATGCGATTGGAGTATTAGGTTACTTCCCCCCCCCCAAAAAAAAGTATCCTTTCACTTTAACCTTCTTTGCTCCTCAAACAGAATTAGCCCTGTAGTATTAACTGTGCCCCCCTCCTCCACCCCCCCCCCCAAATGTGTCCTTTTGGGTTGTGTTGAGTTTGCCCCCTTTCTGCCTGTCACTGGGCAAGACTCCCTGAAAAGTTGGGTAATTCAGGTTAACTGCTTCAGGCCTCCGTTGTTTTGCTACTTTACATTCTACTACTTTACCTCATGGTTAGGGTGGGGTGGAGTGCATGTGGGGTGAGGCTAGAAAGATAGGAGGCTCCCAGTGAAACTACCTTTATTTTTTTGTACAGTACCTAGTGAGTTCCTTTCCCTCCCCCTCTTCTGTTCAGCTTAATTTGACTAAAAAAAATTTCCTTTGGTGATCCAGTGAGGAAAAACACTGTTTGTGTGCGGTTTTTTTAGTTGGATAAATATGGTTGGGTTTAAATTTAATACTGTTTTGAATTTGGTTAGGATGTTGGGGAATAATTAAGTTGCTTCTTCCTCCTTGCTTTCTTTTAGGCTCTTTCTGGGGGTCCTCCCCCCATTCCTGTTTGCTACAACAAATGTCATTGGAGTTGGTAATTCAGAAGTAAAGCAAAGTGGGTACTAGCAAGACAAGGGACTCTGAGGAGGAAGGGGGGGGAGTATTTCCCCCTCCTTTCTAATGGTATAATTAGATAATATAAATATAATTAGATAATATAAATAAAACACAAAATGAAAATGAGGAAATTAGGTGTGGTCCTGAGTTCTGGGCAGCTCCCTAGTAGATCTGACCAGACACCTTGTCTGATATGGTGGCGCAGAATTTGGAGCTTTTCCATGGACTCTGTTCAAAAGCCATGCGAATGGTGCTCAGCAGAGGGTGCCTTGTTGTGAGAATAGAGCTTTGTGCCTTCTTTTTCTTCCTTCCCCATAACTCATCTTTAAATGTTAAACTACAAATTTCACATGGTTTAACATCTGAGCCATTAAACTTTTTTGTTTAGGTTAAGAAGCTACTGTTTGTCCCCACCTCATAACAGTTTCTTGATCATATTAATTTGTTTATGTGTGTGTGGGCCACAGCAATTCACTCATTTGAGAGAAAGCATATAGACAAGCTGACAGAGTCTGGAGGGATTGGCAGGGAAAGAACCCAAATACTGGTCTATTTCATTTATTAAATAACCAAAGGTGAACGCTTTCATCACCCTGAAATTATAGCTCCTCACTTATAAAATTGACTTTATATTGTAATATTAAAGCATACTTCTATATGCAAATGCCATTCTGATAATGCCACTTTGCACTTTAGTAAAGGTAAAGGTCTGCCTTGCTTGAAAGGCAGTTGTATCTGACTAGGATGCAGTGCTAATCTCAATTTATAGCCAAAGAACCAGTGCTGTCTGCGTCTGCAGACATTTCCGTGGACATGTGGCAGGCATGACTAGACGGAATGCTATTTACCTTCCCACCAAAGTGGTATCTATTTAGCAATTTGCAATTTCTTGCTTTTGAACTGCTAGGTTGGCAGGAGCTGGGACAGAGATGGGAGCTTACTCTGTTGTGCAGCACTCGGGTCTCAAACTGCTGACCTGCTGACCTTCCAGTCAAGATCAGTGTCTTAACCACTAAGCCATCACAGTCCTGCACTTTGCACGTTAGTAGTAAGCATAAAAGTATGTGTGAAATAGTTAAAATAACACAGTAAACAAGAAGAGGATGATAATGCATTACAGTATGTCATGCAAAATAAAATCTTTAAATAGGTTTAGGGTGGTTAAATCTTTAAGGTCAAATCTTTCAATCCAGTTGACACAATCAGAAGTCCATCCTAGTAGAAGTATCTCACAGTTTAACATACAGTATTACAAAATCAGGGAATCTGGTTTGTCAATTACCTTTCTGAATAATATTGGTCCAGTATAAACCCTTCATGTCTGCCAGGCAGCTGGTGATCACTTGAGTTACTACAGGTACCTGTTTGTGATATGGTGGATTCATGTAAGTTGTGAGGAATGATCACTTAACAAATGGCTGCATTTACAACTTTCTAGCAGAAATATATTTTCTTGCAGATGTGCAGTTTCTTGTAAGACTTCTTCTGATCACAGATTATGTTGTTGCTGGTCATATTTCTAGGCCCTGGGAATGAATGAATGAAGGCAATACTAGGTATCAGTTTGAGTAATATTTAACATGACGTTTCTGCCTTTTGGCATCACTTGCTATGTCATCTGTCAAATGATTTATGTATTTCTGAAGAATTTCATATAGCCTGCATAATGGAGGTTGGTAATCTCAGTAATTGACTACTGTAATGCTCTTTATGTTGGGCTTCCTTTGAAGCTGATATGGAATAATCATTGGGACCAAAATGCAGGGTCTTGATTAGTCACTGGTGGAAGATCTGGTTATACAGTATATCCCAAACTCTAGTTAGATTGCACTGGCTTCCTGTCTACTTCCACGCTAGGTTCAAAGTGCTGGTACTAATGTACAAAGCTCTAAACCAGGGGTGCCCAAAATACAGCCCATGGTGCCAGTTCATCAGGCCCGCGAATGCCCTCGCCATTCCTGAAAGTGGATGGGGGACGCATTCGCTAAGGTGCATGCACATCTGGAACCACTTCCAGGAATGGCATGTTTGCATTTGCGCATGCACAAATGCATCCGTGCCACTCCTGGAAGTGGATGGGGACACCCCCATCCATGCACAAATGCACCTGCTTCTGGGGGCGTGGTCAGGCCCGTTCAGCTCTTCTGGGGCATGGTCAGGCCCCCAGTGCAAAAGGTTGGGGCACCCCTGCTCTAAACAGTTTGGAGCCTTGTTAAGTCAAAGTGCCTCTTTTGAGGTGATAGCCGTGTTAGTTCATGCAAGCATATAAAATAGTAAATAAATAAATAAAAACATTGTCACACCTTAAAGACTACTATATTTTAATATTTGATCATGAATCAAGTCCCATTTTGTCAGACATAAGAGTGAAACTTCATGGCATTAATTTTTAAATGGCTCCATGAACAGATGGCAATACAGAGGTACATAACACTTGGTTATTACAGATATAGTTGCAAATCAGTATGGTGTTTTGTTTTGTTTTTGCCCTGCCATGGCAAGGTGGCTTGTGTAGTTCAAAGAGGTTATGGGCTGTGCTGTGTAGGGCAACCCATGATGGACAAACCATAGTGGAGAACTCAGACTAAACACAATCCACTGAAGAAGAAAATGGCAACCCCCTCCAGTATCTTTGCAAAAAAACAACAACACACACATCGTGGATAGTATCAACAGGCTAAAAGATGTAATGCTGGAAGATGAGCCTCTCAGTTTGGAAGGTGCCCATTATGCTACTGGGGAAGAGCGGAGAGCAAATACAAGTAGCCCCAGAAAGACTGAAGTGGTTGGGTCGAAGCTGAAAAGACGCTTTGCTGTGGATGTATCTGACAGTGAAAGGAAAGTTTGATGCTGTAAAAAACTATTGTATAGGAACCTAGAATGTAAGGTAAGCTGGATATGTCAAACCTGACATAGAAAAACTGAGCATTGATATCTTGGGAATCAGTGAACTAAAGTGGACAGGAATGGGCAAATTTAACCAAGGGGACCATTATGTCTACTACTGTGGGCAAGAATCCCTTAGACAAAATGGAGTGGCTCTTATAGTCAACAAAAGAGTGAGGAAAGCTGTAATGGGAAACAATCTCAAAAACGACGGTTTAAATCTAAGGCAAACTATTCAACATCACAATAATCCAAGTCCAGGCCCCAAACACTGTTGCAGAAGAGGCCGATGTCGGCAGGTTCTATGAAGACCTATGATGCCTAGAACTGAACAACAAAAAAAGATGTCCTCAGAAGGCTGAGATACCTAAGTGGAAAGTCAAAAGGTAACTGGAATAACAGGCAAGTTTGGGCTTGGAATAGGAAATGAAGCAGGGTAAAGGCTTTTAGAGTTATATCAAGAGAACACACTCTTCCAATAACCTAAGAGGCGACTATACATGGTCATCACCAAATGGCCAATACTGAAATCAGGTTGATCATGTACTTTTCAGCCAAAGATGGAGAAGCTCTACAGTCAGTTTTTTTAAAAAACCCATTAGGCCATTCAGTTATGACCTAGGTCACATCCCTTGGGAATATACAGTGGAGATAAAGAATAGATTTAAGGGATTAGACTTGACAGTGCCTGGAGAACTATAGATGGAGGTTTGTGACGTTGCAAAAAAGCGAAGTGGCTGATGAGGCAAGGAAGACAACAGGCAAGGAATTGGGGCTTGTGGAATGCCTTGCTTCAAGATATTCACTTAGCGCCTATTTCAGCTCTAGCAGAAATACATCTTTTTAGGGCTGCGATGGCAAACCTTGGCACTCCAGATGTTATTGGACTTCAATTCTCAGAAGCCCAAGCCCCCGAGAATCCACATGAATGGGTTTACTGCGATTAATCTGGTCTGCGCCATTTTCGTCGCTCCCGGAAGTGAAAGTAAAATGTGCCCGTACGTATGTTTGGACAGGTGTGTGACTAGTTCAGTAGTGCCCAAACTTTTCAGGCCATAGGCTGGTCACACGGTTCCTCCCACTGGAAGCGGAAGTAAAACATGCTTTGCAATCTGTTTTGCAACAGGATGGGATAGATTTTAAGATGCCATTTTCTCTGCTTAAACCAGGGGTGCCCAAACTATGGTGCGGCATAGTTTGGGCACCCCTGGATTAGGTTATCGTCCCATAATAACAAATGTCAATTACTACGTATCACAGGCCTGTTTCTTATCATTATGTTTACTGATTAGATTGCTGTCATGGTCATTTTATTTTTTTCCTGTTGCTTTTATTATACTAGCCGATTACCCGGCCTTGCCTGTGGGTTCTTTTGCTCACTTTCCCAGGTAGGGTCTGGATCCCCCGCCGTCTCAGCCATGCAGGCTTCTGCCAAGGCGTCCTGGGCACGGTCTGTGGCCATCCCCGCTGCTGCCGCCTCACGGCCATCTGGCATTGGCGGCGGCAGGTTCATGGCCTCCCCTCGCTGCTCCTCTCAGCCAGTGCTGGCTAAGAGTAGGGGTGGTGGCGGTGCATCGGGCAGATGTAAGGCCTGGCCCGCCAGGCAGCTGCCGCCACCTCTTCCTCCAGGCCGGGGCCGGCCGAGGGTGTCCGGTGTTGGCGGGGCGTCTGCTGCCACCAGCGGCTGTTTTAGGGCCAGGCCCACTGTGTAGCCAGTGCTCCTCACCGTTCCAGCCCGGTCAGCTGTGTGAGGGGGCGCAGCAGCACTGTTGTTTCAGCCGCAGCTGGCGCCTCTTTCGCCCTGGTCTCTGACCTATCCACCGCCGCCATTTTGGCCGCTGCTGCCTCGTTCGTCACCTGGACTGGCTGCACATGTCCCCTGCCGCCTGAATTGCTGGAGAGGCCATGTCACGTGTGCAGACTTCCGTGCGTGTGCACTACTGCCTTTCCTGGCCTTCTTCCCGTCGGATGGGGCGCCCCCTTTGTCTCCTATTTTTTTGAGTATAAACCACAAATGGGGTTCTCTACCCTCCCAGTGGCACTCTTACCAGGCCAAGGAAGGTGTGTGGCAAGTTTCAGTGGGATCCGTCCAGGGGTGTGGGAGCTTATCGCGGACATACAAGACCAACCTTTGATTTATAGATATAGACGAGGATTTATTATATTTCCTCTATTATTTATATGTGACAATATTGTAAACCACCCAGAGTAGTTTGTATATAAATAAATAATGTTCTACTTACTGATAGGAAATATTGTTATGTACTGCCATGTCATTTTCGCTTGAAGAGATTTTTCAGGTATGTGAGATATGTGAAGAGAGGTCTGCCATTGCCATCCCCCTGGTGAGGCTCCATGGCTGAGTGGGGATTTAAACTGAGGTTTCCTGACTCATTGCCCAAGACCTGTTCATTGGACCATGCTGGCTATCATGGGAAATGCTATTAAGATTTTTTCCCCCTCCATCTTGCTATCTACATTGTGTGTATTAATGTGAATGATGCAGAAAAGATTAAGAAAAGATGGCAAGAGTACACAGAGGAACTTTACAAAAAGGACCTCAACACCCCTGACAATCACAGTGATGAGAGCTTTGAACTAGAGCCGGACATCCTGGAGAGTGAAGTCAGAAAAGCCCTAAAAAGTACTGCTAATAACAAAGCTAGTGGAGATGATGGTATTCCAGTTGAATTATTCAAAGCCCTAAAAGATGATGGAATCAAAGCATTGCAATCTATATGTCAGCCGATTTGGAAAACACAACAATGGCCACAGGATTGGAAAAGATCAGTATACGTTCCAATTCCAAAAAAGGGCACTGCCAAAGAATGCTCAAATTATCAAACAATTGCACTCATCCCACATGCTAGCAAGGTCATGCTCAAGATAATACAGGACAGGCTTTAGCAGCATGTGGAGAAAGAACTACCAGAAATACAGGCTGGGTTCAGAAGAGGTAGAGGAACTAGAAACCAAATTGCCAACATACGTTGGACCATGGAGAAAACAAAGGAATACCAGAAACAAGTCTACTTCTATTTCATTGGCTACACCGAGGCCTTTGACTGTGGGCCACAATAAAATGTGGCAAGTAATAAAAGAGATGGGAATATCAGAACACCTTATATGTCTCAAGAGAAAACTGTACACGAGTCAAGAAGCAACAGGATATGGAATGACAGAGTGGTTTGGAATAGGAAAAGGAGTGAGAAGGCTGCATTTTGTCACCCTGCTTATTTAACTTATACACAGAGCACATAATGTGCAACGAAGTGCTGGGAGAAACATCAGCAATTTGAAATATGTAGATGACACTACTCTAATGGCAGAAAGTGAAGAAGACCTAAAGAAGCTCTTGCTTAGGTTGAAGGAGGAAAGTGCAAAAGCTGGCTTGAGACTTAATATCAAGAAAACCAAGATAATGGCAACAGGCCCTGGAAAATAGATGAGGAAGAAGTAGAAGCAGTGACAGGCTTTACATTCTTAGGATCCAAGATCACTGCAGATGGAGATTGCAGCCATGAAATAAAAAGACAACTAATTCTTGGGAAGCAAGCTATGAGAAATTTGGGCAACATAGTTAAAAGTAGAGACATCACCTTGCAAACAAAAGTCCGCATAGTCAAATCAATGGTATTTCTGGTAGTGCTGTATGGTTGTGAGAGTTGGAACATAAGGAAGCCTGAGCGCAGAAGAATAGATGCCTTTGAGATGTGGTGTTGGAGGAGAGTTTTGAGAGTCCCCTGGACAGCAAGGAGAACAAATAGGCCTATCTTAGAAGAAGTCAAACCTGATTGCTCCTTAGAAGGACAAATAGTAAAGATGAATTAAAGTACTTTGGACATCAAATGAGAAGATTCACTTGAGAAGGCCTTGATGCTGGGAAAGGTGGAGGGCAAAAGAAGAAGGGGGCAGCCAAAAATGAGATGGTTAGATGGTATTATAGACACAATGACCACAGAGCTGGGTGGGTTAAAGAGGATGGTGGAGGACAGAGGTGCCTGGCGTGCCGTGGTCCATGGGGCCGAGAAAGGTCGGAATCGACTGTGCGACTGAACAACAACAGCAATGTGACTGAATGCTAAGAAAATAGTTTTTCTATACTTACTAGGGATTGTTTTGCAGTAATTTGAAATGCACTACAAATTGACAGAAGCTGGAGAAATTTATATGTGGTGTCCAGACTAAGGATACTTAGATGCAGAGGTTGACTTATATACAGTGGAACCTCGTATAATGAATGCCCCTTATAGCGACTAAATCACATAACGAATAGGTTTTTAAAGAAAATGGTGCCCAGCATAACAATTTTTCCTATGGAAAAATGAATTTTCAATGTGAAAAACTGCTTAGCAAACAAAAATCGTATGATTTTTTTTTTCCATAGGAAAAATCGTATGATTATTTTCCATAGGGGAAATCATACAATGACAAAATCACATAGCGACCAGACCCGTGGAACGAATTAAAATAGTTATACGGATTTTACTGTATGTTTATCATTACTTGCCAGGATGAAGTACTGTGGGTACAAATAGGACTTGCATTGCTTTCAATGCAGTGCATATTTTAGTATCTGCACATATTTTGACAACCTAGCAGTTTGAAAGCAAGAAACGGCAAGTAGATAAATAGGTAACACTTCTCCAACATCTAGTCATGCCTGCCACATAACCACAGAAACGTCTGCAGACACTGACAACACTGAGTCTTTGACTATAAATGGAAATGAGCACTACTCTAGAATCAGACATGACTGGCTTTCGAGCAAGGGAGACCTTTACATACTGTATTTTGATTCATATAGTGTACCTAGCTAACTGGATAGCTCAGTGCGTTGAAGTACTTTGATTTGGAGTCAGGGGTCAGGATTATGAATCCTTAGTATTCCTTCTGGGAAAAGTGAAAGATTGGAATAGTGAAAGATTTTGTATACCTTGGTTCAATCATCAGTCTGAATGGGAACTGCAACCAAGAAATTGGAAGCAATGAAGGAATTGGAAAAGTTCATCCAGTGTAAGAATGCATCATAGGCCAATACTATCCACACTATTGTATTCCCAACGGGTGTGAAAACTGGACAATGAAGGAAACTGACAGGGAGAAAAATTGATTTGTTTAAATATGGTGGTGTTGGAGAACTATAGAACACCAGAAAAATGAGCAAGTAGGTCCTAGATCAAATCAAGTCTGAATTTTCTCTGGAAGCAAAAATTAAGACATCAAGAGTCGTACATTGCGCATATAATGAGAAGGCAGTCTAGAAAGCAATGCTAGGAAAAGTTTAAAATAGTTTTAATTAGAATAGAAAAAAGGAAGATAAAATATGAGGTGGATTGACTACATAATAGAAACCTTAGCCTTGACTCTAAAAGGGCTGAGCAGGATTTGAGGACAAGACATTTTGAAGGTATCTCAGGGTTATCATAAGTCAGGCAAGTAGGCAGGACATAACAGCAATAATAAGGCTGATAGATGGATAGGAAAATATATTTGATCAGAGTAAAATTGAGGATGGAAACAGTATCCTGAAGAATTGTGCTGAAGAGATGCAAGGAAGGCATATTATTTCAAAGAATCCCCTGATTTTTGTTTTGTTTTTCCATGCAAGCAAAGTGATGTTCTCATTTTTCAACAATTGCTTTTACCAAAGATGATAAAGCTAAACAATTTTTAAGGCAGCCAGGAAAGAAGAATTTACTGAATAATAGGACTGTTAATGGTAAGACATTTTGGAAGCCATATAAGGTCACCATGTGTCAGAAACAACTTCATGGCATAGAGCAATAGCAGTGAAGTGAAATGGTGGTTTAAAAAAAAAACAGCTAGTGAGAGACTAATTAAAACATCCTGAAAGGAATAGCAAAGGAATCAAAGGAATCTAATAATTTCTGATAATATAGCTGGCTGAAGCATCACACAACATTGGAGGTGCCAGATTGGAGGACTAACATTGTCCCTGTTTTCAAAAAAGGAAGACCTGGGGAACTAAAAGCCAGTCATCCTAACATCAATTCAAGCGAAACTTCTAGAGCAGATTCTAAAGCAGTCATTCTTCAAGGACCTTGAAAACAATGCAGTAATAATTAGAAATGGGACTGCAGTGACTCAAGTGCCTAAGACGCTGACTGGGAGGCGGAAGGTCAGCGGTTCAATTCCCGAGTACTGCAGGACGGAATGAGCTCCCGTCTTTGTCCCAGCTCCTGCCAACCTAGCAGTTTGAAAGCAAGAAATTGCAAGTATATAAACAGGGACCACTTCGGTGGGAAAGGTAATCAGCGTTCCGTGCGCTTCGGTGTCTAGTCATGCCTGCCACATGACCATGGAAACGTCTGCAGCAGCAGACAGCGCTGGCTCTTCGGCTTTGAAACAGATGAGCACTGCACCTTAGAGTCAGATACGACTGGCTTTCGAGCAAGGGAAACCTTTACCTTTAATAATTAGAAATCAATATGGATTTCTCAAGACCAAATCATGCTAATCTTATCTCATTTTTGGATCTGACAACTTCCTTGGTAGACAGGGGGAATGATGTAGGTGTGGTATATCTTGACTTCAGCAAAGCTTTTGATAAAGTCCCCCCTGATATTCTGATTGGCAAGATAACTAGGTGTGGCCTGCATAGTACAAGTGTCAAGTGGACGCAGTTTGTTACAAAATTGCACTCAGTGCTTATTAATTACTCCTTCCCAAACAGGGTGGAGGTAACAAGTGGGGTACCACAAGGCTAAATCCTGAGCTCAGTGCTCTTCGATATTTTCATTAATATTTTGGATCAGGAAGTGTAGGGCTTGTTTATCAGATTTATGGATATCATAAAATTGGGTGGAATATTTAATATCTTCAAAGGTAGGAACAAAATTCAAAAAGATTTTGATAGAATTGTGCACTGGGCTGAAAAGAGAATGAAATTTAATGGGATAAGTGCAAAGTTCTACACTAGGAGGGGGGCACAAATGCACATTTACATGATGGGGGATATTTGGCTTAGTAATACAGTACTATGAGTGAGAAGTATCTTGGAATTGTTATAGATTAGAAGCTGAATAGGAGTCAACAGCACAAAAAATATAATGTTATCTAGGCTGCATTAAGAAAAATATAGTCTCCAAAGCTCATGAGATACTAGTCTCCCTCTATTTGGCAGTACAGTAGTTGGGCTTCATCTAGAGTGCTGTGTTCACGTCCAGTCACCAGACTTCAATAAGGATGCTTACAAACTGGAACAGGTTCAGAGCAGGCAACAAGGATGGTCAGGGAACTGGGAATGAGATGGTCAGGGAACTGGGAATGAAACCTTATGAAGGAAATGAAAAAAGTTGGTCATGTTCAGATTTGCAAAAAGGAGATTGGGGGAAGGGGGGGAATATGACAACAAATTTCAAATACAGTGGTACCTCATGCAATGATTTTAATCCGTTCCATGGGGCTTGTTGCTGTATGAAACAATTGGTATACAATGCATGCATCGTATAGCGATTTTCCCTATGGGATGCATCGTACAACAATTTTTTTGCTAAGTGGCTTTTCCCATTGAAAAATTGTACAATATTTTTTTCCATAGGGAAAATTGTTATGCGGAACGCCATTGTTTTTTCAAAACCTAATTGTTATGCGATTTTGTTGCTATACGGGGCGATTGTTGTATGAGGTTCCACTTGTATTTGAAAAATAGTCATAAAGAGGAGGGACGGGATCTGTTCCTGATCATCCCAGAGTGCAGGACACAATAATGGACTCAAGTTACAGGTAACCAGATATAGACTGAATATCAGGGGAAAAAACTTCTTAACAGAGTAGTATGTCAATGGAGCTAATGGTGGTGAACAATACATTCAGGAGGCATTTAAAATACAATTGGATAACTATGTCAGATCTGTTTTGATTTGGATTCCTGTGTTGAGCAGTGGATTTGACTTGAAGGTCTCATAGGCCCCCTTCCAACTCATACTATATAATTTCATAGATTAGATGTTATTTTTCTTTGCCATAGAGCAGTGGGGGCAATCCTTGGCATTCCAGGTGTTCTTGAACTTCTGGTAATTGAATCCAAGAACACCTGGCGTGTCAAGGTTCGCCATCACTGGTATAGAGTCTGTATATTTGACTTTTCTGTTAAACAGTGTACTTGTGCTACATTTTAGGGCAGCTTTTATACAATTGTTTTCCTCAGAACTATCTAGTTCAGGAGTTCTCAACCTTTTTAAGCCGGGGGCCGGGTCACGCTCCCTCAGACAGCTTCTTGGGCCAGATGGCCATTTTGCCCTTCTCCCACCACATGGCACTTCATGGTGTGGTGGAGGCAGTGGGGGCTGCAGGTTGAGAATCCCTGATCTAGTTCCATGCAGTGAATTCTGAACTGGCTTGAGAACTTGATTGGACTCTCAATAGGTTTCACAGATCAGCATACAACTGTGTGTTTAATTCAACAAGCATTGAGAAATATTGTTTACGTAAAAGTTTTATGGAGGTTTTTGTGTGTATCGGCTCTTCATTTGTAAAACAATTGTGGATATACTCTGTTATTTTATATAGGATCAAAGTGCAGTTTCAGAGTTGGATGATTTGACATGCAGTGATTAGGGGGTTTGCATCTGAAGGATTTTTTAATAGCTTCAGTTCATAGACATACACATTCTTTTTAATTAATGGGTGATAATGTTGCGTATTCTGACTCCAGAGTACAACATGAGAAATCCTTTAATCTGTTTGGTAGAGAAAATTTCTGCTTGTACAAAACAACATTTGCCACAGTAAGTTGTTCAAATAATACAGTGTTGAAGTCTCTTATTTTGTCATTTACATTTGCCCTAAGCTTTGTGGAGCTCAGGGTAGCATAAATGACTTGTTGGTTCCTCATTTGAATCCACAAGACAACTCTAAATTCAGTTGAGAGATGCTGAATGGCTGTAAGTCATCCAGTTAGCTTCATGGCCAAATGACCATTTGAACACAGATTTTTTATGTCATAGCCCAACACTAATGTATTGCAGTGATTAATGTTAATCTTGTCAAAGAGGAAGCCTAAGGCTATCTGAGAGGATAAAAGACAAAAGAAATGTCCCCCTCAGAAGTGCTAGGCAACTGGAAATGAAATAAATTGTGTAATGCTGAACATTTTCTTAATTTTTAGCTTTTACGGAATACTGGATAGGTGGTCATTGTGCCATTCCAAAACACAAAAGTTCAAGAAAGCACCAGTTCATATAGAATTGATATGCTACTGCAGGGGTTCCGAACCTTTTCCCGCCAGGGGCTGTTCCTGCCCCCGACACTCAGCTGTGGGTGCCAGAGGCGTGGTTGTGGTTGCTCCCAGTGCTTACATTTTCTGTGGTAGCAATTGTGCTGTTTTTTTGGCTTCTTGCACAGCCTCTGCCATTCCCCATGGCGGTGGGAGGCTTTTTGGAGCATTTTCGCTCTGTTTTGAGATTTTTCGCTGCGTATCAGCAGCTAACATGCACCAGTTGGGGACTTCCTGGTTCTGCGCTGGGAACCCAGGCACTGCCGGAAGCTCTGAAAAAGTTATTTACCACGGCGGCAGCAAATCATGCCATCTTTTCAGCTTCTTGCACAGCTGTTCCCCATGGCGGCGGGAGGGTTTTCAGAGCATTTTTGCTCTATTTTGGGATTATTTTTTTTGCCATGTATCCACTGTGTTTTGGCAGCTAATATTTGCTGATTAGCGACTTCCTGGTTCCATGCTGGGAACCAAGGCACTTCCGGAAGCTCCAGAAGTCCCCAGCCAGCACGTGTTAGCTGCCGAAGTGCAGTGGCTACGCGGGGGGAAATCCCAAAATGGAGCAAAAATGTTCCGAAAACCCTCCCACTACCGTGGGGAGCAGCGGAGGCTGGCAAGAAGCTGAAAAAATGACGTGATTGCCACCACCGCCATGGTAAGTGATGTTTTCAGACTTCTAGTGCCAGGTGGAGCTTCCAGCAGTGCCTGGGTTCCTAGCGTGGGCCGTATTAATGAGCTTCATGGGCTGGATTGGGCCTGTGGGCTGCAGGTTGGGAATCCCTGTGCTATTGTATTACTGTCCAAAGGGATACTGTCTCATTAAAATGTAATTCCAAATGCAGTTTGCACCACTGAAGCTTTGATATTAGCTTATGCATACTTGGTATATTAAAGGTTGTTTGACTAGTAGGTAGTATCACTTAGGTTGGTGGAATTGAACAGCATGCAGAAACTAACATTGGATATTATCAATATATTGTGGAAGACGAAGAATCCAGTGTCCCATGACTACATGAGTGGAGATGTCTCCTCTGTCTTTTTCTGCTCAGTGCAGCTTGTTCTTGAGCAAGCCAAAGATTGATGCATTGTAATGCATTCAGTTAGTGCTAGAGCAAAGAGGTATTAATGCACACCAGGAAAAAGCCCAGCCATATGAAAAGAGTATTGGGGAATTTCGTTTTTTCCTCTTAATTAGCAGAGTATAAAGCGGGGGGGGGGGGGGGGCAGTAATGCAGAAAATATGTGGAGAGACAATGTCATTCTCCGTCCTTGCCCATCCCTTTGGGTTCATTTTTCCACACAAGCATTTTATATGCTACGATATTATATATATTATCATTTATTCATTTTTATTTTCTACATTTTTATACCGCTCATTTGGCAGTACATCAAGAGATGAGCATAAATATGTGGTTGAATTTTAAAAAGTACATTTTTCACATGAGCAATCGTACTTAACAAAAAGGAAGATGAATATAATGCACCTCTATTTTTCTGTCAAGTCTGCTATATTATATATCGTACTCCTTTTAAAGAAGTATTTAAACCCAAATGTTTTGTTCTGTAAACAACAGTAATCATTTTTCTTTCCCTATTTCTTCTCTTGCTACCTTGCTTAGGATCCAGTTTATACTGCAGAAGAGCAAATACTTAGGCTCTAGATACTCTAAGAAACATTGGTATTGCATACTCTCAAGTTTTACATTGGGATCAAATAAACATGGTCAGAATTGTACACATCTTCAAATGTGTTAATTTCAAGAAGCTTTCCGAGGCCACAGTTTGGTGCAAACATGCAAGTAGATACTCGTATGTTTTATACTGTAGCATTGTGAAACTTGCAGTGTAAAATCAGGATTTCATTTTGAGTCATGCTAATGCACCTGCAGTGCTAGTTTAAACATTTTTGGAGGTAATGATGTCAGCAGAAAAATTCTTATGTATAATATGCTGCTTGCATTCAGACAAAATGAATAAGCCACAGAGCAAAGCTTCATGCTATAACCTCAATATGCCACACTTCCCTGGTTTATCGTTAATGTCCATATATGATCTGTTCACTTAAAATGTGTTTATTGTATGTCATATACATTGACCTTCATGTTTTCATCCAGCTTAATTTAGTGCATAAAATGTTAGAGAAACTTAAAAGATCTAGAAACAAATTGAAGCTCATTTTAGGCAAGTCACTACTTTGTGGCTTAATGTGTTGCGGGAAACTGCTTATGAGGATGTGTTGGCATAGTTGTTACAATAGTGGCCAACCTTTGATTTTTGGACTTCAATTCCCAAAAGCCTAAGTCAGTACATTGGCTGATCAGTGCTTTACGGAATTGACTTCTTGCTTTTTAAAAAAGCATTCCCCATCAGTAGGTTTGTTTGGTGTCAGACAAAATAATAACAAGGATTTTAAAGACAACTATCCTATGTTTTAATAAGTGTCATAATTCTTTATTTTAAAGGCAAACAAGCTCTTTGGGGACTGTTATGTATGTGGGGGAAATCACATTGCTGGTAAAAATATAATGTTGAAGTTTCACTAGAGCTGATTAGTTAATTCTAAGAAACATCTATGGTATTTGGTACAGTAAAATAAAGCAGAACTCAAGTGAACATTTTAAAATGAAAATAACTTACTGTCTTTAATGTTTATTAATAGGTTTACTTTGTATGGAACATTCAGCACTTACTTTAAATTCTGCAGTTTGTAATACAGAGGATACTAGCAGAGGTGCCCGGCTTCGTGCAAGCTGGGTTTGGGGGTGGGGTCTGTCATACCTCCCGGGGTTGAGTTAGAGCATGGCCTCCATCCACACACCCTCTCCCACACACACATCCATTCTTTCTCTCTGTCTCACACACACACACACACTCTCTCTCTTTATTCCTCTTCAGCGCGCGCGCGCACACACAGTCACACACACAGAGCAGTGGCATACTCTGACTCTGCTCTCTCTCCCACTCTCTCTCCCACTCTCAGATACTTGCTGTTTCTCCCCTTCTGTGTTTCTCTCTCACACACACCATCCCTGGCCTGTGTCTCCAGACAGCGGACTGCTTCTGGAAGCGTCGTTCGTTGCCTGGAGATGCAGGCCATGCTGGTGGGAGACATGGAGTAGTGCTGGGCTGGGCTTTACAGAGCCCCCCCCCCCCGTGTGCTGGCTAGTTGCCCCCCCCCCGGTGACCATGCCTTCACCTGTGGGGCGTCCTCCGTGCAGCCCAGCCCAGGGCTTCTGTACGACTGCCGGCAGCATGGCCTGCATCTCCAGGCAACAGCTGGTGCTTCCAGAGGCGTGGCCATTGCCAGGAGATGCAGGCCATGCTGCTGGGAGAGGCGCGGAAGCCCCGGGCTGGGCTGCATGGAGCCTGGCTAGCCCCCGCCTCGAGGAACCCCCCACCCCACCCACCCGATGGCTGTCTTACCTGTGGGGCATCCTCCGTGGATCCCAGTCCAGCGCTTCCACCTTGCCTCGCACCTGTGAGGGTGTCTGTGTCACGGATCGGGTGTCGGTGCTATTTTGGGCTAGGCGCCCGAAACCCCTGTCCATGCGTGGTTCCTGGCATCAGGCATGGGTTGAACAGAGCACTCCGGTCGGCCCATGCCTTCTGGAGAAGCCAAGGTGGAAGGTCCGCCTGCCCTTCTCCGGAAGGCGGCCAGCGTACGGGCACCCCATTCAGTCTACGCCTGCTGAAGAAGGGCCTTGGCTTCTCCGGCAGGCATGGGCCGAACGGAGCGCTCCAGTCGGCCCATGCCTTCCAGGGAAGGGCCGTCCTCTGACCAAAATGGCGGCCAGCCAGTGGAGCTTCCCAACCGGGGAGGCAGTAATATGCATACGGCAGAATCCGCGCAGGCGCCGCTGCCTGGAAACTCCGGGAAGGCTCTGCACCTGCACAGATTCTGGCGCATGCATATTACCACCTCTCCCGCCATTTCATGCTGCCGGGGGAGGGTGTCTTTGCAGCCAGTTTTCAGGGTGAAAGACCCCGAAATGGTCTGCCAGTTCCCCGCGCAGGCCACCCCAGAAGTATGAGGTAGGCGGGACCGCCATTGTCAGGGATGGGGGTGCAGGTGTCGCGCTGTGTATTGGTAACATACAGTGCAAAACCTCAATTTTAGTTATATAGATAGATCGATAGATTGGTCAATCTAGGAGACATAAATGTTACTAACAAAAATAACACAGTTTGTCTCAGGTAAACTATTGTGTTGAATATTGTTGCAAGCAAAATATTTAAGCAGCTGCTGGAATTCTTTCTGATAGCTACCGGTACAAGACTTACGTACAGTATTTGCATTTTCAGTAGTAGCTGACTGCTGTTTTTACAGACAGCATATAGGTGTCAGGGCAGGTTTCACAAATGAGAAAGTTTAACTCTGGAGATATAGTTTCTAAGTAACTTAGGGTGGGGTGGGGGGAGAGAGAGAGAGAGAAAGACCATGTGCTAAATGTGAAAATTTTCTGTTGCTTGACCGCATCATACCATTTAAACCCAAAGCTAACAGTAAATAAAAATGATATCCTGGTTTTAAAGTTTTGGAAAATGCTGCAGACTTGATCTATTTCTGATGAGAGAAAATCCCATATTGCATTGAGCAAAATAATTCATATTTATTTTTTATTACATTTTTATATCACCCATCTGGGATTTTCCCCAGACAAATAAACAACATCAACATAATAAAACAAACAATAAAATAAACAACAAAGGAATGACATTTGGGATCAAAATACCTCACCTCTGAAACATGTAAGGTCAAATGTTGGAGTATGTGTCCTTAAATCCACATATACTCTGCTTCTCACTTAGCCATTTGTCCAGATATTTAGAGAGTTCCTCTTAAATGCTGCCCCCCACCCCCCAATAATCTTAGTGAAATTATTGAGAGCTGTGGTGGTGGTGTAAGGGAAAGAGTTGTTTGTTTTAATTTGACTACTTGGAAATCTCCCTCTCCAGCATTGCTACCAACAGGGCAGCCATCAGGGCAGTACTACCAGTACTGCCATATAGGGCCCGGAGCTGACAGGGGCCCTGCCACCTCTGGCCATAACTGTGACATTACTGTGATGGGGAGTCCAATAGGATTGCTCAGTATGGGGCCCAGAAATTTCTGATGGCAGCCCTGGCTACCAAAGACCATAAGGCTGTTGTGTCGAGGGATGCTTTTGCCTAACTTTAGCTAGCGCACTAACTGCGTTCATTTCATTTCACCTTTAATTTATATACCGCTCCATTCTGCCCGAAGGCGACTCGGAGCGGTTTACATTGGCGCATGCTGTCTGCACAGCAGACAGCAGCAAAAGTGAACAAGAAACATATATATTTTATATTATATTATACAATATAAAAATTTGCAAAAAAGTCAAGGCATAGTTAAAAATTACACTCAAATGAAAGCAATGAGAAAAGCAAAGAACAGAATACAAAAGGCAGACGAACAGGCCCGAACAGGGCAAAAGACAGAGGTCCTCAAAAAGTGGCTTCGCTCCCCGGCGATGGTGCAGCTACGGGGCGAGCACAGACCCTTCTGCGGCAGCAGCGGCACTTTTCACCCCTCCAGCCTAGGGAATTTAAATATGGCCGCAGTGAATCAAGCCTTAATCACTTCCTTATTAGACTACATTGGCTTAGTGGTTAAGACACTGAACTTGACGACTGGAAGGTCGGCAGGTCAGTTTGAGACCCAGGTGCTGCATGACGGAGTGAGCTCCCAGCTCTGTCCCACCTCCTGCCAACCTAGCAGTTTGAAAGCAACAAATTGCAAGCAGATATATAAGTACCACTTCAGTGGGAAGGTAAACAGCATTCCGGGTGCTCCTGTGTCTAGTCATACCTGCTGCATGTCCACATCTAACGGCACTCTCAATGCAAATGAAGTATTTAAGGAGTGTCTTGATATCTATGAAAAACCTGGGGAACATAGTTAAAAGTAGAGACATCACTTTGCAAACAAAAATTCGCATAGTCAAAGCAATGGTATCCCTCATGGTAATGTATAGTTGTGAGAGCTGGATCATTATGAAAGCTGAGTGCAGAAGAATAGACACACCTTTGAAATGTGGTGTTGGAAAAGAGTTCTGAGAGTTCCCTGGGGAAAGTGAGAGGGGAGAAGAGAGAGAGAGATGGGGGGGGAAGGGGATTCCTTCTTCAGGAAGTGAAGGTGCGACTTTTGCCTCCCGGAGAGAGGGGAATCGCTTCTCTCTTGGTTGGCTGGGGACAAAGGTTTCGTCCCCAGCCAACCAAGAGAGAAGCTAACCCCCTCCGTGAAGGGGATTCCTTCTCTCCGGCAGGTGAAGGTGTGGCCTTCGTCTCCCGTTTCCTGCAGCCCCGAAGGCCAGTTCCAGCCTTGACGTTGCTTTGGGGGGGAGGGGCAGCCCCTTCTCTCCCCGCACGGCTTTGGCAAGGAAGCGGGGAGAGCCTGCATCAGCCATTTTTTTAAGCGTGCGGCACTTTCCGGCCTCCGTACTCAAGCCCTTCAGCCTCATTGGCTGAGGGGTGGTGCTGTGCAGAGGACGCTGGGCATTGTTTTTTCTCACGTTTGTGGGGCAGTTGCCCCACTCGCAGCTGGCGGACCCTTGCGGCGATGCTCCAAGGGTGGTGGGGTAAGTGTAGGCGGCTCGGTACGGGATAGTAGGGACTGGTGCAGGCATGCATGCCAGACACGAACGGTTAACGGGCCTACTTATAGGTAAAGATGTATATTTTACAATCTTTTGAGCTCTGGATTGTATTTTCAGCTTGCTTTCTGACTATTATCAGAATCTCTTGCAGTTGAGGCCTTCATTTCTTATAAAATCTAGAAGTTTACAAAGTGAAGGTGTTCACACAGCCTAACAGAAAAATCTAGATGGGTGAGGTCAGGACACAGATAATTATTATTATAGCCAGCATTGTGTATAGCTGAACTGAATATCATTACATATAAAGCCAGGTTTCTGCCCTGAGCTGCTATTCCTTTCTCTGCCTTTTAGCTTAAGACAGGGGTGCCAGCCTACACATCCCGTGGACTGGACCCAGCCCGTGGCACAATTTCATTCGGCCCACCCTTGGTGGAAACATGCTTTTATAACAGCCATAAAACGCACCCGTACATGTGTAAATGCACCCGTTCCTGCTGTAAACGCTGTTGTAAATGCACCTGCGGCTGTCACAAATGTGTTTACGACAGCCATGGACGCATTTTACAGCAGTGTTTACAGCAGGAGGAATCACATGACTGGCCCACCCAGCTGTCTGGGGGAGGTGGTCCAGGCCATGGCAGTAAAATGTTGGGAACCCCTGGCTTAAGATGTGTTTGGCTTTTAAAGCAAAGCATAATGATAACATGGAAGCTCTGTTATGCTCTTGTAAGGCACTCTTGTCCCCAAAAACAAGGCATTAATTTTAAGGGAGAGTTCATCTATACCTATATAATGGTGCGTTAACCGTTGGAATGTAACAAAGGATGTTGCACCAGGCCCCACTAGCCCGTAATTGGCCTCCGTTCACTCGCCCGAACCCGGTTCGCAGGTAACTGTCAGGTTGAAATTTTCGGCCAGGGGGCAGGAGTCCCCCGGACGCAAAAAAAGAGGGAACTTCAATTCCCAACGTTCCTTGCGCCGTGCCAGAACCAATCAGGCTGAGCGGCGCGGCAAAAGGAACGTTCGGAAACGCACCGCGGCCAATAAAAAAAGCTGCAGGAAAAAAACCGCCGCAGTAAGCAAACATGCGCAGGCAAAACTACAAGCCCCAGCATCCTGCACACCAGGAACGCTGAGGCAGCCAGCGCACGAAAAATAAAAGTAAAAAAAACGCCCGCCGCCACTGCCCTTCTTCCCCACGGGCCAGCCAGCATGGCCCGTGGGGGAAAAAAGAAACCTTCCGCCGCCGCTGCCCTTCCCCACGGGCCAGCCAGCATGGCCCGTGGAAAATAAAGCAAAGAAAGCCCCCCCTGCCGTTGCCCTTCCTTCCCACGGGCCAGCCAGCATGGCCCACGGGAAAGAAAGCCACCACCACCAAAAAAAGTAAACACAAAAAAACAATCAAAAACACTCAAAAATCCAAAAAGGAAACACAAAAACAAACAAGAAAAAAACACAGACACCCCCCCAAATCCAACCCCCCCCAAAAAAAACCAACAACAACCCAGAGAGCTTACAAAAGACGTCTTCTATCCATGAGGACCGGAACTCAAATGAGAAAATAAAGAAAAAACTTACCGGAAGCGACACCCAGAGGTCAGAAGAGAAAAATTGTAGAGAGGAAGAAAAGCTCACCACCCCCACCCAGAGGCCAAAAGAGAAAAAACATTCAAAAATATTGAAACTAATAAGATTAATTCCAAAATTAATCAAATAAGTTCTAAAAACATTCAAAAATAATCACACTAATCTCAAAAATACCAAAAAAAAACAACAAAACAGAAATCATTTTTCACTCAAAAAAACCGAAACAAAAAAATTCGTAAAAATAAAGATTTAAAAAACCAAAATTAAATTTTAAATAAAATAAATAAAATAAAATAAAATTTGCATAAACATAAAACAAAAAACAATTTAAAGAGCCCGGCACGCAAAAAACAAAACACTGGGAGCGCAAGTCCGCCGCAGGCGGACGCAGTGCCTCGAAGCCACAAAATCACAAAACCTTACAACACCATTTAAAACAGCCCAGCACCATTGGTTCAAGAAAAAAAAAACCCTTTACTATCCAACACAATTTTAAAAAGCCCGGCACTGCCGGGCAAAATATGCTAGTTCTTTATAAAGACCACCATCATGAAGGAAAAAAGATTCATTTTCACTACAGTATTATGCTGGTGGTGGCAATGAGATTCCACTATTGGCTTTAGAGAGATTTTCAGTCTGGCCAGTGCAAAGTTTTGGGGTTATTGAAGAACCTGCAGGTCCTAGCTTCTACTATTTATGTGAAATTGATCTTTCGATAATCAGCTAACCTATTGTTCTTTTGTAGTGTGTGTTAGCTACATGTGGCTAGTTTTACAGTGAGTTTTGGAATCTTAGTTAAACCAAGCCTCAAGCTGAACCTGGAATGCCTTATGGCCTCTATTTTACATTGTTTCTGAATACTAACCTTAAATACCTATGTTACTGTGTACATTTTGTATTTCCATGTTGTGGCACGCTAGGCTTAACATCCATAAATATATGACTTCATTTTGATGTGCCATGTATTGGTCAGATGTGGCTTTCTAAAAATATATTCTTATTCTTTGTATTTATTGTTTCCCCTTGTCCTACTAAAAATGATAAGTTTTTATGCAATTTATAGGCTCTGTGGCAGAAATTCTGATAAATACAAGATAAAAAAAACTTAAAACTTGTTTCAAGTACAGTAGTAACAATACAGATGCAAGAAGTAGAATAAAGCTAACCAAAGGTGACTAGGTATGGCAGACGCTGGCATATCTAAGTCAATTTATATGGCCAGTATTCTTATCAAGGCAGTACACATTTTTCCATACAATGTACAGAGATACTCTTGTTCTAGCTGATACTGCTTAACAAAATAACTGCACTTCTGTGAACTGAAACAATGCTATACCAGCACATACCACAAAACTTTATCTGAAGCCCCCACATTATAGTTTTTTTCCACTATCTCATAGGGAGAGTCTGGTGAGATGTTTCAGGAAGTCATAATTTTAGTTGAAGGGCTCAGCAGAAGTAACATGAGCATCTATAGTAGGCTACAACTGGTCCTGACCACTTTGCTCAATTAAAATGTGCTATATCATTGTTGTGGTGGGTTATTCCTTTATTATGTATGTGAACTGTTAAATTATATTGATGAACCAAGGGAAAAGTAGTGGAAGTACATAATAAGGATCAAAGACATTTCCTAACTCTGATTTGCTATTGTGCAACAAAAGGAGAAGTTGAGTGGCTGAGTGCTTGACTACATTGTCAAATATTGCAGGATTTGCTGAACTTGTAGAACAGGTGTGTTCAACTTATATTTTTTTTTCTGACTGTATGTTATACAGGCATAGACAAATCTGTCTGAGGCGTGTCCCTTTGAGCCCATCTTTTTTCTTTTGCTGCCCGGGGCCTTCTTTTTTATTCCAAAAAGATTCGAATAGGTCTTTTCTTGTGTGTTCAGTTTTAAAAGATGAGTACATACATTACAGGGCATCCTTTTTCATTGCTTCTGTTCCATTTTCATTTTTTAAAAAAAATATGTTTAAAGTTGATCCAGCACTAAACTCAATGAAATAAAATCAAAATTTAAACAAATCAGAGGACAATAGTGAGAGGAAAGAATGTAAAGGTAGTTGTGTTCCATAGCTGTCAAGTTTTGGATTTGAAAATAAGGGAAATTTCCCGGACAAAATGGAAAACTTGACAGCTATGCTCATCCTGTGCAGCCCTCCAGTGGCGGCATTAGAGCGTTGCATTCTGACTGATACAGGCCACCGGTGGGAAAGGGTAAAATACAGGAGGTTCCCGGCCAATACGGGACACTTGACAGCTATGTTGTGTTCTCCTATTCCCATGCTTTCTGTTGTTGCTAATATATCTTTTAGATCAATCCTGGAATGTGACTTGTTTTGTTTTTATTTTATTTCCTTTGAGTTTTGCACTGGATCATGTTTGAGCATATTAACTATTTTTAAAAGTTATAGGTGCCAGATATAGGTGGCACAGAGTGCCAGAAGAATTATGGACAGAGATAAGGGACATCATGCAGGAAGCAGCAAAGAAAACCATACCAAAAGAAAAGAAGCATAAGAAAGCAAAATGGTTGTCTGATGAGGCTCTTAAAATAGCAGAGGAAAGAAGGAATGCAAAAGTCAAAAGAGAAAAGAAAAAGTACAATTATTTGAACACAGAATTTCAAAGAAAAGCAAGGAGAGATAAGGAAAACTATCTAAAAGAACAGTGCAAAGAAATGGAGGAAAACAACAAAAGAGGCAGGACTAGAGATCTCTTCAGAAAAATTGGGGAAATAAAGGGAACATTTAAAGCAAAAATGACCATGATAAGGGACAAAGACGGAAAAGAGCTAGCTGGTGCAGAAGAGATTAAGAAAAGATGGAAAGAGTACACAGAGGAACTCTACAAAAAGGACCTCAACACCCCTGATAACCACAATGATGAAAAAATTGAACTTGAGCCAGACATTCTGGAGAGCGAAGTTATAAAGGCCCTAAAGAGCACTGCAAACAACAAAGCTATTGGAGATGATGGTATCCCAGTGGAATTTTTCAAAGCTCTAAAAGATGATGGTGTCAAATTACTACATTCAATATGCCAGCAAATTTGGAAAACAAAACAGTGGCCACAGGATTGGAAAAGATCAGTATACGTCCCAATCCCAAAAAAGGGCAATGCCAAAGAATGCTCAAATTATCGAACAATTGCACTCATCCCACACGCCAGCAAGGTGATGCTCAAGATAATACAGGATAGACTTCAGCAACATGTGGAGAGAGAACTACCAGAGGTGCAGGCCGGTTTCAGAAGAGGTAGGGGGACTAGAGACCATATTGCCAACATACGTTGGATCATGGAGAAAACAAAGGAATACCAGAAACAAGTTTACTTTTGTTTTATCGACTACACTAAGGCATTTGACTGTGTGGACCACAACAAGATGTGGCAAGTAATTAAAGAGATGGGAATACCAGAGCACCTCACATGTCTCCTGAGAAATCTGTACATGAACCAAGAAGCAACAGTTAGGACAGAACACGGAATGACAGAGTGGTTTGGAATAGGAAAAGGAGTAAGACAAGGCTGCATTTTCTCACCCTGTTTATTCAATCTATACACAGAGCACATAATGCGCAATGCAGGGATGGAGGAATCACAATATGGGATTAAAATTGCTGGGAGAAACATCAACAATCTGAGATATGCAGACGATACCACCCTAATGGCAGAAAGTGAGGAAGATCTAAGGAGCCTCTTGATTGGATTGAAGGAGGAGAGTGAAAAAGCTGGCCTGAGACTCAATATCAAGAAAACCAAGATAATGGCAACAGGCCCCATCAGTTCCTGGAAAATAGATGAGGAAGAAGTAGAAGCAGTGACAGATTTTACATTCCTTGGATCAAAGATCACTGCAGATGGGGATTGCAGCCATGAAATAAAAAGGCGACTGATTCTTGGGAGACAAGCCATGAGAAACCTGGGGAACATAGTGAAAAGCAGAGATATCACATTGCAAACAAAAATTAGAATAGTCAAAGCAATGGTATTCCCAGTGGTAATGTATGGGTGTGAGAGCTGGACCATTAGGAAGGCTGAGCGCAGAAGAATAGATGCCTTTGAAATGTGGTGTTGGAGGAGAGTTTTGAGGGTACCCTGGACAGCGAGGAGAACAAATAGGTCAATCTTAGAAGAAATCAACCCTGACTGCTCATTGGAAGGTCTAATAGTAAAGACGAAGCTGAAGTACTTTGGACATCAAATGAGAAGGGAGGATTCGCTTGAGAAGGCCTTGATGTTGGGAAAGGTGGAGGGCAAAAGAAGAAGGGGGAGGCCAAAGATGAGATGGCTAGATGGGATTGTAGACACAATGGGTACAGAACTGGGAGTGCTGAGGGGGATGGTGGAGGACAGAGGCGCCTGGAGAAAAATGGTCTATAGGGTCGCAAAGGGTCGGAATCGACTGTGCGACTAAACAACAACAACAAAAAAAGTTATAGGTGCGAGTTGCTATAACTTTTAAAAATAATTGCTGAATATCATAAACAGAGATTGGGCTGGGCTGGACACGTTTCTTGAATGACAGGCATTGGACAGAAGCAGTCACAGTGGTATCCCAGAGAAGTAAAAAGACTTCTTGGCAGCAGCCCCCTCCTCCCCCCCAAGATGGGAAGACCCAATCATGAAAAGTTTTGGTTGAACCTGAAGAAGACCACGCCAACTAAAGGAATGGAAAGTGAGTTCTGACCAGCAGTAACTCATCCCCTGATAGTCTGGTCAATTGTGGAATCATGGAATTTTAAGAAGGGGATGAAAAAAAAATAGCAAGATGAAATGAAAGTATGTATTTGAAAATAAAGCTGTTTTAAAATGAACTATAAAAGGAAAGCCAGAGGCAGAACTAGAGGAAGGTAGGAAAGGGTGGGGCTGTAGGCTGGAATGTGACTTGCATCTCAATCAGTTCTGAACAATGAACTCACAAATTGATCTGCAGTCCATATGCAGGCACAATCTGTGGTTTTTAATGCAAAATCATCCCGTAATTCATATCTCAGCAAAACTGAAATGCTCTACTTTGGCTTCCCAGTGTTGTCAAACCCTGAGATTTGCTGGTGTCTTACCTTGCAGAAGAGAAAACGACATAATAAAGAAGAGGTAGTTTTACTCCATGTTGGGTATCCATTACTTTTCTTAATCAAGAAAGCAGTGTGCAGGCTTTCAACTTCAAGTACTAAGAGTTTTACACCTGTGGGTTGTTTTTTTGTCACAAAATAAAATAAATATCAACAGATATTTGGTATGCTGGGAAGGTTATTTGGTTCATTTTCTGGCCATCATAATTTCCAGCTTTTGTAAAGCTAAGCTTGATTTTAGTGGGTCAACTTTGCTGTTTACATGAACTATTCTTTCTGCAGGCAAAACGAAGACTCGAACTAGGAGAGAGTGGACAGCAATTTATAGCTGAAGGATTAAGAACACCAAAGGGTAAAGGAAGAGCCACAACTAGAAGTCCAGATAGTCCAAAAAGTAAGGAATTGTTTTGCTTAATTATGTGGTCGTATTACTATATTTACTCATTCAATTGTTCAATCATTTTTTATCTTGCCTTTCTCTTCTAGTGGGGACTTTATGGTGGGATTCAAAAATATTTAAAATCTAGAATTAATTAAAAACAAACCAAATTAAAATATAGCATACAAATCTTAAAAATATTATTTTACTACTAAAAATCAGATATTCAAAGCCTCCCCCCCTCCCCCATTACCCGCTGAATCCAAAAGTCTCTCAAAAGGTAGGTTTCTAATTGCTGTCAGGAAGAACATTTTTGGTTTTGAAATAAAAGGGGGGAAATAACTCGTCCTAAAGGACTCTTGACTTTCTGTTGATTAGTTTAGCCAAGCTAAAATTATGAGCAGAGACCTCATAGGTAGTTCTTCTGTCCTCCCTTGTATCATTCATTCATTCTGTTTATACTGTATCTATGTAGGAAGCGGTTAAATACTTATTAGGTACTGCCATTGATATACTGTCCTGCAGTGTCAGAACTACTGCTTTGTGAATTGTGTAGCAACATTTGTTAAAATTTTGGTTAAAGAAACTTCAAATGCACAATTCTGCTTCTAAATTTCAGGTCTAGGAATAAGGACATAGAGATCAGGGTTGATGACTAGCCTGGCCTGAGTGAAAGAGATAACTGAGTAGCATGTATAAATTTGCAATGATTGCTTGAAGCCCTGAATCTGGTATACAGTACAACCCTGGCATACGACTGCCCTGAGTTACATTTGCCACGACTTATGGAAGCAAATTATGTTTAATAAAAATCCAGGTTCTAAATGATTTTTGGTTTACAACCGAAAATTGTACAATTTTAAAATCTAACATGGCAGCGGTCGCCATGTTAAAGATCCAAATGGTGCTCACCCCTCTGCAGGAAGTCACTTACCGCTGCGGAGATGCTGGCGTTGGCTTTTCTGTCACCCCTGCCGACTTTGGGAGAGTTTGTCCGCGCTGTTCCGACCTTGTTCTGATATCCCTGGCGGCACTGGAACAAAAAACCCTTCCTGTTTTCACCTCTAGTGCTGCCTGGGGACCTCAGAGGGAGGTCAGAGTGGCGCGGGTAAACTTCCCCAACCCTGGAGAGTTTGTCCGTGCTGTTCTGACCTTGCTCTGATGTCCCTGGGTGGCACTGGAACCGAAAATGTGCACTTCCTCTTTTTGGCTCTAGCGCTGCCTGGGGACATCGGAGGGAGGTTGGAGCAGTGCAGATAAACTCCCCCAACCCTAGAGAGCTTGTCAGCTCTGTTCCAACCCCAAATGGCATGGAAAAGGTAAGGTGGTCGCTCCGTTGCTTTTGGTGGGGGGTGGGGGGTGATCGTGTTTGGAATTTTTTTTGATTTATTTGTGATTTTTTTCCTATTTTTTGTGATTATTTTGGTTGGGTCGGCAACTTTTTTTATTTCCAGTGCATCTCTATGGGAAATCGTGATCCGGTTTACAACCATTCCAGGTTATAACGGAGGCTGTTGGAACGGACCTCCATCGTAACCCAGAGTTTTACTGTACATGTGTTTTCAAATTCTGTAATAATAAGGCCCAGATTTTGTTTTGAAAAGATTCCAAAGAAGCATGGCCTAAGACGGGATCCCAACCTTTTCACCCCACGGGCCAGACCACCCCTCAGGCTGGGCCGGCTGAGCAGGCTGGTCACATAGTTCCTCCTGCCGTAAACACTACCATAAAATGTGTCTGTGGCTGGCGCTATACGACAGCCACAGGTACATTTATGGCAGCGTTTACGGCTGGCATGGGTGCATTTACACATTCATGCTTTATGGCTGTCGTAAACACTTCTAGTGAGGGCGGGCCACATGAAGTGGTTCCATGTACCGGGTCCGGCACACAGGCTGTAGGTTGGCCACCCCTGGCCTAAGAAATTGAGCAGGGGGTTAGACTCGATGGCCTAAAATGCACCTTCCAATTCAATTATTCTGTAATTCTTTGAAACCAAATTCAGAATCTCTACATAGTGAGTCTGTTATTGAATTATGTACCATCCAGTACCCTCTCTTACAAAATTTAGTGTTACAGTTATATTAAATGATGCTAGTAGAGAATGCACCTATTGGTTATATTGGATTAATGGGTTGTTTTAAAGAAAGAATTGTAATCTTTTGCTTGCTTTTGCAAGCTATTATCAACAGCCTGGACCTTGGAAAGGAGAATGCAAAATTATTCAACTCTGTTTTTCTTTTATCAACACTGCATACAGCTTGGCCTACATTTTATCTTTACCTATAAGGAAGGATATTAACCGTTGGAATGTAACAAAGGCTCCTGCACCTGTCCCTACTATCCTCTACCGAGCTGCCTGCACTCTCCTTTACCCGGCGCGACCATCGCCGCAAGGGTCCGGCAGTCGTCAGTGGGGCAGTTTTCCCACGAATGCAAACAAAACAAACCAACTTCAATTCCCAACGTCATACGCACTGTGCCGCCCCTCAGCCAATCAGGCTGACAGGCGAGAGCAAAGAGAACATTGGGAAAGCCAGCGCGTCCAATTGAAAACAAACTGCAGAAAAAAAGCTGCCGAACGAACGCAAACAAGACAAACAAAACTTCAAACCCCAGCGTCCTCCATGCCATGACCACTTCAGCCAATCAGGCTGAAGGGCGAGAGCGTGCAGAACGCTGAAAAAGCCGGCACTCAATAAAATAAAATAAACACCTCACGCAACGGGATGCAAGGCCGCCGCAGGCGGATGCAGCGCCTCACGGCCTCGATAACCAAAAACCACGGCCAGACAACCATCAGCCTTCTTTCTCGGAGCAACGGGGAGAAGAGGGACTCCCTCTCCTCCCCGCTACCCCGCCGAAGACATAGTGAGACCACCGCCGGCCTCAAGGTATGTTGAGCCAGGATGGAAAAAAAAGCAACAGGCAGCAATTCGTCAGGGGAAGCACACTCCCTGGCAAAGGACTGGATGCTGCCTTCCTACTACCCACACCGCTATTTCGAGAAGTAGCACGAAACAGCGGTGGAGATAATAGAAAAGCAGCAGCCAGCCATCTGCAAGGAAGAGCACCACCCCTTACGGATCGTTGCCTGCCGATCTCCCGTTAGGTAAGCCAGGGGAAAAGGAGACAGAGAGGAGAGAACCATCATGAAGCAGATAGTTCATCTCTGCCTCCTTTTCACCCGACCTACCTAATGAACCTTACCGGATGAAGAGTGAGCTGACTGCCGGCTCTTCCTTTTTCCCATTGCTGCATCAAAACCTAATTTCAAAAGAGCAAGGGGAAAAAGAGGAAACAACAGACAGGCCGTTCTTCACACAACAAAACACAACAACAACAAAACTAAACAGTTAACCAAAACGCCAAGCATAAAAAATAATAAAACACAAATAAATAAACAAATAATTAAAATAAACCCAGTAAACAACAAATTCAACAAAAAACACCCAAAATACCAAAGGCTAATGAAAAACCATAAAAGCATACTGAAAATACCTAACTCAACAAACAATAATATCACAAATTAAACAAATAAATGCTGAAGAAATAAAAAAAATAACAACCAGAAATAATCAAAACAATTAAACACATCTAAAACCCAAAATGCAAACAAACAAACAAGCAGAAACACTTTTGGGGGTTTAAGTAGAAACTCTCTACTTAACCCCCCCAGCCCAACACCACAAAATCAAAAAGAAATAAAAACAGAGTAAACAATTAAGAACACTTACCAAACATGTCCTCCCTCCATGCCTCCAGAACTGAACTGAACAAAGAAAGAAAATTGCAGTACTTTTAAGAACAGCCCCCCTAGAGGCCGGAAGAGTAAAAACCAGTAAAAAATATGTAAAAAATCAAAATGAAAAATAAATAAAATAACGTAAAAAACCACAAATTCAAAACACCACCACCCAAACCACCCCTAACCAAAAAAAAAAAAAAACCACACGTAAAAACTGCCCAGCAAGGCCGGGCACAAATATGCTAGTTTAAGCAATATTTATGACAGCGATTTGTAGAACCTTTATTTAGGCTAAATCAATTTAGCAGGTCTGTGATGTTTCCACATAGCTTGGAGGTTGCAGATATATTTTTCAGTCTTGAGTTGGCCTTTCCCTTAGATCAGGAGTGCCCAAACTTTTCAGGCCATGGGCCAGTCATGTGATTCAGCGGGCTGGTCAGTGGTTCAGTGGGCAGGTCACATGGTTCATCCCACTGGAAGGGGAAGAAAAACACTTGCAATCTGTGTTTTGCAACAGGATGAGATAGATTTTGGTCTGCCATTTTCTCTGCTTAAAGGTTAAGGCTTAGATGGTCTATTTTCACCATTCTACTTGTTGCCATTCTTTTCTACTTTCATGATTTGAGGTTATGTTTCTTCTTTGCTGTTTATTCCTGTTCACTATTTACAGATGCTGTAAAGGAAAAGTTTTTGGTAAATTATGAATGTTGATTGGATTTGAATTGTTCTGATTTAAACATGTCAGCCCCAGAAATGTTTAAAATGAAATTTTTGTCGGATAAAAATTATATAATATATATGGATCTTTGACTGACCCTGATGAAAAAATGATGAAGACTATATTAAGAAATTGTAATTGTTTATATATTTTAAAAAATCAACTATCTACAGAGATTTTGCCACCAGCATTTACCACAGAATGAGAGAGAGCACACAGATCTTGCGACCACCCAGTCCCAACTCAAGTCCCAACTCAGAATTCCAGTCTCCAACAGTCAGTTTCCAACTGCCAAATCCTAACTGTCATTTCCAACTGCCAAATCCCAACTGTCATTTCTTTCCTCAGTGAAAGCCCCCACCCTTTCACATAGAGATGGGATTGCTCTATACTGCCATCTAGTGTCCAAATTACACAATTGCCAATAGTTTATGAATACTGTACATATAACATCAATGGAAATGGTACAGTAATATTTCTAACAATTTTATGCAAGTTTCAGGACTATAATGAAATAACGTTTTTTCCCCCTCAAGCTCCCAAATCTCCTTCAGAAAAGACACGATATGATACATCACTTGGTCTTCTCACAAAGAAGTTTGTTCAGCTGCTGAGCCAGTCCCCTGACGGTGTAGTTGATTTGAACAAAGCGGCAGAAGTTCTTAAAGTACAAAAGCGGAGGATTTATGATATCACCAACGTCCTGGAAGGCATTCTTCTCATCAAGAAAAAATCCAAAAACAACATTCAGTGGATGTAAGTAGTGCCCTTCATAGTTGAAACGTTTGAAGTGATAGCCATGTTAGTCTATGCAAGCATATCTGAGAGTAAACAAAACAGGAAAAGACAAAAAAATGTTGTGCCACCTTAAAGACTAATTCCTGCATTTAAATATGAGCTTTCGTGGACCAAGTCCACTTCATCAGGCATGCTTTATTATCTGATGAAATGGACTTGGTCACATTTAAATACACGAAAGCTCACATTTAAATACAGAAGTTAGTCTTTAAGGTGCCACAACTTCTTTTCTTTTTTCTTTTTTTGTTGTTCTGTTTTGTTTACTCTCAGATATGGATATAAGCAGTGACATATAAGGTTGGGATGTTTGTATTTCAAGGATTCCCGCCTCCAACATTCACCTGGAACCCTTAAACAGAAAGCTGGGAGTGGGAGGATGTATATACCAGAGGTGGCAAACCTTTTAGAGACCTAGTGCCCAAACTCAACAGGCTGCCATCCACACTGCAAAGGGGCGGGATGAACTCTGTGCTGGGGCGATGGTATGCGTGCCCACAGAGAGGGCTCTGAGTGCCACCTCTGCCACGTATGCCAAAGGTTCCGTCATCACTGGTATATATCAAGCAAAAGAGAAGTTTCGCCACTGCCATTCCAATCTGTTCCACATGTTTCAGGTTTGAAGGAAGAGGGTGGCATTGTAAAAAGGTTTCTTGGGAGTTATTAATAGCAATTACATTTATATACCACCCTATAGCAATGCACTCTCAGGGCAGTGTAACGAGTAGAAATAAACCTCAATTTAAACAGGACTGTTGTGTGAAGGATTAACATCTGGAACGTAGTTTCCAGAAGTGGGAAAATGATTGATGTGAGATGTTATTACCTGATTGATTAATTCTAGAAGGCAGGAAATTGACCTGTGTGAGGTGTTTTTATCTGATTGGTTAATGTTAATATGGTAGGGAGAATAGTCAATTTAAGTTAGGACATGAAGAGAGTTAGAACCTGAACAGAATTAGTTAGAATTAGCATATTTTGCCCAGCGGTGCTGGGCTTTTTAAAATTGTGTTGGATAGTAAAGGGGTTTTTTTTCTTCTTGAACAAATGGTGCCGGGCTGTTTTAAATGGTGTTGAAAGGTTTTGTGAATTTGTGGCTTCGAGGTGCTGTGTCCGCCTGCGGTGGACTTGTGCTTCCAATGTGTTGTTTATTTTTATTTTTTGTGCGCCGGCTTCCTCAGTGCAAATGAGGTTAGTTTTTAATTGTGGTTTTTTATTTTTTTATTTTTACGCATGGGCTGTTAGAAACTGTGATTTTTTTATTTTTGGGGTTTTTTTTGGTTTTTCAAAAGAGGAAAGGATGATATAATTTTTTATAATTATTGTATTTAACCAAATAATGTGTTACTATGTGCATTTTTTTAAATAGTTGTGCCTTGGATAATAATTTTTAAAATGTGTAAGAATATGTTTTTTTAATCAGTGTTTCCATACTGTGTTTAGAAGTTTAGTTTTGTTTTTTGGGTGAAAACTTATTTCTTTTTATTTTTTTGAATTTTTTGTGATTAGTGTGAATATTGTTGAATAATTTGATAACTTATTTCATTAATTTGGGAAGTATTTATTATTTTGAATATTTTTGAATGTTTTTTTCTCTTGTGGCCACTGGGTGGGGTGAGCTTTTCTTCTACTCTACAATTTTTCACTACTGTCCTCTGGGTGTCGCTTCTTCCGGTAAGTATTCTCTTTATTTTCTCAGTTTAGTCCCCTGGTAAGCTCTCTGGTTTTATTTTTTGGGGGTTCTTTTTTTTTGGGGGGGGGGGCTGTGTGATGTTTTTGTATTTCCTTTTTGGATGTTTTTGGGTTTCTTTTTTGTATTTTTTATTTTTGGTTTTGAGTATTTTTGACTGTTTCTGGATGTTTTTGTGTTTACTTTTTTAAGGGGGGGTCTTTCTTTTCCACGGGCCATGCGCGATGCCTGGCCCATGGAAAGGAAAGGGCATGGGGGGCTTTCTTTTCCGCGGGCCATGCTCGATGTCTGGCCTGTGGAAAGGAAAGGGCGTGGGGGGGGGGTTTCTTTTCAGTGGGCCATGCTCGATGCCTGGCCCGTGGAAAGGAAAGGGCAGCGGTGTCGGGGTTTTTTTTTTTTACTTTTATTTTTCGCGCGCTGGCTGCCTCAGTGTTCTGCGCTCTCGTGGTGCGCAGGATGCTGGGGCTTGTAGTTTGGTGTGCGCGATTTTGGTTAGTGCAGCGTTTTTTTCCCTGCGGCTTATTTTTGATTGGCCGCAGCGCGTTTCCGAACTTCCTTTTGCTCTGATTGGCTCTGGTGCGGCGCGGCAGAAGGAACGTTGGAAATTGAAGTTCCTTTTTTTTGTTTGCGTCCGGGGGGCTCCTGCCCCACTGGCGCAAATTTCAACCCGACAGTTACCTGCGAACCGGGTTCAAGCGAGTGGACAGAGGCCCATTACAGGCTAGTAGGGCCTGGCTAAACATCCTTTGTCACATTCCAATGGTTAACGCACCATTTTATAGGTATAAATGTTTTTTTATTTTTACAGGGATATGGGAAATTAAGGATTATTTTATTCTATTTTGTACTTATTGTTCTGATGCTTTATTCTTTTTGACATTTCTTTGTTTTGTAATACATTTTTGAATATTTTCAGAATTCTCTCGTGAATTATAAGGGTTGGGATGCCTAAAGAAGGTGCCTTGACAAGGGGGCAAAACGCTGCTCTACCTTTATTAGTTTGGATTTTGAACTACTGACCTACCTAATCTGGCAGTTGTGCATTAGCTATAAGGAGAAACCCAGAGGAATGGCAGAGGCTTGGGCCCAGAAACAGACAGGTAACCAGAATAGCTCTGAATTGTCTCCTTATTTGTTTGAAAGGGGCTGCAGTCTATCGGACTTTGGGGGTACAGCGGCACACTGCCAAGGCTTGTCTCAGGAAGTGGCAGAACTCAGCCAGGAAGAGAAGAAACTGGATGAGTTGATACAAAGCTGCTCCCATGACCTCAAGTTACTAAGAGAAGATTCTGAAAATCGGAGATATCCTTTTTCAAGAAGATGGAGCTAACGGCCTTGGAAAAATCAGACCCTTTTCTGATTGCTCTTATCTTTTGATGTTATATGGCTGGCATTTTGTATTTTAATGGTGTTTCTCTTTCGTTGGCAAATTATGTGGTAGCACTACTAGCAAACAGCAGGGACCTACTGTACAGGTGAAACTTGGAAAATTAGAATATCATGCAAATGTTCATTCATTTCACTTAAAAGGTAAAACAAATATATGAGACAGACTAACTACATGCAAAGCAATTCGTTATAATTGTGATGATCGTGGCATACAGTGTACATGAGATTATGTGATGATTATGGGGTACATGAGATTGGGGGGTTGGGGTTTTCATTAGCTGTAAGCCATAAGCATCAATATTATAACAAACTAAGGCTTGAACTATCTTGCTTTGCATGTAATGAGTCTATCTCATATATTTGTTTCACCTTTTAAGTTGCATTACTGAACTGAATGAACATTTGCACAATATTCTAGTTTTCCGAGTTTCACCTGTATATTGCTTAACTGTAGCTATTCTGTTTATTTAAAATACGAGCAAAAGCATATTTTTAAAAAGGACCAACATCATTATATAGTGATGGCTAATCATCTGGAGACAAAACTATATCAATGTTTAATTTTAAATGCATTCTAATAATGGCATGTGTGTAAATTTTAAATAATACAAGTAAAACCCCGACTTACAAATGCCCCGAGTTACATAAAATTCGACTTACATAATGATTGTGTGCTAAAACGATGTCCCAATTTACACAATTTACTATGGGTTTGCTTTGTGTTATGTAAAGATTCTTTTTCCTATGGTTTTGCTTCGAGTTACGTAAAAATTCATTTCCATATGGGTTTGCTTCGATTTACATAAAAATCTCATTTTTCCAATGGGTTTGCTTCGAGTTATATAAAAAAATAATTTTTCCTATGGGTTTGCTTCGAGTTACATCAAAAACCAATTTAAGCAAAAGCCTACGGAACAGTAGGGGTTTTACTGTACAGCTAAAATCTATATCATTTTTCTTAGAGTTTCTGCAGTTAATTGAAGATTGATTTGTTGGTATAAATTAGAACACTTCCAAATCTTCCATTACCAACAAATTTAAAAAGTTTATCATAATAGCTCTATGAACTGCTTTGTGCCTGGCCTAGTTTCAGTTTGCATTGATTTTACTCTGTTACAAATGCAAACTCACCTACTTTTTTGTAGCTAGTGTACTAAGTGGAAGTGGAGGGTATGAGGTAGGAAAATAAGTTATTATAGGCACATTTTTAAAAAATCTATTCCGTTACGTTAATTCTTATGTCTGAAGTTCTGCATCTGAACAATTCTTTAACATGAATTACGTTAGCATATATCAGGTACGAAGATATTCGAGAAATTAGCAGCCTTAAAGACCAAACAGTCATAGTCGTGAAAGCTCCTCCAGAAACAAAACTTGAAGTGCCTGACCCACTAAAGGTAAGATCAGTTTTCTTTTCTAGCCTAATAAAATTGTTAGGGTTTTATTTATTTTTTAAGTTGGCCAATAAAAAAATTCTCACCTCTAATTCTCTTCAAAAGAAACTGAGCTGTAGTTGCAGTATGTTTCCTATATATGTTAGCCAAGGCAAGAATTCAGTATCTAGTATTCTTAACAATAATATCTGTCTCGCAAACTTCCAGCATTCTGTGTTTCTCCCCAGGGCAGAGATTAAAAGTAACAAGCAATGTGTGTTTGGATATAATTGTTCAGTATTTTAAGACATAGTTCTGAGGCCGGATTGGTCTCTAGAAAAACAGTATATGTGTCATCCCAAGTAATTTTTAAAGTATGGATGGTAAGCAGGTAGGGGAGCTGCTTATTAATAATAATAAATACAGTGGAACCTCATACAAAAATTGACCCGTATAACAACGAAATTGCATAACAATTAGGTTTTGGGGGGAAATGGTGTCCCGCATAACAATTTTCCCAATGGAAAAAATTGTACAATAATTTTTCAATGGGAAAATCCACTTAGCAAAAAAAATTGTTGTACGATGCATCCCATAGGGAAAATCGCTATATGATGCATGTATCGTATAGCAATTGTTTCGCACAACGAGTCCCGTGGAACGGATTAAAATCATTGTATGAGGTACCACTGTAATAATAAATTCCACTTATACCCCGCCCATCTGGGGATTCATTCCCACTCTGGGCGGCATACAACAGTATATTAAAAACATCTTAAAATTCACACAATCATAAAATGACATCTTAAAATCACACACACAAAAAATATGGGCATAAATTAACAACCATTGGGGGGAGGGGGGAGAAGCCTCAAACTAGGCTAATTACGAACCCTTTTCAAACAGAAGGCATTTTAGCTGCTTTTTAGATGTCAGTAAGTAAGTGGTCTGACGCAATTCCACTGGGAGTGAGTTTCATAGGGTTGGGGCTGCCACCAAAAAGACTCTTTTCCGAGTCATGGCCTACCTTGCCATTTTTGCCATCGTCACCCAAAGCTGACCCGTCTGGGAGGATCGTAGATGTGGGATGATGTTCTAAGAAGTAGACATTCCACCAAGTAGGAAGGTCCCAAACTGTTTAGGGCTTTAAAAGTCAGAACTAACACCTTGAACCTGATACGGAATGTAACGGGCAGCCAGTACAGCCCTGCCAGCACTAGTGAGATATGATCGAATTTCCTCACCCCAGTGATTAGCCTGGTTGCTGCATTCTGAACTGGTTGAAGATTCCATACCATGGTCAGGGGGAAGCCCCATGTAGAGAGCATTGCAGTAATCTATATAGTATTGTAAGGGACCGGCTTATTTGATAGGAGGGGGGGGGGGACGGCTTTGCAAACTGCCATAATTTGTGCTTCGAGGGTCTGGTGGAGATTGAAAATGACCCCCCAAGTTGTGTACCTGTTTACTGGGTGACAATACCATCCCAGCTATCGTCAGGTTATAGAGTCCCAGTTGGGTAGATGGACCCTCCAACACCAGAACATCTGTTTTACCCCCAGGTTCAGTCGCAGCTTGTTAGCTCTAGTCAGGGCCATCATCAGAAATTTCCAGGCCTGGTATGCAACCCCCCACCCCATTTTGGCCACACCACTGTGGTTTTCTGCACATGTGTGGTTTGTTTGCACATGCGCAGATCAGTGGTTCTCCTTCGTATAGTTTGTGAATCCCCACTATTGGGGTTATGCGCCTGCGCAGAACGCTGATCGGAGGCTTAAAAAGCTATTGGTCAAAAGTTTTGGCGGTAAGACCGCCCACTGTACCGCCCACCCTGAGGCGCCAGTCCGCCATTTTACCCCAGTTCTCTTCTTTCCGCCTTAGCAGCAGGACGATCGTTGAGAGCTTCCTCAAATTTTTTGTCTTTTCTGAGGGAAAGTCTTTGACAAACTTTAACAATTTTTTCGGCGATCTTGTCCTTTGTGCAGGATTGCCACCCCGGTGCTGTTTCTTCCTTCTGGTGGACTCAGTTACCTACTCGCTCCGGTCACCGTTTCCCCCCTCAAGGGGGTGGCGGCTGGCCTGCCCTTCGGGGTGCTCGCCTTCTCGAACCTTCCGTCGGAAGAATTTTTTGATGGCTGCAGCCTTCAAGCAGTGTTCTGCTTGCCTCAAGAAGTTCCCTGCCTCCGACGGGCATAGCCTCTGTCTTTTTTGCCTGGGAGAATCTCACCAGAGCCAATCCTGCGCTCACTGTAAGAACTTTACTCGACTTGCAGTCCAGAACCGGAGCAACCGGTTGAAAGCGCACCTTATGGAGCTCGCTTTGGCTCCCGTCGCGTCTGCTTCCACCTCCGCCGCTGCCTCTCAGCCCTCTCGGCCTCTACCGCTTCCTCCTCCTTCTTCCACTCTCTCCATCAGAAAGAAGAAAAAGAAGGATAAAAATGGGGAGAAGAAGAAGAAACATGGCTCGGAGAAAAGGCGATCTCTCCCGCCTACGCCTCGCCCTCCTGTTTCTCTGGGGCCCTCGCCTCCCTTTTCGGTCGCGAGATGTCCTTCACCCGGATCTTCGATATGGGGCGGACGGTCCTCTTCGGGGTCTCCTGCAAAAGGTCGCAGGGCTGGGGCTCCAGCTCGCCCACCGCAGGTACTCTCTTCTTCGCCTCGTGAGAGGGGCCGTCCACCCACGAGGCAGGCTTCTGTCTCCCCGAGGCCTAGGACTCCGACATTAGACGAACCGGCAACCACCATTCCGGCCACCGTTTCGTCTCCGATCATTCCAACCACCGTTTCGCTGGCCACCGTTTCGTCCCAACCATCGGCGGTGGATGCATCCCAGGTGGACTTCTTTAAAGGGATGTTCGAGGCTATGGCAAAATCCTTTGCCCAACAGTTCTAGGCCTCCATGCCTGCGGCCTCTGCGGCTCCGGTGCCGACCACCGCAAGCCCCAGGGATGTTGGTCCTGCTGTTGCTCCGCCGACCTCTCGAGGGTCGAGCGTTCGCTCCGCTGGCCCACCCATATTGTCTTGGTGTGGTCCAGACGACGATGCGGTGAGCTCCCATACCGTCGACCCGCCCAGGCCGTACTGGCGCGGTCCCGACGTGGATACCAGGATTCCTCCCTCGCCCTCCGATGATTCCAGCGCGTCTTCGGAGGAGGACAAGGGGGACGTCGACACCGACAAGACGCCGGACCAGGCTATCAGCGCGATTGACCCACCGCGTGGTGAGGATCAACGCTCCCTTACAGCAATGCTGACTCGTTTGGGGACCGCTCTTAACCTGAAGGTGGACCAGCCGCCACTGGAGGGCGAGGACCAAATGACTGCCAAATTGGACAAAAAGGCGATTCGACCGGTCCACATCACCATGCTTCCATCCATGTTGACGTCAGCAAAGGCAACATGGAAGAAGCCGGTGTCATCGCACTCCGTTTCGTCCAGGCTCGACGGAATGTATAGAGTCTTGGATGAGAACGTTGAGTTTCTCCAGGCGCACCCTTTGCCGAACTCGTTGGTGGTCAAGGCCTTCCAGCATAAAACGGCCGTCAGCGGGTTTCCGGTACCTTCGACTCCGGAAAGGAAGAAGCTGGACTTGGTGGGCCGTAAGTTTTACGCCACCGGTTCCCTCTTCCTACGAGCCGCTAATTACTCGGCTGCCATGGGCCTCTATCAGTCCCACCTCTGGGAGCAAGTGAAGGTCCTTGCTGCTAAACTGCCTGCCGATGCACAGAAAGGATTCGACGCGCTGGCGGCAGAAGGAGACTTCCTGGCAGAGCAGCAGATGAGGACGGCCAGGCACATTAACGATTACGCGGCCAAGGACATGTCTTCTGCCATTTTACTCCGTCGTCATGCCTGGCTCAGGGGCACCTCTCTTGATGATGCCATGAAAAAGCTCATCGAGGAGTTCCCGTTTGATGGGCAAGGCCTGTTCAGACAGGACACCGATAAGGTACTGAACGAACTGCGACAGACAAATTCGACGGCTAAGTTCCTGGGGCTCACCACGCCGGCTCAGCCTGCCAAAACGCGGTTCCAACCCTTTACGCACCGGTATCGGGGGAACCCACAGCAACAGGGTGGCTCGACTGACCAGCCCAGGCCCGGGTTCTACAAACAGCGGCGCCAACACAAGCCTCGCTACCAGCCTTACGGACAGGGCAAGCGTTCCAACGCAAAATCCAAGTCCCGGGTTTGAAACTGCGATGGCCAAGTCTCTCTCGCTCCACCTCCCATACCTTCCCCTCCGGAACTTCCTCCAGGTGTGGTCAGGCATCACGGACGACCGGTGGGTCTTAAAGAACTTGTCCGCTGGTTACGCCATCGAGTTCGTACGAGTGCCTCGGGTAGGAAGACATCGTTTTACCACCTCGTCCCCCCATTTGGAGGAAGAAATATCAACTCTTCTGTCCAAGGGAGCCATCGAGCGGGTAACACCGTCCGACTGGGACAACGGCTTCTACTCGAGGTACTTCGTGGTTCAGAAGAAGGACGGAGGACTTCGCCCAATTCTGGACCTGCGCCGCCTGAACAAGTGCATCCACACCAGGAAGTTCCGGATGGTGACCCTACAGACAGTCCTCCCCCTCATCAACAAAGGGGACTGGTTCACAGTCATAGACCTCAAGGATGCTTACTTCCATGTCGGCATCCTCGAGGACCACAGGCGGTTCCTCCACTTCCGAATCGGCAATTCTGTGTACCAGTACCGGTGTCTACCGTTCGGTCTGGCCACGGCACCGAGGTGCATGGCTCCGGTGGCTGCCTTCCTCCGTCAGCGGGGGATCAGGGTCTCCCCGTACATCGACGACTGGCTGATTGTCTCCCCCACCAGCTCGTCATCCATTCGGGACACACAATTCACGGTTCACCTCATGGAGAGTCTTGCCCTCAGGATCAACTTCGCCAAATCAAAGTTGATTCCCTCTCAGCGCGTCGAGTACATTGGAGCGGTACTCGACTCGCTTGTTACCAGAGCCTTCGCCCCCCAGAAACGCTTGCTGGACATTGCACATGGGGTGAGCGACTTCCGGACCAAACCGTTCATCCGGGCGAAAAAGGCACAGAGACTTCTAGGCCTCATGGCCTCAACGACGGCGGTAATTCCTCACGCCAAGTTAAAGTTCCGGTCCCTGCAGTCGTGGCTCCTCCACGAATTCGACTCGCTCAGGGAGAGCCAGTCCAAACGGCTGACTCCGTCTCCAGAGCTGATGGACCAGTTGCTGTGGTGGACCATGCCACCCAATGTGGCCATGGGGAAGAGTTTTTACCCCCCGTAACCTTTGTTGCAGGTGTTGACCGACGCAAGCGACCTCGGCTGGGGGGCTGCCTGCAGGACTCTAACGGTCAACAATGTTTGGTCGCCTCACGAGATGGTGCACCATATCAACTATTTGGAGCTGTTGGCCGTTTGGAAGGCCCTACGTTCCTTCGAGGCCCTACTCACCGGCAATGTGGTTCAAGTGGCCTCGGACAATACCACGGCAGTGGCAGACCTGAACAAACAGGGAGGAACACGGTCCACCATCCTACTTTACCTTGCAGTGCAACTCTGGGAGTGGTGCCTGGAAAGACACATCTTTCCGGTTGGAGTGCACATTCAGGGCAAGCTGAATGTCTTGGCCGACCACCTCAGCCATCTCACCTCGACAACCCACGAATGGGAACTGGACGACGAGGTATTTCGGTCCCTTTGCAGGGCCTGGGGGACTCCGAGCATTGACCTCTTTGCGTCGGAGACCAACAGGAAATGCCACAGGTACTGTTCCAGGGCAGGCATCGGACTGGACTCCGAGGGCGATGCCTTCATGAAACGGTGGGATCAGGACTACCTCTACGCCTTTCCCCCGTTTCCTCTGGTCCTGAAGGTCCTCACCAGGATGTACCAACACCGGGCCAACGCCATTCTCGTGGCTCCAGCATGGCCTCGCCAGCCCTGGTTTCCGCTACTGTTACGCATGTCGTCGCAGTATCGCACACTGCCGGAATCACCAACGCTTCTCCAAATGGAACACGGCCAGCTCCACCATTCGGACCTACCCAGCCTCCACCTCACCGCGTGGAGGATAACCCCAGACTGTCCAGGATCCTGGAGCTAGCATGGCGCCCTTCCACACGGAAGTCTTATGCATCCAAATACAGACGCTTTGGTGCTTTCCTGGCATCCCAGCAGACGTCCCCCCCACAGGTGGGACTACAGGACATCATGGCCTACCTCCTCCATTTGGCGGAGTCTGGCCTTAGTATCACCTCCATCCGGGTCCATCTCGCAGCGGTGGTGGCTCACTCCCCGGCTGGTTCACCTGCCTCTGGTGCCTTTCGCGACCATACGGTGAAACGTTTCCTCAAGGGACTGCGGAACGCCTTCCCGCCAGTCAGGACTCCAACAGCACAATGGTCCTTGTCCGCCGTTCTCAATGAGCTCACCAGGACTCCTTTCGAGCCTATGGCTACCGCGGATGTTCGTCTCCTCACGTGGAAGACGGCATTTCTGGTGGCTATCGCGTCTGCTCGACGGGCTGGTGAACTGGTTGCTCTGCGGGCAGACGCACCGTTTCTTCAGTTTTTCAATGACCGCGTGGTGCTCCACACGGATATCACCTTCCTTCCTAAGGTGGTCTCCGAGTTTCATATGGCACAGACTATCTCGTTACAAACCTTCTTCCAGAACCCCACCAACGCCCAAGAAAGGACTTGGCACACGCTGGATGTGAAACGAGCTTTATTGTTCTACACCAGCAGGACAAGGGAGTTCAGGAGGTCACAGCGTCTCTTTGTGGCTTATGGAGGAAAGTCCAAGGGTGAACCCATCTCTGCCCTGAGGTTCTCCAAATGGATCACGTCTACCATCTACCTGGCCTACGAGTCGGCCTCACTGCCACTTCCGCCGCATGTCAGGGCGCATTCTACGAGGGCGGTTGCCACATCCACTGCCTTTTTGGAGGGCACACCGCTTGAGGACACCTGTAAAGCTGCCACCTGGTCCAGACCTTCTACATTTGTCCAACATTCTAGGGTGGACACCAGAGCCACTGCGGACGGCAGACTTGGCCGTGTCGTCCTCACCAGGGGGCTCCAGGCTCATCGCCCTTGACAGTTCACCCTACCTGACCATCATATTCATCGTGGGATCATCTCACCCGACTGCCCACCGACCAAGTGAGTGTGAGCTTGCTAATCTCCCAATAGTGGGGATTCACAAACTATACGAAGGAGAAAGTTCGGTTTCACTTACCAGTGATAACTTTCGTTCTTCGAGTATATAGTTTGTGAATACACACTACCCACCCTGCCTCCCCTCTTGAGCTGCACGGATGAGATCAATTGGTTTATCCTGTGCTTGGCTTAAGTATGGAACTGAGGTAAAATGGCGGACTGGCGCCTCAGGGTGGGCAGTACGGTGGGCGGTCTTACCGCCAAAACTTTTGACCAATAGCTTTTTAAGCCTCCGATCAGCGTTCTGCGCAGGCACATAACCCCAATAGTGTGTATTCACAAACTATATACTCGAAGAACGAAAGTTATCACTGGTAAGTGAAACCGAACTTTTCCCGGCAGCGCCGGGCCCCTGTCATCTCTGGACCCGGGGTGGGAGTCCTGATGGTCCCCCCTGATGGCGGCCCTGGCTCTAGTCCTCTCCACCATTGCTAGGCAATCATCCAAGCACCGAGCCTCATCCACTGCCGACGCTGTGAAGGAGAAATAGAATTGGGTGTCATCTGCATATTGATGACAACGCACTCCAAATCTCCGGATGATCTCTCCCAGCGGCTTCACGTATATGTTAAATAGCATAGGGGAGATAATCGAACCCTGTAGAACTCCTCCCCCCATTAGAGTGTCCACGGGGTTGACAAACTCTCTCTAAGCTGGACCCTCTGGGCAGTCACCAAGGAAGGAGCGGAACCACTGCAACACAGAGCCCTGAACTTCCAAATCAGACGGTCGCTCCAGAAGGTTGCCATGATTGATGGTGTTGAAAGCCGCTGAGAGGTCCAGGAATACCAGGATGGATGCCGCCCCCTGGTCTGCCTTCCGGAGCAGATTTATCCTGCAGTGCCACCAATGCGGTTTCAGTGCTGTGACGAGGCCTGAAGCCCCGCTGGAATGGATCCAGGCAGTTTTTTCCCCCGAAAACGCCGTCGCTGTGATGCCGCTCCCCCCGCCCCTTCTACCGGCGGGGGGGGGGGGGAGGATATGGGGAGGCCATGAGGGATTCCAAAAATGCGGACGCCGCGATGCCGCACCCCACCCAGCCCTGTTTACCGGACTTTGTATGGGACTTCAGGATGAGGCTTCCCTTTCGTTTTTTGAAAGGTTTTAAATTATATTATATTATTGATATTTTGTATTGCTGCTTGCCTCTGTTTTATGGGGTTATACTGTTGCCTATTGTAATTGAATTTCCATTGTGTATGATTGATTAATTGAACTAACTTAGGGTCATAAAGACCAGGACCAGCCGCTTGAGAAATAGTTTCTACCCAAAAGAGGCTCTGGCTTTGAATGCAGTGCAATGCAGTCTATGAGGGAGCTTCTGTAAATAGTTTTTAGAGTTTTAGAGCTTTTTAGGGGTTAAATGTGTATATGTGGGGTGGGAGTATGTTGATAATTTTTGTATAGTAGTATTTTGTTTAGGTTTTGTTGGGTTGATAAGTGTTTTCCCCCCAATCTCGTTGTTCTGAGCAGGACAATGACAATAAAGATTTATCTTATCTTAAATTTGTATATGCAATTATTTTTTTTACCATTTCATGTCCTATGTAAACCCCCTTGAGTCGGCCATCAGTCTGAGAAAGACGGTATAGAAATATTCAATGAAATGAAAAATGAAATGGTTTCATCCAAGAGCTCCTGAAGTTGGTCCCCCACCACCCTCTCAATCAGCTTACCAAAAAAAGGGAACATTATTGTTTTGTCAGTTTCACCTGGCAGAAATATACTGTATTACTCTCACATGGGCTGGCTCAGTTTAGCATGACATTCTTCTTAATTATAACTCACCACCACTCTCCCAATAGCTCCTGCTAGCAATTTATTGACAGCAGATGTATTGAAAATTGTGGTATTTTTCTCTTAAACAGAATAAGCTTATCCACTTATCAAGTACCCAAGGGCCTATTGAGGTTTACTTATGTCCAGAAGAAACAGATTACCCCAGTCCAGTGAAAGCGCAGGATCCAGACCACAATGGAAATATCTCAAGAACACTTTCCAAAGGTAACTTTTAAAAATAGTCATGGCCAAAGAGACCCAAAATTTAAAGTGGAAGCAAAAATGAATCTGTGTTGTTAATATATGATGTACTGCCTTCAGGGGTTCTCCTGACTCTTTGGTTTCATTTGCCAAATTACCATTTCTATTTTATTTAAACTTGCCAGTTAAATTCTTGTGGGCCCAACTGTTTAGTTGCAGGGTGTATATTTATGTGTTTTAGGTAGAGCCCTTTCAGCTGGCACACACAAGGTCTGGGTTAAGCTCGGGATGGTGGTGGAGCCTTTGGACAAGGCAGCACCGCCACCCCGGGCTTCGGACAAGGCGCCGCTGCCATGCCACCCCGCGCTTCTCCCTAGCGGGCTTCTCTGTCAGGTGACAGGGGGCCTTATCTGGAGCCTGGCATGTTGGTGGGGGCTTCTCCAGGGTGTGTGTACATTGGTGGTGCGCATGCACAGTTTGAAGGAAGCAGTGAGGTCACGTGGGTGTACATGCACCTACGTAATGTCACTGGCATGAGTGATGGCTGCCCCCACCACCTTTTTTTCGTGGGGGGGCACTTGGGTCCTTAAAAGGTTCACCACCACTGATAAGACAATAGAAACCATAGTCAATTTAAAAATCATGAATTCTATTTCACTGCAACCTTCACATCACCTTTTTCTAGATTCCTTGTTGCTCATTTGTTTGGGGCAGTTAACATTTTCCCATTATGTACCTTCTCTCATGGAGAATACATACAGCGTTCTGTAAATAAGAATGCAAATGTATTTACTGCTTGCTTTTTAAAAGCTGGCTGTATAGATCAGTGAGTTGGGTATCTGGCTACAAAGCCAGAGAATGGGAGTTCAGATCCCTACTGTGTACCCGCAAGAGCCAGCCTGTGCTCTTGGGCAAGCTGCAAATACCCAGGATGCCCACAGAAGATAGGAATGGTAAACTACTTCTAAGTATTGTGTACCTGGAAAACCACAGAAAGAGTTACCATAAGGCAGGATTGACTCGACAACACACAAATATTTTTAAAACCCAATAGTAACTTATAACTTAACATCCCTTGGTTATATGGTAGTTTTGTATACTCCTGTCAAGGTAAAGGTAAAGGTTTCCCTTGCTCGAAAGCCAGTCATATCCGACTCTAAGGTTCAGTGCTCATCTCTGTTTCAAAGCCGAAGAGCCAGCGCTGTCTGCTTCTGCAGACATTTCTGTGGTCATGTGGCAGGCATGACTAGACACCGGAGTGCACAGAACGCTGTTACCTTCCTACCGAAGTGGTCCCTATTTATCTACTTGCAATTTCTTGCTTTCGAACTGCTAGGTTGGCAGGAGCTGGGACAAAGGCGAGAGCTCATTCCGTCCTGCAGTGCTTGGGAATCGAACTGCTGACCTTCCGCCTCCCAGTCAGTGTCATTAGCCACTTGAGCCACTGAAGTCAAGGTTGCCCTTGCTCAAAAGCCAGTCGTGTTTGGTGCTTATCTCCATATACAGCCCAAGAGTCAGTACTGTCTGCATCTGCAGACGCTTCCGTCGGCATGTGGCAGAGACTCTGGAACACACAAACGCTGTTACCTTTTCCACAGAAGCGGTATCTATCTACTTGCAATTTCTGGTTTTCGAGCTGCTAGGTTGGCAGCAACTGGGACAAAGACAGGAGCTCACTCCATTGTGCAACACTCAGGTCTCAAACTGCTGAGCTCCTGACCTTCTAGTTGTCAAGTTCAGCATCTTAATCACTAAGCCACCACGGTCCTTTGTGTAATTTTGTGAATATGCATATTATAATCTCATTTCCTTGAGAGAAACTCTACAATCCCTCTAAAGATTCTTTGGAATATTTTGAGAGATTGTTGTTTAAAATTATGTGCCCTTAGAATATCAGTCCACTCCAGCTTTGAATTTAGCAGGGATGGAGCAGGAGAGAGACCATTTTCTGCTAAGCTAGGCAGAGATGGCGGGACTGCAGTAGCTCAAGTGGCTAAGACGCTGACTGGGAGGCGGAAGGTCAGCAGATCTATTCCCGAGTACTGCAGGACGGAATGAGTCTTTGTCCCAGCACCTGCCAACCTAGCAGTTCGAAAGCAAGTGGGAAGGTAAACAGTGTTTCGTGTGCTCCGGTGTCTAGTCATGCCTGTCACATGACCACGGAAACGTCTGCAGAAGCAGACAGCGCTGGCTCTTCGGCTTTGAAACAGAGATGAGCACTGAACCCTAGAGTCGGATACGACTGGCTTTCAAGCAAGGGAAACCTTTACCTAGGCAGAGATGGCAGCCTACCTTCAGAATAATAATAATAATAATAATAATAATAATAATAATAATAATAATAATAATAATAATAATAATAATAATAGTAGTAGTAGTAGTAGTAGTTGTTGTTGTTGTTATTATTATGTGTCAGAAATTATTCTGGGTTGAAAGGAGAAACAGGGCAGACCCGAATGAGGAGAAACAGGGGACACCCGAATGAGGCTCCTTTCATGTCCACAAGATCTTTTCCCAACGAAGGGGTCCCTATTTATCCACTTGCAATTTCTTGCTTTCGAACTGCTTGGCAGGAGCTGGGACAGAGACAGACACTCTATCCGTCATGCAGTATCCAGGTCTCCAACTGCCGACTTGCTGGCCTTCCAGCTAGCAAGGCGAGCTTCTTAACTACTGAGCCACTGCAGCCCCCTTCAGAATGATATAGGATTGGTAGAACAGTGGCATTTAATGTTAAAACCCTTTGCATGAATCCCATGTTGTTCTCTTGTGTAACACAATGACAATTTTTTTTGTTGCAACAGATACAATTTCCAAAAACTCAGGAAGTCTTAACTGTTCGCTAACTACAACCACCATCTCTCCTTTGGCTTCTACGACCAACCTTTTGCAGCAGACGGAGGACCAAATTGCTTCAAATTTTGAAGGGCCATTTGTGAATTTGTTGCCCCCTCTACTCCATGAAGATTATCTGCTTGGTCTTGGTGAAGAGGAAGGCATCAGTGACCTCTTCGACTATGACTTTGAAAAAATGCCTGCACTGATGGATGGATTTTTGTGTAGTTGATTGCTGTTTGTTCTCTCTCCTCCCTTCCTCCCAAATTCTAAGAAATGAAAACCAGAATACCTATTGTCCATTCCATGTTAGGTATCCTCTTATCTCTTGACCTTATCCCATTTCAAAATTAGCATTTAAAGATGCTTGATATTTGTAAATAAATGCTTCATAGAACAGTGCAGACACAGAAACTGAGGCTTCTTCAGTTAGAGTTTCATTAATCTCTACTTTCTAGTAACTATTGACTTAGCAATTTGTAAAAAAAATGGGAATGGGGGAAATAGCTACCCTTTATTCTGATTTATTGCGTCTGAGCTTCATGAAGGGCTCCTGAAGAACTGTTTTAGTCACACACAGCAATTCTTCCTTAATATTTCAAACTGTGCCTTCTGTAGAGTGTATGTATGTATTGATTTGTACGGACAGTCATTGTAACTGAAAAGAAATATGTGTGAAATATAGAGACATGGCAGGAGACAAGTGTCTGCTCAAAGGCTTCTGGGAATATTTGGATTCTTCTCAGAGTCCACATTTTGAGCTAAAATGCCTGTCTTTGAAGAAACTTAATACCCCCAAGTTGTTTTTCCCCTTAAACATTAAACTGTAAATGTATTACAGTCCTAGTTAAAATAGAGAGATTTTCAACCAGAACTACAAAATGAACCTGGAGCAGCTAGGGCCATAGATTTGTAAACACTTAAAATTAATAGTAATAATAGTAAATTGAAATCCTGCATATCATCTGTTCTAGACATATGTGGGTGGAGCGGATTGAATCCAGCCACTACTCACTCTTCGGAACAGTGAGTTAATAGGATTTTGATTCCATTTCCTTCCAAAGAGCTGCATGCGCACCGTCCCTTTGTGCTGGATTGGCTGGTGAATTAATTGCATGTTGTGTCAGTTGATGCATGTAGTAATCTCCATCCTCTTTGAGATACTTGTGTGTAAGTTGCTTCCATGTGCATAGAAACCTCTAACTGGATCCAAGTGACATCTTGGTCCATCTAATGCTGGAAGCTTGAGAAAAGGTGTTAAATGAGGTTGTCATCTGTTGACATGTAAAACAGAGAAATGCCATTTAGGTTTACTATCCACAATGTGCAATAAAACTGGTATGTAAAGTTGGCGGTACAAAGTGGGACATTAAAATAAAATGCCTATGAGAATTGCACTGTGGGCTTTTTCCTCTAAGGCAGGGGTGGCCAAACTTTTCAGGCTGTGGGCCTGCGCATGCGCAAAATGCTGCCGTAAATGCACCCCATGGCTGTCATAACTTCATTCACGACAGCTAAAGGTGTTTTACAGCAGTGTTTTGCACATGTGCGGGTGCATTTAACTTCCACTTCCAGGAACAATGAAGGCTGCGTGGGGCAAATTGTTAGGCACTGTGGGTCAGATCCGGCCCATGGGCCGTAGTTTGGGCACCTCTGCTCTAAGGAATACTATTTATGCCAAGTTTCTCTTACTCAGAACATTGTGTTTATTTTAGTGGCTTAGATGCTCCTGATTTGGGGAGCTGATACAAAGCTGACATTTTACCCAAAATGTAAATAATATACCTGTTAGGACTCTCTTTATTAAATTTTAATTTATAACTCTGCTTGTGTAGCATATGTTCTGAGATAAATAGTATTCATACCCACAGTTGTGTAAAATGTTATCACTTTATGTTAATTAGTTAAATATCCTAATTAGCCTGCATTGCCTTTTTCTATCTGTTGCTTAATAAATTACAAAAATGTTTATCTTTTTAAATATATATGTGCAGGTTTTCTGGTACCACTGAGATGCTGCTATAGACACTCACACATGAAATAGTGGAGTAATGGTATGAAAGCAGTGTGATTGAGTCTTGGAATATAATTGTAAAAAAGGGCAACACATTAAGAACTGTTAAACAGTGTTAAGTGTGTTTTATATGTGTACAAATATGTGCATAGTTCCTTGGGTTATTTAAGTTGTGTGTTCTTAAACTTTAGTCAGCTAACTGTTTTGTACAATAGGAATGGATTTGTATAACCTGCCAGAATATTTTATAGCTGGTTTGTAATTTCTTGAATAAAAAAAATTAACGTGGGTATGTAAATATAAAAAAATACAGTATTTAAACTTTGTCTTGTGGAAGAAAGTAAAATTTTGTGCAAGCATGAGTGCTTTTATGGTATGAAGGGGATCGTTGGATAGAATGAAATGAAAAGGGGGAGAAAATGTATGCCAATTTGTAAACTTTACATACTTAACAAGTAGGCAAAATACTAACCTTAATATACCTTTGAATAGTATGCTAGTTCTATACATCTGTAAAAAAAAAATGTAAAAAAAAACCCAACACAGCTTTTTGTTTGTAAAGACAATTTGTTCTCTAACAGTGACCTTGCCTCTTCAAATGTATGTAGCTGACAAATTTTTTTATGGTAATCAATAAAGCTTTATATCAATAATATAACTGGTTTTGAAATGCATTTTACATCACCAGAGGCATGTCTCGTGAAACAAGGTTGCTGCTGACTCGGCTGGTCACTTTGCTTAGGAGGAGCAGTGAATAGTGAAATGTAGCTTAAGGCCGTGTTTCCCAGTGTTTGGATTTTTGGACTTCAATTCCCAGAAGCCTAAGTCAGGACTTTTGGGACTTGACTTAGGCTTCTGGGAATTGAAGTCCAAAAAACACAGGTTCGGAAACACTGCCTTAAGCTACATTTCACTATTCACTGCTCCACCTTGTGTGTGATAGAGGAAAAAGAAAGGTTTGAAGGAATGTGTAATAAAAATAGGTGTGAATTGGGGAAGAAGCATACCTGTCAAGTATCCCGGATTGGCCGGGATTTCCCATATTTCAGTGCCGCTTCCTCCACTTTCCCGCCACCATCCCATAATTTGACCGGCGAGGAAAGTAGTCACTGCACATGCGCACATACACAGAAGGGTTTTGCGCAGAAGGGTTCTGCGCAGAAGGGTTCTGCACAGGTCCCGTATTTTCCGAAGCCATGCTTGATGGGTACGGGAAGAAGGCATTCTCCCAGGATTTTGTAACCAAAATTATATAGTAGTGTATTTACCCAGGTCTGTGCCTGGTTTATGCTGGCAAATTCCAACCCTACCTATCTGACTACTGTCTGTATGGAAAGCATCCAGTACTGGGCAAATCTTCTCTTGATTGTATAGTGCTCTTTTGCTTTCATCAACATTCATAATTTCAAAATTATAAAGGCATTTCAAAAATATCACGATCTTCAAAAAGGCTCTGTTTATCCCAATATGTTGACAAATGTGCAAAACTGACAGGCATTTAAATTATGAAAGATTTAAGGATGTGTAACATAAAAAATGGAATTGAACATCTTTGCTATGCTTTTCAATATGAAACCAACTGATGTGGCTGATAACCTACAACCGTGGTGGCGAACCTTGACACTCCAGATGTTCTTGGACTTCAATTCCCAGAAGCCTAAGCACCCTGTGAATCTACACGAATGGGTTTACTGTGATTCATCCAGCCCATGATGCCCTCGTCGCTCCAGGAAGCGGAAGTAAAATGTGCTTTCCGTACGGAAAGTGTGTCTTATGGTCTGAAAAATACGGTATTTTTCAAATTTAGAACTGTGATTGGAACAATGTTGCTGGGCTTTCCATGAAATCTGATTGTCACTGTTTGGTCAAATGTGGCACTTTGTTCCAAAACTACTTGTACTTCACTTCACCTTCACTATTAGAGACAAATGTTTTGCTTTGAATTTGTCATTTTCAGAGTACAGTAAATCACTTTTTATTTGTCTGTTTGAAAAAAAAAACTAGACTGCATTTCATTTCAGTTCTAATCTAAAGTTGCAATGTTTAAGCATTCTATTTTTGTTTTCTGACTCTGATCTTATTTTGATCTGTCTTTTTCATACTATGCAATGTGTTTATATGTGTTAATGTAGCATTAGACTCTTCTTCTGTCTGTGCCCATGTCAAGAACTACGTCTTTCAACTTTAATCCAGTTTCATCATTAGTGATGTTACTACATGTACATGACTTCTGCTGCTCCCTGGTAGCTAGATTGTGTCATTTTTATGTACAAAATATTCAGATCATTTTTTATTTCCACTTTTACTCAGAACTAATATACATTAGCTTGAGTGTCACTTTCTGACTTTACTCATTTCACCTTCCACTGCCTCTGTTGCCAAGAATATCTCCCATCATATCTGGAACTATTAATTATCTTCTGCTTAATTCTTGGAGCTTGAGTGTGCCTGATTACAACAATAGGCATCTGTCTAATATACTGTGACTGGATGCAAAAAAAAGAACAAGTACAGGTATCTGTAACAGGTGTATAGAAGAAGCCATTTCAGTACCATAAATATTGTTTGTATTACTTTCGTGTTCAAGGAATGAAGAAGCAGACGAATGAAGTAGTGAAATTCAGCTCTTTATTAGTGGGGTTTGAATACAGTTTGGATAGGGCAAAACTTGGACTTATATACACTATAAACAGTAACAACAATAACAAAAGCCCATTGGCTAACAGAGTGCACATTTTTCGATCCACTTATTTGCATAAGAACAGATACATGAGAAAAGATACATTCCGCTCCTGTCAGATTCTAATTTGCGCGCCCATAACGAAATCTCGCAAGACTATGCTGTCTGGCGAGATTTTGTAGCTGTCAAGCAGGGACGCTGTTTCGACAGCTAGGAAAGCGCGGGAACATGGTGGTTTGAATCGCCTTGGCAGTTAACCACAGTTAACATACATAACAATTACCACCTGAAATTTCATCTTCTAAATAATTGAAAGATTCATCTGGGCATCTTAGCCTAGTAATGCAATTGATACATCCTTGATTAAATTCTGTGTGCCTCAATATGTTGCACAATTTAGATTGCTGTTACGTGCCATCAAGCTACCTCCAACGTATAGCAACTCTGAATGAGCGATCTCCAAAATGTTCAACAGCTCTAAATCCAAGACAGGCTTCCTCAAGTCACCAATAGAATTGTGACCCATTTGCTGTAAAAAAAAACTCTCATTTTTGAAAGTACTGGACAGGTTCAAAACATGAGCTGTACACTACAGAGGTAACTCAAAAGTTGGTTGGTGTCTGCAAAGAATCAATGAAAAGTGTCCTGCACTAAGAATAATTTACATACACTGTGAACTTCTGAATAGCATGAGAAGTGCTTCCTAACAGTTCAATCCTCAAAGTTTATTGAGATCAAAGCCTAGTAACTGCAACAGGAGAGCACAATCTTATGCTTTACATCAAGGCCAAACTTTTCAGGCCGCGGGCCGGTCACGTAGTTCAACGGGCCGGTCACGTGGTTCCTCCCACCGGAAGTGGGACTAAAACGTGGCAGGAGCTGGGACAAAGACGGGAGCTCATTCTGTCGTGCAGTACTCGAGTCCCGAACTGCTGACCTTCCAGTCATCAAGTTCAGCATCTTAACCACTTGAGCTACCGTTGTCCATACTTTACATAGAAGTCCCATTAAATTCAATGGGGTTTACACCTAGATAATTGGGTAAGTATGTTTGTGAGTTAATAAACACATGAACCCATTCTTCATGATGAAAAATAATAGTTACTCAAAAGCTCACCTCAACTAAAAAATGCCAGATACAGGGTAATGGCAAAACCTTTGACTGTGAGGATCATAGGAAACTATGGTTTGTTCTGAAAGAAATGGGTGTGCCTTTGCACTTGGCTGACCTGAAGTGTAACTTATATAGTGGACAAGAAGTAACTGTTAGGACAGAATATGGAGATAGAATGGTTTCCCATAGGCACAGGGATCATCAGACAAGCATGCTTTTTATCCATTTATTTGTTCTATTTGTACACAGAATATATCACATAGAAACCCAGACTAGAGTCAGATGAAGCAGGAGTGAACATTGGTGAAAGAAACAACAAAATTAATGATACACAGATTTTATTTATTTATTTATTTATTTATTCGATTTGTATAGCTGCCCCAATCGACATGCGACTCTGGGCGGCGTACATAAAATCCCCAATGTTTAAACTATAGAAACCCTTAAAATTCCTTTTAAAAACACTGAAAAACTACCTCCCACCCGCACCAATTAAAAATCTAGTTAAAAACTTGTAAAAGCATGAGTGAGCCTGCTCTAAATGAGCCAGGGGTGGTGGTGGTGGTGGTGGTGGTGGTTGTTGCTCCCTCTCCACCTCCCCACACCTGCCCTGCCAGCCAGGTTTTCAGCTCTTTCCTGAAGGGCAGCAGCTCTGTCTGGAGATGCAGTTCAACTGGCAGGAGGTTCCACAGGGCCGGAACAGATACCAAAAAGGCTCTTCTTCTAGTGCTAGAGAGGCAGTTGGTATTTTTAAGTATCCTGGCTCCACTACCATGTAGGGCTTTAAAGGTACAGTAATTACCAGCACCTTGAATTGCACCCGGAGGCACACTGGCAACCAATGCAACTCCCGTAGTAGGGGTGAGGTACAGGCATAACGCCCGCACCCCACCACTACACGGGTAGCTGCATTCTGAACCAGCTGTAGCCTCCGAATGGTCATCAAGGACAGTCCCCTGTAGAGCACATTACAATAATCCAGTCTGGAGGTAACCAGAGCATGTGTAACCGTAAGCAAGGAGTCCTGGTCCAGGAGCAGGCATAATTGTGCAAAAGCCCTCCTAGCCACAACTGATACCATCTACTAGCAGAGAGCAACAATCAGATAAAAATAAATTTTGTGTCAGAAATTAATCTGGGTTGAAAGGATTTTTTGCTGGAAAAACTCCACTCAGGGGATACCCGAATGAAACTCCTTTCATGTCCCCAAAATCCATTGTGCAGCACTCGGGTATCAAAACCGGACCTTCCAGTCTCTTAGCTCAGCGTCTTAACCATTAAACCACCACAGTGCTGCTAGCAATCAGATGAAACAACGTTTAAAGAGAATGAAAAAAGAAAGTGCCAAAGCAAGACTACAGTTGAACATCACTAAGACAAAAGTCATGACTGCAGGAAAACTACACAACTTTAGTGTTGACAATGAAAAAATTGAGATAGTGAATGATTTTGTATACCTTGGTTCAACTGTCATTTCAAATGGAGACTCGGAAAAAGGCTGAAGCCCAGAAGGAATTATAAAAGCATAAGGATGTGCCACTGGAGACAAAGTGCCATTTGCCAACCACACTCTTGTACTCTTAAGCACCATGTATGAGTGCAAAAGGTGAAGAGTCAGGGAGGTAATGATTCAATTGATAAATGGAGTAGGAGAAAAGTTTTGCAGATGCAGTAAAACCCCGACTTACAATTGCCCCGAGTTACATAAAATTCGACTTACATAATGATTTTGTGCTAAAAACATGTCCTGATTTACATAAATGTCCCAATTTACATAAATTAACGTAGCCCAATTTCCTATGAGTTTGCTTTGAGTTAGATTTTAAAAAATCATTTTTCCTATGGGTTTGCTTCGAGATATGTAAAAATTAATTTACCTATGGGTTTGCTTTGATTTACATAAAAATTTTATTTTTTCCTATGGGTTAGCTTCGAGTGACGTAAAAAAACTAATTTTTCCTATGGGTTTGCTTCGAGTTACATAAAAAAAAAAACAATTTAAGGAAAAGCCTACGGAATGGACTTTTTGCGTAGGTAGGGGTTTTACTGTACCCTGGACTGTCAAATAGACTAACAAGTGGGTCCTGAAGCAAATTAAGCCTGAACTCTCTCTGGAGGCAAAAATGATAAAGTTTAGGGCAGGGGTGCCCACACTTTTCAGGCCGTGGGCTGGTCACGTGGTTCAGGGGGCCTGTCGCTAAGGCCCATGGGCCAGATCCTGGCCCCGACACCAATTCATCTGGCCCCTGGAGCCCTTGTTGCTCCTGGAAGCGGAAGTAAAACGCGCCTATATGGGCGCGTTTTACTTCCCCTTCCGGGAGCAACGAGGGCTTCACGGGCCGGATGAAGTGGCATTGGGGGCCGGATCCGGCCCACGGGCTGTAGTTGGGCCACCCTTAGTTTAGGTTGTCATTATTTTGGGCACATCATGAGAAGGCAGGAGTCACTGGGGGACATAATTATGCTGGTAGAGATTGTAGGCAGCAGGAAAAGAGGAAGACCAAACGCAAGATGGATTAACTCTTTGTCGTCCTTTCCACTTCAAAGCGTGAACGCTTCACGAATAGCTTTGTTCTAGTTGGGACACCGTACTACGCCCGAGTTTATTAAAGCCACGTGACAGAGGGCGTAGCTTCAACATGGCGTCCTCCATATGAACTCTGCAGCTGTGCTCCAGTCTTGCAGGTGGGTTGACGGAAGGCAGCCCCGAGTTGGGTTTATTTTGTGTGTCTTCTTTTTCCCCTCTTTCCTCCTCCTTTGACGGAGGAGGGAAGAGGAAGGACGCGGCTTGTGACAGGGGCAAGTTTGGAGAAGGAGCCTTAGGCATCAATTTAATAGCAGTCGCAGTTACACTTATATACCTCCCCATATATCTTCGTGCACTTTTTGGGTGGCTCACAAAGTAATTAGCATTTTGCCCCCCAACATGCCGGGAACTCATTTTTTACTTTCCTTTGATCCTGGCCAAGATCGAACTCACACACATCAGCAGAGTTTTGGCTGCAATGCTGCGCGACGGAGTGAGCGCCTGCCTCTGCCCCAGCTCCTGCCATCCTAGCAATGTGAAAGCAAGACATCGCAAGTAAATAAATAGGTGCCGCATCAGCAGGAAAGGTAGCACCGTTCGATGCGCTCCGGTGTCTCGTCATGCCTGCCACGTGACCACAGAAATGTCTGCAGACAGCGCTGGCTCTTTGGCTATAAACGGAGATGAGCACCGCCTCCTAGAGTTGGACATGGCTGGCTTTAGAGCAAAGGAGACCAGGGACTGCAGTGGCTCAAGTGGCTGGGAGGCGGAAGGCCAGCAGTTCAATTCCTGAATACTGCAGGACGGAATGAGCTCCCGTCTTTGTCCCAGCTCCTGCTAACCTAGCAGTTCGAAAGCAAGAAATTGCAAGTGGATAAATAGGGACCACTTCGGTGGGAAGGTAAACAGCGCTCCGTGCGCTCTGGTGTCTAGTCATGCCTGCCACATGGCCACGGAAACATCTGCAGAAGCAGACAGCGCTGGCTCTTCGGCTTCGAAACAGAGATGAGCACTGAACCCTAGAGTCGGATACGACTGGCTTTCGAGCAAGGGAAACCTTTACCTTTACTAATCACCGCACCACCAGTTATCTTAGTGTGGAAATGTAGCACAGGGATGCTGTAGGGGGGAGGGAGAGAGGAGGGAGAAGATTTGTTGGTGGGGCTGGAGAGCGTAGACCAGGTTGGCCAAGTGTCCAAACTGAACACTCTAGGAAACACTAAAGGAATTTGCCAATGGTCTATTTTCTTGGCTATAAAGTGGGGAGTTATTGTCCGGGTAGCTGGCTGGGTGGATCTTAGTGAGTTAGGTTGCTTGTTCTGCAGAATGAGAGGATTGGGGTCCCTGAAATACCAGTTTGTATAATTCATGGGCAGCTGCAGTTGGATATAAAGAAATAAATAAGAAAAGTAGTTACATTCTTTGCCTCATTTTGAGGCTACTTCAGTGCCTGAGCTGGGGAAAGCAATGGAGAATCCTGCTTTATTGTCAATGAGGAGGAGAAAACACCCACAGAACAATATACATATTTATACATATGTATAAATGATATTCGTCATCCTTCCATTTCTTAATGCTTTTGCCCGATATGAATGTACCTAAAGAGGTATTTTGATTTCGGAAGAGGTATTATGGTTTCGATACAGATCTTTGAAGAAGATTATTTCGAAATATCCAAACTACCGGATGGATATCATCGATTTCCTCGTACTATACGGACTGTAATTGTGTTATTCCCGCTGGACCCTTTGGTCCCACTTTTCTCTGAACGATTTCCTCGCACTATACGGACTGTAATTGTGTTTCCTGTTGGATCCTTTGGTCCCATTTCATTTTGGTTGTTACAAGTCTTGTTTGTTCTTATTATGCAGCATGATGCACTTTTTCACCAATAGTTATGTATATTAAGTGCATATATTATGTACAGACTGTGTTATATATTTTAACCTTATGGTTTTGTAGTTGCTCGCATACTTGTGCTCGTGCTGACTTTGATGATTTTGAGGATCTTAATGCACCAGAATTTCATTAACCAATTCAGTTCCTATTGTTGACTTCACATAATATTTTTCATCTATGATGCTTTATTAAAGAATGTTTCACTTTTTATGATTTGCCCGTGTTAACTATATTGTTCTGTGGGTGTTTTCTCCTCCTCATTGTCTATACACCCAGCCATCTCCCCTCCTTCCTTTATTGTCAATGTGGACAAATCACTTTATAGCCATAGTTGAAGCAGTGAGTTGTAGAAAGTACATTTACCCCATTTTATTTTTATTGATCATCTCTTGCTTAGAGATTGTTTCCAGTTGCATTTCAGTCTCTTGTGGACGGGAGGTTTTTCAGAAAAGCACCTTGGGGAGTGGTTGTCCTCCAGTCCTTTTTTGCAAAGGAAGCAAAACCATCCAGACACTTTTGTTGGACTAATACACAACAAGCCTTCTTAAAATTCCGAGAGGAAGACAAATTTACATCCTTGTTATATCCTTCCCCTTATTGATTGGTCTTCATATAGAAAAATTGCTTTGAGTTTGGATTATTTTCTCTGGCATTTGGAAAAGTCATAATAATAATTTCGTGTCAGAAATTATTCTGGGTTGAAAGGATTTTTGGGGAAGAAACTCTGCTCAGGGGATGTCTGAATGAGGCTCCTTTCATGACCCAAGAGGTGGGACAGAGACGGGAGCTCAATCCGTCATGCAGTCACAGGTCAGTTAAAACATATGGTGATCCTTTCTAGGGTTTTTAATATAAAGAATAGACATTCCCTTCTTCTGGGCGCACCCTGGATTTATAAAGCTAGCCCATAACTATAAAAACTGACCTTCTCCTGGGAGGAACAGTGGGGAAACAGACTCCCAACTTAATCCACTAGGTTATCTAGCCATTCATTGTTTCCCAAATTTTGGTTTTTGGGCTTCAATTCCCAGAAGCCTAAGCCAATTCCCCAAAGCACTAAACAGCCAATGTACTGACTTAGGCTTCTAGGATTTGAAGCCCCCTGTGTTCCGCAGAACATAGTTTGGGAAACGGTACATTTATTTCAGCCTTAGTTACTCACTGGATGTGTATGATTACCAAAAAAACAAAACAAAAAAAAACAACTTTCCATTATTTTTTTGTGAGGAAAATAGTAGAGCTTCAAAAGAACTTTGTGAATTAAACTACAGTTTTATTGTAAGAAACACTTTTCTATTTCCAATTGGCAAGTCACCATAGTAGGTGTATAGGCCCGATGTCCTAGTCAGCCCAGATGTGCAGTTGCTGGGACTGTAGTTATAATGATTTTATTTTATGTATGTAAATTAACATGAGAAGGCCTTTCTGAAAGTGGGAATAAAATATGTAATACAAATATGTAAAAAATGTCTTGATACTTGCATAATGTTCCAGTGTATTGTTTATATTATCATCAGAATACAGAGGAACCCTGTATAGTGATTTTAATCCATTTCAAGGAGCTGATCGCTATGCGGTTTTTATCGTGTGCGATCTTCCCTATGGGAAAAACGCACAACAATGTTTGGCGCTAAGCTGTTTTCCCATTGGAAAATTGTTGTACGGATTTTCCCATAGGAATGATCGCTATGCGGAACGGCTTTCCCTCCTCCAAGTCTCATTGCTATGTGATTTCATCACTGTATGGGGTGATTGTTATACGGGGTTCTACTGCATATGCTGTTATTAAGAAGACAAGAACAATTATCTCTACTCATGGTCAGTGCCTTTTTGTCTTTTGTTTTAACTGGTTATTAATAGCACTCTGTGTGTTCATCTTTTGTAGAAGATGCCTGCTGTCTGCAATTCTCTCCTTGAAGACATTGAAGATATTGTGTCAGCCCAAGACCTGAAACCATATGACCAACAGTTTAGGAGAAAAAATGTGGTTCCTAAAGTGCGAAAACGCCTTTCACAAAAGAATGTAGAAGCAGATGATGATCCCCCTAGTGACAGGTACATTTTCTTTTTTAAAAGGTGTTGCTAAACTAAACTAAACTAAAGATATTGAAACAAGCAGCGCTTATAACCTTTCAAATACCTTTTACTTGGAACAAATATGGCACATTGCTGTTTTGAAAATATTATTTCCTATGTAGCTATTGGTCTGTCTTTTGTTTCATCTCGACACCATGGCCCTCAAATTACTCTGTTGCTTTCCTGTCTCCAGTCAGGATGTTGCTATTCAGGTTTTGACCTGTTGTTGTTGTTGTTGTTCAGTTGCACAATTGAGTCCAACCCTTTGTGACCCCATGGACCACCCCATGTTAAGCTCCTCTGTCATCAGCCATCCTCGGTAGCCCGCCCAGATCTACACACACTGTGTCAATGATACCATCTAGCCATCTCATCCTTTGCTGTCCCTTCTCCTTTGCCTTTGATCTTTCCTAGCATCAGGGCCTTCTCCAGTGAGTTCTCTCTTCTTGTTTGGAGGCCAAAGTACTTGAGCTTCAGATTCGGTATTTGTCCTTCCAAGGAGCAGTCAGGGTTGATTTCCTTTAGGATTGATTGATTTGACCTCCTTGCAGTCCAGGGGACTCTCAAGAGTCTCCTCCAGCACAAATGCTTGGGCATTTAGATCATCATTGGAAGTCCTATACCAGTGGTGGTGAACCTATGAAACACATGCCAGAGGTGGCACCATGCTGTCACCCCAGCACAGAGTTCACCCGTCCCTCTTCCCAGCAGCCTAATGGGAACACATCCTCCCTCCCCCAGCACAGTTAGTCCTGCCCCTTTGCCCAGCAGCCCAATGGAAGCACTTCCTCCCTCCCCCAGCACAGAGTTCGCCCCACCCCTCTGCCCAGCAGCTCATTGGGAGCACTTCCTCCCTCCCCCAGCACAGAGTTCGCCCCACCCCTCTGCCCAGCAGCTCATTGGGAGCACTTCCTCCCTCCCCCAGCACAGAGTTCGCCCCATCCCTCTTTTTGGGGTTCACTATCACTGCTCTATACAGTACCATGTTGTGTCTCAGACCTCACAGTGTTAGAGATAGGCTATTACATTTTCAGTCATTTTTAGTGACTGACCCTGCTTATTTAACTTATATACAGACCACATAATGCGAAATGCAGGGTTGGAAAAATCACAAGTTGGAATTAAAATTACTGGGAGAAACATCAACAATTTGAAATAAACAAATGACACTATCCTAATGGCAGAACGTGAGGAAGACCTAAAGAAGCTCCTGCTTAGGTTGAAAGAAGAGAGTGCAAAAGCTGGCTTGAGACTCAACATCAAGAAAACCAAGATAATGGCAACAGGCCCTATCAGTCCCTGGAAAATAGATGGGGAACAAATAGAAGCAGTGACAGACTTTAACTTTTTAGAATCCAAGATCACTGCAGATGGAGATTGCAGTCATGAAATAAAAAGGCGACTGATGCTTAGGAGATAAGCTATGAGAAACCTGGGGAACATAGTTAAAAGTAGAGACATCACCTTGCAAACAAAAATTCACATAGTTAAAGCAATGGTATTCCTGGTGGTAATGTATGGTTGTGAGAGCTACACTGTAAGGAAAGCTGAGCGCAGAAAAATAGATGCCTTTGAAATGTGGTGTTGGAGGAGAATTTTGAGTTTCCTGGACAGCAAAGAGAACAAATAGGTTGATCTTAAAAGAAATCAACCCCGACTGCCCCTTAGAAGATCAAATATTGAAGATGAAGTTAAAGTACTTTGGACATCAAATGAGAAGAGAGGACTCACTTAAGAAGGCCTTGATGCTGGGAAAGGTCGAGGGCAAAAGAAGAAGGGGGCGGTAGAGAATGAGATGGCTAGATGGTATTGTAGACGCAATGGGCACAGAGCTGGGCAGGTTGAGGAGGATGGTGGAGGATAGGGGTGCCTGACGTGGAATGGTCTATGGGGTTGCAAAGGGTCGGACTTGACTATGCGACTGAACAACAATAACAATCTAATCTCCGGAGCTCTTTTCCTTGAATAGTCTATCATCCATCACTATGATCTTGTAGCAAATAAAGGGTCTGCTGTTCAAAATAAATTTTTTGCGTACAGCAAAGTAGTTGCTTGTTATATACTGTTTATAACATCTGCTCGGTGTGGCTGTTGCAATTTTTCTTTAGCAGTCATATCTTTCAGAGTCTAAATTTATATTCATTTCTTCAGCCAATCCATGTTTTAATTTGTTTTCCAATTAGGGTACAGTATTTTATAAATAGCAGAAAGGTGGGGAAAATATTTACAATTATATCCCTTTTTATTTTTGCTGCTCCTTGGTATCCTTGACTTGCTTCTTTTAAAAAAGCATTTCAGGACTGAGATGCTCCCACATCTCCTCTCTCTTCTGTCCTTATATGCTTACTACTATTAGATTGAAAGTGTGGAGTAGAGCCTATCATTAAAAAAATACAATATATAGAGATTCAACCAATAAAACATTATAGTATTTCTTTTCCCAAATACTACAAATTTGTGTGTCTATAGTTTACAGTTGCGACATGTTTCTATTGAAGATGGAATAGAATTAATGTTGTGTCTTTTTGTTTGACAGTGTTATTCCTGGTGTACAAAAAATTTGGATACGGACCTGGGGATGTTCTCATAATAGTTCAGATGGAGAATACATGGCCGGACAGCTGGCTGCTTATGGATACAAAATTACAGGTAGGTTGCTCAGTATGTTTGGTTTCTTTCAAAGTGCCCTGTTTATAGTTTTGAAGAGTTGTGGCTTGCTAAGGTCTATAGTTCCCAGAATCCAATCCAACCCCCCCAGCCAGCTTGGTTGTTGATAAGGGGATGGTAGAAGTTCAGAAAAGTAACATTTCTATTTTCTATAGTCATACACTAAAACAGTGATGGCAAACTTTGGCACTCCCAGTGTTCTGGAACTTCAATTGCTAAAAGCCCTGATCAGCAGGAATGTTGACTTAGGCTTCTGGTAATTGAAGTCCAAGAACACCTGGAGTGCCAAGGTTGGCCACCACTGCAAGATTTCAAAGTTCTATTTCCATTTTCAACATATTTATTATAATTTTGTATTCCCTGTTTCAAGATGCAGGTTTTTTCAAGGCAGCTTACAAGGCATGTTAGTCAAAATACATTGACAAAATAGTAATGCAATACCAATACAGAATTCACCAGGATCCCTCTCCTAGGTCAGTTCCTCCTTGCTGGTCCTGTGTATAGAAAGATCTAACATAGGGTTTCCCAACCTTTGGGTTTTGGATTTCAATTCTCAGAAGCCTCAAAGCACTAAATCAGCCAATGTACTGACTTAGGCTTCTGGGAATGGAAGTTCCCGTGTGAGGCGTGTGCAGAAATGATCTGGCTTGTCTGCCTCTAGCTTGTTTGCCTCTCTTTATTTCTTCTTCTGTTACTGATATGACACTATGATGGAAAAATGGAGGTGAAATGGAAGTGTAAGCCCATCCTAGATCACCTACTAGTGAGTGCTCCATATGGGCAATGTGCCAGGGCATAAACCAGCTATGGATGGTATGCAGGATACCATCTCCTGTGTACAACAGCCCAGGCTAGAAAAAAGCATATACCTGACCAGTTGTTCTTGTGTCTGTTAAGAGAACAAGACCCAAACCCTGAGCACTCTTCTTCTCCAGGGACACAATCTGAAACCAAATTGCACAGCGGTTGTAGATTTAGTAGAGGGAATCCCATTATCACAGAATATCCTGGATTTATAGATTAGCACACAAACTGTGGAGAAGGATTCCTCATTTTCTTTTTAAAGAAAGAATAGAAAAGCCAAATTGGAAAAGATGCCATAATAAACTAATTTAAAGGACTTCTTTTAAAAAATACGTAATTATAGTTTGCAAGAAGATAAATAGGTACTGCTTTGATGGAAAAGGTAACAGCATTCTGCAGACGTTTCTGTGGTCAAGTGACAGGTAGGACTAGACACTGGAGTGCACGGAATGCTGTTTACCTTCTCACCAAAATGCTACCTATTTATTTATTTACTTGTAATTTATTGCTTTCGAGCCGCTAGGTTGTCAGGAGGTGGGACAGATGATGGACATGCATCACTCAGGTCTCAAACTGCTGACCTGTCAACCTTCCAGTTGTCAAGTTCAGTGTCTTAACCACTAAGCCACTGCAGTCCCAACAACAATGCAGAGGCAGCCTATTGCTTGAATGGAGTGGTTTAGTTTAAATTGTTGACTTATATCTACAAAAAGGCCAAATTCAACCATGTTTCCTAATAACTTGCTACATGTTTCCTAAACAGAAATGCAGAGCTGAACAACAATCCATGTTCATGTGCAACAAAACAATGCACTATTTACAGTGTTATTTCATTCTTTCAACCATCTTTACAAACTTTTTGCACTCTAGGTCCCACTAGGACCTAGACAGCTTTATTTTGACTGGTTGGTGCCTCCAACCAAGTTTTCAGTGTAAGTAGCAGAGATACAAATTGAGGTGAACAACTGAGCTACAATCAGTGAACCAGCCTAAGCTCATAAAACTATTACTTGACACCGCCACCATCTGGCTATATACAGATAGCAATGTGCTCAAAAGCATACTTTACCTGAGCATTCAGAGGGCACACAACCCCATCCATGATTTTTGTTCAGTTGCTTAGTCGAGTCTGAGCCTTCGCGATCCCATGCCTTCACGATAGCATGTCAGGCTCCTCTATTATCTGCCATCCTCCATAGCCTGCCTAGATCTATGCCCACTGCGTCAACAATGCTGTCTAGCCATCTCATCCTCTGCCACCCCCTTCTCCTTTTGCCTTTGATTGTTCTTCAGCATCGGGGCTTTCTCCAGTGAGTCCTCTCTTCTCATTTGATGCCCAAAGTATTTGAGTATTTGTCCGTCCAAGGAGCAGGGTTGATTTCCTTTAGAATTGCCTGATTTTATCTTAATATTAAAATATTAACAGTTGCCAAAAGCTGCTAGCTTGTACTCTGTTAGAATCATTGGTAATGACCGCTGAAAGTATGCTTTCATTAATTCTAATAACTGAAACAATTAGTAGTGATAACTTTCTTTCTTTGTTCATATCAGAGCAGTATACAATTACAATTTGTTTATTTTTGACCAGAAGCAGGCTACTTCAATGGTGTTATCTTGGCCGTTTACTAGATTTTCTTTTGTACACATGGCAGGGCATAAATTGCGTGCTCATTATATGTGCATTGATTGTATTGTTCCACATGCACCCAAGTAGTTCATTTTACTTGACTATCCTGTGATCTTACTGCTTTGCTTTATATGAAGACATTACCAGATGGCCTAGCCAGAAGCTTGTCCTGGTGATACTTTTGTCAGTCTTCATTTTGGCAAGGCGTGTTGTTTTTACTCTCTATAGGTTTAGCATGACCTCTTCTAGTTTCATATTTATTGCTTGGGAGGCATGCAGAACACTTTCCCTTGATTTCAGACCAAGCCCCACCCCATCTAATATCTATTATGCTCTAAGACCAGCATAGTACAGCAGAATCAGAAGTTGAGAGTTGGGTACATAAAAGGAGCATTTCTGCTCCATGTTAAGGAGTAATTAAACTAGTACTTAAGATTACTAATATTATAGCTACTACTTAGTTTATGATGTTGTGCTGATAGTTTATTTAGCTAAGGACCTGCCAGGATTGTTCTTCCGATCTTTCACGTTGCGGCACAGATCCTGGCAATGTCAGCCATCATCTCGCAGTGTTTCCCAAACTTTGGTTTTTGGAGTTCAATTTCCAAACGCCTAAGTCAATTCCCAAAGCACTCATCAGTCATCTGACTTAGGGTTCTGGGAATTGAAGTCCACCAGTGTTCCATTTTGGGAAACTGAAGTCTCTAAGGCTGAGATGATGAACCCTGACACTCCAGGTGTTCTTGTACCTCAATTCCCAGAGACTTGAGCTTCTGGTAATTGAAGTCAAAGACCACATGCAGTAAACTCGTGTGGATTCAAAGAGACTTGGGCTTCTGGGAATTGAAGTTCAAGAACACCTGGATTGCTAGGTTTGCCATCACAGTTTTGAAGGGTTGGTGTCCATATAGTAGGTGGGTCTTGGTGCTGTATTACCTTATTTTGTTCCTTATTTGCTAGCACCTTTTGATGTGCTTCTGGAAGGGCAATGCCAACCAAACAATATTTTTTTCCAGAAGGGCTTGGTTTCAGGCAGCCATTACCATGTAGTGATAAATGACAAAATCTATAGTAAAAAGCCTTATCAGTTGATTGTACCCCAAATGTATATAATTTGGTTTTCTTATCATTAACATTAGGGAACTGAATATAATTTTTCATAATGCTATTTAAATTTATAGTCTTTCCCTATGTTTTTACAACAAAGTTTAACCATTTTAAGTTCTTTATAACTCTTATTCATACACGGTGTTCGATGTTTTACAAGTCTTTAATTGTCTTGCAACACCAGTCATTTGTTTTTTCATAACATAATGTTGGAATTTTAACGTGACTCTAAACCAGTGGAAATCAATAAATATGAGAATGCCTTCGATCTTTTTAAAAGCTGATGCTTATAAATCTGCTTATGTTTATCATACTGTAGGTGGCAGTGTTGGATAATTTGTTTTCTGTTCTGTGTTTTGGGATGTCTTTTCCGATGTTGAAAATACATTTGTCACAGTATAATAATTTTAAAGATCTTGATTTTATTTCTAAAAGTGAAATCTTAGTAGATACAAATTTATCCTCTCTCCTCTTGGTAGTCTTTTATCTTGTTCGGTAATTGATTTGAAGAGAAACTTGTTATCAAAGACAATATGGGTTTACTTACACTTAGGAATTTAAAGCTAAAGTTAAGAAAGTTCTGTAGTTTTGAATATTGACATTTAGGAGTGTGTGTGTAAATTCTCTCTCTCTCTCTCTCTCACACACACACACACATGTTCATGTGAAAATATTTCAAGCAGCACTCAACCAGCACAGTTCTGATTTTAAAGTGGTAGTTTTATACACAAATTCAAATCAGAAAAATTAAAGATTTTACTCTTTTTACTGTTTGCTTTGCTCTGCTCCAGGCTGTCTTGGGAGGTCATGTATTTTCTGCATACCTGTCAACCTTCCCGGATTGTCCGGGATTTCCTGGTTTTCGGCGCTGATTTGTGCCATTTCCCGCCCCGCGCTGCCGAAACCCCGGAATTTGGCAGCGGGGAAAAGGAGGTACTGTGCAGCCCTTCTGCACAGGTCGCCTTCTACGCTTGCGTAGAATGGCTACGCATGCGTAGGAGGGGGCTACACAAGCGTAAAACCTTTCTACGCATGCGTAGAAGGCGACCTGCGCAGAACCGTTCAGCGCAGGTCCAGGATTGGCCAGAGCCGCGGTTGACAGGTATGATTTTCTGTCATTGTAGAATTTTTAATAGAAGTTGGATGGCCACATGTCAGGATTGCTTTAGCAGTTATTTCCTGTTTCTGCCAGGAGTTGAGCTTCAGTCAAACTCTGCAATTCTATGATTCTATACTGTACTGCTGCTACATTAGAGTTTTTAGGCAATAAAACAGCACTTGTTACTTAAATAAATTTATAAGCAAATGTAATTTTGTAAGTAGTGGGGGGAATATTTCCCTATAGCATCCTGTATATAAATGAGAAATCGGTGGTGACTAAATGGAAAGAGTTTGAGGATCAAAATAGATATTTTGTCAAAATGGGGGTTTAGTGTGCAACGATGCTAAGGGGAAAAAATGTATTCCAGGCAGGAATTATTTGGAAAGTGTTCTAGCAAGGACAGTAGAGTCTTTATATAAATTGATAATATAGTTACACCAGAAACTGTGCCATTGTAGTAGTCCCACCTCAAAAAAAGTCACCACAGAGCTGGAGGAGTAAAGAAAAGAACAACCGAAGTGGAGTTGGGGCAACTGTCCTTTGAGAAAGGGCTAAAGTGTTTTGGACCATTCAGCATACCATAATAAAAATTAGGGTAAAATTCAGTTTATTGATGAGGTATTGAGTTGACTAACAGCAGATTGAGAACTTTTTTTTAAAAAAATTGCACATTGCATAATTCATAGAGTTTATAATCACAAAATATGATAATGGCGAGAAGCTTATATGGATTGAACATAAGCTTTGACAGCTTATCAAGGAACAAGTCAATCAGCATGTGTCAGCCATGATAGCTGAATGGAACCAACATGGTGTAGCATTTAGAGTGCTATTCTAAGAGCTGGGAAAGTCAGGTTACAATCACAACTAAGCCATGTACCATGATGAGCTTGTTGAAGGAAGCAGGATATGGAGATGTGATGAATAAATTCTTGATTTATTCTTCACATCTATATACGACCTCCCAAAAGTTCCTGCTGGTCGCAACACATTTTCCATTCATTTCACACTCTTCTTCTCCAGGTTTGGGCAAAACATTTCACAATTGGGTCTTCCCACCTTTTTTTTGGGGGGGGGGCTGCCAAGGGGTCTTTTTAATCCTCTGAGATACCACTTGGTGACTGCTGCTGTCCAACGCCCATCTGCCATTTGAGAGATGTGTCCAGTCTAGCATAATTTCTATTTATGATATTCGGCGACAGCTTCGTTGATTCTGCTTTGTTTTCTTAACTGGGTATTGGAGATGTGGTCATGAAGAGATATCTTTAGCATTAATCTTTCCATGGCTCTTAATGGCTCTTAATAGTTCTTCTTCCACGGCCTTCGTTAATGACTATATTTCACTCCCATAGAGAACCGCAGATAGTACTGTCGAATTAAAAAGGTTGGCACATTGTTTCTTGTCGATTTTTTCATTTAGCAAGATTTCTTTGGTGAAGTTAAATGCCGCCCATTCCACTTTCTTTCTTCTGGCTAGTTCTACTTGCTAACTATTGTTCATCCCAATCAGTTGAATAAATAAAACTTTTCAAGCTTGGAACTGCAATCTGGTGGTGCAGTGGTTAAACTGCTACCCTACAACCAAAAGGTTTTGAGTTTGATCCTGATCAGGGATCAAAGTTGACTCAGCCTTCCATCCTTCCGAGGTCAGTAAAATGAGGACCCAGCATGTTTGGGGCAAAATTCTAATTAACTTGTGAACCACATAGTGCAGGGGTCCCCAACCTTTTAAAGCTATGGGCTGGTTCATGGCCCCTCAGACTGTTGACAGGCTGGACCCCCCCCCCAATGCCGCTGGTGGCGGTGGGGATTGGTGGGAACTTGGGGTGCCGCCGCCGCCCCTGGCACCAGCAGCTGCGGTGGGGCCACTCTGAACCCCCACCACTCCCCCACATGGCACTTCCCTGCTTACCAGCCTGGAGGAGCTGCATGACGTGGGTGAAGGAGGGATCCAGGCTGTCCTTCGTGCCAGAGCAGCCCCCGGGAAAGACGTGGGCAGCTGTGTCCGTCTGCTGCTACCGCCACCACCTTAGTCCTTGTCTTCTCCACTTGGCTATGCACGTCCCTAATGGTGATCCATAGCAGGGCAGATATTGTAAGGCCATTGTGGTGTAATGAGTAGGACAGTGATAGCGAACCTTGGCACTCCAGGTGTTCTTGGACTTCAATTCCCAATATGCTCAGTAAGCCCTTTTGTGTGGATTCATAGAGACTTGGGCTTCTGGGAATTGAAGACCAAGAACAACTGAAGTGCCAAGGTTCGCCATCATGGGAGTAGGATGAGTTGAGGTTTGAATCCCAGTATGACTACAGAAACTCATTGGGTGAGGTACTACTGGTAAAGGTAAGATAAAGATCACCCTTGCTTGAAAGCCAGTTGTATCTGACTCTAGGGCTCAGTGCTCATCTCTGTTTACAGCCAGCACTCTCTGAGTCTGCGGATGTTTCCAAGGTTATGTGACAGGCATGACTAGACACTGGAGCACACGGAACGCTACTGCCTTTCCCTCCAAAGTGGTACCTATTTATCTACTTGCAATTTCTTGCTTTCAGAACTGCTGGGTTGGCAGGAGTTGAGATAGCGACGGGAGCTCATTCCGTCATGCAGTACTTGGGTCTTGAACTGCTGACCTTCCAGTCAATAAGTTCAGTGTCTTAACCACAAAGCTATCAAATCCTGTAGTACTGGTAAAACTACTCTTTAAATATCTCACATATCTTGAAAACTCTAGAAGGGTCATTATAAGTTGGATGTTACTTGACACTACATAGCATATACACAGTTGTTGCATTACCAAATATCATTTGTCTAGAGCAATATGGTATTAGATGTACCTTTCCTATCACTGGGCAAAGTCAACTGGAATATTTATATTTTCACTATGGTTTGCAAAATCCACACACTATATTCATTATTGTTCCACTAATTCAGGTGTTCACAATGTTTTCCCACAACAGGCCAGACATGCCCCCGACACAAAGCTGCGGGGGCTAGAGGTGGGTTGCTCCCAGTTCTTATGTTTTCGGCGTCATTAGCGTCGGGGTCAGTGATTGTGTCGATTTTGCAGCTTTTTGCACAGTCTCCGCTGCTTTTCCCGGCTTCAGAAGGCTTTGCAGAGCATAATCGCTCTGTTTTAGGGTCTTTCCATCGCTCCTCTGCGGTGCTTTGGCAGGGAAAGTTCACCATTCTAGGACTTCCTGGTTCTGCATTGGGCGCCCAAGAGATGACATCTTCACCTGGGTGCCCGGCGCGGAAACACAAAGTCCCAGAATGGCGTGCTTTCCCTGCCGAAGCGCCATGGAGGAGCATTTGGAAGATCCCAAAGTGGAGCGATTATGCTCCCCAAAGCCTCCCGCTACCTGGAGAAGTGGCAGAGACTGTGCAAAAAACCGCAAAAATGATGCAATCGCTGCCAATGCATTAAGTGACATATTGTGACTTTTGACCGTGGGGCATTCCTAGAGGTGCCTGTGTAACCACCGTGGGCCGGATTAATGATATGCTTGGATCAGATTATATCTGCGGGCCGGGGGTTGTGAATGGCTGAACTAATTAGTACCTAACAGTTGTATCAAGTAAAGATTGACACGTGCTGTTATTAGTTCAGAAGAAAGCCTTTTAAAGATTTTAAGATAGCTTGTGAAAATTGATGTGGAAGAGAGAATGAAACTTTTCATGGAATGGAGTATTCTTTGTCTCATTAACATTTAATGACCTTACTCAGAATATGTTAGGAATGTTTTGCTCTCTCCCTGAAATAGAAGTGGAAAATGAGTTAATTGTTTTTGTTGTTGTTAAAGGACCGACTTTGAAAACATATCAAAGATTTGAATTCCTGATGGAAGTAGTTTGAGCTTTACAGTAAGGGATATGCTTGTGAATATTTCTGGCACCGCAAATAAGCATTATTTTGTGTAAAAGCAGAGGATGAGACTCCCACTGAGCAAAAGACAGTGACATTTGTCTTGTGCATCAAATCCTTGGCCTTCGAGTCTACTTTCAGTGTGCACAGCATCTTTGTCTTGGATGACTATAAATAGCTTTTTGACTTCAGCCAGCCAATAGCGAATTGCTGTTGACTAGTAAAATATATTGTTGCAATATATAAAGGAGTGAGGCTTTTTGGCTTGGCTTTTAATCTAAGACAGATCTCTTGGCTGCTTGTATATTTTCAAGACTTTCAGACCTTGAAAGTTAATTGGCTGGATTTCAGGAACAAAACATCCTTGCTCATTTATTCTGTGCTATGGTTGTTTGTTATACTAGAACCTTAAACTGCATTTGGCTTCTCAGAGATAGTCACTCATGTATACTGTGCTGTTGTGATGTGCTGTGCAGAGTTTCTAAGATTTACCTGTCAATGGAAAAAGGAAAGGGCTATCAAAGCACTGAGATAGGTCTGTGTTGTCCCATTTCATGAAAAATAGGGCTCTTCTAAATTTCAGATGTTCACACATCTTAATTAATACGACAGAGGGCTGCAAAAGAGGTTGGAGTTTTTAAAAGTGATATTGTAGGTGTAGAGCTCACTTACGGTACCTTCGAGCTCTTCTGATATAATCGGTCTCGTTTATGAAATACATATAGAGCACCTGTATAGCATTATGCTGAAATAGGTGATTTCACTAGACATAAGTCCTCATTGTCGCTCTATTCAGGGTCAGATTCACAATGTTCTTATTCTTTGTGCCAATTCCCATTGTTGACCATAATGAAGAAGTGATTCATTGCCACTTACAATAAGAGTGGTTAATGCTAGCATTTGTTTTTAATGAGACTTAAGTATTTGAACATACAGTATTGGGTAAAATGAGTCACATTTATTGTTAACGATTTATTTATTTATTGGAATAGTAGCCGTGTTAGTCTGTGTTTCAAGCATATCAGAATAAACAAAACAAAAAAATGTAGCACCTTGAAGACTGTTAAATTTTAATGTAAGCGTTCATGGATCAAGTCCACTTCGCCAGTCTTCAAAGTGCTACAATGTTTTTGTTTATTCTCTGATATATTTATTTATTATTTACTTAATTATTGGTTTTATAGGCCACCTTTTTCCTGATGTGTAACATATATTAATTTTGAGACTAAAGAGACTAGGCAGCTGATGTAACATTAAATTTAATATTAAGAGAATTGCCATTGTAATTTTCTTAACCATAGCTAAGGCATTAGGTCCATTAGCATTCTGCATTGAGCATTTGTATGTTACAGCCAAATAATACTATTTTCCAGAAGATGGCACTGTTAGTATTTACAGTAGGCATACAGTACTTGTACAAGAGCTTCTTCAAACAGATTGCAAGAAAGTGTTTTATTTTATTAAATGTAACTGTCAACTTTGTCACTTAATCTATCCAATTAGAAATAAACTGGTAGCTCATAATAGCTCTTTACTTTGAATTTGGCTCATATCTTCCAATGTAGTCTCTGTTGAATGGTGGTTAGTGGCCATTGAGCTTGTTGTACAGTTGTTAGTGAAACAATATTGCCTGACTGTGTCCTCTGTAGCATCCTACCAGATATATATTTTCTAGTTTTATATCATTTATTGCATGAATGAATACTGTATTTAATAGGTTATGACCAAATCATTTAATTTAATTTAATTTAATTTAATTTCCGCGCTTATATACCGCCCACTCGGGTGCAACCCAACTCAGGGCGGTTTACATGGCGGACAATAAATACAATCTAATAATACAATGACACATAATAATACAGTTCAATTACATCAAAGAAATTCAGGGGAAAAACACAATATCAATACATCACATAATACATAAGTACAAAGCATCAAAAGTAATCAATATTAACAAAATCCCCAAGGGATGAAGCACAGCTCACATCCCATATAGTGCCCAGCCCAACTTCCCCAGCTGCAGCAAACATCAGCCTCAGTCCCTCTGTCTCCCCCTCTCCCCCCCCACTCTCACCACATCCAGGGGAGAGAGCCGAGGTGGTGTTTCGGCTTCAGCGTCTCGGTGGCAGCAGCTTCCAAAGTCCCCGCCGAGAACAAGGCACAGCTGCGCCAACGTTCCCATCTCCCCTGACCAACTTGGGCTGGGGAGAGAGCCGCAGGTGGCTCGCATCCTGGGCCGAAGGTGGGGGCCCAGAAGAGATTCGGCGCGGCGTCCCCGGCTGCGGCGCAGCGTCCTTTTATTCCTCCGGTCAAGACAGGGCCGGAGGGAGGCGGGGCCGGTGACCGCAGGTGGCTCCCATCCTGGGCCGATGGCGGGGGCCCAGGAGAGCTTCGGCGCGGCCTTTTGAGTCCGAGGGCGGAGGGCGGGGCCCGGGAACGCCGGCAGGTGGTGTGGCCGGGAGGGCCTCTTTGCCCCCACCGGGGCCAGGAGCGCAGCGGCAGTGGCTCGCCTGGCACCCCCTCGCCTTTTGAGTCCGAAGGCGAGGGGGGAGGGCGGGGCCTGGGAATGCCGGCAGGTGGTGTGGCCGGGAGGGCCTCTTCGCCCCACCGGGGCCAGGAGCATGGCGGCAGCGGCTCGCCTGGCACCCCCTCGCTGTTTGAGTCTGAAGGCGAGGGGGGAGGGCGGGGCCCAGGAACGCCGGCAGGTGGTGTGGCCGGGAGGGCCTCTTCGCCCCCACCGGGGCCAGGAGCGTGGCGGCAGCGGCTCGCCCGGCACCCCCTCGCCTTTTGAGTCCGAAGGCGAGGAGGGAGGGCGGGGCCCGGGAACGCCGGCAGGTGGTGTGGCCGGGAGGGGCCTCTTTGCCCCCACCGGGGCCAGGAGCTCGGCGGCAGTGGCTCGCCCGGCACCCCCTCGCCTTTTGAGTCCGAAGGCGAGGGGGGAGGGCGGGGCCCGGGAACGCCGGCAGGTGGTGTGGCCAGGAGGGCCTCTTCGCCCCCACCGGGGCCAGGAGCGTGGCGGCAGCGGCTCGCCCGGCACCCACTCACCTTTTGAGTCCGAAGGCGAGGGGGGAGGGTGGGGCCCGGGAACGCCGGCAGGTGGTGTGGCCGGGATGGCCTCTTCGCCCCCACCGGGGCCAGGAGCACCCCCTCGCCTTTTGAGTCCGAAGGCGAGGGGGGGAGGGCGGGGCCTGGGAACGCCGGCAGGTGGTGTGGCCGGGAGGGGCCTCTTCGCCCCCACCAGGGCCAGGAGCACGGCAGCAGCGGCTCGCCCGGCACCCCCCTCGCCTTTTGAGTCCAAAGGCGAGGGGGGAGGGCGGGGCCCGGGAACGCCGGCAGGTGGTGTGGCCAGGAGGGCCTCTTCGCCCCCACCGGGGTCAGGAGCGCGGCGGCAGCGGCTCGCCCGGCACCCCCTCGCCTTTTGAGTCCGAAGGTGAGGGGGGAGGGCGGGGCCAGGGAACGCCGGCAGGTGGTGTGGCCGGGAGGGCCTCTTCGCCCCCACAGGGGCAAGGAGCACGGCGGCAGCGGCTCGCCCGGCAGCCCCTCGCCGTTTGAGTCTGAAGGCGAGGGGGGAGGGCGGGGCCCGGGAACGCCGGCAGGTGGTGTGGCCGGGAGGGGCCTCTTCGCCCCCACCAGGGCCAGGAGCGCGGCGGCAGCGGCTCGCCCGGCACCCCCTCGCCGTTTGAGTCCGAAGGCGAGGGGGGAGGGCGGGGCCCGGGAACGCCGGCAGGTGGTGTGGCCGGGAGGGCCTCTTCGCCCCCACCGGGGTCAGGAGCGCGGCGGCAGCGGCTCGCCCAGCACCCCCTCGCCTTTTGAGTCCGAAGGCGAGGAGGGAGGGCGGGGCCTGGGAATGCCGGCAGGTGGTGTGGCCGGGAGGGCCTCTTCGCCCCCACCAGGGCCAGGAGCATGGCGGCAGCGGCTCGCCCGGCACCCCCTCGCCGTTTGAGTCTGAAGGCGAGGGGGGAGGGCAGGGCCCGGGAACGCCGGCAGGTGGTGTGGCCGGGAGGGCCTCTTCGCCCCCACCGGGGCCAGGAGCGTGGCGGCAGTGGCTCGCCCGGCACCCCCTCGCCTTTTGAGTCCGAAGGCGAGGAGGGAGGGCGGGGCCCGGGAACGCCGGCAGGTGGTGTGGCCGGGAGGGGCCTCTTCGCCCCCACCAGGGCCAGGAGCACGGCAGCAGCGGCTCGCCTGGCACCCCCTCGCCTTTTGAGTCCAAAGGCGAGGGGGGAGGGCGGGGCCCGGGAACGCCGGCAGGTGGTGTGGCCAGGAGGGCCTCTTCACCCCCACCGGGGCCAGGAGCGCGGCGGCAGCGGCTCGCCCGGCACCCCCTCGCCTTTTGAGTCCGAAGGCGAGGGGGGAGGGCGGGGCCTGGGAACGCCGGCAGGTGGTGTGGCCGGGAGGGCCTCTTTGCCCCCACCGGGGCCAGGAGCACGGCCGCAGCTGCTCGCCCGGCACCCCCCTCGCCTTTTGAGTCCGAAGGCGAGGGGGGAGGGCGGGGCCTGGGAACGCCGGCAGGTGGTGTGGCCGGGAGGGCCTCTTTGCCCCCACCGGGGCCAGGAGCACGGCCGCAGCTGCTCGCCCGGCACCCCCTCACCGTTTGAGTCTGAAGGCGAGGGGGGAGGGCGGGGCCCGGGAACGCCGGCAGGTGGTGTGGCCGGGAGGGCCTCTTCGCCCCCTCCGGGGCCAGGAGCACGGCGGCAGCGGCTCGCCTGGCACCCCCTCGCCGTTTGAGTCCGAAGGCGAGGGGGGCGGGTGGGGCCCGGGAACGCTGGCAGGTGGTGTGGCCGGGATGGCCTCTTCGCCCCCACCGGGGCCAGGAGCACCCCCTCGCCTTTTGAGTCCGAAGGCGAGGGGGGAGGGCGGGGCCTGGGAACGCCGGCAGGTGGTGTGGCCGGGAGGGCCTCTTCGCCCCCACCGGGGCCAGGAGCACAGCGGCAGCGGCTCACCCGGCACCCCCTCACCTTTTGAGTCCGAAGGCGAGAGTGGAGGGCGGGGCCCGGGAACGCCGGCAGGTGGTGTGGCCGGGAGGGGCCTCTTCGCCCCCACCGGGGCCAGGAGTGCGGCGGCAGCGGCTCGCCCGGCACCCCCTCGCTTTTTGAGTCCGAAGGCAAGGGGGAGGGCGGGGCCCGGGAACGCCAGCAGGTGGTGTGGCCGGGAGGGCCTCTTCGCCCCCACCGGGGCCAGGAGCGTGGCGGCAGCGGCTCACCCGGCACCCCCTCGCCTTTTGAGTCCGAAGGCGAGGGGGGACGGCGGGGCCCGGGTGTGGCCGGGAGGGCCTCTTCGCCCCCACCGGGGCCAGGAGCGTGGCGGCGGCGGCTCGCCCGGCACCCCCTCGCCTTTTGAGTCCGAAGGCGAGGGGGGAGGGCGGGGCCCGGGAACGCCGGCAGGTGGTGTGGCCGGGAGGGCCTCTTCGCCCCTACTGGGGCCAGGAGCGCGGCGGCAGCGGCTCGCCCGGCACCCCCTCGCCTTTTGAGTCCGAAGGCAAGGGGGGAGGGCAGAGCCCGGGAACGCCGGCAGGCGGTGTGGCCGGGAGGGCCTCTTCTCCCCCACCGGGGCCAGGAGCGCGGTGTCATTGTGCAACGTCTCTGAGTTCTGCCTTTTAATTAATCTCTAGACAACTTTGTAAAGCACAGATATTAGGGTGATCATCCTACAAAAATTAAGATTGTAAATACAGTAACCTTTCCCCCTGATAAATATATAGAAAATAGTTTATGCTTTATTGTATTATGGGCATCTTAGAAAGCATTTCTTCAATTGAAGGGTGTGTGTCAAAATAGAAGTTTCTGCCTATTAGGATGTTTACAATGTGCTTTAGATCTGACTTTCACTGTCCATTCAGAATGATCTTCTTTGTATTATTATTATTATTATTATTATTATTATTATTATTATTATTATTATTATTATTATTATTATTATTATTATTATTATTATTATTATTATTATTATATCCCGTCCTCCTGGTGGGAACACCACTCAGGGCGGCTAACAACAAAAGGAAGGGAGAGGAGAAAAATACAGTAAATAAAATTACAATATAATACATTTACAACAACAGTAGCTAAAAACAAGACATGATGATGGTCGAGGATAGGATAGTAGTGGGGCATCTTTACAAACCTCTCCCTCCCTGAGGCTGTTCTTTGGGGAACTCAGAGGCTCCCTCCTTCTAAAGAGGAGGCCTACCTTACAAGGGTGGTGGTGGGACATGCGGGGGGGGGGGAAGAGAAAATGTCTCAAACCCCCCCCCCCAAGGCCGCCTCCTTCACTTTCCACAGAGCCTCCTCCCCTTTTTAGTTAACAAACCCCCCCCCCCCCAATCCGTATCTAGGCTAGGTGTGGGACTGTCAAAACAAAGGCACCTTTTGGTGAATTCATTCTGCAGTTCCTTTCATCCAACCTAGTGTGAGAAAGATTAGCTGGCTTATAAAACAAAGCAAAGCAATCACACTTATATACCGCCCCATAGCACTTAGTGCACTCTCTGGGCGGTTCACAAGTTAATAAGCTAGAAATAAAGAGTACAAAAAAGCTCTGTGTTGTTTATCATAAAGGCTTGGTGCGTCATGAAAAATAACACCCAAGTTTATCACTTTTTTCATGTACACTTTTTTCTTTTCCTTCTTTCTGTGTAGGTAGGAATCCAGAGGAGACACAGTTGTGGGGGATCTTATTTTGCACTTATTTACTTTAGCTGTTCTTTCAAAGTTATATCTTAATGGGAGTGAGGCACATATAGATCAAGTTAGCAGATAGCACGCTTTCTAGAATTTTGACGTTAACTGCAATATTTTGGTTGTTGCATAGTTTTGATTTTGTATAGCATTCCATGCACTGTTCCATAGATATTTCTGAATCAGCTGGTGACCATTCTCATCCTACCACTGCTTGACGATTAGTCTCTTGAGAAATAGAACAGAGGGCTTGTTGTTCTTATTCATCTAGATTTCAATAAATTTAATTTCATGGAACACAGTATAATTTGAAATAGTTTAAAGTTGTAGACAGGAACAATGTATGCCATCTAAATGATGCTTCTTCGTTAGGAATGGCTATACAGAGCTAAAACATCATGTGGTGGTTGGTTTCTACAACTGAGAATGATTACAAATCATTGTAAATAGTTCTTCAGTTTTTAAAAGCTGTTCACTCAGCTAATGTCAATGCTTTTAGTATTGTAGTAATAAGTGTTGCAATGCTGTCGTTAAAACATGCCCTGGAAGTGTTTGTCATAAGTGATACTGAGTCAAGTGACTCTAAAACGGCAGCTAAAAAGGTCAAAATTATTGTAATTTAGAAGTCTAGCTGCCTAGATTCCTTGAACCAAACCTCTTTACATTAAAAATTAATTTCAATGTTCTCTTTCCATTTACAGTTTTTTCACAGGCTTTGCATTTGAAGCATTAAGGGCTTGTTAGGTATTGCTGGCTCATATTAATTTTTTCATAGTGCAATTGAATTTATGTTAGTGTTACAGGAATGATTTTCTGTCTGGTTCCTTATGCATTATTTGAACTCTTGGAAATTTCCAAATGAGAGTGCGCCACTGGACTGTACAAACCGATGTGAACTGATGTCAGTTTCCCTCCCTGCATCTTTTAAAGGAGGAAATGCGATATAATTGTATCATTTAAAGTAATTTAAAATGTAACATTTTCCTACTGTGTTTATTAGCATATTCAGAAATACATACAGAATATTACTGGAAGTACAAATTTAAGGCAGTCCAGATTTTCTAATAACATGAAGATCTGCAATCTATTATTTCTAGTTGCTTATCTGCATCTCTGGTTGTACCTTGTATTCTAGTACAGTGGTACCTTATACAACGATTTTAATCCATTCTATGGGGCTCGTTGTTGTATGAAACAATCGCTATACGATGCATGCATTGTATAGCAATTTTCCCTATAGGATGCATCGTACAACGATTTTTTTCACTAAGTGGTTTTTCCCATTGAAAAATTGTTGTACGATTTTTTCTATAGGGAAGATTGTTATGCGGGACGCCATTTCCCCCCAAAACCTAATCGTTATACGATTTCGTTGTTATACGGGGCGATTTTTGTATGAGGTTCCACTGTAGTTTCTAATTTATTGGATTGTCTCAAAATGGAAAGTTTAGAAGAGCGAGAAGCATGTATTGTTGAGCATGTTGAAGTTTATAAAATCATGCATGGTGTGGACAAAGTAGATAAGGGAAAACTGTTTTCCCTATCGCACAACACTAGAACTAGGGGGCACTCCATGAAACTTTTGGGTACTAGTTCTCAAACAAATAAGAGAAAGTACTTTTTCACCCAGAGGATCACTGGTCTATGGAACTCCCTGCCAGAAGAAGTGGTGACAGCTGTCAGTCTTGACAGCTTTAAGAAAGGATTAGACAAGTTCATGGAGGACAAGGGTATCAATGGCTATAATTATGGATATCTAAGGACAACCTCTGGGTTGGAGAGATAGGCAGGATATCTCTCAATGCCATTTCCAGGGAATCCTAAGCAGGTGAAGGCATCTCCTTGGGAATACCCTGAAGCAAATGGTGAGCCACTGTGTGAGACAGAATGCTGGACTAGATGGGTTGTGGCTTGTTTCAGCAAGGCTGTTCTTATGTTAAGTTTTTTATACACAGCAGTAGGTGGGGCAGCTTTACAAATAGTTTTAGTTAGCAAGTTCTCCAAATATTACACTCCCACTCCAGCCCGGCAAATTAAACTCTCCTCTCTTGTTTTAAACAATAAGAAAAGGTTCTTTACTTACTGTTGCTTTTCTTTAGACAGAAGAGTAAGCAGTTGCTTTGGTTGAGATTCTTTACGATAGTTTCTCATTTAAACAAACATACTTTGCTTATAAGGCAAAATTGGAGAGTGAATAAGAGAAAGAAAACAACAGAATGATAACACGAAGACGGGGGGGGGGGGGGGAGAGCCACTGAGTAAATAAAACCCAAACAACAAGCAGCCTAATACAAGTAAGGTGACCAGAGGCGGGAAACTAGATAGACTCTTCTGATTGGCTGGTTATATACATAATTTATATTAACAACCCATTGCATGGTGGGGTTGCTTTAATATACTCAACGGAGCAAACCCAGTTGGAGAGACTTTATTATTCACTTGCCTAGCTCTTGGCTCAGACCCAACGGTTTGAGTGTCATGTGCCAGAAAAATTCATTCTTTCCTCACAGCTTGAATCTCTTTGGCTTCAATGCTATCCAAGGTCTGGCAGTATCAAAAATCTGTTTCTTTCAAAATTTGACACCAAGTAAGATCTGTAGATGTGCATGATACTGCTCTGATACACACGTTTATAAACGTATGTAGTTATCTGCACATAAATTAGGATGATTGAATTTCATCTCATTCAAAACATTGTGAAAATTCAGGAATGAAAATTTGAATTTGAAGCATAATGGTTTTACTATATGACTAAAGATAATGCTTTACTTCAGCATTCAGGCAGTGTTAAGAGTCTTACTGGGGTACACAGAAAGAGCATACCAGTCAACCTTCCCGGATTGGCTGGGATTTCACGGTTTTCGGCACCGATTTGCACCATTTCCCGCCCCGCGCTGCCGAAACCCCGGAATTTGGCAGCGGGGGAAAGGAGGTACTGCACAGCCCTTCTGTGTAGGTTGCCTTCTACGCATGCGTAGATGGGTTTTACACTTGCGTAGCCCCATTCTACGCATGCGTAGAAGGCTATGCCGCTTGCATAGGAGGCTACGCAAGCGGCATAGCCCCATTCTACACATGCGTAGAAGGCGAACTGCGCAGAACCGTTTGCGCAGGTCCCATATTTTCCGGAGCCACGGTTGACAGGTATGAGAAAGAGCCTCCTCGAAGATTGTAGTATTTTTGAACCACAATCGGGTGTACCCTGGGCAATGGTAACTTTTTTGTGCTGACTAATCTTTTTGACACTAGGTCAAGTGAAAGGAACTACAGAATGAATTCATCAAAACGTGCTTTCATTTTGCCAGTTTCATGTCTAGCCTAGACATGGAAGAAGATAAAGCAGTCTTACTGAACCTACTGTTATTAGAGTTTCTTGTAAAACTAGACATCAGAGTTGCATGCGAATTACAAATATAAGCTTTATTCCTTTCCATTTATGTACTTCCCTCATTTCTTAAGAGTTGAAACCTATTTCCCCCCAAAAAATAAAAATGGATGACACTTTGTATTTTCACAGTCAACAAGCTCTATGTTGGTAAGAATAGGAGTTCAATGTCCCCAGAATAAAATTACCTTAATCTTAGAATAGTTTACCTGTGTGTGTCTAATGTTTGGAAAGAAGAGAATACAGAGAACTCATCTGTGCTTACATGTAGCATGCAGTCTAACAGCAAGTAATTTTGCTACATTTTGTGCATCATTGTCCCTCTGCCTTTACATGACCAAAATTGTTTAAATAATTATTCCTGATGGATGAATTATCTCGAACCATTTGCTTCTATCAGTTTTAAAATATAAGTTTATAATATTCCTGCTAAATCACCATCTCTTCCACATGGAAGACTTTATGTTGAGGTTTCTGGACTTTAGAAAGTTCTGGTCCAAACAAAATTATTATTCTAGAATTTTAGGGAATATATTCCAGTGTATTTGGTGCCAGTATATATCATAGTTGCTTACTGAGTTGATACATGCTTTCACAATTAATTTTCTACTGTGCTGTGCATTTGATAGTTATAAACGAAATGTGCTCTTCCCATAAGCTCCTGTTTTTATGGAGTTAGGGAACATCAGCTCAAATGCATAGAACCATTTGCTCTTTTTTTTGCAAGGGTGAATTAATTTGTTCTGACTAGAGTAGGGCTATTGAATAAGGAGATTTGCTAGGGCATCATATTACACAACTCCCATAGAGAAAACCCTGGTTCCATAGGTTCTGCTCTAGCTGGACATAACTCTTGGATTTAACCCAAGAGATGCTATTCAATTGATAGCATTAGTTATATGTAAAGGTCTACCCCCCCTCTGCATGTTCAGTATCTGCGGTTTCAGTTATTCATTGGTCTAAAAGAAGAGTCAGTAAAAAATACTAAAATACAGAAGTACCAGTACTGTACTGTATTTCTGTGGCACATTACCAGAGGTGGACACTAGAGGGCACTGTTTGCAAATAATAATTTCATATCAGAGATTATTCTGGGTTGAAAGGATTTTTAGGGGACGCCCAAATGAGGCTCCTTTCATGTCCCCAAGTGCAGCTCTCAGGTATGGAAACCCGACCTTCCAGTCTCTAGGTGAGTGCCTTAACCACTAAGCCATCGGGGGAGCTGCAATGTTTGCAATGTAAAATCTAGGGCTCACACTTGTCCCTGGTTTCAGATATCTGCTGTAGGTCTCAGAATGTATCCCCATATATACAGGGGATGACCTGTATATTTTGGTAATATAAGGTTGTTTTTTCACCTTATGTCTGCCTACTTATTTTCAGCCCGTATAAGATGACATGTGTCCTAGGTTGAGGATTTCAGCATTATCTCTGCTCTGTAGCAACGTCAAGCAGTGTCTTTTAGCTTCTTTAGAATATTTATCCCCACTGATGAAATAATTTTCAGTTGTTTTATAGACTAATTGTAAAGGCTGGCACTTACTGTTAGATAAGTATGGAAGACCAAACTATGACTTCTAGAATTTCACTGAAATTATTTGATTTTGATTATCTCTAGAGTAAATTATCTCTTGTAAATTTATTTTAATAACTTGCCTTGTAATGCCAACTCCCCTTTCAAGAGCCTCCTTGGTAAGTAGAATGCTGAACTTGTAACATGCATTTTCATTGAGTACACTGCTTTTACTACTTGCTAGAAGTTGGGATGACTATTGACCTGAAATGAATGTACATGTTCAGTATTAATACTGCATGTATCAAGCTAGACCAGGAGTTCTCAACCTTTTAAAGCCAGGGGCCGGGTCACACTCCCTCAGAGAGCTTCGAGGGCTGGATGACCATTTTGCCCTTCCTCCATCACATGGCACTTCCTGGTGTGGTGGAGGCGGTGGGGCCCCACATGAAATGGCGCTGTGGGCCACATCCGGCCTGCGGGCCGCAGGTTAAGAATCCCTGATCTAGACTGAGATCTTTCATTTTGCATGCAAGTCGAGAAAGTAAATAAATGTTTAAAGTCTGAGTGCTTCAAAGTTCAGTTTGAGTTTGGTCATTTGTAATAATCCTGGAGAAATGGTTTAAACAGAATTGCTTTATGTTTATCCTTGAAGTACAGTATGCATGGGTAGGGTTGGCTGTACTAGATAACAGCTCTTAATTTAAATTGTCAATATCCTTTTAAAGCTGCAAAATACACATATGAGTAGTATTTGAAAACTTGGAAAAAATCATGTTAACACATGATTATCTGGACCCCTATCAATCGGGTTTCAGGCCTGGATATGGTACTGAAACTGCATTGGTCGCACTGGTTGATGACCTCTTGCGGGAGCGGGATGGGGGTCATCCATCCGTCCTGGCTCTTCTGGATCTCTCAGCGGCCTTCGATACCGTTGACCACGGTATCCTTCTGGAACGGCTCAAAGGTTTGGGGATCCAGGGCACTGTGTTGTTCTGGTTTTCCTCATTTCTGGAGGGTCGTACCCAGTCGGTGTGGTTGGAGAGTGAGAGGTCCAGCGCTAGGCCCCTACAGCCAGGATACCTTAGAGACCGCATCGTCCCAAGAGTGTCCGCCCGTCCAACCAGAGCGGATCGGAGGGGCTCCCTGATTGTTCCATCTGCCAGAGGGGCTCGTCTCTCTGGCACACGAAGGAGGGCCTTTTCCGTGTCTGCACCGGCCTTGTGGAACCGCCTGCCTGTAGAGTAAAACTCCCACTCCCTTAAATCCAATATTCCTTTCAATTTATTTCTGAGAGCGAAACGCAACTCATCCAGGGAATCGGATTTCCACCAGGCTGCTTCGAATATCTAGCGTTCGTTACGCCATAGAGGCTACCCCGAACAGGTCATATTATCCGCCTATAATCGAGCTAAATCTAGACCCCGTGATACCTTATTCCAGCGCCGGGCCGACTCCACGGATAATAAGATCATCTGGTCATTGGACTACATGCCTCTAGCTCAAAAAATTAAAAATGTCATATACAAACATTGGCATATTATGGACATGGTTCCGGATTGCCACAATAAACCCATTATTGGATTCCGCAAGACTAGATCTATTGCGGCTATTATTTCTAAAACTGACTGCTTGTCTAAACCCCTTCCCTCACTTGGACTGCCCGCGGGACATCACACTTGTGGACATTGTTACTTCTGTAAATTCATGTGGACTACTAATCTGGTCTCTATTCCCAGCAGTAATTACAAACTTGCACTATCCTCCTTCTCCAATTGCAACACTTCCGATTCCGTGTATATGATCCTCTGCCCTTGCCAACTGGCGTACATCGGACAATCATCTAGACCCTTGAAAACCCGCCTTAGCGAACATCAATCCCGTATACGACATCATGTTGCCACCTCTCCTCTTGTAGCCCACTTTGAAGAGAAAAAACATTCCTATTTAGACATATGAGTGGTCATACTTGAAATTTTTACTCCTCGCAAGTTCCATCATGTAGATAAAACACGCTTTTTATTACAACGTGAAGCTTTCTACATTCATCGGTTTTCCACCTTGGCTCCTAAAGGTCTCAACAACGAACATGATCTTTCAGCCTTTTCGTAGTTCTTCCTCCCTGCTTTTCTTCTTATTCTCGGATTTGATACTATTTTGGGATCCTCCCCCTTGGACCTTTTGGCAGGATCTTCTGGCTTTATTCCACATTGGACTTATATTTGTTACTTACCGGACTTGTACCTCTTATTACCTTATGACTGTTCGATATTAGATTGATGGTACAATTTCGGCAGTTCCATTGATTATTTGAGATCCTTTTGTCCATGGGTTCTCGGGATTCACTTTAGGGATATTGTATGATTCATTTGATGTATGTGACTTATGATTAGTTTATGTGCCATGACATTATGATTCTTATCCCTATTGGTTTCTCCTTTCAGTCTATTTTACCGGGGTACTGCACTTGATTACTCATATTAATAAATATGATTGCCATTTTTATTTATTTGACTCCTGCTCTTAGGGTGTTACCTTCCCTCCCCTGTAGAGTTGCGGGAGCAGATGGAGCTGCTACCTTTCAGAAAAGACCTAAAAACCTGGTTGGCAGGGCAGGTGTGGGGCCCAGATGGAAGAGTGGCCCCCGCCTGTTGGCTTATAAATTAAGCCCCCATTTCTTTTAATTGTCTTTTTTAATGTGGGTTTATGTGGGTTTTAAGAGGAATGGGGTAGGTGGGTGGGTATGTTGGGTTTTAATTGGTTTTAATTGGTTGTACTGTTTTATGTGTGTTTTAACTTGTTGTGAGCCGACCAGAGTCGGGTTTACCTGATTGGGCGGAATGTAAATTTGAATAAAAATAAAATAAAATAAAATAAATAACACAGTTTCAGTAACTGTTGTCACCAAATGAGAAGAGAGGACTCACTTGAGAAGGCCTTGATGCTGGGAAAGATCAAGGGCAAAAGGAGAAGGGGGAGCTAGAGGATGAGGTGGCTAGATGCCATCGTAGACGTGATGGTCATAGATTTGTGTGGGTTGTGGAAGCTGACGGAGGACAGAGGAGCCTGGCGCACAGTGGTCCATGGGGTCACAAATGGTTGGACTCGACTGTGCGACTGAACAACAAAACCTAAAATGTTTTTATGGCTTAATACTGTTACAGAATTTTAATTAAAAATTTGGCTTCTTAGCAAACTAAATTTTACTATGAAGTTTGCCATTAAATTTCTGTGTGCAAAATATTTTGTTCAAATCTAGCTAGATCTGTGGAGTGTGTAATGAATATACAACAAAATCAGATACCAAATGGCTTCTGGTGAGTCTTGATATTGTCACAGAATGTAATGTATCCTATCCAATTCTAATAATCCTTTTTCTTTAAACAAAATCATTTCATTGTTCTACATCATTTCTTATGTTAGAAGGGCTGTGTAATCCTTGCACCATCTGTCAACCAGGTCTACCTGATCAGTCTCAATTACCTTGATTGTGCCTGGTTGTATCATTTAAGAGAAAATGCTTTTCACTAGGTTCATCCACTTATGGCTGCTAGCCCTTTTCATCTAGCAGACCAATATCAGTTCAGAAACTTAATGCTGAAAACAGGAAGTCTTAAGCAATTTTGGAAATATTTTCCATTTACCAAGCAGATATATCTCAGTCCCTTACTTGGAAAAAGGACAGTCTGTATGCCTTGCCATTATCATTTTGATCTGATTATAGTCTGTGCGCAGAAAGGTCAGAGTACGTCCCATGTTTTTATTACCCTAATGCTTGCCTTGTGAAAGAGGGAAACATTTCAAATAAGTGAGATTTTCTTGAGAATTCTTGGAATATTTAGGGCAAGTCTGAGAATTGTCTGGAAATTGCATTCATTCATTCATTGTTACAATTTATATCCTACCCTTTATTTTACTGGGGATCTAAGGTGTTAAAATATAGAAATTGAAGTTTTAAACTACAAATATATATGTACAGTATTTAAAGATAATAATCTAAAGACTATATAAAAAAGATTTTTAAAAAATCTGTTCTATTTCCAAAAATCTCTAAAGTCTGTAATCATGTATCTTTACCTATAAGGAGGGACGTTAACGGTTGGAATCTGGAAAAAACTCCCACACCCGTCCCTACTATCCCCTACCGAGCCACCCGCACTTACCTTTACCCTGACCGACCATCGCCGCAAGGGTCCAGCCGCCGCCAATGGGGCAACCGCCCCACGAACGTGGCCAACAAAAAACTACCAGGCCCAGCATCCTTTGCTCTGTGCCACCCCTCAGCCAATGAGGCTGAAGGGCATGAGTGCGGAGGAGGCGGGGCAGCCAGTGCGGCAGTTTAAAAATAAAAACCATGCCGAGAGGAAAAAACTTATACAGACCCAACTGGTAAAAGGTAAGTGTGGTCGGGGGGAGTTTGGGAGGGGGGAGGCATGGCCCAGTAATCATGCCCCCCGCACCACCACCTTGCCCCCTCCAACTCCCTAACCCCCACCGACCGCACTTAAATTTTGCCGGCTCCAGCTGGGTCTTTGAAAGTCTTTCCCTCCCAGTGCAGCCTTCTGCGTTGGGAGGCACACCAGCCTTTTCTTTTGACCCTGCGGGCGTGGAGGCCTCCACGCCTGCAGGGACGAAGGACAGGCCAGTGCTTCTCCCAATGCAGAAGGTCACACCAGGAGCAAAAGACTTTCAAAGACCCAGCTGGAGCCAGCAAAAGGTAAGTGCGGTTGGTGGGGGTTAGGGAGTGGGGGGGGGGAGGCAAGGCCCAGGTAACCATGACCCCACACCACCACCTTGCCCCCCCACTCCCTAACCCCCACCAACTGCACTTACCTTTCGCCAGCAGGGTCTTTCACCATAAGGCGTGGCCTTCTGCCTTGGGAGGCACACTGGCCTTTTCTTTCATCCCTGCGGGCGTCGAGGCCTCGATGCCCGCAAGGACGAAGAACAGGCCACTGCGCCTCCCAACGCAGAAGGCCGCACCTTGTGGGGAAAGACCCAGCCAGGCCAGCCGGCAAACGGTAAGTGCGATCGGTGGGAGTAAGGGAGTGGGGAGGGAGGCATGGCCCCAGTAACCACGCCACACACACCCCGCCCCACTAGCTTGCCCCCCGCAATCCCTGCCACCCCTTACCTTTTGCTGGCTGGTCCGTTAGCCCAGGGAGGAGACCATGGCCGAATCCTTCAGCCATGTGTCCTCCCCAGGCAGCGGAAAATACAATGATGGGGCTGTTTGGCTGGCTCACGGGGCGGACGCAGGGGCAAAGGACCCGACCACTGTCTCCTCCCTGGGTGAACGGGATGTTCGCAGCAAACTTCCCGTTCACACGGGGAAGAGACAGTGGTCGGGTCCTTTGGCCCTGTGTCCAACCTGGGCACCAGCCAAACAGCCCTATCGTTGCAGAAACACCCAAACTAAAAAAGACAAACAAATAAACAAAACAAACAAGTAAACAACAAAACAATCAACAACAAACACAGCAAAACACATCCAGAATACAAAAAGCAAACGGAAAAAACATGAAAAACTCACTATAACCACCTATCTACAACAAAACACCACGAAAAAACCTTTCTAAAAATCAAAAAACAACACAATGAACAAAAATAAATACGAACAAATTCAAAATAAGAAATAACAACCAGAAAAATAAAAACCAAAAAAACATACATAGAAAATCCAAAAACAATACAAAAAACCTAGCCAAAACACTAAATTAAATAAACAAACACTCTACTTAACCTCCCCCCCAGCTCAGCACCCCAAAATCACAAAAATAAAATAATATCTCAAGATAACTTATGAAACACAGCAGAACTGAAGAGACTAAGACAATCACACTCTTAATCACAGCCCCACCTAGAGGCTGGAATACTATCCAACAGTGAAAAAAATATTTTAAAAATCCAAATAAAAATAAATAAAATATAAAAATTCAAATAAATTCAAAAATCACAAAATCCAAGTGACCACCACCCAAACCACCCCTAACCAAAAAAACACACAAAAAACTGCCCAGCAAGGCTGGGCAAAATATGCTAATGGATACATTAAAAAAAACCTGAGCAAAAGAGCAAAAAGGATGAGTCATTTTCAGATCAAGTGAGTTCATAAGAACAGCCTTGCTGGAACAGGCCACAGCCCATCCAGCCCAGCATTCTGTCTCACACAGTGGCTCACCATTTGCTTCAGGGTATTCCTAAGCAGATGCCTTCACCTGCTTAGGATTCCCTGGAAATGGCATTGAGAGCTATCCTGCCTATCTCTCCAACCCTGAGGTTGTTCTTAGGTATCCATAATCGTAGCCATTGATACCCTTGTCCTCCATGAACTTGTCTAATTATTTCTTAAAGCTGTCAAGACTGACATCTGTCATCACTTCTTCTGGCAGGGAGTTCCATAGACCAGTGATCCTCTGGGTGAAAAAGTACTTTCTCTTATTTGTTTGAGAAATAGTACCCAAATGTTTCATGGAGTGCCCCCTAGTTCTTGTGTTGTGCGATAGGAAAAACAGTTTTTCCTTATCTACTTTGTCCACACCGTGCATGATTTTATAAACTTCAATCAGGTTACCTCTTAGACGCCGCCATTCAAGAGTGAATAGGCCCAACCGTTGCAGCCTCAGATGGTAAGGAAGGTGTTCCAGTCCCCTAATCATTCTGGTTGCCCTCCTCTGCACTTTTCCAGCTCCATAATATCATAGTTCATAGTTCATCTTTTTGTCTACTTCGCTTGTGAATGAGTACCATCTTTTGTTTTTCCATGTGACTATGATAGATCACCTTGCAAACAAAAATTCACATAGTCAAAACAATGGTATTCCTGGTAGTAATGCATGGTTGTGAGAGCTGGACCAATTGGAAAGCTGAGTGCAGAAGAATAGAGGCCTTTGAGATGTGGTGTTGGAGGAGAGTTTTGAGAGTACCCTGGACAGCAAGAACAAATAGGTTGATCTTAGATGAAATCAACCCTGACTGCTCCTTAGAAGGTCAAATAGTAAAGATGAAACTGAAGTACTTTATACATCAAATGAGAAGAGAGGATTCACTTGAGAAAGCCTTGATGCTGGGAAAAGTGGAGGGCAAAAGAAGAAGGGGGCAGCCAAAAATGAGATGGCTAGATGGTATTGTAGATACACTGGGCACAGAGCTGGGCGGGTTGAGGAGGATGGTGGAGGACAGAGGTGCCTGGCGGGCAATGGTCCATGAGGTTGCAAAGGGTGGAAATCGACTGTGCGACTAAACAACAACAAATGATAGAAGACTTTAGAATAAAAAATTGTGGCTTTATATCCTTTATCACCAAAGGAAAAAATATTTTAAAGAGGACAACATAATGAACGTATGCTCAAACTGGTATATTTTATTCCATTTGTTAAGCAAAGGACTGCTTTCTGAGTTAAAAGGAAGTGAATGATTTATGGAATTAATGTTTGATTTTCAAAAGTCGCTGTTGTCATCAGCTGCAAGTCGTATCCGAGAATGCTTTTTTCCCCTGTAGCCGGAAAAATGCCATTGGCGTGAATTTGTTTAAGGTGGATCCCAGCTTGCCATGAAGTGACCCACACACTATGATCATAGAGCCATCTTCTGCGGCACATATGAAATGAGATATGCAGGATTTAACACCAGGACTGCAATGGACTGCCACAGCCTTGAGGATATTATCAAAATGCGCCTCCACAGCCAGTCCATCTGGCATGGCCTCTTCTGCCTTCATGACCGTTGGGAATCAGAGTTCCTCCTCCACTCATTTTGCCGTTGGGCCCAATATGATGGTTTCCATGGCATTTCCTCCACTGAGGGTGCCATCACCCCACCTAAAGGGGTTCATCCACCCATAGCTGTTGGCCCTTTTAAGGAGTCAGGTTTTTTTTATCACTGCACAACACTCGGCGTTTTGTTGCTGGCTGTACCTGTACCATCTATCTCTCCTACAAAATTAGGAGAGAAGGAAACAGACAAAGAAGAACTCTGAAGGATTCTTACCTAAGGTAAAGTTGAGTGTAGAATAGAAACTGACACACTACCTCTTCCAACCTAACCTACTCTTATCTCCTCTTGATATTTCTCTGTAAATAAGAAATAAACACTGCTTTGCTTATATTTCCATGTACCAGTATTTAAGCTCTTGATAATATCTCTTAGAAAGCATACCTAATAATTGAGAGCAGACAAGAGAGACTTAATCATGTCAGGCCCCATCATGTTTCAGGCCTACGGACAGAAGCTGAGTTCTCTAGGTGATAATAATAGCCAGTTACTGTCTAAAACTTTGTGAATCTCCAGCTAGGGAAATAGGGGCTCAAAATTTATACTTCACATTACTGAAATCTTTAAATGACCTCCACTGCTGGTCTCACAGATCAGTTCAGGTTCACACCAACTTTTCTCCAGACTAACGTGACTAGATTTTGGCTTTTGCAAATGCCTAATCAATAAGACCTGCATAATTACTAGCTGGGTGTACTAAATGCCTGTGTGAAAACTTGGCCCAACTTCAAGGAACAGTTATCAAGTGGGATGTGAATAATTGGTGGATCTTTTTAAAACGAAACAGAAACAAGGCATAATCAGATTGCATCTCAGAGGCCAGGTACATCTAAATTACTACCAGCTTTCTTGTTTTAATCAACCTGCCATCAGTTGAGCCCTTTGGATGACAACTAGAGTGACACACTTTCAACAGTTCTTGTTGAAATCTAATGACGAGTGTGTGGGGACAATCTGTTTTGGGATGGATGGATGGAACGGATGGATGGATGCATTGATTGATTGATTGATTGATTGATTGATGGATTATGGTGGTGGTGAAATAGCAAAGAAGATTTTCAGAATAAAAATACTGAAATATGGATATTTTTTAAAAGAAGAAATGATACTTCTATTTGAGAAGTTGCGGCAGAAGACATCAAAGAGACTAGACAGAGATTGTGAATAACTGTTTCAGTAAAATATTAATATTAATATTCTGCAGAAGTTGCAGAAAACAAATTGACTGCTAGCTATATGTAAGAGTAAATGCAGGTAGGTAGGAAAATTATAATAAGGAATTTAACTTATTCTTTCAGAAATGTAATATCTGTCCAATAAAAACATTGCAAAGTTGACTATACTGTGCAAGGTAAGATAAAAAACTGGATAGAGTTATCTTCCCTTTTTCCTTTCTTTTCTAGGAGAAAGTACTATAATTCAATAGTAGAGCACAGCTAAGCTGTCCCACGTTCATTCCCTGGTGTTCAGAAGTAAAGCTGGGAAACATCACTGTCTGAACTTGAGGAAAGCCACTGTCAGTGCCCATCAGTATGTAGAATAAATGTTCCAACAGCCATAGTTAATACAACACAGATTCATTTGTTAGGCCTTGAGAACCATATGGAGGAAAGTACAGTGCTATTTCTCATCAGTCTTGTTTCCCACTGAAAGTGTACCAAAGTAGTACTATGGAATCATTACTTCAAGGACTATGAGATAAAGTACTGTTGACCTTAATTATACTGTACCTGCTTCCTACAAATCAAGAGTATTTGCTTTACAAGGAATATTGAGTGTGATAAGAGCCGTTAGAATAATTGTTTCTCTTTGACCCAGTCCATTAAACCAAATGTGCTTATGCAAACGTTGAATAATTCATGCAAATATCCTGCTTCGGGTTGGGAGGGTGGGGGAGTATTTTCTGGAAGGATTCTTTAGTACAGTTGGCATAATGAGCTGGCTATCTGTTGTCTGGAGTTCAGATATTGATATGAAAAGAATTAGTTTATATGCAGTGGCAGAAGGTGATGTGATAGTTCTGTTCCCAGGACAAGCTCTTTCATTGCTATTATTTCCATGCACTTTGCATGTTGAATATCGTCTTAGGCTCCTTCACTGTATTTGCAGTTAGGAAATTTGCATAATATTTGCTTACTTGCTTAGTGAAAAGAGCTTCATCTGGTTGAAACTAAACATGGGAACTGCTTTTGTTCTTGTGTATTTGTCAGTTCTTGCAGAACAAAGATGAAAATGACCAACGACGTTTTTTCTTCCCCCTTTGCATTGTGGCAACATTTTTAAAGTTCAGGAAGAACGAAAGTATTCAGCAGTTCTGAATGTTTGACCTTTCTGTTACAAAAGTGCCTAGTACTGTATATGGCCTGTTTCCAGAAGTAACATCCTCAGCTTCCACAGCTATTTGAAACTTATGCTTGATGGCAGGGATAGAAAAGATTCAGGGCAATGTGCTGTTTTCCATGCTATATTTTTTATTTCCCCCTTTTGGACTTCAGAGGGATTTCTCAGTGGCTTTACCTCCATTGTTTACTTGTGGTGTTACTTATCATTTGGGATTAGGCCTTAATCTTTTCAGATGCTATTCTTACCATTATTTGGAAGGTGGTTGTTTTGTTGTTCAGTCGCACAGTCGATTCCGACTCTTTTTTGCGACCCCTTGTACCATCGCTCTCCAGGCACTCCTGTCCTCCACCATCCTCCTTAGTCCGCACAGCCCCGTGCCCATTGTATCTACAATACCATCTAGCCATCTCATCTTTGGCCGTCCCCTTCTTCTTTTGCCCTCCACCTTCCCCAGCATCAAGGCCTTCTCAAGTGAATCCTCTCTTCTCATTTGATGTCCAAAATACTTCAACTTCATCTTTGTTATTTGTCCTTCTAAGGAGCACTCAGGGCTAATCTCTTCTAATATTGACCTATTTGTTCTCCTCGCTGTCCAGGGGACTCTCAAAACTCTCCTCCAGCACCACATCTCAAAGGTATCTATTGTTCTTCGCTCAGCCTTTCTAATGGTCCAGCTCTCACAGCCATACATTACCACCGGAAATACCATTGCTTTGACTATGCGGCCCTTTGTTTGCAGTGAGATGTCTCTACTTTTCACTCTGTTCCCCAGGTTTTTCATAGCTTGTCTCCCAAGAAACAGTCGCCTTTTTATTTCATGGCTACAATCTCCATCTGCAGTGATCTTGGATCCTAAGAAAGTAAAATCTGTCACTGCTTCTACTTTTTCCCCATCTATTTTCCAGGGACTGATATGGCCTGTTGCCATTATCTTGGTTTTCTTGATATTGAGTCTCAGGCCAGCTTTTGCACCCTCTTCTTTCAACCTAATCAGGAGCTTCTTTAGGCCTTCCTCACTTTCTGCCATTAGGGTGGTATCATCTGCATATCTCAAATTGTTGATGTTTCTCCCAGCAATTTTGATCCCATATTATGATTCCTCCATCCCTGCATTGCGCATTATGTTCTCTGTGTATAAGTTGAATAAGCAGAGTGACAGAATGCATCCTTGTCTTACTCCTTTTCCTATTCCAAACCACTCAGTCATTCCATACTCTGTCCTAACTTGCTTCTTGACTCATGTACAGATTTCTCATGAGACATATGAGGTGTTGTGGTATTCCCATCTCTTTAATTACTTGCCACATTTTGTTGTGGTCCACACAATCAAAGGCCTTGGTGTAGTCAATGAAGCAGAAGTAAGCTTGTTTCTGGTATTCCTTTGTTTTCTCCATGATCCAACATATGTTGGCAATGTGGTCTCTGGTTCCCCTGCCTCTTCTGAAGCCAGCCAGCACCTCTGGTAGTTCTCTTTCTACATGCTGCTGCAGTCTATCCTGTATTATCTTGAGCATCACTTTGCTAGCTTGTGGGATGAGCGCAATTGTTCGATAATTTGAACATTCTTTGGCATTGCCCTTTTTTGGGATTGGGACATATACTGGTCTTTTCCAATCCTGTGGCCACTGTTGCGTTTTCCAAATCTGCTGGCATATAGCATGTAGTAGCTTGATTCCATCATCTTTTAGGGCTTTGAAGAATTCAACTGGGATACTATCATCTCCACTGGCTTTGTTATTTGCCGTGCTTTTTAGGGCCTTTCAGACTTCACTCTCTAGGATGTCTGGTTCAAGTTCAATTTCCCCCTCATTGTTATTATCCGGGGTGTTTAGGTCTTTTTTGTAAAGTTCCTCTGTGTACTCTTTCCATCTTTTCTTTATCTCTTCTGCATCCGCTAACTCTTTGCCATCTTTGTCTTCTATCGTGGTCATTTTTGCTTTGAACGTTCCCTTGACTTCCCCAATTTTTAAAAAGAGATCTCTAGTTCTGCCTCTTGTGTTCTTTTCCTCTATTTCTTTGCACTGTTCATTTAGGTAGGTTTCCTTATCTCTCCTTGCTTTTCTTTGAAATTCTTTATTTAAATGATTGTATTTTTTCCTTTCTCCTTTGCCTTTTGCCTTCTTTCCTCTGCTATTTTAAGAGCCTCGTCCGAAGGTTACTTATGAGAATAGACAAAATTGTCTTGCTGGGCCAAACTGTTGGGCCAATGAACTTCACCATGTTTGCCAGGAGCATCTAGATATCTCACTGTCCTACCAGACAGTGATGTCTCCCTTCTGCAATGGGAGAAATGCAATGAGGCTGGTTGGAAATAGCACATTTGTTTTCTAGAGCTTAAAGCCATGATGGTGAACCTTGGCACTCCAGATGTTCTTGGACTTCAATTCCCAGAAGCCCAAGCACCCTGTGAATCCACACAAATGGGCTTACTGCGATTCATCTGGCCCGCGCTGCCCTCACCGTTCCCGGAAGCGGAAGTAAAATGCGCTCGTACGTTCCTTATACTCTTATCTTTAATAGTGAGAAATCTTACGCCATAAGACAATGCAGCCTACATTATTTTATTTGTGCCTCTCTACTCTTACAACATACTAGGATTTTTCTCAGGAAAAATCATGTAAGAAAAGTTGTAAAAGTAATCCTTTTAATTCTTGACCTTGAGCTGAATTTTCTGGTCTGGCATAAACAGCTGTAATGATAAATGGAATTTTTTCCTTTGAATGTTAGAATCTAAGTTATATACTAATGACTATACAGTAACTATTACAAAATCTAATCATTACTTCTGAAAGACATTCCTTATTTTATATTGTTCTTTGTAAACATTCCAAAAAACAAAATAATAAAAAGAATGTGAATTACATGGAAGTGCTTGGTTATGAGTTCTCTTGTATTCTTAACAGTTATGATCTTCACAAATTGTTGTCAATATTAGGTCATTCTGCCTGATTGCTAAACTTATCTTGGTATACCATTGGAAGAGACCTCATAGTCATCATAACATTAAATTGTCTTCTTTAGTCCAATTATAGTAGCCATGGATTTTGTAGCCTATAGAGTAGTCATAAATGAGTTCAGATTCCAGTTTGAGACAAAACTGCAACACTTAGTCAAGAATTCATGAATTAATCAGTTTTTTTTAAAAAAAGCTCACTAGTGTAACACATTAACAGCAAGCTGCCAATAAAAGCACAATCAAAGTGAATTACAGTACACAGATTTTGTACGGAAGATAAGCGGTCTCCATGACTTAGTCCTGTGGTCTGTCGTTTACCTCAGCATTAATGAGAAAATGAATCAGGTCTGATGGGTTGATCTAAGCCAGGAGTTCTCAACTTTTTAATGCCAGGGGACGGGTTACGCTCCCTCAGACAGCTTTGGGGGCCAGATGGCCATTTTGCCCTTCCTCCAACACATGGCACTTCCGGGTGGTGTTGGAGGCAGTGGGGGACCACATGAAATGGCACCGTGGGCAATATCTGGCCTGCAGGCCGCAGGTTGACAATCCCTGATCTAAGCCATGTCATTAGTGAACATGATACCCATAGGTACCTCCATTAGGCTCCTTCCTGACTTCAATGCAACTTCTTCTTTCAGGTAACACAGCAGTCCTTGTCTCATTGGTGGTTTGTATAACAAGCTGCTGCTTTGTCAGCCACACAAGGATACAGCTTTCAAAGTACAGTTTGGCAGTACAGTATTTTAGCTTTAGTTATCATTCTCTAAGAATAAAAAGTAGTCACATTTTTATCTAATATCGAGGTTCTGGAAACTAGGCATACCCAAAGATTGGATTGAAGAGTGGCAAAAATAGATAGATAGATAGATAGATAGATAGAACTTTGAGAAAAATATAATGGATCTTCAACCTAGCTGCCACTGGTGGATACCTACATACAGTATTGGGGTTTCAGACAACTATAGATGAAAATTCAGTGAATGGATCCATAAGTGTAGCTATGTCATACTTACCTGGGCATAATTTGATACTGCAATTTTCAGAATTAAGTGATTTGAATTCAGTAATTAAATATGTAGTATGCCTCACTAACTAGGTAACTAGCATTAGAATGGTTGAAGTGTTTCTACTTGTGGCGCTTTCTCAGGCAAGAGTGGGATACCTTTTTGGCCATTGGAGCTGTTATTTGCTGTTGATTCCTCCCCTCTTTCATCCCAGCCTAGAAGAGTGGGGAGGTTTAAATTTCCTGTCCCTATCTGTGGAACAGAATGGTGGTGGAAGTGAAACCCCTTCCATTGATCTCCGTTGAGATAGACAAAAATATGTACTTTTGCTTAACTTGGGGTACCCTGAATATGCAGAATACTGTATTTGTGGTGGTATTGAATTGCCTGTAAGCCATTCTGTCCAAGGAAGGCTTGATGTGTACTTTTTAAAAGTGAAAATATGTATGGTGAAAATAGGTATTCAGCAAGCAAGAATGCCCATTTTCATGTTAAAAATGATTAATTTGAGTCTTTCTGGGGAGTGTTTTAGATTATTTTTAAACTACAACCATAGATTCGTCCTGCAGAATTTTACAACTAATTTAGAGATTACCTTATTTAAATCTGCTTTTTATCAATGATTTCTATCTAAGATGTTCAAAGTTTTAATGTGTTAATTTGTAGACGGGTTTTAGCTAGTAACAGATGTTTTTTTTATTTTATGACTTTTATGTGTATGAGACATTTATTCTGATTTAGCATGTATTTAACTGCCCAGAGAATGCTTGCACCATGGGGTGGTATGCAAGCTTAAATAAATAAATAGATAGATAGATAGATAGATAGATAGATAGATAGATAGATAGATAGATAGATTTCTCTTAGTAGATTTTTTAGTAACAGGAATAACATGAAATGAACTGTGAATTAGCTTTGAACAGTTTGTGTGTGTCCAGATTGCTACATACCCTTTTCAGCTGGGATTGCATTTCTAATTGCATAAAAATAATTAGCCCATATGGGGGAGAATTCTGTCTTGAAGAGTATATCCTGCAAGCAGTTAATTATTTTGCTTATATGAAAACATGGTTCTCTCTGACAAGGACAAACAGTGAAGAATAATTTTATACCCATTCTTGGCCTAAAATGAAAATGAACCAGATTGTGTAGTAATAATCTAAATCTGTGCAGGTTTACTTTTTTCAAATCTGTTCTAGGACATAAGTGATCAATGCAAAAGGAAACCAAGCATTTCAAATTTGGCTTAATGGTCAACTGCTATAACATTGTTTAGTTAATAATATGATTTGGATTGGATCTGTTGCCAGGCAAGCCCAGATTCAATACCATAAAACGTAAGATTATGCAAGATTTTATATTGTTGAGTTTCACATATTTTCACAATTCTCCCATTTTTAGTATTTTGCATGATTCTCCATTTGCTATTCATTGGGATCATCCTGGACCTATGTGGGAAAATAAATCTATTTTTCAACCACTGGAAATCTTATTTACCCATCTCTTATGCTTTCTGCAATACTTCGCTTCTGGAATACTCCAACTTTGCTCTGTTAAATACTTGGACCTTGTGGTCATAGATAAGAAGCTTTAGAATAGGGGTGCCCAAACTATGGGCCGGTTCTGGCCTGCATGACATCACCATCTGGCCCACTGGCCGCATTGCCGCCGCCACAATGGAAGTGCCAAAATCGCTGTGTTTTTGCACCAAAACATAGCAAAACATGCCGAAAAAAATTCAAAAATGGCACAAATATGTTAGGACCTCGCTCCTCCCTCCATTGGAAGTGGTGTAGTGGAAATAAAGCCTGAAAACATGTGTTGAATTGATGTGGTGCCACTGCCACTGGGAGGAACCACATGACTGTTTGAGCTGTTTGAGGAGGCAGGAAAAGTTTGGGCACACCTGCTTTAGAAAATTCTACTTGTGACAATTTAGAACATGTTAACTAGTTTTAAGTAACCTGCAATATTTCGTTTTCTTCATATAATTGTCTGGGGAGAACTCATCTACAGTTGCAAGCAAATAGTGTGTAAACATCTGTGCCAGATGTACTGGTGTGTGGAGCTTGTATATGTAATTCTGGCTTTATAAAATTGATCCTTGCAGAAGAAACAACTCATCTTGAACCACTGGATATATGCTTTTTCTACTTGGAGAGATAACCAGTTTTTGGTGGAAGACATATATTTCTGACACACATTTACTTTATCTACTAGGAAACCTGTATTGTGGTTAAGAAGCTATCTTTAGGACAGAATATGAGGAGTCAGAATGGTTTCCTATAGATAAAGGTGTCAGACAAAGGTGCATTTCACTCTTATCTGTTCAGTCTGTATGCTAACTTCATAGCATGTTCTTCAAGCCAGGTTGTTTTTTTCAGGCATGCATTCAAATGTTCATGGCATGGTAGTCTGTATGCCAGGCTCTGTTCTTAAAAGCAGCAGTTGATTTGATACTCCACCTTCAATGATTTTTTAAAAAAAATTAGTGATCCAGAAAAGGTATCACCTACTTCTGCGTATGCAGTAATTCATGTTTAATAAACTTTTATGTGGTTAAGAAATGCCCTGTGTTGACAGGGTGTTAGACTAGATGACTCTTTGGATCCCTTCTTAACCTAGAGTTCTGTGATCCTGAAGTACATAATATAATTTCAAAGGAGATGAATGTGTTCTATCATTCTACCAATGTGGAAGAAAACAGACTTGATTTGGGCAGTAGGGAAATGAAAAACCACTGGTCTATCTGTTTGCGGCAGTAAAAGAGTCTTTGGTGGTATAGCTTTCTGTTCTACTTTAATTCAGGGGTTTCCAGAAGTTTTTCTTTTCAGTAGTCCAGATCTTCTTTAATCCTGAAATACACACTCTGCTTTTGAGCTTCACCTGGAAACACTGCTGCTGCAAACACAGAAGTGTATAATGTGCAGTCTAGCTATTCCTTGTTATTTCTCCATGTGAAGCTGACAAATCTTACTTTGTGGGTTAACTCAGTATTGAGGAATCTTTGTACAAGTCTGTTACCTTGTTTTATTTTGATTAGTTTTTGGTATGGCTTTAACTTTTGGGATTTTGTGTCTTGGCAATGTTGTCGAATTATAGAATTGGAAGGTAATCAAAATCCACCTCCCTTTTTGAGATTTAAAATTACTGGGATCAGTAGACTCTTGTGGATATAGAACCACTTGGGCAATAATGTTTTTACTCATAGTAAAAAATACAGACAAAAAAGTATAGAGTCTGAGGCCAGTGTGCTCCAATCTTTTGTATCGGGGGGGGGGGGAGTGTTCTATATCAGGGGTTCACAACCTATGGCCTGCAGGCCAGCCATGGCCCCCAGCGCCATTACATCCGGCCCATGGTGACGACCCGACGGAAGCGGACACGTTTATGGCAGCCGTAAACATGCCTGTGCATGTGCAATCATGCTTGCCGCAGTTTACAGCAGCATTTGCAGCAGGGGGAAACCACGTGTCCGGCCCGCTTAGCTGTCTGAGGGGGAGTTGTCTGGCCCGTGGCACGAAATAAATGGTTGAGAACCCCTGTTTTATATTGTATGATGCTAAAGATTTATGGCTTACCTCAAGCCACTTACACCTCACAGGTAGAATTTACACAGTGCGGACATTCTTTCTTCCGGCATGACTCCATCTCACTTATTTCTGGTAGCTGTTCCATACCCAACTTTGCTAAAAATAGAGACAAAACTACTCAAAGGATGAGAGGAGAGGAACTCTAGGTACATATAGTAGAATTGTTGGTGTTTGTTAGAAAGCTTGCGTTGCCACTAGGAGTACTTATGGTACCACTGTGAGGTACTATGAAGAATACAGGTGAAACTCCGAAGATTAGAATATCGTGCAAATGTTCATTTCACTTAAAAGGTGAAACAAATATATGAGATAGACTCACTACATGCAAAGCGAGATATGTCATGCCTTAATTCGTTATAATTTTGCTGATCATGGCATACAGCGTGCATGAGATTATGTGATGATTATGGGGGGTTGGGGTTTTCATAAACTAAGCCATAAGCATCAATATGATAACAAAGTAAGGCTTGAACTATCTCGGTTTGCATGCAATGAGTCTATCTCATATATTTGTTCCACCTTTTAAGTTGCATTACTGAACTGAATGAACATTTGCACAATATTCTAATTTTCTGAGTTTCACCTGAAGTCCAGTAGTAAGTTGCATTACTGAACCACTGAAATTCATGGAGGAGTTAACTTACCAAACCAACACTGATCCAATGGCCCTACTCTAGTAATGGATTTCAGCCACTGATTTCGAAACTTTCCCAAGCAATTTTGTTCATTTGATATCTCAAGGTGGCAGATAACTATTAAGCACTGCAAGACCTTAATGTGACTTTTGGATTTAAGACCGTCAGTACTGTATATCTGTATATTTTCAGAAGGCAGATACAGTAGTAAATGGATAACGTATGGTGGTAATTCTGTGAAAGTCAATAAGTTGCTAGAAGCTACAATTTAATAAGTGTTTGGACATATCTGACTCAGATAAGTTCTCTGTATTTTATTTCTCCCTGTGTTAAAAGTGATGGATGTAGTTTAAATCCAGGCACCATGAGGGATTATGTGTCAGGGGAAATAAGTGGAAGCAAGGCATTTGAAATCAATATATTGCCTCTGGGTGCAACATAACACAGACAGAATTTGCCGAAATACAAGCTGGAAAAATAGCTATTGGAACAGAGTATGTTTCAGTTTATAAGCTGACCTTGGCTCTTGTGCAAATGTATGTATGAGAATCAGTGGGAGATTTCAAAACTGCAAGTCAGCTTGTGTTGAGGCAAAAAAAAGTAGCTGTGAAAGAGAAAATCCTTTTTTCACAGAGTAGAAGCTCTATTTATAGCATGGTATAAAATACTTTGTATGCTAGTGGGTGAACCTGAAATAGTTCCTTTTTTAAATTTAAAAAAGTACAGTTATGCTTTGGGGGAGGTGACTCATATTCGTTTTGATTTAGCATGCATTTCTCCCTAGACTGTTTCCCTCATTTAGAGTTTCTTGACAGTACGTTTTCTCTAAAGGTTTGTATTTCAAGCCAGTGGCACTCAATTACTCAGTTCTTCTGAGCCTACAAGTTAGAAAGTTGCCCCTTAAGGATCTGTTAATAGTAATGCTCCACTGTGGAACAGAATCTGTCTGCAGGAGGGGATCAGGATGCTTCCCTTAGATACCTTATGATGAGCAGAGTAGCTTGAGGGGCTGCAGCAGAGCACAGGTACCATTCAACGTAACCCATCATGAGGTCTTACAGGAAAGGCACCTTATCTCAGTTCAGAAATAATAAAAAAGTAATATATAGGTTACTGACTGTATGGAGGTTCTCCATCTTTGGCTGCAGAGTATGTAGTCAGCAAAAACAAGACCTACACACAGTCCATACAGTCAGCAAAAACAAGACCTGTAGATTGTGGCTCAGATCACAACTTACTGATCGCAAAATTCAGGCTTAGACTAAAGAAAATAGGGAAAACAAGGAGACCAGACAGATATCGCCTGGACAGCATCCCTAAAGAATACACGGTGGAGGTGATGAACAGATTTAATGGCTTAGACTCGGTAGACAGAGTGCCAGAAGAATTATGGACGGAGATGAGGGACATCATGCAGGAAGCAGCAAAGAAAACCATACCAAAAGAAAAGAAGAGTAAGAAAGCAAAGTGGTTGTCTGATGAGGCTCTCAAAAAAGCAGAGGAAAGAAGGAACGCAAAAGTCAAAGGAGAAAGGAAAAAATACAATCATTTGAACACAGAATTTCAAAGAAAAGCAAGGAGAGATAAGGAAAACTACCTAAAAGAACAGTGCAGAGAAATGGAGGAAAACAACAAAAGAGGCAGAACTAGAGATCTTTTCAAAAAAAATCGGGGAAATCAAGGGAACATTTAATGCAAAAATGACCATGATAAGGGAAAAAGACAGAAAGGAGCTAGCTGATGCAGAAGAAATTAAGAAAAGATGGAAAGAGTACACAGAGAAACTCTACAAAAAGGACCTCAACACTCCAGATAATAACAATGATGAAAAAATTGAACTTGAGCCAGACATCCTGGAGAGCGAAGTCATAAAGGCCCTAAAGAGCACTGCAAACAACAAAACTAGTGGAGGTGATGGTATCCCAGTTGAATTTTTCAAAGCGCTAAAAGATGATGGCATCAAATTACTGCATTCAATATGCCAGCAGATTTGGAAAACAAAACAGTGGCCACAGGATTGGAAAAGATCAGTGTACGTTCCAATCCCAAAAAAAAGGCAATGCCAAAGATTGTTCAAATTATCGAACAATCACGCTCATCCCACACGCCAGCAAGGTGATGCTCAAGATAACACAGGATAGACTTCAGCAGCATGTGGAGAGAGAATTACCAGAGGTGCAGGCTGGTTTCAGAAGAGGGAGGGGGAATAGAGACCACATTGCCAACATACGTTGGATCATGGAAAAAACAAAGGAATACCAGAAACAAGTTTTCTTTTGTTTTATTGACTATACTAATCATTTGACTGTGTGGACCACAACAAGATGTGGCAAGTAATTAAAGAGATGGGAATACCAGAGCACCTCATATGCCTCCTGAGAAATCTGTACATGAACCAAGAAGCAACAGTTAGGACAGAACATGGAATGACTGAGTGGTTTGGAATAGGAAAAGGAGTAAGACAAGGCTGCATTTTATCACCCTGCTTATTCAACCTATACACAGAGCACATAATGCGCAATGCAGGGATGGAGGAATCACAATATGGGATCAAAATCGCTGGGAGGAACATCAACAATCTGAGATATGCAGACGATACCACCCTAATGGCAGAAAGAGAGGAAGACCTAAAGAACCTCTTGACTGGCCTGAAGGAGGAGAATGCAAAAGCTGGCTTGAGACTCAATATCAAGAAAACCAAGATAATGGCAACAGGCCCAATCAGTTCCTGGAAAATAGATGGGAAAGAAGTAGAAGCAGTGACAGATTTTACTTTTTTAGGATCAAAGATCACTGCAGATGGGGATTGTAGCCATGAAATAAAAAGGCGACTGATTCTTGGGAGACAAGCTATGAGAAACTTGGGGAACATAGTGAAAAGCAGAGACATCACATTGCAAACAAAAATTAGAATAGTCAAAGCAATGGTATTCCCAGTATTAATGTATGGATGCGAGAGCTGGACCATTAGGAAGGCTGAACGCAGAAGAATAGATGCCTTTGAAATGTGGTGTTGGAGGAGAGTTTTGAGAGTCCCCTGGACAGCGAGGAGAACAAATAGGTCAATCTTAGAAGAAATTAACCCTGACTGCTCATTGGAAGGTCAAATAGTAAAGACAAAGCTAAAATACTTTGGACATCAAATGAGAAGGGAGGATTCACTTGAGAAGGCATTGATGTTGGGAAAGGTGGAGGGCAAAAGAAGAAGGGGGAGGCCAAAGATGAGATGGCTAGACGGTATTGTAGACAAAATGGGCACAGAGCTGGGGGGGCTGAGGGGGATGGTGGAGGACAGAGGTGCCTGGAGGAAAATGGTCCATAGGGTCGGAGTCGACTGTGCGACTGAACAACAACAACAATATAGGTTACATGCCAAGGGAAAAGCTTCTTGCTCCTGATAAGTACTCCTGAAAGCATGTACAGGTGAAACTTGGAAAATCAGAATATCGTGCAAATGTTCATTCAGTTCAGTAATGCAACTTAAAAGGTGAAACAAATATATGAGATAGACTCATTACATGCAAAGCGAGATAGTTCAAGTCTTCCTTTGTTATAATATTGATGCTTATGGCCTACAGTTTATGAAAACCCCAACCCCCCAATCTCCTGTACCTAATCATCACATAATCTCATGTACGCTGGATGCCATGATCACCACAATTCTAACAAACGAATTAAGGCATGACATCTCTCGCTTTGCACGTAGTGAGTCTATCTCATATATTTGTTTCACCTTTTAAGTGAAATGAATGAACATTTGCACAATATTCTAATTTTCTGAGTTTCACCTGTAGAACAGGGCTCTTCCCATCATATTGGGTTCAGGAATTGATGTCTTGTGTCCAGATGGAACAGAGTGAAAAAGAGTTTTCTACACACGGGGTCTGGCATGATTCCTGTAGGTGCAAAGTATTACTGGATTTTTTGGGCTTTGCCTTTGTATAGTTGCAAAAGTGAAATTAGAGGAATATATGAATATCAGCTATGAGGCTGTCAAGGGGTTAGATACGAAGCTTCCTCGCGTACAGTCAAGTGTACCTCAGTGCAGAGAAAACATCCTTTGCACAGAAGAACTTCCAGGCTCATTGCTAAATGCAGTAGGACAGGGATTCCCAACCTAAGGCCTGTGGGCCGAACCTGGCACACAGCACCAATTAATCCAGCCCACGGTGAGGAACCTGCCGCCAGAAGCGAACTGGAAGCACCCCAAATGCTCCGAAAACGTGCCAAAAACATGTCGGAAGTGCCCCAGACATGCCGAAAAACAGCAAAAACTCACTGAAAACACTCTGAAAAACAGCGAAAGCGCGCCGCTCTCACTCCCACCACCATGGGAAGTGACGGAAGCAGCGAAAACAGGCAAAAACATGTCATGAATGCACCCACTGCTGCTGCCACCACAAGAAGTGGCAGAAGCACCGCAAAGCTTCAGCCTGCTGCACGAAAAGGTTGTCCACCCCTGCAGTGGGATCAAAGCACTTGTGAGAAAGACCTGTGTCTGAAATCCTGGTGGCTGTTGTTGGAGAAGTAAATCATCAAAAAGAGGATCCATAGGACAGTATGAAATGGCTTCTGATATTCCTACAGTTATTTTTATTGAAGTGGCCCGGACAATCTTTCCGACCTTGAATCCGGGACAATCCCGGTTTTCCGGGACATATGGCAACCCTAATACAGAATGAAGTCATGAGAAGGCATGACTAACAAAGATGTTAGGTCAGATGTTAACATTACCACAAGTAGAAACTTCATATAATATATGCTAGATATTTTTCTCTTTCTGTTGTGCGAATTTTGAACTGTTCTTGAATTTCAGAGATATTTTTTGTTGCATGAAACTGGGTAGAACAACGACTTTCTTGTATTATGACTTCCATGGTTATAAGCTCACTGTCCAAATGCTTTTGTTTTACATTCACAGAAGAAAAGAAGAAAACTAAGATACCTATGAAGTCTAGTGTAGGGGTTCCCAACCTTTTCAAGCCATGGGCCAGGTCACTCTCTCTCAGTCAGCTTTGAGGGCCGGATAGCCATTTTGCCCTGCCTGCATGATGGGGGCAGCTATTTTGTCTCAACAGGTTCAAAGGAGTGGCCATTTTGTTTCTTGAATGCCCTTGGAGGAGTGGGGGGGGGGGCACATGAAATGGTGCCATGGGTTGGATGTGGCCCACAGGCCTTAGGCTGGGAACCCCTGCTGTGGGGCTTGGACTGAAAATTAAATCCATGGAAATAACTGAGACATTGTTGGTGTGATGTCTAGCAGAGCTGTAGGCAGCAGCCAGCTAGAGGTACGCACCTGGCAAGGTGGGCTTACCCCTTGCGAAACAAACAGGCAGAGAGGTCTTGCTGCAGGAAATAAAACTCAAAGCAGGTTTACTCAGGAGTCAAGAAGGGTGCAAATATATATACAGTGCAAAAATTGGACCATAAACCAGATATAGTCTCTTGAGTTTCTCAGTTGCCCTCACTGAGCCGAGTTGCTATGTACAAGTCCATTACAAAGCAAGAACAGTCCATTCAGCATGATGTAATCATAGACAAAGCCAAGCAGCTTTCAGCCTCTGTCCTCTGTCCTCCTTGATGGGTGGGCTTACCCCGAGTAGTCCTTGCTTGTTTAGCAAACGTATATGGCAAAGCAGGCAAGTGCCACCCTCAAGAGCAGTGTAGAGATTCAGTCTTTGTAGTAGGTTCTGGAACTCACAGGATTCCTTGTCCAGACTTACAGCAGGGAAAAACCAAGCATTGAAGCCAAGGTGAGCATTGAAGCTAGTAGTCTGTTGTTTTGCTCTGACCTAAATACACATGCCCACAGAGCACATCAGTGAAGAACCTCAACACCTGTGTGCCCCTGCAGTAGAGTCTTAAAGGCACCACACACACAGTATGCCTTGCAACCAGTTAGGGTGTGTTGCAAAGACTTACCCTAACAGACATTAGTCACAATTTAAGCTCTGCATGTTTCAGTGGGTTTGTTTTAAGTAGGAATTTATATAGTTGGCTGGATTGTTCATTAAGTTGAAGATACCTGTCTGCGAATGCAAGGGGTGGAGTTTGATTCCCTACTGTGCATCCAAAGAGAAGAACCAGACTCTTGCTGCCTTTGGCAAGCTGCACACCCCTAGAATACCACCAGAAGGAACCATTAAATCACTTCAGATTATCCAGGAAGGAAAGCAGTCCTTGATAGAAAAGATTCGTTATCCCTGTTGTAGAAGACAAAAGGTTGGGATACCTAAGAGACTGCATCGTCCCAAGAATGTCTGCCCACTCAACCAGAGCGGACCGGAGGGGATCTCTGGTGGTACCATCGGCTAGGGAGGCTTGCCTCTCTAGCACAAGGAGGAGGGCCTTCTCCGTGTCTGCCCCAGCCCTATGGAACCTCCTGCCGGTAGAATTGTGGCTGCAGACAGAGCTGCTGCCCTTTAGGAAAGGACTCAAAACCTGGCTGGCAGGGCAGGTGTGGGGCACGGATGGAGGGGGGGGGTTTCCTGCCTGGTGGCTCGTGAAATAATTGTCCCTCTCTTCAGATGGGGTGGGTGAGTGAGTCTTAGGGGTTCTTATGGGTTTTTATCAGTTTTAATGGTTTTATAGTGTTTTAACTGCATGTTTTTATGCTGATGTAAGCCACCCGGAGTCGCTCCGGCGAAAGGGGGGCTATATAAATAAATAAATAATAAAGGAATGGGATGGTGTCTTTGAGCATTGTAACTACGTGAATAGATTGCAGTTAACTCTTCTTGTTGTTATGTGCCATCTCTGACTTACGGTGACCCTATGAATGAGAACTCTCCAGAATATCCATTTCCTCAACAGCCCTTCTCAACTCCTGCAAGTTATTGTCTGTTTCCCTTACAGCAGTGATGGCGAACCTTTTAGAGGCCGAGTGCCAGAGGAGGTGGCAGCGTGTGGGCAGGAACCTCGCATGTCCACACACCCATGTGAAGATGTTGGTGCACCTCCAGTGAAGTCACATAGGTGCATGCGCATGTGTGCAGCTTGAGGTCGCCTCCGGTGAAGTCATGTGGGCGAGGGTGCCTGATCCTCCCATGGGCACACGTGCACCCTGCTCACACATAACACCCCCCATGGGTGTGCACACCCTCCCCCCCTCATGGGTACACCTCCTCCTAGAAGGGATGGATGGGTATCTTGTTGCCTCACGTCATCCCCACTACTGTCGCCACCTGGGCAGGATTTTAGCCTCCCCTCTCGCCTACCCATTGGCGAAGAGAGAGAGAGAGAGGGAGGGAGAGACTGATGGGTGGGGAAGTGGCACTGCCATTGGTGCCGGCAGCACGGGGTAGGGCTTGGCCACAATGGCATGTATGAAGCACCACATTTAAAGCTATGGAGGTTTTTTTTGTCAATTTTTTAAAAAAGGGCATACAAATTTTCATTTATATATCAGTATGTGATATCAGTATGTGTCTAGTAGCTGCAATCCTTTGCTAACTGTTCACTTTTCTTCTTCTGTCTCTAGGCCAGACGTGAAACTGCCAAGATGAAGGCACCTTTTGGGGAGTTCATTCTGCAGTTCCTTTTGTCTGACCTAGTGTGAGAAATATTAGCTGGCAACACAAGATTGCCATTACCAGGGTATGCCCGATTGTGATTCAAAAATACCCCAATCTTCAAGGAGGCTCTTTCCATGTACCTCACTGTTCACTCTTATAGGATGTAAGTTGGACCCCTTTAATTTAACTGTAATTATTTAATGATATACTGTACTGTATTTGTCTTTCCAGATAATGCTGAAGAAGCAGACCTCTGGCTCTTGAACAGTTGTACTGTAAAAAGCCCTGCTGAAGACCATTTTAGAAACTCAATCAAGTAAGTTACTCTCCTTTAGAAAAGAATACCTGCTAGTGAAAAATCTTCTCTGAGGAATAACCCATAACTATGCAATGGCTTTACTTTTTATGAAACAGGACGTATTTATATACGATACACACATAATAGAATTACTCTAAATTATAGTAAATTCTTGTTGTTCTGCCGTATCCGAATACAGTATAGGCGATCCTCATGGTGATCAGCCATGAAGACTGTCCTGAGAAAATAAAGCTGTGGCCTTTCATCTGCCTTCCGCATCGCAGCATGACACCCGTACTAGCTCCGTGAGTCACTTTCTGCTCCTGAGCCCTTTTGGCACACAAAGTCCTGATCGGCCTCAGGCCATTATTGACGAAGCTGCTGCCCTCCATCAAGATGGATTCAAGTGGGATTTAATCCACTTGGGGACTATCACCCTTCCCTATGGACTTCAGCACCCCAGGCCATTAGTCCTCACGGTTGTCAGGTTAGTTAACTGCTGCCTGATACCCAGTGTTGAGTTACTCTATTACCATAGCAGGATAAACTGCCTATATTGAAAATTTAGTTCATTTGAAATATAGAAGTAATATTTAACCCACATTGACATTGACTTGCAGAAACTAGCTGTATTCCTTATCCTGGCCGGCCAAATAGCACATACACCCACTGACTGCTATCTAATGAAAGGCCCACCTTCACCCACAGCACTGCCAGGTTCTGCACCGCAGCATGTAAGATCAGAAGAACAATCCTGGCAGGTCCTTCAGCTAAACAAACCACCAGCACTACGTCATAGGCTTAGTAATAGTTGTAACACTATTAATCTTGAATATTAATTTTACTATTCCTTAACTCTGATTAGAAACACTCCTTTTAAAAATATAGTTAAGTACCCTCATTTTAACATCTGTCTCTTTATATATTTCAACTTCTGTTATTTTTGTTGTACTATGCTGGTCTTGGACTGTAATAAAAATTGATTGATTGACTAACTACATGTATGTAATCTTCCAAAAAATGTCATAGTGGATTCTATTTGGGGATCTCCATCCCATCAGGGGCTGCATCCTGCAGTTGTCCTATTGTTTGGAATTGCTGCCACATTATCCACGTTGGACAGGACAGTGGCAGCTGAGAAGTGGGAGTGAAATGGTATTGCAAAACAAGATTAGTGCTTCCTGAACTTTTTTGTTGGAGAAAAAATAATATTTTTCACAGTTAGCACCAGACAGCCAGGTTTGGGTGGCATTGGCAGGGTATGGGAGACCATAAGAAAAGAGCAAGGAGGCATGCATATATCACCCATGTCTGCATTAAGATATGTAATAGAGCAGTGATGCCTAACCTTTTAGAGACCGAGTGCCCAAACAGAGGGATGGGATGAACTTTGTGCTGGAGGAAGGGAGGAAGCACTCCCATTGGACTGCTGGCCAGAGGGGCAGAGCAAACTGTGTTGGGGGAGTGAGGAAGCGCTTCCATTGGGCTGTTGGGCAGAGGGGCAGTGTGAACTCTGTGCTGGCATGATGGTGTGCGTGCTCACAGAGAGGGCTTTGAGTGCCGCCTCTGGCATGTGTGCTATAGGTTTGCTACCACTGTAATAGGGTCTATCTGTGTGGTGAAACAACAGAACAGTGTCATATTTTTAAGTCATGTTTTAAACTTCTGGAAATATAGATTATTGTTTGAATGTTTTGCATGTTGCACAGTCTTTGTAGAAAAGCGATTCCTGTACTTTTGGGATATGGTCCTTTCTACTGCATAACCCTGGTGAAAAAAGCAGATTCTCTTCTGGCTACATCGCTTGATATTCTAAGGCTGTGATGGTGAACCTTGGCACTCCAGATGTTCTTGGACTTCAATTCCCAGAAGCCCAAGCCCCTGTAAATCCACACGAATGGGTTTACTTCGATTCATCCGGCCTGCGCCGCCCTCGTTGCTCCCGGAAGCAGAAGTAAAACACTCCCGTACGGAGTGCCAAGGTTCGCCATCACGGTTCTAAGGCCAGTTTGGGGAACTTGTTGTTTCCTTTCAGCTCCCATTAGCACTAGCAGGCACATCCAGTGGTAATGGATTCTAGGAAGTTCCCTACTGCTATTCTAAGGGCTTATTTTACCTTTATGAATTGTGGATGGACTTATGGAGACCTTTTGTATGCATGAATGTTTTCTGCTTATGGAGGTCTTTTGTATGCATGAATGTTTCCTGCTTACAGGAAACAAACCCAAAACATAGGGTCAGAGTAAGTTAATGTGATGAGCGGAGCTAAGAATCTACACAGAACTCTCTTAGATCTACACGTGCTACCCTTCTACTTGTTTCTAATGCTGATTTTTGAAAAATGCACACCTCATGGTGGAACAGCATGTTATATCCCTATAATCGTTGATCCTTTGGTTATTATTATTGTTAAACAAGGATGAGAATTGATGGAAGCCTATTATGTGTTCAGTTTAAATTGAAATGTTGCCTCTTGGGTAAAGATCATATCTTTACAAAACAACAACATGGAAGTTTATGCAATCAAATGTTTAGTGCAGTGTGCAGATGGACTTCTGTTGACCTATACTTATATTTCCAGTTGAGCAGCTGTTGTGCTCAGAAGAATAAAGCAGGAAAAGAAAGAGTTGGATCAAACTGGTGTTTTAGCTAGCAGATTAACAATGAATTATTCCATTTCTCCCTTACATTGTGTGCCCATTATAGACCTGAAGCACTGGCAGCCTGGCATTAAGTTGGCTTTTCAAGAAAATTCTAGTTCCCTAAATACTAACCGTTAATGTGCTGTTAGGCAATAATAATGGGTTGGCTAGCCAGCGACCCCAGTAACCGAATTACCAGTTACACAACAGTATGCATGTATTGAAGTAGACAGGTGAATTAGATCTGGAAACTAAGTAGAAGCACATGTAGATGTTTTAGCACAGGGGAAAAATATCTTCTTCAAAATCATAACAGACAAGACCTTGTGTAATTCTATGAAGCATTGATATTTCAGAGCTAATTAAAATCTGATTTAGTTACACTATGGGCATAAAGAGGGTATCCCACTGAAATATTCTATGTTCTATATTCTTTTCTTCTAAAAGTTAACATAAGCTCATTTAAATCTTGGTGTCAGTCTTACCAACATGGAAAGGGAAATAGCAAACACATCGTATCTTTCAGGATACAATTGTAGTTCCACAAAGACAGTACATATTCTTTCTGTGTCTACCCACTGGAGCAGGGGTTGTCAACCTTACTGCTCCATGAGCCGCACCACTCCCCCTCAGACAGCTGTGCAGGCCGGACACATGGTTTCCCCTGCCATAAACACCATAAACTATGGCGGGTGCATTTGTGCGGGTGCAGGCGCATTTACAGCTGTCATAAAGGTATCTGCTTCTGCTTCCATGGTTGTCACTGTGGGCCGAATGATTTGCTGTCATGGGTTGGGGCTGGCCCACAGGACATAGGTCGAGCATGTGAATTTCATCTTAAAAATGCACTAGAGCTCAGAAGGGTTTGTGTTGTGGTGTCACTCTTTCTCATCCCCCTTTTCTCATTTTCCCCCGTCTCAGGGGAAATGAATATAGCACACTTATTTGCCTATTTTTGAATACACTCGTAGCTCCAGTATCTATATCTGTGAAATATTGTGCTGTATAAAGAACAGTCATTCATTGGCTCTCCAATGCTGACCAGAGCTTCATGAATCTATTGATTTAGACTACAGCTCCCAGCATCCTCTAGCTGTGCTTTTGGGGGAATCTAGAGCGTGATCTTTTCTTAAAACAACCCCCCACCCCAAGCACTGCACCTCACTACATAATTTAGCTTACCAGTAGCATACCTGTTGCATACAGTAGATAGAACTTAAAGGAAAGACAGGTTGCTTATGTGTAAATAGTGTTTTGTGAATAGTTATCTGTGTAGTTGTACAAGTTACTTTCCTGTCTGATGTAGCCTCTTGGTTATTTTACATGTCTGAGATACAGATACTTTGAGCAGAAAGCCTTGAGCAGGAATGGGTTTATCCACCATATCCCATAGGGTAGTGATGGTAAACCTTGGCACTCCAGCTGTTTTTGAACTTCATCTGGGCTTCCCAGAAGCCCTGATCAGCAGGAGTGCTTACTTGGGCTTCTGGTAATTGGAGTCCAAGAACACCTGGAGTGCCAAGGTTCGCCATCATGGGCATAGAGTATGTACATGAAGGTAAAGGAAGAGGAGAGCCAGCAGTGTGAGCTTCTGTAAAGAGCTTTACAAGGTTCCTGATATTCACAGTGTAGGAAAATAGCACATTTGTCTTGACTGCGCAAACAAAGGCACACAATTGAAAGGAAGCAAACTGATGTAGTTTAGGCTTATTTTCCTTTTGAATCTTAAGCAATATGCTCTTTTAATAGTCTAATAAACATTGTCTGATGCTTCTGGTAATTTGTATGAAAATCGAGATGACAGTACATTGGCATTCATACAAATTAGTAAGAGCAGCTAGACTGCAAGCTGTTGTAACCTTATAACCTTGTAAAGAATCGTAAGGGTCATGTGTGAGTTTTTTGTTTTTGTTTTTTATAGTGGGACTACTTAGTTTGAAATACAGATTTAGGGTGAATTTGTGGAATGCTGGGACTGCAGTGGCTCAAGTGGCTAAGACGCTGACTGGGAGGCGGAAGTTCAGCTGTTCGATTCCCAAGTACTGCAGGACGGAAGGAGCTCCCGTCTTTGTCCCAGCTCCTGCCAAACTAGCAGTTCGAAAGCAAGAAATTTCAAGTAGATAAATAGGGACCAGTTCGGTGGGAAGCAAACAGTGTTCCATGCGCTCCGGTGTCTAGTCATGTCTACCACATCACAACGGAAACATCTGCAGAAGCAGACAGTGCTGGCTCTTCGGCTTTGAAACAGAGATGAGCATTGTACCCTAGAGTTGGATACGACTGGCTTTCGAGCAAGGGAAACCTTTACCTTTACCTAGTGCAGAAAATAACTTATCGTATTTCATCTATAAAATGTGTAAGGTTAGTTAATATCAAAAGATATGTAGGAATATACATTTATAAATGGGATAGATAAAGTTGAATTACATGCTCAAGAAATATGGTCTCATTTTATTTGTTCTATTGATATATTACCCTTTGATAAGAGAATACTTAGGTCTGTGTAAAACATAAGCTTTAATGCAGTAAATTACTTTAGTAATTAAGAGAAAAAACAACATCCATAATATCGGTATCTATAAACAATATTGAAACAATATTTTAATATGTTGAGATTCATGAATAAAATAGCTTTTTGGGTGTCAAAAAGACATCAAAATTTATCCCCAGTTGAGCTTCTCCGAGATATTATCCAGTTTTTTTTTAGGATTAATAGTTTTGTACATTGGAATCTTGAAGATGTCTCATAAATTTTTACATTAATGGATGAGGGTTTCCCCTCAACTACCCAATCCCTGAGTTGGCAGGAGGAAACACTTCAAACCAGGTGGGTACTCTACTATCAGTTCTGCACAGTTGTTTTCTTGTTAAGGATACAAGCAATAGAAAGGATACTGATCTTAGTTGTCCTTTAGATGAAAGTATCTCAAAATTGAAGCCTATTGAAGACTTTTAATATTTATTTAGCTGTACAGTCGGTCGTTCATCCACCTTTTAAAGAGAGAAAATAGATTACTACAGTTCACATGTGCATAGTAATACACACAAACTAAACATTAGGAATTGAATCTTAACCAGGAACTCTTGCATTATCTAACATCGATCAAAGCAATTCACTTCCAAGGATATATTGTTAAACTGTCAACAGTTTGAGCCAAACATAGTTTCTAAATTAGGAAGCAATGTAACCTCTGAAAAGGAAGGATAGACTTCTGTGTCTAGAGAAAATAAGGTGAAAAGTCTCTTATATAAATAAATTTTTCTCCAGATTTGTAATAGGGTCTTCTTTAAGCTTTTTTCCTCCCTCCGGTCTTGAATAAATACCCCTTTAATTTTTGGATTACCTTTGCAAGGGGAAGATTAAAATATACACCTGAGCTGTGTGGATTCATAAAGCACACTTTCCTCCATGGGCTTTCCTTCGAATTAATGCACTGTTTGGCAATCTCTGTATGGCTCCTGGTGCCATACCTATCTTACAGTGAAACAAGAAGCAGAAAATGTGATAGGCTGTCAGGTTGAACCAAACCACAACATGTAGCAGCTCAAGCCTTGTTCCTTTGCCATTGTATATACCCTTGCCTGTAACAAGGCCATGTGTACATTGTAGGATTAGTTCTCTTTCCCCCTACTTTTGTTTCCCTTTTCTTGGTAACAGTGGCACAAGGGCATGGGACGGGGATGCACAAATGGAGTATCAGGACCATACAGTTATAAGTGCCCATTTCAACTTTAGTTGTTGTACATCCAGATGTGAAGGCTGGAATTAATGATAGACTGGAAATTCATACTGAAGATCAGTAGCTGCAGTCTCTCCTAACCCCTATCAGAATTCTTCTCCAACTCTCATTGTAATAGTTTAAAGAATTACCTGAATAACTTTTAAAAAACAAAACAGATCTTGTTTTACAGGTTTACACATGATGTTTAATGTTTAACATCCTATTTTTATTTGTATTTATTTTTTATTGGCTTCCTTAAAATACATACATACATAAAACAAAACATACAATTCAACAAACAATTGACATAAAACCCATACCACCAACCTCCCCCCAATTTACACTCCCACACCCCGTGCTAAACAAGTTTAAAACTGTCAATCCTACTACCAAGCAAATATTTACAAATTTGTCCAGAAACTACTTTTCTCCTGTACTGGCTTTATTCCATCTTTGCCCGCCAGAACATATTCTATCCAAGATCTCCAAATTTGCCAAAATAAATTACTTTTAAGTTCTCTTCTTTCCACTTTCATTTCTGAAGTTAATTTATCATTTAGAGCCAACCGCCATATCTGTTTATACCATCTACCTCTACTTATCTTGAACTTATTCTTCCACTCCACAGCAATTATCTGCCTTGTGGCGGATAATATTATTGCCAATAACTCTCTCTTATTGTCCTCCTGCTTTATATCTTCACACAGCCCCAGTGAAGCTATTTTTGGATTTATTACTATACTTTTCCCAAAAATGTTTCCTATCTCCTGTTCAACTATCTTCCAACATTTCTGTGTATATTCACAGCTCCACCACATATGTAAATAGGTGCCCAACTTTTTATTACATCTCCAACACCTATTTGAACATGTTCTATCTATATGGTTTAACACCCTAAAACTCACCTGAATGGATTACAAGAATAGGGCCTTTAAAACTCTTGTCTGCATTCTATTTTTGACATTGTGGTCATTGTTAATATGTTAAGAATGCTGGGCAAAGGTCTAAGTATTTTGAACAGCATTGGTTGCTTAGTAGGAGGCATGGAGCTTGTACTGTACATGTCTATCCGTTTAGCAGCCTTCAGCTCAAGTGTAGATTAACTGTACTATGGAAGATTTGGTTGCCTTTGACCCACATGTTATAGATCAGTGATGGCTAACCTTTGCACTCCAGGTGTTCTTGAACTTCAATTCCCAGAAGCCCTGATCAGCAGAAGTGTTGACTGGGGCTTCTGGTAATTGAAGTCCAAGAACACCTGGAGTGCCAAGGTTCGCCATCACTGTTATAGACATTAGATAAGCCAAGCAATTACCGTATATATTTGAGTATCAGCCGACCCAAATATAAGCCGAGGCACCTAATTTTGACCTGAGAAACCAGGAAAATAGATTGACCCAAGTATGAGCCGAGGGTGGAAAATGCAGCAGCTGCTAGTGAGTTTCAATAATCACTTCTACATGAAAGTCTGTCGCTGGCAGGAAGAAAAAAAATAAGATCATGGCTGCAGCCATGATCCAGATCTAACCACGTCCTGACCAGGACAGGAAGTAGTTCCTGACCCGGACAGGAAGTGGAAGTGCATATCTCCCATGCAGCTGGGTAAATGGAGCAGATAATAATAATAATAATAATGATAGAACAGATGGTTCAAGTATAAGTCAAGTCTGTTTTTTCCCAGCACATTTTGGGTGCTGGAAAAAATCGGCTTATACTCGAGTATATATGGTTGGTGTATAAAAGGTTTAAAAATGCAAAACCAAAAACCTCCGGATTTTATTTTGTGAGTCACTTGAGGTTTAAAAATAAATACTACAAATTATGTAGATTTCCACTGGTGGATTGCTTAGTGAAATATCTTATTTCTGCAGGTGGTTGGTTCTTAGAAGCCCAATATGGGCAGCTACAATCTGAGAGATGTTTGTATACTTCTTAAATAAGTCTGATGAAGTGGACATGGCCCACGAAACCTCACATTTAAATACAGGAGTTAGTCTGTAGGGTGCCACAGTATTTTTTGTCTTTTTTTGCTGTTCTGTTTTGTTTACTTTCAGATATTCTTATCTAAGGTTAGAATGTAACATTATCAGAGAATTAAAGCTGTAGGAGTTTCAATAACTCTGGGAATGTAAAAATAAACATGTCAATGTAGAACAAGGGTCATTATTCTTCAAAGTTGTTTTTGTTGACCGAGAGTAAAGTATTTGCTATCATGTGTTGTTTTTCCCAGAGAGAGAGAGAAAGAGAGAGAGAGAGAGAGAGAGAGAGAGAGAGGATTTGAAGTTTTTCTATCTCTAATCTAGAAGATGAAATCTTTGGAAATATAAAAAGAGTTGGTTGGACTGCATTGCCCTTTTTAATGGAATGCATGTGGTGACCCCCCCCCCCCTTTGTCAGTTGTTTCAATCAATACCACTTAAGTCTTGTCCAATAGTAGCAATAGGGTAGCCATCCTTTTAGACCTATTTCTGCTTTGTTTGTCCTTTTCAAGTTCTTTAATAATTATTTTTTATTAACTGCAACAACAACAACAACAACAACAACAACAACATAATAATAATAATAATAATAATAATAATAATAATAATAATAATAATAATAATTATTATTATTATTATTATTATTATTATTATTATTATTATTATTATTATTATTATTATTATTATTATTATTTATCTATACCCTGCCCTCCTGATGCAAGCGTCACTCAGGGAGGCTACAACATAATAAAAAAACTTAACACTAATAATACAAAATATAACAATGTACAAAACACACAAATACAATATAACAAAAACAAAAAATATATATAGTTTAAGCAACAGAAAAAGTGAGTAATTATACCTCATGGGTCTTATATCACTCTAAATCTTAATACTGAAACAACCTTCAGTGACAGTGGTTTTCAGTTTATGCCTCTTGAATGACTATATCTCTGGTCACAGATTGCATTGCAGCATGCATTTCTGCCTGAAGATACTGTAGTTCAATCTGCTTTTGAACGGGACAAGATAAAATTACCGATGCCCTTGTTACAAAATATTAAGCTCTGGCTTAAAACATGTAAACTTTCTTCCATTGTCATTGCGTTTGACAGAATATTGCTTTTGATTCTGTGCTTGAATTTGTTCCATTTCTTAAATAAATATACAGTAAAACCTCGGATAACAAAATCAATGCGTTCCATGAGACCTTTCATTCTATGAAATTTTCGTAGTGCGAAATGCATTTTCTTATAGGAATGCATTGAAAACCAAAACTTCTGTTCCGGACCTCAAAATAATAATCCCCAAACCGCTAGAACACACACTAAAAGGTGAAGATCATCTACTACCTTTTCACCAGAATGCAGAGTGTTGAAATGCAGTGGCAGAATTGTGCACTTTTTCAGCTGCATAAGCCTCCATGGCGGCGGCGGGGTGAGGGACTTCTGGTATTGTCAATTCACTTCTTCTTCTTCTCCTTTTTTTGTTTTTGGTTCTCCAAGGCTTCCCTTGGATAGGAAAGCCTCAGAGGAGCATTTTTGTTCCATTTAAAAAAAAAAAGTAGGTGTGTTTTTCACTCCAAAAAATGGAAGTTCCATGATGTCAAAAACGTGCCTTAATAAAAAGTGACACAAAAATGCTCCCCCAATGCTCCCCCATCCAAGGGAAGCCTTGGAGGACCAAACAACAACAACAACAGCAACAACAACGGAAGTGAATTGACGAAACTCGAAGTGCCTAGATCGGTACATTTTCGGGCCAAAAACATGGTGAATATGCTTCCCCACCCCAGCGCTGCCATGGAGGCTGCAAATGCAGCCAAAAATGTGCGCGATTTCACTGCCACTATAAACCCTCCCAGACACAATGCACTCTTTTGCATAGCGAAAATGATTGCTATCCAATGGCACCATTTCCCTTTAATTTCCTTCCATTATGCGTTTTTTTTCCATTACCAGAACCCTTCGTTATCTGAGGTGTTGCTGTATTTTATTTAATAGTTCATTTTTTCCGGGGGCTTTTGACTAATACCACAACCATCTACAGCTACCTAGTAATAAATTATGCTTGATACAACAAAATTGAGAATCCCTCTGGTTGATCCTGCATCTATAGCCTGCATACCAGTTGTCTTTAAGAATTTGTACCAACGATCGAGCTGCTGCATTAAGACCAAGAATGGCCATATAGATTTCTTTGAGGAAGATGAAGCAAAACTGCAACATGCTACGACTATTCTGGATGAAGAGGCAAATAAAGTTGGCCTCAGGATAATTACTGAGAAGTCAAAGACCATGCATGTGAGTTCCACAGCCCCAGTAAAGGGAATTGAATTTGAACTGCAGCATGAAGATGCAGATCTAGACATTAAATGCCACATTGGGAAAGTGACAGCTGTTTTTTGGAAGATGAACAAAATATGGTCCTCGTCATTCATATCACTGCAGATTAAGCTCTTGTCTGTTCACTTCTTCTGATAGTAGACCTGAAAGAAATCAGCAAATATTAATAAAAAGCTTGGTGTCTTCCAACAGAGGCACCTCTGCCAAATCTTGAAAATTCAATATTTCAGTTGTATCTTGTCAGGATTTACCCCCCTTAATTATAGATGTAAGAAATAAACTGTAATAATGTATTACTGTAGAGGCTGGTTTCTTGACATGCAGAGGAAGCATAACTCACAGCCTCTTAACATCTCATGCAAAAGAAATTGACCTCACAAACTTCATAAAACATAGGCTGTTTTGTATATAGTGATGTCACCATGGCTTCCAGGCAGAATTCTACTGATAGAACTGCAAAATATGGAACAGGTTAACATTTTGATTACTTCGAAAGTAAATCTAGCTGTCAGATTTGCATAGTATTCTCTCATTAGTGACTTGTTTAGCTTAAAACTGATTTAACTTTGCACATCCTTGACAGTTTTTCCAAGTGGCATCAATAATGCTGAAGGCTAGATTAAAAGAACTTGAAACAGGCAAGGTTTCTTCTTCTTCAGGTGCTGTATCCATTCCAGATATTGGCTGTCATCATGGCAATAGTCTTCCTGTTTTTTAACTCAGAACAGTTCTTCCTAGGACATTCCACACCAGTCTCTCAGGTTCTTCAGCCATGAAGTCCGTCTACACCCAGGGCTTCTCTTCGCAGGGATCTTTCCTTGGAGAGCATGTTGGAGTATTCTATATTTTGTGTCATTCCTCATAACATGCCCAAGCTATTGGAGCTTTCTTTGCTTAATGGTCTTAAATAGTTCTTGTTTTTTATCCATCCGGTGCAGCACTTCTACATTAGTCACATGGTCAACCCATGAGATCCTTAGCAGCCATCTAGATATAGATACTCATTTCAAAAGCTTTGATTCTCTTTTCAGTCAATGTCCAAGCTTTGACTCCATACAGCAACACTGTGAATATGTAACAGCTCACAATTCCCATCTGACTTTAATAAAAAGTGGATATGCAGGTCCTGGTCTTCAGTGAATCTCCTCCTGTGATACTTTTCCCCTCATGCCTGGTGTTGTAAAAGAATCCTTCAACTCTCAAAAGCAGATTTTAGGGGAGCTCAGCTGCCCCAACAAGGACAAAGGTGGCTGAGAATCAAAATTCAGATGGTGAACTGCGTTCATTTGATCAAATCCAACGGAGAGAATGTGTAAATGGGCCGGCAATAGTTAGCAACATCTCTGCCTTCTTGAAATAACCTTCCTAGGTTTCTGGCCCTTGCTAAATGGAATGAGGGGTGGAGGAATCCCTGGGAAATGGGTTTGTAAGGAAAGTTGTCTCTAGCTTATATGTTACCTCTTGCAGTTATGATATTTGCTGAAAGGTGATATCCTACAGTGTTAAGTGTACATTTCTCTAAATCAACCACCTGGCAGTGTCATGATTGTTACTTACAACTGGTAATTCTGTGATTATAAGTACCTCCTGTTCCTCAGAATGGTTGTTGATCTTTTAAAATAATTGGCTTTCCTTCTTAGGAAAGAATTTTCTTCTTGGTAAAATACACATGAAACCTTTGGTTTAGCTTGTATGTATGGGCTGAAAGATCTACAAATAAAATTTGACATGTACATTCAAGGGCATAGTTTTACATTTTAGGTGGATATACCTGCTTAACAGGAAGTGGAAAATGATTTGCTCATGTAGGCAGCTCATTTGCTGATCTAGGACGTGATTTTTTTACTTTAGTGTGTGTTTATAGTATTTGTACACTTTCCAAGAAAATAGCTCTCAGTGTAGTTTGCATAATGTAAGGTGGATTTCAACATGTTACAATAACCTTGTTTACAGTTTCATCAGAGGTAAATTTTGGCTATCCTAGAGAGCAGGCTCCTCTTAGAAGCATCTATTTGGAAATATATTTAACATATTTTTAAATTTAGGATTGTGAAGCAAAGACTTTAGCTCCTTCTTACACCTTACTGCTGGTAGATTTGGTTATTTTGAGGCACAGTTTCAACCCACCATGGTGTTTTGGCACCATCCATTTTTATATATCATTTTACAGGTGAAACTCGGAAAATTAGAATATCATGCAAATGTTTATTCATTCCAGTAATGCAACTTAAAAGGTGAAACAAATATATGAGATAGCCTCATTACATGCAAAGCGAGATAGTTCAAGCCTTACTTTGTTATAATATTGATGCTTATGGCTTACATCTTATGAAAACCTGAAACCCCCAATCTCATGTACCCCATAATCATCACATAATCTCATGTACACAATTATAATGAATTAAGGCATGACATCTCTCGCTTTGCATGTAGTGAGTCTATCTCAGATATTTGTTTCACCTTTTAAGTGAAATGAATGGACTTTTGCACGATATTCTTATTTTCCAAGTTTCACCTGTATGTCAGAAAGATGGCTTAATAAAGCAGGAAGCGAAAAAGTGATTTGCTCCTGTGGGTGGGCCCTTTACTTCTGTTCCCCCCATCTCCACTTGGCTTGAATATATAAACTAGCCTAAAAGGAGGTACTGTATCGTCTTCTTATGTCCAACTCTGGAACTAAGGTTGCATGCAGCCAAACAAGTAGAAACATATGCCAACTTTAAATAAAAGTTGCAGATTGATTTACTAACTCTGGATTGCCTGACACAGAGAATGAATAAGTTTATATTCAGTTGAAGTAAGTGGCTGCCCCTTCATTTTGTTTACCCATTTGTGTATGAATAGACCCCACGCATCAGGAAGCTGCTTTTTAATATGCTGATTTAGTAAGCCATAAATTTGGTTGAAAGTGACTTAAGAACATGGCCACTATGATTTTAATCAGTTGTAGAATTTTCCTTGAGCCAGTTTGTGAGTTCATTTGAATTTTAGGGTTATCCCAATTGCTTTTTTTATTCCCCCCCCCCCTTCCATTCCTTTATCCTCCAAAACCCCTTTTCAGATATGCAGATATGCTCTGCAAAGTGGCCCGTACTGGAGTATTTTTACATTAATGGGTTACAGTATCACAATCATTTCTGAAAGCAATGTTAAAAAACGATTTCCCCTCTGAAGGAGATATATTGTAAGATCGCCTTTGCTCGAAGCCAGTTGTATCTGATGCTAGGGTCCAGTGCTCATCTCTGTTTATAGCCAAAGAGCCAGTGCTGTGTGAGTCTGCAGACGTTTCCGTGGACATGCGGCAGGCATGACTAGATGCGGAACACTGTTTACCTTCCCACCGAAGTGGTACCTATTTATCTCCTTGCAATTTATTGCTTTCAAGCTGCTAGGTTGGCAGGAGCTGGGACAGAGACGGAAGCTCCCTCCGTCGAACAGCACTCGGGTCTCAAACTGCTGACCTTCCAACTTTCCAGTCATCAAGTTCAGTGTCTTAACCACTAAGCCACCGATGGTCTATTGCTGAACAACAAAATGTTTGCTTCACTTTCTTCTCCCTGCAGCTCTATGTGTTCCCTAGATCTTCTCTAGATGGTGCCCCTGCTCTTCAGAGCAGATTTGTGGAGGTACATAGTCTGTCTGAAGGAGTGGGCAGAATCAATTATAAATATAAAGGTAAAGGTCACCCTTGTTCGAAAGCCTGTTGTATCCGACTCTAGGGTTCAGTGCTCATTTCTGTTTCATGGTCGAACAGCCAGCGCTGTGTGTTTACAGACGTTTCCGTGGTCATGTGGCAGACGTAACTACACACCGGAGTGCATGGAACACTGTTTACCTTCCCACCAAAGTGGTCCCTAGGTGCTGACTAAAGATGACAGTGCATTTAGTGTTTATCAATGTTCTGATATCTGCTTTGTTCTACGTAAGAGAAAATTAGTTCTAAATGAATGTTGAAACATTCTGAATACATGGAGTAATTTATAAGGAATCAACTTGGAGAGGTTTTCTTTAGTAAAATCTCAAACCCTGCATTCATGCTGTGACATTTTCCAAGGAGCACCCTGACCTTGGGTTTATAGTCTGATATTTAGAAATAATGAATATGTTGTACATAATGGTAATCAAATGGTTGATCTTCTGTTTTTATTTTTTAGATGAAATGTATGAAATATTCTAGGGACTTGCTGTGGCAGCAGATTCGACATGATAGATTGCAATTTGTTGATTTTTGTAGAATTTTTAAAGTTGGAAAGAGTATAAAATGTAACACATTTTAAAAAGTAAATATATAAAAAAGGCAAATGATTTTTTAAAAAACATATTATTTTAAAGCTAATGTTTTCTACTGTCTCTTTGCTGGTACTTTCCATAGAAACATTTGAATCAGGTTCCTGGCTTCCTCTCAAAAGCTTCTACCATTCAGGTTTGTTCTGATCCAAACTCTATGTCTTAGGTTGTGTTAACTTTGGCAGTTTCACATCTGGCCTAGACACGGAAGAATAATAATAATATTGTCTTAACGACTAAAACAGGAGATATTCATTTTAACGTGCAAATGTTGGTAGCTGCTTCAAGTTGAGTTGTCATTATTGACTTTGAACTGTCAACTCTTTACTCCTCTGTTGCATTGTTACCTGTTGGTTGAAATCCATTTTTGAAATCAATGAAAAGGGAAAGACGAGAGTAATTAGAAGTGGAGAACATGCCAAGTTGCTGTTCTTATCAAATGTCACAGTCAGCCTTATATGATAAACGTCCAAGATGTCTTAGTAAATAGATATATAATAGGTCACCCCTATTACAATGGTTTCCTTGTGTTTAAATTCTTGAGACACTTAAGTCTACATGCTAATGCCAAGTCCCAAAACAAGAATGATATATTTTGTTAGACCACTAAAATCTCGAGAATAAACACATTTCAAATTCTACAGGACTCCATCAGGCTGAGCGTGAAAGAACTTGAGAAGGAGGTAGGAAATTGCAACCCTTTGTTTGATGTAGGGATTAACATGTTTCTAGGGGTTTCCCAATCTGACAGAAGCTGTATGCTTCAGGGTAAGGCAATAGGAAAGATACTCAGTGATCAACAGCCTTCCCTCTGAGAGGCAGTGAATTACAATGATATCTGCACCTCTTGATGTAGAACTGATGCTTCTAGCTGATTATAAAAGATTGCAGCCTCCATTTTGAAATTCACTTTAAACAAGAAAGAAAATCTGGGCTCAACACATAGCCAAGATGATTTTTTATTCCCCCACCCCCCAATTTCTTGCCCCTTCCCCACCCTCTGCAGTTCAGACAGATAAAGAATCCTACAGGAACTGTCATTGAGATGTTAGTAGTCTAATAATGGTATCACCATCTTTGTTCTCAGATTGTTTTACGATTACCACACAGTTTTTTTCTTTTGTACTAATGCCAGATATTCTTACAGGTAAACTTCTCTCCAGATCCATTACTAATTCTTAGTCTTCCATTTCATAGCCTATAGTATCTGAAATCTAGGAGTAGGTTTCTACCAGGGGTGTGCTGGCACCTTGGGAGGGCAGTGGACAGGAAGTGATGGAGCACCTATGGGGTGCTTTACCTTTGGGGGAGAAATCCCATACATTCCCATTACCTCTGCCTGCCTCTGGGGGACACCAGTCACTGGGGTGCACCAGGATGAGTCCCTGTATCCCTGTGGGCCAGCACACCACTGGTTTCTACTTCTTCTCCTTCGTATAGTTTGTGAATCCCCACTATTGGGTTATGCGCCTGCGCAGAGCATCGATGAGAGGCTTTAAAGCTGATTTGTCAAAAGTTTTGGCAGTAAGACTGCCCACCGTACCGCCCACCCTTAGGCGCCAGTTCGCCATTTTACCTCAGTTCTCTTCTTTCCACCTCAGCAGCAGGACGATCGTTGAGAGCTTCCTCAACTTTTTCTTGTCAATTCTAAGGAAAAGACTATTTTTCAAATCAATTTTTGCTGGCGATCTTGTCCCTAGGGCAGGATTGCCACCCCAGTGCTGTTTCTTCTCGTAGGACTCAGTCACTTTTCGCTCAGGTCGCCATTTCCCCCCTCAAGGGGGTGGCGGTAGGCTTGCCCTTCGGGGCACTGTTCTCGAACGTTCTTTGTTCTCCTGCCTTTTCTGAGAAGAATTTTTTCATGGCTGCGGCTTTTAAGCAGTGCTCTTCTTGCCTCAAGAAGTTCCCGGCTTCAGACGGCCACAGTCAGTGCCTTTTTTGTTTGGGCGAATCGCACCAGAGTCAGTCTTGTGCGCATTGTAAAATTTTTACCCGCCTGGCGGTCCAAAATCGGAGCAACAGACTGAAGGCGCACCTAATGGAGCTCGCCCTGGCTCCTTTTGCTTAACCTACCTAGTATGAGAAAGATTAGCCAGCACAAGATTGCCATTGCCCAGGGTACACCCAATTGTGGTTCAAAAATACCACCATCTTCGAGGAGGCTCTTTATGTGTACCCCATTAAATCAGTGAGGATTTGGTGAGTCAGTTCTTCCATAAGTTCCAACGATTCAGTGGGTTTACTTTAATTGTGACTTGCTACTGGATTTCAGCCAATATGAGATCGGGTGGGGTTGACAGTTGCATGCTATATTTTTGATGTGATTTGCAGCTCTGAACAAAGTCTTTTTTAAATTAAAAGGCTATATTCTTTTTGGTAGACACGTATAGTATTGCGAAAAGTGTATATAGATGAACAGTATGTATGAGTTGTACATCTGAACATGGAGCTCTGACATCTTTAGTCCTGATACTGCATGTTTTAGGAAAAAAATATTGCAGGCTGGTACATGGAATCAAATACTACCTTGAGGCTCTTTCTTTCAATCATCTGCCCCTACCTAATCTTATGAATGAAACCTGAGCCATCTGTTTGACAGATGGTGTGGGCAGGTAGGTAACCAAAGGAATTGTATGTTTTTCTTCCAGATAAAGTTGTGCTTACCATATGCACTTTGTTTACTAAGTGTTAGTGGAGTCTTTAAAGAAAAGGCTTTATACCATCTGGATTAGTCTCATAACTGGAAGCAAGACAAAGTGTCTTTCCTCAAACTGCTGTTTACTTGATCATTTATGAGTAATTAATGGGCTGACTAATTCATATTGCTCAATAGTAGATGGACTTGCTAGAGCACAAAAGTAGATGTGAATAATCTCTTCATTTGTTTATTCCACAAAATAACAAAATTGTATTAAAAACTGAAGCCTAATTCTTCCAGAATACAGTTACTAAAAACAGGACAAAATAATTATAAAGTACTGTAATTTGAAAACTTTAAAATTATTTTCCATTATGTTTATTAGGTTTTCATTGTTGTACAGGATAGTGGACTTCATTTTCAGTGTTCATATTTTTTTATTTTACCCTCTCCTCACCCCTCTGATGATGTGTCGTTTGGGGTTCTTTGTAAAAAATATGGAATAACTTACACTAAAATAAAGATAGAGACTCCTGAACAGCCATTTAAACATACAGTATGTTTAAATTTAAGCCTTAGCTTTAGTAAAAGACAATCCAAACAAAGGAAGTATTTTTTTACTTCAAACAGGTGCAAAGCTGGAAATAATTATAGTCCTAGCACCAAAAAAGGGAAAAATAATTGTAGAACACCTGGCAGGCTCACCTGTAACATGGATCTCTTAGTATACTGCCTGTGTAGACTTGATCTGTATTTTTTAATACACACACAACGTTTAGAACAAGGCTGAAAATTATCTTTATGGAGAATTTTTAGTATGAATTTATTTTCAGTTCAGTTCATCATCCATTATTGTACATTATTGACATGGAACAGTCATGAAGATGGTGGTGCACCATTGTTTCCACAAATGCGGTCTATGTCCAGAGCCTCAGAAATATTTCCATCTCTGGATGGTTTAATAATGCATAATCCAAGATCACTGGTCTTTTCTGTACTACTCAGTCTCTGAACAGAAGGGGTAAAAAGGGGTAATTTGTCGATATGGGGGTGTATGTTCTGGAGACAGGCTGGGACAGTGTTGTTGAACATCTGTGCCCTACAAACATGCAGCCATTTCTACCCACCTCTTAAATTACATATTTTGGTATATGCAGATGAAAATAACTTGTGACATGCAATGACTCTGAAGTTTTATTTTTAGAAGATCCTTAATGAAGATGTGTTAGTGAAGATTAAGCATTGTTTGCTACTTTTAGCATAACTGAGGGAATGATGGAATATAAATAAATTTGTTAACAAAACAGATTAATAGAGGAAAAGTGTGTTTCATGGCTAATCCTAAGGAGTGCGATATCTATATGTGGAATAGATCTATATGCCAGATTATTTTCCTTGTAACAGCTGCTTACTAATATTTTCCCCTCCCCACTTTATTGCCAGCCATCTGCTTGGCAGATAAATGGCTAATGATCCTCCCGTTAACTTAAATATGTATAGCATAAAGTTAGATGCACAGAGAGAGACATTGACAGAAAATAAAGAAAGGATTTCTATTAAATGAAATGCTGCCTCCCTTCACCTTATTGTGTTCTTGTTATGTGCCATCAAGTTGCCCTCAATTTATGGCAATCCTCCAAAATGTTCTGTCCTCAACGGCTCTGCTCAACTATTTTAAATGTAAGCATGTGGCTTTCCTTTAGAACAGGGGTGCCTAAACTTTTCAGGCTGCGGGTCAGTCACGTGGTTCAGGGGACCAGTCATGTGGTTCTTCCTGTTGGAAGCAGAAGTAAAACATGCCTTGCAATGTGTTTTGCAACAGGATGGGATAGATTTTAGGCTGCCATTTTCTTTGCTTAAACCAGAGGTGCCCAAACTACGGCCTGTAGGCCGAATTCAGTCCTGACACCATTTCATCCGGCCTGTGCCACCCTTGCTCTCCAGGTGCATTTTACTTCCACTCGCAGGAGCAACTAGGGTGGTGTGAGCTGGATGAATTGGCGTCAAGGGCTAGATCCGGCATATTGGCATAACAGAAAGAGGCTTTTAGTTTATTTTTGGGCAGTTCTAAAATGATATCAATCACCTGTGTAAGCAGTATTTAATGAGAATAGCGATCTTACAAACACCTGTAGCCCAACATGAATTTACTGAAGAGAGGTGAGGACGTGCTAAGATTTAAGATTTAAATAATTAAGTCAATACTACACAACAGGTGGGTTCTGTCTCCATTTATTTGCACTGTTTTATAATCTTGTACTACAGAGATATATTTAGAATTGTTTATTCTTTGCAGTATAGGAAAGTAAAGTCATCATATAATGTCTGAAGAAGGAAATGTCCAAAAACGTTAACATTATATTAATGGATGCTTTTTATGGAGTTGTACCTTGATATTAAAGTTCCCAAGCCTGGAATGGATTTTTGCTTGTTTTTGTAGTATATATGGCATAACAGAAAGAGGCTTTTAGTTTATTTTTTGGGCAGCTCTAAAATGATTTTATTGATTGTAACACCCCCACCCACCACCCACTCTGACATCTGTGGAGGTAGAAAGGGTTACAAATATTTACATGCATACTTACATTCCATATATATTGAGGTGGTGGGTGAAGGGACTCACATTAGCTCTCACATGACATCAGAAAGGGACTAGCTGTGACTGGAACTATTGCAAGGAGATAGGTTAGCTAGCACTCTTCTCTTCTTACATTAAGTTTCTGATTAAGGACTATGAAAGAGTCATTTTAGCCAAACACTTTGACTGACTATGCACTCTTAACATTCCATAGATTAAAAATGCACATATCCACCTAGTTCCTGCCTGCCCCTACTTCTTCTTCCATGTCTAGGCCAGACGTGAAACTGCCAAAACGAAGGCCCCTTTTGTTGAGTTCATTCAATAGTTCCTGTCACCTGACCTAGTGTGAGAAAGATTAGCTGGCATCACAGGGTTGCTGTTACCAGTGTATGCCCAATTGTGGTTCAAAAATACCACAATCTTTGCGTAGGTTCTTCCTGTGTATCCCAACTGCCCCTACTCAAATGTTATTTTTTGTGGGGTGGGGTGGGAGTGGGGTGGAATTAATTATTTTGATGTAATTTCCATGGTGGACATGTCATTATGGTGTTTGCATTTCAAACATTAGTTAAATTACTTCTTAATGTAATTTGATAGACCTGTGTTTTGTTTAGTAGGTGATACATGTTCTCTTACTAATTATGGGAGGATTTTAAGAAATTGATTGAATCACTGGCTTCACGAATGTCTTAACTGTTGACCTCACCTAAGGTTACATGCTGCCTCTAACAACTGGCTGTGATCATGATCTTGTTTTTAAGCACAGGTTTACATGAAAGGTGCATGTTATAGAGGTGTTCTAGGCCATCTGTTGCTGGAAGAATGTTCCCCATAAGCCACCTGGCCTTTCAGATAGGATTTAATTCCACATAAGCCATAGTTTGCTTGAGAAACAATAATATTGCAGGAGTGAAAGGGAGAAGACAATAGGCCAAAGGTTTTCTTCCTATTATACAATGTTGAACAATATCGTTCAGATCTCTGTTGCCTTCCTTTTGTGGTTCATCTGTCATTAAAGTAATTTTCTTTTGACTTTAAAAATTGAAGATGATGTAGTAAAACAAAAGGTATCACCAAATCACCAGTATAACATTCTGTGCAGTATATAGTTTAACTGGGAGCAGCAGATGGCCACCTGCTGTAATTTTGCCTAAGCAGCAATCTGGCAAGAGCGGCTGTGCGGTTTTGGAGCTCTGTTTTATTTGTCAGGGACTGCAGTAGCTCAAGTGGTAAGACCCTGAACTCGCTACTGGAAGGTCGGAGTTCGATTCTCGGGTACTGCATGATGGAGTGAGCTCCCATCTCTGTCCTAGCTCCTGCCAACCTAGCAGTTCACAAGCAAGAAATTGCAAGTAGATAAATATGTACCATTTCGGTGGGAAGGCAAACAGTGTTCCGTGCACTCCGCTGTTGAGGCATGCCTGTCACATGTCCACGGAAACATCTACAGACATAGACAGTGCTGGCACTCTGGCTACAAAACAGAGATGAGCACTGAACCCTAGAGTCAGATACGACTGGCTTTCAAGCAAGGACAACCTTTACCTTTACCTTTACCTTTATTTGTCATGTCTTTAGAACTGTCTAACTCGGCTGTGAACTGCAGTGATGAAATACTTAGCCAATGCAAGAAATACTTATAGAATAATAATAAATAACACAGCATGACTGAACTAACAATCCGCAAAAAAGCTTTTTAAAATCCACTTAGGTCTAGAGCAGTATTTCCCAACCATTGGTTTTTGGACTTCAATCCCCAGAAGCCTATGTCAATTCTCCAAAGCATTGATCAGCCAGTGTACTGACTTAGGCCTCTGGAAATTGAAGTCCCCCTGTGAAGCGTGGGTCCCATGTTGGGAACAACTGGTCTAGAGAATCCAGTAGAGATGGTTCAGCATGCTCAAAACCCATTTGTGTGATTCACAGTGGCCATGAAGAAGAAAAATTGGTTACTTACCTGTAATGTTTGTTCTTTGAGTGGTCTACTGTGACGTCACACAACCCACCCTATAGAGCAGTGATAGCGAACCTTTTAGAGACTGTGTGCCCGAGGAGGAGGAGGTGTGCGGGCAGGCAGGTACTGCGCATGCCCACACACCATGTGATGTTCCTGGCATGCCTCCAGTGAATTCATGTGGGTGCGGCTGACCCCCCTGCAGGTGCACCTGACCCCTCCACGGGTGTACCTGACTCCTTGGAGGGTGGGTGAGTAGGTGGTGTCTGGTTGCCTCACCTCACTCCACTGCCACTTCCTGGGTGGGATTTCAACCTCCTCTCGCCTCCCCATTAGCGAAGGGAGGGGGTGGGTGGGGGAAGCATTGCTGCCATTGGCACTGGCCAGGCTGGTTGGGGCTTCCCCTCGGCGGCGTGCATGCCAACAGAGAGGTCTCTGTGTGCCATAAGTTCGCCACCACTGCATACAGTCAGACATTATATAGCAGAATGTTGCTTAAATTGAGATCTGAGATTTGAGCCACATATATTTGATGTTAGATGGCCTTTTGTTAGCTCTCCAGATTATCTGCTCTACCATATTTGATGACCATACCTTGGTCAGGCCAATGAGTAGCAAATATTAGGCCTTTTCTGTCTGAAACCTTCCTGGTGCTAGTGATAGTAACTAAACTCTGTTGTAAAAGCTCCTGGCTTGACAAAACATCAGTCACTCTTCTATAAGTGCCATAACCAATTCCCAGTATTGGCTATCCTCATGGCTATTAGCCTTGAAGATTGTCCTGGGAGCAATATAATGCAGTGGCCTTTCATTTGCTTTCCGCATATCAGTGTGACACTCACATTGACTTCCCATGGTGTTCTGTTCCAGGTTCCAGGTTCTGGGATCTATACGTATAAAAAGGCCCCTTAACTGTTGGGTTCGTTCAAAGGCTCCCGCACCATGCCCAACCATACCCGACCTAGCCCTCCGCACTCACCGTAATCCCTGCCTTCCCAACGCCATGGGGTTTTGGTGGTCGCCAGTGGGGCAGCCGCCCCACGAACGTGACCAAAAAAACCCTGTGATTCCCAGAGTCCTCTGCGCTGCGCAACCCCGCAGCCAATCAGGCTGAGGGACGCGAGCGCAGAGGAACCTGGAAAAGCGCGGCGTGGTGGTTTTAAAATACAAACCGCGCCGGCCCAAGATAATAACTTTCAAAGACCCAGCCGGAGCCAGGAAAAGATAAGTGCGGTCAATAAGGGTTGGGGGGAGGCACGGCCCCAGTAACCACGCCGCCCCCCTGCCCCACCATCTAGCCTCCCCTCCCTAACCTCCGCCGACCACACTTACCCTTTGCCGGCACCGGCTGGGTCTTTGAAAGTCTTTCCATCCTGTCGCCGCCTTCTGCGAAGGGAGAAGCACTGGACTGTCCTTCGTCTCTGTGGGCGATGTGGCAAAGGACAGTCCGGTGCTTCTCCCTATGCAGAAGGCCGCGACAGGAGGGAAATTGTTTCCCAAAGGGAACCAGTTTGTCTTCCTAGGAGGACAGAGGCCAAAATATTCAGCCCCCGTCTTCCAAGGAAGACGAACACCTTAAAAACGGGAGACAAAGGCCAAGCATGGAGCACCGTTCTCGGCCTCCGTCTCCCACAACCGCCCAATAGCTTTGGGGGGAGTATACCCCCCTCTCCTCCCCAAGCTACGGAAAGACAGCAGGAAAAAAAGTTCCCCTACAGCCTCAGAGGCTGGGACAAGCCGCCACCATAGCATGGGGGGTGGGGAAAGAGGATACCCCTCTCTCCCCCCCCCGACCCATGCTTTGGCGAGGCAATGGGGAAAACTGTTTTCCCCTGCAGCCTTGAAGCCTGCCTAAGCCGGCCCGTAGCTTGGGGGGGAGGGGATACCCCCCTCTTCCCCCCCAAACCCAGGCTACAGCAAGGCACCGGCCAGCCCCCCTGTAAAAACAAATAATAAATAAATAATACACACACCCCCAATGCAAGGATTTAACGCAGCCTGGCCAGTAAGGCAAGGCCACATTAAACCCTCCTAACCCACCCTACCTCCCCACACACACACACAAACATAAAACCCACCCACAACAACAAAAAAAACCTAGAACTCACCTGCATGGAACAACCCAAACATATGTCCTTCCTCCTCGAAAGCCTCCTCGCACTGAACATTAGTGAATGTAGTCCACCAGAGGGAGCTATTAGTTAACTAAAAATATTAACTAAAAATAGCACCCTCTGGTGGACTACATTCACACACACACACACACACACACACACACACACACACACACACACACACACACACATTTTAATGTGTGTGTTGGTGGTTGGAGTGGTTTTTTTACGTAGGAGTGGTGGTTGTGCAGAACCAAAACCACCCCAAACCACCAACACACACCTTAAAAATGCCCGACAGGGCCGGGCAAACTATGCTAGTTGATCTATAAAGCCCTTTATGGTTTAGTACCATAAAATCTACAGTAGTACTTCGCCCTTGGAAGTTCTATCCAGAGCATATAGTCGATGAAGTTATGGATACCTTTGCCTAAGGAAATAAAAAGATTTTCCAGGAGAGCCAGAGCTTTTTCAGCAGTGGCTCCCATATTGTGGAACTCTTTACCATGTGGTTAAGATGCTGCCTGGGAGGCGGAAGGTCAGTACTCGATTCCCGGGTACTGCAGGATGGAATGAGCTCCCGTCTTTGCCCCAGCTCCTGCCAACCTAGCAGTTCGAAAGCAAGAAATTGCAAGTAGATAAATAGGGACCACTTTGGTGGGAAGGTAACAGCATTCTGTGCGCTCTGGTGTCTAGTCATGCCTACCACATGACCACAGAAACATCTGCAGAAGCAGATAACGCTGTCTCTTCGGCTTTGAAACAGAGATGAGCACTGAACCCTAGAGTCGGATACAACTGGCTTTCGAGCAAGGGAAACCTTTACCTTACCGTCTGAAATTAGGATTGCCCCTACCCTATTGGCTTTTCAGAAAATGTTGAAAACCTGCTTGTTCACCAAATCATTCCCAAATTAAATTTAGCTATATGTGGCTTAGTGGTTAAAATGCTGAACTTGACGACTGGAAAGTTTGAGACCTGAGTGCTGCACGATGGAGTGAGCTCCTGTCTCTGTTGGCCACTACCTTGGTCAGGCCAATGCTCCTACCAACTTAGCAGTTCAAAAGCAAGAAATTGCAAGTAGATAAATAGATACCACTTAGGTGGAAAGGTAAACAGTTTATCCACAGTACTCCGGTGACCAGTCATACTTGCCACATGTCCACTGGAAACGTCTGCACACAGACAGTGCTGGCCTTTTTGGCTGTAAACAGTGATGAGCACTGAACTCTAGCGCCAGATACGACTGGCTTTCGAGCAAAGGTGACCTTTACTTTTACCTATATTGCTACTAATCATCTATGAGACTGCTGGTATTGGAGTTTGGATGCTTTGGAGTTTGGTTGGTTGTTGTATTGTTTTGGTATGATTTTATTTACTATTTTATGTATGTTTGTATTTGCTGATGTTTTTTATTCACTGTGAGCCACTGTGAGATATAAATAAATAAATAAGACATTGCTCTTTTTGTGTTTACAGGAGTACATGTTAATTTGTTATTTTTACTATGGCAAGGTCAAAGACGACATTTTTTTTTTGTTGGAAGCCAGGTTTATGCATATCTACCAATTTCTTTCATTCTGTTCTGAAGCCTTTCTATCCTAAAATTGCACATAATATTTGCCTCATTACTCCTGAAGCTTTTTTTATTGGTTTTAAAGAGTGTTTTTCCTTCTTCCTTCATTTCATGTCATGGCTTGATAAAAATGATAGTAATATTTCATTATCTCAATTAACTCATTTCTATTAGTCGAACTAGTAAAGCTTTGACTATATACATTGTTAAACGGGCTTTGAACATAATCTTATTACATCCAGTAGTGTGTTCTAATATTTGGTGACTTTTTAATTTTTTAACTTTTTTGTAGAAGTTTTACCAGTCCATTAAGTAATTAAAATCTCCAGTGATTAAAGTCTGGCCACTTTCCAGAGCTTTTAACCCACTTCCTGATTCAGTTTTTCCACCTGCCCTCTGGGTTTCTAATAACGATTTTTGCATCTGTTAGACAATCTTTTGTTATCCTTGATTTCAAACTGACTTTGAACTGGTATATTACGGGATATTCACACCATGTTTCTTTGTAAAAACTCTACAGTGTTTGCTTTGTTTAATCTTGCTTCATATTTAGCATTGTTGCTTTGACATCTGTTCCCTTAGCAGTGCTAAATAGTGCTGAATGTTAAAAACCTATACGTGAAGATTATATTTTATGTGCAGCCTGTACTTGAAAACATTATACAGTAGTATGTAACATGCTAAAAACAGTTGTGAGACCATCATATCTCACTTAACCTCCTCCTTCTTGTCCTAAGAATCGGTGAGGTATCATCTGATAATGTAGGTGGTACCTGGTAGTGCTAATTCTCTGCAACTGCTCTATAGTAATTTTATCAATGCCAATTCACACTCTGATGCTTTTTCAACCCTTTAGGATTGCTCCTAGCACTCCTGTCATTGCTGGTATCACTGTTGATCTTTCCTGCCAGAGGTGCCATACTTCATTTCTGAAATCCTGATATCTCATGATGTTATCAATCCCCCCCACCGCCTCCGACTGTCACACCAATGAGCTTAACCAATTTTTTCACAACCACAGTAATGTCTGGAGTGTTGTGTTTGAGCTTCTTATTGTTTAAAGCCCCATATTATCAACCATCTTTTTAGGTTTGTGTTCTCACCAGTACTTTGCAGGTAAAGGTAAAGGTTTCCCTTGCTCAAAAGCCAGTCGTATCTGACTCTAAAGTTCAGTGCTCATCTTTGTTTCAAAGCCGAAGAGCTAGCGCTGTCTGCTGCTGCAGACATTTCCGTGGTCATGTGGCAAGCATGACTAGACGCCGAGCGCATGGAATGCTTTTACCTTCCCACCAAAGTGGTCCCTATTTATCTACTTGCAATTTCTTGCTTTCTAACTGCTAGGTTGGCAGGAGCTGGGACAAAAGATTGGAGCTCATTCCGTCCTGTAGTACTCAGGAATCGAACTGCTGACCTTCTGCCCCCAGTCAGCATCTTAGCCACTTGAGCCAGGTGGTATTCCAAAATTCTTGCACAGAGTCCACTTCATCAAGCTAATATTAAAATATAACAGTTAGTGTTCAAAGTGCTACATCGTTTTGTTTTTGTTTTGTTTATTCTCCGATATGCTTGAAACGCAGACTAACACGGCTATTATTAAAAAAATATTACTGTTATAGATACGCATCTTTTAAATCAGGAGTTCTCAACTTTTTAAAGCCAGGGGCTGGGTCACGCTCCCTTGGACAACTTTGGGGGCCGGATGGCCATTTTGCCCTTCCTCCACCACATGGCACTTCCTGGTGTGGTGGAGGCAGTGGGGGGCCTCATGAAATGGTGCTGTGGGCCACATCCAGCCCATGGGTCACAGTTTGGAAATCCTGTTTTAAATGTACCTTTTAAAATATTTTTATTTGGCTGGTCTTATTGATCCATCGTTACCAACCCATGGACTTAAAATTAGATTGCAAGAGCAACCATCAGTGTCTTCTTCTGCAACATCTGATTCTCAGTAAGGGGGGGATGGTGCCCTTTGTTGGAGACGATGTGAACAATTATCATTTAGATTTATTTGGTCAAGAACAAGCCCTGTTCAATATAACACAATTTTCAAATAAGGAAGAGGGAAAAGTAATAAACTTCTAAGTGAAGAATCAATATGTTATTGTTTCATTAAGGAGCACGGTGGTTTTGTTTCATTGATTGTCAGCAGGTGGCAATATTGCTCTGCTGGTTGAAAGAACATCTAGTTTGCAAGTGAAAGCTTCAGAACTCTGCCCTGGGCAGCATTCCAGAGCATACTAATGTTATAAAAGGAAATTTAGCATACTCAGCAGATTCTAAGTTTTTATATAATGGTGCATGAAACTAATTTTAGCCATCAGATTATTTTTACAAGACTACTGTACCTTTAATTTATGGATCAATTGATCCTATAAAACAGGGGTTCCCAACCGTTTCAAGCCGGGGTCCGGGTCACGCTCTCTCAGTCAGTTTCAAGGGCCGGATGGCCATTTTGCCCTGCCTGCATGATGGGGGTGTCCATTTTGTCCCAACAGCTTCAGAGGGATGGCCATTTTGTTTCTTGAATCCCTTTTGGGGGGGGAGGGCACATGAAATGGCACCATGGGCTAGATCTGGCCTGTTGGCCTTAGGTTCGGAACCACTGCTATAAGACATGGTTCCCAACCTATGGCCCATAGGCCAGACCCCTGCCCCTGATGCCATTCCATCTGGCCCGTCGCTGCCCCTGCCACAGTTGCAGTGGAAGTGGATGCATTTATGTCAGCCATAAAATGTGCCCATGCATGCGTGTTAGGGGACGTAAGTTTTTGCTGCTCTCCCTAACTGGTTGCAAAGCATATTGTGTCTGTGATGCCTTTAAGACTTTACTGCTGGGGCACACAGGTGCTGGGAGCTCTCCCTGATGTGCTTCATGGACCAGTGTATTTAGGACAGAGCAGGATTACAGACCTTCAGCTACAATGCTCAACTTGCCTGAGCTACAATGCTCAACTTGCCTGAGCTTTAATGGCTCACCTTCCTCTGCTGACAGTCTGGATGAAGATTCCTGTATCTTCCGGAACCTGTTACAAGGACTGAACCTTTGCCACTGTTCCTGCTGATGGCTTTTGCTGGATATGCCATCTGTGCTTACTGGACAAAGGAGAATAACTGGGAGGACAGATGCTGTAGAACTCTTTGGCTTTGTCTGTGGCTACAGCTTGCCTTTACCCTGATGGACTGAACTGTTGCTGAACTGTGTGGACTTGTATATAGCACAACTGTACTGTCTCAGTGAGGTCAACTGAGCAGCCTGAGAGAATATATCTGTTTTGTGTTACAGTTGTTGCACTGTATATACTTGTACCCTTCTACTTCTAAGTAAACCTACTTTGAGTTTTCTTCTGCACCAAACTAGTCTGCCTGTTTTTTTCTCACAAGAGACCACTTGGCCAGATATGAACCTCTTGCTGGCCACTGCACCATTCTGCTGATCAATTAATTACATGAACAATGCACAAACGTGTCTGTAGATGTCGTAAATGTGGAAGTGGGTGCATTTAGATAGATAAATCTAGATAGATAAGATAAATCTTTATTGTCATTGTCCCCTTGCGGGAACAATGAAATTTCTTGGTTGCTATATATCAACTCGAATAAGGCATACCCCTTAATTTAAAACAGCTACAGAAACACCACTTAAGATAGTACCATACAGTACAAATTAAAAACTTAAAAACTTTAAAATTTTGAAATTTTAAAATTTCAAAATTCTAAAATTCTAAAAATTAAAAATCTAAAAATTTTAAAATAAGATAAGATGACTTCAGAGTCCAGAGTTTCCATTTAAGGCCAAAATTGCTCTGGAGAAGAAACTGTTCTTGAGACGGCTCGTTTTTACCTTCGTTGTTCTATATCTCCGTCCCGATGGCAGAAGCTCAAAGAAGCAGTGGCCAGGATGTGATGGGTCTCCTACTATATCAAATGCTTTTCTGTGGCACCTGATGGTGTAAATTTGTTCTAAAGTGGAGAGTGGACGGCCGATGATACTCCGCTGTTTTAATAATTCTGTGCAACATTATCCTATCCCAATGAGTACTACTCCCATACCACACACATAAGCCATAAGTGAGCGCAGCGCTAGAAGGCAAGCAGCAGCTTTTGTGGAAGATGGTTTTTCCTTAGAGTTCTCAAAAACAGCTAACAACAGCTGTAAATGCATCTGCTTCTGGGGGGCATGGTCTGGCCCGCTCAGCTGTCTGAGAGGCATGGTCAGGCCTGCGATAAAGGTTGGCCACCCCTGTTATAAGATATAGGGAGAAAACAAAGTGATGAGTTATAAATTGATCCAATAGTGGAGAAGGGCTAAAGCTACAACTGTTTCGTGATTAAAGATATCTTACTTTCTTCACTGTATGAATTTTAATTGTTTAGTGAAATCTATTTGTATTTAGAAATGAAGAAGTAAGGGCTTTGTATTTAAACGGTGGCTTAGTGGTTAAAATGCTGAACTTGACTGGATGGTGGGCAGGTCAGCAGTTTGAGACCTGACTGCTGCACAATGGAGCGAGCTACCATCGTCTGTCCCAGCTCCTTCCAACCTAGCAGTTTGAAAGCAAGAAATTGCAAGTAGATAAATAGGTACTGCTTCAGTGGGAACGGAAAGTAACAGCATACGGCTTCCACATGACCATGGAAACGTCTGCAGACACAGACAGCATTGGCTCTTTTCCTATGAATGGAGATGACCTCCGTACCCTAGACTTAGATATGACTGGCTTTCAAACAAGGGTAACCTTTACCTTACTATAGTGCTATAGTGTGTAATCTCAGAAACCTGTTTGGTTTTTTGGGGAAAGGGTATCTGTTAGAGCTTAGAATTGCTATCCAAAAGATTCTGTTTTTAAATTGGGAAATATAATCCTGTGACAGCTGTGTACTTTCACTCACAGCCTTTAAAGGACTAGTGAATGCTCCCCCCCCCGGGGGGGGAGGTGCAGCTGCCATTGTTTTCTAGCATGTTTGTTAGGCTACAGACAATACCATGTGGTTATTGCTAATGTTTGTATATTGCTGAGGTTACTATGTTAGGGTAGCATTCCAAAAGCAAATGCCATGATGTTGAGGGCAACAATAGGTAGTAGGTAAGAAAGAGAAGGTAGGCAATAGGCAAAATCGCCATGCAAACATACTTGTGGAAAATACTTGGCAACAGTAAAGAAATGTGTGTGTGTGTGTGTGTGTACGTTAACCGAGGTATTGCTGTGTGTGTATGCGTACATGCATGCGCACATGCACACACACACACACACACACACACACACACACACACACACACACACACACACAGAGTAATACCCTGGTTAACGTGTGCACCGCACAGCGTTAAAACTAGATAACGTTGGGGAATTTGAGGAAAACCTTTGCACCGCACAATGTTAAGATAACGTTGTGCGATGCAAAAGTTTTCCTCAAATTCCCCAATGTTGATCTCTGCCCCGAAGCCTTGCTGGGGGTGGGCCTCCATAGACCCAAGTGTCGGATCGCCGGTTTCCTCTGGGTGAGAGAGCGTGCACGCTCTCACCCCAAGGAAACCAGCGATTGGACGCTCAGACCAACATAGATTGGGGAAAGAAGGAATGGGAGATGGCACTCGGTTGATGGCAAAAGCAGAAGGAAGAGTCTTGATGCAGACCGCTCAGTCATCAGGACCCAGAGGTTGTCCTTGGCAACATTAGTACTTATACTTATTGGTCCATTGTGTTTCTTCCAGACATGGCTTCAATAACTGTTGCCACATATGAGCATCACCAAGCTGTGGTAGCTGCATGCTGGCCCTACAAGTCACCGCTTGCTCATCTACGTTTCTAACTCAGTGTTTCTCAACCTTTGGTTTTTGGACTTCAATTCCCAGAAGCCTAGGTCAAGGTCACTGATCAGCCAATGTACTGATTTATGCCTCTGGGAATTGGTGGGCCCCACATTGGGAACCACTTCTCTAACTCTATGAAACTCTGATCTTAAGACTGAAGCAAGTAATTGCTGTAAAAAATAACAGTGCCTCAGCTGTAGTACTTTGTTTCATAGTGTCTCCCTAACTTCTTCATTTGATCCTTATTTGTCCTGTTTCTGTGCTCCAGTCACAACTGTTTCTGTTTGGACCACATTGTTCTTCAGCCCCTTGCAATTGAATGTAGGGCCCTTTATTGTTGGGTGGTTGAGTCTGGGTGGTTGAGCATCTGTGACCATGTTTGCCGTTGAGTCTATCCACAGGATTTAGTACTTATTTCTCTCAAATCTCCTTTAATTTTTAGTGCAGGTCTGCTGTGAGAGAAATGCAGAAGTGTCCTAAATTCTCCATTTCACGTTGGGTTCCTTCTGTTGCCTCCTGTGGTATTTTATTAGCGTTGGGCTCATTTTCTGCTTCTTTTTTTTTTACAACTTGTCCCTCCCCAACCCAATTTTGAGTCAGCAATAACAAGTACTGACTCTTTCTGCATTTTTAAAAAAGTCACAGAATCTTAAAAGAATCGGCATTTTGGCAAGTGAATTAGCATAGAAACAAAACTCAGTTCGTTGTTAGGAAGCAATCAAATGTGAGGAGAAATTGAAATAGGGTAAATGTAGATTTTTTAAAAAAAGAACATTTTAGCTTCAAGATTACATATTTTTGCCTAGATATATTTTATTCTACTAATAAGCTAACATATCCTAATAATTTTGTATTGTGTACATATTCCTCTGAATACAGTCATTCTACAGTTCTTGTGGTTATGTTGACTATGTAATATCCTGTTTCTTTGTGCTTTAAAGGTTTGAAATGAGGGAGGAATGAACAGAAAGCTTGTGCTCTCAACTGAAATCCAGCTGCCTTTCACATTAAACCACAAAATTGTTTAAAAGGGCATGATAAACAATGACTTGCTCAGATGAGTGGATGTTACAGCAGGCAGCAGCATGTAGCTATCTCCAAGAAGACATGGCTTAATGCGTGTGATTAGCTTTTCGAGTAGTATCTTTAGATATTGTAATTAATTTACGGTACTTTCAGAAGATGTGGTATTATATGAAAAGCCAAGGAAAAACTCAACAGGAACTGCTGTTTACGACGAACAAGAAATGTTTATAGGAAGTCATACATAAGAGCAGTAGTTTAGGTAAAGGTAAAGGTCTCCCTTGCTCCAAAACCAGTCGTGTCCAACTCTAGTGGGCAGTGCTCCCCTCCGTTTACAGCCAGAGCCACTGCTGTCTGCGTTTGCAGATGTTTCCATGGTCATGTGGAAGGGACGACTAGTCACATGAGTGCACGGAATAATGTTACCTTTCCTGCTGAAGCGGCACCTATTTATCTACACACACACACACACACACACACAAACTTGTAAAAATAAGAGTAGAGTAACAATGGCACTCAGCTAACTGCTGTTTCATTCACCACTGATCTCTAGTTTGCAAAATGACATTTTATTTCTTACCTCCAAGTTTTCATATGTGAAACTTACTAGCTGGAATCCTGTTGCACATTGATAGCAGCAGCAACAGCAAATCATTGCTGATTAAAGGCTTCCTTTGATAGTTTGGGGATATATGCAACTTCATGGCACTCTGTGAAAGTCATTTGAAGTTGACATTTGCTTTTAATCACGCTGAGTGGAAGTGGAAGGATATTTTTCACTCTCCTATTCCTTTCAATATTTTCCATGCCTGAACATGTGGGTTTTTAACTTGCAGACTTGAATTTAAAACTTATCTAATTAAGTGGGGGAATACATAGCAGATCCTAAGTGAGTTTGCTTGGAAAGAAGGCATTGAGTCGGGTACGCCCGAGTGGGCGGGATAAAAATTGAAAAATTAAATCAAATTAATTACTTATTTCCAGGCTTTAGTTTAGCCTTACTTGGTAAATGTAATCAAGAGAGAGGAAAGCACTAGGAATTCTCTGTCATTGAAGCGCCATTAGACCCCAGCCCAATCTCCTTTCTTTCACTGCACTCAACTCTCCAAGGAGGAATTCTTGTCCCAGCAAATCCCTGACATGACACACCACCACTTTCCTCAGACCAAAGTACTCTGTTTGTATAGCCTAGTCCAGTGATGGTGAACCTTGGCACTCTAGTTGTTCCTGAACATCAATTCCCAAAAGCTCTGATCAGCAGGAGTGCTGACCTGGGCTTCTGGTAATTGAAGTCAAAAAACACATGGAGTGCCAAGGTTAGCCATCACTGGCCTAGTATGCTCAATAATTGTCCAGACGTGCTTGTGCAGAGCTGCAGCATAGGACTTGGATGTCTTGAAGCCGTGACTAGAGTTAGTTTCTAGGCGAGTCAGAGAGAGCCAAGGAAGAAGAACCAGGCATTGCACAAGGGTGATATAGTTATAGCAGAGATTCTCAACCTGTGGCCCACAGCACCATTTCATGTGGGGCCCCCAATGCCTTGACCACACCAGGAAGTGCCATGTGGTGGAGAAAGGGCAAAATGACTGTCTGGCCCCTGAAGCTGTCGGAGGGGATCCGGCCCCCAGTTTAAAAAGGTTGAGAACTCCTGAGTTTTAGGAACAGGAAATATAGAACTTCTGAAGCAGACTAACTTAGCACAGAGGTCAGCAAACATGGCTCTCCAGATGTTCCTGGACTTTAATTCCCAGAAGCCCTGATCAGCAGGTGTACTGACTTGAGCTTCTGGTAACTTAAGTCCAAGAACACCTGGAAAAGACAAATTTGCTGACCCCTGACTGCCTATTGCTGGCTTGGAATTTCTTGAGGTATAGCAATAGCAAGCAATATCAATTACACTTATATTCCGCCGCATAGCACTTAGTGCACTCTCTGGGTGGTGTACAGGTAATTAGCATTTTGCCCCAACATGGTGGGTACTCATTTTGCCGACCTCAGAAGGATGGAAGGCGGAGTCAACCTTGCATCCCATCAGGATCGAACTCACAATGTTCTGGCTGCAGTATAGCAGTTTAATCATTGCACCACCAGGGCTCTTGTAGGTATGTCACTTTAAAAAAAAGATAGTTCCCCCACCTGCTTTGCAAACAAAGTTTAATGGAAGGATTGGAGCTGGTTCTGCATAGAGCAGTGGTTCCCAACGTTGGCGCATATTTCAGGCACTCATCTCATGCTAGGTGGTAGTAGGGCTGGCTCTGTTATGCATATACAAGCAAGCTTAATAATCCTGTAATCCAGGTGGTAGAAAAATTCTTTTCTTCATTAATTTATTTTTCAGAACTCTTTTTTTTTACTTGCATATATTTGTTATGGGATTGCCTTTAAGCCTCACTCCATTTTCTGCTTCAGGAAAGGGATGTCCTAGGCATCCCTTAACTTTCTTTTTGTTATATAGGCCAAAGTGAATTTCTACTTAGGTTTCTAAGTTTTCGAAAGAAGAAATAAATAACATCAGGTCTTTTGCCAAACTGGGAAGAGCTCATTAGACAATATTAAGAAGAAAGTTGTCTTGAATACTTAGCTCATATCCTAAGAAAAAATATAATTAAATGTTTGGCTCATTTTATGTATAGTACAAAGCAAAATCCATCAAAAACATTTCTGTATAAAGACTTTTATATTAAAAGCAGTTTAAGATCACACTTGTTACACAGCACATTCTAAATAATGTCAGTCATCCCTATCTATTTCATGGAGGCTAAGAATAATGTCAATGTTACTAAAATGTGTCATATACCATTTTATATTACAACCACTCTTTTGTGGGGTAGCATATTTGTAGATTTCAGGAGAAATTAACCATACACTGTTGCAGCGCTAGTCAACAACTTTAAGAAGTTGCTCTCACTAGTTTTTTTATTACATCAAACCTACCAAGTTACCTATGTTAATGGTACTCATGATTTGTACAGTGGTATCTCGCTTAAACAACATAATGCGTTCCACGGGATTGCTCTTTAAGTGAGTTTGCTCTTTGAGTGAAACACCATTGTAAGTGACCAATTGTGACTTCTGGAGGAGGGCATACCTGTCAAGTAGCCCATTTTCCCCAGGAAAACCCCTTATTTTACCCCTCTTCCCGCCCCCTCCCGTTTTATTAATTTCCCCGTAATAGCCCTTATTTTTTTTAAAAAAATCCTGACAGGAGCCCTCACAGGCGAAGCTGCAGTATGTATTCCTGCCACTAGAGGCCACTGTGTGGGTTTTTGCTTGTGGAAGGGGAGAGAGAAGGTGTGGGGGGGGGGAGGCGCCTTCTGTATTTTCTCTTTCATTTCCCTGCCACATAGTCATGGAGGCTTCGTTTTTGCTGCTGCTGGTAGGAGCCACCATGGGACAGGAGTCTACTCTAGGTGAGCGATATTTCACATATTCAAGGGCAAATCAGCTCTTGGTCTGGGGTAGAGACTTCTCTCTCACTCTCATGGTTTATTGAGCTGTTTCTTCCCTGCCTCCTGACTGGAAGCTTTCGTTTCTGTTCTAGAGTTAACTTGGGAGAGGGGGGATGTTGCTTGATCACTATATGAGAGAGAGAGAGACAGCACCCCACCTTCTAACAAACCATCTGGAGGGAGATTAAGTTCTCAGCTGCTGGGAGGCTTGGAAACTACCGAGGTTGCTTTTTACTTTACTAATTCCCTTCCTTAAGCTGGATCCGACATTCTCAGGTGTTGGTGCTTCAATTGGTTGCAGTGAGGAACAAATAGATTGGTTAATTTGGGGGAATTAATCCCTTGCTCCTCCACCCTAATGGTGTGTGTGTGTCTAGCCATGTGCAGGGCTAGTTCATTAATGCCAAGCTGCTTACAAGCAGTTGGTAACCCTAGGGGGCTGGTTTACTATTCTGCACTTTGCTTCCCAGGAAAATAATAATAATTAAAAATGAGTAAACAAGAAAGAAAAGAAAAGAAAAGTACCCCAAGAAGATGGGAGAAGGGTTCTTTGGCCCACACAGCTTTGTGCCCATTGCATCTACAATACCATCTAGCCATCTTATTTTTGGCCACCCCTTCTTTTGTCCTTAACCTTTCCCAGCATCAAGGCCTTCTCAAGTGAATCCTCTCTTCTCATTTGATGTCCAAAATACTTTAGCATCATCTTTACTATTTGACCTTTAATGAGCAGTCATGGTTGATTTCTTCTAGGATCGACCTATTTCTAACACCACATTTCAAAGGCATCTATTTTTCTGCGCTCAGCTTTCCCAATGGTCCAGCTCTCACACCCATACATTACCACCGGAAATCCCATTGCTTTGACTATGCAATTTTTTGTTTGCAAGGTGATGTCTCTACTTTTAACTATGTTCCCTAGGTTTCTCATAGCTTGTTTTCCAAGCATCAGTCACTTTTTTATTTCATGGCTGCAATCACCATCTGCAGAGATCTTTGATCCTAAGAAAGTAAAATCTGCCAGTCGTATACAACTCTAGGGTTCAGTGCTCATCTCCATTTACAGCCAAAGAGCCAGTGCTGTCTGTGTTTGCAGACATTTTCATTGCCATGTGGCAGGCATGACTAGAGCCCAGCAAGTCACATGGCTAGATTTGGCCACGCGCACAGATTTGGCCACACCCACAGAGGAATGTGGCCAAAATTTGCCGTATTTTCAAATCCAAAACTTGACAGGTATGGGGGGGATTGCGAATCCTGATTTAGTTGTTAAGCAGGTTTTTGGCTGGTTTTAGTTGTTAAAGGACGTGACCATTCATAGAAAATTCTGCTCTTTAAGCGAGTTAGTCTCAGTGGTGGCCACCAGCAGGTTCGCACCAGTTCGTCAGAACCAGTAGTAGAAATTCTGGCTGGCCCCGCCCATCCAAGTTTTGACATAAAGTAGTCCTAATTTGGGTGCAACGCAGGGGTTTCCCCCTGGTCACGCCCACTATACCACCACTGGTTATTCTCTAAGTGAGGCGCTCTTTATGCGAGGTTTTACAGTACACTGAAATTGCAAAAGATACAAAAATTTCCCCTCAACAATTTTCCACTGACCTTAATAACACATTAATAAATATATTCTCTATATAAAATATTCTCCAAAAATACTCACGGAGTATATATTTCAGGTTTGCTAAAATCTCCTTTTTAAAATTCTCCCATCTGCTAGTCACAGCTTGAATATGGACAGTGTGATGATACCTCTCTGAGCACAGGCGGGGGCGGGGGGGGGAGCCCTGCTGTAGCTCAAAAACAAGGAGGAGGGATCCAGCCGCCTGCTAGCCACACCATTTGACTCAGGTAGTGAGGTATCGCATTGCACACAGGCAGGGGGCAGAGCCCCACCATAGTTAAGCAGTGTGGAGGAGGGGCCAAGCCACTTGCCTATCTGCTGTGTCTGAAGCCCGTACTCTCAATCTGTTTGCCGGGTAGACCTGGTGGAGCACGTTGAAGGCAGAAGGCTACCATCGGGGCTCCCAGCGCCACCCATCCCCTTGGCCCAGGTCAGGACAGCCCACGGCCCAGTATGGGTCTGCGGCCCAATGGTTGGTACCTATTTATCTACTTGCAATTTCTTGCTTTCGAACTGCTAGGTTTTCAGGAGCTAGGACAGAGACGGGAGCTCACTCCATTGTGCAGCACTCAGGTTTCAAACTGTTGACCTGGCAACCGTCCAGTTGTCAAGTTCAGCATCACAAGCAGACGTTTAAAATCCCTGTTTATGAGTGCATGCTAAGGACAATTGTCATTGGATGTGCCTTAGAAACATGTTGTGATGAGATGACTTGGGACGTGTTGGTGTGAACATATGCTATACTAGAGTTTTTAATAAGTAAAATATATTATGGCAAAGTGCTGCAGTTATATAGATTTATCTGATTAACACTTATTAACAACACACATTTTGTGCTTTATATGCTAATAGTGCCACTCAAGCAAAATAATTTTGCCTTTGAAATATTTTTTAGGAAAGCACAGGAAGGAAAAAAGAAGGTTGTCTTAGCTGGATGTGTTCCACAAGCTCAACCACGACAAGATTACATGCACGGCCTGAGCATTATTGGGGTAAGAATTATGTTCCGTGACCCTCTTCAGCATTTTTTCTAAACATTTGCTTAGTGATTTGAATAATGTAAAAATGAAAATTTATGATTTTTTGGAACATATACAGTACAGTGGTACCTCATACAACAATTTATTGATCTTGAGTAGGCCCTATTGTTCTTCTGAGTTGCAGCTCCCTGGCTGGACAATCCTGCCATCTAGATATGTGTAGATAAGGTAGCATCGAGAATTCCAAGTCTCTTCAGGCATTTTAGAAGTATATTGAAAGCATAGCAAGATACAGGATACAGTCCATCAAAAGATCAGGAAGCATTTCAAAGCAAGGAAATTAAGCAAATTGGTCCTCTAAGGGATAACCCACGGGCCCCCTTTCTTTCAAGCTTCTACAATTTTGCAGCTTAAAAGCACAGCATTCCAGAGAGTGTCTGGGTCTGCATGCATGTGTGCGTGAGTCTCTGGGTTATATCTCCCCCCACAGGGTCCACCTTTGGCCCTCCCCCTTAGGGATTCAAACCAATGATCTTACAGCAAGACATGTCCATCACACATTAGGTTTCATTTCACTAAAGCCACGAGGCAACTCATGAGGCAAGGATGTTTACATATTTTCTCTTTCCCCCTGATTTGAAATCGTCATTTTGAAAGAGGCTAAAGCACAGGGTATACTTCATTTTGTTACACCGTTCCACGGGGCTCGTTGTTGTATGAAACAATTGCTATACGATGCATGCATCGTATAGCAATTTTCCCTATGGGATGCATTGTACAAAGTTTTTTCCCCCGCTAAGTGGTTTTTCCCATTGACAAATTGTTGTACAATTTTTTCCATAGGGAAAATTGTTATGCGGGACACCACTTTTCCCAAAATCTAATTTTTAAACGATTTCATTGCTATACGGGGCGATTGTTGCATGAGGTTCCACTGAATACGTTTGGTTGTGTTTTGTTTTATTCACTACTGAGTGAACCAGATACCTTGTTTATGATAGCTACAAAGTCTATAGTTGGGCAATTCCTTTTCTGGTTTACTAATGACTATGTACTTAGTTATGATGTTAGTAAAATCTTGTAGAGAAACAGCATTTCTTATAGTATCTTGCAACTTTGAGTTTGAAAAAGTCCTTGAACATATATGATAATTGAGGAGGAGGAAGAGGTAGTGTGCTTCCAAATATTACCAGGCTTTTAAAAATTACATTGAAAGATCATGTATGGTTGTGTTCATGTTCAAGGCAGAAATAAGTATGTGCATAGCTTTCCAGATGTGGTCCAGTCAGAGTTGTGCTTCTAACATTCATTTGCACCAGTAATTAAAGTTCGTCATTATTGTTCATGGGTTCTGCAGTCACCAGTGTGAGTGCAACAAGAAGCTGTGATTTAAAAAAGCAAAATGTTGGTACTTAAATGAGGAATAAAAATGGAGGGAGCATAGAGTGAAAGCGTGGATGGTCCTGGACCTTGTTGCTTGTCCAGCAAACAATAACTGGTTGTAGTTGAAATTGTTTGTCTCTGATACTGGCTGGTGGATATCAGTCCTTTCTCCCACCATTAAGTCTACTAACCTATTCCACAGAAGGTTTGCACTGCCTCAATTCACAGAAGCCAGGAGTTTTTCATTAAATATACGACCATAAATATACGTGTCGATAATTATTTTAAAAACTGTTCATTAATGGCATAATAAATCTTACCTTATACACAGTACTAATAGATCCAGTAAATCTTATTTTGTCTTTCTGAGCGTCACAGCCTCTATGGTAATTCTTTAGTGCCTACAACGTTACTGCAAAGCACAACTGTAGCTAAATTTATACTCCCTAATACCTACAGCTGTGGTGCATTATAACAAGAGACCATCTCTCTTAAGATACAGTTGTGCTTTGCATTAATGAACAGTGTTTAAAATAATTATCGACATGTATGTTTATGGTCCTATGATCCTATTGCTGTATATAGTGTAAATTGATTGTATAACCTGTTGTACAGTGTGTATATATGGATTAGGTAATCTGATTATTATCATCATTTTGTATTATAGAAAACCCAGAAGAAGCAGTTGTGAAAGGCTAATTTACCGGAATAGCTTCGGTTTTCTTTGTTTATTACCTGAAACTAAGGAATTTATTTCATCATTACCAATAAATATACATATTTTTTGTTTGACGGATTTTGTTGTTTCTGTCTTGGATTTCACCGTCGTGCCATCTTATTGCTTAACAGTAGTACTGGCTTAATTTCACAGGTTCAGCAGATAGATCGTGTTGTGGAAGTTGTTGAAGAGACTATCAAAGGTAAGATCCTCTGATAAAATAATGTTTGCGTTCATTTTTCACAATATTTACAACTGCTGTTATTTTGCTCATATAGATCTCATAAGGAATTCTATTATTGAAAGATGTCATTTCTGTATCCCAAATAAAAATTGAGATGTAAACATCTGGCAGTTGTTGCATTCTTCATCTTTTTGTTCTGCCATATCCAAATTCGATAATTGGCAATCCTCATGATGATCAGCCATGAAGACTGTCCTGCGAATATAATGCAATGACCTTTCATCTGCCTTCCTCATCGCAGCATGACTCCCCTACCACTGAAACAGCTCCGCAAGTCACTTTTTCGTCCTGAGCCCTTTTGGCACGCAAAGTCCTTATCGGTCCCAGGCCAGTATTGATGAAGCTGCTGCCCTCCATCAAGATGGATTCAAGTGGGATTTAATCTACTTGGGGACCATCACCATTCCCTATAGACTTTGGCATCCAAAGCCATTAGTCCTCAGGGTTGTCAGGTTAGTTAACTGCCACCTGACAATCGGCATTCAGTCACTGGCAGTAAGGTCTACTCTATTACCATAGCAAGATAACCTGGCCAGATACATTACTGAAATCTGCAGCAAGGTTACCCATCTCAATAATGTAGAAAGATATATTTGATTTTCAGTAACTCCCACCCCCCACATCCCCCCAAAAAATATTTTTTGTATTTCAAGTCTGCTTCTTTTTTATGTAGGCATTCTTACAAAGATGGTGACATAAACATTTCAGAGAAACCACTTTTCATTTAATTGCACTCACTGCTTAATAAACTAGTTTTTCTGGTTTTTGTCTTGCTCATGGCATTCTCGCCAGTGTTCAGTCTGCACAGTTGTTGTATTCAATCTAAGTGGCTGCATTTTTGAAGTAAACAGGCCAGGCAAACCGTGTGATATTAGTGTCAGTTTGCCTTGCAATCTTGGAGCACTGCAGGAAGTTGTATAAATTTTATGACCTATAGAACATTTATGCTCATAATTAATCTAGTTTGGTAGAGAAGCCAATTAGGCATGGATACTTCCAAGAGCTCTTTATTAAAAGTTGATGGCTAATTTGTCTTTGGTTCAATCATCACCTTGGTTCAAACATTAATTGAATTGGATACTGAAATTTGGTAGAGCAGCAGTGAAGGAATTAGAAGAGATCATTATGATGTGTCACAAAGACCAGGACCAAAATTTTCCAGGCACTTTTAATTCTGAATCACCATTTACAGATGTGAAAGCTGGACAATAAAGCAAGCTGACAAGGAAACATTGATTTGTTTGAAATATGGTGCTGGAGAATTGTTTTCTAGGTACCCCTGGATCACCAGAAAGATGAACAAATGGTTGCTGGAGCAAATCAAGCCTGAATTATGTTTGGACATATATAAATGATTAAACTGAGACTGTTTTACTTTGGGCCATCATGAGAAGGCAAGATTCTTTGGAAAAGTCAAAAATGCTGGGAAGGATCGAAGACAGCAGGAAAACAGAAAGATCAAATACAAAATGGATTGACTCCTAAAGGAAGAACAGGGTTGAGATGCCAACAGCTGAGCAGAGCTGTTGAGGATAGGACGTTTTGGTGATCGCCCATTCATAAGGTCTCCATAGGTCTGAGTTAACTTAACACATCAAAAGAACAACAAATTTATTTTTATTAATTTTAACAGTGATCAGTATATTCTGTGAACATATTGACTCAGTTTGATTTCTTAGTGGCTGCTGATTGCCACTGACTATAACAAACTGTGACATTCTGTCCGCACTTCTTTTGATAGCGAGGAAGTTTAGTTTGTATACTAGGCCTATGAGATATTAGTCAAAGTGACTCAATTCTCATGGCCATCCAAACTCCTTCCGATACGCAAAATTCATAGTTGTCAACCCTTGGCATCAGTGTCTCGTTGATTCCAATGGGGCTTTCAGCTCCAAAACTTGCTACTGCAAAATCACTTTTGGCTTTGATATCAGTAGCTAAGGAAAGTGGCGGCGGGGGGAGGGGGGGGAGGATACTGTGGATACTGAGCCGATCTCTCACAATAAACTGAGGCAGAATTGTAAGTCTAAGAGACCAAAGCAAAAATTTAAAACTGTATGGACATCAGTTTAAAAAACCCACCTGATTGTACCACTGTACAACCTTTGACTGTACGGGCACGTTTTACTTCCGCTTCCAGGAGTGATGAGAGTAGCGCAGGCCGGATGGATCACAGTAAATCCATTTGTGTGGATTCACAGATTGCTTTCGCTTCTGGGAATTGAACTCCAAGAACATCTGGAGTGCCAAGGTTTGCCATCATGGTCTTAGATCCTTTTCCATTAGGCTGATGGTTGCTGAAGGCCTGGATGAATAAAAATGTCTTAGCTTGCCAGTAGAAGGACATCAAGGTGGGAACATTCCTTGGCAGGGAAAGCAACTCCAGAAGAGGCCATCCCTTACAGTTTCAGATTAACTCCAGATTAGCTAGGTTTCAAAGTTAGTAGATTGTTAGTCTACAGCAGTGGTTCCCAATGTGAAGCCCAGCCCCACATTGGGACTTCGATTCCCAGAAGCCAAAGTCAGTACATTGGCTGATCAGTGCTCTGGGGAATTGATGTAGGCTTCTGGGAATTGAAGTCCAAAAACCAAAGATTGGGAAACACTGGTCTACAGTATTTAGGGAGGAACTACTGTATAGTCATTTGTGTCTTGCAGAAAATAATAACCAGTCTAATGATATTTTAAAAAACTAAATATAAATGCTTTAAAATACAGTGGTACCTCGCTTAAAGAGCATAATGTGTTCCATGGAATTGCTCTTTAAGCAAGTTTGCTCTTTAAGCGAAACACCATTGTAAGTGACCAATTATGACTTCTGGTGGGGGGGATTGCGAACCCCGATTTAGTTGTTAAGTGAGTTTTTGGTTGGTTTTAGTTGTTAAGGAAGGCAACCATTCAGAGAAAATTCTGCTCTTTGAGTTAGTCTCTAAGCGAGGCACTTTTTTATGCGAGGTTTTACTGTACAACATGTGCTAATCTGTTTCTCTACACTAGAATGTCTGTATTATCACCCAACTACTGTTTATTAATGACTACTGCTAAGATATTATCTTGTGTGTTGTTGTTGTCTGCTACTCGTATCCGAGTATACATTTTTCCTGGAAGTCACCCCCACAGCCGATAGACACATCTCCAGCGACCCAACAAGGTGTACCCTTTTCCTTTCAATTCCTCCACATCTCCCACCCAACTATCTGTCGGATGAAGCAAACTTCCATGTACCTAAGGAAGTGGGCTGTACCCATGAAATTTTATGCAAAACAAAACTTGTGCTAATTCTTCTTTCACCACTTTGTTTATGTAGTGGTCCATTGTATAAGCACTTTTTTCTGAGTTTGTGCAAAAAGGTACATTTTTGTGTGAACGTAATATTGGTCTTTTCAATGGTTTGATTTTCAGCTTGCATAACAACAAGCTCTGCCAGCAGAGTGGTAAACTCAGTTAAGGAGCAGAGGGATTCTGCCCTTAGCCTGAAAGGTACTGCAAGAATATGTTTACTTTTACTCCATAGGATTCAGTACATTCCTCATTAACTCAAGAAAATACTGTCCTGACAAAACAGTGAATCCTTCTGTATTTAACAACAATACTATGGAGTGTGTACTTGTATCTCTGTGGAAACATGATCAAACTTACATATTTTTACAAACACTGTCCAGCTTATTGAAAAAAAGATCCAAATCAAATGGCAGAATAAAGTAAGTTCATCTCGGGTTAAGAAAAAGTTAGACTTCAAACTGAGTAAAAGTTATGTCCTCAGTTCTCACACAGTATATTGTGAAATGCATCAGTAGACAGGATTGCTGAAAACAAGTCAAAGGAAATAACTTCAGTGGTGAACCTTTTCAGACCTCGTGGAAGTAAATTCAGCCCTATTAACTTGTCTAGCGACACAGTCTATCTGTTTCTAGTTTAAATATTAACTGTTGTTTCCCAATCATTCACCTAGTGTACCAAATCAATGTTATTTTTGGTGGACTGCTCTTCAAAATGAAGTCTAATAGTAGTTTGGGTAGCCTAAAGTATACCTGTAGTATTTATCAACATAAGTATACCTAACTGTCCATTTACAGTAGTACAGAAGTACCCTCTTACATTCTCTTTGGAGCATTTTGTATGTGACAGTTTTATACACTGAGGTCAATATTCCTTTGGAAAGGAATATACTGTATATTTAATATGTACATGTATATTTTGTCAGATGCACAGACAGTGAAAATCTTTGGCTTGCTTCAGTTCCAGTTACAGGTACACATGGCAAAATCTTAAGGTGTGTCCTTATCACACAGTTGCCAAAATCTTATTGGTTAGCATAATAAATTGTACTAAAATAGGCCTGTTGCATCCATGAATAATTAATGGGTCAACTGTATGTTCGATTGATTCAAATAGATCTACTGTATGTTCAGTTGATTTAAATGGGTCTACTCTGACTGACTTACTATAATAAAGTAAATTACAATATGAACAGGTTTGTTTGAATCAATGAAATTCATGAAGGAGATAACTCACCATTTTCCCATTGACTCAGCACACAGTAGTGCAATTTGCTGTGCTAAGCAAACAATTTTTGAGTAGTGTTTTACAATCACTGTACGTTTTTCTTCAACTATGACAGTGAAATCTATGCAGGAACAGCACAGTGAATAAAACATATCTAATTTGTGCTTTCAGCTAATATGCTATATTCTATTTTATTAATATTGTTTTAGCATGCTTGAAGAATACTGTATTGTATTTGTAAAACTGTGAGCAAGGAGGATTTCCTTAAGCTCAAGGTTAGCATGAAAACCATTATATAATAATGTAATGTTTACAATGAAACAGGGACTGTGTTGGCTCAAGTGGTTAAGACGCTGATCTTGACGACTAGAAAGTCGGCAGGTCAGCAATTCGAGACCCGAGTGCTGCATGACAGAGTGAGCTTCTGTCTCTGTCCCAGCTCCTGCCAGCTTAACAGTTCGAAAGCAAGAATTTGAAAGTAGATAAATAGGTACTACTTCGGTGGGAAGGTAAACAGTGTTCCATGCACTCAGGTGTTGAGGCATGCCTGCCACATGACCACGGAAACATCTGCAAAAGCAGACAGTGCTGGCTCTTCGGCTTTGAAACAGAGATGAGCACTGAACCCTAGGGTCGGATACGACTGGCTTTCGAGCAAGGGAAACCTTTACCTTTTAATACAGTAAAACCCCTACTTATAAAAAAAAGTCCGTTCCGTAGGCTTTTGCTTAAATTGGTTTTTTTATGTAACTCGAAGCAAACCCATAGGAAAAATTATTTTTATGTAACTTGAAGCAAACCCTTAGGAAAAATGAATTTTTATGTAAATCGAAGCAAACCCATAGGGAAATGAATCTTTGCGTAACTCGAAGCAAACCATACCTGTCAAGTTTCGGGAAATTCCTGTCAAATAAGGGAAATTTCCCAGCCAAAGTGGGAAACTGGACAGCTATGCTTATCCTGTGCTGGCCTCCAGTCTAACTCCAGTCTAATTGCAGTCTAATACGGGATGACGGCGGGAAAGAGTGTAAAACACGGGGGTTTGACAGAAATTTCCTGAAACTTGACAGGTATGAAGCAAACCCATAGGAAATCGTGTAAATCTGGACATGGTTTTTGCACAAAATCACTATGTAAGTTGAATTTTATGTAACTTGAGGCATATGTAAGTTGGGGCTTTACTGTACTAATTAAAACACATTGAATGATTGGAACTCACATTTACAACTTTAAAAACAAACTTACTCAGCTTTAAAAAAAGTGGCATTCAGGGATGTAGTTATGGTTATTAAAAGCCTGCCTGAAGAAGTTGGTATTCAACAATCAGCAGAAGGATAAAAGGGAGGAGGCAAGGGGGAGCTTTCGACAACCAGGAAGCAGCCATGGAAAAGGCCTTGTTATATTTTGACAAGGGAAAGAATTATGGTAGGGAGCTGTATTAGATTATTGAAAGATATGAATAGGCTGTGGGGGGAAATTATGTATGCATGTGTACACACGCACACACTAATTAGCAAAAGAGAAGGAAAGGCTTTGAATATCTTTGGTTTAATACAGTGAACATTAAAGCTTCGGTTCTTCCTTTGGCAGAAAGGTTCTGTGTGAATCTTGTAGAAACAAGGTACAAACTTTGTGTATGGGAACACAAAGATGTCTGGTACTGTATTTTCCATTCCACAGTAACAACTGCTGCTCCTGTCACATAAGATCCATAAGAAATGATAGTGTATTATTTGGTGGTCGGTGAACAACTTAAAAGCAGTAGAACTCTGGTTTTGGTTATGTCAGTCATTAGTGGACACATGCTTTGAAGAAGTTGATCTGTTGCCGTGCCCGCAAACTCCTTCAGGACTGCATAGATGAGACTTTGAAATTTGGCATTTGCCAACTGATAGAGGTATTTTGGCACCAAGATATCTAATACTGTACGTGATTCTCTTCTGAAGTTATAGGTCTGATTTGGTCAATAATATCAACTAAGAAATGTTTAGCCACTTTATTCCTTCTACTCTTCCTATCGATTGAGCTGCAACTGAACCAGAAGTGATCTGCTAATGCCCTTCATTTGGCTGAGACCCTTAAGTTCAGAACACACAAAGGCATTCAATCAACTTCCATTTCTGGAGGAGTACCTTCTTAATTGCAGCTCACAGGAGGGGGAAGTGACTATGCGTGCAGTAGCCAAGAGGTATTTTCATACCTTTCTTATCAACCACAACTATGAACATCAAGGCTGACCAAATAGCATGAAGAGTTCATGCTCTTTTGTAAATCTGTAGGGAACCTTGTTTGTGGCAGTTTTATCACAGAGATTCACTATGAAAATGTTGAGGGTAGGGTTGCATTTTGTTTGAATTGTGCAATTAGATGTTAATTGCTCTTTTATTTAAACAGAGGTGTTCCAAAGAACCCTCTTTATTAAGGATTTGAATGTATAGAGACAATCAGTTGTTCCTTTTATATAACAAAAGTTGCAATAAATCTTGGTGGTTGAAATCTCTCACATTATTCATCAGCTTGATGTTTGTCTTGCTTGACAGGGAGAGAATAATAATGTGTAATGGCTTTCTTCATCATAAACTTATCTTTTGCTTGATTAGGTGATTCACTTCATTTATGTGTGTTTTTCTCTCTCTTTGCTTCCACCCCTCCCTGTTCTTTCTCAAGTTGCACAGCTGTTGGTCTTGGATCGGTGTGAGAAGGTTTTTCTCTTCCGTGAATTTATTTATTTTTGGCTCAAAAGAAATTAGTTTCTGTTTTTTGCATCTCTTTTATCACAGGCTGGGTTGGCAGAGTTGCTGACCTTGGGATGTTTGAATGTCCAGACATTTTCAGTGAAAATGTTTGTATTAAAAGAGTACTTATCACTAGCTACTACAGATAATTCAGTTTAATGGCATGCTAGGAAAACCAAGAACCAATATTATTTAATTATGTAACTCAGACTTCACTTGATCTACTGATTGGAAAGGAGACTGTATCTGGTTTTTCCTATTGCATAATGAGTGAAAGAAAAGACTGAAGCTTGGGATTTTGGAATGTGTTACTCATTTTTCCTTTAAATCCTCTTCACACTGATCATTATAATTATTACTTTTATTTTATAAATTTTTACCATGCCCTCCTGGTGAGAACACCACTCAGGGCGGCATTATGATCAAGTTTTTTGTTACCCTAAAACAACTAAAGGCATTGTGTTGCCTTTTCAGTTTGTCCATAATTTAGCCAGAGGAAACAGTTACAAACAGAAAGTAAATTGTCCTCTCCTCTTCATTATGTTTACCCCACAACAAGCAATTATAAAAAAGAATTAGTCAATGACAGTATCAAACTAACAGAAAACTTTTTCTTTTCACTAGCGCTTTATACAACAGCTAGTGTTCAGATTTTGACAAAGATTAGCAAATAAACCCTTTTCCACAAGGATGAGAAAGAAGTACTGTATTAATAATGCTGTAATGTCACAAGATATTCAACGTGGTACACACCACCCAAACACCAAAAGTTCTGCATGCCTCTCTGTTTCATTTCTTATTTGATCTGTCTGTTTGTATCTTGTTTGGATTTCTATAGCAAATTACTATTTATTCCTGGTTTGCTTGGCTAGTTGCACATCACCAGAGCCCCTTTTGCCAAATCATTTCAGGGTGACCCAGGATAGCCTTCATGACTGCCGTAACAGTTGTGTGGCACAAGGCCACACCATACTTCACTCAATCCTAGCAGTCCCTTACTTTGTCCTGTTAGCATCTCTCACAACATGGAATTTTAGAGGCAATTATTTTTCTAATCCAACTAATTGTTTTATAAAAATGCTTTCCCCTTGCCATCTGCGCAACATTTTGAAGATTCGTAATGTAATTTTTGATATTTACAAGTAACCAAATTATTGGATGCAAACTGTAGTTTGCATAATTACTGTACTAACTGCCCAAAGAATGCTTAGCCCTATGGGGTGGTATATAAGTGGAAACAGTAGTAATAATGGTGCTTTAATACCTTGTGAGAGGGATTATGACTGGCTAATGCTACAGTTTGTCATCTTAACCTATAAAACCAAGGGTTAACCGTTGGAAGTTTGTATAGGTTCCTAAGCCTGGCCCTACTAACCCACACCCACCATTCGTGCACACGGCCGAACTGGGTCCGCAGGTCAACGAAGGATTGAGAAATGCGCTAGTGGGGCAAGAGCCGCACAAACGCTAAGAAAGGGAAACAACTTTAATTCCCAACGTTCTTTGCGCCGCGCCACAGCCAGTCAGGCTGAGAGGTGCGACCACAAAGAACATTGAGAAACGCGCCGCAGCCAATCAAAATTGAGCCGCAGGAAGAAAAAGCACCACAACCACAAATCACAAACCCATAACTACAAGCCCCAGAGTCCTGCGCAACATGAGCGTGCAGAATGCTGAGGAAGCCGGCGCCTGAAAAATTGGAAAAAAAAACTCACCACCTCACAGCCACACAAACACCAACCGCCCTTCTTTCCCTCACCAACGACGCCGGAAGGTCCAAGCAGTTTCTTCTCTTTAAAAACGGAGGTTTTTTTAGGAGGGGGGGAATTGATCCCCTCTCCCTGGTCTACTGGGTCCAGAAGGGTTTGGGGGACATACCCCTTTTGTCCCCACAAACCTCCCAACCCCCGGGGAACCAACTGAGAGGAGAATCGCAACCCCCCCACCCTCTGATATTAAAGGGGAAACCCCGATCTACTTTGGCGACTCCACACAATCAAAGCACCATAAGACAATAAAGCCTCCCTCCCCAATGCCCGCGGTCTGGCCAGCGAAGCCGGCCCACGGAAATAACCCCCCCAATGCCGCATAAAGCAGCGTTGGAATTCCTGCCATCCGGCCAGCCAGGCCGGCCCGCGGAAATAAACCAAACCCACCCCAAAGCCACAACAACATATATATATATATATATATATATATATATATATATATATATATATATATATATATATATATATATATATATATATATATATATATATATATATATATATATATATATATATATATATACCTTTAAAACAATCAAAAACAAACAAAACAACACCCAAAAACAATACAAAGTAAACAAAAACAATCAAAATCAAAACAAACAGTCAAAAATATACAAAACCCAACCCCCCCAAAATAAAATAAAATAAAGAAAACAAGCCAACTCACCAGCACATGTCCTACCTGCACGACGATTGGAAACAAAATGAATAAAGAAAGAGACTACTTACCGGAGGAAGCTCCACCCAGAGGCCAGGAGAGAAAAAACAGTCAAAATACAAGAAAACCCCTACCAGCACCACCTGTTGGCCACAATAGTAAAAGCAATTCAAAAACACACAACAGCCCCAAACAAAAGGCCACAACAGTAAAAACAAATCAAAACAATAACACAAAATCACAATTTTACACAAAAGGTCACAATAACAAGTAAAAAAAAATACATGATATCACAATTTAACACAAATCACAAACATATGTCAATAAAATAAAATAAAAACTTTATTAAAATCCTGTGCTGAGTTCTAACTCAAATAAAAACCCAAAACAATAAACACATATAAAAAACATTGGATGTAAAAAACATTTACTTTCATATTATTAAAATTATTATCTATGGTACAACTATTTTTTAAAAAACCCAAAAACTAAAACATTATTCAGTTACATAAAACAGCCAGCCAAGCCAAAAAAAATATTGTATAAATAAACATTTTAAAAATTATAGACTAAGCAATTTTTAACAAACATTAACACAATTTAACCTTCCAACACAATTTAAAACAGCCCGGCAACGCTGAGCAACCTCTGCTAGTTCAGAATAAAATAAATGGGCAAGGAAGTGCAAGAAGATGTACATGTTGCCTGAGAAAATTTAGGCATTGATTTGGATTTAACATTCTTGTTTGGAGCTGCTGCTGATAAAGTTTCCTCATTTCCTTCCTTTCTTGTATTTGAGAGAATCACATAATGTTCATTATAATTCCTGTATATATTACGCTTGGTCTACTACTGTAATTGACTAATAAGCTGCATATTGTAAATCCAAAAGTCCTTGATGAAGGCAGTACTGTATTGGGAAATGACTAGTTATCTAATCAGCTGGTGGTATTCCTATTTTAATGTGGTACTGAGAAAATAAATAATGTAGTGAATGCTATTAGCACAGTCCATCTATTACTCAAATCACAGTAGGATATAACAAAATTTTATCAAATGCCATTATGAAAATACCAATTTCTTTCCTTGGCGCTGTTGAACTACTGACATTTTATAGTGTTATGTTGTAGAATATTAACACCTTCTTACCTCTTAATTGAATTGAATTCTTGACTAAAATATTTCTCTTTATAATTCAAAATGGACTAACATGCTAATTCCTATTCTTGTATTTGAAATAGTACCCTACTTCTTTAATTTGTTGTATTCCAAATATTTTGGACTACAAATTTCATTATGTAATAGTTCAGTGCTCAATTTTTTTATTTATGAAAATCACATAGGCTGCTTAATATATTAAGTGTGTGTGTGTGTGTGTGTGTGTGTGTGTGTGTGTGTGTGTGTGTGTGTCCGTCCAGGTTTGAGGGCACCTAGAGTGCACAAAGCTATGAAAAATTCAGCATGGTAATGCAATTTTAGTGTTAAAATACTAAATCTCCCGGGAACTACCATCTTTGGTGCTGGATGGTGCCTCTTTGCCCCAAACAGACCCGGCGCGTAATTTGGAGGTCCTCCTGGACTCACGACTGCTCTCGAAGAGCAGGTGGCAGTCGTGGCTAGGAGGGCTTTTGCATAACTCTGCATCATTCGCTAATTACGCCCGCTCCTGGACCGGGACTCCTTGCTCATGGTCACCCATGTTCTGGCCACCTCCAGACTGGACTACTGCAACGCGCTCTACATGGGGCTGCCCTTGATGACCATTCAGAAGCTACAGTTGGTCCAGAACACTGCTGCCCGGGTGGTGATGGGGTACGGGTGTTATGCCCGTGCCTCGTCACTGTTACGGAAGCTGCACTGGCTGCCATTATTCTTCCGGGTGCAATTCAAGGTGCTAGTTTTGACCTTTAAAGCCCTTCATGGCACTGGACCAGGATATCTAAGAGACCGCATTGTCCCAAGGTTTTTGACCCATCCTACGAGGGCGGACCGTAGGGGCTCTCTGGTGGTCCCATCAGCCAGAGATGCACATCTTATTGGGACCAGGAGGAGAGCCTTCTTGGTGTCTGCCCTGGCCCTCTGAAACCTCCTGCCACTAGAACTGCGCCTCCAGGCGGAGCTGTACCCCTTCAGGAAGGCTCTAAAAACCTGGCTCTGCCAGCAAGCATGGGGTGCGTCTTGCAACACATCTCAGCCTGGCTGGCTTGTTTAGCCTGTTGGGGTTTTTTATTAAGGGGTTATGGGTTTTATAAATTTTTAATGATTTTACTGTTTTAGCAATGGGTATTTAAAATACAAGATGTTTTATTTGATGTGAGCCACCTTGGGTCACCAAGGTGAGAAAGGCGGCCTATAAATCAAATAATAAATAAACAATAAATTAATAAATAAATTATTAATAAATAAATTTTATTCACAAAAGGGATTTTCAGATACCTGGGTACAACAATATGGGGTATCCCAAAGTTTGGCTATCTCCTACAGGTGGCTTCAGTGGTGAAGTCCGCATTTTGCCAACTTAGATGCATTGCTTAGCTTTGCCCGTGCGCTCAAACGGGGGGGAGGGGGAGGCCCGCGTGCTGTCGCCATTGAGATGCATATGCAAGGAAAAATGGTATTATTATTATTATTATTATTATTATTATTATTATTATTATTATTATTATTATTATTATTATTATTATTATTATTATTATTATTATTAATTGTTTTCTACCCCGCCCTCCTAGTACAACGCACCACTCAGGGCGGCAACAACGGAAAAATATATATGTACAATACAAGAAAGATAAAACCATTACCAATAAAAACATTACATAAAAACCCCAGCTAAAAGCAAAATTAAAACACATAAAAACTAACATCATCATCATTAAAAACTACCCTAACCCTCCCTCCACCCACAGTAAAACAGGCTTATCAAAGAACAAGAGAGGGGAGTGGGCTCAATCCCACAACAGGCAAGCTAAATAAGCCAACGGGTTTGAGATGTGGAGCCTAATGTGCCCCACACCTGTTGGCAGAGCCAGGTTTTCAACATCTTCCTGAAGGGGAGTAGCTCCAAATGGAGGCGCAATTCTGATGGAAGGAGGTTCCAGAGGGCTGGGGCAGACACGGAGAAGGCTCTCCTTCTGGTCTCCAGTCCTTCTGGTCCCACAGTCTGCGCATGCAAAAAAAAAAAAGCCAAAAGCCATGCGCAAAACCAGATTTGTGCAAGCCCCTTCTCCGGCAGGCAAGGGCGGAAAATGGAGCTCTGCATTTGGTCCTTGCTTGCCGGAAAAGAGGCACATTTTCTCCAGCAGGCAATGGCCTAAGGGAGCACTGCGTCCGGCCCTTGCCTACCGGAGAAAGTGAATCCTTCCTCCAGGAGGCAAAGGTCAGACGCGGTGCTCCCTTAGGCCGTTGCCTGCCGGAGAAAACGTGCCCATTCTCCGGCAGGCAAGGGCCGAATGCGGAGCTCTGTTTCCCGCCCTTGCCTACCGGAGAAAGCAAGCCCATTTTCCAGCAGGCAAGGTCCGAATGTGGAGATCCGTTTCGCTCTTGCCTACCGGAGAAAGCAAGCCCATTCTCCGGCAGGCAAAGGCCGAATGCTGAGCTCCGTTTCGCCCTTGCCTGCCGGAGAAAGCAAGCCCATTGCTCAGCTACCTCCTCTGAAAGCAAGCCGGTCAGAGTGTCTGATCTTCGGGTTTGTTTTCAGAATCGTCTCTTCCCAAATAAGCCACCCCCCAATACCACCCCACCACCAACGCAAAATCAAGGCCGGGCAAAATAGCTAGTTGTTTATAGGTATTGAGTGCTATTGTAGTTTGTAAATTGTTATTTTTTTTGTTTTTATACTATGTTATTTGATTGTATGTGTCCTTATTTTACTTAATGATTTCCTTATCATTTTGTCTCTTTTCTCCTTATTGTATGCTACTCAGAGTAGTACCTAGGACTAATTATTGGCAGAAAACACTGTATCACCAAATATACTCGGTCTAATCCATGTGTCCAATACTAAATCAGGTGTGCTTGATTTAGGTTATTTTGATTTAGGTTAGGTTCTTGCATTGATCACGCGAGGTATATTTGCCACAAATGTAACAAGAATTTTCCAAATTATTAACACAGGTGCACCTTCTCATCTTTAGCTCAAAACAGACTCACTATGGCCTAGCTCAGGAGTTTTCAACCTTTTAAACCTGGGGGCCGGGTCACACTCCCTTAGACAGTTTCAGGGGCCAGACGGCCATTTTGCCCTTCCTCTACCACTTGGCACTTCCTGGTGTGGTGGAGGTGGTGAGGGGCCACATGAAATGGTGCCATGGGCCACATCCGGCCCATGGGCCGCAGGTTGAAAATCCCTGCCTTATCTGTTTGTGCGGTTCAACTGTAAAGGCACTTTCCCCCCTCAGTAATCAAGTACATTCAATTGTTTTAATTTAATTTAATTTAATAGTCATATTTATATATGCCGCCCACTCAGGCAGAACCCAACTCAGGGCGGCATATTGTATTTATATCTTGCCTTTTATATCTTGCCTTTCTTCTCATAAAGCAACTTAGTTAAGCAATTATGTTGCAAAAGCTGAACTTAATATGTCAATTTGTTTGATTTAATGAACTTGATTTTTATTATTGAATTAACATTACTTTAGAAATCACGTCCAAGCATTACTTAAAATAAAAACTCTTAACATTCTTTTGGCCCTGTTACTGTGAAAAAATTGTTGATAGAGTTATGATAGATAAGCTTTATGAAGACTGTTTTGTTTGTTCTGAAGCAAGAAGGCAAATAGATTACTGGTAAATACTTCAGTTAAACCAAGGTAGGCCCATTGATCCAGTGAGGAATTAAGATGTCATTGGTTTTATACAACAAGCTGAGTTAAATGTAAAAACTGTTCCCTTGTCTACATCTTTTCCCATTGATTTGTGGGAACTGAATGGATATTCTTGCTCAGATTGAAACTTTGCTTTAAATGTACAGTCTTCATTTCTGGTCTAATGTTGCTACTGCCTTTAAGACACAAAACACCCATATACCAGATAAAGTAATTTCAACTGTAATTATAATAAGAAAGCTGTTGCATAAGAATTTTACTTTTTAAACTGTTCCATATTTTCCTTTTTTAAAAAGGCCGAAGAAAATATGACAGCAACAGCTCTTCTGTTTTGTAATTTATTTTGCTGTTTGGATTTTTTCTTTGTTTGATAAGTGGCTGATTTACAGTGTAACCCTAGATATTTAGGTAAAGGTAAAGGTTGCCCTTGCTTGAAAGCCAGTCATATCTGACTCAGCGGTTCACTGCTCATTTCTATTTATAGCCAAAGAGCCAGCGCTGTCTGCATTTGCAGATGTTTTCGTGGACATGTGGCAGGCATGACTAGACACCAGAGTGCATGGAACACTGTTTGCCTTCCCACCGAAGTTGTCCCTATTTATCTACTTGCAGTTACTTGCTGTTGAACTACTAGGTTGGCAGGAGCTGAGACCGTGATGGAAGCTCGCTCTGACATGCAGGCACTTGGGTCTCAAACTGCTGACCTGCCTACTTTCCAGTCGTCAAGTTCAGCATCTTAACCACTAATTTTTACTGAATTTGGGCAAGTTTACTGTTCAATAAATGAGCATAAAATTCTAGTCTTGGTCTACTTTTGCTTAACAAAATTCAAAATGTTTGGATAGAGTAAATTTTTTAAAATGTGTTATGTGTAATGATGCCTTTTCTTCTTCATTTAAAGGTCACTCTGTGAGATTGCTAAGTCAGAAGAAGGATAATGGAAAACGGCTGGGGGGAGCTCGATTGGATTTGCCAAAGATTAGAAAGAACCCACTGATAGAAATAATTTCCATCAATACAGGGTAAGCATCATTCAAACTGACATAAAATATTTACTACTACCTAGAAATTCAATTTCATTTTTGCCCATTCTTAATGCATAACTGCTGTGGTCATAAAGAACAATTTATGGGAAGACACTGAACATTTTAAAGGCATTAATTGAAGGCAAGTTAGTTAATGGTTGCCTATATTGCACAGTTTTAAAAATTGTAGGTATTTGTTTACTACAGTATCTTTCATGCTCATTGTTTGGATGTTGCGATAGGGTTCTTCAGTTTAATGCTAAGTCTGTTTTGTAGTTATAATAGCTAATTTTTTAACATCCCAGGCATTTGACTAGCCAGTTCATGTGCACAATTTGAAGCTGGGAGGATAATAAAAGATGACTTATCTGTGTTAGTATAATGTTGGTGTTTCCCTTCTTTCCAAATTCAGACGGTTCCAGCTGTCTCTACATCTGCATGTTCTTGTGCTGTTATCCATTATTCTTTGAACTCCAGTCTTGTGCTTCATTCTGTGTAGTTGTTCTGTAGCACCTTCTCAGCCTATATTTCACACCTCAATGCCTGCCTCCCATTTCCCAACATCTGTACCTGTTCCTTGATGTGCAGAGGTCATACCTGTCAAGTTTTCGATTTGAAAATAAGGGAAATTTTGGCCACATCCCTCTGTGGGTGTGGCCAAATCTGTGGGCATGGCCAAATATAGCCATGTGACTTGCTGGGCTCTAGTCATGCCTGCCATATGGCAATGAAAATGTCTGCAGACACAGACAGCACTGGCTCTTTGGCTGTAAATGGAGATGAGCACTGCACCCTAGAGTTGGATACAACTGGCAGATTTTACTTTCTTAGGATTAAAGATCGCTGCAGATGGTAATTGCAGCCATGAAATAAAAAGGTGACTGATGCTTGGGAAACAAGCTATGAGAAACCTGGGGAACATAGTTAAAAGTAGAGACATCACCTTACAAACAAAAAAATTGCATAGTCAAAGCAATGGTATTCCCAGTGATAATATATGGGTGTTGGAGCTGGACCATTAGGAAAGCTGAGCGCAGAAAAATAGATGCCTTTGAAATGTGGTGTTAGAAATAGGTCGATCCTACAAGAAATCAACCATGACTGCTCATTAAAGGTCAAATAGTAAAGATGACGCTAAAGTACTTTGGACATCAAATGAGAAGAGAGGATTCACTTGAGAAGGCCTTGATGCTGGGAAAGGTGAAGGACAAAAGAAGGGGTGGCCAAAAATAAGATGGCTAGATGGTATTGTAGATGCAATGGGCACAAAGATGTGTGGGTCAAAGAACCCTTCTCCCATCTTCTTGGGGGACTTTTGTTTTGTTTTCTTTCTTGTTTACTCATTTTTAATTATTATTATTTTCCTGGGAAGCAAAGTGCAGAATAGTAAACCAGCCCCCTAGGGTTACCAACTGCTTGTAAGCAGCTTGGCATTAATGAACTAGCCCTGCACATGGCTAGACACCCCCCCCCCCATTAGAGTGGAGGAGCAAGGGATTAATTTCCCCAAATTAACCAATCTATTTGTTCCTCACTGCAACCAATTGAAGCACCAACACCTGAGAATGTCGGATCCAGATTAAGGAAGGGAATTAGTAAAGAAGTAAAAAGCAACCTCAGTAGTTTCCAAGCCTCCCAGCAGCTGAGGAGTTAATCTCCCTTCAGATGGTTTGTTAGAAGGTGGGGTGCTCTCTCTCTCTCTCATATCAAGCAACATCCCCCCCTCCCAAGTTAACTCTAGAACAGAAATGAAAGCCTCCAGGAGGCAGGGCAGAAACAGCTTAATAAACCATGAGAGTAAGAGAGAAGTCTCTACCCCAGACCAAGAGCTGATTTGCCTCTGCATATATGAAATATCGCTCACCTAGAGTAGACTCCCGTCCCATGGTGGCTCCAATCAGCAGCAGCAAAAATGAAGCCTCCATGACCATGTGGCAGGGAAATGAAAGAGAAACTACAGAAGGCCCCCCCGACCACCACCTTCTCTCTCCCCTTCCACAAGCGAAAAGCCACACAGCAGCCTCTGGTGGCAGGAAAAACATACTGCAGCTTCGCCTGTGAGGGCTCTGGTCAGGATTTATTTTTTAAAAAAATAAGGGATATTACGGGGGAAATTAATAAGACGGGAGGGGCGGGAAGAGGGGTAAAAATAAGGGGTTTCCTTGGGAAAAACAGGATACTTGACGGGTATGGCAGAGGTTTACTGCAAATGTATAACACTTGGATGTTTGCAGTCAAGAAATGCATACTGTTTCTTGTCCATGTGGAAGTGACACTCCAGTAATTAAATAGCCAATTTTAATTTGTTGACATGTTCTCTTTACAAAGCAATGTATGCAACTAGTGGAACATAAGCAGAGCCATCTTGGAATGATGTAATCCACTCTAGCTAAGGGTTGTTTACAGCTAGTTTACTGAAGAACACACCCAAGCTTCTTATCTAAGTAAGCAGACATGTATGTGACAAGCAAATGGACAGAATAAATGTACATCATCGCATATGTAAGTTAGAATATGTAATATTAAGATAAAGTGTGGAACACCTACTGCTCATGGGGACCATCTGGAACTGGAGAACACGTGTGCATGGCTCATGAAAAGTGTAAAAACCTCGTTAAAATGTTCATAATGGTCCCTGATTCCAATGGAATCAGATACCACGTGTGCACATGTCATTATCATGTAATACTATGTAATATTATGTGACAGAAGTATATGATCTACTGATGTCACTGACAGCCGGATTAAGAGGAAACACCACATGCATGCAAAATACTGATTCCCCAGTGATACATTACTACTTGGCCGTATTTTGGCTTTTGCTGGTTTTCAGGAAGGGTCCAGAAACACAGGGTGAAGAGAAAACTCCAGGTCCTGGTAGTGCAATTCCAGTGCGATGTTAAATGTAGGCCAAAAGCTTTTTTCTTTTCACATTAACGATAAGATTAAAATATCTTAGCTAATCATGTGCCTGTTGTACACTGGAGTTTCTTTTCCAAGCACAGAAGAATACAGAAGAATCAAACTGTAGTGCTTGAGAGTCTCTTGGACTGCAAGGAGATCAAATTAGTCAATCCAAAAGGAAATCAACCCTGACTGTTCCTTGGAAGGGCAAATACTGAAGCTGAAGCTCAAGTACTTTGGCCACCAAATGAGAAGAGAGGACTCACTGGAGAAGGTCCTGATGCTGGGAAAGATCAAAGCCAAAAGGGGAAGAGGGTGGCAGAGGATGAGATGGTTAGATAGCATTGTTGTGGTCTATGGGGACTTAAAAGGTTCGAACTCGACTGTGTGACTGAACAACAACAACAAAGCCCAAAAGGAAGGTGTCATTCAAATATTTTGGACTCCAGCTTCTAGAATTCTCCCATAAGTCCCGATGCAGAACGGTAATTTTCCTGCCAAAAAGTAAGGAGTAATGCAACAACTATCTTTTAAAACATAGCATTTAACGTTGCTATAATACATATAATAGAAAAATAAGTACAGGTCGCCCCCTATCAATCCAAGGGGGATACCTGAAAGGCAGGAAGCAGCAACCTGTTACATACCCTTCATACTTGAGTCATGCAAGTGGAAGTGTACTGTATATGCCTCCATTGATCTTTCAGGTCCTCTCATGAATTTATTCCCATGAAAACAATCCATTCTTTCTCAGCATTACATTGGAGATAGTGAATCTGCAGATACTGAATCCATGGATACAGTGGGAGGGTGCAACTGGTATAAGTTAAATATGTAAATAATCCAAATATTTAAATATATGCCAAGCAAACCACTGACAACACTTTTTGTATTTAGAGAAGTTGATTAAAAGTGATGTCAGTATAAATATAGTACCCTTCATACAGTGCAAGTGTATTTTGTATTTAAGAATTGGTTCTACAGTACAAAAAGTTTCATAGCACTGTCTTTCAAAAGCAAGTGACACCTTCTAAAATTCTACTTCACTTACTTTATTTCTACCTAATTTTGCTTATCTGCATGTTGCATAGGAAGAAATACATAAATTATATGGGAAGATGCTCTTCCTGTCTTTAGTGAGTCATAGCAGAGGCAAAAGAACAGAGAAACCACAAGATATCTTTCATAAACATATTCAGTCCTGTGTAGAACCCTCGGTTGCTACAGTTGTTCTTTCGACATTCCAGAATATTTTATCTCATGGATGAATCCAAACATGTCTAAATAAGTATTTGTTTAATTCTTTTAATCTGCATTGTCAAAGAAAATAGCAGAAAGCAACTAACAACAGTAAAGATAACAAATGATCTTTGTAAAAGAAAATGATGCCAGAAAGCAAAAGTGATATATTTCAGTTTTCAAGAAATTTCCTTCATTTTGAATTGACACTGTACAGGTGAAACTTGGAAAATTAGAATATCATGCAAATGTCCATTCATTTCACTTAAAAGGTGAAACAAATATATGAGATAGACTTACTACATGCAAAGCGCGATATGTCATGCCTTAATTCGTTATAATTGTGATGATCATGGTGCACAGCGTACATGAGATTATGTGATGATTATAGGGTACATGAGATTGGGTGGTTGGGGTTTTCATAAACTGTAAGCCATAAGCATCAATATTATAACAAAGGCTTGAACTATCTCGCTTTGCATGCAATGAGCCTATCTCATATATTTGTTTCACCTTTTAAATTGCATTACTAAACTGAATGAACATTTACACAATATTCTAATTTCCCAAGATTCACCTGTAATACATAAATGAGAATTTACAAAACACTGTGATTCTTAAGTGATAATTTACAAAACATGTAAATTCAAACACTAATTCTAGCTACAATTCTAAATTTACTGCTAATCCCTCATTTGTTACAGTTCTCTGTAGATGGCAAAAGATTTGTATCTTTTATCCAATTAGATGATGGTCAACAAATAGTGGTGCATTTGCCAGAAAAAAGGAAATTGGCAGAGTACACCACTGTATATTCTATGGTGGTTCCCAACCTTGGGGACCCAGATGTTCTTGATCTTCAGCTTCCAGAAATCTTGACAAGCACAGCTGATGGGGAAGGTTTGTGGGAATTTTAGTCCAAGAACATCTTGGTCTAAAAAGTTGGGAACCACTGTTCAAAAGCTATGAACATCATGTCTTGTCCTGCCTAATAATATGTCATGCGCCTAAATCTTTCTGTGTTTCTTTCTTTTTCTGCCATTTAGTCTTTAAATGTGGAAAGGCTACATAATACTCTACTGTGTTTAATGAATCCCGCAGCTAATATTCTGGTAGCTTCTGGCAAAAAAATAAAAATAAATCAAAGTTCTCAGAGAAGTTTCAAGATGCTCGCCTGTTCCTTGCCAAGGCTGTGTCTCCAGACAGCCATTAAATTATAGACGTGGGTGGAGCTTTCTAAGCTTCTTGGGAGCAGGAAAGCATTAGGGGATTACTGGTAATCAGTAATGCACTGCAGCAGGTTCTGCAGAACTGGCATCGGAAATTCCCCCAGACCATGCCCACTTGGTTGGCCACACCCACTTGGTTGGCCACACCCACCTCCATAGCCACACCCTCAGATTTGGGCAGCCCACAGAGTAGGTAGTAAAAAAATTTGCAGTGCATCACTGGTGGTAATTATTTGAGAGGTACCCTCTACAGAGGGGACTCTGGTGGCCTAGTGGTTAAAACACTGAACTTGACAACTGGAAGGTTGGCAGGTCAACAGTTTGAGGCCCAAGTGCTGTATGACAGAGTGAGCTCCTGTCCCAGCTCCTGCCAACCTAGTAGTCCGAAAGCAAGAAATTGCAAGTAAATAAATAGGTATCACTTTGGTGGGAGGGCAAACAGCATTCCGTGCACTCTGATGTCTAGTCATGCCTGCCACGTGTCCTTGGAAACGTCTGCAGACGCAGACAGCACTGCCCTATTGACTATAACAGAGATTAGCACTGAACCCTAAAGTCAGATATGACAGTCTTTCAAGCAAGGGCAACCTTTACCTTCACCCTCTACAGAGCCTAATGGACAGAGAGAGTACCATCCCAATGACCATTCTTTAATGGGGGCTTGAAGGCAAAATCTTAACAAGAATGGGTGGAGATCCTGAAACTCCTCTGATCATTTGAATTTTTTTTGGCTAAAACTACCAAAATTCTAGATGAGATGATTTTTGCTAAATTCTCCTAGTAGTAAAGGGGAAAAAAATCCCACGTCTAGCTGCTGCTATCTAAACATTCTTCTTTAAATAACTTTAGGTAAAGGTAAAGGTCGCCCTTGCTCGAAAGCCAGTCATATCCAACTCTAGGGTTCAGTGCTCATCTCTGTTTACAGCCAAAGAGCCAGTGCTGTCTGCATCTGTAGATGTTTCCGTGGACACGTGGCAGGCATGCCTCAACACCAGAGTGCACGGAACGCTGTTTAACTTCCCACCCAAGTGGTACTTATTTATCTGCTAGCAATGTCTTGCTTTCGAACTGCTAGGTTGGCAGGACTTTAAATAACTGTATTCAGTGCATAATCATATGGGAAGCAGAACTGATTCTTGTTTTGAAACAGTTCTTTCTAAATTGTATGAAAAAATGAAATGGGAAGATTTCTACACAGAGATAAACATAAATTCAGAAGTGTGATGGTACGCACACAGAGAGAAAGACAGACAGACAGAGAGAGAGACAGACTGAGAGAGAGAGAGAGAGACCAGGTCCATATTTTCCCATTCAATAAGGGAAAAAGGACTTTCCAGAATTCAGCATTGTGCCAGAATTAGTTTGTATTTCTCTGCTTTGAACTATTAAGAAAAGAAAGGAAGGTAGTTTGGTTCTGCTTCTACTGGAGATTAGCAATATTTAAGGCTTCTCCTATACAGAAGCTGAGCTGGGTGAATGTTGGTAATCAGGAATATTTTATTTATTTATTCATTACATTTCTATACAGTAGGACCTGTATAGCTACAAAATCGCATTACAATCGTACAACAATTTTTCAATGGGAAAAACAACCTTGCAAAAAAAAATATCATTGTACAATGCTTCCCATAGGGAAAATTGCTATACGATCCACACATCGTATAGCAAATGTTTCGTACAACAATGAGCCCCGTGGAACGGATGTAAATCGTCGTATGAGGTACCACTGTACCTCCTTAGATATCTAAATCTTTTCTATAGATATGTTAAAGCCTGTAATGGTCATGATATTATAAAATCCTGTCCTATTTAAAAATGAGATGGCTAGATGGTATTGTGGACGCAATGGGCACAGAGCTGGGCGGGTTGAGGAGGATGGTGGAGGACAGAGGTGCCTGGAGGAAAATGGTCCATGGGGTCACAAAGGGTCGGAATCGACTGTGCGACTGAACAACAACAACAACAAATCTTTAACTATGATATCTTAATACCTTATTAAGAACAAGTGTAGTTCTTCAAGCTTTTATGTCAAGCTTGAAATTATTTCAAGCATCATCCATCCCTTAAAGGAGGTTTAGCTAAACAATAGTGTTATACGTGTTCTTGTTTTGAAATATGTCAGGAAGCTTAATCTTTAACCAGATTGCAACAATATTGGTAAGAAGGAAACAACATTACCAAAAGAGTTGCATAATAGCGTTTGAAAAATGTGTTTTCATTCTTGAAACTTGGTCTTCAGTTGCTTGAGATTTCTTTGTTTATGTAGCAGCAACCCAACTAGGACAGCCACCTTAAAATGATACGTGCTGAAAACCCCCTCTTCCTAACAGTGATTAAAGATAAGTTGTACTGAGGTTGTTGTTGTTTTGAATGGCCACTTTTTATGTCAACAAAGCTTGGTTAAATGAGCTTGACTAACTGCCAAGGCTTCCCATTCTTTAAGGTACATTGAATAGCTGTATAGAGAAGGGAGGCCTTTGTGTTTGCATAGGTAGTATTATCCTTGGGGTATAATACTTCTGCTAATAGGACTTGCATTTAAGGTGATTAAATAGTGGCATAGTGGTTAAGATGCTGAACATGAAAACTGGAAGGTTGGGGTTTGATGCCCAAGTACTGCCTGACAGAGTGAGCTTACATCTCTGTCCCAGCTGATGCCAACCTAACAGTTCGAAAACAAGAAATTGCAAGTAGATAAATTGGGACCACTTCATTGGGAAGGCAAACAGTGTTCCGTGCACTCAAGGCATGCCTTCCACATGACAGAAACGTTTGCAAATGCAAACAATGTTGGCTCTTTGTCTATAAACAGAGATGAACCCTAGAGTCGGCTACGACTGGCAAGGGTGACCTTTACCTTTAGGTAAGTAAATTAATGGAAAAATAAAAGCTTAAGCTTCTCATCATGCTTTGCTTCTCCTTTCTTTGAAGCAGCTGTGTAGATAGTTGTCAATTGCATAGCTGCCTAAAAACAGACAGGAAATAGTCGAAGATCTATCGATTATGATTTTGCCATGATGCGATGTATATACTTTGTCCTTTTAGTGCAGCCGCCTTTGGTTTAGTGACAGGGTTGGATGCTACCTACCAGGTAAATGCTGCTTCGGCAGCTTTATAAATATCTGAAGAGGGATGGGGCTGTAATCTTATTTCTAGTAATTCCAGTACTGTCCCCGCCAAAAAAAACGGCCTAAGGCTCCTCTGGAATCATTTTCATCAAGGGAAACGATTGGTGCGTCAGGCCTGGGGGATGAATCTTTAAATCCCGAAAATCAACACCATGAGGATTATTTTACTGGTGGTAGCATTTTTCAGAAATTATAAACTTATGTCCTGTGGGCCCTAGAGGCTTTACCATAATGAAACTGATTTCACAACAGTATTGGGGACTTTTGGAGAAGGGTCAGAAAAGTTTTAGGTTGACATCACCAGCTTAAGCACAGTTGCTGTACAAACATGATTTCAACCATTAACATTTTAACCTGTGCCCAGTTTTTCGTTCTGGTCCCTTGGATCTGTTATCAAGGTACAGGCCAGCCATGGTGAACCTAAGACACATGCCAGAAGTGGCACACAGAGGCCTCTTTCTGGGCATGTACGATGGTGTGGGCAAGCCCCACCCCGCCCAGCTAGCCAAAGGGTGCATGAGCACATGGTAGCATGGGATGGGGTGGTTTGGCGGGCTTCCCTGGGGCAGCGTTTACCCTTGGCAGGGCGTGGCAAGCCCAGCTCGGGGCGCGCCAGGTCCTGCTTAGTGGTGGGTTGGTGGCGTTTGCCCTCAGCAGGGTGTGGCAAGCCCAGCCGAGTGGCGCCAGGTCCTGCCAAGTGGGGGTGGGGTGGGGGACCTACGTCAACGTCACGTGGTTGCGTGAGTACGTACCCACATGACATCACTGGCACGTGTGGTCCCTGCCGTCCATCTCCCTCACCCCCTTGGGCACTCGGTCTCTAAAAGGTTCATCATCACTGGTATAGGCCATTGTGGTTTTAGACTCTTCTCTTGGGTAAGCTAAAGCAAAATTCAATTCTTTTTTAATCTATATTTTCTTAATTCTTGTTTGTTATGTCAAAGGAAAAACTCACAGAATGAGATTTTCCTTAGTGACGTAAAATGCTACAGCACAATAGAACTTTATTTCTCAGTAGAAGACCCTCTTTGTTAACAAGAAGGAGTATTTTCAAGTACAGAAGCAAGTGCTGACAGCTTAGTTTAAGTAAAGGCCAATCACTCATTTGGTTTCTCTTCCCCCCACTATGCTAAAGATCATTTTTGTTGCTTAATTTCTTTGGCTTTTCAGATGATATAATTTATTGGGTACCTCTTGGTGAAAAATAATCTTAAAGTGTGCATTATTTAGCACATCATATCTCGTAATACCATGGCAATAGACTTGTAAGCATATATAATTAGAAATATTGTAGGGCTGTGGTGGCTCAGTGGTTAGGAAGTTCGCCTTGTTAGCTGGAAGGCCGGCAAGTCGGCAGTTCGAGACCCGGGTACTGCATGACGGATTGAGCACCCATCTCTGTCCCAGCTCTTGGGGACATGAAACGAGCCTCATTCAGGAGTTTCTCCAGCAAAAATCCTCTCAACCCAGAATAATTTCTGGCACAAAATTATTATTGTTATTATTAGAAATATATTTTTCATGAAAGAATGATATTTGGGAAACCCCTTTATAGTAGCTTATTTGTTCAGCCACATTTTGTTCTACAGTCAGTCATTATTCTTACAATAATACGATGTTGCTGAAAAGCATTTGTTGCTTTTCTTTGATGGGGTCTGTTCCTTGTTTAGATTGTATTTAGCAAGTAAAATCACTCCACTAATTGTCGTATACCTACTCTGTGTAAGTCAGGATGTTTTGTCATTTCATACTTTATAATCTGTTTATTTATCCTAAAATTTCTCAGAGCCAGAAGTATGCCTGCCCATGCATGAGCTTCCATGTCTTGCCGCATGCAGGAGCATCAGCTGGACTATATAAATGCTAATGGTACCAGATATAGTTGACATTGAATAGTATTTCACAGATAAACCTGCCCTAAAATTATTCTTTTTTTGCACTTAGTTATTCTGTGTGTGTGTGTGTGTGTGTGTGTGTGTGTGTGTGTGTGTGTGTGTGTGTGTGTGTGTGTGTGTGTGTGTGTTAGAGAGAGAGTAGTGAGTGGGATAAAAAGAAAGAAAACAGTCTTTCTTAGTAGGAGTCAAAGTTTGCAAGTATTGTAGTTAGTTTCAATCATCAATCCGAACAGAGAGTACAGCCAAGAAATGATAAGAATGAGGCTCGGAAGGGCAGCAATGAAGGATTTTTAAAAAACCATTAAGTGTAAGGATGTATCAGTGGAGGCCAAGGCTAAAATCAACCACACTCTTATATTTCATATCAGATACTGTACTAAACAAAACAAAGCAGAAAAGACAAAAATATTATGGCACTGTACTGTATTTTAATGTTAGCTTTTGTGGATCAAGTCCACTTCATCGGACATAAGAGTGAGACTTCATGGCATTAATTTATACATGGTGGGGTCACAGAGGAACACAATGGTGGGTTAGTATAACAGGTAAAGTTGCAAGTCAGTGTGGCTTTTTACACCTGGTAATGGCTGTATTTCTTAATCGCTATTTATGGATGTGAAAGGTGACAGGAAAAACTTCATTTGTTTGAAATTTAATGTTGGAAGAGAACTTTCTGGATATCGTGGACTGCCAGAAAGATGGAACTGAGAAAGAAAGAAAGAAAGAAGAAGCCAGGGCAGGTTGAGGACTTTGCCGCCCCACCCCCTGAGCCCCCATCAACATACTGTATTGTATTGTAATGTAATGTATTGTTTGTAAGCCAGCCTACGTTGCTACGGCGAGTGGGTGGCAATAAAAATTTGTAGTAGTAGTAGCAGTAGCAGTAGCAGTAGCAGTAGCAGTAGTAGTAGTAGTAATAATAATAATAATAATAATAACAATAACAATAACAACAACAACAACAACAACAATAATAATAATAATAATAATAATAATAATAATAATAATAATAATAATAATAATAATAATAATAATAATAATAATAATAATAATAATAATAATAATAATAATAATAATAATAATGACGACTAGTAGTTGTAGAGCAAATCAAGCCTGAACAATACTGATTGGGGCGGGGGAGACAGTTTTGGTGTTAGATATTTTTTATTTGTGCAGAACATATAAGTATCCAATATAGTTAGAAATTGAGCTGTGTTCTGTAAAATGGCAGAAAGAAGTAAATTCACTGGGGGGTCGGGGTGGGGAACCTGGTTGCTCCATCCATTTGACTTACTGAGCTTCAGCAGTTTCATTGCCTTTAGACTGTTCCTTAGCCGTGGGCACACAATCATATGTACAGCAATGTACATTTCATAGACTGCAATGGCTCAAGTGGTTAAGATGCTGAACTTGATGACTGGAAGGTCAGCAGGTCAGCAGTTCAAGACCTGAGTATTGCACGACAGAGTGAGCTCCCGTCTCTGTCCCACGTCCTGCCAACCTAGCAGTTCAAAAGCAAGATGTTGCAAGTAGATAAATAGGTACCACTTCGGTGGGAAGGTAAACAACGTTCCGTGCACTCCGTTGTTGAGGCATGCCTGCCAGATGTCCACAGAAATGTCTGCAGATGCAGACAGTGCTGGCTTTTTGGCTATAAACAGAGATGAGCACTTAACTCTAGAGTCAGATACAACTGGATTTCAAGCATGGCCGACCTTTACGTTTACCTAATGTACAGTTCAAATTACACCTATCCATGTATTGCATCCAGTCTCTGAATTTTTAACAACGCATCTACAGAAATGCCAGGATATACATGTGAAACTCAGAAAATTAGAATATCGTGCAAATGTCCATTCATTTCACATAAAAGGTGAAAAATATATGAGATAGACTCACTACATGCAAAGCAAGAGATGTCATACCTTAATTCGTTATAATTGTGATGATCATGGCATACAGCGTACATGAGATTATGTGATGATTATGGGATACATGAGATAGGGGTTTTGGGGTTTTCATAAACTGTAAGCCATAAGCACCAATATTATAACAAAGTAAGTCTTAAGAACATACATAAGAACAGCCTTGCTGGAACAGGCCACAGGAGCCCATCCAGTCCAGCATTCTGTCTCACACAGTGGCTCACCATTTCCTTCAGGGTATTCCCAAGGAGATGCCTTCACCTGCTTAGGATTCCCTGGAAATGATATTGAGAGATATCCTGCCTATCTCTCCAACCCGGATGTTGTCCTTAAGTATCCATAATTATAGCCATTGATACTCTGGAAACTACAGTACTGTATCTCGCTTTGTGTGTAATGAGTCTGTCTCATATATTTGTTTCACCTTTTAAGTTGCATTACTGAACTGAATGAACATTTGCACGATATTCTAATTTTCTGAGTTTCACCTGTATATCCTCATACAGAACCTACACCTTTAATACTTTAGGGAAGAAGATCATATGTACTGTACACAGCCTTTCTTTACAGAATGAACATGTGGAGGGCCTGTTTACTTCCTTGCTCTCAGGTTTTACAAAATGTGTTTGGCCTGACTTACATAAATAGTAGAGTTACTTTTTCCAAGCATTTTGTAATTGGAGAATGGGGAGAAACAGTCTCTGCAAAGGTCATGCATGAAAATGCAACTCATCAGATTTCTCAATTTCTTTTCCTACTAATGCTTGGCAGTCCCGTGATCTTTGTGCACTGCAGACTGGAGCCAGACTTTGTGTCTTTTTTATTTTGGAAAGATAAATGTCTAGTGTTTTTAATGCTTTGGGGTTTCTGTGTGAGTCATGTGTGTTTATATACTCCTGTTAAAGCCATAGTTATCTTAGAGCAAGGTAGCTTGTTGCTCAAGAACTAGAATTCTTATTAGACTAAAAGTACAGCTGGGAGTATGTTTACAAAAGAGTTTGCTTAGTCATCTGCTTTCCTCGGGCTTTGCCAGTCTGTTTTTCTTCCTACTTTGATAAACTGTTCTCATTTGTTGGCATACGTTTCATTTTCTGCAAATTAGACTGTGCCTGATTCACGGTGCTGCTTTCTGTAGTTCAGGAGTAAATAAATCTTCCTTTCACTGATGTATCTTTATTTCTAAAACATGCCAAAAGAGATGAAAAGACAGTGACGCAGAAAAAATTAAGTACTTAAACCAGACAAATACTTAAGAAACTAAGCCAGACATTTGAACCCCTTTTTCACTATAACAGGGATAAGGAACATGTGGATCTCCCAATTTTTCAATTCAATTCCCATTGTCTCTTATCAATTTGTTGGTTAGGGCTGATGGGAATTTCAGCCCAACAAAATCTTAAAGGCCACACATTCACCGCTCCTGCATTATGTGCTTCATATGCCATCCATCGCCCATTCAAATCTTATTTCATATCCTTGCTTGTAAATTATGTTCAGTTTTTAAACATACATTTTGAGAGCAGCGCATAACATGGCAAGGTATCAGAATGAAAGCATCAAACACTGGGATGTGCAGTAACAGTTTTACTAACTGAAGAAATGGATCTTAAGGTGCTGGCTTTGCAAACAAAATACCTTTTTTGTACATTTCTTTTTCTATTTAATGCTGTAGTTACATCCATGTATGATTACTTGTATGATTATTAATAATAATAGTATCAATGCAAAGAGACTGCAGACAAGAAATCAGAAGAAGACTGAGACTTAGAAGGGCAACAATGAAAGAATTAGAAAAGATCATCAAGTGTAAGAAAGCACCACTGGACATAACATCCAACATCATCCTCACCCTTGTATTTCCAATTATCATGCTAGAGGATGGGTTTGCGAATACCTGGACTTCTAGAAGATATTCAAATGGATCCTAGAGTAGATCAAGCCTGAACTATCTCTCAAGAAAGAAAGAAATTGTTGGAACTGAACCTGTCCTACAGCATGAGAAGGCAAGATTCTCGGGAAAAGATAATAATGTTGGGAATGTACCTGTAGGAAGGCATCAGGATAACAGAAAAAAACCAAATATGAAATAGATTGACTCCCTTAAGGAAGCCTCAAACTTGAGTTTACAAGAGTTTAGCTGAGCTATTGAGGAAAGGACGTTTTGGAGATTGCTCATTCATAGAGTCACCATAAGTTGGCGACAATAACAAAATAGCTTTCGATTTCAATTTATGGCAACCATTACCAGGAATTTTTAGGTTTCCATTCTTTGTGTTCTTGGACTGTGCAGCTTGGTCAAGAGGGTATATAGCCTGGCTTTTCTCTCACTCGGCACAGAGAGAATCAAACTTCCAGCCCATGATTCTAAAGATAGATACTGTAGTCCATTTAACTGGACTATCCAACCAGCATTTTCATTAACATCATTCTTGAAGCCCCCAGTCAGCCACTGGCCATGTTGCCGGAACATTCTGATGTTACACCTCCTCAAAATAATTCTCAAAGCATTGATAGCACTAGCATACATTTGGAATGCCATGAACTACTGGTATCATTTTGCAGGGTTGCTTGCCATAGAACCGTGATGGCTAACTCCAGATGTTCTTGGACTTCAATTCCCAGAAGCCTAAGCCCCCATGAATCCACACGAATGGGTTTGCTGCGATTCATCCGGCCCACGCTGACCCCCTCGCTCCTGGAAGCGGAAGTAAAACGTGGCCATACAGTTCCCATACGGTGCCAAGGTTCGCCATCACGGCCATAGTAGAACCTTTTTAAGATCATGGCAGTTTTAGGAATATGGGGGTAAATCTGCCTGAACATTGCTGTGGATAGCTCATTTTCAAAAAAATGTAGCCTATTTTTGATGGTGTGCTTGCTTTCACCATTATTTTGTCCACAATGTTCAGAAGATGTGTTCTCACAAAAGGAGCTACATGGTTTATTTTATTTATTTTTTGGAAGCAAGTCTGATAGCCATCTCTGGCTGTCTATATTAAGCTTCCTAGCTTCTGCCCCACTCATACGGCACTCTTAACCCTCTTCTCCCGGATGTTTTGACCAGTCCTGAAACAATACCTTTTATCCCAAGAACCTGTTATATGTTTCAAAATTAACTGTAGGCTAATGTTTCCTGTAAGATTTAACCAGACTAAAAGCCATAAGCTATTGAGGAAGTGAAAACAATAGTGCTTATCACAGACTGCAGCCTACTTTTTCAGCCGAATCTTCTAGCTGACTGACACAGAGGCTGTTAATTCTGGAGCATTCCTTGTTTTACTGAGTGATGTACTCACTACACTCAAGTATGGTGGGCAAACATTCAGCTTCTTCTTTTGCTTACCATATAACAATTCAAATTAATTGCTTTAGTGTTTTGCTTTAGTGTTACTAATTTGCAGTAAGTGTTCTAAGAAAATAGTTCACATCTTATGTCCCACCACTTATTCTGTTGAAGTACATGGGTTTCCATCCAGCTGTTCAAATTTCATGAGATTTGCATCTTAAAATTAACCTGTCGCACTCTGTTATATGCTCTTGTTAATTTTATGAATTGATAGGTCCCAAAAAGTAATCTATTAGTTATTTAGGAAATATTTGAAATAGATTCTTCTTCTGCCAAATCTGAATTTTGGCGATCCTCATGGCGATCAGCCATGAAGCCTGTCCTGAGAATATAATGGAGTGGCCCTTCATCTGCCTTCCACATCGCAGCATGACTCCAGTACCACTGATCCAGTTCCACGAGTCACTTTCTGGTCCTGAGCAATTTTGGCAGGCAAAGTCCTCCTCAGCCCCAGGCCAGTATTGATGAAGCTGCTGCCCTCCATCAAGATGGATTCAAGTGGGATTTAATCTACTTGGCGACCATCACCCTTCCCTGTGGACTTCCACACCCAAAGCCATTAGTCTTCAGGGTTGTCAGGTTAGTTAACTGCCGCCTGACAGTTGGTCTTGAGTTGCTGGAGTATGGTCTACTCCATTAGCATAGTGGGATAACCTGGCCAGACTGGAATGAAATAGATACACTACAACAAACCCACCCCAAAGCCACAACAACAAAAATATATATAAAAATAAATAAATAATTTTCAAAAAATACCTTAAAACACAAACAAAAACAACACCAAAAAACAATACAAACTAAACAAAAACACAATCAAAAGCAAAACAAACAGTCAAAAATATACAAAACCCAACACACACACACACACACAGAAAATAAAGAAAACAAGCCAACTCACCAGCACATGTCCTACCTGCATGAGGACCGGAAACGAAATGAATAAAGAAAGAGACTACTTACAGGAGGAAGCTCCACCCAGAGGCCAGGAGAGAAAAAACAGTCAAAATAGAAGAAAACCCCTACCAGCACCACCTGCTGGCCACAATAGTAAAAGCAATTCAAAAACACACAACAGCCCCAAACAAAAGGCCACAACAGTAAAAACAAATCAAAACAATAACACAAAATCACAATTTTACACAAAAGGTCACAATAATAAGTCAAAAAAATTACATGAAAACACAATTTAACAGAAATCACAAACATGTTAGGGATCATTAGGAAGGGTATAGAAAATAAGTCAGCAAGTGTCATTTTGCCTCTTTATAAATCTATGGTGAGGCCCCATCTGGAATATTGTGTACAGTTCTGGTCGCCATACCTCCAGAAGGATATTATGGAGTTGGAGAAAGTACAGAGGAGGGCAACCAGAATGATTAGGGGACTGGAACACCTTCCTTACCATCTGAGGCTGCAACGGTTGGGCCTTTTCACTCTTGAACGACGGCGTCTAAGAGGTGACCTGATTGAAGTTTATAAAATCATGCACGGTGTGGACAAAGTAGATAAGGAAAAACTGTTTTCCCTATCGCACAACACTAGAACTAGGGGACACTCCATGAAACTTTTGGGTACTAGTTCTCAAACAAATAAGAGAAAGTACTTTTTCACCCAGAGGATTACTGGTCTATGGAACTCCCTGCCAGAAGAAGTGGTGACAGCTGTCAGTCTTGACAGCTTTAAGAAAGGATTAGACAAGTTCATGGAGGACAAGGCTATCAATGGCTATAATTATGGCTACCTAAGGACAACCTCCAGGTGGAGAGATAGGCAGGATATCTCTCAATGCCATTTCCAGGGAATCCTAAGCCGGTGAAGGCATCTGCTTGGGAATACCCTGAAGGAAATGGTGAGCCACTGTGTGAGACAGAATGCTGGACTGGATGGGCTGTGGCCTGTTCCAGCAAGGCTGTTCTTATGTTCTTATATGTCAATAAAATAAAATAAAAAAATTATTAAAATCCTGTGCTGAGTTCTAATTCAAATAAAAACCCAAAACAACTAAACACATTTAAAAACATTGGATGTAAAAAACATTTACTTTCATATTATTAAAATTATTACCTACGGTACAACTTTTTTTAAAAAAACCAAAAACTAAAACATTATTCAGTTACATAAAACAGCCAGCCAAGCCAAAAAATTTTTTGCATAAATAAACATTTTAAAAATTACAGACTAAGCAATTTTTAACAAACATTAACACAATTTAACCTTCCAACACAATTTAAACAGCCCGGCAACGGCAGGCAACCTCTGCTAGTTCAGAATAAAATAAATGGGCAAGGAAGTGCAAGAAGATGTACATGTTGCCTGAGAAAATTTAGGCATTGATTTGGATTTAACATTCTTGTTTGGAGCTGCTGCTGATAAAGTTTCCTCATTTCCTTCCTTCCTTGTATTTGAGAGAATCACATAATGTTCACTATAATTCCTGTATATATTACGCTTATGTGAGTAGATGAGAGTGGGGCCAAATTTGTGGAAATGAGGGTAGGTACAGAACAGGCTTACCTTCAATGAACACGGGTAAACCCACAGATTGGAACAGAGGATGTGTATGAAAACTATTTATTTCTCTGAAAACAGTTTCAGTATAATCTTTACATTCATGGATAGATAATATAAAGAGATTTCTTCACTTGATGGGAATTCATCTCTAAAAATTCTACTGTTTGCCTAACTGTTCAACATGATTTCAAATTATGCTCAAGTTCCACAAAAATGCATTAGTGTTTGTCATATTATAAGGTTATTTATTCCTTAAAGCAAGTAAATAGTGCAGAAGCAAAAGAACAATCATATTTAAAAAAATATCTATATCATTAAAACCAAAGTGTTGTCGCGTTTGGTAGTGAAAAGCCACACCACCTTGGCCCCCACCACCCCAGAAACCCGTGCTCTGCCTACCTTAAGCACCTGGCCAGTCCAGCGTGGGGTACCGGCAGTGTTCTTCGGGGTCCTTTACCCCGAAAACCGGCCTCAAAAGCCCCTCCACCCGCATTGGCCGGGGAGGCGGCAAAAGCCTGCCCGGAGTTGCAGCCAGTGCCGCCGCCAGGAACTCGGGGCAGCACCGGTTGTTTGGTGTGGTGGCCCTCACCCCGCCGTACAACTCGCGCCGCCATTGTTCTTCCTGCTGCAAGATGCAACCGGCCAGGCGGCTTCGTCCACTACCCCATTGCTGGCTGTGTGCGGAAAGGCACGCACCAGACTGGGGGGGGGGCTTTTGGCCGCCTCCCCTCTGGCATGTGGACATTGCCAGGTAAGGTGGGCCCACCTTACCTGCACAGGGGGTCACCCACCTCCACCTCCAGGGTTCCCTCTCAGGCTTCCCGAGCCCGGTCCAAGGCCTGCTCCGCCAACTGGGATGTCCCAGGCTGCAGCGGCGCTGGAGACAGGGCGGCAGCACCAAGACCGGGTAATTGGAGTATGTGCCTGTGTGTGTGTTGTACGAGCGTGTTGTGTCAGGTGCCGGGTGTCTGTGTGGGGTATGTGTTGTGTGGGTGTGTTGAGTGTCAGTGTGTGTTGTGCCGTGTGTGCTGTAGGTGGCAGTGGTGGGAGTGGGTTGTGTGACAGTTGTGAGTGTGTATTGTGTGTGTGTGTGTGTGTGTGTGGTGTATTGTGTGGGTGTGTGTTGTGTCAGTGCGTGCTGTATGGGCGTGTTGTGTCTGGGTGTTGTGTGTCGGGTGGGTGTGTTGTGTGTCTGGGTGGGTGGATGTTGTGCGAGTGTGTTGTGTTCTGTGTGATGTCTGTCACCTGTGTGTTTTATGGCGGGTATGTTATGTGTGGGTGGGTGTTATGCGAGTGTGTTGTGTCATGTGTCTGTGGGTGGCAGTGGTGGGAGTGGGTTGTGTGTAGGTTGTGTGTGTCCTGTGTGTGTGTTGTGAGTGTGTATTGTGTGTGGGAGTGTATTGTCTGGGTGTGTCGTGTGTGGATGTGTGTTGTGTCTGGGTGTGGTCTGGGTGTGTGTGTTTGTTGTGTGTGTGTGTTGTGTGTCTTGGTGGGTGGGTGTTGTGCGAGCGTGTTGTGTCGTGTAATGTCTCGCCTGTGTGTGTTGTGTGGCATGTGTGTGTTTTGTGTGTGTGTATATTGTGCGGTGTGTCATGGGTGGGTGTTGTATGGGTGTGCTGTGTCGTGTGTGATGTGACTGGGGGAAATTAGGCCGTCTCCAGGCCTATCCGGCGCCCACGGGACCACCAAGAGAATAACGCACAGGCGCACAAAGGTAATTCATCACGGGGGCCACGGGAGTTGGGTTCCCCACCCGGGGAACGCTGGGTACCCCTGCTAGTATACAACTATAGCATGAATCATCTTTGAGAAGCAATACATCAGTTAAATGAACCTGACTTTGAAAAGTTCAAAAGTTAGATTTGTTTGACACAAATTTGCTACAGTATACAACAGTGATGGTGAACCTTTTAGAGACCGGGTGCCCAAACTGCAACCCAAACCCCACAGTGCCAACACAACAACGGGGAGGAAGGAAATGCTCCCATTGGGCTGTTGGACAAAGGGGCAGGACAAACTGTGCTGGGTGAGGGAGGAGGTGCTCCTATTGGGCTGCTGGGCAGAGGGGTGGGGTGAACTCTGTGCTGTGGTGACTGCACGGGTGCCCACAGAGAGAGCTCTGAGTGCCACATCTGGAATGCATTCCATAGGTTCACCATCATTGGTATACAACTTCAACTATTGTGTTTGAATATACAGTAAAATCCCGACTTACGTAAAAAGTCTGTTCCGTAGGCTTTTATGTAAATCGGTTTTTTACTTAACTCGAAGCAAACCCATAGGAAAAATGAATTCTTTACTTAACTTGAAGCATACCCATAGGAAAATAATATTTATATAAATCGAAGCAACCCCATAGGAAAAATGAATTTTTTTACGTAACTCGAAGCAAACCCATCGGAAATTACTACTACTACTTACTTTATTACGAAAATTGTGTTATGTAAATCAAAACATAGTTTTAGTGCAAAAATCGTGTAAGTTGAATTTTATGTAACTCGAGGCATATGTAAGTCAGGTTTTTACTGTATTTTGCAGGGTATATGATTGAATTTGTATGTATTTGCTTTAGGACTGATGAGTACACTTCCATTAAAAATAATGTATCCCATGCTTTTTATATTTCCCCTAGTTGTTTGAATGCATGCACCTACTGCAAAACTAAGCATGCCAGAGGAGATTTAGCAAGTTATCCTATTGAAGAACTGGTAAACAGAGCCAGACAATCTTTTCAAGGTAGGCTTTTTAAAAAATTTTTTTTCCAAAATCTGCAAATTGGTATAGCCATCAAATTTGCATTACTGTCATCAAAGTTGTCTCACAATAGACATGACTGTATTGATCTGTTTTCAGTATACACTCATATTTACTAAAATATTGCTATGTATGGGCTGCGGAGAATCAATATTATACTTTTTCATCTTTAGATTTTTCCTGTTAGCTTCTTTTTTAGGTAAAGGTAAAGGTTGCCCTTGCTCGAAAGCCAGTCATTCAGTGCACATCTCTGTTTATAGCCAAAGAGTCAGTGCTGTCTGTGTCTGCAGACATTTCTGTGGACATGTGGCAGGCATGACTAGACACTGGAGTGCATGGAACACTGTTTACCTTCCCACCGAAGTAATATCTATTTATCTACTTGCAATTTCTTGCTTTCGAACTGCTAGATTGGCAGGAGCTGGGACAGAGACGGAAGCTCACTCCATCCTGCAGCACTCAGGTCTCAAACTGCTGACCAGTCGACCTTCCAGTTGTCAAATTAAGCGTCTTAACTACTAAGCCACCAAAATCCCAGTTTCTTCTTTACAACCTGCTAAACTGAAAATGGAAGGCTGGAGAACTATATATATCTATTATAGATGCATAGCTTGTTTTCAGTTCCAACTATTACTATATCTTCCCTTTCATTTTGGTACCACCATCTTCTTAGGCATGTTTTATGAGGACACATGGGAGTGTACTTTCATTTGCTGCTCTCAGGTTATGCAACTGCTTCCCAAGCAAAAATAGGTTGGTCCAAATCTATTGTCTTTCCAACAATAGGTCAAATGGCTCTTTTTCAAACAGACCTTTAGAAATTGAGCGTGCTGCTGAGGAATAAATTTTGGTGGGGGTCCAGTACAATTTACAATTTCCAGTACAATTTAATATGTGTTTGGGTTCAACTGGCTTTATTAATAGCTCTTTAATACCATATGTTTCTTTTGTTGATGATATTTAATACTATAATTTATTGTGATTTTCATTTTATAATCTTTTACTTGTTTATGAGCAACTTTGGTCTCTTTGGGAGAAAGGTGGGATTGGAATCATACCTGTCAACCTTCCCGATTTGGCCGGGGAAACCCCGTAATTTAACATCCATTGATGTCATAACCCGTCCCGCGCTGCCAAAACCCCGTAATTTGGCAGCGGGGGGAAACGATTTCCGCGCAGGCGCGGAAGCGCCATGCCGCTTGCATAGGGGCTGCGCAAGAGGCATAGCGCTTCCGCGCATGCGTGGAAGGGGTAAAACCCTTCCACGCATGCGTGGAAAGCGACCTGCGCACAAGCGATGTGCACAGGTCCCGTTTTTCCGGAGCCACAGGTTGACAGGTATGATTGGAATAGGTTAAAGTAAATGAATAGACATACACAACTGATGTTTTTGAGAGAGAGTTATGTTGTTAAACATAAACATACTTGACCTTTTCATACTCACACAAATCATATGTTGGTAAATTCCAAGTGTTATCTCTCATGATAATTAGTGGTTTTTAAACAAAGACACCTGATATGGTCCCAGTATGGTATCCCAGGTAAGATGTCAATTCAGCAAAATTTCCATATGGAATGGAAGTGCAAATTCTCTCTGTTACAATCTTTCTTATCATTGCTTCGCCTGCTTTCCATGACATCCATGTCTTTCCATGACATCCATGTTAATGGCAGCTAGAGTGGCAGCTAGACTTTCTGTTGGCCCCAGTTTGCAGTTTCGGAATAGGTCAGTCAAAATCATTAAGGAGGGTTCAGAGCCTAGGCCAGTGGTAGCGAACCTTGGCCCTCCAGGTGTTTTTAGGCTTCAGTTACCAGAAGCCTAAGTCAGCACTCCTGGAGTGTCAAGGTTCGCCACCTCTGGCCTAGGGTTTTTATAGGAAAATAAATTGAATTCTATTGTAGTTTCCCAACCAAAATGAAAGGTAGAATTATTACATGCATTCAAGATGAAAAATTTCATCACAGAGTTGCAATTTTCCTTATACCTTTTAGCTAAGCATTGTATTTAAAATTGAAAGTTGTAAGGGTGGGGAGAGATCTGAAAGTATTTTAAATCACAGTTTGGCTTGCCAAAACCCTGCTGCATATCTAAACATTGGCGCAGCAGAAATAGCATCACCTGTCACGACACACTGCTGCTATTTCAGAGTCCCACCTTTCATTTCAGGTCCTGTTCAGCTGCATCTCATTGTATACATGTAAGTTGAATCAGAGACTCTTTAACTAATGACCATCTGCTGCTGGCTGTGATGTCACTCCTACTATTTGGCATAACTACACTACAGGATACATGCCAATGTCCCATTGTCCTAAACTGCACAGTTTGAGAAGGGAGAATACTGTGTAGCCCAGAAAGAAAGGTCAGGGCGGTAATGATTCTGGTGTATACGTTCCTGAGAGTGAACACCACTAAACAAAATTAGAATCAGCATACATAAGATTGTGCTTTGATAAATCTATGCATTTAGTTGTGCTTTGATAAATGCATTGATAAAGCTGTGTGCAACAGGTGGTCATCTGGTACTTGAAATATTTAATTTCAAAGCTGGTACACTTCCTATAAATTCAGTAACAGTTCATTTTTTGTGCGGGTTTTGTGACTTCCTCCAGTATAAAAGAGACATGCAAAGTTTTTGTTACAGTAAGGGCATTATAATGAGAATTTCCTGGTGTTAATATGATGGTTCTTATAAGTAAGCCTTTGTCCTTTTGCTTTGAAATACTGCCTTTTTATTCTTTACCATTGTTTAAAGTTTGTTTGATTTTTTTTTAATGTATAGCACTCTCTTCAGTTTGAAACTTTAGTTGTATGTGTGTGTGTTTTCCTTTTAAACTGGCTCAGCATTAAACAATTTGTGCACCATGGCATTGTTTCATTGCCCTTTGTTGAGTTGCCTAAGACTTTAAGCAGCATGTTAGGCATAATGGAAGGAAGGACAACAAAAGGTTAGCTTTTTTGTTCTTGCCAATGTTAAGTATTTGCTTTTTATTTTTAGAAAATTAATGTAGTGTTTGCTGAAATCCTTTAAATGTCTATTTAAAAAGTGTGGTTCTATTTTCATGATACACTTAGTTTTGGATGAATACATGTAGTTTGTATATGGTAAATACTTAATAACTTGATTAAATGGTTGCTCCTCTGCCTAAACATCATTTGTTTGTTTGTTTCAAGATAGATTTCTTTGCCTTTGGGGGACAATTCTCAGCCAGGATGGCTTACAACATTTAAAACAAGAGAAATATAATAATGGAATTAACTAAAATCTGATAAAAGGAGAACATGGCAAAGAAGCAGGGTTAAAGCAATGAAAATTAGCTCAAAGCAAAGCAATGGGATTAGAACCAAATTTTTAAAATAATCAAAAGATGTACCTTAAAAGTGTCACTGGAAAAACTGCAGTCTTTAAGGAGGAAAAAGTATGCACTAGAAGGCCAGACACATCTTCCAGGAGAGGTTCTAGCATAAATTGGGCATATAGTAAAAGTAAAGGTTTCCCTTGCTCGAAAGCCAGTCGTATCCAACTCTAAGGTTCATTGCTCATCTCTGTTTCAAAGCCGAAGAGCCAGTGCTGTCTGCTTCTGCAGACGTTTCTGTGGTCATGTGGCAGGCATGACTAGACACCGGAGCGCACAGAACGCTGTTTACCTTTCTACCAAAGTGATCCCTATTTATCTACTTGCAATTTCTTGCTTTTGAACTGCTAGGTTGGCAGGAGCTGGGACAAAGACGGAAGCTCATTCTGTCCTGCAGTACTCATGAATCGAACTGCTGACCTCCCGCCTTCCAGTCAGCATCTTAGCCACTTGAGCCACTGCATATAACCAGAAGCCTAATCTTTTCAACCTCTTTTCAACCTCTAGCTCTGTTAGTGCAGTGATAACATGAAAGACCTCTGAGCTAAAATTTAGAGAATAAAGTTGTTAAGATGGAGTTGGTTCCTGAGATTTAAGGCTTTAGACCAGTGTTTCTCAGCCTTTGGTTTTTGAACTTCAATTCCCCAAACCCTGATCAGCCAGTGTACTGACTTAGGCTTCCAGGAATTGCAGTCCCTCTGTGGGAAACGCTGCCTTAGACAGTCTAATAACAAATTGGAAGGTAGTGTCAGACAGCCCCTGTTATCCTTGGTGTTTCCAGATGCAAAGGTGGAGGTGTATGTTAATTATATCTTGACCCAAATATTAAGATAACCTTACCAAGATGTGTCTAGATGTGTATCGGATGCCCACCCTTCTCCCCTTTGGCCAGTTTGGTAGGAGGAAAGGCGCGAGACTGGCCCAGCTGTTCGAGGCCAGCACGGCGGCTACAAGAAGACCTGGACGCCGACGCAATGGACACCGGACGCCCGCGCTTCCCCCCTTTGGCCAGTTTAGCAGGAGGGAAGGAGTGAGAATGGCCCCAGCTGTGCGAGGCCGGCGCGGCAGCTACAAGAAGACCTGGCCGCTGACGCAATGGACACCGGATGCCCACCCTTCTCCCCTTTGGCCAGTTTGGCGGGAGGGAAGGAGCAAGACTGGCCCCAGCTGTGCGAGGCTGGCGCTGCGGATACAAGAAGACCTGGCCGCCGACACAACGGACACTGGATGCCCGCCCTTTTCCCCTTTGGCCAGTTTGACAAGAGGGAAGGAGAGAGACTGGCCCCAGTTGCGTGAGGCCTTCGGCTCCCTCCCGTACCCTTGCTGGTCACAAGAGATGGGAGCCCAGCTGAGGTCCATTTGCAGCGGGGCCGTGAAAGTCCACCACCGCTGCTCCCGTCACCCTTTGTTGTGTATGTAACAGTATTACTTTAAGAATGTATGAATGTAACCTGACAATGATTACAATGTAACCCAGCTGTTAAAGGAACGTGAGCCAGCTGCCCATAGAGGGCAGCTGCGAGCGTTCAGCTCACATGGTTCAAATTCCCCCAATCACCGGCAGCCACGGGAACCTTCCTGCGCAAGGAACACCTGGAAAGAAGGGCGTGACTCAGAATGACGTCACGTAGGTGGCAGCCAATGAGCTCCCGTGCAACCCTTTTCAAATGTATTGCTGCAGTATAAAATGAGCTGTACCTCCGCCATTACCACATGTTCATCCTGACCATCATGCAATAAAGCTGTGTTTTAGCCCTCACTGCGGCTCCTTCTTTGTCTTCCGTGCAAGATACTAAATTGGCGACGAAGGTGGGATCCATGGCGTATCCCAAGATCAAGCCTCACCAGTTCGACATCAGCGATCACGAGCAATGGGAGCTGTACGAGTGCCAGTTTCGACACGCAATGGACGCTGCAGGCATCAACGATGAAGGAAAGGTGCGCTCGCACTTCCTAGCCCAGGTGGGGCCAGCCACGCTGTGCATCCTGATGAACCTGCTGGCTCTCCGGAAGGTCGATGCGGTGCCCATTGACCGCATCCTCACAATACTGAGGGATCACGTCCAGCCGCCCGTCTCCATTTTTCCAGCCTGGGTCGCGTTCCACAGGCGGGACCAGCGCCCGGGAGAATCCGTGTCCGCCTACGCGGTGGCCCTCAGGCTGGCGGCCGTTCACTGCCAATAGGAGGACCTGGACATAGCCCTTTGAGACCGCATGCTGTGCGGCCTAAGGGACGAGGAGGTCCAGAGAAAGTTGATGACCCACGACCATCGCCTCACATTCAACGAGGTACTGCGAGAGGCCCAAGCAGCAAGGAGCGGGGTCAGAGTTTTTAAGTCCTGGGGGGCCACACCTGAGAGGGCCAAGTCACCCGTGCAAGTGGCTCGGCGGACTTCGGCACAATCAGCCTGGCGGGGGCCCCGACAGCCCACAGGCACCCCAGCATGGAAATAGACTTGGGGTCGTCCTACTCCATCCTGTCCCAGAAGGAGTTCCTGCGCATTCCCCCAAATGCGCGCCCCAAGTTGCGGGCCATGAAGTCGAACTTACGGGACGTGCAGGGTTATGGGATCCTGGTGTTGGGGGTGGGAAACTTCATGGTGAAATTCAAAAGGTTCACAGAAAAACTGCCCTTAGTGGTTCTCAAAGGGGGGACCTGTTGCCTTTTGGGAACCCAGTGTTTTGCTCCCCTGGGAATTGAACTGTCCGGCATAAACGCCATAGAGACTGACCCAATTCGGGACGTGTGCGATGCACACCCGGACGTTTTCAAGAAGGGGCTTGGGACTTACAAGGGGCCCCCGGTTTCTTTTGAGTTGGACCCAGAAATCTGGCCCATACGTCTTAAGCCAAGAAGAGTTACCTTCGCCCTCAAGGACAAGATTGAGGCGGAACTGGACAAATTGGTGGGGCAGGGGATTTTAGTTCCAGTTGATTCTGCGGAGTGGGAAACTCCGATTGTTACAGCTTTAAAATCCAATGGGGAGGTCAGGATTTGCGCTGACTACAAATGTACAATCAACAAGGCCATTCGGCCAAATGCATATCCGGTACCAGTAGTTAGCCACTTACTGGCCACATTGCATGGGGGGAGGTGTTTTGCCAAGCTAGACCTGGCGCAGGCATACCAGCAGCTCACGGTAACCCCAGCTGCTGCCGCTGCGCAAACCATCGTCACGCATAAGGGGGCATTCAAGGTAACACGCCTACAATTCGGCATAAATTCGGCCCCCAGGATCTTCCAGTCCCTCGTGGAATGCCTTTTAAAGGGGCTTCCAGGCGTGTTCCCATATTTTGACGATGTTTTGATAACAGCGGGGAGCGAATCGGAACTAGCGAGAAGACTAGACAAGGTCCTCTCCATATTCGAGAGAGCGGGACTGAGGTTGAGAAGGGACAAATGCGTGTTTTTCGCGAGGGAAGTTGAGTTTCTCGGGTTCAAGATAACCCCAGAGGGCATCAAGCCATCCAAGTCCAAGGTTGCGGCTGTGCAAAACGCCCCTCGCCCCACCGCTAAACCGGAGCTGCAGTCATTTCTAGGGCTCCTGAATTTTACCATTCCTTCTTGCCAAGGAAGGCATCCGTTGCAGAGCCACTGCACAGGCTACTTAAGAAAGACGCGGTTTGGCGGTGGGGAGATAGGCAGGAGAAAGCGTTCAAAGAGCTCAAGGCGCTCTTGTCCTCGGATGCCGTCCTGGCCCATTTTGACCTGAGGAAACCAGTAGTTTTGGTCTGTGATGCATCACCAGTGGGAGTGGGGGCGGTGCTGTGCCACGTGTTAGAGAGCGGGCGGGAAGCCCCGGTTGCCTTCTATTCCAGGTCACTTTCAAAGGCAGAGCGCAATTACGCGCAAACAGATAGAGAGGCCCTGGCCATAAAGAAGTTCCACGATTTCCTATACGGCCGCGAGTTCACGATTGTGACTGATCACAAGCCCCTTTTGGGAATCTTCACTACAGGCAAGCCCACCCCACAAATCCTGTCCCCCAGGATGCTGCGTTGGGCGATTTTCCTCAATGCTTATCAGTATGAGCTGGTACATTGTCCAGGGAAGGAGATCTCCCATGCAGATGCGCTGTCCCGGTCCCCTCTCCCTAGTTTAGGGGACCCCGAATGCGAGGTAGAGCAGGATCACCAAGTCCTGCTTATCGAGTCTCTCAACTCGCCCCCCCCATAGTTCCCGCAGACCTTGCCAAAGCCACGGTGGCCGACAAGATCCTGTCCCAAGTCAGTTCCTGGGTGAGAAAAGGGTGGCCCACAACTCTCCCCGAGGAGGAGTTCAAGTTGTTTTTCAGGCGCTGAGTAGAGCTTTCCCTTGAAAGGGGCTGCCTTCTCTGGGGCCAGCGGGTAGTCATCCCAGAGAAGTTACAAGCAAAGGTGCTGAGGCTACTGCATACCAGCCACCCGGGAATAGTGCGTTCCAAAGCACTGGCTAGGAGCTACTTCTGGTGGCCCCAGATAGACGCGGATATAGAGCACTTGGTGGGCACATGCGAGAGCTGCCAGAGCTCTCGGCCCGAGGAGTCCCAACTGCCCCATAGGGAATGGGAAACGGCCCGCGGGCCATGGTCCCGAGTACACGTCGACTTCGCAGGCCTCGTTCGCGGGTCCATGTTTCTGCTGATAGTCGACTCATACTCCAAGTGGTTGGAAGTCATTCCCATGTCTAACACCTCATCTGCCGCAACTATTAAACTATTGCGCAAGGTGTTCAGTTGTTTTGGTTGCCAGATGTCCTTGTGAGCGATAACGCCAGTACTTTCACGTCTGCGGAATTCAAGGCGTTCATCGAGAGGAATGCCATCCGGCACATCACCTCTGCCCCGTTTCACCCCGCCACAAACGGTCAGGTAGAGTGCCAAGTGCGCACTACGAAAGACGCACTGCGGCACATGGGTCCCGGTGAGTTGAACCTCCAACTGTGACAGTTCCTCATTTGTTATAGGGCAACTCCCCTAGCTTCAGGACTTTCGCCGGCAGAGCTCCTCATGTGCAGGAGACCGGTAACACTATTTGATCGGTTGGATCCGACCAGGGTGGAGGATGAGGGGAGAAATATAGAGTTAGAAACCTCCAAAAGTTTTACGGTAGGGGACCCAGTTCACTGCAGGAATTACGCAACCTCGGGACCAACGTGGGTTCCAGGAACGGTCATTGAGCAAACGGGGCCAGTGTCTTACAGGGTTGAGACTAGCACAGGTCTACTGTGGAGAAGGCACGCTGACCAACTCAGAAGGCGAGTTACCAGGGAAAGAGAATCAGTGTTAGGGTCCTCCCCCACCTGTTTAACCCAAGGGGGAGACACGGGGACGTCCTCGGGTACAAATGCATACCCTGGATTCTCTAACGAGGAGGAGGATACTTTGAAAGAGTGGGATGAGTTTGACTTTATGTTGCCATACCAGGGGGATGTCACGGAGTGGTCCCCCACCCGTCCGAGCGAGAAGAGGGGTTTTAGTTCAGCCCCTGGTACCTCCAGCCCTCCCAGTCCTTTTGTTCTAGAGTTTACCCCATCACCGAGACCCCCAACCCAGGCAGCAGGGGGAAGTTCGTTCTCTCCATCCCCAAGAACACCGAGTCAGGCAGCAGAGGGTAGCACAAGTACGCCAGTTGCAGGCGCAAGAAACCGGGGTGAGACAACAAGGGTCTCCTCATCGGTTCCGAGGTTCATGCTGGGGGGGTCCCCAGGCCCCACGAGCGACAGGCAGGGGTTCACATCCCAGCTAATGTTCCGTTCCCCTCTCCAAATGCAAGGTTGTCACAGAGTCCCCGTCAGACGACTAATGAGTCCCCCCTTTCCGTTGCAGGATGAGAGTCTGCGGAACTCGGAGCCCCTAGTTCCCCTGAGCTCAGCCAAGCAGTTGTACACCCCAAGTGCACATGCGGGAAGCCACAATGGTTGAGGGACTTTATCCCATCCTAGGGGGGAGGAGTGTTGTGTATGTAACAGTATTACTTTAAGAATGTATGAATGTAACCTGACAATGATTACAATGTAACCCAGCTGTTAAAGGAATGTGAGCCAGCTGCCCATAGAGGGCAGCTGCGAGCGTTCAGCTCAAATGGTTCAAATTCCCCCAATCACCGGCAGCCGCGGGAACCTTCCCGCGCAAGGAACACCTGGAGAAGAAGGGCGTGACTCAGAATGACATCACGCAGGTGGCAGCCAATGAGCTCCCGTGCAACCCTTTTCAAATGTATTGCTGCAGTATAAAATGAGCTGTACCTCCGCCATTACCACATGTTCATCCTGACCATCATGCAATAAAGCTGTGTTTTAGCCCTCACTGCGGCTCCTTCTCTGTCTTCCGTGCAAGACACTAAACCCTTTGTGAGAGCAAGGGCAGGGAGAGAGACTGGAGGGGGGGACTGGCCCCCAGCTGTGGGGCGACCATCGCGGCTTCATTGTCATGATGCTGCCGGAGCCGCTGGACTTGTTATTTCCCGTCATTTCCCGCCCATGGTGAGAGGGGGGGCAGGGAGAGAGACAGAGGGACAGAGACAGGCTGATGTTGCCGCAGCTGGGGACTTTGGACTGGGCACCATATGGGATGTGAGCTGCACTCCATCTCCTGAGGATTTTGTTAATATTGAATATATTTGATGCCTTGTAATTATGTATTGTGTGATGTATTGATCTTATGCTTTTCCCCCTGAATTTGATACTGTATTATTGTCTGTTTATTGTACTGAATCTATTTTTGTATTACTATGTTGTTGTTATATTGTATGGATTAATATGTTGTTGCCGCCTCGAGTCGGCTTCGGCCCGAGAAAGGCAGGGTATAAATTGGGATTGGAATTGTATAGGTGTTGTTAAGCTAGGGTTCAACCTTTCAAAAGAAAAAAAAGAGATAAAAGATAAGGGAGCAATATGTAATTCTGCGGCGTTATCTTTTGCAGCCTGCTTTCCAGAAGTGAATAAAACTACCACAAAACTGCAGTCCCCCATAACTATCCATGCAAAGCATATCCTGATCAGAGGAACCAGCAGAGTTGTACTCTATGTTTCTCTTCTAGTTAGTCTAGCTGTGAAGCTGGTTAGATCTATTGGGTCAAATTAGATTGTATGAAGCAGTGCACCATACATTTCCATTGGTTTTCCAAGGGTGCCTTTTAAGTGTGGGAGAGGAAATGACAATTTTATTTTTATATAATCCTTTTGTTTTGAGCAATGGGACTATGTTTTTGATATATGCATGTATATAGACACTTAGCTGAGTCGAACAGTAGAAGTTCAATGTGCAGAATGTGCTTTGAAGCAAACCTTGATAGAGAGAGGATATTTTATTACTGAGTGCTCTAAATGACACAGCGTCATTACAGTCTTTAAATTTTATGATTTACAGTAATATATTGGCCATAATTCTGTTGTTCAATTCTGTGTTGTGCAACTGAGATGATGTCATTATCTGTGGTGGTTTTGGGGAATTTAAACATTTCCTATTGCCCACCTCCCAGTTCCTAGGAATCCCTGGAATCTGAAAGGAGATAGGAAACATTTGATTTTCCCAAAAAGGCTGTAGATGATGATACCATCTGAGCTGTGCAGCACAAGGTTACGCAATAGGATTCTGGCAATTGAAGATACATGGCTGATCAATAGTTCAGTTCCAAACTCCCTTAACGGAATACTACTCAGGATTTGTTTCAGCTGGCCAAAAGAGGAAAACAAATTGGAATAGTTGCTATGGCTGCATTTTTAAGCCAATTGTACTACGCATATTTATAATTTACATTTCAAAAATTAGCAGTAGAGACATTTTACATTTTATTTTTTTCAAGATCTACAGTCCATAAGTTACATTTGTCTGCATATCTCTATCATGGTTCCAGTAAATACACTGACTTGAAATAGGAATGACAAGCTCTTTGAGTTTCCATCAGTCTTGCATAAAGGGTGTGTGTTGGTGATTAAAAAAAATGCTTATTGAAAAGATATGCTCTCTCTCTCTCTCTCTGTTTAGTGCAGGGGTGCCCAAACTATGGCCTGTGGGCCAGATCCGTCTCTTGACACCAATTCATCTGGCCCACGCTGCCCTCGTCGCTCCTGGAATGGGCGTGTTTTACTTCTGCTTCCAGGAGCAACGAGGGCGGCGTGGGCTTGATGAATTGGTGTTGGGGGTGGGATCTGGCCCACGGGCCGTAGTTTGGGCACCCCGGGTTTAAGCAGAGAAAATGGCAGCCTAAAATCTATCTCATCCTGTTGCAAAACAGATTGCAAGGCATGTTTTACTTCCGCTTCCGGTGGGAGGAACCACAAGACTGGCCCGCTGAACCACATGACTGGCCCACTGAACCATGTGACCGGCCCGTGGCCTGAAAGGTTTGGGCACCCCTGGTTTAGTGCCTAACCTGATGCCTTATTTTAAGGTATCAGTTCTGTTAATACGGGCACCTTACATTATTGCACATTTCATTAAACATTATGAAGCAAAGAGTTGTCCTTCTCCCAGCCAGTTCCTTTCTTTTATTCCCCCCCAAAAATTCTGATGATAAAAAAATGGGAATTTTTTTATCCTGCAATAGTTAACTTTAAGTTGTCTTTGTTGATGCCTTTTGTGGATTAAGAATTTCAGGTTTTGGCTGCTGACTCTGCTAATGTAGAAACACTTAATGCCAAGATAAATATTTGGATACCAGCCTGTCATTTCTTAAAGCTATACAGGACAGTATGAAGAATTAGTAGGATTTTTTTTATTATCCTATGCAGTGTTTTCTAGTGACCCTTCAACAGGGAAAACATATTTACAGTCTTTAAATGATTATTTATTTAGATAGCAGTGAATCCTACTGTGTAACATAAATACAGACATATAAACCTACAGCTGATGTTTAGAATGGCTATCGTAAAAAAATTAAACTTATATTGCCATATATTCATCTAAAGAAATCATGTTTAACTTTGTCAGTAATATGAAATGAATCTGTACATAGGCACCTGTTCAAGCCAGTTTCTCCATATGGCACATTTTTAGTGATTCTGTGAATATTAGTTTGCCTTAGTAAAGGTAAAGGTTCCCCTTGCTCGAAAGCCAGTCATATCCGACTCTAGGGATCAGTGCTCATCTCTGTTTCAAAGCCAAAGAGCCAGCGTTGACTGCTTCTGCAGACGTTTCCGTAGTCATGTGGTAACGCTGTTACCTTCCCACCGAAGTGGTCCCTATTTATCTACTTGCAATTTCTTGCATTTGAACTGCTAGGTTTGCAGGAGCTGGGACAAAGACGGGAGCTCATTCCGTCCTGCAGTACTCAGGAATCGAACTGCTGACCTTCCGCCTCCCAGTCAGCGTCTTAGCCACTTGAGCCACTTAGGGTTAATTAAACACAAATGAGTTTAAGGTATTGATGCTGGGATGAGTTGGGTAGACTGATATCGCCTTTGTCCGGGAGCATTAACAGTTTATAAGTCTTTTCATAGAAATCATCAAAATAATTTGAGATACATTTGGAGAACTTTGAATGCCATCATAGGGCAAATATTTTTTCTAAATAATATTTGTGAATGAGGAGATTGTTACAATGCAACGATATCACCCATGAGGTCCTTATTATAATGGAAATACATATTACTGAAATATGTAACACGTGCAATATATAACCTTACTCAGGATACTAGGTGTGTAGCTCACCCAGTTTTTTTATATCTGTATTTGAGAATTGTAATACTGGTTTATTTGGTAATAAAATTCTCAATCTCTCTTTTTCTTTGGTATTTAACAATATCCATCAGATAAGCTGCTAACCTTTGCTGAGTAATGCTTATGTAATAAAAGCCATGTCTTTAGTAAAGATGCATAGTAATATCCTTGTTTTGCAATGGAATATATATCTTTCTATGCAGCCCTTGGTTCGTTTTCTGTTATTAGTTCCTCTTCCAATCTATATGCAGCTATTGATGTATCTTTGATCACTTGTTTGCACCTGCATGTTGCCATCTGCTTGGCTCACACGTATATTTTTTGGATTTGGGGACTGGAGGCATTTAGCCTGACATGTAAAACATATGATCTACTAGGATGCAGTACAGTAGAAAAGGTCTCCTTATTTATGGTTCACTCTGCCTGGAAGCTTTGGTAGGAAAAAGCCACCAGGTGTAATTGGACTGCATCTCATATTAGTTGTGTCCAGGATTAGCCAGTGTTAAGGGAAGGTTGGAATTGTATTAAGGCAAGCCACAAACTCCTTATCTGTACTCTAAAGGTAAAGGTAAAGGTTTCCCTTGCTCGAAAGCCAGTCGTATCAGACTCTAGGGTTCAGTGCTCATCTCTGTTTCAAATCCAAAGAGCCAGCGCTGTCTGCTTCTGCAGACGTTTCTGTGGTCATGTGGCAGGCATGACTAGACACCGGAGCGCACGGAGCGCTGTTACCTTCTCACCGAAGTAGTCCCTATTTATCTACTTGCAATTTCTTGCTTTTGAACTGCTAGGTTGGCAGGAGCTGGGACAAAGATAGGAGCTCACTCCGTCCTGAAGTACTCGGGAATCAAGGATGTTCTGAGGCTGATTCCAACCACTATACATAGTATGTCGTCTCTGCCTTCTAAATGCAGTAGCCCTGCCTCTGAGATCCCCCCTCCATTTGATTAGTAAGGTAAAGGTCGCCCTTGCTTGAAAGCCAGTCATATCCAACTCTAGGGTTCAGTGCTCATCTCTGTTTATAACCAAAGAGCCAGCGCTGTCTGCTTCTGCATACATTTCTGTGGACATGTGGCAGGCCTGGCTAGACACCAGAGTGCACAGAACGCTGTTACCTTCCCACCAGAGTGGTACCTCTTTATCTAATGGCAATTCCTTGCTTTTGAACTGCTAGGTTGGCAGGAGCTGGGACAGAGACAGGAGCTCACTCTGTCATGCAGTACTCGGGTCTAGAACTGCTGACCTGCCAACCTTCCACTTGTCATGGTCAGCACCTTAACTACTAAGCCATCACAGTCCCCTTCATTTGATTAGTTAATAGCAATAGCAATTACTGTATACTTATATACCACCTCATAGCGCTTAGTGCACTCTCTGGGCAGTTCACAAAATAATTACCATGATGTTCCCAACAAGCTGGGAAAATCTAGACCCAGATGCTCACTAGATAAACACTGAATCAGTTGCCATCGCCTTAGTTCAGGGGGTCCCAACCTGAGGCCCATGGGCCAGATCTCCAAGGGCAACCAAGAGACAAATGGCTGCCCCCTTGAAGCTGTTGGGACAAAATGGCCACCCTCATTGTGCAGGCAAGGCAAAAGGACCATCTGGTCCTCGAAGCTGACTGATAGAGCATGACCCGGCACCCAGCTTGAAAAGGTTGGGAATCCCTGCCTTACTCTAGCTGATTTACCTCACTGGAATGTTTGTGAAATGAAGTAAGCAAGTGTCTTGTACACTGCCATGAGTTGAAAGCGGGGGGGGGGGGGGGGGGGGGGAGAGAATGAGATAAACATTAAACTAAACATTTCTGTTTCACTATTGTCAATGCTATTTTATTGTGGTGCAATAAAAAAAACTGCATCTAAGATTACAGGAAAAGAAACGACAAGTTACAATTAAGGGGCCATTCAAGAATTATGTGATCCTCAAAGGGGGGAGGGGGGTTTGCCATCCAAATTACAGAAAAATTACGGGGGGTCGGGGGGGTCAGGTCAAAATTACATAATCCATTTGGAGCTGTTTCTAACCAACAGTGGGAAGCCAAACCTGTGCATAAAAAGAAAGGGTTTTATTTACCTTTCTGCCTTGCTCCATGCAGTGAAAATGGAGGGGGAAAGCCATGCTTCCAGGTTGCAGGGAGAGTAAGAGGCTAGGCTAGAGCATCGCTTCCTGCTTCAGTGCAATTGGCCTGCCCGTCCATTTCCTCTGCAGCGCCACCACTGGTTGGTGGTGCAAAATACAATACTATTTGGTTCAGATCATGTAATTTTAAGGAAGGAGGGGGTCAAAATGAAAATTACGGTTGGATTACATATGGGGGGAGGGGGTCAATTTCCTCCAGAAAAATGATCACATAATTGTTGAATGGCCCCTAAGGAAAAAGTAAAAGAGGAAAAATAAGGAAGTGAGAGTATTTACACATTTTATACATTGTAGCATTAGCATGAAAATTGCAGCAGGGTCGTAAAATGTCAAAAATGTGTATTATAGGAGTGAAACCTTTCCCATGAGTCCTTTGGTTACAGTGATCACACTTGATTGTCCTGTTGCATAACCTATATTGTGAATAATAACCTAGCGTTAGGACAGAATATGGAGAAACAGAAAGATTTGTTATAGGCAAAGGTGCCTTCCTATCTGTTCAGTCTGTATGCAGAACCTATATAGAAAGCTGGACTAGATTCAAAGGAAGAAGGAGTGAAAATTGTGGCATCAGAGATATGTAACTTAAAATATGCACATGACACCAGAAAGGAGCCATGAGGTAAAATGACTTCTGATGAAAGTGAAAGAAGAAAGTGCTAAATCAGAACTATACAGTTTTAATGTTCATAATGAAGAAGTGTTAGAGATTTTGTATACTTTGGTTCACTTGTCAGTCCAAATGGATACTGCAGCCAAGAAATTTAGAGAAAACCAAGCCTTGGAAAGGCAGCAATGATGGAATTAGAAAAGATCATGAAGCATGTGGATATGTCACTGGACATCACATTTAAGATCATCTTCACTCTTTTATTCCCACTAACCACGCAAGCTTGAGTTTAAGAGAGCTCAATAGTGGTGTTGAGAACAAGACATCTTGGAGATTACTCATTCATTGGGTCACCATCAGTTGAAGGTGACTTGACAACACATAACAATAGCAGCAGCAGCCACAACAACAAGGGCTGATCAATTTAGTCAGAAATTTTGTGGATAAGAAATCCAGAGAATATTGTGTGTAAATTATATAACTGTAGTTTGGGATTTACATTTTATTGACACTGGTGATCATATGTGATTACTTTATAGTAGCTCAGGTCTCAAACAGCAACAACTTGCATATGAGTTGCTGCATAAATAGGTATCACCAGTTTACTTTACAAAGACTTCTTAGGAGATCAGATCAGAAGCTGAGCATCACTTCTGGATTGGTGCAGTATTTCTTTAGTAATGTGGTAGATTTTTGTAAGATGTTTGCCATGGGTCTGCAGTGTGGCAAACAATGCATGAAGGTTGAGTAAGGAAATGATTTATTAAATACTATTCTTGCTAAGTCTACATAGTCTGAACATGTTTTATGCAGGATAGTGAACAAATGTTCTAGGCTGGGGTTAAAATCTTTATCAGTTAGATTAATCTTGGTTTGTTATTAATGTGCAATGTCTTCTGTACTCCCCCGCCCCGGCACCTTTTCAGTAAGCAGCCTTGTGAATTTGTTCCTTGTGGGCAGGATTTGAAATTCATCATCCCCCTCCAAAACAAGAGTGGAATTTCAATGTGGCATTGATTTCACTTTCCCAACAGAATGAAGATGCTCATGCTTTTCCTACTCAGCTATACATTCAGAGTTTATTGGATGGATACCTTTTAAAACATTTAAAGCTAACTCCAATGTTGTACTAATGGTAGTAATGGGACCTTTCCCTGCCTCCTACAGCCCTTCTATACCACCAGAAAACCATTTCCAGAGCCATTTGAGGGGTGCGTGCAGTAATGAAAGGAGATTCTCTTTCCCTCTATTTAATTTGAATCCATCATTCCACTAGCTGAAGTCCATCACTAGAGCCCTACCCTAATTAGGTCTTATAAGGGGTTATATACATGCAAATGAAGATTGCATACATTTATGTCATATTTGCTTAGTTGTCTAGGAAACAGCTGATAAAGTAAGGCAGCTTCTCTTTGGTATCTTAGTGCAGAATGGAGGCCACCCTCCCACTTTGGCACTTTGAAGTTAAAATCGAAACTTTGAACTTTGCTTAGAAATGGACTAGCTGCCAGTGTAGCTATTCCAGAACTGTCATAGTATGATTCACATGGCCAGTCCTAATTAATATTTGTGCTGCTTAAGTCAATGAGGGGCATTTATGAAGAGACCTAATTTAGTCAGAAGGAGCAGGGAAAGGGTGATCTATGCCTCAAAAACCTTCTGTTCTTCGAAACCTATCTTCTAGAGTGAGAAATCCCTTCAGAACTGTTTTCTGGATGGCGCTGAGAGATAGAGTGAGGTGGGGATGGGAAGAATTTGTTTTGTCATTCTGATACTGGAGCTCAAGCACATTGTTGGATGAAGGCTATGGGTTCTGGACTCCTCACAGGCAATTCCTTGAATGGTGCATTGCAGTACACTGAATAAGAAGTTGTAGTAATGAATTAAAGTGGGAAAAGCAAAACATTCCAAAACAAAACCTGTACTTGAGTGTGCTCTAATATACAGGTGAAACTTGGGAAATTAGAATATTGTGCAAATGTTCATTCAGTCCAGTAATGCAACTTAAAAGGTGAAACAAATATATGAGATAGACTCATTACATGCAAAGCGAGATAGTTCAAGCCTTACTTTGTTATAATATTGATGCTTATGGCTTACAGCTTATGAAAACCCCAACCCCCCAATCTCATGTACCCCATAATCATCACATAATCTCATGTACGCTGTACACCATGATCATCACAATTGTAATGAATTAAGACATGACATCTCACATGAGTCTCACCTTTTAAATGAAATGAATGAACATTTGCACGATATTCTAATTTTCTGAGTTTCACCTGTATTTTAAAGCCATTTCAATTGCAAAACAGTGTACAATCGGATAGTGATGGGTTTTTCAGACTAATCAAGATATAAATATGTCAGTAAAACCGCTGGTTAAAGACCTATCTACCCTAATTGGTGTTAAACAAATAGATTTAATTTGTATGATGAAAGACCTGAAATCCTCAAGGAGATCGTTTTTACAGAGTAAAATCATGGAAATTTAACGTGACCAATGATGTATATGGTCTAAATATAAATTTTGCTTCATATACTTTTGGGATGAGGTGCTATATTTATACATTTGTTTGGAAAATGCATATTACATGTTAGTAAAACTTGACTGCTTAACGTGTAGGCTTTTAAAAATACCTAAATAGGATAGTCTAGTAGCTGTTTTCAATTTAACTTGCATTTGCATCTGTTTTTGCTTTGCTTTTTTTTGCAGGCCAAGGGCTCCAAAGAAAATAAATAAATAAAGCCACTCTCGTTCCTGGTTTATTTGCAAACCGGGTCAGACGCCTTTGATTAGGTCTCAGCTGGAGCATAATTTGAATCTTGACAGATTGAACCTAAGCAGCAGGCTTTCTCCATCTCAGCCGAACAGCATTGGGGTGAGGGAATAAAAGCTAATTCCAGCTCACAAGCAGAACAACAGTGCTGGATAAATGTGCAACTGTTAATGAATAGCTGTTTCAAATCTTTATAGAGGGCTGAAGAAAAAAGAGATTGGCATCCCAGGCAGCTGGAAGCTATTAAAAATAAATATGAAAAATAATATTATGTCAAATCTGAACTTAGAAGAGAAAATGGCACTACAGAAAAGAGACTGGATCTCAGATAGCTATAGCATGACTGTGTTACAGATAAGATTATTCCTGTCATTTGCCTCTCTTTCCCCAATCTAAGATTTAACAGTGGAAACAGGAAGAGCCAGTGTGAACATCTTATGCATTGTGAGATTCAGTGTTTTGATATTGCCCAATTCTTAGTCTGATTCTAGCCTCACTATAATTTATCAACCTGTTTTTATTAGATTCATGAGTGGATGGATTTCAGAACTACCTGAATATTCTGAAGTACATGTCATAATTTTTAAAAAAAAACATTTTTAAGAAAATAGAAAATTAATACAGCCTTATAATTTACTTTCAGTTACAAATTACAAAATGTTACTATCAAACGTGAGAGCATTTTTACCAGAATATATTATAATAATATGATAGGAAGAAACATATATAAGTCTTTACCTAGAGGCTGGTTTGATGTTCCATAACAGAAGAGTTTCCATGATTATATTAACCAAAATGAAGCTTGTCAGGACATGGTTTTCCATGTAGAGGAATTGGTAATCAGAAAAAGATGGTTTGACTGAGATTGGCAGGCTGCTGCTTGTTTATAAATTATGCTCCTTGGATTAGTATAGATGGGGAGACTCCCACATCTTTAATACATGACCATACACAATGTGCAAGGAGTCTCTCGATGTAGTTCCAAGTTAAGAGATACAAAGCAGGTCGGTTGGACTGAGACTGTGATCTGAGTACTGTAAGAATTATTTGTGTGGAGCTAATCAATGAGAGGGAATGTAGAGGCTTAGTGATTAAGAGGCTTAGTGATTAAGACCATAAGGTTGGCAGGTCAGCAGTTTGAGACCTGAGTGCTGCACAACAAAGTGAGCTCCCATCTCCTGACAACTTAGCAGTTCGAAAGCAAGAAATTGCATGTAGATAAATTGCTACCACTTTGGCAGGAAAGGTAACTGTGTTCTGTGCGCTCTGTCATCTAGTCATACCTGCCACAGAAACACAGAGTGCTGGCTCTTTGGCTGTAAACGGAGGTGAGCACCATATGCTAGAGTCAGATATGACTGACTTTCAAGGAAGGGAGACCTTTACCTTTAATCAATGAGAATTACACTTCCACCTGGCTTGCAGTGATGAAACTTCATTTTTCGGAACTGTAATCAAATTCAAGGGAGCAATAGAAAAATAATCTATAATAAATCTATACCTATAAAGCAAAGGTGTAGGTACCATATCCGGAATGGGCTGCCGCACCCATTGACCAAACCCCGTGAGATTCGACACACACGTACCTTGTGCACATGAGCAGGTCACTGCCAGGGTCTCGAAGCCCATGGGGGGTGGGTTGCTCCCTAAATTGATCTGCAAAGGGGAATATATTCGACAGTAGGGTTTGTGTCTTCCCCAGTGCTAGGCCAACCAGGGTGGGATTGTGATGTCATCGCCAAGCTCACATCACAGGCCCACCCCTGGCCAGTGGTTTTCCCGGGCAACACTGGCACTCAGCTAGTCGTATCGGGACCACCCGTGCTAAGGCGTGCACCCCTGCTAGTAGGTATATAAAATGCATACTTTGTATGCCATGTAATTAAAAGTTGCTTAACCTTCAGTGATGGAAGTGGCCCACTGAGCTAAGACCCTGATTTTTTCTATAATTCCAAGGCATCCTGATTATTATTATTATTTATTTGACTTATACCCCGCCCATCTGGGATACACTCCCACTTAGGGTGGCTCACAGTGTTAAAAAGAGCAAAACAAACATCATAAATTCTAATCTGTTTTCTGTTTTCTATTTTGATGTGGTGCTGATATTTTGCCTTTTTTGGATTGTTTTGCTTTATATTGTGATTTGTGTTATTGTATTTACTTAAAACATTATATTTATTATTGTATTTTGAACTTTATCTTGTATCTTATATGTAAACCTTTTGGGTTGCCCTGGGGTCATTTATTTGTTGTTAGCCTCCCTGAGGCGGCCATGTGTTGAGTAGGGAGGGATATAAATTGAATAAACATAAACAACAACAACATAAAACCATAGGAAAAAACCCCACCCACCCAGTCCAATCAGAACCGAGAACCACTAGCCCAAATGGGAGGGTCTCCTATTTAAACTTCAACAAGCTGCCAAAGTCTCTCTTCAAAAAGAAAAGTTTTCAGTTGCTTCTTAAAGGTCCTTAAAAGAGTCAATCAAATGCAGCTCCCCAGGTATGGTGTTCCAGTTAGCCAGAGCTGCTAAAATAGCGTGATTTCTAGAAAAGCATGACTAAAAATGTTTGAGTTTCATATCAACAGAGGAACTTAGTGTACCACAAATGGTTAAGGAATTCCAAATCCAAACACACGACTGTTTGGAGTATTGGAAACAAGTAGCCGATGAGAGAGAGTTGTGCCTTGTTTGCAAGAAGAGCATTGTGTAGTCAGTATGTTGTGGCTACAGTTATGCCATAAACTTTTGTTTACATGATAAAGGATTAGTTGCACAATGTCAGGTGATGACCAGGAATCCCAGGAAGGAGTCATTAATTAGCTGCGTTTCTCACGGCGAATTATGTAATTTCCTTTCCATTGCTCTAATAGTCTAACTATACAAGAGGATTTTGGCTTTTATAGGTAATGTAATAGTCTTCCTTCCTCAAAAGCCAGTTGTATCTGACTCTAGGGTTCAGTGCTCATCTCTGTTTATTGCCAAAGAGCCAGCACTCTCTGCAGCTGCAGACATTTCCGAGGACATGTGGCAGGCATGACTAGACACTGGAATGCACGGAATGCTGCTACCCACCGAAGTGGTCTCTATTTATCTACTTGCAATTTCTTGCTTTTGAACTGCTAGGTTGGCAGCAGCTGGGAGCTCACTCTGTCATGCAGCACTTGGATCTTGAACTGCTTACCTGCCACCCCCCTCCAACCCCCCCACCCCACCACCACTTTTGGATCATTCAGGGAAAACATCAGACCTGGCTAGGTACCACTATGTGGGTGCTATGGGAGTAGTGTGGAGGGAATTAGGAAGGAGGGAAAGTATGCCTCTTTAAGCAGTAGCATTTGCTCTGTTAAATATTTTGTGGAAGAGATATGATCAAAGGCAATGTTCAGAGCTCTACAGTGCTGTTTGAAGAAATAATGTTTTAGTGACCAGAGGGTCAGGGACGACAGGATGTTTTAGGAGGAGACTGTATCTCAACTAGTGGTAAACTAACTATCGCTTTGATACACTGTGGCATGTTTGCATATTTATAACTGTGGGGGCCCTATTGTTGAAGTGCAGTCTCAAGGCACTTGAATCATGCATAACTTAATGCCTGTCTTTTCTTTTGCATGATAAAAGAATAGCTTACACTGCACACTATCAGAACTCCCCACCCCCCCACCCCAGATAACTATATTGCAAGAAGCAAGGAAATGTTCTTTTTTAAAAAAAATCTCTAAGAGCTCTCCTGGCAGAGAACATATTTGTTGCAACCTTAAATTTTCTTGCTTTTGTTGAGCTTATGTTGCAGTCTTCAATGCATTGCAGTCTGTCCAGTCTCCCCCCCCCCCCCGCCCCGCCCCGCCCCTTTAGTTGCTTCTAATCTACATGTTGGGTTTAGTTGCGGTCCCTTCCAAATAGTTTGTTTTATGCCTCCAGCTGCTCCGAAGCAGCCATTGTGCTGAATAAGCACTTATTTCAGTATGTCCTTGATAAAATTAATGAAAGCATCTGCTGAAGTGGTGGCGCAGCTGCAGTCCCCTTCTGGAAGCCAACTTCTGCTTCACATTGTAATAAAAGGAATAGTTTTGTACTGGAAGTGAATGTTGACTTACTCCTAAACAAAAGCGGGGGGCGGGGGGCAGGTTGCACCTGCCACTGCTAGCATGGCTGTGTGGCTTGTTGATTATATACTCTAGTTAGTGCCATTGTCATTGGCAAAATGAGGGTGATGTCATCTCGATCAAACCCACTTGGCACCTCATAGGGTGACAAATCCTTTGCCTCCTGCCCCCTCCTCCCCAGCATGTGCTTGGTTTTAGAAGCAGGGGGAGTGTTGTCTCATCGCAGTTAGAAGTGTTAGTAATTTGGTGGCGCATGGAAAGCAGAAGACTTAATGCCTGAAACCAGTCTACCAAGTAATGACGCATAAGTGCACATATACGATCATTGCCCTGTTATTTAACATGGGGCCTTGGAGCTTTCACGTTTGTAGAAACCACCAGAGGCTGAACATGTGAAGTAAGAACTCCTGCAAGGCCATCTGTTATTTTCTCATTAATTAATCTGTTCTGTAAATATAATCTAGATTCTACCTGAAGACAACTTCCCTGCTTAATCCTGGAAGAAGTTGTGAAAGCAGGTAGGGTTGCTAGAGGGAGATCCATAGAAGACGCCTACTTCTTGAACAATTACATGGAAAGTAGAATTTCATTAAACATAAATGTTCCTATCATTATACTGCAATGGTAAGCAGATGCATCTAGTAGGATTTTCCTTCCTGCGCTAATTATAAATGCATAGAACCTGTCTGAACATTTACAGTCAGCAGGTATTTTGGAAACACCTGCCTAAAATACATGCTACTCGGTCTGCCATTTTAGTTGTTTTACAGCAACAGTAGGTATTCCCCTATCGGCACACCTGGAATTGATTGTGTGACTGTGTGAATGACATTTTCAACATGCTTTTTAAATGTTTTAATGGGATATGTGTGAGAAAGAGAAAAAGAAAAAGAGTCACCTTAAAGAAAAACAAAGACAAAAGTAAGCAGTGATTTTGGAGAAACATTCTGTTAACTTTTCCATATGTGAAATCAGTAATTGAATCAAACACTTTTGCAGGTTAAAAAGAAAATAACTACTGTATTTCCCTTGTTAGGCAGTACACTTCTAATTATTGAATCATACAGTACATTGCAGTATATATCCCCATACATTGGGGATAAATGCATAGCATACAATGTATCTTAATTATCTGCAGAGATATCAGCATATTAAAGGTATTGAAAAGGTTAAATTATCCTCCGATAAAGAATAGCACTTTGAATCAGTAATCAGTAATGACTTATAAGTCTAGAAAGCTCTCCCATTAAGGAATTACTGTCTGTCATATTTAGGGGCATGGGAAAATTCACTTCAACGTTGACTGGATCCATATTGTTGTATATATGGCATCTATAGCCCAGGAGCAGTATAACAATATGGGTCCAGTCAAAGTTGAAGTGAATTTTCCCATGCCCCTAAATTTTAGTGACTTGAACTTTTTTTAAAAAATGTGGTTCTTGGTATCTCTTAATTTTGTGCAACTGTCTTTACGCAATATTTCTCTTATAAAACAAGACACAGAGCAGCCTTTTGTAACATATGGACCAACAAGCACAGCACACTAGATGTACATTGGGTCCTGCCATGTGAACGGTTATTTTGCAATCACAAGAAAGAGACGCAACCTCTATAAATTGGTTTTCATACTTGACTTTGACCATTAAAGATTTTGTAGAACCTTTCAAATTCAGATGATGCAGACAGAGATACAACTGCAATCTCCCAGTAGTGTATTTGGTAAACAGCTGTCTCCTTTTCTTCTGGCCTTGGAGGCAAATAAATAAATAAATACGCAGCTGTGGTGGGAAGGAAAGAATTGATGTCCCAGAGCAGGGTCATTTACATTATTTTGAGAGAGAATGATACTTCTAGAATGAAATTACTAAAGTGGTAGTAATATAGGTCTTAAAATTCTGAATGACAAGTAAGAAGCAAAAGTAAAATGTGACAGAAATGGGCTCAGAACCTTGAATGCAGTTTTTCAGTAACTGACACATAAAGATGATTACAATAACTGCAAGTAGAACAGAACAAAAAAGGAAAAAATATGAAATCTCTTCCATAAGATCCAGAAAATCCAAGGGAAATTTAAGCCTAAATGGGGAATGCTGAATGACTAACAGGGAAGCACATGATCTGACTTGAAGAAAATAAAGAGAAAGGGGTGACTGTATACTGAAGAATTATACAAAAGAGATAAAAGGATGACCAACTCCTTTGAAGAAGAACCCTATGAAGAAGAAAGTAAAGTGAAGGCTGCTATTAAAATACTGGGAGGAAATAAATCACAAGGAATATATGGGATACCAATAGAATTATTACAAGCCACCTAGAATGAATCTGTTAAACCTTTAGGATATGCAAAAAAAAAAAAACCCTGAAAAATGTGCATGTGAGACTCAGAAGGACAGCCATGAAGGAATTAGAAAAGACCAAGGTAAGAATGTGTCACTGGAGGCCAAGATGAAAATCATCCACACCCTTGTACTACCAGTCACCATGTATGGGTGAAAAAGTTGGTCAGTAAAGAAAACTATCAAGTTAAAAAAAGATTTGTTTGAGACATGGTGGTGGAGAGCTTTGTGAATACTTAGGTCTGCCGGAAAAAAAAAACCCCACAACAACAAGAGGGTCCTAGAGCAACTTCAAGCTTGAACGGTCTCTAGGCAAAATGGTGAAATTGAGGCTGCCTTGCTTCAGGGACATGATGAGAAGGCAAGACTCTCTGGAAAAGACAGCAATGCTGAGAAAATTGGAAGGCAGCAGGAAATGAGGAAGGTGTAACACAAGATGATTTGGTTCCCTAAGGGTTGCCATAGGCTGTAACTTGGGGGAGCTGAGCAAGGCTGTTGAGGACACATTTTGGAGATCTCTCATTCACAGGGTTGCCATAAGTTGGAGACAACTTGATGGCACATAACTACAACAGCCATATAGGACTACATCTAATATTGTGTATGTGGTGCTGACAGAATTATCAGTTCCTTCTTGTACAGTTCCCATTGACACCCAAAAATGCATCTGAGGGTTTTTCTGATATGAGCTCTTTTTCCTACAATAGATTGTAGGGTGGCTGATGGCATATCTCCAAGAGAGATGACAAAAGATGGTGCTGATTTGCATTTCTGTTTATGTATAGATTGTAAATGTAGAGAATTAAAACAAACGATTTTCATAATGTAAACAGAATGACAGGACATCTCATGTGACTAGAGAAGACTGTGAGCAGATGTGCTTGCTGAGCTTCCTGTCAGGGTGTTCCCTGTACCTGATTCCCTCCCTCTCTTTCTGGTTTTTTATCTCTAAATCAGGGTTTCCGAACCTTGGGCCCCCAGATGTTCTTGGACTTCAATTCTCTCTAAATCCACCTTATTCCAAACAGCCGTTTGAATGGAGGGCATTTTCAAAAGGATTGTCCTCTGGTAGTCATTCAAATTGGAGATTATCTTCCCTCAAACAAAATACATAACCATGTAGTAAAGCTTGTGGAAGGGAGGAGATTGCCTGCTTCTGTTTTGCTTGGGGAATTTGCTTCCACAGGTACAATAACAGTGGTGGATGAAGTCCACAGTGATTATATCTTACCAGGCAATTGTATTGTACATCACAAAGCAGGTTGACTGCTGTCTTTTCATGTATATTGATTTTTCATTTTGCTTCAGATAATAAGTTGGAATGTATTACCTCCAGTGTTTGGCATGTATCTACTGTAAAATGGATTTGGCCTCCACATTCTTACATTTGGAAGAAATGGTGAAGGTTAAAACAGACCCAAAACCTCAACATTTGTTTATGTGCTGCATAGTTTTTGATTACTTTTTTTTACAAACTTAATTTTTAGAGGTTTGCCAGACAACTCCCAACACAATCAAAAGATACAAACACAGAAAACCATGTTGGGTACCTCATTATGTAACGGGAGACAAAAACCAGAATGTTTATGTGAGTAGAGACACATCAGGGCAACTGTCGGTGCTGAATACATATACAGTATACATTCCCAACTATTTTGACATGGGTTACAGGTTTAGCTGCTAAAATATTCGCCCTGAGGCAATCTAAACTCTCCTTGTTTATTCCTTCCAAAAAAAACCCCCAAAAAACTAATACTCAGTGGAGGCTGGTTCAACAAGGCAAGTGCATCTAAATGGATCACTGTCCAAATTCATGCTCACACTACTATTTGCCAGGTTACCAGAAATAGGATCAGACCTTTGTCTATGTTCCCTATTGCTGACATCCCAACCCCATCACAATGCTGTATGAGTGGGGCTAAAAGACCAAAAAGGAGGGAAGCAGCAGGAAGTTGTTTCCGCCTTCCATAAAAATCCCTCTCATATTTTGCTTCCACTCCGTATAAATCCACCCAAACACCCAACAGCTGCTGTTTTGTTTCATTGCTGTGGGCAATCTATAGTTCAGAATGAGGATGTGATATGGATTTTCTGGGAAAAGCAGAATTGGAAAGTTTTCCAGTGCTCTAAATAATTTGATCTGATTTAGCACGTTTGGTTTAATGTTATATTCAAATACAGTAATACCTCATACAAAGTCCGTTTCATACAACATCGAATTCATACTACATCGCCTAATTTCTTTTAAAAAGTTACCTCATACAAAGTCGCTCGACTTTGTATGAGGCATTCAGTTTTTCCCAGGTTGCATTGTGCCTGGGCAGTATAAAAGACAGGACACATGCATGCATTGTTCTTGTGGGTTTTGCACAAGGCAAAGAGTGTTTAGGAGTGGTTTTGAGCGCAATTTTGGATTTTTTTGAATTTTTCATCAGAATTTTTAGAAGCATTCCTGGGATTTTTGCAGCATTCTTCAGGTTCCTGGACAATCAGGGTTGTTTGACATGTTTTGTAATGTATTTAACCTTTAGACAATGTTTTCTTAAAGTTCTGTCAGTTTCCTGTCTGTTTCCTTGACTTTGCCCTGAAGTCTGTGCTGTTACAGTACAATGTATCTCTATGGAAACGACGTTGTACGAGGCATGGTGGCAAGTATTTGGACGTTGTATGAGGCATCGCGGCTAGGATTTTGCATGCCTCATACAAAGTCCAAATCCGTATAAAGTCCAAACTTGTGGAACCAAGTTTGGACGTTGTATGGGGTATCACTGTACATTCAAAATGTGAAGGGCATGTCCAGAGAGTACAGCTTGGGGAGGAGTTGTCCGACTCCTGGGTGTAACAATATGGGTTGCCTCAGGGGTCAATGATCTCCCTGATGCTATTTAACATCTATATGAGGCCGCTGGGAGAGTTCATCAAGAAATTTGGAGTCTGTTTTCATCAGCATGCTGCTGGGACACAACTCTTATCTGTTCTTATCCACCTCAGTAGTGGATGCTGTCCCAGAGATGGAGATGTTCCTGGAGACAGTCATGTTGTGGATGGGTGATAACTGGTCTTAGGTTGACAGGATTCCCCTCACGTTGAGGGACATTTTTCCTCTGAGGAAGAGTTTACATAATATGGGCATGCAGCTTGACCAGACTAACACTGGAAAATCAATGTCATCGGCAGTGAGGTCCACACTTTTCCACCTGCGGCACATAGCCCAGCTCTGCTCAATCCTTGACAGGAGATCTCTGATAGCATTCACCTATTCACTGGTAATCTCCTGAATTGACTATTGTAATGCCATCTACATGGGGCTACCCTTGAGGCTGGTACAGAGATTTCAGCGAATACAAAATGCGTCTGCCAGCCTGGTGGTTGGTATTGGCCAATATGACCATATCACGTTGGTCTTGGCTAGCCTGTATTGATTGCCCATTGCACTCCATGCCAGATTAAAGATGTTGGTGCTAACCTATAAAGCCTTTAATGGTTAGGATACTATCTAAGGGAGTGCCCCTTCCTCAGAAACGATACCCGGAGTACCCAGATGTTTAAATGGTGATGTTTAAATGGTTAATATTCTGAGTGGTCACACCTAGAGAAGCAAAGTAAACTGACCAAATCTAGACCTTTCTCTGCTCTAGTTTAACCACTTATGGAATGTGTAGAACAGAGACAGTCTTTAATGTTTATTCTTCAGTTCCTTTGGTTTGATCTGGTGTTAGAAAGATTAGCCAGCAAGGTTGCCACCCAGGGTTTGCCCAATTGTATTCACAATCTTTGAGAAAGTTATTTCTGTGTACCCCAGTCTTAAATGTTAAACTGTATCAGCAATTTCGTTGTTGTTGTTCAGTTGCACAGTCAATTCCAACCCTTTGTGACCCCATGAACCATTGCCCGCAAGGTACCTCTGTCATCCACCATCCTCCTCAACCCACCCAGTTCTGTGCCCATTGTGTCTACAATACCATCTAGCCATCTCATTTTTGGCCGCCTCCTTCTTTTGCCACCCACTTTCCCCATCATCAAGGCTTTCTCAAGTGAATCCTCTCTTCTCATTTGATTGGATAGCAAAGCAAGCACAGTATTCTATGCTTATCACATTTGAGCCTCAGTTCTTCTGTTGGCCAATTCTGGAACAGTGTCAAGTAATACAAATAGAGTGAACAGCCATTGATCATGATGACTCTATCCAATGATGGTTAACCTTGGCACTCCAGCTGTTCTTGAACTTCAATTCCCAGAAGTCCTGATCAGCAGGAGTGCAAACTTGGGCTTCTGGTAATTGAAGTCCAAGAACAGCTGGAGTGCCAAGGTTAGCTACCAGGATTCTATACTGTATGCAGGACCTAGGGGCATTCTGGTTCTGAATCAGTTTTTGTAGAACCAGAGGAAATGGCTATTGACCCATTTCCTGGGTGGGCTTTCCAAGGTCATCTGGTTGGCTACTGTGAGATACAGATTACTAGATTAGAAAAGCCTTTTGATTAATCTAGCAGGGTTGCTCTTCTGTGTTTATAATGTCAGATTTTGAGCACTGCACTTTTGAAAACACTGAATGGACTGCTTTTTAAAGTGAGGGGATTTTGAAATTAGAACACCAGATGGTGACAAAGCTCAGGTTGTTCACCTCTGTTCAGGTTTTGGGGGGGTTTTTTGGGTTTTTTTTGGAAAAAATCATTTTAGGCACTAAGTTGAAATACTATACTAGCTGTACTTCTTCCGTGTCTAGGCCGGATGTGAAACTGCCAAAATGAAGGCATCTTTTGGTGAGTTCGTTCTGCAGTTCCTTTCACTGACCTAGTGTGAGAAAGATTAGCCAGCAACACAATGTTACTATTACTAGGGTATGCCCAATTGTGGTTCAAAAATACCACAATCTTTGATGAGGCTCTTTCTGTGTAGCCCTATGTGCTGTACTAATATCAAGTGACATATAACCAAATCATATGTGACATTAAAAGTGTGATTGTATTGAATAACTCCTTCTCCTTCTAACTAAGAGTAATGGGGAAGATGATCAGGAACTAGACATCAGCAACTAGGAGATGTAGCATTCCAAAATTGAAAGTACTTTCTTTCCCCTTTACATTTCTTTTGAAGAGCAAAGAGTAGCTCTAAAATAGAAAATAATGGCATTTGTTTTGAAAGGGGATTCTTCTTATGTTTCATATCCATAAGAAGCTTGAGCAGTCTGAATAAGCTTGCTGTTGGATGCTTCAATTTCCATTGGTGAAAGGTTAAGGAACATTTGCCAAATCAGTGGGCAGCAACCAGTGTGTGGGAGAAGGAAGGAGAATGAACTGTGCGTCATGAAAGAAGTACACACTGAATCGCCGAGCCCTTGAATAGAACATGAACTTGTATTCTGGATTTTATTTTGAAATATTATAAAGAACTATTGGAGGTTCATTGGAGGAAGGGAGTAGTGGTTTTGTGTTGGCCTCTTTTTGCTTAGTCTCATGTTGACATCATAATTCTTCATGGGCCATTTGATAACCTTAATACAATTAAGGCATCTTATTTGTAGTATTCAAAGGTATGAAATATTTGTGAAACTGTATGTAGTATTGTACATGATTCTCAGACTCGGGTTGTTGCGAAAATGGTGTTCTCTTCATAAGGCAGTCGGTGAGTATGGCAAATGGAAAAGGTGTGCTGTGTCGAGAGGGAGGTTTTGCTGTTGGAGACATTTCCATTAAAGACTTTTCCAATTTATTCCAGATGTTTCCTTAATGGTCTCATCTGAAACAACACACCCTCTTTCCATATTTATCAGTATTTTAGTAACATTTACTGTTACACAATAATTGTATTTTACTGCTCATGTGTTATAGTTTTTAAATCATTCTCTCTCTCTTTTAATATAGGCCATACACATTTCCAAAAAAGTTAGCTTTCTCCAGTAATTTTGATCATTTCCTCTTATTGGTTTGTAATGGAACTCTAACACTGGCTGGCAAAATTAATTAGGAACATGGGGTTTAAGTCCAGAAGAGGGCAGCAATGCTATGTAGAAATTGTTTTGCTTGTCTTCATTCTGACATGAGTGTGTTTCAGAATTTTAAATGCATGTCTGTGCATGCAGAAAATAAGTCTGTAACATTGGCTAAAAGAATTGTACTCAAAAAAGATGTTTTTTAAAGAATTAAATTTTTATTTTATTTAATTCTTTGTTAACCCACAAATTTCAGAAGGGCAACATATCTGATTACAGTATTTTTGATGTGTTGTCTTTTGTTATTCCTTTCACCACTTTAATTCAGTGTTTTTTTCTGCTTCAGAAACCAACTGAAAATTGAGTTAGCATAAATTCATTGGTGTATATATTAGCAGCAAATTGCCACAGTTGAGAAGTCAGTATAGGCATTTGCTGTCACATGCCAAGTTAAGTACCTGAAGTAGAACAGCAAAAGCGTATGCTACTTTTAAAACTACCTGCAATTCACCATTGAGATTTATACTGATTAATTTATACTGACAGGCATAAGGACTAGACAGGCCCATGTACAGTTTTGAAAATTGAAAAATTGAAGAGGAACTAAACATTAATTCTAAACAACAACAACAACAATTTCTTGTCAGAAATTATTCTGGGTCGAAAGGATTTTTACTGGAGAAGCTCCACTCAGGGGACACCCGAATGAGGCTCCTTTCATGTCCCCAAGATATTTTCCCACCAAAGTGGTTCCAGAGAGTAGAACCATCGAAATGAATGGGACTATTCCAGGTAGGACTAATGCTGGATTTAACCTGAGTGAAATAGAATGTGTACATAATCTATACCTATAAATCCAAGCGTTAACCGTTGGAATGTGACAAAGGCTCCCGCACCCATCCACACTATCCCGTACCGAGCCTCCTGCACTCGCCCGAACCCGGTACGGAGGTAACTGTAGGGTTGAGAAATGCGCCAGTGGGGCAAGAGCCCCACGAATGCGAACAAAGGGAAACAACTTCAATTCCCAACGTTCTCTGCGCCGCACTACAGCTAATCAGGCTGAGAGGCGCGAGCAAAAAGAACGTTGGGAAACGCGGCACGGCCAATCGAAATCGAGCCACAGAAAAATAACCGCCGCACGAAAGCAAACCACAAACGCAAAACTACAAGTCCCAGCGTCCTGCACGCCATGAGCACGCAGAACGCTGAGAAAGCCTGCGCGTGAAAAATAAAATTACAAAATGCAATGGGAGCGCAAGTCCCCAGCAGGCAGACTCAGCGCCTCACAGCCACGCAAAATAAAAAGCCACAAAACGCCACCACGAGACACCCGCCGTCCTTCTTTCCTGGAGCAACGGGGAGAAGAGGGATTCCCTCTCCTCCACACTACCCCGCCGAAGACACGACGTGACCACTGCAGGCCTCAAGGAAAGTTGAGCCGGGGTGGAAAAAAAAACCCCAAAACCAGGCAGCAGTTCATCAGGGGAAGCACCCTCCCTGACGGATGACTGGCTGATGCCTTTGTACTTCCAAATACAAAAGCAACAGCCAGCAATTCAGAAGGAAGAGCCCCACCCCTTACAGATTGCTGCCTGCCGATCTCCGGTTAGGTAAGCCAGGAAAAAAAGGAGATAGAGAGGAGAGAATCATCGTTAGGCAGAGAAAGCTCTTCTCTGCCTCCTCCTTCTCCCCCGACCTACCTAATGAACCTTCCCGGGAGAAGAACGGGCTGACTGCCTCCTCCTCCTTTCCCCCATTGCTGTATCTAAACCAAAATTCAAAGCAGCAATGGGGAAAAGAGGAACCCACAGGCAGCCCGTTCTTCAAGCTAAAGTAACCACCAAAAACAAACACGAAAATTAATAAAAAATAATAAAACAAAAATAAATCAATAATTAAAAAACCATTAATAAACAAAAAATAAACCACAAAATACACAAACAAAAACATCCACAATAATACAAAACCACATACAAAGCACCTAACTACAACACAAAACCCCCCACAAATTACACAAACAAACAACTAATTACACAAATAAACAACAACGAAATAAGAAACATTAAACAAAATCAGAAATAACCAAACCAATTAAACAAACCTAAAACTCAACCAAAACAAAAAAGAACAAACAGAAACACCTCCCAGCCCACCACCACAAAAGCAAAACAAAGAAAAACCCCAGAAGAAAGAAAACCAGATAACTCACCGGTACATCCTCCTTCCACGACGACCAGAACAGAAATGAAGAAACAAAGAGACTACTTACCGGAAGAAGCCCCACCCAGAGGCCAGGAGAGAAAAAACAGTGAAACTAAAACAAAACCACTAGCAGCCCCACCTGTAGGGCAGAATAGTAAAAATAACTCAAAAAGACACAGCAGCCCCACCTAGAGGCCACAAGAGTAAAAACAAGTAAAAAACATAACAATAAATCAAAATTTTACACAAATCACAAACATGTCAAAAAAAAATAAAATTAAAAGATTTATAACATCCTGTGTTGAGTTTTAACTCAAATAAAAACCCAAAACATCTAAACACAGTTTAAAAACATTGAATGTAAAAAACATATACTTTCACATTTTTAAAATTATTACCTACGGTACAACTATTAACACCCTCCAAAAAAACCTAAAACATTTTTTGGTTAAATAAAACAATTTAAAACAATTATATCATCCTTTGTTCTTTTTTTAATTCACAAAAAAAGAAAAGAAAAGCTGATCACAGTTTATAACAGCCCGGCAACACCGGGCAACCTATGCTAGTTTACATCTAATTGGAGGGGAAAAACTGCTGTATTTGCTTCTTTAGTAGTGGCCTGCCAAGTGTGAAACCTATTTATTTGAAATTAAACATGCCTCATGTAGTTATTATTTCTCTTCTAGCACTTTCATATGGCAAGTATTATGTTTTCAATGACAAGTCTCAGCAGCTAGTATCGCCATTCTGTTTCAGGTAGTTATAGTTAGTTGTCATTAATAAGAAACATGAGCACATAGTATTTAATCTTCAAATGATGCTACCTATATGATGATTTTCTTTCATCTTCTGTAAATTTCAGAAATAAGTGTTTTTTGAGGCTCTCAAGGCAGTACCAAAGAGTATGAAAAGCTGTTGCCAGTCAGTGCAGACAATATTAAGTTGAATAGCTACATCTACTTCTGTCTAAGACATATTCCAATATTGCTGTATTGTTAAAGATGCATACGGTATTTTAAATTGTAAAAATCAACAAATTTCCATGTATTTGAAAATGCATAGTAACACAGACATGTGCTTACAATGCTTTAAAAGGCAAAGGTTAGACAAAATCAAACTGATTTGTCAATTGAAATGTTAACTCGAAAGGACCATACAACAGTTTTTTTAAATGTTATTGATATTAATCGTTAACTTCCATAGATTGTTCAGTGAAAATGTTTTAAGATGTCCCCACCCCCATCCCCACCCCAAAAAAGTCCTGATGCCAAAATGGCAACAGCTTTTTATGGATTTGTTGCATTTCCTATTGAACAGATTGGCTGTATTTTCACAAGCAAAGTTTATTGCTGCATAGCTCTGCTACCTTAATCAGATTGGCTAAATAAGGTAAAGATCAAGCCAAGATAGATGGGTGTGGCTGTCTTGGCTACCCACTGAACATCTGTTGTGGTGACAGGTATACAAAGATAATTTCTACAGAGTTACCTGAATAGAATTTGAGGCAGCAGGTGAAGAGTGTTTGATTCCTTTGTCCTACACCTGCTGCACTTTAAGTAAGCACAAACATCTGTTAGCAACAGAATAATATGGGAAGGTTGGCCACTATTTGTATGCCTCGTGCTTTTAGTAACTGTTTGCAGCCACAATTCACAAAAACAGTTTAAAGTAAACCCTTTGGGAAAAAAATATCAAGTTGGAGAAAGCCAGTGGGTTTTTTAAGCAGACATATCAAATATCAAACGTAAAAACTTTCCACTATGAAAATATAGCCTTTCTAATAAATAGAACCAAAGTTTAATTCTACCTAATGCAATGTAAACATACTCTAGAATAGATAAACATATGGCATCCCCAAATGTTTGCAGTATTGATTTGTTTTTAAAATCAATAGAAGCTTCATTCTGATTGTTTCTAAGAGGCTAAATAATTGAGGAGGATGGTGGAGGATGGAGGTGCCTGGCGGGCAATGGTCCATAGGGTCGCAAAGGGTCGGAATCGACTGTGCGACTGAACAACAAATAATTACAAAAGCAGTCTATTTTTCTTATAAGAAGCTCTTATAATTATGTCATGTAGTGTTTGAGGGTTTAAGAATACAGTTAATTGAAGACCAAGATAATGAAGGTTGGTAGTTCTCAAAATGTGGGCACTAAATGTTCGGGAGAGAAGCTCCAACAGGTAACAAGGTCATATTTTAAGAGCCACCTCCACCAGTCTCTAGTACTGGAGCAAGAGTGAACTGAAAGAAAAGCAGCGCATTGGTGTGCATTTAACCAAGACCAAGCTACATAATTACTTCTGTGGCAGATTTTGTAGTGATGCAGCAGATTCAGTGGTAGTGATGTTTTTATCAAAATTACTAGGAGTATTTTTATGTGAGTGTGTGGGCTGGGTCAATAGAGGTAAGTGTAAAATATGATGTGAGAATTTATTTGTGACATGATTACAGAAATCAAGTCAACTACTGTGCTGACGGTCTGGCCAGGTTATCCTGCTATGGTAATAGAGTAGACCATACTGCCAGTGACTCAATGTGTGTCAGGTGGCAGTTAACTAACCTGACAACCCTGAGGACTAATGGCCTTGAGTGCCAAAGTCCACAGGGAAGGGTGATGGTCCCCAAGTGGATTAAATCCCATTTGGATCCATCTTGATGAAGGGCAGCAGCTTCATCAATCCTGGCCTGGGGCTGAGGAGGACTTTGTGTGTCAAAAGGGCTCAGAACCAGAAAGTGACACAAGGAACTGGATCAGTGGTACAGGGGTCATGCTGCGATGCGAAAGGCAGATTAAGGGCCACTGTGTTATATTCTCAGGACAGCCTCCATGGTACGGCTACACAGAAAGAGCCTCCTTGAAGATTGTGTTATTTTTGAACAACAATCGGGCATACCCTGGTAACGGTAAACTTGTGTTGCCGGCTAAACCTTCTCACATTAGGTCAGGCCAAAGGAACTGTGGAATGGACTCACCAAAAGATGGCTTCATTTTGGCAGTTTCATTTCTGGCCTAGACACGGAACAACTACTGTGATTTTCATCACATGATAGGCAAAGCAATTTCTGCTCAGGACTTCTCACTGGGTGTTCCTAAATGTAAAGGGGCATACTTTGAACAATAGAAACAGTTGGGAAGACAGTTAAAGGGTAATGTTCATATGTTTCAAGTAATGAAAGATAAAGTGAATTGTTTACTTTTGGTTTAGGAAGAAATATCCTTTTTAGTTTCTTCAGATTAATTATCAACCAATCAATGAATCAATCAATTTTTATTGCAGTCCAAGACCAGCATAGAACAGGAAGGGGAAAGACCTTTAAAAACAGTTTAGATTGCTTAACAAAAATGTTAGGCATCACTGTAATCCGATGTGGATGTCATTCTAATTTTCATGCGTGCTTTAAATGATAAAGGCTGAAGTTCAAGGGCTTTCAGTTGCAATGAACAAGTAATTCTTTGAAGTGCAGTAGCATGGTAGATTGTGGATAGGTACCCACATGACTACTGTCTTCCCAGTTATCTTCCTCCCAGGTGGCTAAACCTGTACAGTACTTTGAAACCACTTGCAGTGACTAGCCATTCCATCAACCTTTTCATAAAGCAGACTTGTATACAGAAATGGTATTAGATCTAGAGCAGGGATTCTCAACCTGTGGCCCACGGGCTGGATGCGGTCTACAACACCATTTCAAGTGCTCCCCCACTGCCTCCACCACAGCAGGAAGTGCCATGTGGTGGAGGAAGGGCAGAATGGCCATCTGGCCCCCAAAGCTGTCTGAGGGAGCGTGACCTGACCCCCGGCTTTAAAAATGTTGAGAACTCCTGATCTAGAGTATCACTGGGGGGGGGGGGACTTTGTGTTCTTTAAATGCTGGTCACTTGTACCAGTATAATGTGCTTAATGTATCCCCTCTAGCAGTTGAGGTAGAAGACAGGAAGAAAGCTTGATGTTTTTAAATATTTACTTAGTTGTGGATTTTATCTTTCACTTAATCTTTCACAATAGTATGTGCTTTGTGTAATTAAAGCACACACACATGGACTTCAGAATTAAATCAGTAATATTCAAGGATGTCTAAACATAATTAAAAAAAAACAAGCCAGTCCCTATGTAAAGTATCTTTTGTGTGCTAGACATTGTGGGCAAGTATGGGGGGCCGACGGGGCGATGACTCCCGCCCGTTGGCTCTGCTAGAAGCAGTGGCCCCTTTTTATTGTTGGGTGGAAAGGGAGGGCCTTTTAACTGTGAGAGGGTCATGGATTGTTTTTATGGAAGTTTTTAAAGGGGATTTTACAGTTTTTATGTTTAATTGCACCGTCCTGAGTTGCCCTAGGGCAAGAGGGCGGGATATAAATCCAATTAATTAATTAATTAATTAAATAAAATGGTACCACCATAAATTTTAGTGAAGAGATGAAGTGTTCTTGGGAATCAAGGAGACAGCGGAGGCTTGATTCATGAAGAGGCATCTAAGCAACCAAAACAACCAAAGCAGCAGAAGCAACAGGGCAGGGCAGCCCGGTTGGTGTTTATTAGGAATAACAGACAAAGACATTCCAGAGAAGCATATGCAATTAATCCCTATTGGTTACCTGCGATAGCATAAGCTTACTTAATTGGCTAAATATCGGCATGTCTGCCTCGTGCTCACTTTGCTAATTGGAAGAAGGCTGCGTGATAGCTGAATGACTGCGTGCCATCTCTGGGCATTGTGGGGAGGGCCAAAAGGCCTGGAGTGAGAGGCCCAAGCTGGGGCCTCTAAGTTACAGTGTAAACACAGATGAGGTAAGGAGAGTGATCACCCATGATTTATGGCCATCCACTAGCCACAGCGATCGTGCTGTGAAACTCCCCACATCTTCCCCCTTCTGTTTTTAAGAAGCTTATAAGCATAATAAATCTGTGGGCGGGACGCTGACGGACCAGCGTGGTGCGGTTGGGCAAAGCAACAATCATACGACTAAGGCAACAAGTGGTTGTAGAGAGGTTAGCAGGAATATAGTTCCAAGTTCGTGACCCACAGGTCCAGAACCACCCAGAAGGCAACAGAATGTGCTGAAAGTTAAAATGAAGGTCCTTCGTTTCTCTCCTGGTGCACCGGGAGAGAAACAGCGAGGCTTTGACTTATGTTGAGTACAGTTCACAACCCTGGCACATTTACTAGCATTGCTAACAGCTACAATAGGAGTATAGAGGAGCAAAGACAGGTCTTTCCCCAAGCAAGAGAACAAGCAAAACATTTAGGCATGAACAAAACATGAACATTTCTCTTCTTCCTTACATGAAGGAGGTCTCCATTGCATTCAACAACTTAAAACCAGCATAGCATGGTAAATCAATACAGTACAAATATCATTAGAGCATTTCTCACTCATAGCATGAGCAGGTTGCTTAAAAAAGGTTTTCAGGTTTTAAAATGCAAACAAAGCCAATTCTTTGCTTAGAGTCCACACAACTTTTTAGTCAATTAAAATGTCCAAATTAAAGACCAAATGTTGATTGAAGCTTTGTTCTTCTGTTTTTAACTTCTCTCCAGTTCTCAGATTACAATTTAAAACACTAAATACTATCTTCTCTCCAGCACAGTTCTTGGCATGGCAAGGTGAAATTAGGCCATAAATTAAGTCTCACTGAATTCACAAGACAATCCCACACAACCCCCCTTTGCAGCTTTTCAGGCAAACACACATTCCTTCATGCTCCGGCCACCCCCATCTGCATTAAGGCAGGCAGATGAGGTATGAACAAACTTGGAACAGCTCACTCTGGATCTCTTTGTTTGAGGGTTGGGCAATTCAAAATCAGCCAAAAACTCCTTGTATTTTTGCACCAGCCTGCTGTCCATCGAGGAGGGATCCACCCCCCCTTTTCAGCTGGGCTTCTTTCATCCGCAGCATCTGAACCTCAACCTTATGACAAACTGCATCTGTTAGGTTGTATTTGCAAGAAGACCCCTTTTTGGGTTTTCTGCATTCCTCCTCTGGGCCATCCTCTGGGCCATCCTCCCACTTCTTGGCCACACGTGAGGTATCAAGTTTACCCCTCAGCTTCTCCTGCTTTTGTGATGAGGGCTGCTTCAGGGGCAGGCTGAGATCTTTTGTGCTGCTCTTTAAATCACAACCCTTGCTTCTTGCCACTTTGCATGCATTAACAGCTTCAATCTGTGATGAGGTCCCCACCATTTGTTCCCCATCAGCTGGCACTAGTTGTTTTTTAGACTCGGCAGGCAGTATTGCAGCAGTGAACAGGTCTTTTGTAGGGCTAAAAGGACTTGATTGCTGCAAGGCAGGATATAATGTCCCATCTCCATTTCCACCCCCATCTCCACCACGGGGCTCCTGCTGTTGTTTCTCATATGATGCAGGGGCAGTCAGACTCCATCCCTTGACTGGGGGGAAAAGCTGTGGCAATGTTACAGTAAACCTCTGGGAGAACAAACTATTTTTTGGAGTAAAATCTTGCACTTCTTTTGTTTCTGCTCTTTGCTCATTCTCCTGTTTGAGTGTTCCAATTTCTGGGTACCAAGGACATTGGCATTTGACTTCCTTAGTGAAGCCTTCTATACTATTAAGCGTGATGTCTGGACATCCGCTCTCCTTGATGAGTCTCTGCAATTCGTTTGCATGGGCCTTTTGCCCTGAAGAAAGTTCCCCCCCCATACTCACAATCGGGAGCTCGAAAGCTGAGGGAGCCTGAAAAGGCTGTGGCGCGCCAGGGGGCTATTCCAGCCGGTGAGTCGGGGAGTTGGGATCTGGCAATCACGTCGCGGGTCACCAGATGAAGTGTTCTTGGGAATCAAGGAGACAGCGGAGGCTTGATTCATGAAGAGGCATCTAAGCAACCAAAACAACCAAAGCAGCAGAAGCAACAGGGCAGGGCAGCCCGGTTGGTGTTTATTAGGAATAACAGACAAAGACATTCCAGAGAAGCATATGCAATTAATCCCTATTGGTTACCTGCGATAGCATAAGCTTACTTAATTGGCTAAATATCGGCATGTCTGCCTCGTGCTCACTTTGCTAATTGGAAGAAGGCTGCGTGATAGCTGAATGACTGCGTGCCATCTCTGGGCATTGTGGGGAGGGCCAAAAGGCCTGGAGTGAGAGGCCCAAGCTGGGGCCTCTAAGTTACAGCGTAAACACAGATGAGGTAAGGAGAGTGATCACCCATGATTTATGGCCATCCACTAGCCACAGCGATCGTGCTGTGAAACTCCCCACAAAGAGAAAGCTACCAAAATTGAAAGGTAGTAAAATTCAAGAATCAAGGGTATCAGCTTTGAGTTAATCCATTATCCTCATGTTATATACAAATAGCAGTATAGATAAACTCTAGGGATTTAGTCTTTGTACAGTAATATTACAAATATTACAAATAATCTTGTGCTCTGGGCAGGTCATGTGGTTGATTCCGGAAGCGGAAGTAAAACACGCCCACGCATTCACAAAATCCTGCCATAAATGCATCTGTGGCTGTTGTAAACGCGTTTATGACCACCACGGTGCATATACCATTGCAAATGTAAACCAGGGCTTCCATAAAACGTGGCTTTACTGTAATGTGGTACTAAGATGTCTGTGTTGTAGCTTCACAGTGGTGTCTAGGAAATTTACTTGTTATGTAGATTGGTACAGGGTGAGATTGATATTTGGATGAAAGTTATTGAAATCCTGGTGGAATTTCTCTAAGTATTCCTTTCCATGGTTCCAGATCAAAAATATGTCATTATTTTTCAAATAGAGAAGTGGTTTATAGGTACAGCAGTTAAGAAAGCAGTTTTAGAGCAGCTGTGAATATATTTGCACATTGTGGAGCCATGTGGATACCCATGGCAGTTCTGTTGATTTGGAGATAGGTTTTATTGTCAAAGGTGAAATAATTGTGTGTGAGCAAAAAGTTGCAGAGCAGGTTGACTATGTGGGCTTCATCCTTATTTTGAATAATATTCCTGAAGGCTGGTAGTCTATCTTTGTGTGGGATGTTGGTGTAGAGAGCTTCCACATCCATTGTGGCTAAGATGGTGTTATCTGGGAGGTTGTGTGTGAATTCAAGTTTATTTAGAAAATCTATAGTAACTCTTATGTGGCTGGGTACTTTGGTGGCATATGGTTTGGGAATGGATTCCACATGCAGTATCTAGATACAGTACCTCAACAGTGATGGTGTTGATACACAAAACAGTGGGTGTCCCAGAGCTTACAGGTTTGTGTATTTTAGGTAGCAGATAAAAGGTAGCTGGTTGAGGTTCTTTAGGTGCATTAGTCAGGATAAGGGTTAGGATTAGGGTTTTCAGAAGGTTTTGTAATTCCTTTTGATATTTGGCTGTCGGGATCACAATTGAGGGCTGGTAAAATGTAGAGTTGGATAATTGTCTGTCAGCCTCTTGTGTGTAGCATGATTTGTCCATGACAACTACAGCACTACCCTTATCTGCCTCTTTGAAGATGATGTTGAGATTATTTTTGAGATTGTTCATAGCCTCATGCTCTGTTCAGCAGAGATTGTATGTTGAATTATGTCCCTGGCTGATGAACTCAGCCCAAGCACAGTGGTGGAAACATTCAACATAGAAGTTCAATTCCCAGAAGCCTAAGTCAATTTCCCAAAGCACTGAACAGCAAGTGTACTGATTTAGGCTTCTGGGAATTGAAGTCCAAAAACCAAAGGTTGGGAAACATTGTTCCATAGAGAGTACATTTCTTATTTCTGCGTTGCTGGGAATAAGATGGTTGTGGCTTGGTATATGGTTCCTCCTCATGTTGTAGCAAGTGAGGAACAACTTGTGAATTGTCATCCTGGTTGTTTTTAGATTTGTGGAAACATTATTTGAGTTGTAGTCTGCAGAAAAAGGCTTCCAGATCACCATGGAATAATTTTAAGAGTAAAATCTATCCACTTCACTGCCTTAATTTTTTGGATGGTTTCCAGTATTTAAGAATATTTCAAAAGTATTTCCCAAACACACTTAAATGAAAATGCATGCAAGGAATGCTGTTATTCCTGGCAGAGGTTTAAGAAGTGTAAGAAATTAGAAGAATTTGGTTAGCTATGTCGATTTATATAGGGATACCTTCTTCAGAACTGTCAACAATATGTTGAAACTCCCATTTATACGTAGCATAGAATAGGCCAAATTAATGAGTCTCCTGGATCTCTGAACTTTGCCCTAATGTTAACTTATGCAAATTGAACTGGTCCTATGCAATATTTTAATTCCCCTACCTCCCAAAAGCAATAATTTTCATGAGTATGACCTCTTTAGCATTATCACTTGCTGGCAGTGAAAGGCGATAAAGGCTTATTCTGTTACATAAGCAGTGTCTGTCTCAAAAGGTCTTCTTCTATGTGAAAAGTGAAATTCTTTTTAGTAATGCTCTGAAGTTGGAGGCGAGTGTTTAAAATAGTTTTTAATGCTGCAGAATGTCAGTTGTTCTCCCCAAGTCCAGACCTTCCTTTTTTATTGTTCTCAATGCCTCTGTTCTTTCCTTTTGTCTTCCTTGATATCCTTTCCTATCTCACTACTAGTCTTTTGCTGCTTTTCATTTCTTGGTCAATATAGGAAGTCTTGAATGATCCATGATATAGGCACATGGAGGAGCCCTGGTGAAAGTGGTATTCCCTGTGGGCAGCTCCTGTAACCCACAGAAAATACTGCAAGAAGGTTGGAGGATTCTGCTGAATGGGATGTTGTTGTGGTTCTGTTTGAGGGGTCAGAATGTACACTGCCAACAGAATGTGAAAGCATGCTTTGGACTAGACTGGACCTATGGTGTAGAAAGCGAATGGGATTTTTTTTTTTGATTCTTAAAACAGCACGACTCTTTGCTGTTGGGAAAGGAAACAGAAGCCTTCCGTTGGCTTGGAGTTTTGAAATATGGAAGAAAACAGATAACAAGGCCAGGTTGAAGATAATGGAACACTATTATAAAGGTTTACACTTCCAATCATCTTACTCCCAGAGTGTTCCCTGATAAGATTCTTGGTAATATTATATCCCCAAGGCAAAAAAAGATGCTGCTTGTGGATAGTAAACGAGAATAGCAGTACCATGTGTTTTTAAATCTGGTTTGCCATCTACAGAGACAGAACTGAATTTAGTCGTGAGGAGAACAAAGTCTTTCAGAAGACAGAAAAGTTAAGGCTGCCAGTGAATCAAAACAAAATCACAACAAAGAGAGCTCACATTAATTGCCCTTTTCCTTTTCTTGTTTAATATTATTTTTTGCAGACTTTGCTTGTTCTTAGACCTTACAACCTTAGATTACCTTAATTTAGAGAAAAGAGTTTGGTGTTTATATTGGATTAGGCTCTTTTGTGAGATGCTACACTGCCTATAACATTTTTCACTTGTGGCTTTCACAAAGGAATTTCCCCTTGTGATTTTTACAAGCAAAGTAGACAGAGTAGTTTACCCGGTTTAGATTGTGCATTTCTCTGAATAAACTTTAATTTCTTAAAACCCGTTTAGTTCTTTCTTGTTTAATTTTTCTCCTAGACAGACCAACATGCACACATACCAGTGAAACTCCTGTATCGCTATTTTATTTTTCATTTTCCCTCTAATTTTCTTATCTACTTTTTCTTGGTCAAGTTTTCTCCATATTTACTTGCCTCTTCAGAAATCTGCTGTTTGGAATAAATTGCACTTTTTTCTTTCTCAGTTTTTTTACATCAAATATTGCTAAATACCTGGGAACACGGTAAGCTTTAATCACAAGGCTTATGGAAGATTAGAGGCAAGTGTAGTTGTTTTGCAAATACCATGTCCTACCTGGCTGCATCTTCCTCATTGGAGGACATGCCTCAGCTGGATAGCTCAATGTATGGACTTGAGGAAGCAGAGGCCAAATTAATTACTTCAGACAGGGAAGAAACCTGTGAGCCAAAACACACTCCAGTCCCAGAGAACCAAAGATTCAAAGTGCAGTTGAACCAGAGCCAGCATCTTCAAAGACATTCTAGCTGTTTAGGAGAGAGTCACAATGCTGCAGTGAAATAACACTATAGTGCTGAGAACAGCTTATATTCCTGGCCTTGCCTTCAGCTCTCAGTGTTCCTTCTTCCTTTGACTTCTAAGAGACCTCCTGTGGATCTGACCAAGACTGCTTCCTGCCAGACTGTATGGATTAACCCATTAGGGCCTCAATTTATGGACTGACTTTGACCGACGTCTTAACAAACCATTTTGCATGTTCCCTGCACTCCAGCTAATGTTTCCCTAGTGTCTCAGTTCCACTTGGCTTTGAATTTCCTGTTGGCCTTGAAGGAGATGTCTACTTTGCAGAGTCTGGCTTGAAGCTTGTGAGCATTTTTAGCTCCCAAAACAGAACAATAAAGGGCTACCCAGGGCTAATGTTTATGTTATAATTACATCTGATATTTTAATCAAATCCATTCAATACTGCAATTTTCATATAATCACTGGCTGAACTCCTGTTGCACCTAGGCAAACGGCATAATTTTTGGAGGTGTACTGCCTTGAGTTAAGAAATCGCTGTAGATTTAATGTTGCAATTCAGTATGCAATGGTAATGTGTACGGGGATTGGTTAATTTGAGTTCAGATCTGAAAGTTATACCTTTTGCTTAATGGTTCAACAAGATTTCAGCCATTATATTGTAGAAATTCACAGACTTTGTACCTAACACTGAAGCTTCTTTGCTGATGGTATACAAGACATATGTGTTTTTCGTAGACAATGGAAAGCTGAATTTTGAGATTATGAGTACATTATTGTTTTTAGATTGTACTGATGCAGGATTTTGCCAAGGCCCAGGCCTAGAACGGGACCCAGTGGCCCTTGTGCAAAAGGCACAGTAGATACCTGATCTATCCTTTAAACCCAGATTATGGGTTCTTTTGCCAAAATCCAAAATTTCCCAAGAAAATTTTGTGCTCCCAGCATCCTTGCATAGAATACTGCTATCCATAGGTACACCCTTTTACAAATCATAGAGAGGCAATTAAAATAACAAGGAAATATTCCTTTTTAACATTTATCTAACATTAATAAATATGATTATATTTGAGTACATATGTCTTAACCAGATATTCAGAACAAAGTTTCATATAAGTGACAGATGACAAAAATCAAAGGTAATTGTTGCTTAGTCTGTCTGTCTGAATATTCCGCTATGGCAATGGAGTAGACCAGCCAGCGACTCAATGCTGAGTGTTGGGCTGCGGTAAATAACCTGACTTTGGCTATAGGCGGATGAGCCCCTTTAAGTCAGGGGATGGTCCCCTCACTGGAGAAAATGCCACTGGAAACCATCATATTGGCCCAATGGTAAAATGAGCAGAGGAGGAACCATTTCACTATTCTGATTCCCAACGATCATGGAGGCAGAAGAGGCCATGCCAGATGGACTGGCTGTGAAGGCGCACCTTGTTAATATCCTCCATTGCATATATATACTTATTGTATATAATAGTTGCTTAGTAAAGTAAATGCTTGTAAATATGATAATTAACACTTGCATATTGTACCAAGGATACATTATATGGATTTATGTTGTAGTTACTAAATTCATAAATACATGGTAAAATGACTTAACATCTCTGTGACAGAATATGAAGCAGTTAATACATTTTGAAATAAAAGAAAAACCTGTACTTACTTAACAGAGTAATTTAACACATCTATTATATTGGCACTTAGTACTTATACCAAATAGCTTTATACTAATAACAGAGCAAAAATCTTATTAAAGGCAAATATGACTCAGTTTCACCATCACATCTGTTATGGAGCTCGCTTGGTTGTCTCATTGCTTGTGGAATTGGAGCCAAATTCCTGCTCAGTTAACAACAGAGGAAAATGGGAGAACAGCATTATATTTTCAAATACGTACAACAAATCCATCACTGTCAAAAATTTGTACTTTCAGTTATTCAATTAAGAAAAGTTAACAGTTTCTAAATCACAAGTTAACAAAGTTAATGAACACTTAAGAGACTTTATGTGTCAGTACTTTGTCATGAAAAATTCCATTTTTGAGTTTGTACTTTTTCCTGAGATTTTGCCTGCCAAATTACCTTGTGCTTTAGCCCATCCAAGATGGAGATTTCCATCCGGGGGAGACCCCTTTCTCACATACCAGAGAGAGATTGGAATGTAAACAATTTTGGCCTAATGGGTTGGAAGAGATGGAGCCTGATGTGTGATGGACATTACCTTGTGCTTTAGCTCATCCAAGATGGAGATTTCAGTGTGTGGGAGAAACTTTAGGAAATACCTGAGTGAGATTGGAATGTGTAACAATTTTGGCCTGGTGGGTTGGAAGAGATGGAGCCTGATGTGTGATGGACATGTCATGCTGTAAGATCATTGGTTGGAATCCTCTAGGCGCAGTGTTTCCCAAACTTTGGTTTTTGGACTCCCTTTCCCAGAAGCCTAAGTCAATTCCTCAAAGCTCTGATCAGCCAATATACTGACTTAGGCTTCTGGGAATTGAAGTCCCCTGTGGGGCGTGGAGCCCACTTTGGAAACCACTGCTCTAGGGGAATGGCTGGGAGGCGGACCCTGAGGGAGGAGATAAAACCCAAAGGTGGGGCCAGGAGAGAGACACTCTCTTGGATCTTAATTGCAATCATGTAGCTGATTTAAACGGAGGAAGGGCCACATTGGCTTTTCCCCAGATAGCAGCTTTCTTTATTTTGAAATGCTTTCTAAGCTTCTGATGAACTTTATTCTATACCTTACTTTGATTTCAATATACTTTTGAAATACCTGAAGGAGACTGGAGTATTTACTTGGCTCACTTTACCTGACTCTACACTAATTTCATGAGCACCCTTTGTTCACTACCTAGATTTAGGTCAGGAGTGAGAGGGCAAGCTTTCAGGAAAAGCCTGAACTGCTTTGCCAGAGAGGACAAGTGAAGCAGGATCAGGCGCGACCCTATCGCGAGGATGCCGGAGTGCTACTTGGGAGTAAGAGGATCATTACATACGTAACCTTTAAAGAAAGCATTTCTAGTCAGAATAAAAACACATCAGTTGTAAGAGCAAAGTAAAACTATGAGTCACCATGGTTACCATATGAATTGTTTTGAAAAGCGTTTCCTTGACTGATAACCATACTTTCTGTAGATAGGACTATCCATTCTTCTGGAGCAGACTGGCCAAAGCCAGATGCTCTTTTTTGGGCTATAAAAGACCTGCTTTTATATTTTCGGAATCCCTCCCTCCTCCTATTTCTGAAATTCACTATCTGGTGACTCCTGGCCCAAGAATTTAGCCCCTCTCTGCCGGGTAGTGGAAGGAGCAAGAAGTGCCCCTCCATTCTGTAAGCCCTTATTTCATGTTTCCTTTCTTTCTGGCTCCTTTAACCATTTTTTCCCCTTTCGTCAGTCAACCTCAGCTGATCGGTCTGAAGTCTCATGGAGTCTTCCTTTAGCTAAATACTTTGCTTTTTGGAGTATATGTGTTCAGGCCACTTTTTGTCAAAAATACACTTTGACAGTTGTATGGCGGAAATAAATTAGTATAAATTTTAAAATGAAATTCAACTTCCTTGATTTTAGGGAGGATTATTTTTGGTAAATATTATTAGGGTGCTGCTGGACTGCATACAGATAATTCATCCCTCTGTCCTCATTTTATTTATTCCAGACATTTACAGGATATGTGCTCTGCAGTTTGCTCCAAAACTATTATTCACTTAATTGTAATTGACTGTAATGATTTGTTATCATATTCACAAAGACAGGGACACAGTAGAAATTGTTTTACCAATATATATTTTTTTCATGGAAATCAAATATATTAGATATTCAGGCATTTGGAACAAATGGAAAGCTTTTCCAACAATGAAAAAAATCTAGTAATAGCCAGTGGCTTAGATGCAAGTTTTTGCTTTCCCTGAAGTTTCAGGTTTCTCTGTAGTATGTTTTTGGAGGGCACCAAAAGCTGCAGCTAACAGAAGAGACAGTGGCAAACAAATGTGTATGTTTATATGCTCAGATATACCTTCAGTTTTAAAATGGGAGCGGAATAGGTTTGGAGCCAAGCCATTATTTCTTTATAATAGCAAAGCGTCATACTATCTTTATAGCACTTTATGTAGCTTGATAGTACTTCAGGTATATTTCATGCCCTCCTGAAAAGAAGGAAAGGGTTAGTGTATCTGTCCCTCTACCATGCTTTCCTCTAACATTGTTTACTATATATTACTTGGTGTAATCCATCAGCTGGCTTTAATTTCACAAGCTATTCATTGTGTTTAAACAGGCTCTTTCTTGCATTAAATATTTATGGAAGTCTTTGGGCAGAATACATCAAAATGGCAGATGGGGGTCGTTTTGAGCATGTTCTTGATTTAACATGGGATCCCTGTGAATTTCTAGTCTGTTTTCAAAGAAAGTTCGCTGTGCCAGAGGAGGTAAAATTTCCACCTATTCTCCACACTGTGATTTCAAAAAAAAAAAACCTGTGGCTGCCTGCAAGCTTCATGCTTCAGCACCTTTCATTTCGAAATTGTTTGGAAATGCAATGGAGACAGGTGAGCAAAAAAACAGTTTTTGTTGCCTTACTTTTTAATAATGCAGATGACCTCAGAGTCTTCTACATTATGCTTACTTCATTCACTGATTTTTAACTAGTGCAAGCTAAGTGGAAAATCAGGCTTTTGATATTTGTCCAGTTAGGAGGTGAGTTTTCAGGAATGGGCTAGCTCAGTGATGGCTAACCTTGGCACTCCAGGTGTTCTTGAACTTCAATTCCCAGAAGTCCAACTCAGCACTCCTGTTGATCAGGGCTTCTGGGAATTGAAGTTCAAGAACACCTGGAGTGCCAAGGTTAGCCATCATTGGGCTAGCTGTACCTTAGCCTTCCTGGTTAGTGTGATTTTTTCCCTCTGATTTTTTTTTTGGGGGGTGGGGGGCAACTCTAGAAAGCCAGACATGTTCCATAGCAGCACAAAGCCCAGGCTGCTCTTGTTCAGAGGCTCTGAAAAGAGGAGGCCCACTTTGTAAAATCATGCACACATACAATTTGACTGCCCATCTCGTTTTTTTCTGTGCCACCCAAACCTTAATGGACAAGCATTTTCCTAAACAGAAAGTGTTGAGTCCATGCACTAAGGCAGTGATGGTGAACTTTTTAGTGACTGAGTGCCCAAGGAGGAGGAGGCAGCATGCATGCAGGCAGTGCATGCCCACACACCCATGTGACATCGTCAGTGCGCCTCCAGCAATGTTGCATGGGTGTGTGTGCATTCCCCCGTGGGTGCGCTGTTGCCACCTCCTCCGCCTCCTACCATCTCTCCTCTCGCCTCCCCATTGGTGGAGGGAGAGGTGTGGGTAGGGAAGCAGCACTGCCTTGGGTGCTGGCAATGTGGGACAGAGCTTGCCCATGATGGTGCGCGTACCCACAGATAGGTCTGTGCATTCCCCCTCTAGCATGCATGCCACAGGTTCGCCTGCACTGCACTAAGGAGCAAGTGATACAACAACATGAGTATCAGTCATGCAGGATCTATGGTTGAACACATACAGGAAGGACACAGATTGGGAATAAATCTGATTTGCCCATCACATGGATAAAGTCTGTGGCTCAGTAAAAAATCAGAATCTGTTCTCAAGCACCTCAAGAAAGGGCAGTGTATCTTCAAGGTATCTATGTATAGAAGTCATTTTAACATCAACTAAGGCAGGGATTCTGAACCTGTGGCCCTTGGGTCGGATGAAGCCCGTGGAGCCATTTCATGTGGCCCCTACAGCCTCCACCACACCAAGAAGTGCCATGTGGTGGGCAAAGGGCAAAATGGCCGTCCAGCCCCCGAAGCTATCTGAGGAAACATGACCCGACCCCCGGCTTATAAAGGTTGAGAACTCCTGAACTAAGCCATGCAGTATGATTAGTCAGAGTAGAATGTCACATAATTACCTTGTCATCAGCAAACAACTTCTGAGCCCTGGTGACATAGTGGTTAAACTGCTGTATGGCAACCAAAACATTGTGAGTTCGATCCTGACAGGGATCAATTTAATTTAATTTAATAGTCATATTTATATATGCCGCCCACTCAGGCAGAACCCGACTCAGGGCGGCAAGGTTGATCCAGCTTTCCAGCCTTCTGAAGTTGGTAAAATGACTACTCAGCATGTTGGGGGCACAATGCTAATTATCTTGTGAACTGCCCAGGGGCAATATATAAGTGTAATTGCTATTGCTATTATGAATTGCAGGTAAGAATTTGGGATTAGACTCCCCTGTGTTTTTTGGTACTGTCTGTGGAACACTTAGTGGGAGAAGATGAATAGAAATTATGTTTCCTGTTCTGCTGCTTCTGTTAAATTTACATTTTAGGTAAGGCTAGTCATTTATCCTTACATTTAAAATGTAATTAATCAGCAAAGTTTAAGATGGCCGACACAGGTAGCAGAATTTTGATGAGGAGTTTCCTTTTGGACTGAGAAAGCTTTTGAAAACCTCACTAAAATCCTGAATGTAATACATGACATTTTAAAATATACTAGCATATTTTGCCCGGCGGTGCCGGGCTCTTTAAAATGGGTTTGGAAGGTTTTTGCTTTATGTTTATGCAAATGAGGTTAGTTTTTAATTGTGGTTTTTTAAATTTTTATTTTTACGCATGGGCTGTTATAAACTATGATTTTTTAGTTTTAGTTTTTTGTTTTTTAAAAAGAGGAAAGGATGATATAATTTTTTATAATTATTGTATTTAACCAAATAATGTGTTACTATGTGATTTTTTTAAAAATAGTTGTACCTTGGATAATAATTTTTTAAATGTGTAAGAATATGTTTTTTTGAAAATCAATGTTTCTATACTGTGAATGACAGAGTGGTTTGGAATAGGAAAAGGAGTAAGACAAGGCTGCATTTTGTCACCATGCTTATTCAACCTATACACAGAGCACATAATGTGCAGTGCAGGGATGGAGGAATCACAATATGGGATTAAAATCGCTGGGAGAAACATCAATAATCTGAGATATGCAGACGATACCACCCTAATGGCAGAAAGTGAGGAAGACCTAAAGAATCTCTTGATTGGGCTGAAGGAGGAGAGTGCAAAAGCTGGCTTGAGACTCAATATCAAGAAAACCAAGATAATGGCAACAGGCCCAATCAGTTCCTGGAAAATAGACGGGGAAGAAGTAGAAGCAGTGACAGATTTTACTTTCTTAGGATCAAAGATCACTGCAGATGGGGCACAATGGGCACAGAGCTGGGAGGGCTGAGGGGGATGGTGGAGGACAGAGGCGCCTGGAGGAAAATGGTCCATGGGGTCACAAAGGGTCGGAGTCGACTGTGCGACTGAACAACAACAATACTGTGTTTAGATGTGTTTTTTTTAGTGAAAACTTATTTCTTTTTAAAAATTATTTGTGATTATAGTGTTAATATTTTTGAATGTTTTGATAACCTATTTCAGTAATTAGGGAATTATTTGTAATTATTTTGAATATTTTTGAATGTTTTTTCTCTTGTGGCCTCTGAGTGGGGCTGGTGAGCTTTTCTTGTATTTTACTATTTTTCTCTACTGTCCTCTGGGTGTCGCTTCTTCTTCCGGTAAGTAGTCTCTTTCTTTCCTCAGTTTAGTTCCGGTCGTCATGGAGTGAGGATGTCTCCTGGTAAGGTCTCTGGTTTTATTTTTTTGGGGGGGTTGTTTTGGTTTTTTTTTGGGGGGGGTCTGTGTGTTTTTTCTTGTTTGTTTTTGGATGTTTTTGTGTTTCCTTTTTCTGTTTTTTATTTTTGGTTTTGATTATATTTGACTGTTTTTGGATTGTGTTTTTGGATGTTTTTGTGTTTACTTTTTCTGTTTTTAGTTTGGTTTTGATTTTTTTGACTGTTTTTGGATTGTGTTGTTTTGTGTTGGGTTGGGGGTATTTCTGTGGGCCAGTCTCGGGGGCTGGACTGTGGAAATACCATCGCCGCTTGATGCGGCGTTGGGGTGGTGGTATTTCCGTGGTCCGGCCTAGGTGGCCGGACCACGGAAATTGCCTCGCTGCTTCATGCGGCGTTGGGGTGGGGTTTTTTCTGTGGGCCAGCCTTGGTGGCTGGACCACGGGAATCCCATCGCTGCTTGATGCAGCGTGGGGGGAGGTATTTCCGTGGGCCGGCCTGGGTGGCCGGACCATGGAAATTGTATCACCGCTTACATGCGGCGTTGGGGTGGGGGTATTTCCATGGGCCGGCCTGGGTGGCCGGACCACGGGAATTCCCATTGCCGCTTGATGCGGCGTTGGGGTGGGGGTATTTCCATGGGCCAGCCTGGGGGGCCAGACCACGGGAATTCCCATCGCCGCTTGATGCGGCATTGGGGTGGGGGTATTTCTGTGGGCCGGCCTGGGTGGCCGGACCACGGGAATCCCATTGCTGCTGTATACGGCGGTGGGGGGTGGGGGTTTCGCGGCCTGCCTTTTTTATTTTTATTTTTCACTTGCCGGCTGCCTCAGCGTTCTGCGCGCTCATGGCGCGCAGGATGCTGGGGCTTGTAGTTTGGCGTTTGCGGCTTGTGTGTCTTTTTTTTCTGCGGGTTTGATTTTTATTGGCTGTGGCGTGTTTCCGAACTTTCCTTTTGCTCGCACCGCTCAGCCTGATTGGCTCTGGTGCGGCGCGGCACAAGGAACGTTGGGAATTGAAGTTCCCTTTTTTTTTTTGCGTCCGGGGGGCTCCTGCCCCACTGGCGCAAAATTCAACCCGACAGTTACCTGCGAACCCCGGTCGGGCGAGTGCACGGAGGCTCGGACGGGGCTAGTGGGGCTTGGCTAAACATCCTTTGTCACATTCCAACGGTTAACGCACCATTTTATAGGTATAGATTTTTCAACTATTCGGTCAATCAGAAGAAATGTTAGCCAAACAACAGCGTCCTCTGGCATTGTGAACACATTATCATTCAGTGTGTCATGAGGTTTTTTGGGGTGAATAGATAATTTTCTTTTGCTGTTGCTGCTAGACATAGTCTTCCGCCCACAAAAGTTGATGCTATAAGAAATATATTAGTCATTATGGTGTCATTTGACCCTTTGTTTTGAAAGGTAGCAGTATTCCGTGCTTCAATGCACACCATTAAAAAATGAATTACTGTCCAACGTCTGAGATCATCTGGAAAAAAAATACCATTCTAGACATAATAGCAAGAAACATCTTTATTCTACAAGAGGCATATTTAAAAACACAATTTAACCCGAACCCAAATATTATTACAGTGATTAAGTAATATATTCACTTTAATAATCTTCAGACTTTGTAAATAAGTAGTGACTTGCTGCCTTAGGCACAAAAAAATTAGTGATGCAGTGAGATAGAAGTAATTAAGAAACTTGTAGACTGATGGGTAATTAAATCCATTGGAAGCATCTTGCAACTAATTGCTCTAATCACAGATTGCTTTTTATTTGTCATGGTAAATGTATATAATTACACAGTTCCAAAATGATGCTAGTGGGATGAAATTTATTTTATGTTTTCATAACCAGAGCATCTACAGTTTGGATTTATATTTTAAATGAATAAGGAAATGGTCCACCATGTAAGGTGAATTATCAGTTTAAGAATTCTTCTCCAAAGCTGTTGCAGAGATCCATTTGATGGAATTGTCTGTCACAGACATAAAATTCTAGCTGTTCTACAGCCCAAATTAATTAAGAGTATATACTCCTAAGGAGTTCTAAACGTTCATCGGGAGATCCCTAAAAGAGTATGCCTAAGTGGCTAAGACGCTGACTGGAAGGTGGCAGGTCAGCAGTTTGGTACCTGAATACTGCAGGATGAAATGAGCTCCCGTCTTTGCCCCTGCTCCTGCCATCCTAGCAGTTCAAAAGCAAAAATTACAAGTAGATAAATTACATAACAAAAAGAAATCTATAGAAATAGTGGCTTGGATAAAGGGAATAGACCAGTACCTGATCAAATGAGTTTTGGGGATTAGAAAACGACTGTGATACTCCGTTTTCTCCAAGGCATTGTAAATAACACTGGGTATATTATGTGAAAAGTGTTTAGTGAATTTTAATTATAGTATTTTTACTTTGACTTAGTAGTTGTATTAAACTGCTGAGTTTAAGAACAGAGTAAATAGCGTTCCGTGCGCTCCGGTGTCTAGTCATGCCTACCACATGACCACGGAAACTTCTGCAGAAGCAGACAGCACTGACTCTTCGGCTATGAAACAGATGAGCACTGAACCCTAGAGTCAGATACTACTGGCTTTCGAGCTACGGCGACCTTTACCTTTAATAAAACTTTCTAGGCATTAAGGTAGATTGAGAGCTTAATAAGGTTGGATCTTCAGATGGCTGTTAAGGATATCATGAGTTGACCATGTGACTAATGCAGAAGTATTGCGCCAGCTGTATAAAGAACAAGAACTCTTTAAGACCATTAAGCAAAGAAAGCTCAAATACCTTGGCCATATCATGAGGAACAACATAAAGAATAGAATACTCCAACTCACACTGCAAGGAAAGATCCCTGGGAAGAGGGATCCTGGATGTTGACAGACTTCCTGGCTGAAGAACCTGAGATACTAGTGTGGAATGTCCTCGGAAGAACTGTTCCGAGGAGTTAAGAACAGGAGGACTTTCGCCATGATGATAGCCAGTATCCGGAACGGATTCGGCACCTGAAGAAGAAGAAGGCTTTAAGGAGTGGCAACACACCTTGTTGATTTTGCCACAGCAGAATGACTCAGTGTCCTTCTAGAAATTGTAGGATTTTTCTCTTGCTCGTTTTCATGAATTATACTAATCTGTGCCAATTTTGTCTTTTAAAAGACACACAGAAATGTCAGTATATTTACATATTTAGAGCCAAGGTTAGGGTTGCCATAATTATCTCCTGCCAAACCAGGACAGCCACACGATGTCATTGCATTCTTCAAATTGTCCATGTGTCGGGTGGGGCTGTCAGGGAGACTGCGGTTCTAAGACCCCACATAATCCCCATCCGGGGCAGACAGCCTTCGTCAGTTTAAAATAAACTGTAGTCAAGAGGTTTTTCCCCATGTGATTCTTCTTGCAAAAGACTGTTCTTTCTGTCCACCCTGTCCCCTTCTTTTCTAGGAATACTGACCCTATGCAATTAACCCTTTGTGGTCACTTGAAGAAGGAATCCTCCATCCCAGTGTATGTTAGGTTCACCATGCACTAGGACTTTCTGTATTAAAGTTGAGCCATACATTAATTATATTTATTACCGATATATGCAATTTAAACCAAAACCGCGTCCTTTATTTTTAGACTATATTGTTGTTGACTTCAACCCTCCTTTCTTCTCTCTCTCTTTGTATTCCTTTATTATTAGCAGTCTACAAAAGGTAAACCAGGGTTGATTTCTGCCTCATTGCCTGTAGATTGGCAAACATTTTTGACTTCCAGTTGTTCAATAACAGTGATTTTAAAAATATTTTCCTTCCTCATTTAATCTGCTGAAATGAAGAAAGTTCAGGATAAACAGGAATGGAATTTTATGCAGAAGGACTGTGATTTCTGTTTATTCCTGATACACAAAACAAACATCTGGGCTTATGCTTCTTTGCTTCTAATTGGAAGTAGTCTGCACCTTGCTTCAGTTGGTACACCTCAGGGTTCCATAAAAAGAAAAACAGAAGAAAACATTGTAAATCCTAGAAGCTTGAAGTCTGCCAACCTCTGCCTTCTATTGGGGGGAAATGTTTCAATGAATAGTTTTTTGCTATTACAGTCTTGCATAGCAGAACATGAACACCAACAGGCAAATCGTGAATTCACAGTTTTGCACGCTGTTGTTGCTGTTTCCGTGTCTAGGTCAGATGAAACTGCCAAAATGAAGGCACCTTTTGGTGAGTTCATTCTGCAGTTCCCTTCGCCTGACCTAGTGTGAGAAAGATTAGCCGGCAACACAATGTTACCGTTACCAGGGTATGCCCAATTGTATTTCAAAAATGCCACAATCTTCGAGAATATGTTTGCTTATTTGTTTACATGAATATTTATTTATTGATGATATAACAGTTTCTATTTTTTGTTTCTCTAATTGTGATAGGAGTACTGCAGTGAGATTGCACAATTACTTGAGTTCAATCTAGCAAAACTGGGAAAGAAATACAGATATTATCTAACATTATCCCACTCCACCCCCAGCTTTGATAATTATTGACCGATAAAGAGATTTTTCTGTGTTGGTGCTGAGTAAATTACCAACAAAGCAACTTATCAAAATTTCAATCAAAGGTTATTGTGCCAGGAAAGGTGTGAGGGCGAAAAACCTCACAAAAATTGCTAGCATAGATTAATGTTTCTTTCACAAACAGTGCTGATTATATCCATTCCTTTGTTCCAAATATGTAACCTCCCATACATACCATGCTGAAGGTGGACTAAACAAAAAAATTTAAATAGTGAGGCTGAAGCCCTTTCTGTCAATAGAAGCTGGACCAGTGGAAGGGTACTATTCTACCATACCTAGGTTTATGTCGGAGACCAGGGTATGATTCACTTATGATTAGTTTATGTTGGCAAAATGTATTTTAAATAACATCTTGAGTGAAATAGCAGTGTTCACCAGTACTGGGCTAGTGTGGCTCTCTAAGGGCCTATAGCAAACCTGTGCACCACATGCGATTTCAACAGCCCAACACCTTGACCAGCAATGGCACATTTTACACTGTGTGGTAATTATTTAAAACTATAGGATTCAATTCATTTTCTTCAGCAAAGGTTACTGCTTTCTTAATGATTCTTCAAAGAGATATTAATATCAATTTTCATAAGCCATAATGGGCAAGATTCTAGAAAGCAAATGGTAAGTATCAGTCCTCTAAGTCAGTGTTCCACAACCTTTGGATTTTGGACTTCAATTTCCAGAAGCCTAAGCCAGTAAATTGGGTGATCAGTGCTTTGGGGAATTGACCTAGGCTTCTGAGAATTGAAGTCCAAAACCCAAAGGTTTGGGGAACACTACTCTAAGTAGTTTGTTCCCGACGTTACAGTGTATAATCTGAACCCTGCACACAACTAGGAATTAGCCCCACCTGCTTCTGCTGTAATCAGAATAATGACATTGAAGCAACATGGACATGAATGACTTTTCCCACAAAATGGCTGGCAAATTACTTTTCACATTTCTCAGGGTTGAAGAAGGTCCTCCACCCAGAAAAGCTCTACTGGATGTAACTGAGCAGATGTCATGGTAGCTTAACCTAAAATCTCTTTCCTGCCATCACCATCACATAATAAGATCACAAATATATTATTATCTCTGTATTAATAGACGACCGTGATGTTTCATGTGACTGTCATGCTAGTCCACACACACAGTCCAAATATAAATGTGTTTTGATATACAGTACTGTATAAATGCTAAACAAAATTGGCTTCCTATATTGTATATTTAAGCTTAATATGCTTCCTGCTGCCATTTGATGGTGAAAGAGAGAGATAAGTACTCAAAATAGGTGGTCTTCAATATGCTATAATTTTAGCTAAATGTGAACAGCAGAAGATGCTTAGCGGGTGGTCAGTAGCATGGCTCATTTGTCTTCAGGACACTGCGGGTCAACATAGACTGCTGCTGGTTTCCAAGTTACAAATCAGAATTAGAGGCAGCCAGCCGGTCAAATAGCTTGAGCAAATACTTTACACAATGGCCATTGTTAGGCAACCCTAGCTATGAAATAAGTAAATAGTTTGAACACTCTAAGAATGTCTTTGCAAAATCAGATGTTGCTCGGTTACTAAGGTGGTCTGTAATTTAAAAGTAAACCTTTTAATGAAAAGAATCAGAGTCTTATTCTGAGTGACCATATGGTTGACGGGCTTTCTCTGTGTGATTGTTTTTGTTTCATTTTTATTATCTGTGCTTTTATTTGATTGAATTTCACTGTATTTTATATGCTGAGTTTTCATTTTCAGATTTTTTTTTAGTAATTTCAATATATTATACTACAAAGATGAAGATAAAAATATATATTGACAATATACAGGTACATCGCATATCTATTTACTAATGTAACTTCTACATAAAGAGTTTCATCGATATGGATACACGTGTGTCCAGTCTGTATTTATCAGTGAGGATTATGATTAAAGAGGTTTGGAAGCAGAATTTCTCCTTGTTTCCCATCTTGGAAATACTGCTCAGTGTAGCTGGTAACAGTGTGCCATTCATTGGAGGTTGGATTTCAAATCCTAAAATTGTCCCACAACTTCCAAGCTGAAAATTCCAACACACAAACACATAGCTGCAGACACATTCATTTCAATTGCCGGACAAGGCTAAACCCTGCTTGAATCCCTTATTCTAAGCTTTCATTTCTTATCAAAAGACTTTCTGGAAGGAAGCTACCCCAATGCTTCATGGGGGCATGTGGTGTGATGGTCTCCTTGCTCTTTAAGTTCTATATAGGTTATCTCTTGATGTACATAAACAGACAGGAGCACTGTGGCAGCATCGCAACAGAAAAAAAGAAAGCCAATCCCTTTTAAGCCTTGAAGGAGGCTTTAATCTTGTCCAGGTGACGGAAGTAAAGGTGTCTGCAGGTGTGTGAATTCTACCCGGCAAAATTTTGGAGAATACTGGGATGTCACATTTTAAAAATGGTACACCCCTAGCAAGCTGAGCTCAAACCTTCTGATTTGTGCTGGGTTTGTTAGTAGCTATTTCTCCTTTCCAGGGTTATCCCCAACCCCCAAGCTTCTAAGTTGTTGTTCAGTTGCACAGTCGATTCTGACCCTTTGTGACTCAATGGACCATTGCTGGCCAGGCACCTCTAAACTCCACCATCCTCCTCAACCCGCCCAGCTCTGTGCCCTGCCCATTGTGTCTGCAATACCATCTAGCCATCTCATTTTCTGCCGCCCCTCCTTCTTTTGCCCTCCATCTTTTCCAGCATCAAGGCTTTCTCAAGTGAATCCTCTCTTCTCATTTGATGTCCAAAGTACTTTAGCTTCATCTTTACTATTTGACTTTTTAAGGAGCAGTCAGTGTTGATGTCTTCTAAGATCGACCTATTTGTTTTCCTTGCTGTCCAGGGGACTCTCAAAACTCTCCTCCAACACCACATTTCAAAAGCATCTATTCTTTTGCGCTCAGCTTTCCTTATGGTCCAGCTCTCACAACCATACATTACCACTGGAAATACCATTGCTTTGACTATGCGGACTTTTGTTCCCCAGGTTTCTCATCACTTCTCTCCCAAGAATCAGTCACCTTTTTTTTCATGGCTGCAATCACCACCTGCAGGGATGCCATGCTCCATTGAGTCCCGCTGCTGCTCTGGCCCCCGGAGGGCATGGTCAGGCCTGAGTCAGAAAAAGGTTGGCCACCTCTGATATACAGCCTTGTTGTACTCATTTTCCTATTCTAAACTAATTAGTTCTTCCGTAGCCTGTCCTAACTGTTGCTTCTTGACTCACGTACAGATTTCTCACAAGACAGATTAGGTGGTCTGGTATTCCCATCTCTTTAAAGACTTGCCACAGTTTAAGCCTAAATTAATTCCCCCAAGCACTGCTCAGCCAGTGTACTGATTTAGGATTCAGGGAATTGAAGTCCACAAGTGTTCTACGGAACATAGTTTGGGAAATGCTGAAATCATTGGAGATCCCAATTGTTTGCACGTGACAGGGAGCCATAGCTGTCAAGTATCCCGTAATGCCCGGGGAAACCCCGTAATTTAGCCGCTCTTCCCGCCGTCATGTATTTTTTTTATAATCTCCCGTATTTTTAAAAAAATCCAGGGGGCATGTAAATCTCCTGTATATTATTGTCTCTTTATTTATGGGGTATGTTCCTCATACCAAGCCAGAGAGGAGTGTTGAGTTCCCCCTGGTGGAGGAGGAAGCACCCCCTAGGCTGGCCTGCTTCCCTCATGGAGAACAAGGAAGCAGGCCAGCCTTACTGTAATAATTCTATTTTAAATCTCTTTCCTCATTCTCTGCTGCAACAGCATTTCATATTATGGTGATTTTTCATGGAACTGTTTTTTACACTTTAATCACTTAATTGTCTACTGTCTTAGCCTTGTGTACATCAGTTTCATTTTTAAAAACTCTGTGTTTAAGGTAGGACCATCGAAATATCCTCTTTATGTTGTATGCAAATATACTTGAAGCCGATTGGCTCATTGTCTCTTTTCTCTCTCCTGGGAAAGAGGGTGTTAAAGGGAAGAGACAATGAGCCAATTGGCTTCAAGTATGCATTGAAAACAATATGTTAACTGAAATGCAGTTTCCCATAGGAATGTATTGAAAACCAATTAATCCATTCTGAAAAAAATCTGTAATTGGAGCCACTATTTTCTATGGATTTCCTTTTGTTATGCAATTTTGGTGTTAACCAATCTATTTGTTAAGTGAGGTTCCACTGTATATCGATAACTAGTCATGGACAGTGTGAAATTTCTGAAATAATGAGCGATTTGACTTAGAAATTCTGTATAAATCCTTTTTTATTGTGTTCCAAAAGCCAGACACAAAGACTAGAACCTTTTAAGTGCAGAATACAGTGGAACCTCGGTTAACATACAGGTAATTAATGCATTCTCCGGGACGTTTCTTACAGCGAGAATTACTTTAACCGAATTTCCCATAGGAATGCATTGAATGCAATTTCCCATAGAAATGCACTATACACCAAAAGACTTTAAACAAAATGTGGTTTCCCATAGGAATGCATTGAAAATCGATTAATCTGTTCCGAAAATAATCCATAAACCAAGCCACTTCTTTTTTTAAAAAATTATTACATTTTTAACAATAATACAACTTAAAAAAGAAACAATGACTATGAATAAAAATACAGACATCATACTTACAAATACAATATATATGACAAAAAATAAGAAAAAAACATTGGAATACAATTAAACTACAACTTAGTAATATACTACCTTCCCCTTTCTTCCATACATCTTTAATTATATTTCCAATTTTTAATACATTATAATACTCTTGCAGTTATCCTAATATACATATTCAAACTCTGTTCTTAAACTCATCAGTATGATACAACTACTAAGTCAAAGTAAAAATACAATAATTAAAATTCACTAAACACTTTTCACATAATACACCCAGTGTTATTTACAATGCCCTGGAGAAAACGGAGTATCACAGTCGTTTTCTAACCCCCAAAACTCATTTGATCAGGTACTGGTCTATTCCCTTTATCCAAGCCACTATTTCTATAGATTTCTTTTTGTTAATGCAATTTTTATTTTTACTGAGCCGTTTGTTAACCAAGATTCCACTGTACAGTAATTCAGCATGACCCCAAATAGACCTGCATAGAGAAAGCTAGACAAATCAGAGGATATTGTAAGTACAGTATATCTTGGATTACATTGTTAAAAATTATTTACTGACATGCTTAAAAATGTTGTATTTCTAGAGAAATAGGATCTGTGGAGAACTATTGTAGATTTACTATTGAGATTCTCTGTCTAAAATATACAAAATGGATTGCTGATATAATTACTAAACCAATAGTTCCTCATATTTCAAATTTCTCTTGATTTTCCATTTCTAAAACATTGCTGACATAAAGTAGAATAGCTACTTTCAATATAGTGGGAAACTAATGACTCAGTTATCTCTTGGGTATTCAGTATGGCTTTTTGTTTACTTAGATTATTGCACAGTGCATTAAATGGGCCAGTGCACTAGAAGTCTTCGTAGATGATATATTTCTAGGAGTAAATTGACAAAAATCCAGCTGTACAAGGAGGATTCCCTGGTTTTAAAATATCTAAATTTTTGTACATAAAGTGAATGTATATATGCTAGGGGTTTTGAGGGTATTATAAAAGATGTCCTAAATTGTCTCTCTTTAAGATATAAGCCAATCCATAATAATGAGTTTATTAAATTGCACAAACTCCTGTGAAGAGGTAATTTCAAAGTACTGTAGTTTTTTCTCTCATCTTTCTCTACAAGCAACAATCATTTCCTCTATTTGACAGTTACACTAATCATGGATGTGGGCAGGAATAGACTATCTTACCGATTTAAAGGTAATTTTTTCAGTTTTGATTGAATTTTTGCTTTTCTTTGGGTTCAGTTAATAAAAAATTTCATCACTATATAAAACAATTTTTAAAATCTTAGAGGGAGGAGTGGTTTCAAACAGAAAAGTCAGAACTTCCAGTGGTTTTCATCCTACCATTAACCTTAGCTTGGGCCAATCTATACCACAAGTGTACTACAAGTGGATGCCACCATGAAGCTAGAGGATGGAGTCTTAGTACCAAATTGTGCATTATTACATCTTTCCATGCCTCTGGCTTCCATAATGAGTACAGTACAGAATCTGTTGACTGTAGCCAAGCCCTGAGATGTAATTGTACCTGTTTGGACCAACAGGATAGCGACGCCAAGCTTATGAATCTACAGAAGGTATTTTTCAGACTACAATACCCACCCAGTGTGGTTAAAGTATAAATTATTAACAGAGCAAGATAGATAGCCAGAAACAGCCAACTACAAGACAGACCCAAAAGAGAAAATGATCAAACACTATTAGGTGTTATCTTCTGTTCAGTAATTGAAGCAATTAATATGCATCATCAATGACATACATCCCATTCTTGATGACAATACTGCACACTCCCAAGATGACAACCCACTCTGCAGACATTTCTGTGGTCATGTGGCAGGCATGACTAGACACCAGATTGTACAGAATGCTGTTACCTTTCCCACTGAAACGATACCTATTTATCTATTTGCAATTTTTTGATTTTGAACTGCTAAATTGGCAGGAGCTGGAGTTATCAAGCTTAGCATCCTAACCACTAAGCCACTGCGACCCCTATATACTGCATTCTATATAGTGTAATCTAGTGGCTAACCTTTGTAGTTACACCTTGGAAATACTGTTTTAAAATTTTGTGTGCTAATTTCAAGGCATGGTTAACTGAATCTTTGGATATTGATTCAATGGATATGAGCGGCCTACAGTACTTGGCCACAGTTGAATCCAAGACTTTTTGGTCATCCTCATATTTAATCTACTGAAGCACATCAACAACAATGACCATCAGTTGGGTGGTATATATGGTATAAGACCACAGTGGACCTAGTGAATTAATATGAATCAAAGTCATACTCTGACATTTTTCAAAAACTAAATGTCTCCTGGCGGCTAAAATCTTTTAGACAAACTTTTTACCGTGTATTAAACATAACAATTATTATGAGCCATCAAGTTGATTCTGACTTATAGCAACCCTGCTTTTTCAGCTTATATGACTAAGGCCTGCAGAGGTTTCTGGATTCATTATTTTTGTAGTTGCTTTGTTTTTCTTCTTTTATTTGGTTTTTGACACATGGAATGTGTTATTTAAATAATTATTATTTTGCCAGAACTTGAATTTGGAGAGTGAGGAGTGTCAATGCTACTGAATGGAAACCTATCAGAAAATAATAAATTTATAAAACATGGCATGCTATTCTCTCATGAAACACTGTAAATATGTAGCATTTTATGAAAAAGAGAGATACAGTTACAGATACTAATTAAAAATGTTGCAGTGCAATATTATGTTCTTATTCTTGACTTTTTGGTCATCCTCGTATTTAATCAACTGAAGCACATCAACAACAATGACCATCAGTTGGGTGGTGTATATGGTATAAGACCACAGTGGACCTAGTGAATTAATATGAATCAAAGTCATACTCTGACATTTTTCAAAAACTAAATGTCTTTTTTTTTAAAAAAAAAGTGTTGATTTGTCAACCACCTTGTGTTTTATAATAGAATAACAGAGTGCAATGAAGCATGCATACATCTTGCTGCTGAATTCATATAAAATTCCATTTTGTAGGCACAATTTAAATATGAATTAGATTATATCTGAAATGCAAAGTGCTAAAGTCAAAATCCTATTTGTTTTTCCCATGTGTGGTGGCATAGTCACAGTCACAAAAGTTCCAGCTGTTAGTTAAGGTTGGTTAACAAAGTACTGGTAAAAGTCAAGTTATAGCTAAACATTACTGGACAAATACAGAGTTCTCCTTGTTGGTGTATGGGTTGGATTCTTCACACTCTGGAGACATCAGTGTTTCCCTGAATATACCCTAAGTTACCTTTCCCCAAATGGCTTCAAAGAATAAAATAAACTTGATTACTTAAAAAAATCACACACACAAGGTTTATTAACAGATCCCTAGACTTCTAAACAGACTGCGGTGGCTTAGTGGTTAAGACGTTGAACTTGATGACTGGAAGTTGGCAGATCAACAGGTTGAGACCCCGAGTGCTGCACAATGGAGGGAGCTCCCCTCTCTGTCCCAGTTCCTGCCAGCCTAACAGTCTGAAAGCAAGAAACTGCAAGTAGATAAATAGATACCACTTTGGTGGAAAGGTAACAGCATTCCATATGCTTCAGTATCTAGTCATGGCTTCCACACGACCATGCAAACATCTGCAGATGCAGACAGTGCTAGCTTTTTGGCTGTAGCCAAAAAAAAGAGCACCAAACTCTAGAGTCAGATACAACTGGTTTTCAAGCAAGGGCGGCCTTTACCTAAACTTCTAAACATATGCCTCTCTGTTGTTCCAAGCATATTGTCATAATGACTACGTTCCTATTGATGTTTGTATGAGGTTTGCATACCATGCTGCAGCTAAATGTGCCTATCTGCTTAGGTGCTGTAGTGCATCTGGATTGTTCAGTTGGGTATATGTGCAGGTTACACTGCTGAGATATTCTGTGACTTCTCCACACTTGAATAAAATTAGAAATGAAGTAAATAAATCTACCTGTTCAGAAACTATTTCTAAATGCTAGTTGGTGGCACGGACTGTATGCTTTCATACTAGTTCAGCTCCACGGAGATCAGAAGAAAGCACATGCAAATGAAAATGTTTATATCTGTACAGAGCAGAGTGTAGTTAACTATGATAAAGGTGTTCCCATTTACAAACAGGTTCATCTTCACATAAAGTGTGTATAGTAATTATTTGGTATTGCTAAAATGTTTCCATAATAACAACTTTTATTTTTAAAATTCCAACCCTTGTTTAACATTAAATAGTTTAAAAACATTCCTGCTTCCTGCCATGTGTGTAGAACCCATTAACATTTCCTGTAATTCTTCAAAATATGTCCCTTTGTATTTGACACTTCCTTTGTAGACAGGCCTGTCAATTAATTTGATTCAGTTGTATGCTGTATATACAAATATATTTCCATATTGAGATAAATATGTTTTAAAGTGATTTTAGTAATAAATACCTCAGCTGCAAGCATCTCATGTTATTCACTGATTTTATATTTCTGTTGACATTATTGCTCCATTCCATTCCTTATTCTTTTTATTTTTGCATGCATATTTATTCCTTTCTTCTGCTGCAAAATCACCCCAGAGAAGCTTAAAAGCTATTACAAAGTAGTTCCTGCTCCCAAAGTTGTACCTAAATGACATAACACCAAAAGAAGAAAGATTGGGAAGGAGGAGATGAAAAACAGTAAGACACAGGATTTCAATTACAGAGTTCCTATTTTTGTTATTTCTGATACAAAAGGATGAAATAAGCCAGGGGTTCTCAACCATTTAGCGCTACGGGCCAGGCAACTACCCCTCAGACAGTGAGCAGGCCGGACATGTGGTTTTCCCCTGCTGCAAACGCTGTCGTAAACCGTGGTGGGTACGTTTACATATGCGCAGGCACGTTTATGGCTGTCATAAATGTGTCCACTTCTGCTTCCAGGATTGTTGCCGTAGGCTGGATGGAATGACATTGGGGGACAGAGTAGGGATGCCATACGTCCCGTTTTTCTGTGATTTTCATGGATTCATGCTGTCCCATCCGGTTTAAGGAAATACATGTAAAAATCCCAGTTATGGGAGAAATATGTAAAAAGCTACTGAGGATTCCTTCAGACTGCAAAGGGTTAAATGCATAGAGTCAGCATTCCTAGAGAGGAAGGGAATACTATGGATAGGAAGTGAGAAAGGCAACTCTCCACTTCCCTACCTCTCTAGGAATGCTGACTCCATGCATTCAACCCTTTGCAGTCTGAAGGAATCCTCCGTAGCTTTTAACATATTTTCTGTTCCAGACTTTTTAGAGCTTTCTTCCAAGGGATCCTCGTGGGGGGGGGGGGGTGTTACAACTCAAGGGGGGGTGAAGGGTAGGGTAGGGGTGACCTCAGGGAGAGGAAGGGTCTTAGAGTTTGTGGTGTCTAGTCATGCCTGCCACATGATCACAGAAATGTCTTCAGAAGCAGACAACGCTGGCTCTTCGGTTTTGAAAAAGATGAGCACTGAACCCTAGAGTCGGATACGACTGGCTTTCGAGCAAGGGAGTCCTGGTTTGGGAGGACAGAATTATGGCAACCCTAGGCCAGAGGCAGCCCACAGACTGTAGGTTGCGAACCCCTGAAATAAGCTCATTGAAGCTGCTCCTTCTCTGGCTAATGTAAGATGGTAGTGTGGGCTCCATCTTGCCTGTTTTCCCTGAAAGAAGGAAAGCAACCTCCCTTGGTCCCCTAACTAATGGTTGCCTAAGTACTACATTTCACTCTGCACTCCCAGGGTAGCTTAACCTTTGTAAACCATCAGCGGTATTTTATTTCCAACACATAGTGATTTATTATTGTAACTGTTACTGATGAATGTTATATGTTTGAACAATGTGAACTCATCTTATATTTTCCCATTTTTTCTGATTTAAAGGGTATTAAAAACCAGAGTGTAAAAAGATATTCTGGTTCTATGTGTACCTCATGCCTATTTTGGAAATACATTCAGCATTAGGCCATACTATTTGGTCAGTACATGTTTAAGGTAGAACAAGGACATCTTTATGACATACTCCCAAAGTTTCTCACCTTGAGGCCTTCAGGTGTTCTGGGACTTCAATTGCCAGAAGCACAAGTCAGCACACCTGCTGATTGAGGTAATTAAAGTCCAAGAACTTCTGGGGGATCCAAGGTTGAGAAACTCTGACATACTCTATTTATTATCTTTGTAGTAAAAGCAGGTCACCATGTGACAGACTCACAGAAGAAGGCAAGGACAATAGTCACTGTTCCAAAATCCAAGCTTTTTGGACTTCTTGTTGCTGAAGAGGGCATTTCAGAAAAGCCAATCCCACCTAGGACCCTGCTAGCAGCCAAGAGATTCCCAGGAAACTGAGAGGCCAGTGGCCATTTCTGGTGTCTCCATCGTCGTCCCAGGGAGCTTATGCTGATGTTCAGGTTGCTCTTTGTACACCTGCTAGCCAGCCAATCACAGTAGGCTACCAGAAAGCACCAGGAGGGGCCATTTTGTTGATAGACCTGATTGAGGTGGTTGCCAGTCTAGTCTACCAAACAGGCATTTAAGAGGCTGCTCTAGCTCTTCTCTGGCAACCTACTTTAGGACTTCACCCACTTTTCTCTTAATTTAATGTGCACAGGGATACTTTTCTACAGTCTTGTCATCTCATTGGACTTTTTGCCATACTGGGGACAATGGTATTTTATGCTGGGAATTTGCTATGCAAATTCCAAGATTCCCTTCTATTGCAGCATTTTTGGTAACAAGGGGTGGTGGTTTTTGCTCATAGGAGCAGATCCTCTGAATTAGAGGCAGACATTCAGGCCTTATCCCTGGCACATGACCTCTTGAGAGGGTCTGAGTGAGTGAACTGTCAAAATAATATCCCACTTGGGCTTCCACTGTCTCCCAAAACACAACAAAGTTGTTTCCCTAGAGTTCTTGTGCCCAAGAGTGTACCCAACAGTGAGTGCCAATTTGGGGCTACTTAATCATAGGCGGGGCAGGTAGGAATCATTTGACAGGTGGGCCATCCAGTACTTGGATCTGTTCATGTAGCATCAGCTCTATGCCTATATTACCTTTAAAAATGTGACCTTTTTTCATCCACTTCTAATCTTCAATGAACAGTAACTGGTAATATATGTGGACTTTATTCTGGCACAACAGGCCATTTCACCTGCATCCAGAAGCTTGTCAGAGAGCAGGAAACAGAACAAAGACTGACTTGTTCAGCAGGGCAATTCATGGCTAATATATTCCATACCTTAAACCTCTGTGCTCAGCTGTGCTCTTTGGAGTTGGTTTTTTTTTAAAAAAAACTAATAGTGGGGGGAGATAGAAGGCACGTAATTCTAGATCTGCAAACTCAGAATTCATTTTTTATTTAAGATGAATAAGAAAATCCCACCCCAGCCGGGGGTGAGGAGGACCGGGCAGGCGGCGGGAGAGGTCGCGATCCTCCACCGCCGCTGCCGCGAGGAGGCTTCCGCGGCCAGGAGCAGCCGCGAGACCACCCCAGCCGGGGGTGAGGAGGACCGGGCAGGCGGCGGGAGAGGTCGCGATCCTCCACCGCCGCCACCGCGAGGAAGCTACACGCGGCCAGGAGCAGCCGCGAGACCACCCCAGCCGGGGGTGAGGAGGACCGGGCAGGCGGCGGGAGAGGTCGCGATCCTCCACCGCCGCTGCCGCGAGGAGGCTTCCGCGGCCAGGAGCAGCCGCGAGACCACCCCAGCCGGGGGTGAGGAGGACCGGGCAGGCGGCGGGAGAGGTCGCGATCCTCCACCGCCGCCACCGCGAGGAAGCTACACGCGGCCAGGAGCAGCCGCGAGACCACCCCAGCCGGGGGTGAGGAGGACCGGGCAGGCGGCGGGAGAGGTCGCGATCCTCCACCGCCGCTGCCGCGAGGAGGCTTCCGCGGCCAGGAGCAGCCGCGAGACCACCCCAGCCGGGGGTGAGGAGGACCGGGCAGGCGGCGGGAGAGGTCGCGATCCTCCACCGCCGCCACCGCGAGGAAGCTACACGCGGCCAGGAGCAGCCGCGAGACCACCCCAGCCGGGGGTGAGGAAGTCCAGGCAGGCGACGGGAAAAGTCACCATCCACCACCGCCGGCAGAGGAAGAGGAACAGCTGACCCACGGGGAAAACATCCACTGCTCGCCACTGCGATGTCCCTGGAGCAAGGGGCCCAGAGACAACAACCCCACCTGGGGAGTGAGGACACAAGGATAAGTAGCTGATGTGAAAAATGTAGCTGAATTAATATAGCAACTGACATAGAGACTTTACACTGACTTAATATAGCAATTAACATAGAGACTGTGTTTTAGAGTGTGATAATTATGCATGATAATATGTTGTTTAAACTGTTTTAAACTTTTAAAACTGTGATATGATGTATGATGCGAGGAAAAAAATGGCGCAGACACCGGCAACCACGCCATAAAGCTTGCCAAGAGAACCCTATTGACCAAAACAAAAGGCAAAACAAAGGGGCAGGCTAGGTGATACAGGATGCTTAACACCACAGAGTGGAGGAAGGGGAGGGACAGGAAGGAGGGAGGAGGAATGCAATGTTGTAAGGAGCAATACTGCATAGGGACATGGAATGTGAGATCAATGAACCAAGGTAAACTAGAAGTGGTAAAAAATGAGATGGAAAGAATAAGCATTGACATCTTGGGCATCAGTGAGCTCAAATGGACAGGGATGGGCGAATTCAGCTCTGGAAACCATCACATCTACTACTGTGGACAAGAAAACCTTAGAAGACATGGAGTAGCCATAATTGTCAATAAAAGAGTGAGAAGAGCAGTAATGGGATACAACCTCAAAAATGACAGAATGATGTCAGTAAGATTTCAGGGCAAACCCTTCAATGTTACTGTGATCCAAATATACGCACCAACCACTGGTGCAGATGAAGCCACAGTGGACCAGTTCTATGAGGACTTACAACACCTCATAGAACAAACACCAAGAAATGATGTCCAAATTATTTTAGGAGACTGGAATGCCAAAGTAGGCAATCAAAAAGTGGAGGGAATAACAGGCAAGTTCGGTCTTGGAACACAGAATGAAGCAGGGCAAAGATTGATAGAGTTCTGCCAAGAGAACGCACTGGTCATAGCAAACACCCTCTTCCAGCAGCACAAGAGGCGACTTTACACATGGACATCACCAGATGGCCAACACCGAAACCAGATTGATTACATACTCTGCAGTCAAAGATGGAGAACCTCAATACAGTCAGCAAAAACAAGACCTGGAGCAGACTGTGGCTCAGATCACAACCTACTGATTGCAAAATTCAGGCTTAGACTAAAGAAAATAGGGAGAACAAAGAAACCAGACAGATATCACCTAGATAGCATCCCTAAAGAATACACGGTGGAGGTGATGAACAGATTCAATGGCTTAGACTCAATAGATAGAGTGCCAGAAGAATTATGGACAGAGATGAGGGACATCATGCAGGAAGCAGCAAAGAAAACCATACCAAAAGAAAAGAAGAGTAAGAAAGCAAAGTGGTTGTCTGATGAGGCTCTTAAAATAGCAGAGGAAAGAAGGAATGCAAAAGTCAAAGGAGAAAGGAAAAAATACAATCTTTTGAACACAGAATTTCAAAGAAAAGCAAGGAGAGATAAGGAAAACTACCTAAAAGAACAATGCAAAGAAATGGAGGAAAACAACAAAAGAGGCAGAACCAGAGACCTTTTCAAAAAAATACAGGAAATCAAGGGAACATTTAAAGCAAAAATGAACATGATAAGGGACAAAGACGGAAAGGAGCTAGCTGATGCAGAAGAAATTAAGAAAAGATGGAAAGAGTACACAGAGGAACTCTACAAAAAGGAACTCAACACTCCTGATAGTCACAAAGATGAAGAATTTGAACCTGAGCCAGACATACTGGAGAGTGAAGTCAGAAAGGCCCTAAAGAGCACTGCAAACAACAAAGCTAGTGGAGATGATGGTATCCCGGTTGAATTTTTCAAAGCTCTAAAAGATGATGGCATCAAATTACTGCATTCAATATGCCAGCAGATTTGGAAAACAAAACAGTGGCCACAGGACTGGAAAAGATCAGTATATGTTCCAATCCCAAAAAAGGGCAATGCCAAAGAATGCTCAAATTATCGAACAATTGCGTTCATCCCACACGCCAGCAAGGTGATGCTCAAGATAATACAGGATAGACTTCAGCAGCATGTGGAAAGAGAACTACCAGAGGTGCAGGCTGGTTTCAGAAGAGGCAGGGGGACTAGAGACCACATTGCCAACATACGTTGGATCATGGAGAAAACAAAGGAATACCAGAAACAAGTTTACTTTTGCTTTATTGATTACACTAAGGCATTTGATTGTGTGGATCACAACAAGATGTGGCAAGTGATTAAAGAGATGGGAATACCAGAGCACCTCATATGCCTCCTGAGAAATCTGTACAGGAACCAAGAAGCAACAGTTAGGACAGAACACGGAATGACGGAGTGGTTTGGAATAGGAAAAGGAGTAAGACAAGGCTGCATTTTGTCACCCTGCTTATTCAACTTATACACAGAGCACATAATGCGCAACGCAGGGATGGAGGAATCACAATATGGGATCAAAATTGCTGGGAGAAACATCAACAATCTGAGATATGCAGATGACACCACCTTAATGGCAGAAAGTGAGGATGACCTAAAGAATCTCCTGATCGGGTTGAAGGAAGAGAGTGCAAAAGCTGGCTTGAGACTCAATATCAAGAAAACCAAGATAATGGCAACAGGCCCAATCAGTTCCTGGAAAATAGATGGGGAAGAAGTAGAAGCAGTGACAGATTTTACATTCTTAGGATCTAAGATCACTGCAGATGGGGATTGTAGCCATGAAATAAAAAGGCGACTGATTCTTGGGAGACAAGCCATGAGAAACCTGGGGAACATAGTGAAGAGCAGAGACATCACCTTGAAAACAAAGATTAGAATAGTCAAAGCAATGGTATTCCCAGTGGTAATGTACGGATGTGAGAGCTGGACAATTAGGAAAGCTGAACGCAGAAGAATAGATGCCTTTGAAATGTGGTGTTGGAGGAGAGTTTTGAGAGTACCCTGGACAGCGAGGAGAACAAATAGGTCAATCTTAGAAGAAATCAACACTGACTGCTCATTGGAAGGTCAAATAGTAAAGATGAGGCTAAAGTACTTTGGGCATCAAATGAGAAGGGAGGATTCACTAGAGAAGGCCGTGATGTTGGGAAAGGTGGAGGGCAAAAGAAGAAGGGGGAGGCCAAGGATGAGATGGATAGATGGTATTGTAGACACAATGGGCACAGAACTGGGAGGACTGAGGGGGATGGTGGAGGACAGAGGCGCCTGGAGAACGATGGTCCATAGGGTCGCAAAGGGTCGGAATCGACTGTGCGACTGAACAACAACAAAAAAGAAAATACCAGATGCCTTTTTCTGTCTCATCTCTGAGGGTCTATTTTCCTGTGTTTTCAACCCACAGAAGCTTTTGTCACTTAGCTTCCTTTTAACAGTATAATTCCTCAAGGCAGGAGTTCTCAATCTTTTTAAGCCGGGGGCTGGGTCATGCTCCCTCAGATAGCTTTGGGGGCCAGATGGCCATTTTGCCCTTCCTCCACCACAAGACACTTCCTGGTGTGGTGGAGGTGGTGGTGGGCTGTATGAAATGGTGCCGCGGGCCGCAGGTTGAGAATCTCTGCCTCAAGGGCTTACTGTTCTCTGTCCTATTGCCTTAGTTGACATCTCAGTGTTACATTTATGAACAGATGAAGCTAAGTGACAGCAAAAACTTTCCCCCTCCTGAATGTCTTCCAAAGCTAATTAGAAACAGATTATATCAGCAGCAAAGATTGCTACGATTGAAAAACAAACTATCAAAATGAAAAATAAATTTGAGGTCCTATGACCTGTATCCGTGATGGCAAAACTATGGCACGCGTGCCAGAGGTGGCACTCAAAGCCCTCTCTGTTGCCCTAGCACAGAGTTCACCCGCCCAGAGTTCACCCAGCAGCCCAATGGGAGCGCTTCCTCCCTCTCCCCAGCATAGAGTTCAACCCGCCCCTCTGTGGAGCAGATGGCAGCATATTGAGTTTGGGCACTCGGTCTCTAAAAGGTTCGCCATAACTAATCTATATGGTCAGCCAATCTAGTTTTTATAATAGTCCTGACCACTGTTCAAGCAGACGAGAAGCTAAGAAATAGATTAGCCAGGCCACTTAGTGAGCCCCAAATCTGAAGTAAGACTCAAATTGCTGTACTGCTCTAACTTTTCACAGTGCTTCCTTTTGGCTTCCAGCTTCTTTTCTAGTGGGCCTTTACTCATTGTAAATTAAGAAGTGCACAAGTAATGTATGAGAAGCACAGTCCTCCAACTTACAGAGCTAACTGAACAGCTATTTGGATCAAGATTATTCATTTCAAAGCGTGTGTACACTGGAATTATCTCTTTGTCCGTGTTGATTCTGAACTCTATGAGGAAGCTTTGTGTGACTAAAACTAGTTTAAAAACAATTCCACATCCTTGTGCGTGCCCAAGATATGAGTTAATTATTATGATAGTCTGCAGCTCAGGAATTGGAAGAACCTTAGACCCAGTCAAACTTACACCTCTCTTATGTGTTTTGTGTTTGCCCGGTTTGCTCATCCACTAGAAAATTATATGTGAGAGATAACAGTGATCTCGTTAATATGAATAGATTTTCAGAGCTTTGCAATTTGCATTGGGGTGTGCACGCGCGCATGAGCACATGCATGTGTGTGCACACGTGAAAAGAGAGATGGCAAGATCAAAATAGAACCTCCTTTTCTAGTTCATTTCCTTCCCCCACAGCTTTAGAATAGTTACATAAATTTCATCTGTCATCGTGACAAATGACATCAGAATTGCACACATATATACATTCTGTTGTTGAGCATGCCCATCATATTCAACATCATACTGGTTGGAATAATGCTGAAGACTTCTGTGTCTGTTGTGGTTTCCTGTAGGCTCTGTTTGTGTTAGTGAAATGTAACTATCATAATGTTTACAGTGATCAAGTGAACCGTTATAGATCCTCCTTCCTTTTTTCTACGCCCTCTTTTCTACTGAAGCTCTCTTGCTGCAAAGTGTGAGACAGGGCTGATTATGCTCTGCTGGACCACAAAAGCAGCAGTCCCTAAAGGGGGGAAATGACCTCTTTTAAAAGCAAATTCAGTGAGTTGCACTGTAAGGGGGGGGGGACTTATTATGCTCCATTTAGCATTTAATGACCACGTAAGCCTATCTACAGCACAAGTGAAAAAGATATCGTACACTTTCTCTTAGAAGATGCTGGGTATATTTAACATTCCCTTTCAATTACATTTAAACTATTCAGTTAAATATTGCCACTCTGTAGTCTTCTGTTTTGTCTGAATTGTGAACTTCTGGCTGTCAGCTTTGAAACAAGACAGGTTTTTAAAATACTGTACTGTTTGATGTTGATTAGGAGGGCTTTTGCACAACTTCGTGTAATTCGCCAGTTGCGCCCGCTCCTGGGCCGGGACTCCTTGCTCTGGTCACCTCTAGACTTGATTACTGTAATGCGCTCTACATGGGGCTGCCCTTGACGACCATTCGGACGCTGCAGCTGGTCCAAAACGCAGCTGCCTGGGTAGTAATGGGGTGCGGACGTTATGCCCGTGCCTCTCCACTCCCCCAGGCGCTGCACTGGTTACCAGTTTGCCTCTGGGTGTAATTCAAGGTGCTGGTGATGACCTTTAAAGCCCTACATGGTAGTGTGCCAGGATACCTAAGAGGCCGCGTCTCCCCAAGAATGTCTGCCCATCCAACCAGAGTGGACCGGAGGGGCTCTCTAACTGTACCATTGGCTAGAGGGGCTTGTCTCTCTAGCACAAGGAGGAAGGCCTTCTCCGCGTCTGCTCCAGCCCTATGGAACCTCCTGCTGATAGAGTTACGGCTCCAGACGGAATTGCTGCCCTTTAGGAAAGATCTTAAAGCCTGGCTGGCAAGGCAGGTGTGGGGCACTGATGGGGAGGTGACCCCTGCCTGCTGGCTCGTGTAAATTGTTCCCTCTTCTGTGGTTGGGGTGGGTGGGTTTTTAATGGATTGGCTTTAAATGATTTTTTTATTTAAGGATGTTTTTATGTCATGTTGTGAGCCGCCCGGAGTTGCTTCAGAGAGGGGGGCGGCGATACAAATTTAATAAATAAATAAATAATTAGTTTGAGTTTTTCCACAGTTAGGAACTGTAGTTTCTCATTTTGGATGACATGGAAAACTGAATAATTTGAGACTAAAATCTTTTGTAATTGTGTGACAGAAGGAAAAGAGTGAAGGCACACATTCTTTAGAAAAACCTGAACTCAAGAATTACTTTAGTTGAATCCAAAGGAAAATAATGAAGACCAGGGTATAAACTATAAGGAAAACAGCTATTAACTCGAATTGTACTGTGTGTTTATACAACTATACAATAAATAGAAAGATGGATGAATGAATTGCTACTAAAATTGGTACGTGACAGGCTCAGGATTTCTTGGCATGATGTTTGTCATTAAATGTATACTAGAGGAGGAAATTGGTGGCATTGAAAAAAATAATAGATGTGGTGTTGCATGAATAGCAGAATAATTTTTTTTAATGAATATGTGAATATGAATTTAGGGCTATGTTCAGTCAATGGAAGTTGCCCGTTAGAGTTAGTTAATTTCCAGGAGCATCCTGTTTCCTGAAATTATTTGAAATGTAAAGGCCAACATGAGTCTAGAGGTGGACAGCTGTAATCCCATGGGGTGGGAGTTTGTGATGTCACAAAGGTGTAGTTAGCAGGAGTTGGGAGGGAAGGAACTTTCCCCCCAGGCTTTGCACTCCTGAAAATCTATGTGCAGGAAGAAAACTCATCGTCACTTCATCCCCTTATTCACTGGGAATATGTCCCAAGATCTTCCACAGATGCACGAAATCCCCATTTTCTGTAAAGAAACTTCAACTTATGTAGGGTATAAGCAAGGAGGAAACGCCTTGTGCTTAGTTATCGGAGGCACAGGTGACTAATGGGGCTTTCGTACTTTTGGAAGTCTTGCTTTAAAAACCTGTTATAGTGTGCAGAATTTTCCACTGAAGTTAGTATGGTTTTACTCTCATATATTGGCTGAAATCCTCATTATGTTGATACGTGAACTAAAGCTAATGGAATAATCAGCACAGAAAGCGCCTTGAAAGTTGTGGCATTTTTGAACCGCAACCGAGCATACACTGGTAACCGCAATCTTGTGTTGCTGGCTAATATTTCTCACATTGGGTCAGGTGAAAGGAACTGTAGAATGAACTCACCCAAAGGTGCCTTCATTTTGGCAGTTTTCATGTCTGGCCAAGAAGAAGAAGAAGAACAGGAACAGGAAGAAGAAGAAATAATAATAATAATAATAATAATAATAATAATAATAATAATAATAATAATAATAATAATAATAATAATAATAATAATAATAATAATAATAATAATAATAATAAAAACAACCATTCAGTGAAACTGTATTGCAATTACACCTGTATTGTGTTGCTCACAATGGGGTTAGTTCTGTGTAACACTTTTTTGTTTGATGGGCATTTTTTAATTTTCAAGCTCTAGATGTGTAGCCTGCAGATTTGTAAAACAAGCCTTATTCTGTTCTGGTTTAAGAATATGCAGATAATAGAAACCAAATAGTCTGTACATAATTAAATGTAAGAATGAGCTATACATTACCAGACAAAGCTTCCATATTTACATCTGGCATTCTTTTTCCAAGCTAATCTTGTGTCACTGATGGATTCTGATGCCGCGAGCAGGAATTTGCAACTTTAGAGTCATTAACCCTGAGACTGCAGGCAATTTTTGACAAACACTTTAAAAACAGAATTGCCCTTGGCGGATGATCTGCTTTAAAATGTCTGTGGGCACTTTGGGGGAAGAAATGTCTGTGCTGTGGAGAGCCTAAGAATTCTCTGCAGGGAAAAGGATGGCAAAATGATTGGGCAATTATTGATAAGAATTATGATGGTCAAAACTAGGTTCTCCAATGAGGCAATAGAAGCCATTTTGTAATAGATGCCATCCTGTTCCTGTTTCAAATGCTCACAGAAGAGCTGGAAGAAAGAGGTCAGACAAGATGATCTTGGTATTCTTTCGCTACCACTGTGGCAATTAGATTAGTTTTGCCCTTTATTTCAGTTTTGCCCTTTTTAGCTTATCAACATGTACTGGCCAAAGAGCCAGTGCTATCTGTGTCTGCAGACATTTCTGTGGACATATGGCAGGCATGACTAGGCACCAGAGTGCATGGAACCCTGTTTACCTTCCCAATGAAGTGGTCCCTATTTAGCTACTTGCAATTTCTTGCTTTCAAACTGCTAGGTTGGAAGAAGCTGGGACAGAGATGGTAGCTCTCCATTGTGCAGCACTCAGGTCTCAAACTGTTGACCTGCCGACCTTCCAGTTGTCAAATTCAACGTCTTAACTAAGCCACCGCAGTCCCTTCCATCTGTTTGTAACAAGTCTCTAAATTTAAACCCATTGGCTGGAATCCTCTTGGCACAGCTCCTTGAGTTCAAGGTGGATGATGTCATTGTCATGGCCTTTTGTTTTTAATTAAAAGTTTGCTTTTCTACATTCTTCAGATTCCAAGATTCCGTAGTAATTTTTTCAGACTGGAGAAAACTTTGGGGGCCTTGGGATGGGAGGAAGCCTTTAAGATTTGAAAATCACCACCACCAGTCCCACAACCAGAACCAGCAATGGTGATTTTTGGATATTTAGGCTCCCCATCTTGATGGAGGGTAGCAGTTTCATTGATACTGGCCTGGGGCCGATAAGGCCTTTGCATGCCAAAAAGGGCTCCGGACCAGGAAGTTATTTGCAGAGCTAGATCAATGGTACTGGTGTCGCAATGTGATGCGGAAGGCAGATGGAAATCCAATGCATTATATTCTCAGGACAGTGTTCCTGGCTGATCACAATGAGGTTAGCCAATATTCAGAATCAGATACAGCACAAGAAGAAGAAGGCTCCCCAGCCACACCCCATCTAAGAATCCCCAAAGACTTCCTCAGTTCAGACCTTTAGGGATACTTAGAACTAGAAAAGTGGAGAAAAGAAAATTTAAAATTAAAGATAAAAGGTTTAGGCTGATGGTGTTATCAATCTAATCCTCACAGAAGTGTGCCAACAGGATTCCAGCCACTGTCTCCTTTTTAAGTTATAACACTACAGTAATACCTCATACAAAGTCCGCTTCATACAACATCGGATTTATACAACATCGCCTAATTCTTTGAAAAAAGTTGCCTCATACAAAGTCACCGTGACTTTGTAGGAGGCATTGGGGTTTTTCACAGGTTGCATTGTGCCTGGGCAGTATAAAAGGCAAGACACATGTACGCATTGCTCTTGTGGGTTTTGCACGAGGCGAAGAGTGAAGAATGGTTTTGAGCGCGATTATGGATTTTTTGAATTTGTTCATCAGAATTTTTAGAAGCATCCCTGGGATTTTTGCAGCATTTTTCAGGTTCTTGGACAATCAGGGTTGTTTGACATGTTTTTGTAATATTTTTAGCCTTTAGACAATGATTTCTTAAAGTTCTGTCTGTTTCCTGTCTGTTTCCTTGACTTTGCCCTGAAGTCTGTGCTGTTGCTGTACAATGTATCTCTATGGAAATGACGTTGTACGAGGCATCGCAGCAAGGATTTGGATGTTGTATGAGGCATTGCAGCTAGGATTTTGCATGCCTCATACAAAGACCAAATCCGTATAAAGTCCAAACTTGTGGAACCAAGTTTGGACATTGTATGAGGTATCACTGTATGTGTATTCCAAGCAGAATAAGAGCTTCTGAAAAGGTTTTCCCAGTGTTGACAGTATGGCACACTCAAGCAAGACAGCATTATATATATTGACTAGTGTTTACCTCTAGTAAGTGCATAAATTGCATTGTACACCTGATCATGGAAAAATAAAATGACTAACACAGCTGAAGAGATAAATTGAATCTAAGATTGTAAATCTGCATGAAGGTAAACATTGCACAGTTCTAATAAATTAGGCTGCTTGAATTGAGTGTCCAGAACGGTACACTATGAGTTCAAAATCCTTGGTGCTCTCTTATGTGAGTAATGTGATTAGGAATTGTTTCAGATAGAAATGCTGTGATAGAACAGTTTCAAGACGTCATTAGGAAAGCATGCAAAGGTTAGGACTAAGCTTTGATAAGTCTACATTTGCAGACTTTCTGTTAAGTCTACTCGTACCTGTAAAAATATGTGAGATGCAAACCTGGAAATTCCCTTACAAGAAGCAGTGACTTGCTATAGCCTGGGTGGGTGGGGGAAGATTGCATCCAAACTAAGCTATTAGATGAGGGGAGCAAAAGTTCATTTGGGGGAAAATTTGGGGCAGAAAGATTTAATAATTGGGCAGGTTTCTTTCACTGATGAACAGGGCAATAAAATATGGATGTTGTCGACAATTGTGATACATTTCTTTATCAATAAAGTTTTAGCAATCCCACCATTGTAACAAGGGCACAGAAAGTGTTAGAACATGTCCTCTCTCCTGATCTGTTTATGTGCACACCATATGAAATCAGTAATTCCCACATGCATGTGTGCATATACTCAGTGGCCAAAATGCTGCCCCCTTCCCTTCTAAGGTGAGCAGGGTGGGCACGTGGATCTCCGGTGGTGCTCTCACTGTTTCGTGCCAAGCCTCGAAACAGCGAGGGCATCACTGGGGATCTGAGCCGCAAAGCCCGCAAGGCTGGTTTCTGCCTGGGAAGGCAGTTCCCAGGCAGAGATCAGCCCTGCCGGCTTTGCGGCTCGGATCTCCAGTGGTGCCCGTTCCCTTGCAGAAGGGTCCATGGGTGAGTGCAGACCCACCTACAGCCCCTTCTGCAAGGGAACGGGCCATGCGCCTGGCCGCTTCCCTTCCTGGAGCACCGGAGGGTGTCTCTGCACTCACTTGCTGGGCCTTTGGGAAGGGAACCGGCCAGGCTCACCATGGGGCTTTTTCAAAATGTTATCCAATGCATGCATTGGATAATGCTAAAAATCGGATAACGCTAAGACTTTTGGACCACTAGGCCTATGACTGTTTCCCTGAACTGAGGAAGCAGAAGAGAACACCGGCTAGCCAGCAGAGTAGCGAGACCTGGTTACCTGCTTTCACTGCTCAAATCCAAGAGAATTCTGCCCAGTATTAATTACAAGAGAAAGAACAAACTGTATCTTCCTTGCGAGCAACCAAGGAAAAGGCTACCCATTGATCCATTTCTCCAGATAGTGAGGTACTGTATCGACAATGCGTATCCAACATGTTGGGGGCAAAATACTAATTAACTTGTTAACTGCCCAGAGAGTGCACTAAGCGTTATGGGGTGGTATATGTGTAATTACTATTGCTTCTTCTTCTTCCATTTCTAGGCAGTTTCAGACATGAAACTGCCATAATGAAGGCACCTTTTTGGTGAGTTCATTCTGCAGTTCCTTTCGCCGATCTAGTGTGAGAAAGATTAGCTGGCAACACAAGGTTGCCGTTAACAGGGTACGCCTGATTGTGGTTCAGAAATACCACAATCTTTGAAGAGGCTGTTTCTGTGTGGATAGCACCCAGCTCTGTTCAGCAATTTGTGATTAAGTGTCAACAAACAGAATCAGAACCTGTTCAAACTGAATTTGTGCTATTGGGATTATAAAGGTGTTATTTTCTCTGTAACTGGTGATGTTTCAGTGACAGTTCCAACATTTACATTCTGGATAATTTGCCCAACACCCTCTACTCTGAAAACTTTGCCCCATGGTATCACTTTTATTTTGATAGCATCAGGGACTCCTTACAGTTGCATCAAAGACTTATTTCTGTAATATCTTCAGTGTGGGACTCAAAATGGGTTGGGAGCTTCATCTCATTCAGAACATAGCAGCCTACCACCAGGCAGGTGTAGTATGGAGTATTTGATCTGTGTTAACAGGCATTTGCCATCAGTTAGCTACCATGCTTAATAACTGCAGTGGCTCAGTGGTTAAGAGGCTGAACTTGATGGCTGAAAGGTTGAAAGGTCAGTAGTTCAAGTACTATCCCAACAGTTCAAGACCCGTCTCTGTCCCAGCTCCTGCCAATCTAGCAGTTCGAAAGCAAGAAATTGCAAATATATAAATAGGGACCACTTTAGTGGGAAGGTAAATCCTATTCCGTGCACTCTGTTGTCGAGTTATGCCTGCCACTTGTCCATGGGAACATATGCAAACGCAGACAGCATTGGCTCTTTGGCTATAAACAGAGATGAACACTGAACCTTAGAGTCGAATTTCGAGCAAGGGCGACTTTTACCTTACCTTTCCCTAGCTATGGTGCTTTCTCTGCAGTTTCTAGTATTATGCTATTAACTCTACCTCTTCCTGTTGAAATCTAGACCTTCAGGATCACATAATTGTTTAGCACTATCTTTGTTTAAATATTTAGAGCAAGGTTCAAATTTTCTAGCATTGGCAGAATTCAAATGATGATTTGCACAACACATGTTTGGAATCCAAATTGTTGTTTTTACCCAGACAGCAAGTAGTTTCGAGCTATAGCCTGTTTTCACTTTCCATCTTCTCATCATTACAGCGTCTCAGTGTGTCAGAGCCATTAACACATGGGTTCTCAACCTATTTGGCCCGCAGTGCCAAATAACCTGGCCTAAGTCAATTAAATGTGTTTACGACAGCTGCAGACGCATTTACGGCAGCCGTAAACAGCGGAGGGGAGGCACCAGTCCAGCCCCCTCAACTGTCTGAGGGAGCTTGACCCTGCACCTGACTTTAAAAGGTTGAGAACCCCTGCATTAACATGTGGTTTCTCATTTCAGATTTCACACAAGAATACAGTAAGCATTTATCATGGTTTTTATCACCACTTCAAACCATGCTTGCCATTTCTAGTTTGCCAGGTAGTTGCAGGCCATAGTTTTCAAATCAGGTAGTGAGCTGTACTGTTGTTTGACTAGAACTAATGTATGACTAGAACTTTTGTTGTAAAGAGAAGGTCCTTTCAAAGTTAAACTTGTGCCCTCATGAATAACAGATTCCACTTGCTGTTTAAAATCCTGATGATGGAGATAGTTTGTTCTTCTTGTTACTACTTTACTGTTACAGCTGCTTTCTTTTTGTGTATTTCATTTTCAAGGGGACGATAGTGATTTCCACTTATGCAGATTTCAGAGATGGTAGTTTGTTTTCCATGTGAATATTGTTTTTATTCCTAGTCATACTGCTGTTTACTTTACAGTCATCTGTTACCAGACAGACAGCGTTCCAGAGATCCTCACAGGTCAAAAACGCGGATCCATTTGTTGGAAAATGTATTTTAAAAGGACGCTCATTGTTTTGATGAATGACTAAGACTGGAAAATAGTCAACATACTAGTTTCCATATTTTTCCTGTTCACCCAGAATAGATCTTTTGTAAGGCTGCTGTTTCTTGTGCCAGAAGTTGGACAATATTGTGATGATGCTGAATTTGAATATGGCAGTTCCAAATGGTGATATCCTGCGGCATCCAAATGTTTTTTTTACCGGTTTTGGCCAAAAAAATTTTTCCCCTTTCTATATGACCTCTCCCACTTAGTTTATCCAACATGATTAACTACAACAATCTATGGTTTCCATTTTTCATTTGATGGCCGAAGTGTTCTAGCTTTTGGCATTTATGAATGATATAGTTTCCTGATCTTTATTTATTTCTCTTATACATCTTTATTGGTCACTACAAACATCATCATTTTCTTTTCTGTGTCATGTAATTGCTTGATCTCAGCCAGGTTCCAGGAATAATTAATGTTCTCCACATTTGATTGAAAATATTCACTGAAGCATCTATGCAATTCTCTTCTGATAACACTAATGCTTCCACAAAACTATCATAGATTCTAGGAAATCTGTCAATTTTTATTAGCCACGATACATTTAGTATTTTAGTTTTCTGATACATTGACTCCTTCTGGTAAAATGAGTTATCTTGATCTGTTATATTCATGCAGCTCTTTGATATAAAAATTGCACAGTATGGTTTTACTATTGATGTCAGGCCTCAAATAATTATTCCTATCCAACAGTAGCAGACATTTCCATGTTTTGAATATGTCTGATACCTCCTTAGTCTTTTTATGTATGAGGAGCCATCAGTCTTCTGTAGGTTTTCTGTTTCTGCACATCCCCTAGACCACCATTTTCTTTAGAATTCCTAATTTTATTTAAAATGTTCCTATGTAATTCTTTCTATTTCATGTTATGTTTTCATTCTGAACATAATTTACCACAGTATAATTATGTTTGGTTCACTGTATACTTTTAATTTACCACAGTATTGTTCTGTTTGGTTCACTGTATATATATTTTCTTAATACCATCTTGCAGAATGGTAATTTAAGTATGGTGTTGGCGATTACCAGTTATTCTCATAAAGGTGTATCATATTTTTGTCATCTTATTTTAGATTTTTCTAATATAACCATTATTGCATTTTTTAAAAATAAATTACACATTTTGGCATACATTTTCAAGATATAATTTTTCCCATTGACTAAAGCAGTGTCTACCACCACCACCCCTTTTTTTTTTTTGGGACTTCAATTCCCAGAAGCCTAAGTCAATTCCCCAAAGCACTGATCAGCCAATGTACTGACTTAGGCTTCTGGGAATTGAAGTCCACCAGTGTTCTGTGGAACAAAATTTGGGAAACGCTGGACTAAAGCATATCAGTGTGTATTTTTCAAATCCTCACTTTTAAGTTATGCATAATTTTAAAATGTATGCATGGATTTGTGTGTATGTTCCCGTCCAAAACATATCACAAGCTTCACAGATATATAGATTTATAAGGCAAGGTTTCTCTGTTCTGTTTCTAGCCTTTGAATGGGGGCAACATGATATTTCCATAGTGACATGCAAGTGCAAAGAGTTTATTTTCCTTTCTTTGGAGGCCCAGACTTTTGAATTATTTGTAACATAAATCTAAAACAATATAGTAATATGTGTTCAGGTTGGAAAGGCGATTGATTAGTCTCTCGTCATGTCTTCTCACTGTTCAGCTGTTTTCATCATATTGAGTTAGCAATTATACAGGCCTCGTTTATAAGTGCACAAAGCGACTGGAGTAATATAAAATCATTATTTTAAAAAAATGATAGTTACATGTGTAATAAAACTACAGATCGTCTTTTGTTGATCTTCAGTGTGCGCGCTAAAGCCTGTTTCAGAAGAGGGAAGCACAAAAGCTCTTCACTCATGGTGTATTAAAGCTGAAACTTTCCGTTTGAATCTAGATACAAATATTTCAGATCTTTTGGGAGCAGATAGGCACCATTTTATGTTTAGGATATTAATTCTATATTGAAGAATCTAAAGTACTGTATATGTATTATCATTTAAAGCGGGGTGCCCAAACTTTTTGGGCCGCGGGCCGGTCATGTGGTTCAGGGGGCTGGTCACTATGGCTCGTACAGGCGTGTTTTACTTCCGCTTCCAGGAGTGACAAGGGCTTCATGGGCCGAATGAATTGGTGTCAGGTGCCAGATCCGGTCCCCAGGCCATTGTTTGGACATCCCTAATTTAAAGAATGCCCACTACAGTTCCTGCTTTATAACGTTTTGTAACTAAAGCAAGCTTGTAAGCTAAATTTCAACAATGGGACAAAAGAGAAAAGCCAAAAAAGGGGAGGAATAACGAGCATTTATTTTGGTAAATCTAATTAGCATTTGTTCTGATTATTCTCATTTTCAATGTACTGTAATCACCAATATTTACTGTATTTACCCCCTTTCCTCCCTGTTTTGTTGAAAGTGCAACAGAAGGCAGAGAGAAAATTGTAAGAATTTTCATTACTGGCCAGTTGTGGACACCACAATGATAATTTCTTGGAAATGGAGGGCATGCCTATATATAATAACAATGTTCTTGTAAGCAACCAATAAAATATTGCTACTTACATCAGTAATATCTGAGTCAGAGCTATTTGAAAAAGTATTTTCTTGGTACGATTATTTCTTCATCCTGGATTGACTATCATTTTAAAATGAAAACATTTTAATATACAGTAGTCTTGTAAATACTACATAAAGGTTTTGGTCTGTAACAGTTACTTTTCTGTAAAGGACAATTAATATAGGTAGTTGGCTTTTTCTCTTTTGCAGGCTGTTCATATGACAATTAGTCAGCTAAATGTTAGCAATTTCGCCAGCACTAGGACTTCCTTGAGCAGCATTGTTCATAGTGCTTAATAAGCAAGAGAATCTTAGAGATAGAAGTGCAATCTTCATCCTGTCAGAAAGCGTCTCACATGAGTCACTGGCTGTGAATGTTAATCACTCCAAAGCAGTAATTTACAGCATTGATGTAGCACTCTACTGCTCATAAAATGAACTCAGTAACCGACTACTACTGAAGGATATGCCTATCTGTCTTCATAGCTTGGCTGTGTAAAAGTTAGGTTTATGAAACTTTACACTGGAAATAATTGAGCAGCTGTATAATAAAAGAACAAGTTCAAAAACATATTCATTAATTCTGTCTTTCTCTGTGTGTGTCTCTCCTTCCTCTTAACAGAAGGTATATGTGAAATATGGCTGACAAGTGAAGACACAGGGGCTTATGGGCGTGATATTGGTACAGACCTGCCTACTCTCTTGTGGAAGCTGGTTGAAGTGATCCCTGAAGGAGCAATGCTGAGACTTGGCATGACAAATCCTCCCTATATTTTAGAGCATCTTGAGGTATGTTTGAAAGAAGAATCACTACAGTGATTGAAAATGCTTTTTTAAAACACCCTGTTTGTATTAACAACCTACATCTATAAGTACAACTATCTGCAGGCACAATTGCAGATATTTTATAAGTGAATTCACTTCGTGAAATCAGAGCCAGAATGTGCTTGGTGGTCCTGCTTTTTGCCAAGGAAAATACAAAGGAAGTAAGAGGAGAAAGAGGTACATATCTTAAATATGGTCCTTTATGGAAGCAATAATAAACCATTAAATTATCCACAGTGGTAGAAAGTGACAGGCAACAAATGAAATAAAGTGTGTTTTCGTGTACCTTGGATCCAAACAGATGATTGTTTCTGTCCATCATTCTATAAGGAAAGGCATTTCAACTCAACAGAAGTGAGGTGGCCATCAGCTAGGGATGCCCTGTGGTTTTTTTGTCTTAACAGAGTACTAGATTATATGGCCTTTGGTATGACTTCTAACTGTGTAATTCTATCTCTCTCTATGCAGTTGCAAAACATATAAATTACATTATTCATTATGTGAGTTGTACTTTGTGATGAGAATGGTGCAAAATACCTAGGGCAATGACGGTGAACCTTTTAGAGATGGAGTGCTGCAGAGGGGTGGGGTGAACTCTGTGTTGGGGGAGGGAAGAAGCACTCCCATTGGGCTGCTGGGCAGAGGGGTGGGGCGAACTCTGCTGGGGGAGGTAGGAAGCGCTCCCATTGGGCCGCTGTGCAGGGCAAACTCTGTGCTGGGGAAGGGAGGAAGCGCTCCCATTGGGCTGCTGGGCAGAGGGGTAGGGCAAACTCTGTGCTGGGGGGATGGTGCACATGCCAACAGAGAGGGTTCTGAGTGGCATGGGTTCACCACCACTGACCTAGGGTGAAAAAAATAAAGCTATCTTTTCATTGCATTCAAACATGATTATCATAAGAGTATCTTTGGAAACAATTCCTTGTCTGCCAAAGTATGAGTAAATACAAAAAGCTGTTTTGGATGACCAGGTCCCTCCTAGGTAGGGGAGGGCTGGTAACTGGTTGGCAGGGTTCGGCTGAGGACTTTGCTGACCATCTGGTGGAGAAAATCGATCGGACTCACTCGGGGCTCAATCCTGGCGTGGTTGGGGAGGGTCCGGAGGGTACCGGAGCACAGTCTTTCAAGGTCATCTGGGACCAGTTTGACCCGGTGGGCCCTGATGAAGTGGACAGGCTCCTTGCAGCTTCGCCTGCCACTACTTGCCCATTGGACCCCTGTTCCTCCTGGCTAGTGAAAGCCTCTAAGGAGGTGACAGGTAGCTGGTTTGGGGCAATAATTAATGCATCATTATGGGAGGAGGTGGTCCCTGCACCTTTTAAACACGCTTTGGTGTGCCCCCTCCTAAAAAAACCTTCTCTTGACCCAGCTATCCTCTCTAGCTATAGGGGAAGGTAATGGAGAGAGTGGTGGTGCGTCAGCTGCAGGGGGTCCTGGATGAAGTGGATTATCTGGACCCCTTTCAGTCAGGATTCAGGTCTGGACATGGTACTGAGACAGCATTGATCGCGCATGTGGATAATCTCTGGAGGGAGCAGATCGGTGGTCATCCATTGATCCTTACTTTCCTTGACCTCTCAGCGGCCTTAGATTCTGTCGACCACGGTATTCTTTCGGGATGGCTCAAAGAGTTGGGGATCCAGGGCACTGTGCTGTCTTGGTTCTCCTCATTCCTGGAGGGCCAGACCCAGTCGGTGTGGTTGGAGGGTGAGAGGTCCAGCCCTAGGCTTCTCCAATACGGGGTGCCTCAGGGCTCGGTCGGTGCTCTCTCCTCTCCTATTTAACATCTACATGAAGCCGCTGGGTGAGATCATCCATTCCCACAGGGTACGGTGTCATCAGTACGCCGATGACACACAGTTGTACATCTCGGCCCATGGGGACCCAAGTGATGCTGTCAATGTCCTCTCCGGGTGTCTGGAGGCTGTGGGGGTCTGTATGGGGGCTAACGGGTTACAGCTGAACCCTAGCAAGACTGACTGGCTCTGGGTTCAGGGTCCCGCATTATCCCGGGAGCTGCCATCCTTGGTCTTGGATGGGGCTATTCTGCCCCAGACAGACCCAGTGCGCAACTTGGGAGTCCTCCTGGACGCGCGTCTGCTGCTAGAAGAACAGGTGGCGGCTGTAGCCAGGAGGGCCTTTGCACAACTGCATGTAATTCGCCAGTTGAGCCCACTCCTGGATAGGGATTCCTTGCTCATGGTCACACATGTGCTGGTTACCTCCAGACTTGACTATTGTAATGCACTTTACATGGGGCTGCCCTTGACGAACATTCGGAGGCTGCAGCTGGTCCAGAATGCGGCAGCCCAGGTAGTGATGGGGTGCGGGCGCTATGTTCGTGCCTTGCCTCTGCTCCGGGAGCTGCACTGGTTACCAGTTTGTCTCCGGGTGCAATTCAAGGTGCTGGTAATAACCTTTAAAGTCCTTCTTGGTAGTGGGCCAGGTTACCTAAGAGACCGCATCTTCGCAAGAGAGTCTGCCCGCCCTACCATGGCAGACCGGAGGGGCTTCCTCAGTATTCAATTGGCTAGAGGGGCCCATCTCTCTAGCACAAGGAAAAGGGCCTTCTCCGTGTCCGCCCCAACTCTGTGGAACCTCCTGCCAGCAGACCTATGGCTACAGACAGAATTACTGCCCTTTAGGAAAGGGCTGAAACCTGGCTGGCAGGGCAAGTCTGGGGGGCCGACGGGGTGTTGACTCCCGCTCGTTGGCTCTGTTAGAATTATATGTCCCTTTTATTGACGGGTAGGGAGGGGAGGGTCTTTTTTAAATTCGGGTTGGTTTTAAATAGTTTTTTATTGAATTTTTAAGGGGATTTGTATAATATTTATGTGATTGTGCGCCGCCCTGAGTTGCCCTAGGGCAAGAGGGCAGAATATAAATCCAAATAAATAAATAATAATAATAAATAAAAATTAACAGGCTTTGTAAATAATATTTTCCCATTTACTGTTAAAATGAGTTGATACTTCTGCAAGATTCACCCATTATCTTCTAGGATAAAACACCTCAGTTCAGTCTGTGTCTCCAGCATTGAAGCACACATTGCTGTGGGCAGAATATTAATAAGTGAATCTGAACATCCAGTGTTTGCTTGAATACGCTGCACCCCAATCAAAACTTGGACATGAGAAAAATATTCCACACCTTATCATCAGAGGTAAATGTAGCAATTTACAAGAAGACTAAAATGCACCTAATCTCAGTTCTTCTGCAGACCTTGCTAAACCTTCCACTTTGAATAGCATATGCCCAGTTTCCTAGCCTAGTTCTCTTCTTGCAAATGGATTTAAAACAGAGACTAAGCATTCAGAACATGTTCACCATCTTAGAAGTACCATAAGCAATTTTCTGGAAATATAAGTTGCCCAATTGCTGAGTTATCTTCCTTTCACAGAATTTGAAATTTTACTATGTTAATTTTTGGTGCACATGATTGATTTGATAATTTCAAAATTGTTTAAAGGCACCACCTTTGGTGTTACTGCAAAATACCCTTAGATATAAGACCAGCTATTAACCCAAGCCCTATTAATTCATTACTAAATTGAATATAGTTTCTAAAACAGAGTGGCGTACTCTATCCCCAGTCCAAATGAGGGTACTACTCACATGGAAAGCCCCCACAAAGACTGTTGTCTGCAGAATAGCATTTCTCCACAATAGGTGAACAATGAATTTAGAAACAGCATGAATGAGGATGAAGTGCTCCTGTCCACAGTAAACATACTTAATTTAGTAAGCAACTGCTGAACAGGACTACAAACTCATGTGATTTTAGAAAATTAAGCAGGGTCAGACCTGGTTACTAGCTGAATGAGAGCTCTCTAGAGAGTTCTCTGTATCTCCAAATAGGACAATGAAGTTACCATGCCTGAAACCTTAGGTCGGTACTACAAGTCACAGTTGATAGCATTTGGCTACATCAACCAGAGGTTTGACTCAGTTTAAAGCAGTTTCTGATTTTCCCAATAAGTGTAGAAATAAAGTAATAATTAAAAATAATAATCACTCAATCACCACAATTATAATTTTTGTTGTATACATTGAAATACAGTGTAGAAAATACAATACAGGTGTAGAGATTAAATGCCGCTTCGACAGAGGACTCTTTAATTTAGGTAGACTACACTCCCGAAAACTAACCAGTACTAACAGGATAAGGGAAATGCAATATGCTGACAATACTGCATCACCTTCTCTCACATCTAAAGAGCTGCAACAGCCAGTCAATTGTTTCAAGAATGCATGTGATCATTTTGGCCTCATCATAAATGCTCAGAAAACTAAGGTACTTGCACAACCTGCCCCAAGGACAGCCCTTCCAAAGTTCAGTATCACCATATCAGATTCAACCCTGGAACAGGTAGACCAGTTTTCTTACCTTGGTAGCATCTTGTCTAAAGACTACACCTGTGAACAGGATGTGATGAAGAGAATCGGTGCTGCCCATTCTGCCTTTCGATGTCTATCACACTGGGTCTTCATGAACAAAGATTAAACAACCCAGACTAAGCTCGTGGTATACCAGGCTGTTGTTATCTCAACGTTAGTGTATGGCTGTGAAACATGGACCCTCTATCGCCAAGACATCAGAAAGCTTGAGTGCTTTCACCAACAGAAACTAAGCTCCATCTTGAACATCAAGCGGGATGACTATGTCACCAACATTGCAGTCCTTGAGAAGGCAAATCTAAACAGCATTGAAGCTTCCATCATAGGCCATCATCTTAGATCAGGAGTTCTCAACCTTTTAAAGCTGGGGGCCAGGTCACATTCCCTCAGATAGCTTCGGGGGCCGGAGAGGCATTTTGCCCTTCCTCCCCAACATGGCATTTCCTGGTGTGGTGGAGGCAGTGGGGACCACATGAAATGGTGCCTTGGGCTGCATCCAGTCCATGGGCTGTAGGTTGAGAATCCCTGTCTTAGATGGATAGGACGTGTCTGCCATATGGATGGTTCCAGGCTTCCTCATCAAATTCTTTATGGAGAACTTAGACAGAGCTCCTCTGAAGCATTATAAGGACCAGCTGAGACTGTCAGGAAAGGTGTTTACTCAGAAGCAGGTCTTCTTACCCACCAGTGGTTGTTTCCCTGCTTCTGAGCTGCCGCCTCTTAGCTAAGCAACCCAGGATTCTAGATTAGTGTAGCTAAGGTAGCTTAGAGCCAAGTAAACACTCCAGGCCTCTTCAGGTATTTTAAAAAATATATGGTAATCAAAGTAAGTTACAGAAGAAAGTTCATTAAAAGTTCAGAAAGCACATCAAAATCAAGAAAGCTGCTCTGTGGGGAAAGCCCAGTGCCCCCTTTTCTGGCTTAAGCAACTACATGCTTGCAGTTCACCCTTAGCTCAGAGCCTTCGATCGAGAGAGACTCTTGGCCCCCACCTTCCAGGTTTTATCTTCTTACACATGATCCACCCCCTTTCCATTCCCCTAAAGGAATTCAGCCAATGACCATATAGTATAACTTGTCCATCATACATTAGGCTCCATCTCTTCCAGCCCATGAGGCCAGCATGTTTACACATTCCAATCCCTTCAGTATGTGAGAAAAGAGTCTCCCACGGATTGAAATCTCCATCTTGGATGAGGCTAAAACCAAGGCATAAATTCTCCTCTGATCATCAAGGTGTCAGGTATAAACCCAAAAATTTGGGAGGCAGCAGCTAAAGATTGACCACTTTGACACCAAATCATCTCTGCTGCTACCGATCACTTCAAAGGAGGACACCGTAGACATGAAGAGGCTAAGCAACAAGCATGAAAGCTTTGGCAAACTCAACTATGCCCTCCACCATCTATTCAGTGTAATGTGTGTGGTCGCATGTTTCATGCCAGGATTGGCTTATTGAGTCACCAGAGACACATTCATCAACTGAGAAAATAATGATTTTCAGGGGGGAAATGTATGCTTGGATACGAGTAGCTGACGACAACAGGGACATTGAAATAAGCTAATATATCTAACAGAAGATTAAGCATTTATTGAGCAATCTTTATTTTAAATCTGAGCCTTTCTAGAGGATGTGTAAATGTTAAAATGTGTACTTGAGTACTACACACATTTAAGAGCTCAGTTTATCAGTGGAATTCATAAATAAGCAATTGAATATGCTGTTGATCAATATGGTTCCAAATGTCTCACAGTTGCTTCAGAAGTACTTGACATCATTTTTTTAAAAAAATCATCATTTCATGGCTTATAGCACCTTGTGTTTGAAGATGGCAGTGCATACGTATGTCTGTATTTTAAAAGGCCTGCTCACACCTACCTACCAGTGCCATTTTAAATGCTTAATTTCACATTATGAGAGGCATAGTCTTCCATGTCACTTGTCAAAAGGAGTCTAATTCAAACACTGCCGTATGCCATCTGTGAGTTTCATTATTAATTCACAATGTTCAAAGGGGCACCCACCATTGAGAAGAGTCCTGTATGGTGTGTGTTTTCTCCTTTGAATGCGTGGAAAATGCCGAGGGTGCTGCAAATTACAATAGCATTTCTTTGCTCTTTCTCTTTGATTCTTTATGTCACCTCAGCATTTGTGTTCTTCAGTGCACTGATACTCTGCAGATGGCTTCCTCAGACATGCCCTGACAGAGCAACTAGAAATGTATTGTGGTTTAATTGTTCATCTCCTTCTTGGTTCTTTATTCTTTTTCTTATAACACACTAAATGTTTTAATATTCTGTGCTGTGTTGTTGTTGAAAAAATGTGCAATATATCTAACAGATGATATACAGGTAAACATTTCACAGTGCTGACAGAATTTGCCTTCTTTGAAATGTGCATTGCATTGAACTCATCACAATTGTATTTCTATGCTATCAGCAAACAGTTAACCTTTCCCTGCCTCTCCTTACTTCTGTTTAGCAAGTGAATTCTTCCTTTACTTTTGTATGCCCATCAAACAGGAAGCCAATCTGTATTCAGAAATATCAAATACAGTGGTACCTCGCTTAAAGAGCATAATGTGTTCTACGGAATTGCTCTTTAAGTGAGTTTGTGACCAATTGTGACTTCCGGCGGGGGGGGGGGATTGCGAACCCCAATTTAGTTTTTAAGCGGGTTTTTGGTTGGTTTTGTTAAGTGAGGCGACCATTCTGAGAAAATTCTGGTCTTTAAGCAAGTTAGTCTCTAAGCGAGGCACTCTTTATGCGAGGTTTTACTATAGTGTGAATCTCTCTGGACTACCTGTGTTTAGACCGGAGGTGAAGGTTCTCATGCTTGAATGCTCTCTCCTACCAAAAACTTGTTATTCGTGGGAAACTCAGCAAAGCTCTGGTTTTCTCAATGGCAAAATAATCTTCCATGCACAACAGAGGCCATCTTTGGGGAAGCATGTTTATTATTATTCTTTCATGTCCAGGTCAAACTTTAAATTGCCAAAATGAAGCCTCCAACTTAAATTCTCATCAGTACAAATTTCCAGTAGTAACCAGCAAAACAGCAAATGAGCTGGATTCTGTATCTCTTCACATTCACACAGCATGTTGAACATGAGCAGCTCCCACTTGAGCATGTTGGTCTTGTATTTAGGGACACCAACCTACAGCCTATTCAGGGTCTTTCAAGCGATGAGGTTGAGATATTCAGCTATATCCTCCTTTAATGTTATTCTTTCTTTAGTGAGCTCCTTCCTCCATCTTCTAATTTGGTTTTGCTCTTGCGTACCCTCAAGGATGTTTGTTCTTACCATAAAGAACTTCCTGGATCTGAGTCTGAGGACTTGAGACACATATCAATTCAGAGGATGATGAGGGTCATTCTCTTGCTTAGTTCTCGGTGTCTGCTGCTACTTCTTACGTGGAGCGATACCAAGACGACAGCGGTTCCCAAACTTTTTGCGCCACGGGATGGTCACATGGTTCCTCCCACTGTAATACACACCTGCAGCTGTCGTAAACACATTTGTTTGAAGTAGACATTAAGGTACAAGAAGGATGAATCAATATGCCTGTGTTTTGAGTGCATAAGTGTGGAGGGGAGCATTGTTCTGTGGCTTGGCTTTCTTTGCTTTGGTCAATATAGCTTCAATCATAACTTTATTCTTTAAAACTGAAGCTTGCTTGCTTGTTTATTTTTTTTCTGTTTTAGAAATAGAGCTGTTGTTTTGGAATGTGCATGACAGCCTCTTTTGCTGTTTTCATAATAGTCACTTTTCTCAAGTAGAGTATTTAACTACAGGCAACTCCAGAAAGGACTGCTTTGGTCAAGTGGAATTGTTGTCTCTCAGTTTAGATCAGAATCATTATTTCTACCTTCTTTTTGCAGCTCCTCAGTGGGTAAAAGCACTGTGCTTGGAGACTGAGAGATCAAGGTTCGATTCCCTGAAAGCTGCACAATAGGGGGCATGAAAGGATCCTCATTTGGGCGTCCCATGCACAAATCCTTTCAACCCAGAGTAATCTCTGACATGAAAAAACACACACACACCTTCTTTTTAATCTATCTAGATTGGTTTCCAAATAGGATACAACAATTAAAATCTACCACAAAATTTCCCCCTTTATTTCCCCTTGTTTAGTGAAAAATAGTTGAGCAATATTTGAGATGTTCCACTCTTAAATCTGTTCAGTGACAAGTCCTCTGACAGTCACTTGAAATACCACCTGCCTTTGGCAAATTTTGAAGCTGAGACTAATTCTTTTCATGGATTAGTAGCAACCAGCAAACTCAACAGTAAATGAGGCTTCTTAAATATCTAGCAGCATGTCTAAGAACCTCAGTAACATACCATTTTAGAAAGAAAAAAGATACTATACTTTTGCAAAAATAATTGTAATTGTAACTGATGTTAGTTTAAGAGAAAAGATAAGGCTATTAACAATGAACAAATATACTTATTGCATAATTTACTGTCTTCCATTTTTCTTTCAATATTTGTACATCAATAACTAAATGAGAGATCACTGTAAGAGGTATTTATATTCTGGTAGGTAATTAAAGTTCTCTCAACCATCAATTCTTCTGTTACAAAAACAGTATTTTAATTGAATGCATTGAAGCTTTTGTGTTCCTCAGTAGATTATCTGCCACATTTTTTTTGCATCATCTGAATAATGGTGATTGGGCGGCTATACAAACATAAATAAATAAATAAATAAATCTGCAGTAACTCATTTTACTTTATAAATACCATATTTGCTGGCATAGAAGATGCTCTCCCCCCTTAAAATACACCAGAAAAACAGAATGCATCTTATATGCCGGTAACAGCCCCCTCCCCCAGTGCGGTTTGGCGGCTGGAGACAGGAAAGGACTATTTTGAAAGGCGCCAGCCAGTGAGAGTGGGAGGGGGGGCGGGGAGAAGGATCCTTTAAGCCCACATTCACCCCATCCCACCACCACTGACCATAAGGAAGTGGGGATGGCAGGATTGGCCAAGATCCTCCTGGCAAGAGAGCTTCTTTGGAAACTGCCCTTTGCCTGGCTCCTAGCGGTCAGCAGTGGCCACATGAGCGGGGGGTGGAAACGGGCTTAAAGGATCCTTCTTTCCCCCCTTTATCCCACTCTCCCCGGCTGGTGGTGGGATGGGTGGTGGTGGAAATGACTTTAAGGGGGGGAAGAAGGATCCTTTAAGCCCATTTCCAACCTCCCCCCCCCATCCCACCACCAACAGGGGAGAGTGGGATACAGGGGGAGAGAAGGATCCTTTAAGCCTGTTCTTCCCTCCCCATTGCACTGGAGTTAATTTTGGAAATTCATGAAAAAATGTAGAAAATTATTTTTTCCCTTTAAAAATGTGTATAAAAACAGGGGGTGTCTTATACTTCGATGCGTCTTATACACTGGTAACTACAGTATCAGAATAGTGATTTTGTTTTATTTTTTTAGATCTTTGGTAATTATTAAATAAAGGAACAACCCCCACCCCAAATTAATAGTAAAATACAGTATTTAAATAATCTTGGTTACAGTGATGTAGGGGGAATATTGTTATCTTTATATTTAGTTTTCATGTTTTAAGTTAAATCAATTGTGTAAAAATGTGATGGCACATTTCACCTGGATATATTGCAGTGGTTTCATTTTCCTGTTGTAAGTATAACAAAGGAGCACACAGAAAGAGCCTTCTCAAATATTGTGGTAAATTTTGAACTACAATTGGATGTGCCCTGGTAATGGCAACCTTTTATTGCTGGCTAATCTTTCTCACATTGGATCAGGCAAATGGAACTGCAGAATAAACTCACTAAAAGGTGCCTAGACATGGAATAATAATACAGTAAAACCTCGTTTAAAGAGCAGAAATTTCTCTGAATGATCGCCCTCACTTAATAACTAAAAGCAACCAAAAACTTGCTTAACAACTAAATCGTGGTTCGCAATCCCCCCTGTCACTTACAATGGCGGCAGCGGCGCTTTTTCCAAACTTTTGCTTAAAGAGCAACTTGCTTAAAGAGCAATCCCATGGAATGCATTATACTCTTTAAGCGATGTATCACTATAATAAGTGTAATGGAGAACATATAAAAGGGAGCTGAGTGTGTTCTTTTAAGTTAAAGAAGTTACAGCATTTAAACTTTCTATTATAAGATATTTCCACTATACTGGTACTGTTGGTTGATGTTATAATATATCACAGTGTTCATGGAAGGTGATCATATAGCTTCTCACCATCTAAAGACAAGAATAAAAAACACCTCAATGAGTATGTTCTGGGAAGATTTATTATTTTGCTATACAGTGGATCCTCACTTAACAAGCAGCTCACTTAACACAATACTCACATAACAAAAGGAAATCTATAGAAGATAGTGGCTTGGTTAACAATTTTTTCCTGGAACAGATTAATTGGTTTTCAATACATTCCCATGGAAAACTGTTTCGGTTAACAAATTTTGGTTTTCAATGCATTCCTATGGGAAACTGCATTCAATGCATTCCTATGGGAAATTCACTTTACAAATTTTTCATAGTACAAAAGGTCCCAGAGAACACATTAAATTTGTTAAGCGAGGGTCCACTGTATTTTCTTCAAAGTGCTGAAATTCCAGGTGGTATAGCTACATGAATCTCCTGTTGTGCTGTGTAGATGGAGACAGTTGTCTTGTATTCTAAACCAGTGATTTTAAACTTTTCTTATAATATGCCCAATAACTAGCCATGAACCTGAGTTCTACCAGTCTCTCGCCATCACTGTCCACTCTAAGGTATCTTGCTAATCAGAATATAATGGTGAATTTACAGTAGCATAAATTGTCAGTTGGATTCTAGCAGTAATTGTTGAACAGGGGAATAGGGAATTAGAAAAAAGTTATACCTAAGGTTGTAAGTGGCCACAGGCGCATCATCTGTGGCAGGTGTAATTGACAAAAGACAACGAATTCCTAATAATTCTTTTGGAAATTTTGACCACCCCAGATACAGTGGAACCTTGGTTAACAAACACTACAGAATAATTGTGCCTTGCTGTAAACATAATGCAGACTTATTTTAGCTAAGGACATTACATGCTAAATGACCACAATTTTTTAAAAAAATATTCAGGCATATTTTCTGGTCTAACAGCCATTCTTCCACGTATCTAGCTATATTTTTTACTATCTCAAAGCCTTAGACTGTATATTCTCCTAAACCATTGAAACCTGTTTTGCTCTTGAGTATACTTGTTTTAATTGTAAATGTGAACACGATGGGCATTTTAGTGTAGGCTCATATCCATGTTTGTGGTAATGATTGTTAATACTTCTTCAGGCTTCCTGAGTGCCGATGATGGATGGAGACAATGGTGCAGCTGTCACAATGTGGTAGAATATTAATGTTTTTATTATTAATATTATAGGAAATGGCAAAAATTCTCAATCATCCAAGAGTCTATGCTTTTCTTCATGTACCGGTTCAGACTGCCTCTGATAGTGTACTCATGGATATGAAACGGGAGTACTGTGTGGCTGACTTCAGAAGAGTTGTGGATTTCCTTAAAGAAAAGTAAGTCTAATATTAGTCAAATATCAAAAGAGTGTGGGTGGGTGTGTTTTTTTATCATTTACCAGCAGTTACCTGCCACTTCATAATTAAAGTAGAAAAGACAGTCATTTTTCTGTGTCTTCAGACTTCATTTGTTCCTTACAATTGCTTTGATGTGGTTTATTCAATGGATTCCTAATAAGTTTCAAATTACTTTTTATGACAGAACATATATATATAGAATGTAAAGAATGTCCTTCATTGAAGTCTTCTTTAATGTATTTTCTTTATAGTTGACACAGCTTGACAAAAATAGAAAAGGAAAAAAACTGTGCAAGTTGCAGTAATATTACTGAATAATATATGAAGTTGCTTTTTCTTTCCTATATGTAGGATGAGTTGGGCTTTTGTGTGTTGATCCTAGGATTTTGTTTTCACAAGTTATGTCAATTTGGGACTGTTGTTCAAAATCCTCTTGCAAGAGATATGAATTATTTTGATAAGAGTTAAAATCTGTCTTTAAAATACAGTATATTCACTTGGCTTCAACGTGCCCAGAGAATTCTTTAAGAAATATTGACAGCAGGCAAATTTAACTTAGTTTAGACAATGAATAATTTAATTGAATATCAAGAGCTCTGGACAGACTGTTTACTGAAAATTATACTGATATCCTTGTGTGAAGTGTCTGACTGTCTTATAATGTATTGTAATTGCCTACATATTTCTTTTTTCTTCCAACCATTGTCCTAGTTAGCATTACTGTTTTCATTGTGAATTTAGAATGATTTGCGAGAATTTGTTGTATTCTTCAAGGGTTGCCTACTTACTTATTTAATTATTTGCCTACTTTCAAATAAGGAGCAGGTCCTGAGATATAAATGATACATGTGTGAAATAGCCATGTTATAAAAAGGACAAGGAACCTCTGGCTGCTGGGCAGAGGGGCAGGGTGAACTCTGTACTGGGGGATGGGAAGCGCTCCCATTGGGCTGCTGGGAAGAGACACGGGGTGAACTCTGTGCTGGGGGAGGAAGGAAGTTCTCCCATTGGGCTGCTGGGCAGGAAGGTGGAGTTAATTCTGTGCTGGGGTGAAGTTGCACGTGCCCCCAGAGAGGGCTGTGAGTGCCCCCTCTGGCATGTGTGCCATAGTTTCACCACCACTGCTCTATGGCATGTATTTACAGTGGCTAATTTCAAAGCTAATTTGGTCTTTAGCTGCATAATAAGGATTATGAAAAGCATATTTGAGATTAGCAATAGCAGTTAACCTTATATACTGCCCCATTGGTCTGAAAACAAAGGATGTTGTTTCATCCATCACTAGTCAGATTGCATTGTTGTTGTTCAGTTGCACAGTCGATTCCGACCCTTTGCGACCCCATGGACCATTTTCCTCCAGGCACCTCTATCCTCCACCATTCTCCTCAGCCCACCAAGCTCTGTGCCCATTGTGTCCACAATACCATCTATCCATCTAATCTTTGGACGCCCCCTTCTTCTCTTTCCCTCCATCTTTCCCAGCATCAAGGCCTTCTCAAGTGAGTCCTCCCTTCTCATTTGATGTCCAAAGTACTTTAGCTTCATCTTCACTATTTGTCCCTCCAATGAACAGTCAGGATTGATTTCTTCCAGTATTGACCTATTTGTTCTCTTTGCTGTCCAAGGGACTCTCAGGACTCTCCTCCAACACCACATTTCAAAGGCATCTATTCTTCTGCGCTCAGCCTTCCTAATGGTCCAGCTCTCACACCCATACATTACCACTGGGAATACCATTGCTTTGACTATGCAAATTTTTGTTTTCAAGGTGATGTCTCTGCTTTTCACTATATCCCCCAGGTTTCTCATTGCTTGTCTCCCCATAATCAGTCGTCTTTTTATTTCATGGCTACAGTCGCCATCTGCAGTGATCTTAGATCCCAGGAAAGTAAAATCTATCACTGCTTCTACTTCTTCCCCATCTATTTTCCAGGGACTGATCGGACCTGTTGCCATTATCTTGGTTTTCTTGATATTGAGTCTCAAGCCAGCTTTTGCACTCTCCTCCTTCAATCCAATCAAGAGGTTCTTTCGGTCTTCCTCACTTTCTGCCATTAGGGTGGTATCGTCTGCATATCTCAAATTGTTGATGTTTCTCCCAGCAATTTTGATCTCATATTGTGATTCCTCCATCCCTGCATTGCACATTATGTGCTCTGTGTATAGATTGAATAAGCAGGGTGATAAAATGCAGCCTTGTCTTACTCCTTTTCCTATTCCAAACCACTCTGTCATTCCGTGTTCTGTCCTAACTGTTGCTTCTTGGTTCGTGTACAGATTTCTCATGAGGCATATGAGGTGTTCTGGTATTCCCATCTCTTTAATTACTTGCCACATTTTGTTGTGGTCCACACAGTCAAAAGCCTTGGTGTAGACAATAAAACAAAAGTAGGCTTGTTTCTGGTATTCTTTTGTTTTCTCCATGATCCAACGTATGTTGTCAATGTGGTCTCTAGTCCCCCTGCCTCTTCTGAAACCGGCCTGCACCTCTGGTAGTTCTCTCTCCACATGTTGTTGAAGTCTATCCTGTATTATCTTGAGCATCACCTTGCTGGCATGTTGAATGAGCGTAATTGTTTGGTAATTTGAGCATTCTTTGGCATTGCCTTTTTTGGGGATTGGAACGTACACTGATCTTTTCCAATCCTGTGGTCACTGTTTTGTTTTCCAAATTTGTTGGCATATTGAATGAAGTAGTTTGATTCCATCATCTTTTAGGGCTTTGAAAAATTCAAACGGAATGCCATCATGTCCACTAGCTTTATTGTTTGCAGTGCTTTTTAGGGCCTTTCTGACTTCACTCTCCAGAATGTCTGGTTCAAGTTCAAATTTCTCATTATTATTATCAGGAGTGTTGAGGTCCTTTTTGTAGAGTTCCTCTGTGTACTCTTGCCATCTTTTTTGATCTCTTCTGCTTCAGCTAACTCTTTCCCATCTTTGTCCCTTATCATGTTCATTTTTGCTTTAAATGTTCCCTTGATTTCCCCAATTTTTTTGAAAAGATCTCTAGTCCTGCCTCTTTTGTTGTTTTCCTCCATTTCTTTGCACTGTTCGTTCAGGTATTTTTCCTTATCTCTCCTTGCTTTTCTTTGAAATTCTGTATTCAGGTGGTTGTATTTTTTCCTTTCTCCTTGGACTTTTGCATTCCTTCTTTCCTCTGCTATTTTAAGAGCCTCATCAGACAACCACTTTGCTTTCTTACGCTTCTTTTCTTTTGGTATGATTTCTCTTGCTGCCTCCTGCATGATGTCCCGCGTCTCTGTCCATAATTCTTCTGGTACTCTGTCTATCAGGTACAGGACATTAAATCTGTTCATGACCTCCACCGTGTATTCTTTAGGGATGTTGTGTAGGTCATATCTGTCTGGTCTAATTGTTTTCCCCATTTTCTTTAGTCTAAGCCTGAATTTTGCGATCAGCAGGTTGTGATCTGAACCACAATCTGCTCCAGGTCTTGTTTTTGCTGACTGAATGGAGGTTCTCCATCTTTGACTGCAGAGTATGTAATCAATCTGATTTCGATGCTGGCCATCTGGTGATGTCCATGTGTAAAGTCGCCTCTTGTGTTGCTGGAAGAGGGTGTTTGCTATGACTAGTGCATTCTCTTGGCAGAACTCTATCAATCTTTGCCCTGCTTCATTCTGTGTTCCAAGACCAAACTTGCCTGTTATTCCATTTATTTTTTGATTTCCTACTTTGGCATTCCAGTCTCATAAAATAATGTGGACATCATTTCTTGGTGTCTGTTCTATGAGGTGTTGTAGGTCCTCATAGAACTGGTCAACTGTGGCTTCATCTGCACTAGTGGTTGGTGCATAGACTTGGATTACAGTGATATTGAAAGGTTTGTCTTGGATTCTGACTGACATCATTCTATCATTTTTGATGTTGTATCCCATTACTGCTTTCCTCACTCTTTTGTTGACAATTATGGCTACTCCGTTTTTTCTGAGGTTTTCTTGCCCACAGTAGTAGATATGATGGTTTCCAGAGCTGAATTCACTCATCCCTGTCCATTTTAATTCACTGATGCCCAGGATGTCAATGCTTATTCTTTCCATCTCGTTTTTAACCACTTCCAGTTTTCCTTGATTCATAGACCTCAAATTCCATGTCCCTATGCAGTATTGTTCCCTGCAACACTGTATTTCTCCTCCCCCTTTTGTATCCCTCCCCCTTTTCAGATCTGCTGTGCTGAGCATCCCCTTGTTTTGCCTTTTGTTTTGGTCCATAGGGTTCTCTTGGCAAACTTTGTGGCGTGCCTTGCCGGTCTCTATGCCAATCTTTTCCCATCACACATGTTATCACAGTTTAAACAGTTTTAAAACAAAGTATTATCATGCACAATATCACAGTTTATCACATAGTATCAAAGTAAAAGTTGAACTAATTAATGAAAGGGAAAGAAAGAAAGAAAAAGTCCACTATATCAAGTCTCTATATAAGTCAGTACAGTCACTATGTCAGTTGCCATAAGCCACCTATGTTTAGTCAACTATATTATTTCAGTTCGATTACTTATCCTTTGCATGCATGCAGCAGCTCTTGCCTCCCTTCAGCCGCATGAAGTTGGTCAAAGGCACCGGCTCGGGCCTTGCTGTGATGGTGGTTGTGGATGGTATCTCCTGGGGGTGGTCGGGGGTCTCCTGAGGTGTCCTTCTCTCTGGCCCCAGGTTTTTGGATGGGGAGGGAGGGGCAAGATCCTTTACTCACCTCCCCCTTGGGCCTCTCTGGATGGCAAATGGGCAGGACAGCTGGGCCTTCCTGAAGCCTTTTCTTCCTCTCCAGGCCCAGGTCTTTTTTTTATACCTCCATGTTAATTCTTCAAAACGGGACACAACAAAGTTGAGGGAAGACAGAGAAACCAAACTTAGGCCTGCTGCTGCTCCCGCCCTTCACGCCGATTGCAGATTGCATTAGAAGATCTAATAGGAGACCACCTGGGAATATTATGTTCCTTCTGCTCTGAATCTGTCTTCTTTAGGACGCACTTGGCCAATATTCTACCATATTTAGGGGCAGAGGGAGAGATAAATTTACATGTTTCCAGATTATATTAAAATTCTGTGTTTTCAGTTCTTGGAAAAGAAGCAGTTTGCATTAAGAGTTGCAAATACAGCCCTGTGTAAAAGCTTTGGGTGCTGGTTGATTATTTGTATCTGCAGTTTCATCTATATTGCATTTATCTGCTACTTTTAAATTGGCATACGTCTGTAGCACTGAGAAATTAAAAACAGAGGGTTGAATTAAAAAATTTCAAAAGAGTGCAGTGTCCAAGTGATGTATCTTTTTTGATTTGTTCATTTCTCTCAAAAATGCTGGCAAATGTGGGTTGTGCACTAATGTAAAAGATCCTTGTTGAGGGCAAGGTACATGGGCGGTGTTCTTTATGTATGAGGATTTGGCATTAGGTCACTAGTCTATTGTATGAATCAGTGGCTTTTGTTTACAACATATAAAGAGAATAATACCTTGTTCTGTGCCTCAGAAAAAAGTTCCTTGGGCTAGGCCTGCTGTTGGCATTCATGTTAGGCAACTGGGTAGACACAGAAACAGCGAGTCACACATAAATCACACCTGGCAGTTAAGAATTATGAAGCTGCTCCCCAAACAGGCAAGGATTATAGAAATGCTGTTAACAATGAACATAAAAAAACTTCAGCAAGTTCCTTTTCCTCTTTGCTTAACTATCTCTTTGATTCTCTGAACCACCAACTCTTCTCCCTCCCTTTCCTTCTCCTCCAACTTAACAAGGACTGCGGTGGCTCAGTGGTTAAGAAGTTTGCCTTATTAGCTGGAAGGTTGGCAGTTCAAGACCTGAGAACTGCATGATGAAATGATAGCCGGTCTCTGTCCCAGCTCCTGCCAACCTAGCAGTTCGAAAGCAAGGAATTGCAAGTAGATAATTGCAAGATGGAAAAAGATTTAGGGATATGAAAGGAGCCTCATTTGGGCATCCCCTGAGCAGAGTTCCTCCAGCAAATATCCTTTCAACCCAGGAAGCACCTTTGTGTGCTTCTGACATGATTTTAAAAAACAAAACCCAACTTTTACTCCACCTTCTGGGAAAGAAGGCATCCTGTTGTCAAGTGCTTGAGATGGAAACAATGAGACCTTCTCCTTTTAACTGCTGGACAGTTCAGTGGTTTGGGTATCTGTACTAGCAGTTCAGTTCCCCACAGGGGCTCAATGATCTGTTGGGTCCCTTCCAGCTCTGCAGTTCGATGATGATGATGATGATGAAAAGGAGGAATAGCAGCAGCAGCAGTATTCTTAGGCATCTTACTGCAGGGCTTTTGCTTTCTCACAGGAAGAAGTGTCAACAGTAGAGCAGCCACCTTGTGACTGCACTCCAGGGGAACTTGATTTAAATTGATTTATTGTAAATTCTTATTTAAATCACTGCTCAGAAAGCCTCAGTTTAACAGCTTGTTTTTCCACTCACAAAAAGGCATATTCTATCTTTGTCGGCTGCTACCCATATCCATACATTTTTCCTGGAAGTCATTTTCTCAGTTGATGGATGTGTCTCTGGTGACTCAATAAACCAATCCTGGCATGAAACATGTGACCCACACACATTACACTGAATAGATGGTGGAGGGCATAGTTGACTTTGACTAAGCTTTTGTGTTTGTCACTTAGCCTCTTCATATTCTATCTTAATATGATTGTAATACATAATTTTTCATAGTCTCCTTGTCAAGATTCTCTGTACCACCAGGAATGTCTATTCGTTGACACTTGTCCTGCAGTGTGCACTTTCAGAAAGAGAGGTTAGGGCCTGGCTATGTTTATGCAAAACTGTATAAGGCCAATGGCTAGGCTTGAATTTCTAAAGAAATCAGCATCACTAATGGAGACAATGGAAAGGTTATTGGAAATTTTAATTAGGCTTCCAAGAACGTCCAGCATTATGTCATTCATTTTTAACAAGGCTATAACTTGGGAAATGCAAATCCATTTTGATAGCTGCCCATTTTTCTGATGGCACTAGACTGTATTCTAGGGGAAACAACAAAAATGATCTGGATAATCTGATCAGAAACAAAGCATTTTAAATCATTATTTCATTTTAAATTAGAATATATTATCCCTATTCTACAATGAGATCTTTGACCTGAACAAATTTTAAGTAAAAGGTATAATCACATGATTTTTATTGATCAAATGCACTTTAACAGTAAAAAAAAGTTCATAAAGTCTTAAACCATCATAAATTCAGCTCGACTTTAATGTGATTCCAAGGCTCTTCATTCTTTTCCCCAAACAATTATTTGTGGAAATAATCTACAAGAGTCCTCATGGCACAGTGGTTTAATTGTTGTACTGCAGCCAAAACTCTGCTCACTATCAGCCTTCCATCCTTCCAGAGTTGGTAAACTGAGTACCCAGCATGTTGGGGGCAAAATGCTAATTACCTTGTGAACTGCCCAGAGAGTACACTAAGCCGTATGGAGTGGTATTTAAATGTTATTGCTATTGTTACAGATAAGTGCAATTCTCTTCTTCGGAAAAAATACCGTACTCATTGCTAGCCTGCATTTAGGAAATGGATCAAAACATTTCTATGTATTGGGCCCAACTGCAAAATGAGCGGAGGAGGAACTCTGATTCCCAACTGTCATGGAGGTGGAAGATGCCATGCCAGATTGACTGGCTGTGAAGGCCCACCTTGTCCTTATCCTCAAGGCTGCGACGGTCCATTGCAGTCCTGGTGTTAAATCCTGCATGTCGCGCTTCATGTGTGCCATGGGTGATGGCTCCAAGATCATAGTGTGTGGGTCACTTCATGGCAAGATGGGATCCACCTTAAACAAATTCATGCCAGTGACATTTTTCGTGTTTCAGGGGGTGGGGGGGAATGCATTCTCGGATATGAGTTGCAGTCAATGACATTGTAAGCAGTAGGCCTCCCATTAATTTAGATATAAATATTTCTTTTATTATTGGCATGTTGGGTAGAAAATAAATATTTTAAATTAATTAATCAACTTATGATGCATTAATCCTGGAGACTTAAAACATAGTAAATATGTTAGACTTCCTAAATGCACATTTGTCGTGTTTTGTAAATCTACATTTGGGCATATGCAATCTTTTCTATTTGGTACATTTACTCTGAAATACTGCAGAACGGCCATTCTAATGTTCACCTTCACCGTGTAAATAATATTAACAGAAGCTATTTTTGACAAACACTTTCAGATTAATTACAGTTCTTTTGCTGATCCATCTCCATTTACAGATCACTGACCCAATAGATCGTAATGCCTTGGAAATGAAGGAGTCTTAATGGATTTTTAAAATACAGCCTTTCTCGTAGCTCAGGCATTTACAGCAGCGGAATTAACATTTTAAATGGTTAATGAAATTTTCAGAATCTCATATTTATTTAAATTTCTGTATGACTTCATGCTGAAGACCACAAAGTGCTAGCTCAAGTAGAATTGGTTTACTGTGCCTGAGATACCTATGTTGGCATAGGAAACTCCTGGCTGAAAGTTTTTGCCTTCATTTTGGGATAGTTTCTTTACAGGGCAGGTAAGAATCACTAATGGTGATTCTTTTCATTCAGACCTGACGTGTACAGCAATAAGCAGAGATGGTCTCTGGGATCCTAGTACAGTATGAATTGTTTGTGTAAGGGGAGGAGAAGGAAAAACTTACCGGTATATACCATCGTGAACTGATTAGAGGAGAAATGGAGTTAAAGCATAACGAATAATTAGCAATGAGAACAGATAGATAATCTTTCCACAAGTTTTTCTCAATCATCTCCACGGAGTCCAATTTCCAGTGAGGAAATGAGGAACTTTTGAGGTTGGCTGCATATGGTCTCCTAGCCGTCTTGTAGCCAAAGAAGTCCCAATTTTCCCCTTCAAGATTGGGAAAAATAGAAGCAGGAAACAATTTAATTTGGTAACTTCATGGTTCAATCATTTCCTGTGCTGTGGCAAAGTAGTAACCATAGAGCTTACAGCTTCATTCCAGTAATTCAACTGGCAAGAAGATGTAGATAACCACCCAAGTGTGGAAATGTGGCTTGCCCATCTATGCAGCCTGAAGTTTTGGTGAAGCTGCTCAGAGGCTATGTACTTAAGAAGAGGCAATCGGAATAGACAACATTCTTAATGTCCTACAACACAGATTGCAGTAATAGCCTTGTGATGTTTTAATGCTCCTTAGAGGCAATATTTAAAGGCAGGAATATAGATAGAAAAAAGAGTGGACACATGGTTCAGACAAATCATATTGGTATCCTGCCTTTCACGCCAAAATTATCTCCCAAGGTAGTTTGCATCATTGGAAGCCCTGTCCTTAATCTTGCAAGATAGGCACACAAGGGGACAGAAAAGGCAGCAAAATAAAAAGAACAAAGAGATCTGTTTTGACCTGGCTGGTTGTAGGAAGGCACCTGCATACAGGTGAGATGTAGGTAAACAGGCACGCTAGCAATCTTGTTTGGATGGGAATCCTGCGCAATATGAAGTGGCCTGTGTTCATAAGATCAGTGGCAGGGACCAGTGTATTTTTCCCATGGAGGGTCTATTGCAGGTAAGACTTCTCTTTGTTGATGGGGATAGGAAACACGCTCCTTGTCAGTACTGCTTTTGTGGCTGTAGCACAGGTACCCATGGCCCAAGTCCTTCATCCTCTGTTGATGCTGAAGGTCAGAGCAAGTAGTCTGTTTAGAAAGCAGGATCTAATATGTTCCTTAATGTTGCATTGGGTCACACCATATTTCCAGGTAGTAAGCTAAGCAACATGTTTCTTGGATCTTTTAACTTGTAGTCCTACTGGTTTGTTAATTATGAACCCAGCAATGTTTTGGACTCAGATACTTCTCTCACTTTTAAGACTTTGACTTCATTGGTGTCAGCAATAAGAACAAAAACAAAACCTTGCTTTTAAATGAACTGCCTACTAACGCAGTTAATTTATGGAAGAAAAATCTTTGTGTTTGAGGTAGTCCCCTTTTCCGAGAAAAACTGTAACTTAACAGTGCTTTTGATTTGTAGACCGGTTGCAGCATCTTCAGGCTATGACAGATCAGCTTTATTACTATTATGTATCCCCCGTCCCCCAGTTCTCAAGTCAGCTTGATTCATGTGCCTACCTGTTGGTTCAGCTAACTGAGCAGTGGCCAGAGAAGTGTTGTTTCAGTTAGCCATTAGTTTTGCAACATTCTTCCTTCCTTGGATTTGCATTCAGAATAGTGAGCTATGACTTTATGTGTTAATTCTAAAAAGTCCAGACAACCATTGCTTCATTCCACTCATTCTAATCATTTATTGTCTAGCCTTATGCCTACAGGGGAGCTTCTTTCTTAACACCATGGAAAATGCAATCTGTATTTTCTGTGTTTTGTTCACTCATAGTCAAGGAATGATTTTTCCTAACATATTTCAGTTGGCTTTTTGCATGTACCTATTTTTTTTCCTTTTGAAACTCCTTCAGATTCTTATTTCCTAGTCATAGTGTATGTGACCTGTTTGTAATGGGAAATGGGATTGATCTGTCTCCATCCCCAACAGAAAGAGTGTTTTTTTATTCACAATTAGGTTTGGAAAAGTGCATTGACTCATCTCAGTAGTCTGTCTGGAGAAGGCTGGGTTTCCTGGGAGGCTTATTAGAGATTCTTCAGTAAGAAAATAAGTAAATGCAAGCATATCTATACCTATAAAATGGTGCGTTAACCATTGGAATGTGACAAAGGATGTTGCACCAGGCCCCACTAGCCCCATCCGAGCCTCCATTCACTCGCCCGAACGGGGTTCGCAGGTAACTGTCGGGTTGAAATTTTCGACCCAGGGGCAGGAGCCCCCCAGTCGCAAACAAAAAAAGGGAACTTCAATCCCCAAAGTTCCTTTCACCGCGCCGCGACAGAGCCAATCAGGCTGAGCGGCGCGGCAAAAGGAACGTTAGGAAACGCGCCAATCAAAAAAAGCCGCAAGAGAAAAACCGCCGCAGAAAGCAAACACGCGCAGCCAAAACTACAATCCCCAGCATCCTGCGCGCCATGAGCGTGCAGAACGCTGAAGAAGCCGGCGCGCGAAAAATAAAAACAAACCGAAACCGTGAGCGCAAGTCCGCCACAGGCAGACACAGCGCCCAGAAAACACAAACACACAAACCCAAAAAACAATATACCATGCAAACCCGAAGGCCATCTTACACAGAGCAATGGGAAAGAGAGGGACACCCTCTCCCCCACGCTGCCCCGCCGAAGACACGGCGAGCCCAGCGAGACAAACTCGCTGGAAAAAATCCAACCCCCCCCCAAACGCTGCAAAAATCGCTGTGGCAGCAGCAACCAAAAACAAGACAAAAATGGCCAGCAAGCAAACCCCCACCCCCCAAACACACAATACCCTCCCCCAAAAGTGGCGAGGCAAACACCGACCCAACAAACACACACACCGCAACCCAGCCCAGGCAACGGCAATACCCCCCCCCCAAACGCCGCATGAAGCGGCGATGGTATTTCCGCGGGCCAGCCATCAAGACTGGCCCATAAAAATACCCAAAAAAGAAATCAAAAACAGACACGTAACAATGCAAAAACATTTTTTAAAAAACCAAAAATATTCAAAAACACACACACACAGAAACCCCCACCTCAAACCCTAAAAACCAAAAACAATAAAAAAGACACACAAAGAAACCCCCAACCAAAACCCAAAAACATTCAAAAAAACACACTCACAAACCCCCACCCAAAACCCTAAACACAAACAGAACGCCCCCCAACCCAAAACAACCCCCCTAAAAAAAACGGAGAGAGCTTACCAATAGACGTCTTGCCTCGATGAAAACCGGAACTGAAATGAAGAGAAGAAGAGACCCACCAGAATAAGCAATACAAAAAAATTGCTCAACACCACCACCCAGTGGCCAAAGGAGAAAAAACATCCAAAATATTCCCAAATATTCAATAAATCCCCAAAAATAGGGTAATCAATTCCAAAACCATTCAAAAATATCCAAAAACAATCAAAAATAATTCACAGATAAAAAAATAAATTTTCAATAAAAAATAAAAAAACACTGTAAAATACATTCAATTTAATAAAACATATATTTACACATTTTTAAAATTATTATCCAAAGTAAAACTATTTACAAAAATTCACAAAGTAACACATTCTTTTTAAAAATACAATAATTAAAAAAACACAACAACCTGTCCTCTTTTTAAAATACAAAAAACAACAATATAACAACACAGTTTAAAACAGTCCGTGTGTATAAATAAACATTTTCACAAACACAAATAACAGACTAACCTCATTTCCATAAACAAAAAACAAATACCTTCAAAAACCACTTTAAACAGCCCGGCACTGAGGAAGCCGGCACACACAAAAAAAAAAGCCAAAAAAAAAACCCCCACTGGGAGCGCAAGTCCGCCACAGGCGGACGCAGCGCCACAAAACCAAAAAAATCAAAAAACCTTACACCACCATTTAAAACAGCCCAGCACCATTGGTTCAAGAAAAAAAACGAAACCCTTTACTATCCAACACAATTTTTAAAAGCCCGGCACCGCCGGGCAAAATATGCTAGTATTTTCTAGACTCAGATCTGAAGGAAAGACTCAGGATGTTTTTTCAGGGGCAATGATTGAAGCAATGAACAAGAATGAAATAGATCTTCACTATACATTCCTAAATTACTGCCTTGAAGAAGGTCACAGATTAATTTGTGCAAAATGTGTTGAGGTGTGCCTAAAGAATAAGCCCATTGTTTTTACCTCCAAAGCCTTAGCCTGCCCCTCACATTGGGGTTCAGTGAATGTTTGTTTGTTTGTTTGTTTGTTTCTTTTGGTTTTATGCACATTCAGTAGAACAGCCTTCCTAAATCTAGCACTCTCCAGATTTGTTGGACCACAACTTCTATCATCCCTGGTCAAACTGTTGGATATATACTAGGATTACTAGTCCACTCCACTACCTACAAAGAAAGAGGTCTCTACCATGGAATTGCATCTTGTACCCTCGTCTTGCTACCCTAATCCTGCACAACATGTTTCAAAACCATACCAATTACGCAGATAAAAGGAAGAATCAGCTTTGCATCGTTCCATCAACTTTAAGTAGTATTTTGTAGAATTTTTTAAGAGTGTGAAATGCTAGATACATGTATCTTAATAAACAGATTGATAATACTTTTCAAAGCCTTGTTCAGATCCCTATAGACCAGTGGTGGTGAACCTATGGCACGCGTGCCAGAGATGGCACGCACAGCCAGCACAGAGTTTGCCCTGGCGCTCTGCCCAGCACCCAATGGGAATGCTTCCTCCCCCCACCCAACACAGTTTTCCTCACCTCTCTGTTTGGGCACTCAGTCTCTAAAGGTTTTGCCATCACTGCTATAGACCATATCCAACATCATGTTTAATACAGCATATCAAATTGAAATCTTCATGTGCTTCATGTCAAGGCACATTGATTGATTGATTGATTGATTGATTGATTGATTGATTGATTGATTGATTGATTGATTGATTGATTGATTGATTGGACTTATACCCCACCCATCTGGGATGGACTCCCACTCTGGGCAGCTTACACAAAAAAGTGAAACTAACACCATTAAGACAATAAAACCCCCACCAACCTAATCAAACCCCCACCAACCTAATCAAAATCAGAACTGAGGACCCTATCCTCCTCCCTTTTCAATGTTTCATGCTTCAACACATGCTTCACGGCAAAGTAGAAGGAGGAGAGGGATCTACACTGCCTTGAGCTTGCTGAAAGAAAAGTGGAATATAAATGCAACCAATTGATCATTGATCAGTGACAGCACATCTCCATTTTGTCCAAGGCTGGGGTGCTGTAATTACTAGCATCATAGCACACTTAGCCAGATAAACAGTTGTTTCTTGCACACCTTTGTGTTCTCTCTTTCTCTTCTAGAATTATTACCTCCTGCTGCTGCCTTTGATTTCCCAGATCATACTTTTGTTTTTATTGTGTACTGAACCATTGCCCTTTGCAATCTATAAACATAGTGGCAGATCACAAAGGTTATAAAGTGTGTTTATATGCCTGTGATTATATTACAGCGGTGATTGTATGATGTAACCCAATCTAGAAGTTGCAGTGTTACAGAGAACAGCATGGAACTATTGGCTAGAGTTAGTAGTTACAGAGAAAACACAACTCCTCTACCATCTGGCTTGATTACCCATCTGCTTCTGGCTCTGTTGAAGGTGATTGCTTTGACCTTTAAAACTAAGCACAATTTTCATCACAAATGTTTTGAAGCATTTATTCTGTATTCAATAGCTACAACTTGAAATGGATCGATAATTTAATATTAAGGAAATACAGTCACAAACAAGTTCAGATTCAGCAGACTGCTACCAGAAAGGGTACCCTGGCGGTACAGAGGTTAAACCATTGTCCTGCAACCAAAAGGTTGTGAGTTCAATCCTGACCAGGACTCAATGTTGACTCACCCTTCCATCCTTCCGAAGTTGGTAAACTGAGTACCCAGCATGTTGGGGGCAAAATGCTAATTAACTTGTGAACCACCCAGAGAATACACTAAACCAGGAGTGCCCAAACTTTTTGGGCCATGGGCTGGTCACGTGGTTCAGCGGGCCAGTCATGTAGTTCCTCCCACCGGAAGCGGAAGTAAAACGTGTCTTGCAATCTGTTTTGCAACAGGATGAGATAGATTTTAGGCTGCCATTTTCTCTGCTTAAACCAGTGGTGCCCAAACTATGTCCTGTGGGCCAGATCTGGCCCCCTATGCCAATTCATCTGGCCCACACCACCCTCGTTACTCCTGGAAGCGGGAGTAAAACACACCTGTATGGGCGCGTTTTACTCCCGCTTCCAGGAGCGACGAGGGCAGCGTGGGCCGAATAAATTATCATAGGGGACCGGATCTGGCCCACAGGCCATAGTTTAGGCACTCCTGCACTAAGCGCTATGGGGCGATATGTAAGGGTGACTGCTTTGCTTTGATTGCTTTACCAATATCTATTTTAAAACCTTACAAAATTAAAAGAACTGGAATAGGTTTGCTGGCAGACTACATTTCTTTAACCAAATAAAGCAGAGATTTAAAAACATTGGGATAAGCTAAAGCCAAGCGTTGTTTCCAACTAGATTAGATTTAAAGAATGAATGGGATTTTCTAGATCAACATTTCTGTAAGTCCCTTTGGTTCAGTGGGTCTACTCTATTTGCACTTAACTGTTGGATTTAACCCAGAAATTCCATAAAGATGTTTGGAGCTGTTAAAGTGTGGTATCAGTTATGTACAACAGGTTTTGGCCAGTGTGCATTTATAGTTTATTGTGAGTGGCGTAAACTCCTAAGAATCAATTTCACTATTTAAGAAGCATATTAAGACTTATAAATATGCAGATAGTTTGGAAGACATCACTGAATGAATGACACGATATCAACCAAGCAAATTCTCTACATGGCCTTGTCAGGAATGTTGTGACTGTTGTAGAAGATGCAAACCTAGCTCTCTGTATGGATTATAAAATCAGAATCAAACTGAGACATCGCATTAGTACAAGACCTACTCTACCTGAAATTAATTTCTAGAATTAGTGCAGCATAATGATCCACACCAACTTCTCAAGATTTGATAGTCTCTTACTCTACTGTATGCAAGACATTTAAATCTGATAGAAATATGCTTGTGTTGTTGTGGCCACCCCTTTGAAGATGGTGGGACAAAATGGCCACCTCAAAATGACCACCCCCATCATGCAAGCAGGGCAAAATGGCCGTCTGGCCCCTCAGCTGTGTGAGAGAACGTGACCTAGGCCCCAGCTTGAAAAGATTGGGAATTCCTGGTTTTCACATTGGATCCTGGCCACTGAGAGCAGCAAAAAATCCACTGCCATTGTTTTAGTTCTTTTATCTACAGTTACATGGCTTGGCATACTAACCTGTATTTATATTATTCCCAATATTTTGCCATATTTATTGGCTGTCAGTCCACTTGCAGGGCTAGTTTAAAGTCCCAGTGTCCACTTTTAGAATCGTAAGCAACTTCAGGCTAGATTAAAGGACAGAAATTTTCTATATTTACCTACCTAGACCCTGTCATTGTCTATGTCCAAAAAGACGTTTCCTGCTAGTTAAGCAGGTAAGAAGCTCAACTCAGTCATGTCCCAACCATTTCCCCCATAATTTATAGCAGGGGTTCTCAACCTATGGCCCGTGTGCCAGACTCAGCCCGTGGCACCATTTCATGTGGCCTGTGTTGCTGCTGCCGCCAGAAGCGGATGCATTTATGACAGCCGTGGATGTGTTTTATGGCAGCATTTAAAACGGTGCAAACCACCAGTCTGGCCTGCTTAGCTGTCTGAGGGGGCGTGGACTGACTCACAGATTAAAAAGGTTGAGAACCCCTAGTTTATAGTGATGCTTAGATACATGGCACAGCATTAAGACTATAAAAAACTGTGGTCCTTGTGTGACTTTTTTAGGGCAAACATAAGACCACAAAAGTACTCAAAAGGGGCTCTGGGTCTTGAGGGCTGGGTCTGTCAGGGGGGTGTCTGCTGCAAGGGAAGCTGACCATGTGGAATTATCTAGCTCCTATGTTAGGAGATGAGGATGGCGCCCTCGCAACAAATACTCCTTTACATCTGTATAACAATGGTGTGCCATTGTCAATTCTGATTAATCATGACCCTTTCCAGGGTGTTGTAGTTGGAGACTACACAGAAGCGGTTTACCATTCCCTTCATCTGGGTATGCCCTGGGCCTAGGTCTTTGCAGACCTCCCAGGGTGACTTTCTCCCTGGAGACATTTTGAGGAATCCGAACTCTCAACCTTTAGCTCCACAGAGAGATACCTAAACGACTGAGCTCTCCAGCTAGTAGAATCCTATATCTCGAAATGAAATGTTACAGTGTTCTGTCAGAAACTTAACTGCCAGATTTACATCCTCCAAATATATTATACCTACTGTTTCTAAAAGTGTACAGTTGGCTTTCATTTCCTCAAGAACAGTTAGATGTGCTGCTGTCTTTGTAACAAGTTTCAAAACTTTGATCTGTGAAGTAATCACAAATGTAGTGAACCATTAAAAGGAAACATTCTACTGACATGGACTATAAAAAAGTTCAATTCGTGCCCAGGCAATAGCTTTTTTATTGAGTTTCTACTGTTTGAAGTCAAATAGCTTCTGGCACATGTAATTATTGATAAGTGGCTCACTTGTTTTGCAGTCTGATCCCTCTTCTTCACCTCAACAGGGACCAGTTCGGTGGGAAAAGATCTTGGGGACATGAAAGGAGCCTCATTCAGGCGTCTCCTGAGCAGAGATTATCCCGCAAAAATCCTTTCAACCCAGAATAATTTCTGACACAAAATTATTATTATTATTATTATTATTATTATTATTATTATTATTATTATTATTATTATTATTATTATTATTATTATTATTATTATTATTATTATTATTATTATTATTATTATAGTAAATTACTATTTGAAGCATAATGTGGCAGCTAAAGGCCAAGTGATACTACTTCTTATCAAAGAATGGCAAATTAGCATTTTGTGATCATGCTGAAAGCACGCTGTGAGGTTGAATGGGAAGAGGTGGCAAAAAATAGTTGACCATTTTGACAGTGAATGCTGTCATGTAGCAAATGTTAAACCAGATCTCTCACTTGTTTCCCTCTGGCAACCCTTAATAAATGCAAACTTTAATTTTAATGATGACCTTTAGTAGTATGAGCTTTGACCCTTCAATATGCCATTCACTTGTGATGCATCTCTAAATCCTTTATTATGCATTTTAAATCAACACTCACTTGCTCTGAATTCATGCATGTGCATAGAAGGAGATGTAATTTAAACACATCTGTTCAAATATGCATTTCAGATAAACTTGGTGCTAGTTCTCATAATGTGACTGAGATTTTGATGTGTATTATATCCCCAAAGTACACACCAGATGGTATTTATTAGGGATTTAATGGAAATGAAGTTTAAGGGTGTTGAGCTTTTGTCTTAAGTCTCTCATTTTAAAATCATAAAACAGTAATGATCTCAAATTATAAATCTTTAATGAAGTTTTCTACCAGGTTTTGTTTGTATGAGAATTGTATACTATTTAAAGATAAGCTTAGATAGAACCTCAACCTGAAATTATTCATCAAGGTGGTGAAAAGTAGATGCAAGAAGCACTTTTGCTAAGCCTGTTACAGAATTTACCTCTGGAAGCCTGTGCTACTGTCATATAGATTGAAAAGAGTATATTTATTTGTACACTCTTAGGGAGAATTCTTTGGTACATAGAATAAGAATATGGAATATACCTTGACGTCAATAAACTGGAAAAGAAAAGGCCAAACAGAGTTGGAAAACCATTTGTTAACAAATGATTTTGCCTAGATCTGGTGTGTCTAGCCATTTTGATGGTTGATTAAGAAAAATCTCATGGTGAGTCTTTTTGGCCTGTTTTGTATTCATGACAGTTTACTGTATTTATGCTCTGAATTTTTTTGGATACAAAAACGGCATAGAGTGGATACAAACTATGAAAGGCCCGTCCTCTTTCATCTAATAAACAGTTTGGGAAGGACTCCAAGTTTAAGCAAATGCAAGGGTAGGCGATACCTTTATTAGACCACTTTAAAATTGATAAAATTCTGCTTTTTCTGGCTTATGCACCAGTAGCTTATGAATAATACAGAAAACTTGCAAACAAGAATCCCAAATATTCATGGCAGATGTGCCTGGCCTGTAAAAATCATTCCTTCCCCTCTCAATTGAATAGAATTTACTTTAAAAATATTGCAGGGTTTTTAAAAACTAAATTGGAGCTCCATTGGCCTATCCCACTGGGGCAGCATTTGCTAACAGGTACAGTATGTGCCACTGTTTACAACACATACATCTGCAGTGCACTTTTCATTACAGTTTAGCTGTATACTGAGGGATCAGTGGAGAGTTTGATATTTGCCTCAAATTTGCAAATAGCTGCCTTAGCTGGTTTTAATTTATCACACCTTTTTCATGGCAGATGACGACATTCTTTCTGTTGCTCGGCATGATTCGTACAATGTGAGCTCACTAAGTGTGTAAATATACATGTGGCAGGTTATCGAGTCATAATTGACTTGGGAGTTGTTGTACAGTCACATAAGAATACAGTATATGATAAATTATTCCTGGAATTTTTTCTCCAGATGAGAACAGTGGCCTTTGACAGGATGCTATATGCTTAAGAAAGTGATTAAAATAAAGATCTTGCTTTATGTTTGTGTTTGAGTGTGAGAGGAAAAAAGAGTATGGAATGTATGTTTCCTGCCAATTTTGTCACATATGTATCCTCTAACCCAGTTTAACCAAGACTAAAGCATGCAATAACAGTTGAAATAGACATGAAAAATTCAGCACCTGTAGTGCCACAAATGATGACTGCATCAGGCTGAGAGGAATGATGGAAGGGCCCAACCCTTTCATTTTAACCCTTTATTTAAAATGAATTTAAAATTTGCATTTCAGTATAGATAGTAATGTTCCTACAGATTGTTTTATAGTGCTGTGTCATATTTTCCAGAGATAGCTTTTGTTTATATTTTTCTTGAGAAATTTACTTGGAATGCCGTGAGATGTGATAACAAATCCCAGTATGGTATCTCTTATAGCCTTTGGCATGCATACTCTCCAGTATTTCCCGGATTAAAATTGGGATATTTGTACATACCTGTAGTTTCTCACCCAGAACGGATTACTCAATAGTGTCTTCATCCCAGATGCTGAAGCTACATACTACCCAAGGGGCTATTCATGTGGTCAGGGGCAGGGGCAGTCAATAAGATAACTTGGTCCCACAGAGGAGCCATTCAACAATTACGTGATCCAACCCCATGTAATCCAACTGTAATTTTCACTTCAAACCCCTCCCTTTAAAATTGTGTAATCCAGAGCGTTTGTATCGAAACTCTAATTTTTAGAGCTTTTCACTATTGGTGCCTAATGCAAACTGCACAAGCAATTCAATAATCTCAAATCAGATCAAAATTCCCAGAGATCATTTTTAAACCTAAAAAAGTGCCATGTTTCGAACCCACAACAGCTCCAAATGGATTACGTAATCTTTGACCTGATCCCCCCACCGCCACATAATTTCCCGTAATTCAGATGGCAGACCCCCTCCCACCCCTTCGAGGATCACGTAACTGTTGAATGGCCCCAGAGTTCAGAGCCGGGGTTCTCAACCTTTTTAAGCTGGTGGCTGTATCACGCCCACTCAGACTGTTTTCGGGCCAGGGAACAACAGTCCAGCCCGTCAACACTCCCCAACACCAATGCCAATGCCAACACTCCCCCCACGCCACCAGTCTGGCCCGCCAAAACTTTCTCCATGCTGATGCTGCCAACACTCCCCCCCCCCCCCCCAAGCTGATGCCGCTTCCCTACTTACTAGCCTGCCATGGGTGAAGGACGGGTCCTGCCTGTCCTTGCCTGTGCTCGGCCAGAGCAGTCCGTCCGGTTGTAAGCCTTCTTACAACATCCACCCTGCTATGGAGTGGGATTAGGAACACATCAATCCAGGTGGAGGGGACAAGGATGGCAGTGATGGCACGGACTGGATGGAATGGTGCCATAGGCCGGATCCGGCCCATGGGCTGTAGGTCGAAAACCCCAGGTTTAGAGCTTGCAAGAACCATGTTGGCACATTTAGCTGGATACTTTGAATAACAGAAGCTGTTGTATAAATCACTCGACACGTGAAAGAGGAAGAAACAGGACATATTCTTGCGTGTCCTTGGAGGAATTCATTAACATGACAGTATTGTCCATGATGTTATGCTGTCTTTTCTAAGGTTTATTGGATGCAGAACAGTTTAATCACTTGCAAAGCCATATTGTACAGTGTGCTGTGCATTTAAATAGTGGGTTGGCCTGCAGCTCTCATAATCTCTTTGTTAGCTACTATGGGTGACAACTGGAGTCCAGCAACATCTGTACAGCACAAGTTGTACACTGCTTGATTTAATGCTTCATTGCACTCTGTCTTCAAAGGCATCAATAGTAGTCAGTGTCTAAATCCCAATAGCAAGTGGCAACTAGAGTAGGTCCCTTGAATCAATGAACATATTGATCCAGTGGGCCTACTCTAGTGTAACGTATTGTCGTTTTCAGCTTGTAACAAATCATAGACAGCTGGGGAGCTGGTAAGAATTACGTAACTTTGCATAAAATTGAATAAAATGTTTACAGAACCCGTCTACTCAGCATGAAAGAACGTGTGCACCTTTAGGTTGCCTAACATGCAGCTTCTTTCCAGTTCATCTTTTGGGTACCTAGAATGCTGCAGTCCAGGAACAGATACCTGTTGCTGTGTTCTGTTTGTGCTCTGTTGGGTCACCTTTTACACACTGAAAGCGTATAATTCTTTCAACCCAGCGTTTCTAGACCTTTTAGGTTGTTTCACTGGTGGACGTGACAATGCAAGGCTCCATTGTCTCCATTGCAAACACTGTAAATTGCTCATTCTACCCTAGTGAGGAAGACAGGGTTGTATTCTGTGAGATACTGATAGTACTCTTTTTATTAACTTTGAAAAATAGATGTTCATCAATGTTGTTATCTATTTTTAAAAAAAGCTAGAGAAAGACTATTTCTTGAAATTTGGGTCAAGCCTGTTTGACTAGTTTGCCATTAACTTTCATTTCATTTAAGCTAGTCCATTTAAGCTAGTCCATGTTGGTCTATTTTCTGTTTTATTTAGTAAAGGTAAAGGTTTCCCTTGCTCGAAGTCAGTCATATCCGACTCTAGGGTTCAGTGCTCATCTCTGTTTCAAAGCTGAAAAGCCAACGCTGTCAGCTTCTGCAGACATTTCCATGGTCATGTGGCAGGCATGGCTAGACACCAGAGCGCACAGAATGCTGTTTACCTTTCCACCGAAGTGGTCCCTATTTATCTACTTGCAATTTCTTGCTTTCGAACTGCTGGGTTGTCAGGAGCTGGGACAAAGATGGGAGCTCATTCCGTCATGCAGTACTCGGGAATTGAACTGCTGACCTCCTGCCTTCCAGTCAGCGTCTTAGCCACTTGAGCCACTGCAATCCCTGTTTTATTTGAATATCCTTATTTTAAAAAGACAATGAGAAAAATGGGTTGTATTTACAGTTATATTACCAAAAGGAAATCTGGATGCACGTGCTGGTAATGTGTGGTTGGAGAGTGAGAGGTCCAGCCCTATGCCCCTCCAATATCAGTGCTCAGTGCTCTCTCCTCTCCTTTTCAAAATCTACATGAAGCCGTTGGGTGAGATCCTGCGGGGTGAGGTATCATCCGTATGCTGATGATACTCAGCTGTACATCTCGGCCCGTGGTGATCCAAGCGATGCTGTCAAAGTCCTATCCAGGTGTCTGGAGGGTGTCGGGGTCTGGATAGGGAACAATTGGCTACAACTGAATCTTGGCAAGACTGAGTGGCTATAGATTGGGGGCCCTGCGTTATCTCGGGAGCTACATCTTTGGTCCTGGATGGGGCTGTTTTGCCCCAGACAGACCCAGTGCGCAACTTGGGGGTTCTCCTGGACTCACAACTACTGTTCGAAGAGCAGGTGGTAGTCATGGCCAGGGGGGCTTTTGCACAACTTCGTGTAATCCGCCAGTTGCGCTCACTCCTGGACTGGCACTCCTTACTCATGGTCACACATGCTCTGGTCACCTCCAGACTAGATTATTGTAATGTGATCTATATGGGTCTGCCCTTGATGACCATTCGAAGGCTGCAGCTGGTCCAGTATGCGGCTACCTGGGTGGTGATGGGGTACGGGTGTTATGCCCATACCTCGTCACTGCTTCGGGAGCTGCACTGGTTACCAGTTTGCCTCCGGGTGCAATTCAAGGTGCTGGTTATGACCTTTAAAGCCCTACATGGTTGTGGGCCAGGATACCTAAGAGACCGCATCGGCCCAAGAACATCTGTCCATCCAACCATAGTGGACCGGAGGGCCTCTATAATTGTCCCATCGGCTAGAGGGGTCCATCTCTCTAGCACAAGAAGGAGGGCCTTCTCCGTGTCCGCACTGGCCCTTTGGAACCTCCTGCCAATAGAGCTACGGTTGCAGACGGAATTGCTGCCCTTTAGGAAAGGTCTTAAAACCTGGCTGGTGGGGCAGGTGTGGGGCCCTGATGGAAATGTGTCCCCCGCCTGCTGGCTTGCACAATAATCAAGATCCTCCCTCTTTTTATGAATGGTGTGGGGTGGGTGGGTTTTAATAGGGGTGGTTTTTATATATTTGTGACTGTGTATTTACAGTGATACCTCATACAACGTCCAAACTTGGTTCCACAAGTTTGGACTTTATACGGATTTGGACTTTTTATGAGGCATGCAAAATCCTAGCTGTGATGCCTCATACAACGTCCAAATCCTTGCCGCAATGCCTCGTACAATGTCATTTCTATAGAGATACATTATACTGTAACAACACAGACTTCAGGGCAAAGTCAAGGAAACAGACAGGAAACTGACAAAACGTTAAGAAATCATTGTCTAAAGGCTAAATACATTACAAAACATATCAAACAACCCTGATTTTAGGGGACAACCCATACAACAAGTTTTTAACTTTTGAAAACTATGAAGTGCAGGTTTAAAAGTTAACATGTCCCATCATGCAGCACAGTGTTAATCTGCAGCCATGCGGCCGATCATCTATTTTGTACAAGCTACTGTAAATAATTACTGGATGGAAGCAAGGACAAAATGGATGCCAACATGTCCCATCATGCAGCACAGTGGTAGTCATCCAAACAGCAGCAAACACCAAACAATTGTCCACCCCACCAAACAGTACCCCCCCAAAAAAAAAGACCAACATAAGAAAAATTATGGAACATGCAATCTGTTTTTAAAAACCACAGCAGCAAACACCAAACAGTTGCCCACCCCACCAAAAATTGCCCTCCCCCATCCACCTCCCCACCCCAAGCCAATTGGAAACAGAAAACTTCATTTACCTACCGTTCCACTGTGCCAAAGAATGGTCCAAGAACCTGAAGAATGCTGCAAAAATCCCAGGAATGTTTTCAAAAATTCTGACAAAAAAATTTCTAAAAATCCAAAATCGTGCTCAAAACCACTCCTAAACATTCTTCGCCTCATGCAAAACCCACAAGAGCAATGCACGCATGCATCCTGCCTTTTATACTGCCCAGGCACAATGCAACCTGGGGAAAAACCCAATGCCTCATACAAAGTCGCAGCAACTTTGTATGAGGCAACATTTTTCAAGGAATTAGGCGATATTGTATGAATTCAATGTTGTACGAAGCGGACTTTGTATGAGGTATTACTGTATTGTGTTTTGCTTGACTGCTATGTGAGCCGCCCTGAGTCGGGTTCCCTGAGTGTGCGGCATATAAGCATGAAAATTAAATTAAATTAAAATTACATTTTTGTACAATGTTTATTCTGTGTCTCATAGAGAGGGATTTTCTAGTTGGATGTTTCATTAATTCTAGGATGCCTGAAATTTACCACTCATGTTCCCATAGAAACTAGGAAACACACATGAAGCAGATGGCATTGCCAGTTCTGTAGGTATTCCATGATTTTTCTGTTACCAGCTGTGTCATTAAAATGACTGGTATAATCTAACTTAAACTATAATTGCTTTTTGTCCAGTGTAATGTACAACTTGCTAACCTTTGAAAGTACAGCTTGTTCCTCCTTAGTAGAATAATACAGTTTGCCTCATTTAGGTCTGTCCAATGTGCAGATCTTGTTCACTTGACATAAGAATAGAATCCAGATCTGGTGTATAACTCAGAAGTGCAGCCATTGCAATATCACCCTGGTATTGCAAGAATAGCATCAGCATGTAATTCCCCAAATTAAGTTTAAGCAGAAATTTTGCAGATTTCCTCTCACCCTGCTGTGTATAGCTAGTGATTAGTAAAAATGGTATCCTACTTTTTCAATTCTACTTCTCTGTTGAAAAAAGGTGTATTTTTTTCTTACAACAATGATTCCATTTTAACCTCTTTATGTGCTCTCTCGGTAGACATCCATATTATTCACAGAAAATAAAGTGTTATAGCTGCTCTGAGGGAACCAGACAATTTTAGGTCTGTGAGGATGTTGAGAGAACCAACTATTAGAAATTTTGTTAGAAATTCCAGAGCAGTGATGGCGAACCTTGGCACTCCAGATGTTCTTGAACTTCAATTCCCAGAAGCCCTGATCAGCAGGAGTGCTGACTTGGGCTTCTGGTAATTGAAGTCCAAAAACACCTGGAGTGCTAAGTTTCGCCATCATCATTCTAGAGGCTTCTTCTATCTACAACATGAATTTTGTTGTATAGTATTTCCTTTGTTAATGGCTGTCATTTTCCTCAGAAAACACAGGGTTTGTACAGCCTGCCAAGAGTTATGAGGAGTTATGGTACAACATTTTAAATGCCTCGTGCTTTTTTAAGGGGAGTTACTTCAATCTGACACTTCTAATGTTTTCATTCTTTTCAGAGTGCCTGGAATAACAATTGCTACAGACATCATTTGTGGGTTTCCAGGGGAAACAGATGAAGATTTTCAAGAAACCATGAAGCTTGTAGAAGAGTACAAGTTTCCAAGTCTTTTTATTAACCAGTTTTATCCACGCCCTGGGACCCCTGCTGCAAAAATGCCTCAGGTTCCAGCCCAAATAGTAAGAATTTCCCCCTTTCTGTCTTTAAAATGTCCAGGGAAAACCGAGATGGAAGAAGTTACTTTTTAAAAGTTAATGTTCCCAGAATAACCCAGCTGTCCAGAATATCCAGGAGAGTATATTTCTAAAACAGTAACGTTTTATATTTCTTGTGCTATTTCTGAGAGTTACTGCTGGATGATAGTTTTTAATTGGCTTTTTTTAAAAAGGAGACAAGTTGTGATTCAAATTCTTTGTTAAATATGTATGTAAAAATCTCACATTCTGTGGAAATCTGATAATAAACCAACCTCTCTAGTAAACTCTGTTATAGTTTTTGCAAATATTTTGAATAATATTTCTATTTTTAAAGGAATCCTCCTATAGGCTGTAGTGGTTCAGTGGTTAAGAAGCTCGCCTTGTTAGCTGGAAGGCTGGCAAGTCGGCAGTTTGAGACCCTCATACTGCATGACAGATTGAGCACCCATCTCTGTCCCAACTCTTGGGGAAATGAAAGAAGCCTCATTGGGGCGTCTCCTGAGCAGAATTTCTCCAGAAAAAATCCGTTCAACCCAGAATAATTTCTTCTGACATGAAATTATTATTATTGGCTGAAATCCAGTAATATGTCGCAACTGGAGTAAGTCTGTTGAATCAATGGCAATTTGAAGTCGCATCTGTTGATTGCATTGATTCAATGGGTCTGTTCTAGTTGTGACTTACTATTGAATTCCAGCCACCGCGGCACAACATTGCCTAATCATTTGCATTTATCCTTGATTCTGATCCATCTCAGATTCTTTTAATGTGAGAAATAATTTTATTAAGGAAGTTAGCCTTCAAATGTTTTATTTTATGTAAAAAGGGTGCCTTTTTTGCATTTTTAAATTTTTGCATTTGATCATAAACTAAGATAATTAATCTTTTTTTAAAAAATTAAACTGTAGTTGTTTTTAAAAGAGCAATTTTATGTACCTTTGGGACAAGTTATTATCAGTTTATTAGCATGGTTTTTTAAAAAAATCCAAGAATGACTATTTCACTTATGATTATTATTTTTGTATACTTAATAATGTTTCATCCACCAACGGGCTGCCTTTCAACAGAAATTACAAAAATCAGATTATTTAGTGTTTCACACTTGGTTCATTACATGACTCATCCTGCTGTGGTTTGGCAGTACTGTACTAACAACTTCAGCCAGGGAAACATGGCAAACTGTAGCAAACATTCCCCTCACAATAGGACCACATGTTTGAATGCATCCTGCTGTCTAGGAAGTCCTGGAATGAGATAAAAGAAATTTGGCTACATTTGAAAAAGGCTACATGGCACATGGAGGGAGCATGATATGAAATAGAAGGGTTCACACCCTTTATCTTCATTGTCAGTCACATTTAAAAGCTTGCTGTGATAAACGTTGATACAACTCATTTACCTTTTGTTGCGAGTCTCAGTAGAATCAATTGTTTAATACTAAATCAGTTCTTGTGTAAATCCAACTAAGTCAATGGCTCTACTCTTCTTGGAACCAGTAACAAAATAGGGGCCATTTTGTAGACAGTTCCCTGAAATATTGGCCAGTATCCTATTGCTTAGTTCTGCCTGCACAACAAGAGTAAAGTCATCAGATGTGGCAGATTTCAGCTCATTAAAGAGTTCCTTCCTACTGGGAAAGTCAAAGGCTGGCAAGTCATCTGTCCTTTTGGTCTCAGAAAGTGGCACTGCTCAGGACCTGTTATGTATGTTAACTGTGTTTTCTGACAGGAGCAGAATGTATCTTTTCTCATGTATCTATTCTTATGCAAATAAGTGGATCGAAAAATGTGCACACTCTGTTAGCCAATGGGCTTGTTGTATTATTGTTACTGTTACTGTTTATAGTGTATATAAGTCCGAGTTTTGCCCCATCCAAACTGTGTTCAAACTCCACTAATAAAGAGCTGAATTTCACTACTTCGCTCATCTGCTTCTTCATTCCCTGAACACTGGTGACGAAGGTGGGATGGCATCCCCACACGGCAGCAACATTGGCCCATTTGACCCAGCGCGTCCAGAGAAATGGGCAACATACGAACGTCAATTCCGCCACGCAATGGGCTCGCAGAAGATCACCGACTAAGACCAGAAGCGCTCCTGTTTCCTTGCTCAGTGCAGTTCTGAGACTTCCCAAGGGACGTGGATGTAGTGCCGCTCACAGAATCATGTCCGCACTGAGGAAACACCTGCAGCCAGAGGTCTCGATCTTCCCGGCCAGGGTGGCCTTCCACAGAAGGGAGCAGCGACCTGGGGAGTCAATTGCAGACTACTACGCCGCTCTGAGTATTGCTGCCGCCCCGTGCTAGTGGGACAACATCAAAGAAGCACTCCGGGACTGTCTGCTGGCCAGCATGAGGGACGAAGATGCTCAATGTCGCCTCATGATCAGGAAGGCACTAACTTTCAAGGCTGTCCTAGAAGAGGCGTTAGCATCTGAGGCCGCACGGTTTGGCATCAAGCTTTTCCGACATCGCCACTCACCACCAGTGCCACCGACTCAGCTGTGCAAGCTCAGCAAAATTCATCTTCATCCTCTTCAGCATCATCTGGTTCCACCTCTTCATCAGAGTCCAATGACACAGAGGGAGAAGTCCGAACGGTCCGACAAGAGCACTGTGACAATCGGGAGAAGAAATTCCTTTGCAAGTGTGATGGCTGCGGAGCCCAGCATGACCGCAGGAAGTGCCCCTTCTGCATCGCAGAATGCCACAATTGCGGGCAACAAGGGCACATTGCTAAAGTATGCCAACAGCAAAAGCAAAGAACTCCAGTACCTGAGTCCAAGAAGAATCATCACCACAAAACATCCATCGCCAAAGTGTCACCAGAGCCTGAGCCGTGCCAAGTGGCCATCGTCAGCAAGCATTTCTTCGCAGACCTGAGCCTGCAGGACGTCCCCTTCAAGATGGAGGTGGATTCAGGTACTACCTTTTCCATAATCCCACAGTGGGAGTTTCTTTAGAATTCCCCCTGCCTCTCGGCCCAAGCTCAGATCTTTTAAAACTTCCCTCCGGGATGTGCAAGGTTGCCAGATTCCGGTCCTGGGGGTGGGAAATTTCTTGGTCAAATTCAAAAACATTCGCACCTCCTTGCCATTGGTTGTAGTTAAGCAAGACACTAACTGTCTTATTGCGACCCAATGGTTTAGGCCCCTGGGAATCCGGCTTTCTGGCATTCACGCAATAGATGCTGACCCAATCCGAGACGTTTGTGCTGCACATCCTGAGGTGTTCAATAAGGGTTTAGGGTTATACAAAGGACCCCCTGTGGACTTTGACCTTGACCCAACCATCCGGCCCATCTGGATGAAGCCACGCCGGGTACCCTTTGCTTTAAAGGAGAAGATAGAAGCCGAGCTGGACATACTGGTGGGGCAGGCCATCCTAGTGCCAGTGGACTCCGCAGAGTGGGAGACACCAATAGTGACTGCTTTGAAAAGTAATGGGGAGGTCAGGATATGCGCTGACTACAAGTGTACCATCAATAATGCTATTCGCCCAAACACATATCCTATGCCCATGGTAAGCCACCTTCTTGCCTCCATGCATGGAGGAAATTGCTTCGCAAAACTTGACCTTGCCCAGGCTTACCAACAATTGACTCTGTCTCCTGCTGCTGCCATAGCCCAGACCATAGTAACACATAGGGGGGCATTTAAAGTAACTAGACTACAATTCGGGGTGAATGTGGCCCCCGGAATATTTCAATCTCTTGTAGAACGTATTTTAAAAGGTTTGCCCGGTGTCCTGCCATATTTTGACGATGTCCTGATCACCGCTAAGGACACCGTCGGACTAACGGCCAGGCTCGATCGAGTCCTCTCATGTTTTGAGAGGGCTGGTCTACATCTCAGAAGAGACAAATGTGTGTTTTTGGCACAGGAAGTGGAGTTCCTGGGGTACCGAATTACACCCCAAGGTATCATGCCCTCTGACTCCAAGGTGGCGGCCATGCAAAATGCACCCAGGCCAAAATGTAAAGCCAAATTGCAATCATTTCTAGGATTGTTAAACTTTTATCACGCTTTTCTCCATTGCAAAGCCTCAGTTGCCGAACCATTACGTCGGCTTCTTAAGAAAGATACTGTTTGGCACTGGGGCCATTGCCAGGAGAAAACGTTCCTAGAACTTAAAAGGCTGCTATCTTCGGATGCTGTATTAACTCGTTTTGATCCTAACAAGGAAGTTGTACTTGTGTGTGATGCATCCCCTGTGGGGGTGGGGGCTGTGTTTTGCCATGTACTAAAAGACAGGAGGGAAGCCCCCGTAGCATTCTATTCCTGTTCACTCTCTAAGCCTGAGAGAAATTATGCTCATACAGACAGGGAGGTGTTGGCAATCATGGCTGGCACTAAGAAATTCCACGATTACCTTTATGGAAGACCTTTTACCATCATAACTGACCACAAGCCCCTCCTTGGAATCTTTGTGCACGGGAAGCCCGCGTCTAGAATTCTGTCCCCAAGGATGTTGCGTTGGGCAATTTTCCTAAATGCATACGATTTTACTTTGGTGCACAGGCCCGGCAAGAACATCAGCCACGCTGATGCCCTGTCACGTTCTCCACTGCCAGGGGTTGGGGAAGCCAATTGCGAGATCGAAAGCGACCACCAGGTCCTTATGATTGAGGCTTTCGACTCGCCCCCAGTCATCCCCTCAGATATAGCCAAGGCTACGGCCAAGGATGTAACATTGACTAAAGTAATGTCTTGGGTACAAATAGGCTGGCCTGTCTCTCCTCTAGCCGAGGAATTCAGAACATTCCACCACAAGTGTTTGGAACTGTCAGTGGAACGAGGTTGCCTTCTACGGGGCCAGCGGGTGGTCATTCCTGTCACTCTCAGCAAAAAGGTTTTACATCTACTTCACACAAGTCACCCGGGAATTGTCCGTTCCAAAGCCCTTGCCCGTAGCTACTTTTGGTGGCCTCAACTGGACCAAGACATAGAACAAATGGTCGGCACTTGTGCCAATTGTCAAGCCTCTCGCCCAGAGCAATCCCACCTTCTCTCTCGGGAATGGGATTCTGCTCGGGGCCCATGGTCCAGGTTGCACATAGATTTTGTAGGTCTATTTAGGGGTGCCCTATTTTTGTTGGTTGTGGATTCATTCTCTAAGTGGCTGGAAGTGATTAGGATGCCTAATACCACTTCAGCCACCACAATAATGCACCTAAGAAGGCTGTTTACAGCATTTAGACTTCCAGATGTGCTGGTGTCTGACAATGCGTCCACGTTCACATCTGCAGAATTCCAATCCTTCATGGAAAGGAATGCAATTAGGCACATCACTTCTGCCCCATTCCATCAAGCCACCAATGGCCAGGTAGAGCGGCAGGTGCGCACAACTAAAGACGTGCTTCGGCGTATGGGTGAAGGGGATTTGGAGCTCCAGTTATGCCAGTTTCTTTTCACATATAGGCTCACCCCCTTGCCTCAGGGCTGTCCCCTGCTGAATTGCTCCAGCAAAGGAAACTGTCATCCTTGCTGGACAGATTGGATCTCTCTAGGGTAGAGGACAAAGGCACAAATATAGCAATCCAACACCAGAAGGGGTTCTCGTGTGGAGACCCTGTACATTGCCGCAATTATGCAGCTGGTGGTCCTACGTCGGTGCCTGGGTTTGTGATCGATCAAACTGGTCCTATTTCTTACAGAATCGAAACAGCCACTGGTCTGATCTGGAGGAGGCACGCGGATCAATTGAGACCCAGAGTACTGGACCCACAAGACTAATACAGACACTCAATGCTAGGGTTGGCCCCCACCCATTTAAACCCAGGGGGCAGAGGTAATAGTCAGCAGCCAGCCAACATTGACCCAGAGGTGTGTTTTAGGGACCAAATTCAAGGGGAATTTGTGGAATGCTCCCCTACTCCAGCCCGGTGTACCCCTACACTGTCCCACCCTAGCACTCTGGATTCCTTTATTGATGATGACCAATTTTGCTTGGAGTCGCCCTCTACTCTTAGTACACACAGGAGGGACCCTGAGTTGTCTTATTCAACCACAGAATTAGATTTTGGTTTTGAGCGATCCCCTGCTCCTCCATCTGACAAACGGGACTTTAATTCGAGTTTACAATCCTCCCCCTCTAGTCAATCCCTCACTCCAGTCGGGTCGCCCATCCTACGAGCCCCTGAGCCGGCTCAGCCAAGCGTCCGACCCAGAAGGGAAACTAGACCACCATCCTGGTTAAAGGATTTTGTTTTTACCTGGGGGAGAAGAGTGTTATGTATGTTAACTGTGTTTTCTGACAGGAGCAAAATGTATCTTTTCTCATGTATCTATTCTTATGCAAATAAGTGGATCGAAAATGTGCACACTCTGTTAGCCAATGGGCTTGTTGTATTATTGTTACTGTTACTGTTTATAGTGTATATAAGTCCGAGTTTTGCCCCATCCAAACTGTGTTCAAACTCCACTGATAAAGAGCTGAATTTCACTACTTCACTCGTCTGCTTCTTCATTCCCTGAACACACAAGGACCATCTATAGATAGATTTTCCTTCTCACTTTGGCAATTTGCATATGACCAGGTCAACTATACGGTTTAGAGGCACATGGATATGTTGTTATATACCACATAAGACACACAAAGCTTAACACATTCTAAAATTCAGCCTGGAAAGTAATGCATCTGCTTTATGTTACTAGCATTTCACTGAGAAACTGTTTTTCCACCTGTTCATTATTTGACTGTAGGAACAAAATTAATACTACAAACTACAATTATATTTCAGTTTGATAATCGTAATAGTGGAAAGCTGCCCACTTTGGGGGAGGGGGAGTCATCGAAATCTGGATTTAGTAATTGAAATGTATATTGGCACCATATCTATGTTGTAAAGGATACAGTGTGCTAATTGTGTTGTGCAGTTACAGAGACACCATCTGTTGCACATTGAATCCTGTGAGCCGTCGTGCAAGAGATAAGGTCTATAGCGTTTTCTTAACTTGCGGCAATTAGCTGCCAAAAATTACACCATTTGTATAACTTTGGAACAGGATTTCACCCAATGGATTATGTAACTGTGGTGATACCTAATGATTTGAGCGCTCATATTTCTTCATTTTATACCTGTGGTCCCCTGTCTCTTGAAGGATGGGTCTTATGCTGACCTCCACATCCTAAATGTTTGTGGCTAGTGAGCCCCTGTTCTCTTTCACAGCTAAGGAGAGGTATGGGAATCCTTTCCCATTGTGTTAAATCTCACAATGTCAGAAAGCAGCAAGAAGTTTTCAATGTGTCTTTAAGAGTTAAGTCATAACCTAAAATGGTTTTGTTTTTTTGAATTTTACTCCCCCGCCCCCCTGATGTGATTTTAAAATACAGTAAGGTCTGGTATTATGTCTTGACTCTTAACGCTTTCACAAATCTTAATACATAGCTTGATTTTTGCTTAATTATGTTATAAATGTGATACAACATGAAGGTAGTTTCACTTTTTTTATTTTTGGTGTGACAAAATCCCCCCCCCCTTTCAATCTGTATAAAGTGCTGCCTGCAAAGGCATTTTTAAAATTTCAAATTTTAACTCCTTAGGCCAGAGATCCTCAACCTATGTGCCGGCCCAAGCCCACACACCATATCATCCAGCCCATGCCCTTGCTCCAGCAGCCGCAGCCATGTTCCCGGTGGCTGCAGGGGGTTTCCACTGGCTATGGGCATGGTCCGGTGGCTGCGGGGGGTTCCAGCGGCCATGGGGCATGCTCCCAGCGGCCGCGGATATGTTCCTGGCTGCTGCGGGGGGTGGGGGGTGTCTGGTGGACGTGGGGTTTTTCCAGCAGCCACATGGGGATTACTTCACCACACCACACAGCTCCTCCAGGCCAGTAAGCAGGTGAGTGGTGGAGGGGAGTGAGGAGGGGGCTTTTGTGGTGATCTCGGGGTAATTGCCACCGCCAAAGGCGGCAGCAGTGACAAGGGGACCATCAGTCCAGCCCCTCAACTGTCTGTGGGAGCGTGACCCAGCCCCCAGCTTTAAAATGTTGAGGACCCCTGTCTTAGGCATTTAAAAGTGCCATTTTTTTTATTCTGTCAAAATGTCTTTAAAATGCCCTTGAAAAGTATGTTTTGACAGAAACTAGAAAGCATTAATTATTTCACCAAGTGTTGTAATCCTACTCATTGCCTTAATTCTGAAACATATTTTTGTCCCCCCCCCCCCCCCAAAACAACAACAACAAAAAAAACTAATTGCAGATGACTACATTGCCTTATTTTTCAGTGCTGGTTTCAGTGCATCATTGGGATAAATCTATAACTATTTCCTGTAGCAACAGAGGCAGTCCAAATGCAAAAGGAAAAGGCAAACCATTTCTGATTTGTGCTTTCAATAAAGAAGAAAAAATACTCGCCTGTGGCGCCCAGTTCAATATATTTATGAATCTTTAGAGACTACTGTAGGTTTACATTTCCTCCTCAGTTGTGCTGATGATGATGATGGTGATGAATAATTTAAAATATTTTACCTTTATATTTCAGAGGTATATCAAATAGTATAGAGTTTTGAGGGAATTGTTTTATCTACACAACAATTTTATGAAAACCTGTATTTTCTATATGTATGCCTTCACCATTGCAACATTCAGCGTCCTCCCCCACTTCCAGTTTTATAATACAATATTTTTCTTGTTTTCCAACAGAAAAAACAAAGAACAAAAGAACTGTCCACATTGTTTCATTCATACAACCCATACAGTCACAAGGTAAAAACAAAACGTAGAAGTACTGTATTATAGTCTGAAATAGGACTGTGCTAATGATGATATTGCACATACCTTTCAAGCTAATGTAGCCACTTTAACATACTGTAATGGATGAGGCTGTGTTTTTGTGTGTGTGTGTTTGTTTTTGTTCTGGGATAGAAACTACTAAGTTCCTTATGGGACTCAACTTGCCTTGTATCTAAAAAAACACCCTTTACTATTGCATGCCGTATAATTCTTTTGATTATTCTTTTTCTGGGCTAATTTTAATTGTTGGCTTTAGAGAGCTAATGACAGGAGTTGGCAGCTTGGTAGCTATGGACTGCGTATGGCCCCTGTGTCATTTTTGCAACCCTCGGTATGCCTAAGACCCTCCAGACTGTTAGACATGACTGGGTACAACTCAGCTTTATATTGAAGAAGAAGATTCATGTCTTTTTATGGCAGGGGTTCACAACCTATGGCCTGCAGGCTGGATTTGGCCCACGGCACCAAATAATCCAGCCCCCGATCTCATTCCAGCCGCCCCCCATCAGAATTCCTCCACCACATGACACTTGCGGGTGTGGTGGAAGCTGTGGGCGCAGGTTGAGAATCACTGTACTAAATCATTAAGGCCACCTGAAATCAGAACACATTTTCTGGAATGTGGAGAAACCTGATCAATGCCACATTTATGTGCATACAATTTCTATCCCACCATGTGTACAAAAGGAGATCTAGGGGAGGCAGGGGAAATTGCAAAATTAAGGTGCTACTTTGGATGTATCTAAAAAGGACTGCGGTGGCTTAGTGGTTAAGATGCTGAACTTGACGACAGGAAGGTCGGCAGGTCAGCAGTTCGATTCCTGAGTACTGCAGGACGGAATGAGCTCCCGTCTTTTGTCCCAGCTCCTGCCAACCTTGCAGTTCGAATGCAGGAAATTGCAAGTAAATAAATAGGGACCACTTTGGTGGGAAGGTAAACAGCATTTCCGTACACTCTGGTGTTGAGGCATGCCTGCCACATGTCCACGGAAACGTTTGCAGACACTGACAGTTTTGGCCCGTTGGCTATAAACAGAGATGAACACTGAACTCTAGAGCTGGGTAAGACTGGCTTTTGAGCAAGGGTGACCTTTACCTTTATCTTGGATGTATCTTCTCCATTTCAGTGCTTGGACCATAGTATGATCAGAACTCCCAACAAGATGGTTCTCCTGACGTGGCTACTTCATTGGCACAAGCAGAATGGAATTGTTCTGTAGTTTCCAGTGTGCCTTCAGATCTTCTCTAGATGGTTGGAAGGGCAGGTTTAGGGTTCATAAACTGGTTTCCTGGCTGCCATAGAAGGTTTACCAAGGGGAGAAGAAGAGCATAACTAGTGGTGGGCATCAGCAGGTTCGCACAAGTTTGTCGGAACCGGTAGCAGAAATTCTGGCTGGCCCTGCCCATCCAAGTTTTGAAATAAAGTAGTCCCAATTTGGGTGCAATGCAGAGCTTTCCCCTGGCCACGCCCACGGTGTGATAGTAAACATTTTTGGAGCCCACCACTCAGCATAAGCCACAGTAGAAGAGTCCCAGGGACATTGTGCTCTTTCTGGAACCGGGCCTCCTCACTAAACCTTGATGTGACTGGGCAAACGCTAGAACAGGCTGCAGGAACAATGTGGACTGTACATTGTTCTCTTGGCATGGAAATGCCCCCCCCCCCCCCCGATTCCCAAAACCTTTTTTAAACTTCACAGGGTGTTTTTAATTCTAAAAGTACGAAAGCATGTGCAAATGGGTTTAGAAAGGAAACATTGGCAAGTAGGATTTCTTAAAGGGGAAAAAAATTATTACATTATACAGTTGGAGCTGTTTTAAGCTAAACATGATAGTAGATCAGTGAAGATTTAATAAAGGGAGGCAGCTAAAGAGCCAGAAGCGTTAGTATTTTTCCTTTGTCTCAATTCCCTGGTGTATTATTTTTTTCCATCCACAGTGCAAAAACCCTTCTCTTATCCTTTCATTAGCTCTCCTCCTGGCTCTTGGCCATCTCCCAAGCTTTGTTGCCCCCATATCCTTTGTGGCATTATATCAAAGTATCCACAAACTATTTTGAGTTTGGTTGTGAACTTGTGCACTTTAAATTACTTCTCCGGCGAAGTGGAAAAGAATAGAAAAGAATATAGAGGCTTAGACTTGCTCTTTTGATCTTTGCTTGAAGGGCTATTGTAAATAAGAAACATTATGATACCGAGTGGCAAAAAAGGTTTCGAAGATCTCAGTATTGTGGCTTTTAAGTAGGTACTGGACCGTGATGGCCAACCTTGGCACTCCAGGTGTTCTCAGACTTCAATTACCAGAAAATCAAGTCAGCACTCCTGCTGATCAGGGCTTCTGAGAATTGAAGTTCAAGAGCACATGGGGTGCCAATATTCACCACCACTGGTATAGGCAATAAGCATAAGAAATGTGCAGGTCAGATCAGTCCCTGGAAAATAGATGGGGAAGAAGTAGAAGCAGTGACAGATTTTACTTTCCTAGGATCTAAGATCACTGCAGATGTCAACTGTAGCCATGAAATAAAAAGACGATTGATTATGGGAAGACAAGCTATGAGAAACCTGGGGAATATAGTGAAAAGCAGAGACATCACCTTGAAAACAAAAATTCACATAGTCAAAGCAATGGTAGTCCCGGTGGTAATGTATGGGTGTAAGAGCTGGACCATTAGGAAAGCTGAGCACAGAAGAATAGATGCCTTTGAAATGTGGTGTTGGAGGAGAGTCCTGAGAGTCCCCTGAACAGCAAAGAGAACAAATAGGTCAATACTGGAAGAAATCAATCCTGACTGTTCATTGGAGGGACAAATAGTGAAGATGAAGCTAAAGTACTTTGGACATCAAATGAGAAGTGAGGACTCACGTGAGAAGGCCTTGATGCTGGGAAAGGTGGAGGGCAAGAGAAGAAGGGGGCTTCCAAAGATGAGATGGCTAGATGGTATTGTGGACACAATGGATACAGAGCTGGGTGGGCTGAGGAGGATGGTGGAGGACAGAGGTGCCTGGAGGAAAATGGTCCATGGGGTCGCAAAGGGTCGGAATTGACTGTGCGACTGAACAACAACAACAATCCCACCCTAAATCACCTCTACTTCATATATTTTATATTAAATCTTACTACATATCTGAAACTATGCAATTTGGTACTTTTGGGACTTCTCCATCCCAACCTTCCTGCAATCCTAGAAGCAACTCGTAGGTGAAAGCCCTCTGCTGTTGTATTTAGTTTAAATATTTGGTGTAACCTAATCATGTTCACATTACATTAAAATGTTTAGGTTACAGTTTCTGTAATCCAATACACTGCTGCAGCTGTTGCCTTATGGTAGCTAACAAATTAATTCACTTTATATATATTTTAGCACCTAATATTTTCCACTGATACATTTTTAAAGCACAGTTCCTTACATTTCTTGGACGTAAGTTAACTACAATTATTTCAGTGGAACTTATTGCAACATCACAGCTCTAATCCTAGGTGGATTTTTTTAAAAAAGATGGAGTGTACCTTTCTCTCTTCCCTTCCCCGACCATACAGTTATAATTTCTCTTCGGTTCATTTTTGTTTGGTGTTTCAGGAGTCTGCTGAATTAGGAAGGACACCCAGACCTCACATGTATGGAGGTTCTGAATAATAATAATTTTGTGTCAGAAATTCTTCTGGGTTGAAAGGATTTTTGCTGGAGAAACTCCGCTCAGGGGACACCCGAATGAGGCTCCTTTCATGTCCCCAAGATCTATTTCCCACCAAAGTGGTCCCTATTTATCTATTTGCAGTTTCTTGCTTTTGAACTGCTAGGTTGGCAGGAGCTGGGACAGAGATGGGTGCTCAAACCGTCATGCAGTACCCAGGTCTTGAACTGCCAACTTGCTGGCCTTCCAGCTAACAAGGTGAGCTTCTTAACCTCTGAGCCATCGCAGCCCCTGAGGCTCTGAATAAAACCCAAAACGTTTAGGATTCCGCCAGAGATATTTTCACATAGAAATGCCTTAAAACAAAACTTAAGATGTTTTAATTGCTTTAGTATATGAGAACCAAGACACAGGAAACAGCCACGGGCTGGTTTAACTCAGGTTTATTGCATGGTGGTCAGAGGGAACATGAGGTAATGGCGGATGCACAGCTCTATATATACAGTGGTAAACATTCGAATGTGGCTCCACGATAGCCGGTTGGCTATTGTCCGCGTGACGTCATTGCTGGCCACGCCCTTCTTGTCCAGGTGTAGGTAGTGGCGGGAAACTCCGCGCTGTGGCCTTTGATGAGTATGGACCAAGAGAGCTTGGACGCTCGCTGCTGCCCACTGGTGGTCATTAGCTCGCGTCCTAATACAGGGTTTATAGTGATACAGCTGAAGGCTATATTGTTACTTGTAGGAAAGGTTACATTGTTAAGATACATTGTTATCACATGAAGAAGGTTACACTATTAGAACACAACACTCCTCCCCCCTAGGATGAGACGAAGTCTCTCAGCCAAGATGGCTTATTCCGAACACGCTGGGGTCTCGGTGCGGGCTGCCCTGCCCCGGGTTTGCTACCTTCTCCTTGTCCCCTGGCTTCCTGTCCTGTAATTGGAGAGGGAGACTTGTTAGTGACTTGCCGCGGTTCTGCGGCTTTTTTGGGAGGTGTGTGCTTTATTTGGGAAGAACCGGGGGCACTGGGGGCTAACGAAAAACCCCTCTTCTCGCTTGGATGGGTGGGGGAACACTCCCAAAAAACCCCCCGGCTCGGTAACGCAAAATCAAATTCGGGGGCAGCAGTCGCAAACTCCTCACCCTCTTCCCCGGGCTCGGATAGAGCTGGCGTATCAAAAGGATCTGAGTCGGGACCGCTGCTTCCCCCCCTTGTTTGGGACTGATGCCCTTCGTTGTCTCCTCCTTGGGCTAAGCGGGTGGAGGAGAACCCTAACGCTGAGGCATTTTCCGTGCCGTCCGTGGATTGCTTCCTGGGAACCCGGCTCCGGAGCTGATCTGCATGCCGCCTCCAGAGTAGACCGGTGCTCGTTTCCACCCGATACGACACTGGCCCCGTCTGTTCTACAACTCTCCCTGGTACCCAGGCTGGCCCTGCGCTGGCGTAGTTCCTGCAATGCACAGGATCGCCGGCGGCGAAACCTTTCGACACCGCTACCCCTACGTTCTTCCCTTTGTCCTCGACCCTCGTCGGGTCTAATCTGGTCAGAATCGTGGTCAGCTTTCTCCGCATCAGCAGCTCTGCCGGCGAGTATCCGGATGCTAAGGGGGTCACCCTATACGCTAATAAAAACTGACATACTTGGTGATTCAGGTCCCCCGAGCCCATGCGCCGCAGCGCATCCTTTGTTGTACGCACCAGCCGCTCCACTTGGCCATTCGTGGCCGGGTGAAACGGCGCGGATGTGACGTGCCGAATGGCGTTTGCCTCCGTGAATGCCCTGAACTCAGCGGACGTGAAACAACTAGCGTTATCGCTGACCAGAGTGTCGGGTAAACCGAACGTGGAAAAGACTCTCCTTAGATGGCTAATTGTAGTGGCGGAGGACGTGCTCTTTACCGGAATCACCTCCAGCCACTTGGAGTACGCATCCACTACCAGGAGAAAAAGGGTTCCTCGGAACGGGCCAGCGAAATCTATGTGCACTCTGGACCACGGCCCCCTTGCCGCGTCCCATTCCCTATGCGGGAGACGAGCCGCCTCCGGTCGGGAGCCCTGGCATGCCTCACAAGTGCCGATCATGTGCTCTATGTCTGCGTCCAGCTGGGGCCACCAGAAGTAACTCCGGGCCAGCGCCTTGGAACGGACGATCCCCGGGTGGCTGACGTGCAACAGTTTGAGCACCCTCGGTCGCAGGGATGTAGGGACCACCACCCGTTGGCCCCACAAAAGGCACCCCCTCTCTATGGACAACTCTATTTTTTTCCGAAAAAATGGGTCGAATTCCGTACTTGGGGAGGACGCCAGCCACCCCTTCTGTACCCATGAGCTTACTTTCTCCAGCGTTCTATCCTTGCCTGTCGCCCTGGCAATGTCGGCTGGTACTATTGGGGGTGAATCTAAGACCTCTATTAACAATACCTGGTGGTCTCTCTCTACCCCTGCCTTTTGGTCGCCCGACAAGGGCAGAGGAGACCTTGAGAGTGCGTCTGCATGGCTGATCTCCTTTCCGGGCCGGTATTCCAACTCATGTTGGTATGCGTTGAGGAAGATAGCCCACCTCAGCATTCTCGGGGACAGGATCTGTGGCGTGGGCTTATTTGCAGTGAAAATTCCTAGCAGGGGCTTGTGATCGGTCATGATCGTAAACGGGCGACCATACAGAAAATCGTGAAATTTTTTGGTTCCCGCTACTATCGCTAATGCCTCCCTGTCGGTCTGTGCGTAATTCCGCTCTGCTTGGGACAGGGACCTTGAATAAAACGCTATCGGGGCCTCCCTTCCGTCGTCCAACACGTGGCAAAGCACCGCCCCCACCCCCACCGGGGATGCGTCACAAACTAAGACCACTGGCCATTTGGGATCGAAATGAGTCAGGATTGCCTCGGATGTTAGGAGTTGCTTTAACTCTTTAAAAGCCCTCTCTTGCTCGTCACCCCACAGCCATGTTTCCTCCTTTTTAAGCAACCGATGGAGCGGTTCGGCCACAGACGCCTTCCGTGGAAGGAAGGTATGGTAAAAATTTAGGAGCCCCAGGAATGACTGTAGTTCGGTTTTGGATGTGGGGCGAGGAGCCTTCTTGATGGCGGCTACTTTGGATTTGGACGGCTTAATTCCCTCGGGTGTGACACGGAACCCTAAAAACTCAACCTCTGTTTCGAAAAAAACGCATTTGTCTTTTCTCAGTCGCAGCCCCGCTTTCTCGAACACAGTCAGTACTTTATCCAATCTCTTTGCCAGTTCGGCCTCACTCCCCCCTGTTATCAATACGTCATCAAAATAAGGCAACACTCCCTCCAGCCCCTTCAGGAGGCGTTCCACAAGCGACTGAAAAAGGCCGGGTGCCGAGTTCACGCCGAACTGTAAACGCGACACCTGGAATGCCCCTTTATGTGTAACTATTGTTTGTGCCGCTGCCGTGGTGGGAGTTACAGGGAGTTGCTGGTAGGCTTGTGCTAAATCGAGCTTAGCGAAACATTTTCCCCCATTCAGCCTGGCCAGAAGGTGGCTGACCACCGGCACCGGGTATGCATTAGGGCGGATCGCCTTGTTAATTGTACACTTATAATCAGCGCAAATGCGCACCTCCCCGTTAGCCTTTAGTGCTGTTACAATTGGAGTTTCCCACTCCGCGGAATCAACAGGAACAAGAATCCCCTGGCCCACCAGTTTGTCCAGTTCCGCCTCTATTTTGTCCTTTAGTGCGAACGGCACCCTGCGTGGTTTGAGTCTTATCGGGCGGACCTCCGGGTCTAGGTCGAAGGCTACGGGGGGTCCCTTGAACTTTCCCAGTCCTTTTTTAAAAACGGCGGGGTGCGCGTCGCACACCGCTTGTATTGGATCCGCACCCACGGCATGCACCCCCCCTATGAACAAACCCAAAGGCTGAAACCACTGAGTCCCGAGGAGGCTACAATTTCCCCCTTTGAGAACAACTAGAGGGAGTTCCGCAGAATGTCTCTTAAAACGGACCCGAAATTCCCCGACCCCCAACACTGGAATGCTGTTCCCCTGCACGTCTCGTAGCGTGGACCTCAACGTTTTAAGTTTGGGCCGCACGTGGGGGTCGATTTTCAAGAACTCTCTCTGGGGAATTATAGAATAGGAGGACCCCGAGTCAATTTCCATCCTAATAGGGGCCCCTTGTACTAGTACCTCGACGAAGTAATGGGGTTGTCCCGCGGACACGCTGAACACGGGGGCGTCGTCCTCGCTGTCGTCCGAGATGCAGCCCACGCCGTCCTGCTTCCTCGTGGTCCGGGCGCCATCTTTGGACCTCGCTGGACGGTCCGGTCTGGCCGAACGGTCTTGTGAATGCCTCCGGCCCTCTTTCCGCTTTCTGCATGCCTTGGCGATGTGCCCCCGACGGCCGCAGTTGTAACACTCGGCTTTTCTGAATGGGCACTTCGCGCGCTCATGGGCCACTCCGCAACCATCGCAGCGGCGCCCTCCTTTTCGGACCTTCTGGACCTCCTCGCCGTCGCTGCCTTCCGTAGACGACTTCGAGGTTCGTCGGGTTGCGTGCACCGACTGTCCGGACTTGCCGTGCACCGAATTTTCCGCTTTGCCGGCCCTAGGACGCCACTCACGCCACTGGTGCATTTCGTCTACCCCAGCATTCGTGGATTCCGCGGATTCCGCGGCCTCCACAACCTCTGTCAGCGTGGGTGGCGGCTCCTTGTTCATCAGGCTGCGCTGCACTTCCTTGTCCTTCAGGCCACACAGAACGCCGTCCCTTAGGGCCATCTCTAGGTTGTCCCATCTGCAGGGGGCGGCGGCTATTCTCATGGCTGTTACGAAGGTCTCAACCGACTCGTCCGGCGCTTGGACTCGCCTCCAAAACGCGCTCCGAGCGGGAAACATTGCCCTCGAGGGTCGGAACCGCTCACGCAGCAGTTTCATGATGTCCTCGGCTTTGAAATCACTCATCTTCTTCGGTGCAATAATGCCCACCAGCGTTCGCTTGGTTTCTATCCCAAGCATTCGGGTGAGGATGGCCCTCTTCCTTTCCTCGTCGTCTTTGACTTTGAGTTCCACCAGTGCCGCCTGGAAGTCCATCTCAAAGAGCTCCCAGTCTTGCGGTTTGGTAATGTTGAAACCGCTCTGTGCCCTGGCTCCTTGGGGGTCCATTATCCCATCCTCGTCGCCAATTTAGTATATGAGAACCAAGACACAGGAAACAGCCACGGGCTGGTTTAACTCAGGTTTATTGCATGGTGGTCAGAGGGAACATGAGGTAATGGCGGATGCACAGCTCTATATATACAGTGGTAAACATTCGAATGTGGCTCCACGATAGCCGGTTGGCTATTGTCCGTGTGACGTCATTGCTGGCCACGCCCTTCTTGTCCAGGTGTAGGTAGTGGCGGGAAACTCCGCGCTGTGGCCTTTGATGAGTATGGACCAAGAGAGCTTGGACGCTCGCTGCTGCCCACTGGTGGTCATTAGCTCGCGTCCTAATACAGGGTTTATAGTGATACAGCTGAAGGCTATATTGTTACTTGTAGGAAAGGTTACATTGTTAAGATACATTGTTATCACATGAAGAAGGTTACACTATTAGAACACAACAATTGCCTAATATGTATTCCTGCCATAGCTATATGGAATATCTGTGTTTGGAAATTCATCTCTTTGGTATTTCTTTAGTCTGATACTTAGGACTTCACTTCTCAGCCTACTCAGGAAGAAGTAATGGAAAAAGAATTTGTGGAAGTTGATATACTTGAATTGTGTGTTCCTTATTTTTTTGCATTTCTTTATAGATGCTTGCTAAAAATATGCTTGTTTTCCACATTGTTAAAAAGAGCAGTATATCTAGAAAATGAGAAACGAAACTAGGATATTTCTGTATTTCTTCGTTGTAGATCCTAGGCCAGGCCCTTCATTGTATGAATGGCTTGTTGCTTAGAAGTGTGGAAAACTGTTTTTTCACTAACTGTGGGTCTTTGTGAGATTTTGTGACATGTGAATGCACTTGCTCAGTGACACACATTTTTCTTCCCCACTTCTGTTCCTGAGCTTTTGAGATGCCATGAGACACAGCTTTTGTACTACTTGGGGTTTATCTTCTCCAGTTAAGGGTTCACAGCTCACAGGACATTGTTCAAAGACACTGTGGTTGTTGTAAAGCCAGACGGGTGGGGGGAGGCAGAGGTTAATTCATGCTTCAGGATCCTGTTCAAAACCCTGCAGAAAAACAGATGTCATAGCTAACAAATGACTAAGATGATGAGATTTCTTTCAGCATTCGAAATGTCTTTCTGCAAGCTATTGAAGAATGTCAAATTGAGAATTTTCTTCAGATAGTTTTATTTATTTATTTCTATTTTAATTTTTGAGCCCGACTTTATCCTAAACAGAGTATTTTTCACTTAATTACTGAAGACAATGGTCCGATTTTTCTCTTGTAAAAGCACTATGGGCTTTAAAATACTCTTTGTTTTCATTTGGAGTTTGAAAGCTTTCAAACGTTTTTATTTTATTTATTTTAAAAAATCTATTAATTTCTATTTCTTATAAGCTGCCAAATTTGTTGATTTGCAAATAAAATTGTCTACATCCTAGGTCTTTAAAGAACATTTAAAGTTTTATTCACTGCAGTTGCTTCTGTTCCTGAATCTCTAACTTGCACTATATTTAAAAGTAAGATTGCTGTAGTCAATGTTATTGCTTATCTGCCTCTTCAGTAATTTCTTTTTGATTAAAAAAAAAATCTTCAAATATTTTCAAAGTTGTTTCTTCTTGTCACTTTTTTGCTGCTTTCTTGCAGTTTGAGTTTTGTTGTCAAAAATATTTTAATGTACAGAAATCCAGAACCTGGATTTTTTTAATGGTCTGTGGCCTCATTTCATGTTAATTTTCGTATTGCGGACAGATTTAAAATAATGTCTGCTTTGGAAGCATGTATGTAATAAATGTATATAACGCATAATAAGTACATATTTGAGGGTTAGGGCAAACACCCTGCAGACAGTAAAAATTACAAAAATATACAGAGGGTGCCAAAAATGTATACACATTTTAAGAGATATTATTGTCTTACTTTTCAAAGCTGAATTGTATTATGGTAGCAATATGTAGTATGATGTTCGCTCAAAAAAATTATGCTAGTGTCATCATGTGACAGGCAGGACAGTCAAAGAAAATGGTAGAAGCGTGGTTGTCATTCAAAGAGTGCAAGACCATTTTGAAGTGGTGCGGTTGAGTTTCCCCCCACGTTCTCCTGACTTAACACCCCTTGACTTCTTGCTATGAAGGACTTTAAAGGATGTGGTGTACTGTAGAAAACCGGCTACACTGGAAAGAATTGAAATGGCATGCCAAGAGAATACAATTGGACACTTCAATCAACATTGCTCAAACAGTAGTTCGCAGTAATCAGAAGTGTCTAGACGCTGATGGTAACCACTTTGAGCACCTCTTGTAATTGCAGAAGTCAGACATGACTAGTATTCATCCTTTGTTATCGCTATATATTGAGTATTACATTTTTAATACAGTTCTTTCTTAAAATGTGTATACATTTTTGGCACCCTCTGTATAGTTATCTGATCTGATCCCTGTGAACATATTCTAAAGAAGCCTAAAAGTGTGGGCTATACAAAGTGTCCCACCAGAATAAATCATAACTAGCCATTGGCAAGATCCTAATGAACATGTCCCAGCCTCTACATTTAACTTGTAGATGAAGCACATCACTTTGTACATGGATAGGGGGGCTGAAGGCAAATGTGAACCTTGAAGTGCCAGTATAACACATTCTCTAATCAGATTCTAAATTATTTCTAGTTATTGTTGTCCAAATCTTTGAGATTTTGCTTCTCTTCAGATACAGAAAGGCATTTTTTAATTCCCACCCACCCCCTGACATTATCTTTTTGCTTTTTGACCTTCATGTCAAGCAGTTTTTCAGTTATTTTGTCCTCTCAGTATCTTCTGTTCCAGCTTTCATGTTTGCATCTGGTAAGGGTCCTTTCATTTTATCTAAAAGCAAATGAGATATGTGAAAGGAGAGAGCAAGAGACTTCTTTTTATTCTTACGGCAGAGAAGTGGTACCTTCATGGAGACATTCACATTTGAATGAGAATTCGAACACAACCTCTTATGTATTGCTAAGGAGTATTTCTCTAAAAGCAGTAAGACATACTGTACTGATGTCAACATAACCTCTGTGGTTTATAATTTGCAAAAGTGCAGTAGAAGAAAATATACAAAACAGATGACATGGATCTAGATTCTGCATCGTATTATATTTATTGAATGCTACCCAGCACCCAGCTGATCATGGAATCAACTAATTTTGCCTATTCTTTGTCCACTTTCCCCCCTGCTTTGGAGAAAGTAAATTTTGCTGTCTCCCACACCTTACTGTATACTAGGCAGCATAACAATAGCACATTAAAGGATCAAATATTGATCAAAATGTACATTCTAATTTCCACTTTTAATAAGTGATACTTCTTGCCTCCTTCCCCTTAATAGCGGTGTTTGTGCCAACGGTCCTAGACCCAGGGCCATTTAATGGGTTCTGTTTCCCTGAGAGTTGGCGCAGGGCTGGTGGGGGTGGTCAGCTTCTCATTTTATCCAGTGAAGGATTATGTTCAAGTCCTTGCTCAGACATGGAATCTCACGGAGGGTGTGTAACTGGTAAAAGTCTCCCTTGCTCAAAAGCCAGTCATGTCCAACTCTAGGTAGGTGCTTATCTACATTTACAGTCAAAGAGCCAGTGGTGTCTGTGCTGTGGCAGCCGTGACTAGACGCCCGAGCTCACAGAATGCTGTTACCTTTCCCGCTGAAGTGGAACCTATTTATCTCTTTGCAATTTCTTGCTATCAAATTGCTAGGTTGGCATGAGCTCAGGCAAACGATGGGGGCTCACTCCATCTTTCAGCACTCGGGTCTTGAACTGCTGACCTGCCAACCTTCCAGTCATCAAACTTCCAGTCATCAAACTTAACCACTAAGCTATTCCAGACCCCCCAGAAAAAAAACTTCTAAAATATTTCACTTTTAAAGCCCTGTTGGATTTACTATAAGATATTTCCCATTTGATGGAACATAACAACATAACAGCTTCCCATTCTAGCTATGACCCACCAATGTTTGAACCTTAACAAATGCAACCTGTCTGCAAGTTGCTGTCCTGCTCCCAAGTGCCTCATTCAGAAAAGTAAGCGGGACAGATCATGAATGCTCGTAGAAATTATACAATAACCTGCCCTTTTCTTTGTCACTTGGCTCACAGAAGCAACTGTGAGCCTCAAAAGAAGGCCTTATGCACAGAAATCTTGGAAATCTGGATTTTTGCTGGCAGATTGCACAGCAACAGGAACTCTTACTATCCAGATGCATCACTACTTTTGTGACCAAAGCCTTATGGGATTGGGCAGAGCTTGGGAACGGTTTAAGAGTGCTGTATTTTCCACTTCCCATTTTATCCCCTAACAAGTGTTTAAGGTAGATTTGAATGAAAGATACTGTTGGTTATAAGACATCTAAGTTAGCTTTCTGTTTGAGCAGTGATTTTACCATATCAGCACTCCAACTATTGCATTAGCACTGTCAGATCTGTGCTTATGACATCCAGAGTGTATTGGTGTGGGAGGGGAGAGATACAAGATTGAATTCACTTGATTTGTATATATGCAAATTACGCTTCCCATATTTAGAGCGTTACTAACTGGGGTACCCGCTTCGCTGGGTAGTGCAACTTTTCCTTTCCTATGTGCAGTGGCCACCTGTGGCGGCCTTGCCTTCCCCATCGCCCCTGCCATCCCCACACCAGACCCTTCTGATGTGCTTGGGAGGGCCTCCCTGCTCCCCCATTCTGGACCCTCACCCACCTGCCCCTGATGCCCCTGCTGTGGCCACCACACGCACCTCCCATCACCCCGACATGCTTGGGAGGGCCTACCTGCCTCTCCCCCCCCCCCAAGCGGGACCCTTACCAAACCACCCCTGATGCCCCTGCCATCCGCGATGCGTCCCCCTGCAGACCCCCCTGACGTGGTTTGGAAGGCCTACCTGCTGCTGCTCCAGCGCTCGCTGCCCTGGGCGTCAGCGCAGTGGAACATCCTCTTCCTCGGCTGAGGGTCCTCAGCAGTGACTCCCGTCTCCTCTCCTCCTCTGGTGTGGCGGCATGGTCTGTCTCCTCGGCAACTCTGCTGGCAGCTCCCGTCTCCTCTCCTCCTCCGGTGTGGCGGCGCGGTCTGGCTCCTTGGCAGCTCTGGCGGCGGCTCCCGTCACCTCTCCTCCTCCGACATGGCAGAGCTGGGTGGTGGTGGTGTAGGTCTCGCACTGTGTGTTGGTAACATACAGCGCGACACCTTGATTTTAGTTATATAGATAACTAGCAGAGGTTGCTCGGCATTGCCGGGCTATTTTAAATGGTGTTGGAAGGTTTTTGTTTTTTGTTTTATAATGTTTGTAAAGTAGAGGTTAGTCCAGCTGTGGGCAAACTATGGCCCGCGGGCCGGATCCGCCCCGTTCAGCTGTTCTATCCGGCCCGTGGTGTTGGAAGGGTTTTTTTTTTTTTGATAATGTTTGTAAAGTAGAGGTTAGTCCAACCATGGGCAAACTACGGCCTGCAGGCCATATCTGGCCCGTTCGGCTGTTCTATCCGGCCCACGGATCCGAAAGCGGAGGGTTCTCTTTATATTAGTTCACATAAACACTCCATCCATGCTTTTGTTCCAGCCCTCTGGTCCAGTTTAAGAACCCATTGTGGCCCTCGAGTCAAAAAGTTTGCCCACCCCTGGGTTAGTCTATAATTGAATTTTTAAAAATGTTTATTTATCCAAAAAAAAAAAATTTTTGGCAGACTGTTATAAAATGTGTTCATCTTTTTTGGGTTTTTTTTTTTGTGGATTAAAAAAAGAGGAAAGGATGATATAATTTTTTCAAATTGTTTTTTTTTTAACCGAATAATGTTTTAGTTTATGGTGTTTTTTTAAACAGTTGTACCTTAGCTAATAATTTTAAAAATGTGAAAGTACATGTTTTTTTTACATTTAATGTTTTTAAACTGTGTTTAGATGTGTTTATTGTGAGATTTATTTGTGATTTGTGTGAATGTGTGATGTAATGTTATATTTTTGACTGTTTTTTTATTGTGGCCTCTGGGTGGGGCTGTTGAGTATTTCCTTTACTTTGGCTGTTTTTTCTCTACTGGCCTCTGGGTGTTGCTTCTTCCGGTAAGTAGTCTCTTTCTTTCCTCATTTCATTTCCGGTCGTCGTGGGGGTGAGTTAGCTTGTTTTCTTTATTTTGTGGGGGTGGGTGGGTTTGGATTTTGTGGTGTTTGGCTGGTTTTTGTTTTTGAATTTGTGGTGTTTGGCTGGGTGCTGTTTGTGTTTCTTAATTTTTGTTTTTGTTTACTTTTTATTGTTTTTTGGTGTTATTTTTGTTTGGTTTTGTGTATTTTTGGATAGTTTTGATTGTTGTTTTTGTGTTTTTATTTATTTACTTAAGTATTTATTGATTGATTTATTTTTAAAACTTTGTTTTTATGTTGTGGCTTTGGGGGACAGGGTTTCCTTTCCGCGGGCCGGGCTCACTGTCCGGGCCATGGAAATCCCAGCGCTGCTGTAGGCGGCATTGGGGGTATGTGGGTTTATGGTGCTTTGATTGTGTGGAATCGTGAAAGTAGATCAGGGTTTCCCCTTTAATATCAGTGGGTGGGGGTTGCGATCCCCCTCTCCGCTGGCTCCCCTGGGGTTGGGAGGGTTGGGGGGAGAAAAGGGGTCTGTCTCCCCAACCCTTCCGGACCCAGGAGAGCCATCGGAGAGGGGGAATTTCCTCCCCCCCAACTCCGTTTTTAAAGAGAAGAAACCACTTGGTTTCTTCTCTTTAAAAATGGTATGTTGGGGGGGGGGTGGAATCGATCCCCTCTCCCTGGTCTTCTGGGTCTTGAAGGTTTGGGGTGACAGACCCCTTTTGTCCCCCCCCCCCCGCAAACCTTCCAGACTCATGGGGCCCAGGAGAGGGGATCGATTCCACCCCCTCCCAAACATTCCATTTTTAAAGAGAAGAAACTCCTCGTTTTCTTCTCTTTAATATGGTGTGTGTGTGTGTGTGTGTGTGTGTGTGTGTGTGTGTGTGTGTGTGTGTGTGTGTGTGTGTGTGTGTGTGTGTGTGTGTGTGTGTGTGTGTGTGGAGAGAGGGGAATCCCCTCTCTGCTGAAAGCAAAACCCTTTTGCGGTAAGTAAAGTCAGCAGGCAGAGCGCCGTCCGATGGCTTTGCTTACCTGGGAATGGGTTCACTTTCAAGGGGGGGGCAGTGTCTTTTCCCCCCTTGCCGCCCCTTGTTTTTGTGGCTTTTTTTCTGTGAGGCGCTGTGTCTGGCTGCTGCGGACTTGCGCTCCCGGTATGTTTTTTATTTTTATTTTTCGCTCGCCAGCTTCCTCAGTGTTCTGCGCGCTCATGGCGTGCAGGATGCTGGAGCTTGTAGTTTGGTGTTTGCGTTTTTGGCTTGTGCATCGCTTTTTTCCCTGTGGTTTTCTTTTGATTGGCCGCGGCGCGTTTCCGAACGTTCCTTTTGCTCGCGCCTCTGGTGCGGCGCGGTGCAAGGAACATTGGGAAATGAAATTGTTTCCCCTTTTCGCGCTTGTGGGGCTCTTGCCCCACTATCGCTTTTCTCAAACCTTCGTTGACCTGCGGACCCAATTCGGGCGTGTGCACGAATGGTAGGTGCGGGCTAATAGGGCCTGGCTTAGGAACCTATGCGAAGTTCCAACGGTTAACACTTGGTTTTATAGGTTAAGATATGGCTAGCTTGTTAATTGCCCACATGTAATGGTTGCCCTTGCTCGAAAGCCAGTTGTATCCAACTCTAGGGTTCAATGCTCATCTCTGTTTATAGCCAAACAGCCAGCACTATCTGTGTCTGCAGACGTTTCCATGGACATGTGGCAGGCATGACTAAACACTGGAGTGCACGGAACACTGTTTACCTTCCCACCGAAGTGGTACCTATTTATCTACTTGCAATTTCTTGTTTGCGAACTGCTAGGGCCAGAGATGGGAGCTCACTCCATCGTGAGGTACTCGGGTCTTGAACTGCTGACCTGCTGACCTTCCAGTCATCAAGTTCAGCATCTTAACCACAAATAATTTCGTGCAAGAAATTACTCTGGGTTGAAAGGATTTTTAGGGGATGCCCGAATGAGGTTCCTTTCATGTCCCCAAGTGCTGAGCCACGCAAACTAAACTCCATTCAGTTTAGCAGCCGTATTGGCTTTCAAATAACTACCGGTATAAAGCGATGACTCACAGTCTGAGCACATGGGGTGCTTCACCCCATCATTTTGGGTTGCATTACTCTCTGTGCTTCAGTCATAAGACATCTCTAAGGCTGTTGCAGTGTGACCTCAGTCTAACTTGTCCAGCAATACTAGGAAGAAGATGACCATATTTTAAGAGAATCTTTACCCTGTAGTTGGGATGGAAAAGCATGGAATAAGAAGAATGTATGATTGATGGAGTGAAGGCAACACCAGTCATGACAGATGCCTAGATAAAACCTTAAAACCTTCTTTTCACACAGTCATGTTTTTTAAAAGGCACCAGATAAATGCACATGAGGCAATCAGAGAAAGACTAAGGATTTATCTTTCATATTCATATTAAAATGTCTTCATTTTAAAAAGAAAGCCTGTTTGGTGAGATTTGCTGGGCGGCTTTCATGTATGTCAAATTATGCATGTTCAAAATGCTGATTTGCTAAAAGAAATGAATTAGGAATCAGCCGTCACATTTGAATGTGTATGTGGATGAGCGTTTGTTTTCTTTCAGAACTTTAGGGGGGGGGGAGAGAATGCATTGTTACACCAAGACATTTTGGATTACTATATTTAAAAAGCTAGCATGGCACAAGACTTATAAGTGCCGATTCATGTGTCAGGCAGACAGTGGCAGCTGCTTGTTAATGCATGGCATTATCTCATATTAAATCAATTGTAAGTGGACAGTTTGACAGATACTGTCATCAATGCAAGCATTATTAAAATAATTTGAAACCCTTCTTTTAATTGTCTTTTTTTAATCTAAGGAACATTTGGGTTTATGCTGTCTTTCTCAGTCATAGCAACAAGCTGTTATCCCTTCTATGTTTTTAACCTTTAAAAAAAGGCTCACTGACCAACTCCGCCAGTTTCTTGGCAAGGAGTACTAACCTGTTTATGGTTTTCTTTTCATATCCTAGCCAAGGGTCTATGAACAGAATTTCCATTTGCAAGCACATCATTGAGAAAAGGCAATGTGGTATTTTCATTTTGATTGATGGTTTTGGTTTTCCACCATTTGGCTTCTGATAGGTTGCATTAATCATAATGTAGGAAAAGAAAACCAAGAAAACATATGCGTACCTATTGATGTATATGTGCATGTCAATGTCTAAGAACAGGGGTGTCCAAACTTTTCAGGCCATGGGCTGGTCACGTGGTTCAGCAGGCTGCACATGTGGTTCAGCAGTCCAGTCATGTGGTTCCTCCCACTGGAAGCAGAAGTAAAACGTGCCTTACAATCTGTTTTGCAACAGGATGGGATAGATTTTAAGCTGCCATTTTTTCTGCTTAAACCAGGGGTGCCCAAACTACGGCCCACAGGCACTATCCAGGCCCCCAATGCCAATTCATCCGGCCCATGCCATCCTCATCACTCCCGAAAGCAGAAGGGCACGTTTTGCTTCCGCTTCCTCCATATTTTGTTGATCAGTCGCACAGTCGATTCTGACCCTTTGCGGCGACCCCATGGACCATTCTCCGTCCATATTTTTGTTGAGTTTCAATTTCCATCTTTCCTCCTCATTGGCTAGTCTGGTGAGGCTGAAAACAATCTTGAGTTCACCAAAATCTGGAGAGTTATGGATTTTATGCATTTGGAATGGAAACATCCCCTAAAGGCCTGTCTGCATTTTGAAGTGTTGGGCATTTCTGCAAACCTGCACAGAACCTGTACAGGTGCAAAATCATTCTAGACAGAATCAATAGTTGTTTGGTTTCTGAAGCTGCTCTAGATTCCAAAATATTCTGGCACTTCCGATGGAGTGGTGTTGTGTTGAGTAACTGGGGAAGAAAGAGTGCGGTCACAGTTCTCTTCTGAAACGAAAGATCATAACCCCAGCTCAGTAGAAGTCAAGTCAATTTTTTACAGATGAAAGGACAAGAATTGTTTGTTCTTTATGGCAAAGATCAAAGGAATGTTTTAACACTAAAACACAAAACTCCAGACCTTAATTCATTCCAATGAATTTGCCTTTTTAGCTTTAACCCCTTTTGTGCACACTGCTTGTTTTACAGCACAAAATGAGACACAGAGAACATTAGGTTTTACATAATTTACTTGCTTGTATACTTATTAACTAGCCCCATATATTTCAGTGCTGAGTACAAAGCACTGGGTTTTCGCCCCACAGTATTTCTCAAAATTTGATCCTTGTAATATTCATATTTTATGAATTGGAATTGGTACTTTTTTTTGCTTTATAGGAATACATATGGTTGTAATACAAGAAAAGTGGATGCTCTTGGAGTATTATGAAGCCATAAGAGGCTAGACCCAGAATAGCTGAAAGATTGTCTCTTCCCATATGAAGCAACCTATGGGATGTAGTCATTTTAAGAATTTCTTTTGCATGTGCAGCAACCAACCAAAGGCTTACTTTGCTGTCTCCAGAATTCTTCAAGTAGCCATGCAATTGAGCTTTCCTATGTAACATAGGCTTTACTTTCATCTACATTAGCAAAGTCAATATTGCAAGGCTGCTGTCAGGTCTTTGCAAGCATTTTAAAGACACGCCTACTCACTTTTGTGTCACCTTGAATCCTGTTGTTATTACAATGTCTGTTGATATGTCCATTGCATCGCCCTTACTCTTGGGTAATCATTTGCAGTTTTGGCTCCAGGGAATGGAAGACTAGACATTTGAAACTGTGCAACCAACTATGTGCTCCTTTGAACTTTCTTTGAGCTAGCCATGAAAAATTGAACAAATGGGTCAGAGGAGTGGTGAATGCATAATTGCGTGATGGTATGAGCCTCCCACTTTTAAAGGAGATGGTAGTATGACCGCCCTCAGCCAGAGATCTGTACTATCCTCCCCTGACACAGAAAATGTTGTTTCTGTATCCTGCCATTGTTTTTCTTATTGCCACTTTGGCATAAGATTTTGTTCACTTTCTAGGAATAATCGCATGAAAGATAACTAACACCCAGGAACCACAGTGCACATTGATAATCTCACACAGCAATGTGTCTATATTATGACTTCCTTGAAAGCAAAGAATTGACAGTGCCCTCGCTCTGAATGTATGCATATTTTCATGCCCTTCTGGAGCAAATTGTCGAAATTAATTCTGGCAGTTTTTGACACATTAGACACGGGAGGGAGGTACAATGAGGAAATTAAACTCCACATCCCAGGCTCTGCAACCAGGTGCTCCAGCTAACTGTCCTATTTGAAAAGACATCCCCAAATCCTCCCCTGAAACAAAGACAGTTATATAGTAGGGACAGTACTGCAAAATGCTACGCTTAGATTATGCTGAAATAGTAGCTTGCGTTCACAGCGCCCACATGTTGAACAAAGGTAATCCTGGCAACAGTTCCCCTTCACAACCTATTCTTTGTGTATTGGCATAATCAGATTTTGTTTTGCTTCTGCTGTGGATAGATGGAATGATGGATCACAGCTAATGAATTATGGGTTTGTTGAGTGGAGAAAGACAGCAGTAAACACAGTAAATAGAACTATAGTAAACCCACTGAATCAGTGGAGATTTGGTGACCCATCTCATCTGTAAGTTTCATTGTTTCAAATGATCTTATTCTGTGATTTAATTTAAGTACATTGTGGTTTTAACGAGTGGGCCTACTTGAATCATTGGAACTTGCAGCTGAGTTGACTTACTAAGTCACTGTTGATTCAGTAGGTCTACTCTTTTGCAATTTACTATACTGAGCAACAGGATATTGGCTGTTGATTTCAATCAGGGAGGCTTACATAAACATTCTCAATCAGATTGGTGGGTCTGTCAATACCATTGTAATTTCACTCAGTTTGCTCCCATCTGTCATATACTACCGCTAGAAAGTTACAAGTCATATTTTTGTGAAATGCTTTTGTAAGCAGCTCTTGCAAGTGTCTAAAGTACAGTGAGGAAGGAACCTGGATCTAGTAAGTTATTTTTTAAAACATGCTGACAGATATGGATACTAATGTTTAACTAATTCCTGTTTTTCATAGGATTATTCAGAGAACTCTATTAATGCTAAGTATTTCTTCAGAATTATGGGGGTGGGGTGGGGTTTGAGGTGTTTTTTTTAATTTAGGTAAATCAAATACAATCTAATTAACCACAAGTAAGGTTCCTTAGAGAATAGTAGACTGCCCTGCCTTTACATGAGCTTGGTGTCCTCAGCTTTGCAATTTCAATCAAGTTCAGTCATTTCTGAGACTACATTTTAACACCATCTGTGCCTTGAAAGTGATGCTAATGTCTCACAGAGTTTAAAATGTTTGCCAGTGAATGTTTGGGAAGGGAGACAGAGACAGTGACATCAAGAAATAGACATAAACCAGCTAATAGAATTAATTTGTAGTAGGGAAGATTTTCTTATCATTTTTGTGGAATGTGTAAAGATATACGGAAGCTGGGGAAAGATGTAAAAATACACACTTATTCTCCTGTCACCATCTTCTAAAGGCTTTTAAAAATCATTTTAGTTAAGCAGTTGACAGTGGAGGAAAAATACTGGCATGTGTTTAAAGCTGTCACTTTTTCTTTCTAATTCTATAAATAATACTTGTACCCCACCCACCACCTCTAATAAAATCATCTTTTTTGAACTGGCTCAAGTCGCTAAGACGCTGACTGGGAAGCGGAAGGTCAGCAGTTCGATTCCTGAGTACCGCAGGACGGAAATGAGCTCCCGTCTTCATCCCAGCTCCTGCCAACCTAGCAGTTCGAAAGCAAGAAATTGCAAGTAGATAAATAGGGACCACTTCGGTGGGAAGGTAACAGCGTTCAGTGCGCTCCGGTGTCTAGTCATGCCTGCCACATGACCACGGAAACGTCTGCAGAAGCAGACAGCGCTGGCTCTTCGGCTTAGAAACAGAGATGAGCACTGCACCCTAGAGTCGGATACGACTGGCTTTCGAGCAAGGGAAACCTTTACCTTTACCTTTACCTTTCAAGCAAAGCTGTGTGTTTTGTCACATTTTCTCCCCTTCTTGATGTATAAACATTTTAGTTATTCTCAAACACTGAGAGATTGACTACCTCTTAGGAAAGATGAAAAACAGTAGTTGGAATTTAAGTTTTGTTTTGTTTTTGAGTACAGGTATGAGCATACCTGTTAAGTATCCCGGACTAGCCAGGATTTCCCGTATTTCCGCGCCGATTTTCTCCATTTCCCGCCCAGAGCTGCCGCTACCCCGTAATGTGGCAGCGGGGGGGAAAGGAGTTACTGTGCATCCCTTCTGCGCAGGTCCTTTCTACGCATGCGTAGAACCCTTCTGCACATGCGTAGAACCCTTCTGCGCATGCGTAGAACCCTTCTACGCATGCGTAGAACCCTTCTACGCATGCACAGAACCCTTCTACGCATGCGTAGAACCCTTCTACATATGCGCAGAAGGCTTCCTTGCAGAAGGGGATGCGTTTCTGCGCAGGTCGCTTCTACGCATGCGTAGAAGGCTTTTACGCATGGGTAGAACAGACCTGTGCAGAAACGTTCTGCGCAGGTCCCGTAATCTCCGGAGCTGCGCTTGACAGGTATGGGTATGAGCCCAGAATTGCTGTCGTTATGGAATAGCACCTTTTGACTGACTGACAGTACCGTAGCTGAGAAGTGATGTGGACTTTCATTATAATATGTCATTTTATGGACAACTTGACTGCTTTCATTACTTGGATTTATGCCTTGATTTCCATATATCTGCTAAAAATCGGGAAGCTGTCAGGATGAAGTTTGCAGGTCTGTCTTGAAGTTACTACTGGTGTCCCTAATAAGACTTGGAACAAGTATTTGTAAATCTTTTTGCTTGCAAAGAAAAAGCAGTTTGTAAACTGTACTTTTTGAGGAAGAATACACAAAGTTCAGATTTGTGCTTGTCCTGATACCAAGTTATCCATTATGGCACTTAGAACTGCTTTTTCACTTTTTTGAATGAAACAGATAAAAAGGAGATAGATAATGAAGGGATGTTGATGCCTGCAGTGCTTTTTGGTAAAATAACCAAGGCATCAGGATTTTTTAATTTACTTTTCTAAAATTTGTTATTTCATCTAAAATCAGCATTTTCTTAGGGGCACCCTTGCTATATATTACAATTAAGACATTGTCCTGTTCTTTCATTTTTAGACCTTTCCTATTTGAATATGTTCCTAGGTTAAAACATGTAGAGATGTATGTCCTTCGTTTTTTTATCTGCGAAAAGGAGAATGAAGATACTGCAAAGTTATTCTCCTTCCTCTGCCAGAAGGAGATACATTTTCTGCACAAATGAGAGTGAGCTTTATTTTTTACACAAATTATTCAAAATTGCATAAAATAACAGTTTGGCACAGGTAATACTTTAATGGGAAAATAACACAGATTGCACAAAATGGTGATGATTGTTGCTTTATTGCACTGATGCTAATTGCTTAGATCAGGTGTTCTCAACTTTTAAAGCCTCAGGCAGCTTTGGGAGCCAGATGGCCATTTTGCCCTTCCTCCACCACATGGCACTTCCTGGTGTTGTGGTGGCAGTGGGGGGCCACATGAAATGGTGCCGCGAGCCGCAGGTTGAGAATCCCTGGCTTAGATGAACCATTGGTGAGTTGGGCATCCTTTTAGATCAGGGGTTCACAACCTATGGTCCATGGGCTGGCCCCGGCCCCTGACACCATTCCATCCAGCCCATGGCGATGACCCCTGCATTTGTGCTCTGTCGTCTGAGGAGGAGTTGTCCAGCCCAAAAACCTTGAGAACCTCAGTTTAAATAATCACCCATCCATTCTCTACTTGCTATGTGCTTATGTTTTGCTTGTAAAAGAGAACACCAGTTTTTTGCAGAAACTCTACAAATTATAGAGGTTTGACTGAAAGAAGAGTATTTCTGGAACTGAGGACTCATACAGAGCTTAAAATTTACTTAGCAAGGTATCTTGTCAAATTGAGACAGTCTAAATTGACAAGAATAAATTAACTGAGTGAATATTGTTTACATCCTTAATAACATACACTTTCAAATATGCCCCAAAACACACTAGCAGGCACTGAAGTTGTTGTAATATTTGGGGGACAGGGGCACATGCTCTCTCTAACCAGCTTTGACTATTAGCTGGGCAGCCACATTCTGAACCAGCTGCATTTTGTGAATTGTTTGTTAGGACAACAATTTGAACCAGCCTGTTTATTCAAGAGGAGGTGAAGGGATACTGTCTGTGCGGCTCTGAGAACAGCAATTCATAATAAAACATTTTTCCCATGTTAGAAACTGGCATAATTTCTCCCTATAGGTTACATATACCTGAGGAAAACATGTGGTAGAAATGAGGAATTGCTAATATACTGGCCCCCTCATAAATCTGAGTCATTTTGTAATTGCAAAGTGATTCATAATGGCCATCTTCTATGCTGTTGTTAATGCATTGCCCAGCCTTCTCAAATGGCCTCTCCAGCTTAGCAGTTTTCTCCTTCATTTGTCTATAACATCATAGAATATGATAGTGAGGTGAGTAACCAAAGATAGTGTGGGGTAGTGTGAGGGTGGTCTTGCTGTCTGACAAAAGCAGACTAAAATGGCTCATGTTACAATGACCCACCACAGATACTTGAAGACAATTAGGAAAAATTTGAACCCCCTCCCTTTCTTTTGCTCTTTTTTTATGTTGCTTGTTCCCAGTCCTCTGTTAGGTGTCTGAATTGAAGAGTGTTTGAATGAGAATGAGCTCCCTCAGAATCTAGTGTTATTTTTTTCCAGTCACCCAGAGAACCTTTTGGAGATTGGCAGTATGGTACAGAAACACTGCTAACTAGAAACTTAATTAAATACATACATATTAAATTTTCACATATCAAAATGTGATAGTTCATCTGCAAGGATCACATTTTGTTATAAAACCCTCATAGCACTAAACTTTCAGTGTAAGTGTCTTTGTGGCATCTTCACCTGAAGTGTTTGTTCTTAACAGTGTACTGAAGTTTCAGCCACTGGTATTGTGTTGGTCCTTCCCCACACACAAACATGCAAACATACAAAAGGGGAAAAAATTGGCTAAGACTTACATTTTCCCAACCAGTTTATTGCATTTTGTGATTCAGACACTTTTTTCTTCCAGCCAATGAAATGTATTAAGTCAGAAGAGTAGGGGTAATTTTTTTTAAAAAATCCCATGCCATTTTTTAAAAGTAAGAAGTGATTCACAACCTTTGGTTTTCAGTAGTTGGTCACACTGAGGGGAGATTTTAGAATTCTCAGTGGGTTCACATCATAAGTGTCATTGGCCGCTACTTGTATCCAAGTATACATTTCCCCTTGAAATCATTTTCACAGTTAATGGATGTGCCTCCAGGAGAAGTAAAATTGGTGTGAATTTGTTTGAGGTGGTTCCCAGCTTGCCATGAAGTGACCCACACACTATGATCATGAAGCCATCTCCTGTGGCACATATGAAATGAGACATGCAGGATTTAGCACTGGGACTGCAATGGACTGCCGCAGCCTTGAGGATATTAACAAGGTGCACCTTCACAGCCAGTCCATCTGGCATGGCCTCTTCCAACTCCATGACTGTTGGGAATCAGAATAGTGAAGTGTTCCTCCTCTGCTCATTTTGCCATTAGGCCCTATCTGATGGTATAAATAAATTTTTTGTCAGAAATTACTCTGGATTGAAAGGTTTTTTTGCAAGAGAAACTCTGCTCAGGGGACGCCTGAATGAGGCTCCTTTTATGTCCCTAATCCATCATGCAACACTTGGATATTGAACCCCAACCTTCCAGCTCATCGCCTTAAACACTAAGCAAATCTGATGGTTTCCAGTGGCATTTCCTCCAATGAGGGGGCCATCACCCCAACTAAAGGGGCTCATCTGCCCATAGCCATTGGCCCCTTTGGGGAATCATGTTATTTACCGCTGCCCAACACTCAGCGTTGAGTCACTGGTTGTACAGTCTACTCCATTACTGTAGCAGGATGTCTCGCCAGACACATAACAACATAAGTGTATATTAAATTTAAACTGTCTCCTTGCTGCTAACTCCCAGTACATTGGAATCCTCATAGGGACAGAAAATACACTACAAGCCACTCAGTGGCTATACTCTGAGTGAGAAAAATGCACACACGAGAGCATTTGCATAGTAGCCTTTCTGTTTTGACAGGCTATCTTCACACAAACATTCACACACTGGATTGGTCCCACGAAGGATGGCCTGTTGGGAGGGGACAATCACATAAGCAGTGAGATACTAGTCAATGCATTTTTGAATAAATTTGGATGGATGAAACTTTGCAATGGGTATGTTTGAAAGTAGCCATGTATCTTGAACAGTAACATGATTGTAACTCTAGATCAGGGATGCCCACAGGCCGGATTGCCACTGACACCATAAGTGCCCCCCGCCGCTGGAAGTGTCGAAAACGCCACATTTTTGAGCCGAAACATGGCAAAAATGTGCCAAGAAATTTAAAAATGGCATGAAAATGTTCCACCCTCCTCCAAGGGAAGTGGCAGAAGTTGGAAAATGCCCAGAAATGCAGTGCAAATGCACATACCACCACCACCGCACCGGCAGGAGGAACCATGTGACCGGCCTGCTCAGCTGTTTGAGGGGGTGTGATCAGGCCCCTGGCTGGAAAAGTTTGGACACCCGTGGTCTAGTTCTTCGATTGCAAATACAGCTGGCAGCACAGTTATTATGCCTTGGAGTAGATACCAAGGTCAGCCTTCAGCTGTGGCTACAGATCAAGCTTTGTCAACCTTAATTTAAAAAAAGGAAAATTGCTGAGATTTTCAAGAGAGATTTTGCTTTATCATTGCTATTTAAAAACATGTTTTGGAATAGAAGCTGTGTTAGTCTGTGGTTCAGGCATATCAGAAAACAAAAAAATAATAAAACAATAAAACAAAAACACTGCAGCACTTTAAAGACTACTGCAACTGCTATATTTTTACTGTTAGCTTTCGTGGCTCAAGTCCATTTCTTCAGACAAGGAGTAAAACTTCCAGGCATGGAAAATGTCAAGATGTCACAAGGTAAAAGGATCACAAAGCAATGAGGTAAAGAGTAATCAAGCAGAATGGCAGACAAGCATGCAAAGTTATACAGCTTCCTACAGCTAGTAGTAACAATAGATTATTCAGATAAGTTTTAAATGTCTCCCTTTTAATCTCAAAAGGGCGAAGTTGCCAAGAAAAGCTAATTAGTTTAACTTCTTTCAAGTTTAACCTCTTACTGTACTTGGTTACTTCCTGGTGTGCTCATGTTGTAAGAGAATTTTCAGGAAGGTTGGTGAAGGTGGTATAATACACCAAAATATAATATATAAAATATCTAGCAGCATATAGCAATCTGTGTATCAAATTTGATAATGTCCCAGAAACCCTTGGCTAATATTTAAGCCTCTGTGATGGGTGTCCAACAGATGGATACATTTGATTTCTGCTGTCTCTCTTTGGATCCTAGTTCTGTAATTTCTCTGTTCCAGAATTATAACTTTCAGGTCTTGGATAGAGTGTCCAGGTAGATTGAAGTGGTTCAAGACAGGTTTCTCTGTGTTGCCATTCCAGAGGTCTGATTTTTGCCCATTAATTATTTTGCGCACAGATTGTCCTGTTTGTCCTACGTAAAGCGCAGAAGGACATTTTTTGCAAGAGATGGCATAAATCACATTGGCAGAAGCACAAGTAAAACTGCCTTTAATATTGTGTGTGGTGCCGTTGGGTCCAGTAATACTGTTTCCAGAGTGAATGTGGGGGCATAGTTGACAACTGGATTTGCAGCAGGGTCTATTTCCCATCTCTGTTTCACTTTTATCTAGTCTGTTGTGTGTCAGTAGTTGTTTGAGATTGGAGGGTTGTCTATAAGCAAATAGGAGTCTGTCACCAAGGGCTTTGGAAAGTGAAGTATTCTTGTCCAAGATGGGTTGGAGATCCCTCATTATGTGTGTGAGGGCTGAAAGTGACAACCAGTGGTGTTCAATTGCTTTCTTTTCTGGGACTGTCTTGTAGTAGATCACTCCTGGGTATTTGTCTAGCCTGGTTGATTTGTTCTTTAACCATATTGGATGGGTATTGTAGTTTGAGAAATGCATTTCGTACAGTAAATCCTTGAGCTTGGCATCCCTGTCTTGTGGGTCTGAGCAGATGTGATTGTACCTGAGAGCTTGGCTGAAGACAATGGATTTTGTTGTGTGTTTGGATGGAAGCTGGAGGCATGCAGGTAGGTACTACTGTCCATGGGTTTGTGATATAGTGTGGTACTCAGATGCCCATTTTGTAGTTTCACAGTGGTGTCCAGGAAATTTACTTGTTGTGTAGACTGGTCCAAACTGAGTTTAATATTCGGATGAAAATTATTGAAGTCTTGTTCCTGATAGCTTGTTCTTCTTTACGAGGCAAAGGGGTAGAGATGTGTTTATGTGCAGGTCAGCTCATCCTCCCTTTTCTGAATAGGTTCAGACAATACAAATCTATTGTTATTTAGAAAGTAAAATTACAGAAGGGATGGGACTCAGCCAGTCTCAAACCCATAGCACTTCCAGCATTTCCCCCACTCTCAGTTGGAAACTTAGCAGTTTTGCTGGACACTGTTCCTTGGAATGCAGATTTTGCTCTAGAAGGAGAGTAATGTTGGTAGCATCTTGTCCCACATGCTACAGACATGGTGCTTTGGAGTCACTTTGCAATTTTAATGAGGTTTCAATACATTTAAAATCAGCAAGTGGGTAAAAGTTACATTAGTGGGTACAACATTAATTGAATCAGCACCATATGATGATTCTGCTTCTGCTTCTGCTGCAGTTTAAGTTCACTCTTGGGATGAAGCCCATAAGCCTTGAAAATTTTCATTTCACCATATCAGTAACATATCTAGTTTGGCATGACAAAACTTCCCTATTGGATTATTAGTGTCATAGCACAGCAACATGATCGGAACAGCTGGTTTAAGAAAAAAATGAGGGGGATTATTGCTTGGTTAAGGAGATAGAGGCGAGACATAACCATAAGTCTTTTTGCAAAGAATCTTGAATTGACAGATGTGGGGGTGGTCGATGGGAAGAGAGATTTTTCCAAGTCATTTATATTCTTTCTATGGTTTTTATTCTGTTTGTATTAACCAAGAGGCTCTTATACTCTTCATGGAATCTAAAATTCAGGTGATTAAAGTTATTTGTCATGAGTATCAATTAAGGTAAAGGTTGCCCTTGCTCGAAAACCAACCGTATCTGACTCTAGGATTCAGTGCTCATCTCTGACTATAGCCAAAGAGCCAGCACTATCTGTGTCTGCAGATGTTTCCGTGGACATGTGGCAGGCATGACTAGACACCGGAGTACATGGAACATTGTTTACCTTCCCACCAAAGTGGTCCCTATTTATCTACTTGCAAGTTCTTGCTTTCGAACTGCTAGGTTGGCAGGAGCTGGGACAGAGACGGAAGCTCACTCCATCATGCAGTACTCGGGTCTCAAACCACTGATTTGCCGACCTTCCAGTCAGCAAGTTCAGCATCTTAACCACTAAGCCACCACAGCCCTAAGTATCAGCTGCCAACCATCAATTAATAGTCAAACAAGCTTGCCAGCATTTCATCAGTTAGCTACAACCAGCCATGGCAATTTATGCCAGGCTTGCCTGCCAGTAAACCATAAAATTCACCAGTTGACCTTGGGCCAGTTGCTCGCTCACTCTGTCAAGCCATAGGAAGAGGAGGAGAGCCATGTACTTTGCTCTGAGCTCATTTGGAAAAAAAATATAGGATATAGATATAACTAAGAGGTAATATAAATTGTACTATTGCTCCACACATAATTTTGATTACACTTTATCACACAACAAAATTTGAACAATTTGAACATTAAGTCGGGCCTGACAGTCATTCTGCGGTTGAGTACATCTGGGATGTCTAGACCTGCATTGATTTATAAGTTCATTTTGTCTGATATTTTCAAGTTAAATTATTCTCCATTCTGTAAAATTCTATTAACTTCCATTAAAGAGCAGTCCACACATTAGAAATAGAGTATACCAAATATAACATGAGAGCGTGAGTTATTAAATCTACAATTTACTCCATCGAGTCTTACTTTGCTTCACTTCTTCTTTTTCCACACCAAGTATACCTTGTGCATGTGTTCCCAGTTATGTTGAGTGTGCTCCCCAGGAGAATTAAGAGAACACTTGAGAATCTTAGAGAATAAATACTTAATGAGAATTAGCATGATATAGTGCTAGAAATGTTGGATGGAGACTCAGAAGATCCATCCCCCCTCCCTCAAGTCATAAAGCTCATTGACACTGAGTCAGTCACCAGCTGTGGTGGGACAATAGACTGCCTTGCTCTCCTAAGAAGAAGGTGTTGTATGAGTGTAATAAATAAAATAGTACTGTATGTGAATGTCTCTTGTACAGCTAGTCATCAATGAAATGTCTCAGGGGGCTTTGAAATAGTTTAATTTTAGGCTAGAAACTTGGGAAACAGCTAAAAATATAGTTTGGCATACCCTTCCAGAAGGATGTTTGTTTGTAATGGTAAACTTGCATTAAATGATTAAGCATTAATGAGAAAGAAGGACATTTTTAGCCATGCAAATATTTGTTTAAATTGTTTTGATACTGCTCAATAAGGAAAGGGTAGTAGTAAAAGCACACTTTCCAGGGTTTGCCTTCCTTTCCATAGAGAGTTTCAGTTCCTTCTTCCTTAGTTACACATAACACTAGACTATCCACCAAAATAAATGTTATTTCTCTTATCTCACATGCCAAGCTGACTTCAGTATCTGAGAAGCTTAAGAATGCGATACATCAAATTACCTTGCTCAAACTGTTGTTTAGCACGGGCCATTTTGCCCTGCCATCCTTGTGACAGGATGTCAAAGCTTTACGTTCTGTTGCCAGCATCTGCAGGAATCTGATATGCTACCACCTCATTACTCTAGGGACAAAACATCAAGCAGTGGTGATGGAAACCAGCAAGTCAGACAGCTGCAAGCATTGGAAACTAAGCCTGCTGGACTGTGTCAACCGTACACCCAAAATATTCTCTCCCTCTCCATCCCCTCCTTGAGTTTCTTGAAAAATATAATTATTTTATATGAATTTTATTTCTTGTGTCATTTCCCCCCCCCCCCCCCCCAATTGTAGTAAACACAAATGACAAAGCCATATCCTACAAAAATATTTTCAGGGAGTTCACAGTTTAACTGAAAATTGAAGGGATAATGAAAATTTTAAACTTTATATTAACAAACATGGTGTTTATCTTGTCATGACGTTATATGTAAATTTTAAGCATGAACACTTTCAATATACAGTATGTATACAGTATGTATACAGGATCTATGAAACAATATTTCTCTGCTCCAGGATCTTTTTTTAAAAAAATCCATAAATGTATTTAAGTTACCAGAGGGCATTTACCACTTCATTAAATATCTATATAACTACATCTTTTAATGTGAAAATGTCTGATATTTGCAGAAGTCGTAGTTTTAAAACAAATTGAAAATCTGTTTTTGTTGCCTGTCTTGGTGTGCATAATAATGAGGAAGGGATATGTAACAGCATTTGGTGGACATTATCATTTGCTTCCAAATGTTGGATTCTCTGAGGAGTCATAGTTGTCTTTCTCTGTCTTGAGAGAGACACCTATCTGTGTAGGAACTGCTTATCCAAGAACAGCTCTGGTGTACAGTAGCTGGGGAAAACATTGAAAAATTATTCAGCAACTCAGGCTAGGTCCATGATGGTGGTCCTTGGCACTCCAGATGTTCTTGTTCCCAGAAGCCCAAGCCTCTGTGAATCCACACGAGTGGGTTTATTGCATGCACATGTGGATTCACAGAGATATGAGCTTCTGGGAATTGAAGTGCAAGAACACTTGGGGTTGCAAGGTTCGCCATTACAGGGCTAGGTTCTTGCCCGCCGAATCAGTATAACCTCAGGAGAACAGCTCATGAAGATGCTGCTCCCCTGACACAGAGAAATTGTTAAAGAATATCTCAGAAGAAGCATAATGAACTACAACACAAAGGGAACAGTCTTTGATTTGACTGTAAACAGAGATTAGCACCACTCCTAGAGTTGGGAAAGGCTGGCTTTTGAGCAAGGGAGACTTTTTACCTTATAGTTAATTGGCATAAAATAAATTTCTATTTGGTTTACACAAAATAACTTTAATTTTTGACTGATTAATCTTTTGAACTATATACTGCTACTTTTAACTTGCTGGCTAGCTGGCTTTCCTTTTCACACTTCTTTTTATTCTTAAAAAATATTATGAAGGATAAAGAAAAATGGTAGTTTATCCCTGATGTAATCTATGCTAACTTGCTTCGTTATCCATTTTTGGATCCCATCCCATTCTTCATTATGTAGAAGTGCTGCCACTTGAATGAATAAGATGTGTGCTACAGCTTGTATATGACATTTAAAGTACAGTACTGTGTTTACATTTAGTTTTGTCAAATAGTCCTCTCGTGTCATAATTTCATTTTGAGAAGTTAATGCTGTATGTGTGTGTTTATTGATTGATTGATTGATTGATTGATTGATTGAGTGTAAAGATTTTATTGTAAAAGTTTTCTCTTTTTTAATATGTTGTATGGTACTGAGAGTGGGAAAATATCCCAGATGGGTGGGATATAAATGCAATTAATTAATTATATTTATATCCCACCCATCTGGGATATTTTCCCACTCTCAGTACCATACAACATATTTAAAAAGAGAAAAAAATTGCAATCAAATATTTACAATCAATCAATAAATAAATCAGAGTACTGCAGTGGCTCAAGTCGCTAAGACGCTGACTGGGAAGCGGAAGGTCAGCAGTTCGATTCCCGAGTACTGCAGGACGGAAATGAGCTCCCGTCTTCATCCCAGCTCCTGCCAACCTAGCAGTTCGAAAGCAAGAAATTGCAAGTAGATAAATAGGGACCACTTCGGTGGGAAGGTAACAGCGTTCCGTGCGCTCCGGTGTCTAGTCATGCCTGCCACATGACCACGGAAACGTCTGCAGAAGCAGACAGCGCTGGCTCTTCGGCTTAGAAACAGATGAGCACTGCACCCTAGAGTCGGATACGACTGGCTTTCGAGCAAGGGAATATATATATATATATATAATCAATACACAACATATTAAAAAAGAAAAATCTTTACAATAAAAATTTAAACAAATTAATTACATTATAAATATCAGCAAAAATAAAAATATGTATGATATTTTCATATAAACTTTGCAATAATGTTCTCAAATATAAAATGTTTAATTCTGTATAGCTGTTCACTGTTGTTCAGTTATTCACAAAGTCAAATGAAGATTTCAGATGTTTTTGCTGAGTGATTTTTTACAATACTGCCAACCAATAGCAGGCTATTCTGTTACAGTCTAGTTATTTCAAACTGAATAGTTTCCCTTTAATCTTTTTATATTACCAAAATCTACTAATTACCCAGGAAGATATTGCTTTGTAGGGAAATGATTGTATCCATTTGCAATCATCTGCTCCTGCGTATCAGTTGAATACGTCAAGATTTGCTTAAAATGAGGCCTTTTCAGTATTGTATTACATCCTGCCATACATAGATAGAAGTCAGTGCTTATTTTTCTTCTAAAGACTCCATGAAAAAGAGGTCACTAAGGATTTAAAGCTTTAGTTTGCATGGCTTTGGGACTTGGTGCAGATTGGCTTTTAAGTTTGCATAAATTTGTTTAAAGTATAGATATTGAAATTCTTCAGAAGTGCGGTAAACATCAATCCTCCCACGGATGGTTGTAGTGAAGTAAAATGAAAAAATGAAAATAAAGCCTTGTTTGCACTGCCTTTTACAAGTATTTATTAATTTAAGCAATTTTTTATACTGCTTCTCATTATATCAGGTTTCAGCATGGTATATGAAACATAAAACAGATACAAAATAAGAAAACAGCAGATACAGTCAGGCAACAACATTTAGATCAGCAGATTGATGCCATTTGGAAGAAATTGAATTTTTTTTCTGTCATGAGAGAATTTAAATTAGTTTGAATAAGAAAATATTACACTATGTAAGAGGTATATTTTATAATTTTAAAATACATATAGAAATATTTACATTTGATTTTATTGTGTTCAGTGTCTACGGCAGTGGTGGCGAACCTATAGTATGTGTGCCAGAGGTGGCACTCGAAGCACTCTCTGTGGGCACCCATGCAGTCACCCCAGCACAGAGTTTGCCCCACCCCTGTGCCCAGCAGCCTAATAGGAGTGCTTCCTCTCTCCCCCAGCACAGAGTTCAACCCCCCCCCTCTCTGCTTAGCAGCCCAGTGGGAGCATTTCCTTCCTCCCCCGTTACTGTGGTGGCACTTAGCGATAAATAAGTGGGTTTTGGATTGCAGTTTGGGCACTCGATCTCTAAAAGGTTCACCATCACTGGTCTATGGTATTTGGATGGAACAAGCTTAATTCTACACATACTGTGTATACCGTATATATTCAAGTATAAGTCAGGTTTTTAGCCCCCCAAATGAGGTCCAAAAATGAGACTCAATTTATACTCGGGTCAGTGTTAACACTCAAAAACATACCCACACAAATGTCTAAATTAATTTAATTGTATCATATTTTCATGTATTTTAATTATTGAAACTCACTAACAACTGCTGCATTTTCCATCCCCGACTTATACTCGGGTCAATCTATTTCCTAGTTTTAGAGGTCCAAATTAGGTACCTCAATTTATATTCGGGATGACCTATAGTCGAGTATATACAGTATTTGAAATGGGGCACTTTTATACTCCACAATTTTTTGGGATAGCTTAGTGTGGAGCAGGAGATCCGAATGGTTACTTATTTCCACTTGACACTTGAATTTCTTATATTTAATAGTGAGTTTTGAACTTCTTGGGGACTGTGTGGCTTAGTGTTTAAGATGCTGAACTTGGTGACTGGAAGGTCGGCAGGTCAGCAGTTTGAATGCTGTCCCAGCTCCTGACAACCTAGCAGTTCCAAACCAAGAAATTGCAAGTAGATAAATAGGTGAACAGTGTTCTGTGCACTCCGATGTTTAGTCATGCCTGCCACATATCCATGGACACGTCGCAGACGCAGACAGTGCTAGCTCTTTGGCTATAAAAAGAGATGAGTACTGAACTCTAGAGTCAGATATGGCTGGCTTTTGAGCAATGGCAATATTTACCTTTACCTTTGAACTTCTACTCACATTTAATAATGATTGTTGCAATACGTTTTTCCCCCCATTGGCCGAGTTAAAATGCAGAATTCAGAAACTTAACATCTGTTCTCATTTCTGTTTTGCAAGAGAAAATCTAGACAGATCATCTGTGATGAAGTTTTTAGAACAGCTGGAAAAGGACTCTTAATTTCCTGGCAGTTTGACAGTTACGCTGCATACTACACAGAGCCATTGGTTATGCCAATCTCAGTATGCAGCAGTTGTTAAAAAGAGTAAGATTTCAGCCTCTGGAAGAGTGAAACAGTTGAGCCAAACAAACTTTGATGTTCGGGAACTGAAAAGAAGCAGCCAGCATAACAGGGGCCAAACACAACTTTATTGAAAGCAAACCAAACATGAACAGCAATGGCGCAGCTGCGCCTTATATACAATATACAATGGATAAATTTGGGCGGGAAGCAACAGGATTGGTTGGGAGAGAAGTAGGGTGATCATGTGGTGACCAGAGACTGGGGAGACTTCGTGCGTCTCGTTAGTAAGGGCGGGAAAGCAAGTCCCGCGATAACTTAGTACCATGGAGAAGACAAAATGGAGGATCAACCTGATCATGCAATAATAATTACAAACTGTTTTAAGCACTTTTAAAGTTACATAAACAACACAAACTGAATCAATTTAATTGGAATTTGTGCTCTTCGGCTGTGAAACAGATTTATTTATTTATTTATTCAATTTATTGATGAGCACTGAATACTAGATCGGATACAACTGGCTTTCGAGCAAGGGAAACCTTTAAAACTGAAAGGATCAGTATTACACTTTTTAAAAAAATGATTAGTTCATTAAGTTCAACTCACAAAAGGGGAGGGGGGATGTATACATAATTTAATTTCCTCTTAAGGCCATAGCAGTCTTAATATTGTTTTGGAATATGAATGATTGTTTCTTATTTGGTATTCCATAGAAAGTAGTTATCTTATCATGCGAACGGTTTAATGAGATTCTTGAGTACACTTTGTGATTATAGGTTCATTTCTTATGGAAGAGGCGTTATAGTGTTCAACCAGTTCTCTATAATATGGCATTGCCATTTAAACTTTTGTGTTGACATGTTGCTTTTGAGCCAAAATAGAACATTATTCAAAAAGCATAGTAAGGCTTTTTCCCTGATGGGCCAACTAGCAATACCTTATATTGTTGTTTGTTTCTGAAATATTCCAAACCACAGTTGCAAAAAGGCAGAGATGAGATGAAAATGTCTCCCTTGTTGTAGGATTTTGCTATCCTGCTTTTGAGGGAGACTTTTTAAATGTATTTATTCCATTTATATACCACCCATCTAAGTGTTTTCCCTCTTTGGGAGGTGTAAAATATTACAAAGGTTTACATATGCAACAATAACAACAACCAAAAACTGAATACCCACTGGCACCATATGAGGTAGACAGTAAATTAAATACAAAACTAAACTTCTAAATGGAGTTAGGGAGGATGTTACTAAAAGCCTCTTTGTTTATTTTTTCTGTCTTTTTATTTTATTACTAAAACAATAAAAAAGGAAAATACAATATATAATACCAATACAAATTCAACTACAATACAAATACATTTGTGCACCCATCACCTGGGGGCCTTCCACATTGTTCATAAAATCCACATAGTTCAACTTGCCTCCTATTTCCAGAAACTATATGTTTCTTGACCATACCTGTCAACCATCCCGATTTGGCCGGGATTACCCCGTAATTTGACGTCAATTGACGTCATAACCCGCCCCGCGCTGCCAAAACCCCGTAATTTGGCAGCGGTGGGAAACGCTTTCCACGCATGCGTGGAAGCGCTACACCGCTTGCGCAGCCCCTACACAAGCGGCGTAGTGCTTCCGCGCATGCGTGGAATGGGTAAAACCCTTCCGCGCATGCACGGAAGCGTTACGCCGCTTGCGTAGGGGCTGCGCAAGCGGCGTAGCGCTTCCACGCATGCATGTAAAGCAACCTGCGCACAAGCAATCTGTGCAGGTCCCGTTTTTCCGGAGCCATGGGTTGACAGGTATGTTCTTCACCCAGTTTTATATTTTTTTCTCTTAAACTATACATAATCCATAAACTTACCCCAAATGTCCTTAAAGTCATTTACATTTATCAAACATTTTTTGTGTAATGTCATTTTCACAGGTTTTTGTATATTTGTGCAAAATGGGAAATATGCGGGGGAAGTGGTGAAATATTTTGTGTATTATTTACCTTTAGTAATGCTAAAATAATTTTTAATATTTATACTGTGGATACATTTTTATAATTATGGACAGGAGTTGGCACATGATAAATAGCCAATAAAAGCTTCCAAAGCAGTTATTGAGTTCTACAGTACATTCATTGCTTATTTGGCCTTATTTTTAGTAAAGAAAATGAAAAAAGACAACCTTTTGGGGTGGGGGTGGGGAATAAAGAATAAAATCATCTCTATGATGTATTTTCTTGTTTGAAATATTCCTCCTATAAAATACGACTTACTAGAACTGCCAACATTTTAATTTGATTTTATGATTTAATTGTCAAACAAAAAACAAAAGCAGCAGTAAGGGAGTGTGGAAATCTGTAAATAGGAACAGAAGTTAGAAGGAAACAGATCAGGCCCAGATGTCATTTTTAGGTCACCACTGACATCTCTAAATGTGATTTTCATCGGGACTGCATTTCAGGGCTTCTGTGTGCTTGAAGAAGCGACATTTTCACAGCAGGAATCCAAATCAAAATGAAGCAGTCAGATGCAGGTGCACAGTAATGGAAGTGGGCTATTTTCCCTGAAGCAGAATCACTGGGCTGGGAAAATGGAAAAGCACTCCCAGCAGAACAGGCCATGCTATTTCACTCTGATATATATCTCAGTGCCAAACAAGATTCTTAGGGGGCCTAAATAATTGTTCTTTCGCCTGTATTTAATGAGATGCATTGCCCAATGCTGAACAACCGAGGCTATTCCTTTTGTTATGCTAACTAGCTGCTGTTCAAACCTTGCTTTCTTTGACTTCTATTTAATCCTTCCTGCTTTTTCAGCCTCAAGGCAGGCAGGGAAGTACAGTAGTTGAAAAGAGGGAAGTTTGCACTGTGTGCATCTGTTGCCTAGATCAGGTCTATTTTGTTAAATGAGGGTGAGAAGGGGAACTTTTCAGGTTAGATGTGCATACTTTCTCATAATATACAAAGAATCTATGGCATAATCAGGTATGATCCTGTAGCTTTTGAAATATCATAATGGACTACATAGAACAAATGTCATTTTCCAGGCTGTTTCTGTTGAGAGGTTGCAGAAGATGCAGTTAATTTGCACCAATAATTTGAAGGCCCTCGGGTGTAAGCAAGATTAGTACCGTATTTTCCGGCGTATAAGATGACTGGGCGTATAAGACGACCCCCAACTTTTCCAGTTAAAATATAGAGTTTGGAATATACTTGCCGTATAAGACTACCTCTCTTCCAATGCACACCAAATAAAAATTAATCCACACTCAACCTGAAGACGTGCAGCCCTCCCAGTCGAATGGGCAGGTTCTGGTGGAGAGCCAATCCACGCTCACGTTCTCCTCCTTGAGGTACAGGAAGATGTGTGCAGCTTGCTTCCCCTTGCTTCATACTCCCCGCACAGAGCAGGTACTCGGCCGCGGCACCCCACCACCACCACCACCATATGTGCCGGACATATGAAGCAAGGGGAAACAAGCTGCAGTCAAGTACCTGTCCTATAAGACGACCCCCGACTTTGGCACAGATTTTTCGGGGTTCAAAAGTAGTCTTATACGCCAGAAAATACAGTATATCTTTAGAATTCCATCTCTTAAATTCTCTCCATTATTAAAAATGTGCAGCTAGTCTAGCCAGGGTTCACCTGCCCTTCTGTGGCATCAAGAAGATAAGCCAATACATGCATGCCCTAGCAGTTCGAACTGTAGTCTATAACCCAATCTTCTGTCAGGAGCAATTAACCACTTGCCGTACAACAACACAGCTCATGGGTTATGAATCTGCTAGTTAGCAAGGATGTCTGTATATTCTGCCATCGTATCCAATTGTTTGATAAAGAGCAGATCCAGGTTGCCTTTGTTGAGTATTTAAGCACAGTATTGTAACCCCATTTTCAGAAAATGCACCCCCAGTCTTTTATTTCTATCTTTCTATCCCCTTTTATTAAACTTATTCCATTTTATTCCTCTCAAATAAACTTATTTCACTCACTTTATTCTGCCACACATGTTTAGAATTGATTAGGCTTATGTATACACAAGCACCACTCTGACCACGCACCCATTCACACACACTTGAAGGTATATACTGCAAGGGTTGACACAACAGACTTGGCCCCTTTCACTCCTAATAAATATTATTTCATTGGCAGTTATACCTGGGATGTGAGATAACTTAATAAAAATGTTTTCGAATACCTGGAACTGTTCTATTCAAGATAGCATATTTCCTTTGCTCTGTATAGATTATGTCCCCCAAAAAGGACTCTAAAATATTTTAGATTTGATTTTAACATGCTCTGTTTGTATCTCAAATCAGGATCTTTTCTTGCACCTCAGCCTATCTCCTGCAAGCATCCAGGAAGGCTCAATGCCACAGGAAGCCATCACTTCACATTTTGCTCCAAGCCACCTTGATTCCTCTGTTTACTTGTTGTATTGTTTTCTTTACTCTTGCACCTGGCATGCTCATTGTTTTTGGGACCCCTCCTGTATTCAATTGTAGATAGTGCTTGGGCTGACTCAGGATAGATTAATTGTTGGGTGGGAATGGAATATTGCCAAGAGCCTCAAGCAATGCTCCTCCTCAGGGGAGTCTGAAGGATGCCCATCTTCGTCATTGGTCCTTTTGCATCTTGGATTCAAATCTGAACCTTCTGATTTGTGCCAAATTACAATCCTGGCGCCCATTGGATGTCACCTGAATGATGTCACAACCTGCATTTGCTAAACTATGAACTCTGTCATTTCCAGGGCAATTGCTCTACCCATCACCTTTTGTTCTATGTAATTGACCTGTTTTGTCTCTGTATGATTGACCTTTTAATGTAACAAAAGAGTCTGGTGCCGGGTTTTTGTTCACCATTGTAAATCTCTTGTTTTGTAAACTTGTTAGCTAGCAGTAGAACTAGTTGAGCCCCCTTGGGTGGAGGGTATAAAAATCTCCTGATAGAAAATGTCAGGAGCGCTCTCAGCACATTTCCACGCAAGACATCGGAACCAAAAAGAGCTGCTCACTTAAGGGACTTTAATAGGCAAAAAGGTTGAGACTAGGGCTTTTCCCGGCACCAGGCCAGTGACGCTTAAACCCCTTTTCAATAAACCAATTTTAATTTTTGCCTATATTAAACGCTTCCTCGTTCTTGGGAGAAGGGCTCCACCAGTGACTCGAACCGAAGTTGTAACTGTATCCAGTAGCCATTTTTTCTGGTAACAGTATGTCAAAAAGTGGGGAAGGGGGAGTGGCAAGACATTTTAGCATTTTATCTCAGTGTAGTCTTTTGTAGATCAAACTTCAGTATTTCAGGCACAGGCACGTATGCTGTTCTCAAGTGCATCACTGCCGTACCTCTCACTGAAAGTAAGTTGCCCAGTGTGAGCAAAAAGATACTGTCGGTTAAAGGTCGGTGGCCTTCTCCAGATCACCAGCTTGGTCACTAGGGTGTTTTCTTGTACATAATTCTCCAAACAAGTAAAATTGTTGCTTTTCTGTCTTCAGACAGCTTTCCATTTTCCATTTCAGCTTTCTTAATGAATAAATCCATATCTGGTCAACTCATACAGGCTGGTTTCCCAGCGATTCAGTCTGAACACTCCAAATGGGTTCGATAGTGTAGTGTAGTGCAGGTCACCTTTGTTGAGAATTTAAGCACAGGCTGTAAATGGATGCATGAGGGGAAAACTGATAGTACTTGATGATGCCAAGATTTACTGATTCTTTTGTTTTCCGATAGCACCGATGTACTGTATATTCTGCATTTTGCAAATTTTCCAGTTTGAGAGGACTAATCATAATGTAGGTCAGCCTTCCTAATGTTTTTGGCCCTAGGGCCTCTAGCATTGAGCACACTGGCAGAAATTGATGGGAATTGTAATCCAAAGCATCTGGAGCCCATGTTGGAGAAAATGATCGCAGGAAGGGGGGGGGGGAGATAGCAAGCATTCAAATGGGTAACTGAACCTTTTTAACAAGTGGCCAGAATTGTGCATACTGCTATTGGCAGAATGCTGAGTGAGCAGGGTAGGCAAGTCTGTGCCAACCAGAATAAGAGAGTCTCATGATGTGTTAAATATTTTATTGGCATAAGCTTTTGTGAACTGCCACCCACTGACAGAATCCTGATATCTTAATCAAAGAGTGCCATTTTAGTCTGAATCTCTCAGCCTCTTGACCTGAAACAGGCTTGACATCCACAGACAAGATGCTTTACATTCAAAATAATGACAGTGTTGCTACTATAATTCAAGCATTTTTCTCTGGGCTGTCCACATTCTGCAGCAGCTCCTTCCAAGCACTTCAGCTGCATGTGTGGCTGATAAAGAGATGCTGCCAGTGGGAAATCGGTTTTACTTGCAGTATCTGTGCAAAAGCAAAACGGAGCACTGCTTTGAAACTGATCAACTGTGGTCATAAGCTGTGGTCATATGTGACTAAGAGGTTGTCTGCACTGGCACATAACCTGTGGCTTGGAGGCAATTTATCTAACAGCAATACACAGTAACCGTGTTGTTGTTGGGTTTTTCTTTGAACAGAGCAATAGAGTGTTATTGTGATTGTACGGGGAAAATATTTTATTTCCTCAGACTATCCATAGATGATCAGGGGAAATAGCAGCTCCCCTGGTGGTTTAGTGGTTAAAATGCTGAGCTGGAGACTGGAAGTTCGGGTTTTGATACCAGAGAACTGCACTTGGGGACATGAAAGGAGCCTCATTTGGGCATCCCCTAAAAATCCTTTCAACCCAGAGTAATCTCTGACACGAAATTATTATTATCTGGGGAAATTATCAATTTATAATATCCTTTACTGGCTGCCAGTCACTTCAAGATACCAGAAATAGGGTTGCTTGAGACACAAAATGTCATTGGGGCATGGTTGGTTTTATTGTTGTTGTTGTTCAGTCGCACAGTCGACTCCGACCCTTTGCGACCCCATGGACCATTTTCCTCCAGGCGCCTCTGTCCTCTACCATCCCCCTCAGCCCTCCCAGCTCTGTGCCCATTGTGTCTACAATACCATCTAGCCATCTCATCCTTGGCCTCCCCCTTCTTCTTTTGCCCTCCACCTTTCCCAGCATCAATGCCTTCTCAAGTGAATCCTCCCTTCTCATTTGATGTCCAAAGTACTTTAGCTTCATCTTTACTATTAGACCTTCCAATGAGCAGTCAGGGTTAATTTCTTCTAAGATTGATCTATTTGTTCTCCTCGCTGTCCAGGGGACTCTCAAAACCCTCCTCCAACACCACATCTCAAAGGCATCTATTCTTCTACGTTCAGCCCTCCTAATTGTCCAGCTCTCACATCCATACATCACCACTGGGAAAACCATTGCTTTGACTATTCTAATTTTTGTTTGCAATGTGATGTCTCTGCTTTTCACTATGTTCCCCAGGTTTCTCATCGCTTGTCTCCCAAGAATCAGTCGCCTTTTTATTTCATGGCTACAATCCCCATCTGCAGTGATCTTAGATCCTAAGAAAGTAAAATCTGTCACTGCTTCTACTTCTTCCCCGTCTATTTTCCAGGAACTGATGGGGCCTGTTGCCATTATCTTGGTTTTCTTGATATTGAGTCTCAAGCCAGCTTTTGCACTCTCCTCCTTCACTCCAATCAAGAGGTTCTTTAGGTCTTCCTCACTTTCTGCCATTAGGGTGGTATCGTCTGCATATCTCAGATTGTTGATGTTTCTCCCAGCAATTTTGATCCCATATTGTGATTCCTCCATCCCTGCACTGCGCATTATGTGCTCTGTGTATAGGTTGAATAAGCATGGTGACAAAATGCAGCCTTGTCTTACTCCTTTTCCTATTCCAAACCACTCTGTCATTCCGTGTTCTGTCCTAACTGTTGCTTCTTGGTTCATGTACAGATTTCTCAGGAGGCATATGAGGTGCTCTGGAATTCCCATCTCTTTAATTACTTGCCACATCTTGTTGTGGTCCACACAGTCAAATGCCTTAGTGTAATCAATAAAACAAAAGTAAACTTGTTTCTGATATTCCTTTGTTTTCTCCATGATCCAGCGTATGTTGGCAATGTGGTCTCTAGTCCCCCTGCCTCTTCTGAAACCAGCCTGCACCTCTGGTAATTCTCTCTCCACATGTTGCTGAAGTCTATTCTGTATTATCTTGAGCATCACCTTGCTGGCATGTGGGATGAGCGCGATTGTTCGATAATTTGAACATTCTTTGGCATTGCCCTTTTTTGGGATTGGGACGTATACTGATCTTTTCCAATCCTGTGGCCACTGTTTTGTTTTCCAAATCTGCTGGCATATTGAATGCAGTAATTTGACGCCGTCATCTTTTAGCGCTTTGAAGAATTCAACTGGGATACCATCATCTCCACTAGCTTTGTTGTTTGCAGTGCTCTTTAGGGCCTTTATGACTTCGCTCTCCAGGATGTCTGGCTCAAGTTCAATTTCTTCATCATTGTGACTATCAGGAGTGTTGATGTCCTTTTTGTAAAGTTCCTCTGTGTACTCTTTCCATCTTTTCTTAATCTCTTCTGCATCAGCTAGCTCCTTTCCGTCTTTGTCCCTTATCATGGTCATTTTTGCTTTAAATGTTCCCTTGATTTCGCCGATTTTTTTTGAAAAGATCTCTGGTTCTGCCTCTTTTGTTATTTTCCTCCATTTCTCTGCACTGTTCTTTTAGGTAGTTTTCCTTATCTCTCCTTGCTTTTCTTTGAAATTCTGTGTTCAACTGATTGTAGTTTTTCCTTTCTCCTTTGGCTTTTGCGTTCCTTCTTCCCTCTGCTATTTTAAGAGCCTCATCAGACAACCACTTTGCTTTCTTACTCTTCTTTTCTTTTGGTATGGTTTTCTTTGCTGCTTCCTGCATGATGTCCCTCATCTCCGTCCATAATTCTTCTGGTACTCTGTCTACTGAGTCTAAGCCATTAAATCTGTTCAGCACCTCCACCGCGTATTCTTTAGGGATGCTGTCTAGGTGATATCTTTCTGGTCTCCGTGTTTTCCCTATTTTCTTTAGTCTAAGCCTGAATTTTGCGATCAGTAGGTTGTGATCTGAGCCACAGTCTGCTCCAGGTCTTGTTTTTGCTGACTGTATGGAGGTTCTCCATCTTTGGCTGCAGAGTATGTAGTCAATCTGGTTTCGGTGTTGGCCATCTGGTGATGTCCATGTGTAAAGTCGCCTCTTGTGTTGCTGGAAGAGAGTGTTTGCTATGACCAGTGCGTTCTCTTGGCAGAACTCTATCAATCTTTGCCCTGCTTCATTCTGTGTTCCAAGACCAAATTTGCCTGTTATTCCCTCCACTTTTTGATTTCCTACTTTGGCATTCCAGTCTCCTAAAATGATTTGGACATCATTTCTTGGTGTCTGTTCTATGAGGTGTTGTACGTCCTCATAGAACTGGTCCATTGTGGCTTCATCTGCACCAGTGGTTGGTGCGTATATTTGGATCACAGTGACATTGAAAGGTTTGCCTTGAATTCTGACTGACATCATTCTGTCATTTTTAAGGTTGTATCCCATTACTGCTTTTCTCACTCTTTTATTGACAATTATGGCTACTCCATTTCTTCTAAGGTTTTCTTGTCCACAGTAGTAGATATGATGGTTTCCCGAGCTGAATTCCCCCATCCCTGTCCATTTGAGCTCACTTGGTTTTATATTAATGTTAAATTCTTTGCTTGTGTTGGTTTATTGCATTTGTGGTTTTTATCCCCAAGTGGATTAAATCCCACTTGAATCCATCTTGATGGAGGGCAGCAGCTTCATCAATACTAGACTGGGGCTGATGAGGACTTTGCATGCCAAAAGGACCAGAAAATGACTCATGGAACTGGGTCAGCGGTATAATGGGGTCACGCTGCGATGTGTAAGGCAAATGGAAGGTCACTGCATTATATTGTTCCCAGGGCAGTCTTCACAGCTGATCGCTATGATGATAGCCAATATTCGGAATTGGATATGGCACTTGAAGAAGTAGTTTCATGTCTTTCGCCACATAGAGTAGTGTCCTCCACTAAACCAGGCAGTATATAAATGCTAAGAATAAATAAAATAAATCACATCCAATGGCATTTGATGGTCATCACATCATTTGATGGCATTTGATGGTCATCAACTGCAATTGATGGTTTGAAAGTTGTGTTTCACCAGACCAGAAAGGTCAGTTTAGACCAGTGATTGTGAACCTTGGCACTCTAGGTGTTCTTGGACTTCAGTTACCAGAAGCCTAAGTCAACATTCCTGCTGATCAGGGCTTCTGGGATTTGAAGTTCAAGAACACCTAGAGTGCCAAGGTTTGCCATCACTGGTATAGACAAACCTTTGCGGTACCTGCTTTCCCCTTGCCTCCTCTATATGAATTTTCCTTAGCTTCAGACCGCCAGGGTTCTGATAGCAAATCTAATAAATAATAATAATAAGTGTGAACCAGACTAATAGCATTTGCAGGAATCTGTTCATTTATTTGTCACCACGTAAGCACAAAAATTAAAGAAATTATGTAAATGTTTTCATGTACACTTCGTGAAAGACATTCTGTTTTTTTTTTTTAATAAGCCTGAAAACAAATATTTTCATAAAGGACTTAGAAAACTATTCTGTAATCTGGAGTATGCACTGGTTATTTTCAGGGAGAAATTGGAAAGGAAAGGTTGTGATTTTCATTAACATGAAATAAATTCTGGATCATACTTTTTACAGAATGTAATTACAGCAGGTCACTCTTAATATAACATTGTGGCAATAAATGTAAAGATTTTGAGGGTAAATCTTTTGTGATGACATTAGAAATATTTCTCATTTTAAGGTCAGAGTCGGAGGTGTTAACCTATTTTTCCAGGTACTTTTCATGAAAAAATCATTTTACTAGCATTGGCTCTATTTGACTTTCTCTTATTGCTCATCTGGTTCTTAGCAAACCTGGTAGCTATGAAAGTTATAGTTTGCTTTCACTAAATAAAAAAGCCAAATTATAGACATTGGTTCAACCTAAACCTATATTTATAGTATATATTTACTTAGGGACTTAAGCCTGTTGATTTAGCTGGAGTCGTCCCATTTCAATCAATTGAACCTACAGAGGAGAAGAATTGATTCATTGATTTCTCACTGATTCAGTAGCCTACTCTGGTGCTACTTACTGTTCTAAGAAATGTGATTTCCACCATTAAGACCCCTCGTGCATAATGATTTAAGCTTCAGTATTACAGCCAAAACTCAGCTCTTGATTTGAGTTCAGTCCTAACAGGTCTCAGTGTTGGCTCAGTCTTTCATCCTTCCAAGTTTGGTAAAATGAGTACAGTACTTAGCATGTTGGGGACAAAAATGCTAATTACCTTGTGAACCACCCAGAGAGAGCTTTAAGTGCTATTAGGTGGTATATAAGTGTAAGTGCTAATGCTAAGTGGGTCTGAATCCAACTAACTGGTGTGAATTAAAATACCTATTTACTTACTCTGGCCAGGTTATCCTGCTATGGTAATACTACCAGCGACTCAATGCTGAGTGTCAGGCGGCGGATAATTAACCTGACAACCCTGAGGATTAGTGGCCTTGGCGAAGTCCACAGGGAAGGGTGATGGCCCCCAAGTGGATTAAATCCCACTTGAATCCATCTTGATGGAGGGCAGCTGCTTCATCAATACTGGCCTGGGGATGATGAGGACTTTGCATGCCCAAAGGGCTCAGGACCAGAAAGTGACTCGTGGAGCTGGATCAGTGGTACAAGTGTCACGCTGTGATGTGGAAGGCAGATGAAAGGCCACAGCATTTCATTCACAGGACAATCTTCATAACTGATCACCATGATGATCGCCTATATTTGGAATCAGATACGGCACAAGAAGAAGAAGAAGAGTTAATGAACAGTAGGAGGTTATATTCTGGTATTCTTCCATGAATACAGTGTCCCTCTTGTGTTCAGAGTATAAATTTTGGATACATTTTGTGAAGATTCCTGATAAAGTAAATCAAAGTTGTATAGGCAGTTTGTATAGGGTTTATTTTTTTGTCAGGGTCAATAAGATGTTTTAGTTACCTGTCAGATTTACAGGGGGGGGGGGGCTTCTCAGTGGCTGCTCGCAAGGTTTGAAAGCCAGATTGGGCCCCTCCCTCTCATTCTGTTGTCAGACAAAGACCTTCCCTTTCAGTCAGGCTTTTAAGCAATAAAGGGTGGGGAGAGTTGTCGGTGAACTGGTTATGTATGAAATTTAGATATTTCACAATGTTTTAAGCTGACCAGACCTATCAATAGTTGGATCTTTTGGAGATCACGAATTCAGAAAGTTGAAAGCAATGTGACAGTACACAGGAAAAAAGTAATTTATAACTAATGACATAGTAATTGATAACTATATTCTTTTTATTACAAGTTTTACTTTCATTACAACTGGAGATTGACTTGCACAAAAGAAAATCAATAGGTAACTGTTAATAGTTTAATTAATGCAACTTTTTGATCTCAGGCCTTTATTTTGACTAAGAATCTTTGTAGAGCTTTTCATAATTGTCATTCAACAAATGAAAGCTAAACAAACAGATTTTGAAATTATGGATAACATTTCCACACCTAGCAAACTAAACTGGGAATATATACTCTAATAAGATAGCTATTGATGGTCTGGATCCACTATCCCTGAAACATTCTTTTCATTGAAAGGTTGTTGTTGTTTTGTTTCATAGATTGGGGAACGACAAAAGGTTCTGGTGACAGAAGAATCGTTTGATTCCAAGTTTTACGTTGCTCATAATCGATTCTACGGGCAGGTACCATTTTTCTTACCTACTCTTAACAATAAAGCAGCCTTCCCTGACTTGATGATTTCCATGTTGGTTGGAGTAATGGGAATTTTAGTCTAACATACAGTACCTGGAAGGTTTGGCTAACACTGATATTTATGAAATCAACCTCTGTTGGGCAGGAATGCTCTTCAGCTAATTTTCACTTTACACATAGGTGGATTTTTATAATAATTTGATAGCTAAATTCAAAGTGACATAAAGGTATTTTACTGCACTTACATTTGGATGGCAAGCAGACATGTAAACATTGTGCAACCATTTAGTACACAAAATATAATGAATATAAGTAAAAGTGATTGAAATGTTCTTGCACAAAAAATGAATCTGAATGCATATAATAAATTAATGAGAATATATACTTTAAAGAGCCAGCAGGAATTCAAAAATAAGGCAAAGAAAATTGTCACTAAAAGTAGGTAAGAGGCAGGCAGGGCAGACAGGAGGGGCTCAGTGGTGTTCCCATCAATGAGAGAGGTACATCTGATTGAGGCCAGGAAGTGAGCCTTCTCCGTGTCTGCCCCAGCCCTGTGGAACGTCCTTCCACCTGAGGTGCGTCTCCAGACAGAACTGCTCCCCTTTAGGAAGATGCTGAAGACATGGTTGTTTCAGCATGGGTGGGGCATGAGTGCCCCCACCTCTCAGGCCTGCTGGCTTGTCTAGCCGAGGAGATGGACCTGTTCTGTCTTGGATTTCAGTTTTAATGGTGGGTGGTGAGGGTTGTTTTTCTGAATGTTTACATAGGTTTTATGTGTTTTAATGTGGATTTTAGCTGGGATTTTTAGCTGTGAATGTTTTTTAATTGTTTTATATTGTATTCTATTTTTATTTTTGTTTTCCCTTTTTCCTCTGTTGTTGTTAGCCGCCCTGAGTGGTGTTTCCCACCAGGAGGGTGGGATATAAATTACAAAAATAAATAAATAAATAAAAAGCAACTGAAATTTGGACAGAAAAGGTTTTATATTTACCTATACTGCTTTCAAAATATAAATCTAATTTTTTTTAATGTGTTTCACTTAAAGTTTTCCCCCCTATTATTTTGAAGGTCCTGGTGCCAAAGAACCCTGAATTCATGGGTAAAATGGTGGAAGTGGACATTTTTGAAGCAGGGAAACATTTTATGAAGGGGCAGCCAGTGTCAGATGCCCAAGTGTTCACCCCATCCATCACTAGGCCATTAGCCAAAGGAGAGGTTTCTGGCTTAACAGAGGTAAGTAAGAGACATTTTCAATTGAAAGAAAGAGCATTTGTGCAAGCAAGCACAATGAAGCATGGCTTCAGTTATTAATGATCGTGCTTTGAAGCTGCGAGGGGTGCATAGGTTTCTCCGACTCCTGTCGGCTGAAAACATTATGCTTGTGTCAAAACATCTCCAGTGCCATCACTTAGTCTGCAAATCAAAATTAATTGTAACTTTTTTGGCTAATAAACCATAATAGGCACTGACGCTCAAAAATTGCCTTGCTTTCCTTGACTTCATAATTGTGGAAAGGCCCTCCTGGTCACAACTGCCACCTGCTCTTCGAGCAGTAGTCGTGAGTACAGGAGGACCCCCAAGTTATGCATTGGGTGTGTCTGAGGCAGCAATGCCCCATCCAGAACCAAAGATGGTAGCTCCCGGGATAACACGGGCCCCGAACCCACAGCCACTCAGTCTTGCCAGGGTTCAATTGAAGCCCATTGTCCCCCATCCAGACCCTAACAGCCTCCAGGCACCTGATTAGGACTTTGACTGCATCACTCAGGTCCCCACGGAGACCCGAGTGATGCGGTCAAAGTCCTAACCAGGACCCTAGAGGCTGTTAGGGTCTGGATGGGGGACTCCAATTTCATGTGGAGTAAGGAATTACATGAGTAAGGAATGTGGAATATTTTGGTAAGATGTGGACAGAGACTAAACAGAACTGGACAGATCTGGCAACAAATAAAAAAAGGCAGTGCGGGGAGGGAGAAAGGACAAGCAAAACAGGTTGGGTCAGGGAAACAGGACACAGGAAGTTGCTGTCAGTGAACATCGGGTGGAAACAGGACATATGAACTCCTGTTGTATTCTGGCTTGTCAGTTACATAGTCATATATGTAATGTACTAAAAGAAATCTGAACTTTAGTTCTTTCCCCAACCTTTCCCATTCATAACATCTAAATAGAGAAGGTAACTTCAGTTATAATTCTAAAATTCAGCCGTTTAAAACTGTGCCCTGTATGCTAGATCCTACTTATTTTACACATTGAGAGGCTTTAAAATACTTACTCAATTTAGGATGAAAATATTTTAGAAAAACAGTATTGACATCTGCCCTTATAAAACTATGTCACATATTTTGCCTTTTGGTGTGTGTCTCAAGAGCATAACGGGTTTTCATTTCATGTTGTTTTTAAAAAAAATATCTTCCATAGGTGTTTAGTTAGAAGTGGTAGCATTCATTGCCCTTAAGAGAAAATGATGAAAGACTCTCATGACACAATCCAGCTGAATCATGAGGGAAGAACGCTGCCAATAGAGGGTGGTTTCATGAGACATCTCTATGTTAAAATGCTCAAGTGCTGTTCACAAATGTTTGCATGTTCATTTTGGGTCATACTCCTAGTTTCTTTAGTATGCTTGAAATACATGTGCACTTGAAATAGCTGCATCTCTGGCATTAATTTGGGGGTGGGGTGGGGTGGTTTCCATTTCAGCATAACTCAGCCCATATGTTGATTACACTTTGAATGAGCCAGTTGTACTTTAATTCTTTGTCTGCTATTAATATTATTTCCCACAGCTTAATTCCTAAACTCTCTTAGTCTTACCTTTCTTTGTCATGGTTGAAAAATGCAAGAAAAAGTAAGCAAACCCCAACAAAATGTGGTCTTAAGTGAAAGGAGACAGCACTTTACCTTTACAGTGTGCACAGAAACAAAACCTGAGTTAAATACAGAATTGATTTGAGCCAAGGTCATGAATTTTGTAACATTTTGCCTCATTTAGAGCATTCACTATTGATTCCAGTTTCTGTATAGTCGATTCTTCAGATCATTGACTTAAACCAGTGTTTCCCAAACTTTAGTTTGTGGACTTCAATTCCCAGAAGCCTAAGTCTATTCCCCAAAGCACTGGTCAGCCAGTGTACTGACTTAGGCTTCTGGGAACTGAAGTCCTTCATGGGGCGTGTGCCTCACTTTGGGAACCACTGACTTAAACTAACACTGTATTGGCTTTTAATAATGAGAGAGAATAATCTCCATTGGTTAAATGCAGTGGTGTTCTGCTCCTGGTTCCCACTGGATCCCGGAAACCAGTAGCGGGAATTCCCCCAGGCCACGCCCACTTGGTTGGTCACACCCACCTCCATAGCCCATAATGCAGGTTGTTTGGCCAAGCCCACAGATTTGGCCAGCCCTCAGAGTAGGTAGTAAAATTTTTTTGCACTGCATCACTGGTTAAATGTATATCACCTTTCCCCCCAGAAAATGCCAGAATTCTTTTAAAGGACAAGTAGAAATATGAAGTTTCATTATTAGCTTACATACAGACAATAATTCAAAAGAAGTTAGATGGTTAAATTCCTTGATTTCAGTGACCATGTAACTTTCTCTGGACGTTTTCAAAAGGTTAAGTTAAATAAACATGAAAGTGTATGTTACATCTGGTAGAATGTTAGTTTTTTTTTAAAATGTAAGAATATATAGCAAATGTAAGGTGGATATGCATTTGGTTTGCAATGACTCAAGATCTGAGATCATTGTTTAAGTCCACTCGTTGGGTATTTAACAATTATCCATGTTTGAGTCATACACTAATCTTATTTTTGCAAGATGCTCTGTCTTGGAGAAAGTCATTAGACAGAGAAGTCTACGTTGGAAACAGTGCTGGATGACAGCACTTTTATTACAGCACTTAAAAACACAGGAGTAGAACATAAGCTAGACACTTTATGGACTTTGTCATACAGTAAATATGAGTCAACCATTTTGTCTGTAGGGAAAATTTAAAGGCTGAAATCCTGTAGTAAGTCCCAGCTAGAGTAGTCTTGTTGAATCAGTGGAACTAAACAAAGGAGTTTACTTACCAAATCCACACTGATTCATTAGGCTTACCCTTGTTCACTACTGGTTTTCAGCTACTACCTAAAAGACTGGCTAGGGGGACTACGGTGGCTCAGTGGTTAAGACGCTAAACTCGACGACTGGAAGGTCAGCAGTATGAGACCCAGGTAATACATGATGGAGTGATCTCCCATCTCTGTCCCAGCTCCTGCCAACCTAGCAGTTCCAAAGCAAGAAATTGCAAGTAGATTAATAGGTGTCTAGTCATGCCTACCACATGTCCATGGAAACGTCTGTAGATTCAGAAGGTGCTGGCTCTTTGGCTATAAACAGAGATGAGCACTGAAACCTAGAGTCAGATATGACTAGCTTACGAGCAAGGGCAACCTTTCCCTTTAAAAAAGTGGAGATGGGTGAACTTGCTTCTCTCTCTCTCTCTCTCTCTCTCTCACACACACACTCACACACACACACACACACACACACACACACACACACACACACATACACACACACACACACACACACGGAGCAGCAATTTTCAGATGTTTAAAACCTTCCCCTTCTTACAGTTACCAAATGGAGCTTAGGAACCTAGGGGAAGGGGACAGGAAACTTATTAATTACCAAAATGTAGCTGTAGCTGATGATAACATTTGGTTTACATGGCATAGCTTGATATTACTGGATTTCAGCTGCTATCAGATTATTTTGTGCTACTCTTGAGAATAGGGATTGGCTGTGAGAGAGGAATTTGCATTTGGAGCTCCAGGTTAATGCCAGGTAGCTACTTTTATTTTTTCACTTCTTGTTCATTGTTCTCATGCAGTCAAAGCCCTTGGTGTAGTCAATGAAACAGAAGTAGACTTGTTTCTGTTATTCCTTTGTTTTCTCCATGATCCAATGTAAAAGATCTCTAGTCCTTCCCCTTCTGTTGTTTTCCTCTATTTCTTTGAAAATCTGTGTTTAATTGATTGACTTTTTCTCTTTCACCTTTTATGTATATAGGGAGTATAAAATATTTGATCCTTGAAAACTTTGAATTAGTATTCTTTTTTTCCAATTCTTAGTTTCTATTTTCCAAAGCAGAAAGTAGGTTTAAATGGGTGGACATTTTTTAAAACAAATGAAAGCTGCATGTATTACGTTAAATGGGTAAGAAATAATGTTGAAACTAGATCTGACAACAGACAAATTAGTGACCCATTTGTAAAGAGCATATTTGACCATTGTTTGTAATTTTATGATTTTTCAAACCAAGAGGTTTGAGTGAATTCCCAGTAGCGGTTGTTTGCCATAAGAGTAGTGCTTGCCAGTGAGATATAAATAAAATAATAAAATATTATATAGTAATGGGCTACAGCAGAGATGGCAACTTGCAGCCCTTCAGATTTGTAGGACTACAGCCCCAGTAATCCATCACCACTGGGCATATCTGTCAAGTTTCGGAAAATTTCTGTCAAACCCCAGTATTTTACACTCTTTCCCACCATCATCTCGTATTAGTTAGACTGCAATTAGACTGGAGTTAGACTGGAGGTCAGCACAGGATAAGCATAGCTGTCCAGTTTCCCATTTTGGCCGGGAAATTTCCCTTATTTAACAGAAATTTCCCGAAACTTGACAGGTATGCCATTGGGTGTGCAGGGCTAATGGGAGTTGCAGTGTAACAGTATTTGGGGAGTTACAAGTTGGACTTCTTTTTGGCTAGAAAACTTTTGCATTTCTCAGCAATCGTTGGTAACTTCAGAACAATGCCAATATCAGTATGTTTTGAAGTTCAGTTTTGAGGTGTTCATCACAACAATTTCTATTGCCTCTGATCCCATCTAGTGTTCTGTGTGTTCTTTTGACACACTTGCTCACCTCTAACATGAATGCATTTTAGTGCATGTGAAGTTCCAGAGGTTGATGAGGTCATTTCAATAAATCTTAAGAGTTAGGGTTACTGCCCCCTCCCCCCAAAAAAGTTGTTCCTTAACTTTTTTAAAGCTCTTCAAACTTCAGTGTCCCTTCAAACCTCCAGATACTGACATTTTAATAGGTGTATAGTGCCATTTTGGCTACTTAAAAATGGCACTTGGGGAATGAACATAACTTCAGTAGCTTCCTCATACCAAGTGAAACTTTTGGTCCATCTAACCCAGTGTTTGTCAGCTATGAAAGTCAGGAGCACTCCATGGTTGCAGACAACATTTCCATGTAACACTATTTGGAGATCCCCACTGTTCCCTGTAGGTCTCCTGACTAAATCTTAACTTATAAAGAGGGGGGTTAACCGTTGGACTCCGGTATACACACCTGCACCCGGCTATCGTATCCTGTACCGAGCCACCTGCACTCGCCCGAACCCGGACCGCAGAGCGCCGTAACATTGCCGAAGCCGCCAGTGGGGCAACAGCCCCACGAACAGGAACAAAGGGAAACAACTTCAATTCCCAACGTCCTCTGCGCCACACCACGCCTCAGCCAATCAGGCTGAGAGGTGCGAGCAAAAAGAACGTTGGGAACTGCGGCGCGCCCAATTGAAATCGAGGCACAGAAAAAAACCGCCACACGAACGCAAACAAAACTCCAAGTCCCAGCGTCCTACGTGCCGTGAGCACTTCATCCAATCAGGCTGAAGGACACAAGCGCCCAGAATACTGAAAAAGCCGACGCACAAAAAATAAAATAAAAACACGCCGGCCTCCCGCAACGGGAGTGCAAGTCCGCCGCAGCCGGATGCAGCGCTTTATGGCCTTGCAAAACAAACACACACAAACAACCACGTCAAGACCACCGCCGGCCTTCTTTCCCGGAGCAACGGGGAGAAGAGGGACTCCCTCTCCTCCCCGCTACCCCGCCAAAGACACAGCGAGACCACCATCAGCCTCAAGGTCAGTTGAGCTGGGGTGGAAAAAAAACCAACAGGTGGCAGCAGTTCGTCAGGGGAAGCACATTCCGTGGCAGATGACTAGCTGCTGCCTTTGTACTTCTGACGGAGGTAATACAAAAGCAGCAGCCAGCAATCCGCAAAGAAGAGCAACGCCCCTTACGGATCGCTGCCTGGCGATCTCCAGTTAGGTAAGCCAAGAGAGAAAGGAGACAGAGAGGAGAGAACCGTCGTCAGGCAGATAGCTCTTCTCTGCCTCCTTCTCCCCCAACCTACCTAACAAACCTTACCAGGGGAAGAGCGGGCTGACTGCCGGCTACTCCTTTTCCCCATTGCTGCATCGAAACCAAAATTCGAAGCAGCAATGGGGAAAAGAGGAACCGACAGGCAGCCCGTTCTTCATGCAAAAATACACAACAACAACAAAACCAAACATTTACCCAAAACACCAAACACCAAAAATAATAAAACACAAATAAATAAATAAACATATTAACCAACAAAACAATAAACAACAAAATCCACAAACAAAAACACCCAAAATACCATGAAAGCACAGAAAAAACACCTAACTACAACACAAAAATACCTAACTCAAACAACAAAAATACCACAAATTAAACAAATAATCACAAAAGAAATCAGAAACATGAAAACCAACCAGAAATAAACAAAACAATTAAACACATCTAAAAACAAAAAACAAAACACAAAAGAAGAAACAGAAACACCTACCAGTCCAACACCAAAAAACAAAAAACAAAACCCAGATTAAAAAAAACAGAGAACTCACCAGCACGTCCTCTCTCCACGACTCTGGAACAGAAATGAAGAAACAAAGACTACTTACTGGAAGAAGCCCCACCTAGAGGCCGGGAGAGAAAAAACAAGTCAAACAAAAAGATAATCCAACACTATTACTAACTGCCCCACCTAGAGGCCACAAGAGTAAAAACAAGTCAGAAAAATAAGAAATAAATCCAAATCACAAATAAATCTAATAAAATAGATCAAAAAAAGTCACAAACCACAAATGCACCCCCACCCAAACCACCCTTAACCAAAAAACAAACAAATATAAACTGCCTGGCTGGCCGGGCACAAATATGCTAGTACTAACTAAGTCCAACCCTGGTAAGCTTCTGAAGTCAATGAGATCTTTGTGTTCACTGTAGTAGCAGAGTGATATGTGGCCCATTAGCTGGTGCTCATAGGAGTCGAAGTCCAACAACGAATGGAGTCCTGCATGCTCTCCAGTCTTGCTATATGTGACGATGTGAGAGCATGCTATGCTTACTCCATGCTATTGAAGGATTATTCTATAGATACTCATTAATGTTGTTTATGATTTTCTGTGCTATTTTGAAATAATAATTTGCTGGCTGACCATCTTGGTGGTTTAAGTATCTGGATGCAGAGCCAGAGGTTGGGAGCTCAGTTTATCGCAATTGGTTCTTCGGCCAGTGTGCTCCTTGGCTTCCTCTGATCCAGAGGTCCACATGTGCCGCACAGTCGAGAACCCTCGATGGTTTGGCAAATGAGGCCGAGAATGGTGTGCTTTCTCAAAGGTGGCCCAAGAAAGCCAGGTCCAGTAGAGCTGGGCAACAGGTTCACAGGGAAATGGCGATCTGTGACGAATGTGGCAGTTAAAATTAAAGTAGCAAAGCCCCTTGTTACGAGACTTTGGATTCCCATGCGAAAACAACCTTATCTGGTTTTGGGGAACAGTACGGCCTTGAAGCTGGGTAAGGTGTGTGGGAGTAAAGCAGTTACTTCGGCTGCAGCTCGCTCTTCTTTAGCTGGATTCCAAGCCTCGAAACAAAATTTCTCCTTTGGTATGGCACCTACAAATTAACCCAAAAACTGTAATCCTTCTCTTAGGAAAAATGCTGTATTGTTAAATATCCTCATTGAATCTGCTCCGCTTCTGGAGGAGCAGAAAGAACACTCTTGACAATCAATGTCATTTTATGATTTATTGAAGAAATAAACAGAGTTCAATAAATGCGATGTAATAGAAAAAATACATTGTCTCAGAAGAAATTCTAAGTGTTGATCTCTCTAAGTCCTATCACATCTGGATTTTAGGCTAAGTGCGGCGGTACCACGCCTCATGCGAGATGGTCCGATGGGGGAGTCTATCTCAGAGGTAGAGAGATAGAGCCTCCGGCTGCAATCCAAATTCGACTTTCGAACAGAGCAAAAGCCCTGGTTTTTATACCATTTTCCGTGGGAAAGTGACCTTGAGAAGTGCTAATTGGCTTCTCAAAGTAACAGGTTTTGTGCATAGATCAAAGGATAGCAGGTGGCTATCTTATCTTTGTTCCATCTCAGCCCGTGAGATAGAACATCTTCCCAGACACTGATTTGGGGAATTAGAATCAAAATGTACTTTCCCAGAGAAAAGGGATGATGCCATTCAATGGCAGGTGCCAACTTAAAATGGCTCTGCTTAGGCTAAGCAGAGAGTATCGTAGAAACAAAAGAAAAGCAGATTTAAAATCCTTACTTAACCTATATGAATATAATGTAATAAACATGAAAAAAATGAAGTCTTCCCAGATGGAATCACAACACAGTTCCCCACTGTGCATCCCAGAAGACCCAGCCTATATGGCTTTAGGCAAGCTGCACAGTTTCAGAGCCGGCGACTGCAATGGCTTAGTGGTTAAGACACTGAATTTGAAGACTGTAAGGTTGGAGTCAGAATTGATATGTCAGCACATGATTCTTTTTTATTATGTTATTTTGAAATCATACTTTGCCCTACTTTGCTACAGCTGACTTCTGTAGATTACATGGATTGTACATTCTGTTCCCCAATTGATCAGCATTTAAGCTAGGACATTTTGGAAATTTTCATACTGATCCTGAGCTTAGAAAAACAGCTGCTGAATAACAAAATGCATGTGGGACCAGATAATTTTATTCAAAAATTATTTTATAGGAGCAACATACTTCCCTGAGCTATTTTTTTGTGTGATAAGCACTGGAGTTGTGCTTCTTTTGTTGTTTCTACCAGCACTGACATGCATGTCTGCACATCAACAAAAAGCTTGAGAACATTGTAAGCACAGATTAGTAGACCAAAATTCCCTAGGAGGAAGAAGTCATATTTCAGTTTCCTCAGAGATCACTTTAACACATAAAACTACTGTTATGGTGCCTTCTGAGTCTGAGGAAATGGTTTCCAAAAATAACATCTGAAAACATGACCCAGCCAAGGTCACAAGGTGGTTGTGCTATAAATTTGTGTTCTTTTCTCTCTGGGCTCATCTCATATGGTTGTCATTTTCCAAAGTCTCTCCTCTATTTTCTTCCACATTTTCTCTTTTTGGACTGCTGAGAGGTGGGGTTCTGGCGCAAACTGGTTACTGTTGGATTACTTCTGGGTTTCACAGAAGTGATTGCAATAGACAGGAGGAGCCAGTTCTCAGAATCCCTGCTAGGTCTGTGAACACAAGAGAATAGGCTCATTTTGCAGGAAATTATATCGCCAAGGTCTTCTGAATTTATAAGAACTGGATGCAAACAAATTGTTTCCAGCATAAACATTTGAAAAGATTCAATTTAACCTGCAGAGAGAGAGAGGAATTACTTTGCTATTCTTACTGAAGCATGAGTATTAAAAAAGCATTCTTGCAAAGATAATTATGACACACAGCACCTCTGGCTGACTGGATGCTCCATATTGATAAGGTATTCTTGTGAGCCCTCCCCCACCCCCCAGTAAGCAAAGCTTGGGAGAAATTGGAAAATGCTGTTTTTCACATCTGGATGACCTCTATATTTCAAAAGTGTTTGTGTTTGAATGCACAGTGAGAAATTCTGTTTTACTAGGCCGGGGGATAACAAACATATTTGGCTATTCTTGATTTTACAAAAATATTTAAGATACTAAAAACTGTGATATATCTTCACTCCATACTTTTTGAAATCTACATGAAAATATGAGTGAATGGGTTCAGAAGCAACTGGAAAGAAGTTGACTATTTTTCCTGCTAATAGCGTTTAATTGTTCAGAAATGTTATCTGAAGTAAATATAGAAATCAGCTTTTGATTCCTTTCAGCAGTGTCCAGTGTCAAATTACGATTTTGTTGCATGTTCACTATCAAAATGTAACAAGTCAAAAAACCCAAAAGGCAGTAAATGTTTTGTTCCTGGTGAACCTGCCACATGTCAACTCCATTGAAACACCCAATTAATTGCTCTATTAAATTGACATGTAATCAGGTCCCCCCCCCCAAACTCACTGGCCAAGATCTTATTTGTATTTTCCATACATATCATGGCCGTTCACAGTCAAACTTTTCCCTCCCCCCACCCCCTTTTGCAAGCTTCACATAGGAGCCTCTCTATCGCCTTATGCATACAAAAGCTCTGTTGGTTTTGAAGCAATTGTGGAGTTGTCTGTGGATGCAAAGGTTTGGTAGCAGACTCTTTCACAGTTCCCCTAACTCTGGATATTTACACAGTTGTTGGCTGCAATTCGTATCTGAGAATGCATTTTTTTATTGAAGCAGGAAAAATGTCACTGGTGTGAATTTATTTAAGGTAGATCCCAGCTTGCCATGAAGTGACCCACACACTATGATCACGGAGCCATCTCCTGCGGCATATATTAAACTAGCATAGGTGCCCATCTTCTACGTTTTTTTTGGGGGGGAGGCTCATTGGGGGGGGGGTTCGGAGATTTTTTGTCTATTACTGTTTGCGACGGCCCCTGGCTCCTACTGTCTCATTCCCTGGGGCCTCGACTTTTCGATGCGACAACGGCGGCGAGTGAGATGGCGAAGTTGGAGGAGCTTACTTTGCAGTGCCCTCTCCGGAAAGGACCAAGTGGCCCCGTCAGCTGGGCCGGTTGGGATATGCCTCTGCCACACCCGCACCCGCTTTCTATGTGCCATGTCTGCCACAGATTCACCTGGCGCCGTTGCCTCAATTTTTTTTCCTATGATTTTTTGGTGAAAGGTCTGCGTGGCTTTCTCTGGTGCCTTGGGTCCGCAGCCATGCTCCCTTTGCCTGCTTGAGGCAGCAACTATGGTGGTTGTTGCTGTGGCAGGCGAGGTGGACAGAAGGTGGCAGGGGTGCGGGTGGGGAGGAGTTGTGTCAGTACCTGACTGGTTGCGGTCGGTGCCTTCCGGAATGGGCACCACGAAGGCCGCCCCTCCACCCTTTCCATCTTGCCCACCAGTGGCTTCCGGAGAGGGCTCCACGAAGACTGCTCCTGTGGCCAAGGGGAGCAAGGAGGTGGTGCCATTTCTCCAGAGAAGGGCGGGTGGGTCTTTCACCATGTTCCGCCGTCCTTCTCTTGGCCGGGTGCATTTCCTGCCGAGGTGATTCGGTGATTAGGGGGTTGCACTCAGGCTGCCTATTTGGTTGTTGGCTGTGGTCGTGTCATGCTTCTTGGTGCCGGTTTTCTCATGGCCCCAGGGTGCCGCCAAAGTCTAGGCAGTGGGCGGCGGAGGAGATGGGAAATGTCTGGCCAGCCAGCATCATGGAATGGTACCCGGGTAATGGCCCGGGCTTTCAGCTAGTTCACTGGCAGCCTCAGAGAACGGCTGCTCCCTGGGCCCACGTTGGCCGTTGGTGTTTTTGCCACATGACCGCTGTGGTGCCTATTCCGCATGCCATCCGGCCTCCCTGATTGCGCGCGGCTTGCCCCAGTGAACACTGGAGACATAGTTTTTTGTTTTGTTCATTTTGTGGGGTGGAGGCCCCACCTGCGGCCTCGGGACCTCCGCGGTGTTGTTGTGAGTTATGAAAGGAAGGTGTGTGCCACGCATTACAGGATGCGCTCAAGGGGTGTGGAAATGCATTACGCACACTGACGGCCACATTCCTTCCTTATAGGTTAAGATGAGACATGCAGGATTTAACACCAGGACTGCAATGGGCTGTCACAGCCTTGAGGATATTATCAAGGTGTGCCTTCACAGCCAGTCCATCTGGTATGGCCTCTTCCGCCTTCATGACCATTGGGAATCAGAGTTCCTCCTCTGCTCAGTGGCATTTCCTCCACTGAGGGGACCATCACCCCACCCAAAAAGGTTCATTCACCTGTAGCCATTAGCCCCTTTAGGGAATCAGGTTATTTTCCGCCACCCAACACTCTGCGTTGAGTCGCTGGCTGTACGGTCTACTCCATTACCACAGCAGGGTAAGTGACACTTACACAGTAAGTGACATGATTAAAAAATTTCCGATTGTAAGGTTGGAAAGTACTTTGGAGTTCATCTTGTTCAACCCCTGCCAGTGCTGGAATCTTCATCTAGGAATAGCAGTTACGCTTATATACCACCCCATAGCACTTAAAGAACTCTTTGGGTGGTTCACTAATTAATTTAGCATTTTGCCCTCACCATTTTATTGACCTCAGAAGGATGGAAGGTTAGCCATCCTTGAGGCCATTGGGATTGAACTCAGATCATGAGCAGAGTTGTGGCTGCAGCATTGTACATTAACCGCTGCACCAGAAGAGCTACAACATCCTTAATTGATGTTCATTCAATCTTTGTTTGAAGAACTCCTATCCAGCACTTCCCAAGATAGTCCCTTCCAATGCCACACGGCTCCTTCCATCAGAAAGTACTTACGTTTTGTTCAGATTTATTCTTTATGGTTATGACAAAATAATTAAGTTTAATTGTGGACACCCAAGAATTAAACTAAGAAGTAGCAAATAAGTAATTCAACCATGCTGATCTTTGTAAAGCAACTATAAATGTGGGCTTCACTGTCTCTCAACAGTTTGTTCCAGGATAGCCAATATAATAAAACTCCAGAGTCTGGGATCATCCAGTGATTGTCTTGTGAATCTTTTCATAGGCATCTGGTTGACCACTGTAGAAATAGGATGCTGGAATATTTATTTATTTTATTTATTTATTCAATTTATATCCCGCCCACTCAACACAAGGCCGACTCCGGGCGGCTAACAACATAAACGTAACCCCAGGGCAACCCAAGGAGTTTACAAATGTAAATACAATATTCACAAATACAATAATAAATACAACATTTCAAATATATAATCACAATCCTAAAAACAGTTAAAACAGTAAAAACAAATTAAGACTACCCACCCCCTAAAAAGCAGGGGCTGCAGGATCGAAAGGCACCATGGGGAAGAGTTCCTCTACACCAACCACCCCATGGTGGTTACCCTTCCACCTGCACCCCACACTTGACCCGCCAGCCAGGTTTTAAGATCCCTTCTGAAAGGCAGCAACTCCGTCCGAAGACGTAATTCTGTTGGCAGGAGGTTCCAGAGGGCCGGTGCAGACACGGAGAAGGCTCTCCTCCTTGTGCCAGAGAGGCGAGCCCCTCTGGCTGATGGAACAATTAGAGAGCCCCTCCGGTCCGCTCTGGTTGGACGGACAGACGTCCTCAGGGTGATGCGGTCTCTAAGGTAACCTGGCCCACTACCATATAGGGCTTTAAAGGTCAAAACCAGCACCTTGAATTGCACCCGGAGACATACTGGCAACCAGTGCAGCTCCCGGAGCAGTGGCAAAGCATGAGCATAACGCCCACACCCCATCACCACCCGAGCAGCCGCATTCTGGACCAGCTGTAGCCTCCGAATGGTCGTCAAGGGCAGCCCCATGTAGAGCGCATTGCAATAGTCTAGTCTGGAGGTAACCAGAGCATGGGTGACCGTGAGCAAGGAGTCCCGGTCCAGGAGTGGGCGCAACTGGCGGATCACCCGAAGTTGGGCGAAGGCCCTCCTGGTCACAGCCGCCACCTGTTCTTCTAGCAGTAGCCACGAATCCAGGAGGACCCCCAAGTTGCGCACCGGGTCTGTCTGGGGCAAAATAGCCCCATCCAGAACCAACGATGGTAGCTCCCGGATTAACGCAGGACCCCCTATCCATAGCCACTCAGTCTTGCTGGGATTCAGTTGTAGCCCGTTAGCCCCCATCCAGACCCCCACAGCTACCAGGCATCTGGAAAGGACTTTGACGGCATCACTGGGGTCCCCATGGGCCGAGATGTACAACTGAGTGTCATCCGCGTACTGATGGTACCGCACCCCATGGGAACGAATGATCTCACCCAGCGGAATAAGTAGACTTTTTGTCAAATCCAACAAGTATTTTATATTCTTTTGTTTCTTTACTTATAAATACCTACATTTTTCAAAGCATTGCCTATAAACAGTACAAGAGCTGGCTGTAGAAATGCTCAAAATGGTAGCCATAAGAAGAAAGGAAGGAGAGGCAGAAAAGTAGGAGGGAAGTAAGGCTACAAATCCTGAATGGAGGTAGTCAACCACAAGCCAGTGTTTCAAACCTTGATGATAAGTGCCTGGTGAAGCAGCTAGAGCTTAACTGCAGGGCCCCTTTGGAAGACTGTGTGTTAAAAGAGAGAGGGTAGAACTGAGCTGAAGAAGGAATAGTTGATTCCTCTTTGAGAACATCAGATCCTAATGTAATAATCAGAACCAAAATATGTTTACAAACTTAAAAAGAGGGATTAGGCCTTCCTGACAGGATCACATCAGTTTTTGAGGAATGATCAGTACTTGGAAATTATACTTATTTGGGCTAAATCTCACAGGAGCTCCCAGCCAGTGTAAGCACATGTCTGTGCACTGCTGGCTGAAGGATTCTGAGATTCATAGTTCCAAGAAAGAAAGAAAAAGAAGGAATTTTTCTAATTTCTGGAAATGGAGCACCTCACTTATTTTAAAATAGGCCCTCTGTGGGCATCCAACACCTTGTTGCCTTGTCCTGCTGATTTGTTACAAGAGGAACTTTTGTAGAGCAGAGATTTTCCTCATATTCCCTGGAAGTTTACTCTGTGAGATGGTTCTAGTACAGATTAGGTCAGGCAAACCTTCTATCTCCCATCAATACAATTCCCAGAACCTGATGCTCCCAGTGAGAGAGTTCCTGTTAATGACTTTTAAACTTGACTGAGCATGAAATTAAAAGATTCTAAAATCACTCCCTTAGGTGTTTAGATCTATGCTAGCCATAAACCAGCACAGAAGGGCTCTACACTGCTTACAAGTAATTCAAAAGTAATACAGCCATACTGGCTTGATATAAAGATCCTTATATTAATGCTGCATTCTCTATAGCAGGGGTTCCCAACCTAAGGCTCTCTTGATAAGAGACAAAATAGTAGCTGGCTGACCCACTCAGACTCTGGAAAGTGTTGCAAAATAGTGAAGCAGAAGAGGAGGTATGAAACAGTGAGAAACAGGAGTAATTTTTTTTTAAGCTGATGGATTCCATCTTAATATTGAGACAAAGTCTTCATCGAAGAACAAAGAGCAGGAAGATGGGGGCCAGATCTTGAGGAGGCATCAGAGGTCAAACAGGGGTGCCAGGGATGGATCTCTAGGACCACAGTGAATCAGAGAAATGCTAATGGCCAGGCGGATGACTCAGGAGAAAGCAATGAGTTTATAATGGAGAAAAAATATTAACTCTTTCATTTTCCCTTTATCAGTAGGGAAGAACAAGACTTCTCGAATGAGAAGGAGAGAGGTGGTTTTTCTAGTGCAGTGAAAGAAAGAAAGCTGTGCTATCAGACGTCATCATCTCCAGAGGGAAGGGGGAAAGAGGCCGTAAAAACAAGGATGTTTATCCCTAGAAAACAATTAATTTATTTAAGATTTTTAGCCTCTATGGCAGGGGTAGGCAACCTACAGCCCATGGCACCAAATAATCTGGCCCCTGCCCTGGCTCCAGCCCCTGCTGAAATCGGCCATGGACTCCTTTGCGGCTGACATAAATGCATTTACGACAGCCGTAAACAAGTCTGCTGCTGTCACAAATGCATTTATGACAGCCATAAACAGCACAGGGAGCACCAGTCCTCCCCCCTCAACTGAGGGAGCGTGATCCAGCCCACAACTGAAAAAGGTTGGCAACCCCGGCTCTATGGACTTCTTTAGCAGCAGCATCATATGCTGTCAAGTCAATTTTGATTTACGGAAACCCTTTTCAGGGATTCCTAGGTATAGAATACACAGAAGTGGTCTACCGTTGCCTTCTGGGTCTGTGCAGCTTGTTCAAGGTCACATAGGCTGGTTCTTCTCCTTAGGAGGCCTAGTGAGGAATTGAACTCCCAGCCTCTGGTTCTGCTCTGCATTGAGTTATCCAGGCAATTGTTGAGTTAACTACCATCAATATTCTATTCCTGGAAGAACACATTATTTGTACTAATAATTGTCTTAATGTTAATTTGTCTAGAATATCAGTTTTTGTTTGCATATCTTTTTGCATCCTTGCTTGTTCTGGAATTCCTTGGTTACTCGCATAAAGATGTCATGCACAGTGATTGGACTGTTGATGAGCAGAAGCAAATCTCAAAATCTTTAGTCGCAAATGGAATGTATGAATCATGCTTTAATTTGAGAACATCAGAAAGCAAGGGATTATTGAGACTGAATAAGAGCACACATCAGGGCAGAATTATTCAGCAAATAATCTTAAATGCATTTGATCATTCACAGGGAGCTTTAATAATTTATATCAAACCTTATTAGCAAAACCTTATGTTGTTGCTGATACCACTGCCAAAACAACCGGAAAGCCAACTTCCACTGATGTATTAGATGCTAGGTATGTGTCTTGCAGTTGGAAAATTTTGTTGTTGACTCTGATTTTCAAAAAACATCATACATTAGATTAATTTATTTTATTTAGGTTTTCTACATTAGTGTCTTTTCCCCTTTGTCTCATTCTTTGTAAGAAAAGCAGTAATCCTACTGAATAGGTATTGAGTTGCTTGTTAATAGCAAAAATGCATATTTCATGATGTATTTTGCTCTTTTTTCAAAAAGGGAAGAATTAATTATTAAATTCTGACAGTGTTTTTATTTTAAAAGAAAAACAGCCTCGCAGCATTTTATATATTTCATATAAATCTTATCATTTCATTGGGGGGGGGGGAGATACTATTAAGAATGAAGCCTTCTCAATATACTGTTCATTTTGAGCTCTAAAAATAGTTTTAAAGTTTAGCAGAACATCCGGATGCAACCCTATTTTGAGAGGTTTGAAATATTGACTGATAGTTGAACAATAATGATATTAGATAAGTCAGCATTCCTTCCTCTGGTACTCTATGAGTTTTGAGCTGCAAAGCCCATCTCACCTATTTGCCATGCTTCTGGGGCTCATGAAACTTGTAGTCTGGCCATCTGGAGTACACCAAAGTGGAGAAAATGTGTGGCAATATATCAGAGTTTATGTTGAGTATGATACGATTGTACTGTCATCTATTAAATCAATATATCTGTAAAAGCCATTTTTTCTCCATACCTCTGTGTTTTTTTTAGTTACATTCTGGATCATCAGTTACCAGCAAGCTGGGATTTCAGGAAACTATCTCTAATTTTACATTTATCTCAGTTTGGTATTGAATCAAAAGATTTTCCCTGCTCATGAGTTATTGTTGACTTGCAGTCATGATTATAGAGAATGCCTTAAAACAGTGTTTTCCAATCTTTGGGTTTTGGACTTTAATTCCCAGAAGCCTAAATCAATTCCCCAAAGCACTGAACAGCCAATGTACTAACTTAGACTTCTAAGAATTCAAGTCCACCAGTGTTTAGGAAACGCTGCCTTAAACAATGACATATTGTTAATTTTTTTCCAGCAGATACCTCATATAATGAAGACTCTCTTTTTTATTAATTTTTATTGAATTTTTAACATAAAGACTCTCTTAAGAAAGAATGGCTTAGCAGCATTATGTCACTAAATGAGAGGCAAACTGTTCAGCCCTGTACATGCCTATGGAAGACATTAGCTTAACTGTACATAAGGTTATAGTCTTAAAATGTTGCTCCTCTTCACCTTGGCTGCTTCTCCTGAAGGAGAACTAATCAGCAAATCACCTCCATTACGTCTCCTTGCTCATGTTGTAACTCCTATTACAAGGCTACTACTGGTTTTGCTAATATTAGCCTAAATTCAATTTATATAATTATTGTAAAAAGTTTATCAGTTTAGAAAAGAATCCTTGGAATGTAGGAGGTATGGTGAATTGATAATGGAATTTTTAACAAACCCTAACATGCATCTAAGGAAATAATTAGACACCTCAAGTAAATGCTATTTTGTGCAAGCTTTTCTTCCAAGTTTAATCAGTCTACAAGATGAAGTATATTATGAGGTAGCTTTTGTTGCAAATTAGTAAATGTTTAATAATTGGTACGCTGCGGTTTCCAGTTTTCCTCTGCATAAAGGTTAATTATGTTTGACTCCTAGAATGGGGTAGTTGTAACCAGTTATTAATTTTACAAATTCATCAGGCAATTGATTTTAATTATTCTGCCTTTCACTGCATGGAAGAGCTTTCTATTTATTTCTTTTTTTTTTCTGAACAGCAGTTACAGTTGTGACCATTATATTTCCATAGTATAAGCGTTATCCTTTCTGTACCCTTCTGGGGTCATTCTTCTGGAGACTCCAATTTCCTAATATTAGTAATTAATTCAAGGATCATAAGACTCTGTCATCTTGGATGTTCAAAATGTTAAGACTAGGGTTAGGGTTATTGTCAGCTTTAGGGTCATAGATGTGTTCTGGATTATTCTGGAGCTACATAATATTGTGTTATTTCTGTCTAATGTAATTTTGTGTGGTACAGTGAAGTTGAAGATTAGGACTAGGTCTAGGGTTAGGCCTAGAATTAGGGTTAGGGTAAGGCATACTCTCAATTTTAGGGTTATACAAGTTTTTCTGGATTATTCTAAAATTACTATAGAAACTAGTTCACATAATATTGCGTAATTTCTGTGTAATGTACTTTTTTAATATGGTTAAGTGTCGGGTTAGGACTAGATTTATGGTTAGGCCTAGGGCTAAAATTAGTGTTAGGGTTCCTATCAACTTTAAGCTTTTAGAAGTTTTTCTGGAGCTATTCCAGAAACTAGTTCACATAATATATTATATAATGTCTGTCTAATGTAACGTTTTGTAACTTGGTGAATTTGAGGATTAAGTTCAGGTTTAGGGTTAGGACTAGGGTGAGGGTTAGTGTTCCTATCAGCTTTAGCGTTACACAGGTTTTTCTGGATTTTTTTAGTTACTCTAGAACCATGGCGTATGCCCTACAAGGTGGCAATTTGATTTTTAAGGGGAACAATGAGTTATTAACTAAATTCTTTGGAAGCTTGTTTAGACCAAGTTAATGATCATGATAAGGGACAAAAATGGTAAGGAGTTAGCTTACGCAGAAGAGATTGAGAAAATAAGTCAAAAGTACACAGAGGAACTCTACAAAAAGGACCTCAACACTCCTGATAATCACAATGTTGAGAACATTGAATTTTAGCCAGACATCCTAGAGAGTGAAGTCAGGAAGGCCCTAAAAAGCACTGAAAACAACAAAGCTAGTGGAGATGATGCATATTTTGTCTACTGCTGTTGCCATTAGGTATTTTACCTGGCTCTGCTTGGCAAGGCTCCCTAAGAAAACTAAGAACATCAGCGTAGGCTTAGTCAATGAAAAGACATGATATTGTAGAGAGCATTCACAAAAAAGCACCACAAGCCAACATTAGAGCAAAAGCACCAGTTGGAAGGAGAATAGGGAGGGAATGTGGAAAACCAATGAATGGGGAGGTAACCTGCTAGATAGGCAGAAACTAACTTGTTCAGAAGAAACTCATACTTCACAAAAGAGTACAGGTCACCCTTTTTCATATCTGCATGCAATACATTCCAAGGTCTTCTGTGGATATCTGAAACCATGGAATGCAGCAAATTCTGTATTATAATCCACATACTTGAGTCATAAAAGGGGAGGGGGGATGCTGCAAATGCCTCAGTTGAGCTTTCAGGTCCACTTAGGAAAAACCTCTCTTGCAAACAAGCCTTTCTTTCTCATCATTATATTATCAATAGTGACCACTAGTGGCCAGCTTTGGTAATACACCTTGTATTTCAGGGATTTTTCACTGCATATTTTTTGACTTGTGGATAACTGAAACCATGGTTACTGAACCCATGGATACAAGAGAAACCTGTATTTACTGACAGATCAAGCCATGAACAACCAAGGTACTGCTGGAATATATCAGGACTGAAAAATCCAGCTCTTTCAGCATCACAGGGTGTGTCTAATGAAAATACGTCTGTACCGCTGCAGACAAAAAAGACTGTAGTGACATCTGGTTTCTCCCAAAATGGCATGTATAAAGGGAAAACATTTAAAGGATTAATAAGTAAGCAACATAATTATCACATCATACTTATTTCAGGTCCTAGGGCTGTGATGGCGAACCTTGGCACTCTATGTGTTTTTGGACTTCAGTTCCCAGAAGCATCCACACAGTAAACCCATTTGTGTGGATTCACAGAGACTTGGGCTTCTGGGAATTGAAGTCCAATAACAGCTGGAATGCCAAGGTTCACCATCACTGTCCTAGGATACTGCACCTGGCTATACTTCCATTGTATGTGAGCCTTATTTACATACAGTGAAATAGTTACACCTGCAGTCATCACAAGTTTTTCCCATACATTGAAAAATTAGCTCTGTGTATGATCAATAAACTGAATGTTTTAGTACAAATGCCCACTGAGAGACATGGTGAAAGAACTATAGAGAAGATATTAGAACACTGCTGAGCTGGCATTCTATGGGACAAAATCAAGGATAGACCTAATACTACTATATGGTGGAGAGGACAACATGCTGCTGGTCTACTCCCGTGATGGCGAACTTTGGTACTCCAGGTGTTCTTGGACTTCAATTCCCAGAAGCCCACGTCCCTGTGAATCCACATGAATGGGTTTACTGCACATGTGGATTCACAGAGATGTGGTCTGACCTGCTCTGTCCTTGAATACATGTTCACCTTTTACAGAAACACTGAAATGCAGATTTGAAATTAATTGGCATAACTTGAATATGGCCGGTGGGTTTTCACTACAATGATGTTAACAGCTTTATTGCTTTGGCAGTAATGTTTTCTGTTTCCAGTTTCCATGCAGCAGATGCCTTCATTCTTTGTTTTGTACAGTTCTAGTTTCCCCAGTAATTTATTCTAGGGTGTGATAGAGATTGGCTTGTTCTGAACTAAAGGGAAATTTCGTTTGTAGTTGATACACGCCAAATGTTCTTTACATCTATTCTCAGCTTAATTTCTGTATTTCTCCACAGGAGTTCAGATCTGCATTGGAGAACAGCTCAGGATCAAAAGCCCGCCCGTCTGCTATGAAGCAAAACATACCATTGAGCTACAGGATGGGGATGGGGTTGCCTAGGCAACAGTGGAAAAGTGTAGTCAAGATAGTGTCATTGAGTGTGGCTCTGCTGGCAGTGCTTATTGCTTTTTACTATGAAGGTGTTTAAAGGGAAAACTGGAACTGAATTGCATCAAGAAACAGGATTTGCCGATTTGAAAACTTCACAGCCAGATACTGGATAATAATTTATATTGCAAGGCCTTATCTAAGAACCACAATCTGGATTCAATTCTGATCTGGGTTCTTCAGTTATTTTATTTTTTCTAAGCTCAAAATATTGGTCTCTAATAAAGATTTCTACGTCTTAATTTTCAGTTCTTAAAAATTGTTAGTATCTCTATGGCGTATATAAATATATATATAAATGTAGGCATATAAACATTTTCATAATTGTTCCACACAGATGAAAGTTTTTTTTAATAGAAAAATAAATTATTAAAGTATTTTTCTTTAGACAACTAATTGAGCAGTCTTTTGCATAGTGAACATTTTAATCTTTATTAATTTTTATTATTAAACTTTTTCCCTTAATACACATTAAGACATGCCATCTTTTTGTGTTGTAATTAAATATTCAGCTCAGAATTAATGAGCTATCATACTAGGTTATGCATATTGCCTATTCTGCTATATATATTTGTCATCTTCATAGGAGCGTGGTGGGTCAGGCTCAAAATGCAACAGCAATAATTCCACACAAATATATACAGATTTTATTCACCTAAATATATGGCAGGCTAAAGTATATAAGCCAATATGAATGTGAATTACCTTCCCCACATGGTGTCCTTCATCCTCAGAGACCAAGACTGTCAATCCATATGTGTTTCCTAAAGCAAGAATGCATTCAGATCACGTTCACTCCAGATTATGTAGTTTCCTGGATAATGAAGCAATCTTCAGTTTTGCTGAAGCAGAAGGTTCTCTTGGGTGAGTTTCAGACACAAGAATGCCTCCTGCCAATTTGAAGCAAGAATTCACTCTGTCTTCTGGAACTAGTAAAAGGCAGGGAGTTCTATTCCCCTCCCCCTTCCAAGATCTTCAATCCAAACACATTTGGAAGATTTCAGAAATATTTACAGTTCAACCTGATATCCATTTACTGAGGAACAAGTCCCTCAGTATTCAGTAGGCTTAACCCCAGACCAACGTTCAGAGAATTGCGTCCACCGCCTTGTTTTCAATCACATAGGAATCTCCTCTTCTTTGACTGTTCCTACATGTGGAGTTCAAGAAGGGCAAAGCAGAAAGCATCATAACCCATAAAGGTGTTTGAAAATAAAGCTTGGGTAAAGTATCTGGTCTGAAAGAAAAGAGCCATGACACTTATGGCACCCAGCTTCCAAAATGATGTAAGCCAAACATTAGGAAAGTATTGTTAGCAGACATGAGTCAACCTATGGATTTCAAGCCATATTTATGCATGTTTGGCACCATTTTAGTAACATATTGCTATATACATCCTACACAAATAATTACTGTAACTAGAAATCTGGGAAATAAGAATTAACTTGCAGAAAGCGATTTTTTAAAGAGAGTAGTGGGGAAATGGTAACATGAACATGCTGTAAAATACAAGAACAGTCGTTTTTACATTTCAGATTGTTATAAGGGAGGGGTATACGTACATGTATGTACACATTGAAGGACTTTGTATGCCTCAGTCTTTCATTTGATGCTGAAAATCATGCCATATCATTTCCATTGATTTATGAACAATGTAATTTGGAAAAGCTCGCAGCATTGTATGTGTGTGAAAGAGAGACAACATTCCAGGGACATCTCAGCCACCTCTGTCGTATTTCTGCCTGCAAATTTCCTGACATCTGACAGTACCTATTAATTTACTCGCCAGCTCAGCTTCCCATATGGAAAGCTGCCGTGATTTTTGAATAACAGCAAGTAACATCCAAAGTGGCAGCAACTGGCAGCTCTGATACTGAGCTTGGTTGCAGCCATTACCCAGAATCCCTCTGTTCTTTTGGAAAAGCAATTACAATTTCACAGGTTGGAATTAAAAATTCCCTGCAGCATACAGTCGACGAACAAACTGCCAAAATGATTTCAAGCTGCTAATCTTTCGCTGTGATTTGAGTGAAAATAGAATCCCTGTGTGTAGGGGCTGACAACTTTAAAAGCTCTGGATTTCTACTACATTTGAATACACGCAGGGCAGCTGCATGGGCTGCCCACATACAGGATGTTTCCTAATATGCAATGTCTGTGTTTTTTTTAAGTGGGGAGAAAGAGGGGAGACTACACTATATGTTTTCTGTTGTTTTCTTTGAAATGCCTCATTGTGCATATAGTCTAGGTGTCGCAAGGATCAGATCATTCATTAGTGGCTGCTGCTTCCATGTGTAGGCCAGATGTGAAACTGCCAAAATGGAGGCACCTTTTGGTGGGTTCATTCTGCAGTTTCTTTCATCTGACCTAGTGTGAGAAAGATTAGCCGGCAACACAAGGTTGCCGTTACCAGGGTATGCCCTAATGTCAGAAATACCACAATCTTCAAGGAGGCTCTTTCTGTGTACCCTATTAGTGGCTAAGAAATCTTACTCTATATTTAACCATTTGGGTACAGTTTAGACTCGGTGTATTTAATATACTTGCAATTTAGCTATCAGATATCTAAGTCAAGATAAAAAAAACTACATCACCCATGGGCGAACAGAATAGGGTAGGAATGTGATTTTGTTTTTTAATTTAGTAACCTCATCATAACATAAATCTTGCATTGAGAGAGATTACCATACCCATTCTGGTGTAACATTCCCTTTTCTCCTTGCCAAGAGTATTAATATCTTTTTTTAAAAAAAATCTCCTAACTACTTATTAAGAAGATGGAAATAAGCTGTTGCCTTGCATTCTTCTTCTTGTACCATATCCGATTCCGAATATTGACAGTGGTCTTCTATTTGCCTTCCTCATTGCAGCATGACACCTATAAGAACATAAGAACAGCCTTGCTGGAACAGGCCACAGCCCATCCAGTCCAGCATTCTGTCTCACACAGTGGCTCACCATTTCCTTCAGGGTATTCCCAAGCAGATGCCTTCACCTGCTTACGATTCCCTGGAAATGATATTGAGAGATATCCTGCCTATCTCTCCAACCCCGAGGTTGTCCTTAAGTATCCATAATTATAGCCATTGATACTCTTGTCCTCCATGAACTTGTCTAATCCTTTCTTAAAGCTGTCAAGACTGACAGCTGTCACCACTTCTGGCAGGGAGTTCCATAGACCAGTAATCCTCTGGGTGAAAAAGTACTTTCTCTTATTTGTTTGAGAACTAGTACCCAAAAGTTTCATGGAGTGTCCCCTAGTTCTAGTGTTATGCGATAGGGAAAACAGTTTTTCCTTATCTACTTTGTCCACACCGTGCATGATTTTATAAACTTCAATCAGGTCACCTCTTAGACGTCGTCGTTCAAGAGTGAAGAGGCCCAACCGTTGAAGCCTCAGATGGTAAGGAAGGTGTTCCAGTCCCCTAATCATTCTGGTTACCCTCCTCTGCACTTTTTCCAGCTCCATAATATCCTTCTGGAGGTATGGCGACCAGAACTGTACACAGTATTCCAGATGGAGCCTCACCATAGATTTATAAAGAGGCAAAATGACACTTGCTGACTTATTTTCTATACCCTTCCTAATGATCCCTAGCATTGAGTTTGCTTTTTTCACTACTGAGGCACACTGGGTTGACACCTTCATTGAGTTGTCCACCAGGACACCAAGGTCCCTTTCCTGGTTTGTCGCAGAGAGTTCAGACCCCATCAGTTTATAAATGTAATTGGGGTTCTTTGCCCCAACATGCATCACTCTGCACTTACTAATGTTGAAACTCATTTGCCACTGTTTTGCCCACTACCCCAGTGTCGAGAGATCCCTCTGGAGCTCCTCACAATCTCTCACAGTTTTCACTACCCTGTATAATTTAGTGTTGTCAGCAAATTTGGCTACCTTGCTTTTTACTCCTACCTCTAGATCATTTATGAAGAGGTTGAAAAGCAGGGGTCCCAGTACTGAACTTTGGGGGACCCCACTCTTTACTTCCCTCCACTTGGAGAAGTGTCCATTTAGTGCTACCCTCTGTTTCCTGTCCCTTAGCCAGTTGCTGATCCAGGACAAGACCTGTCCCTTTATTCCATGACTGGTAAGTTTATTCAAGAGCCTTTGGTGTGGGACCTTGTCAAAAGCCTTCTGAAAGTCCAGATAAACAATGTCAACTGGATCCCCCTTATCCACATGCTTGTTGACACTCTCAAAAAATTCCAACAGATTAGTGAGGCATGATTTGCCCTTGCAAAAGCCATGTTGGCTCTCCTTTAGCAGCACCTTCTCTTCTATGTGCCTGTTAATTCTATCTTTTAGGATGGTTTCCATCACTTTACCTGGGACACATGTCAAACTGACAGGTCGGTAATTTCCTGGATCACCCCTGGATCCTTTTTTGAAAATTGGTGTTACATTCGCTACCTTCCAGTCATCAGGCACAAAGCCTGATTTGAGGGAAAGATTATATATTTTGGCTAGGAGATCAGCAATTTCATCTTTAAGTTCCCTGAGAACTCGTGGATGGATGCCATCTGGTCCTGGTGATTTGTTAGTGTTTAGTTTAACAAGACATGCAAGGACCTCCTCCCTGATTATTTCTATCTGGCTTAATTCTTCGGTTTCCCTCCCTACGAAGATAGGCTCTGTTTTGGGCATGTGGCCTCTGTCTTCTTCAGTGAATACTGAAGCAAAGAATTCATTGAGTCTCTCTGCAATCTCTGTTTCCTCTTTAATAACCCCTTGCCTTCCATTGTCATCTAATGGTCCAATGGCCTTCCTAGTTGGGTTCTTACTTCTAATGTACTTAAAGAAGTCTTTGTTATTTCTCTGAGTATTTTTAGCTATACGCTCCTCAAAGTCTTGCTTTGCTTTCCTGATTGTTGCCTTGTATTTGTTCTGCCAGAATTTATGTTTCTGCCTGCTGTCCTCATTCGGACAAGCCTTCCATCTTCTAAATGAGCTTTTCTTGCTCTTGATCACTTCCCGAACAGCTCCTGTAAGCCACATTGGAGTCCTCTTGGACCTGGCAGTGCCCTTTTTCCTTTTGGGTATGCATTCCAATTGCCCCTTCCTATCCTTCCTGTACAGTTTGTAGCCTGGGATAACTGTATCCCATTGGTTATCATCCGTCCACCAGGTTTTAGTGATACCAATAATATCAATATTCTTATCTATTGCTAAGTATTCCAGCTCCCCTATTTTGTTCCGGAGGCTTCTGGCATTTGTATACAAGCATTTATATATGCTTTTCTGACACAGTCTTTTGTGTCCACCTGTACCACTGATCCAGTTCCATGAGTCATTTTCTGGCCCTGAGCCCTTTTTGCAGTCCTCATTAGCCCCAGGCCAGTATTGAGTAAACTGCTCTTCATCAAGATGGATTCAAGTGGGATTTAATCCATTTGAGGATCATCACCCTTCCCTGTGGACTTCAGCGCCCAAGGCCATTAGTCCTCAGGATTGTCAAGTTAATTAACCGCCACCTGACGATCGGCATTGAGTTGCTAGCAGTATGGTCTACTCTATTACCATTGCAGGATAACCTGGCCAGACTACAGTTTGCCTTGCATGAAGAAGAATATATACAGGTGAAACTCGGAAAATTAGAATATCGTGCAAATGTTCATTCATTTCACTTAAAAGGTGAAACAAATATATGAGATAGATAGACTCACTACATGCAAAGCCTGATATGTCATGCCTTAATTTGTTATAACTGTGATGATCATGGTGTACAGCGTACATGAGATTATGTGATGATTATGGGGTACATGAGATTGGGGGGTTGGGTTTTTCATAAGCTGTAAGCCATAAGCATCAATATTATAACAAATTAAGACTTGAACTATCTCGCTTTGCATATATTTGTTTCACCTTTTAAGTTGCAGTGTGTGTGTGTGTGTGTGTGTGTGTGTGTGTGTGTGTGTGTGTTGGCAATCCAGATTCCCTTCCTGTCCTTTGCCTCTCTGTCTCCTCTGGATTTCATTCTGAGTGATAAACATTTTCTTCCTGTGAAATCCATCTGGGATTTTAAGTTAAAAGTGGATCATAAAGAATTTTTGTGTAATTTTATTGAGGGTGTAGAGAAAATCTATATATATATAAAGCAGTGGTGTCCTCTTGTATGTGAAGAACACAAATCTACACCCCTGCACCGATCATGCTGTAATGTGGCACACACGTACCTTGGGCGTGCTGGATGGTCACTGCGGGTCATCATGATGAAATTGAGCTGGGCAGGGGCCTGACACAGGTGGCCGGACACATAGTGATTCTAACGTCATAGCCCCAGGTAGGTCACCCAAGCTGCCCACCAACAAGCAACCTGTGCAAAGCCGGGTACCCAGCTAGTAATATATAAGGAAAACTTGCTTCCACAATTCTATTTGCAAAAACAACAGTTTACCGGTAACGGGTAGTTGTAATTTTTGCTGTCATACACACATCCAGATACAGTAAAACCTCACATAAAGAGCACCTTGCTTAGAGACTAACTCACTTAAAGCAGAATTTTCTCTGAATGATCGCCTCGCTTAACAATTAAAACCAACCAAAAACTTGCTTAACAACTAAATCAGGGTTTGCAATCCCGCCCACCAGAAGTCACAATTGTTCACTTACAAAAAAATATCTTTGGACTGAGGTTGAGATCATGATTTTGTTTGTTGGTCTAGTACTGAACAGGTTCCAGGCCATCTGAACCTATATACTGTACAAAGAAAACACACAATTGTTTCTGAAAATAATATTCTGAAACCTTGTTGTTTTCAACAGCAGCCTAACTTTGGGGAATTGGATCTACTGTATTGAGAGACTAATGGTGCAAATGCCACCATCAACTTCTTCAGCAGCTGCTGAAGGTTTCACCAGGAGTCATCTGTATGCCATTCCATGACTCCCTGCCCGCTGGGCAGGGATGTACCAATGGCCCCCCAAGTTCAGCCAAACCATGGCCCTGCCCCAGCCCACCTTTAAGGGACATCTTTGATAGCCGGTTTGAGCAGGCACCTTATAAAACCTGGATCCAAATTCAGTGCTCCAAACAGCCAACAAAGTTCTGACAAAGGCAGTAAAACACACCACCTGTAACAATCAACCAATAATCCCAAATACCAAAGCAACAAACGTTAACTTGTACTAATATCTCTTCACCCAATTTGGCAGTTTCACGTCTGGCCTAGTCGTGGAAGAAGAAGAAGAACGGACTAAGTACTCATTGTGAATGATCATTTATTGAAGAAGTCAATAGACCGTTTCAAGTTCAAGTACTATAACCACAAACTAGTAATGGGACAACAATAAACATTCAACATTCACTAAAAATGAGACTATAAAATTCTAAAAATGCTGACATTAAAATTATATATACAATTTAACTAGATGCTCAAAAAATTAAAAAAAATAGGCTTCTGATAGTCCTATAAAACCTCAATAAAAATAAAAATCTTGCAGGTTTGATTTATACAGTTATCTTTCTTTTTTCCTAAGAGCAGCTGCTTTAAAGAACAACCCTCTGTGTCACAAATTGCTTGGCCCCTTGCAACAACAACAAAATCAATTTATTCTCTTCCTCCCGATCTAGAGTTGCCATAATTCTCTCCCACAAAACCGGGACAGAAGTATACTTGACAAAAATGAGTGGGTAATCTGCAAAATCGCCTTTTTTAAACAAACACAATAAAATGACAGCTAAAAAACACTGTCACATTAAATATATCAATACATAAATTAATTTATTTACAACAGTTAATTCTTACTGTAAGATGATCTGTTGTACTTCTGAGAAGTCAACTCTTAACATCCTCAGTTCCAGGAAACACACTGGTCACGCTTATTAGGCAGTGGTGTGAGGCAAGGATGTTAAGATTTGTCTCCAGGTATAATCCAACTCCAATGTGGCAGGAAATCATTCGTTTGATGGTGAGATTTCAAATTTATTTTAATGGTGTGTTATAATACACAATCAGTAAGTTTTAAAAATCTGGGATTTTAACATGATTTTTACTGAACTGGCCGGGACAATTTTTCCGACCTTGAATCTGGGACAATCCTGGTTTTCTGGGATTATGGCAACCCAATCCCAATCTCTTGTATCAAACAGTAAACATAACTAGTACCACCACCATAAAACAAGGGAGGGGGAGAGTAAGAGCTTGCAAACCACAGACTGGTCAAGGTAGCTTCTCCATTCTACTCTTATACCAGGCAAGTGGACCAGAATGGAAACCTCTGTTCTCTAATCTGTTCGCCCTTAGCCCCAATTTTGAATTTCCCCGCCAGCCAATGGAAAGACAGGGCGAGGCCCTCTCTAGGCAGCCAGTGAGAGATAGATGGGAGAGATTACCCACTGTGGCCCTGTGAGCATTTCTAGTTAAAGAGCCATTGGTCTGATATACTTCAACTTGGATTCTTGCTTTGAACAGAGGTTGGACTCAATGGCTTCTAGGCCTCGTCCACTTCCATTATTTTCAAGGTTCTATGACTCTAAAACATCACACATTCCCGCTCATTTGAAATAAAATGTAACCATAATATTATTGATGGTTGTAGCAATCTGAATTCCACAGATGTGTGGTATCTGGAAAAGCTACTTTTAAAAAAAATCTACCACTCTGAGATTCTTATGCCATTCAGCACAATCCACCACCCATATATTGACTGGAGGATTCTGGTAGTCCAACAAAAAATTGTTTGTAAACTGTGCAGAAAAGCTACTTTTAAATGAATTGATACATTTGAGATTTCCCTTGCAAACATTTAAGAACACAAGTATATGTACTCAAGAAAAGGCAATAAAGGCAATAACACTGAAAAATCATTTACTAACTGTCTCCCCTGCTTTTTCAAGGATCCCGCCTTTTAATGTTTGAATAAAAGTTGGTGACTGTTGATATTAGAAGAGGTCTTCCACAAATAGCTTCATTTCTCATCTATTCCAGCAATCACATGTACCAAAGGCTTGCCTTTTCACCACCTTCTCTGGAGAGCACAATCCTTTTGGGACAAAGTAGCACAGTGCCTCATTTTATGCATATACAGTGGAACCTCATACAACAATTGTCCAGTATAACAACAAAATCGCATAACAATTAGATGGGGGGGATGGCGTCCCGCATAACACTTTTCTCTATGGAAAAGATCGTACAACAATTTTTCAATGGGGAAAAACCACTTAGCAAAAAAAAAAAAAGTTTTATGATGCATCCCATAGGGGAAATCGCAATACGATGCATGTATCATATAGCAATTGTTTCGTACAACAACGAGCCCTGTAGAACGGATTAAAATTATTGTATGAGTTACCACTGTATTAGCCTTTTAATGGCATCTCCAAAATTAGAAAGGTCCACATGATTTCCTGGTCTCTGAAAGACTTGGCTTTTCAGTATATCCTGGTCTGTAATATTTATTTTTCTCAGCAGATTCATGTCCGTAGCTAGATTCTACATGCTACACCAGGAGTGCCCAAACTATGGCCCACAGGCTGGATCTGTGTGGACGCCTTTTACTTCTGCTTCCAGAAACAACGAGGGTGGCGCAGGGCAGATGAATTGGTGTTGGGGGTCGGATCCGGTCAACAGTTTGAAAATGGCAACCTAAAAATCTATCTCATCCTGTTGCAAAACATATCTGTTGCAAAGCAGATTACAAGGTGTGTTTTACTTCTGCTTCCAGTGGGAGGAACCACGTGACTGGCCCACTGAACCATGTGACCGGCCCACGGCCCAAAAAGTTTGGGCACCCCTGCGCTACACAGTTGGATACTCCATTTTCTTTTTATTGGCTCTTTACCATTGAGAGTATTTTATCAGGATTTCTCACCTGTATATTTGTGCAAAGAATTTTCTACCTTTTGCAGAGAAGACACATAAAGAACCATTTTAAGTTACTTTTTCACGGGAGTTTTTCAATTCTTATACATTGTTTGGACACTGTATGAAAACAAAATCTCTTTTTGGAAATTAAAGGCTTCCTCCTCCCTCACTCTGAGGCTCCCATAAATTGTCAGGGATTGAAAAGTACCCCGAGGAAATTACACAGGGACCAGCAGGATCTGTGCAAGAGTGATTCAAGCTCTTTACAAACCACCCTCCTGTTTATACGTAGTTCTAGCAAGAGACAAAAAAACAATAAATATGTGTCTGATATTTTACAAATAGTTGGTTTTTTTTTTAATTATATGGGTTGCCTACCTAGTCACTATCACCTTGGGAATATGTGTACAGTACAGGTGGCTACTAGGAAATCAAGCAGATATGATATAACCATACCTGTCAACCATCCCGTTTTACCCAGGAAAACCCCTTATTTTTACCCTTCTTCTCACCCCTCCCGTTTTATTAATTTCCCCGTATTTTCCCTTATTTCCCTCCACCCGGGACCGGGCGTGGGCTGCCTGGACCGGAGACCACCACCCCCAGCCGGGGGTGAGGAGGAGGAGGAGGAGCAGCTGAGCAGCGGGAAGGCCAGCTACTGCTGCCACTGCAGGGCCTACAGAGCCAGGGGCCACTCAGCTGGTCCTCCTCCTCCTCCTCTCCCCTGGCGGGGGTGATGGTCTCCGGTCCAGGCAGCCCCCACCCAGCTCCGGAGTTGTCCCCCCAACCCTTCCGGACCCACGGGACCCAGGAGAGGGGATCAAATCCACCCCACCCTGATATTAAAAGGGAAAAGCTGATCGGGGTTTGCCCTTTAATATCACGGGGGGTGCGATCCCCCTTTCCGCTGGCTCCCCTGGAGCCAGAAGGGTTGTGGGGACAGACCCCTTTTGTCCCCCCAACCCTCATGGACCCACGGGACCCAGGAGAGGGGATCAAATCCACCCCACCCTGATATTAAAAGGGAAAAGCTGATCGGGGTTTGCCCTTTAATATCACTGGGGGGGTGCGATCCCCATCTCCACTGGCTCCCCTGGAGCCAGAAGGGTTGTGGGGACAGACCCCTTTTGTCCCCCCAACCCTCACGAAACCACGGGACCCAGGAGAGGGGGTCGAATCCACTCCACACCCTGATATTAAAAGGGGAAAGCCGATCAGGGTTTCCCCTTCAATATCAGTGGGTGGGGGTGCTATCCCCCTCTCCACTGGCTCCCCTGGGGCCAGAGGGGTTGTGGGGACAGACCCCTTTTGTCCCCCCAACCCTCACGGACCCACGGGACCCAGGAGAGGGGGTCGAATCCACCCCACCCTGATATTAAAAGGGAAAAGCCGATCGGGGTTTGCCCTTTAATATCACTGGGTGGGGGGTGCGATCCCCCTCTCCACTGGCGCCACTGGGGCCAGATGTGTTGGGGGGACAGAGCCCTTTTGTACCCCCAACCCTCACGGACCCACGGGACCCAGGAGAGGGGGTCGAATCCACCCCACCCCGATATTAAAAGGGAAAAGCCATTCAGGGTTTCCCCTTTAATATCAGTGGGTGGGGGGTTGCGAACAATCCCCCTCTCCACTGGCTCCCCTGGGATTGGGAGGGTTGGGGGGGACAAAAGGGGTCTGTCTCCCCAACCCTCCTGAACCCAGGGGACCCAGCGGAGAGGGTGGTATGTTCAGGAGGGTTGGGGAGACAGACCCCCTTTGTCCCCCAACTCTCCCAGACACAGGAGACCCGGGAGAAGGGAGCGAATCCACCCGTCCCCCAAACTCCGTTGTTAAAGAGAAGAAACCGCTTAGTTTTTTCTGTTTAATAAAGGGGTGTCCTGTGGGGGGGATCCCCTCCCTGTTGGCTTCCCTAGCTCTAGAAGGGTTTGGGGGACAGACCCCTTTTGTCCCCACAACCCCCTGAACCCAGGGGACCCAGGAGAGGGGATCGATTCCATCCCCCCCAACACTCTGGAAGGGTTGGGGGGATTTGGCCACACCCACTGATTTGGCCACGCCCACTGATTTGGCCACACCCACCTATTTGGCCACGCCCACAAAATTTCCCTTATTTTCAAAGCCAAAAGTTGACAGGTATGGATATAACTAATCAGACAGAGGCTCAGCAAGTTAACAAAACAACTCTACTGGTATTTCACATCCCTCTGTTGATTTATTTATTTACAAATCCCTCCCTATAGCCTATCAGTTTGCTCAGATGACCTAGGTCAGTGATGACAAACTTTGGCACTCCAGGTGTTCTTCAACTTCAATTCCCAGAAGCCCTGATTTTCAGGAGCACTGACTTGGACTTAAGGTTATTGAAGTCCAATAACACCTGGAGTGCCAAGGTTCACCATCACTGATCTAGGGTAGAAGGAGGCTAAAGCCAGATAACTTAATTAGATATGGAAGAGAAAGACAAGGCAGCTCAAGAGTTAACTGAGCTTGTTGTTGATCTGAAGAATGCTCTGGGGATCTTGTTGGCATATCAGGTCTGAGAATAGTTGATCAGCATTTACTGACTTCTTTAGACAGGAAGGACTCCTAAATTCCCACAGCTGAGAAACACCAAGAGACTTTGAACTAACACAACAACAAACCTACAAAGATTCATGCTTCAGCAGATAAGAGGAAGCTAAGCAACCAATCTGAATACTGGTAAAGGAACACAGTTCTGCAAGCAGCCAATTAGCATCAATTAACCTTTCTGCCAAAAGTATAGCTCGCTTAGCTCCTTTGCTTGATGCTGTTTTCCTAGTGCTGAGTTAATGTCAATGTGACCGCTTTACTTGCTTATTTTATGTTACACTATATTCCACCTTCAGCTCCAGTGAACCTAAGGCAGTGTTCATAGCTCTTCTCACTTTCTACCTTATCTTTATATCAACCCTGAGAGGAAAATCAATGGCACAATAAAAATATTTTCCAGAAACATTATCAAATTGCAAAGGGATGTGTTAGGGAGAGAGAGGTTGAATGCAACATTAAAGGTGATAGAGAAAACTCTAGGCAGTTCTTTAAAAAATAACATAGCCTCTCTGAGCTTAGATCAGGGGTTCTCAACCTACAGCCCACGGGCCAGATCTAGCACACAGAAACATTTCATGTGGCCCCCCGCCGCTGCCACTGGAAGCAGACGCGTTTATGACAGCCATAAATGCATCCGCAGCTGTTGTAAACATGCCAAAAATGTGCCTGCAGCCGTGAGTACATTTATGACAGCATTTATGGTGAGGGAAACCATCAATCAGCTGTCTGAGGGGGCGTGGTCCGGCCCATGGATTTAAAAGGTTGAGAAACCCTGAACTACACCAAAGCCTTATAATTGTGTGGCTCACTGTTGGTATGGTATGGTGGGCATGATCAGGGGGAAAGCCCTGCATTACACCTGAATTAAGACTACTTTATTTCAAAACTTGAATGGGTGGGGGCAGCCAGAATTTCTGCTACCGGTTCTGGTGAACTGGTGTGAACCTGCTGGTGCCTACCACTGCTTATATCATTGTGTCGGTGGGATGGTTCGTGTATTTAGAACACACTGTAGTAACTCAGGCAACCTAATCTTCTGCATTATTTTGAAAGAATAGGTGGAACATCACCTGCCATGGAATTCTCTGGCTTCAGTTGAGACTGTTTGCAGAGTGGTCCAGGTGCTTCTGTAGAGACTAGTCTGTGGGTCTTAACTGTGGTCCAGTATGGCTTGCCTGAGAAAGCGACTCAGAAAATTGAGCTGCTGCTGTGGACAGGTCAGTTGTAATATGAAATTAATCTTTCAGAAAGTTTGTAGATTATTGCTGTGGTGGTTTGTTTGTTTTTTTCATTTGGGGGCCCAGGGTGAGTTATCTTGGCTTTTTTGGGACACAGGTAGCAACAGCTGGCATCTGGAGCGATGGGATTTTGTACCCAAGAGCTAGAGGCAGCTAACACACTTCCCCTGCCTCCAGGAAAACTAGGGTGAGGCCTCAAGGGGCCAACCCAAGAGATTGGGCTAAAGAGAACAAGGTGGGGTGAGATCAACTGGGGAAAATTTAGGGGGAAATCCTTTCTGGAGAGGCCAGGAGCTGGACCTGGGACTAAGTTTTTTAAAAAATTATTGAAATGTAAACATACAAAACTGAAGAAAAATGAATACACAACATCTTATAAAACTTATATAAACTACTACTGGTATCCACCACCCGTTAGACATCGTAAACTTTCATTTAGCTATTCCTTATATAACATTTTATTTGTATATTTGTCCCCTCATTCCAAAAAGATAAATAGTCTTGCCCTGTCCTTAATCCTTTCCCTTTCACTAAAAGGTATTTTATAAATTCTCAACACATCTCTTGGTAGTTAGTTTTTTTATTAATCCCTTTTTGTGGGTAGCTTACATTAATTGGATATTAAACCTCTCCTGAGGGGTGCGCCTAATTGAGCCATGGCAAAAATTCCACTTTGCTTATTGTATGGAAATGAAGACTTGGATGGTTTTTTAAAAATACTTTTCTTTTCTTTTCTTTATTCTTCAGGTGGTGGATAAGTTTCCAGATCCTGCTAATGCAGAACATTTTGAAAGTCCCTCCCCAGGAGCTGGTATTTCGACATACAGAAGTCCAGTCCAAGGTACAGATAGAGAGAATAAAAGACTCTTGACATGATCAGCAATAGGCGAGTGCTTGTAGTGCTCATGAGAGAGGAGCTTCTCTGTTGTTTCCAGCTTTTTTTGGATTGCATTCCTGATAAAACTGATATCAAATCCTACTGTTGCTTTGGAGTAGAATCTGAAAACACAGCCTTTAACTGTGCCACAACAATTTTGTTATGATTAATGAGTATTCTGAGGATTTTATTGGTTTTCTAGTTTTATTTGCTATATTGGTATGTTTGTTAACAGCTTTGAATGCACTTTTAGTATAAAAACAGAATAAACTTATAAAGTATAGGCTAAAATCCAGGAGCCCTGGTGGTGCATTGGTTAAATTGCTGTAATGCAACCAAAAGGTTGAGAGTTCGATCCTGACCAGGGTTCAAAGTTGACTCAGCCTTCCATCCTTACGAGGTCAGTAAAATGTGTACTCAGCATGTTGGGGCCAAATGCTAATTAACTTGTAAACTGTCCAGAGTGCACTAAGTGCTATTGGGGGGGGGGCGTATATAAGTATGATTGCTTTGCTTTAGTTAGCCATAATTAGATTAGGGATTTTTGTTTCAGCAGGTATGAAAATTCCATTGTTTCGGTGGGTCTACTTACTATGGGATTTCCAGCATAACGGAACAAAATAATATTCAAAGCCTTTGCAGGGATGGGTGTCTTTTTAAATTTGAAGTGGTCCCCTGATTCTCATTCTATCCCTTCCCAAATATTCATTCTACCATCACATTCCAGCAGCAACCGGGATGTTCTGCTTTGCTCTAGGGATTGGTTGCATTTGGAAAGATGCAGCCACATTGATTACACAGGAACTTTTTGAAAGTAGAGGTTGACTGCCCCCATTGACCACATTGAATTGGTGTTGATCTCCAAAGCATTCTGCCCTAGGAACAAACTGTAGCTAGAAGAATTTTTTTAATCAGATAAAATAAATTTGACTACACGTGCACCCATCCATCATTTATGAAGGGGCATAGAGAAAGTTAAAAGTAATGTTTCTTATTCTATCACAAGTATAAAAGATGCTCTGATATATGTATAATAAATAGTGTCTCTGGGTAATCTCTTGGGAACATTGCGTATTTATTGGGGACTAGCATATTTTGCCTGGTGGTGCCGGGCTTTTTAAAATTGTGTTGGATAGTAAAGGGATTCGTTTTTTTCTTCTTGTACAAATGGTGCTGGGCTGTTTTAAATGGTGTTGAAAGGCTTTGTGGTTTTGTGGCTTTGAGGCGCTGCGTCCGCCTGCGGCGGACTTGCGCTCCCAGTGTGTGTTTTATTTTTATTTTTTGTGCGCTGGCTTCCTTAGTGCCAGGCTCTTTAAATTGGTTTTTGAAGGTTTTTGTTTTTTGTTTATGCAAATTTTATTTTAATTTTTGTATTTTACATTTTTTTAATTTAAAATTTAATTTTGGTTTATGCAAATTTTATTTTAATTTATTTGATTTAAACAAATTTTTTAATTTAAAATTTTTGTTTGTTTTTTTAAATCTTTATTTTTACGCACTTTTTATTTTTTGTTTTGGTGTTTTGGGTTTTTTGAGTGAAAAGTGATTTCTGTGGGTTTTTTTGGTATTTTTTGAGATTAGTGTGAATATTTTTGAATTTTTGGCTAACTTATTTGATTTGTTTTGGAATTAATCTTTTATTTTGAAATATTTTTGAATGTTTTTTTCTCTTGTGGCCTCTGGGTGGGGGTGGTGAGCTTTGCTTCCTCTCTACAATTCTTCTCTTCTGTCCTCTGGGTGCTTAAGTGTTTCCTTTCTTTGCTCATTTGAGTTCCGGTGGTCATGAAGTCAAGACGTCTCTTGGTAGGCTCTCTGTTTTGTTTTGTTGTGGGGTTTTTTTGGGGGGGGGGTGTCTGTGTGTTTTTTATTGTTTGTTTTTGGTTGTGTTTGTGTTTCCTTTTTGGATTTTTGAGTGTTTTTGAGTGTTTTTGATTTGTTTTTTTGGGTTAACTTTTTCAGGGGGGTGGCTTTCTTTCCCGTGGGCCATGCTGGCTGGCCCGTTGGAAGGAAGGGCATTGGCGGGGGGGGGGCTTTTTTTGCTTTCTTCTCCATGGGCCATGCCGGCTGGCCCGTGGGGAAGAAGGGCACCGGCGGCGGGGGGTTCCTTTTTCCCCACGGGCCATGCTGGCTGGCCCGTGGGGAAGATGTGCAGTGGCGGTGGGCATTTTTTTTAACTTTTATTTTTCTTGTGCCGGCCGCCTCAGCATTCTGCGTGCTAATGGCGTGCAGGACACTGGGGCTTGTACTTTTGCCTGAGCGTGTTTGCTTACTTTAGCTGTTTGTTTCCTGCGGCTTTTTTTATTGGCCGCGGCGCGTTTCCGAACGTTCCTTTTGCTGCGCCGCTCAGCCTGATTGGCTCTGGTGCTGTGCAAGGAATGTTGGGAATTGAAGTTCCCCCTTTTTTTTGCGACTGGAGGGCTCCTGCCCCCGGGTCAAAAATTTCAACCCGACAGTTACCTGCGAACCGGGTTCGGGCCAGTGAACGGAGGCCCATTACGGGCTAGTGGGGCCTGGTGCAACATCCTTTGTCACATTCCAACGGTTAACGCACCATTTTATAGGTATAGATCTTATGTATAAGTTGTTTGCCATAATGTTGATGATGTTTATTTTTGAATTCTTGCTGTACTGATTGTGTGTATTATTAATATGTTTTAGCCGTCCTGAGTCGGCGCAAGCTGAGAAGGGCGGGATATAAATAAATCGAATCGAACTGCAGCCCATTTAGCATCTCTAGGAGTAGATGATGAATTGACAGCAGAAATTGAAGAAGTAAATTATAAAATGGCAATGAAATATTCCTGAAGAGGGAGAAAAGATTTTCTCCCACAGGATCTGGACACGGGAAACAAACATTTACTCAGCACTTTAAAAAGATTTTGCCTGTTTTGAGAAGTTTATGCCGTAACCTATGTACTACTATCAAGAATCCCCTCTCTCTAATTGTTACCCACATTTAGAAGGGATTTATTGACTGGAGTCTGAAAAAAGTCTAAGGATCAGGGAGACATATATAGAATCAGTTGATGTTACAGATCATTAAATTGTAAATCATAGTGACAAATGTTCTTTTCTAGCTGCCGAGGACACCCCAGGTATCGGGAGCAACTTTTTAAGTTTTTTCAAAAAGCTGAAGAAAACTACTGCTGAACATTTTAGTTTCAGCGATAGCTCCGAATACTCACGTACTACACTACTGAGGAAGAGAACAATTGTTTTCAGTGACAAGAATGACTTTATTGAACAAGATGGCCTCTGTTTCCAAAGGGATTTGAGATCTGAAGACCAATGGGGTTCAGATGCCAACTGTGATATCACCATTGCAACTCCTCCAGAAGATGTTGACATAAACCAGAAAAAAGAAGTTGCAACAAAGGGCTATGATAATATACCAGAGACTCATCCTATATTGAAGGATTTCCAAGGAACACAGCTAGAATTTAAAAAATTCCCTAAACTGGAGCACAAAGCAGTCACTCGAGTTAGAATGGAAATGTCCACAAATTACCATGGTAACTTCAGGCACAAGACCATAGAGAAGGGTGCTTTCAGCAGACCTAGCAGAAAGCTGTTCCCAGAGGTCCGGAAGAGTGAGACACAAGGAAACATGCTTGGAGAGAACCAAAGTGAAACTGTTACTTTAACTCGAAGTGAAAACGAACCATTTGGATTAGATCTTCAAATCCATTCTACTCCACTGAGCGTTGTAATAAAAGGCTTGAGACCAGGTGGAACAGCTGAAAGGGTAACCCTCTAAACAGTTTTTCTGTCATTTTTTTTTACTGGTTATATTAGTAGTTCCCAACGTGGGTCCCAGGCCCCACAGGAAATTGAAAGTCCAAAAACCAAAAGTTGAGAAACACTGGGTTAGATGGTTTCCAAAAGCATGGTCAGCTTTTCTCCGTCTTCTACATGGAGAAGAAGAGTCAGGAAGGAAATATTCTAGTTTGCGAGAAGTAGCAGAAATTCTTTTCAATGTAGTCATCAGGGTGAGGGCTGAGAAATGGGGAGCCGTTTGTCCTGACTGCTTTCTTGATTCCCGAGGGAAAATCTTCATGAGGCATATGCTCCCACCATCTGATTTTGTGGATAATTATTTCTGAGATAAGTTGACATAGGGCAAAGAGTTTTAAAGACAAACTTCATTGGCAGAATTAAATGTTGTGTGTTTTGCATCCCTAGTTCTATTGTTTTTAATTGGATAATTTAGCTGAATAAACTCTAGCTGATTAGACTCTAAATCCTCAATAGGGGAAATACTCTTATGAAAGAGTCCATATTTGTAAATGCAGCAGTGATCATTTCCCCACTGCCTTTGTAGAACTTTGTTTAGTGAAGCAGCTACTTTTCCTGAGTCAACCTGACTTAGTGACAGTCTTCCGATGCCATAGTTACTTTATGTCTTGACTATGACAGTGTATGCTAGATGGGTCTACTGTTGAAGAGGGTCTAGATCAGAGTTTCCCAACCTTCATATTTTGGACTTCAATTCCCAGAAGGCTAAGTTAATTCTCCAAATCACTAGTCAGCCAATGTACTGACGTAGGCTTCTGGGAATTGAAGTCCCCCTGTGGGGCATGGCCCCCACATTGGGAACCATTGGTCTAGATCTTTATTGGGTGCAACTTTTTGAATTGGACGATAAGATTGCTTTGTTTAATGATTTTCATATGTTTGTATAGTTAATAATTGCTTTAATGGCCATATTTGTCATAATTTGGTTTTGATGATTGCATGGTTAAATATGCTATTACGTATTATGATATTTGAGAGCTGCCTTGGATAGCACTTACTAGTAAAAAGACAGAATGCAAATGTAATAAACCAAGATGGTAGTGGTGGTAACAAGCAACATTATTATGCTGCAGAAGTTGGTCAGAATTGCAAAAACCTTTCAGAATACACCTAATTTACCAAATCAATTTTAACAGGCGTCTCAGGGAAAGCTGGTCCCAGGAGATCACATCCTTTCAATCAATCATAACCCAATCCATAGATTCTCCCTTGAGGCTCTGTTGAAGCATCTACAATGTCTGCCCTCATCTATCACACTGGACATCCAGAAAGTTGCCTAGGGTAAGAACCTCCCCATCCCATCCTACTCATTGCCTTTTACAGTTGTGACTTTTGATTTGTGACCCATGAATTTACCTGGGAACTTTCTAGTTGTTTTACAGTTGAAGCCCTCATCATGGAAATAGCTAGGGTGCTTGACACTGTTCTATTTAAGTACCCTCCCCCTTTGTAGAATATATAAACTTGTTTTGGAAACAGTTTTTAAGCATTACGCAGAATAGAAATCAACTGTTTAGTTACAGCTTTTGAAATAGTAGCTCTCTTAGTTTATGCAAGCATATCAGGTCTGAGGAGGTGGTTAAGCTCACATTAAAATATAGCAGTTATTATTTAAGATACCACAGTGATTTTACCTTTATGGTTTTTTTTTTTTTGCTTTTCCTTCTGTTAAGGAAATTTATTTTCATTATTACTAGCTGCTACATACAAAAGGACTCTAGGCACAATAACTTAAATTATTATTAAGCAGTTTATTGTATGCAAAAGCCAAATAAAATAAGAACACAACATATAAAGACCTTAATAATAAAACATACCTGTCAAGTATCCCGGATTGGCCGAGATTTCCTGTATTTCCGCACCACTTCCTCCACTTTCCCGCTGCCGTCCCGTAATTTGACCGGTGGGGAAAGTAGTTACTGTGCATTCGTGTATGTGCAGAACCCTCTGCACATGCACAGAACCGTTCTGCGCAGGTCCCGTATTTTCTGGAGCTGTGCTTGACGAGTATAAAATAGAGAGATGCAAGTAATATAAAGATTGGCCAGTAATATAGAAATAGGGACAAAGCAAAGACAGTTTCCAAAAGGATCCCATGTTGACAATGCCAACTTGTCTCTCTTTTCTCCTCCTTTTTATACCTTCTGATACTGTCTTTTTTTTAGTACATTAGTACCATAAAGCACACTCTGACCCATGTGTTGACACCTTTTGCATTTTTGTATCATTTTGATTTTACTTTTAATTAACATAGCTACACATAATCTAAAAAAAAATTATTATATAGATGAAAATCTACTTTCCTTTGCACTGTTTCTTGTTTGATAAGCATTTAGTTACTGTTGTATAGGGAGAAGCAGTGGGAAAGGACACACAGTAGGAAAATCCCTCTGAACTGAGTGGTTCAAACATTCGTGCCCCTATGGGAGCACCACCTAAGAGCTTTTCACTATGAATAAACAGTTACCTCTGAAAACTATTCAGCCCGGAACTTTCCAGCATTTAGATTCCAGCTGTTGTAAAGTGGTGTATTGTGATGCACAAGTTTGGACACATATACACAGTGAGAGTTGATAAGACATGATAGTCTTTACTTCATTGCACTGTACTTTCCAAAAAAATGTTAATAACAGGCAGAGGTTATCGCACTTGGATTGAATTGATATCTTCCAAAGTAAGGTTTTATCCTTTGCATTAAAAGGCAATTTAAAGACAACATGGTATTTCCCCCACTAACGCAGCTGTTCTGCCACATGACCCACCACACAAAATGGTGGCATCTCTCACTTTCCCTTCATTCATTCTTCCGAGAATGCTCTTTGTCAGCAGTGTAGGGTAACCATGGCATCCATTCAGGAAAAACCCCTTGGCAGTAATAACCCATAGGTTGAGAACCTGCATGCTACAGGAATGGTTATTAATCATCAAGGAACTCACCACAGAACATAAAATTTAGAGTAAAGATGAAGAAATAAAATGGAAAAAAGAGATAAAGGGCTTTGTTTAATGAATGAACTAGATGATCACTTTCAACGTTAGCTTAGGTTTCAACTTCTCTCCTCATCAAATCATATCTGATATAAAGCGATGATGATGGCAGTTGTGGTGATTGCAGATATGGTGGCAGTGATGCCTTATATGGATGCTATGTAAATGAATAAGCTAATTGCTCAATTTGCCAGGGGAATGGTGCACCGGATGAAAACCTTTCTGTAGATGGAAAAAACTTTACTATTTGTAGAAAACAGGGTCTTGATCCAAACAACTGTGTATATAAAACAGTTATTCTTAGCAAAAGAATATTGTTGAAATCTGTCAGGCTGGTAGTCAGATTAGTATGCTCTTTCTTAACAAATCACTGGATATTGGCTCGATGTGTTAAAATAGAACTGAGACAATGTAGATGATTTTTCATAGTTACAGTACGTAGTTAAGAGGAATGAATAACATATTTATTTCCTTTGTTACGCAGCTTGATTTCACAGCAGTCTTCATCTTTCGGGTTCAACACACAGTTTTGTGATCTGATGCAGCCAGTCTAAAAGGAAGGCCAGGAGACAGAAAGCACATCACAGTTAGAGCCACTCCAGAAGGAAAGCTGGGAGACAGGATCCCCTCCACTGCTGGAGCCAAAGTTTAACCCTTTCACAGGCAAGCCTGTCCAGTGGGATGACGATCTGGCTGAGTTATGTGACCAGCAGCTTTCACTGAAAGACCAGCATGTGTAGGAGGGAGAGAGTGAGTGCCAAGCGTCATCGGCAAGCTCATCAGAGGCAAGCGATGAGGAGCCACGGAGGCATAGACAGCATTGGAAATCCAGATTCAAGTTGGAGGATGCTGTGACCAGATTGACTGCTGTGCAGACAGAGGCCTTGAAGGAATCACACAAAAAAAAGCCCCGAACATTGGACCAGATAGACAGAAAATGTGTCCTCTTTTCAAGAGAACCAAGACCTTCTGAACTTTATTTCCAGATTTGAGGGGACATGCCAGGACTTGGCTATTCCAAAGGAACTCTGGAATAGGTTAGTGTGCACCCAACTCAGTGGGCCTGTTGCGGACCTCGTTAAGCCCTTGCCCCAAGAGCCAAATTGGGAAAGTCTCATGGGAGCCCTAAGGGTGCAGTTTGCCTTTACAGACAAGGGCCTGAGAAAAGGTTTCATGCCAGGAGGCACTTCCCCAAAGACAGCTTTTCTACACTTCTAATGAAGATTAGAACAGATCTGGACCGCTGGATGCAAGCAGCAGAAGTCACGACAGCGGAAGACTACCGCAGATTGATGGTAAGGGAGCAATTCCTGAGAGTAATTTCTCCTGAGCTGAAGATCAGCTTGATCGAAAAGCAAATCACAGACTTGTAGGAATTGCCACAGACAGCTGACAGATTGTGAATAGTGAGAAGTGGCGAGAAAAAGGCCAAACAAGCTTTATTCCAGTTCAAGGAACAGTGTAGCCAGCCCTTTAAGAAGCCAACGGGGGGGGGGGGGTCAGAAGCAAGATGAACTCATGTCAGCATGGAAACAACTTCAACAGGTTATGCCTGTGGCATATGGGGAAGCAATGCAGCAAGGTTCCCAGAGTTCAAAAGCCTCAACGAGCAGCCAAACCAGCTTCTGTCACCCCCGCTACACTAAAGCCAAAATAGTTCAATCTGTGGAGCAAACAGAAGCCCCACAGCCTCATGCTAACGTGGCTCAGCAACAAGCCAGCTCTACTGTTACCAGCATGGATACCCAGCCGCAGATGACCCCATCTGTCAGAATGCTGAGTAGAGTGGGCACAGTCCATTCTTTGAGAGCTGAAACTCCAGAGATTGCAGCCTGGGATTTGAAGACTAGTACAGAAATGACTCATCCAGAGCCTAAACTCTTGAACCTATCATCCTTGCTGTCCCCAGCCCAATTGGACTGGATGAATCAGCACTGGAAGAGACTGGTTACCCTGCTGGATTATGAAGGAAGAGAGAAATACCAGCTAGAGGCCTTCTGGGATTCCAGATCGGACTTTTGTAATCTCCATAAAGACTTGGTGGAACCGGTTTTCAGATCAGTTTTCAGTTTCTCAAACTTTTCTGCAAACCCAGCAAAGTGATCCAAGCTTGGAGTAAATTAGAGAGAAGGCAGTACAGAACCTGCCCTTGACAGAGAACAGGCCCAGCCATTTCTTTAAGAATAAAAAGGGTCTGTTGTACAAGGAGACCAGAAAAGTTCCCCTGGGATTTGAGACCCGAAAGCAATTGATGGTTCCCCATAATTATAGAAAGACCATTCTAGTAGGGCATGATGCAGCATTTTCCTGTCATGGAAGGAGAAAGAAGACTCTTCAAAGGATTGCCAGCTTATTCTTTTGGCCCAAACAATCCAAAGATGTCAAGCAATATTTTGAATCTTGTCTTGTCTGTCAATTGATGGGGAATGTCAATTCTAAGACCAAGGTGAGGATGGGGACCCCTAGCTTCACTGGAGCACCTTTCGAGCAGGTACAAGCCAACATCCTGGGGCCTCTACAGGTCTCAGCTGGGGGAAAGCATTGCATATTTACATACGTCAGCACCCTCAGCAAGTGGGCCAAGGCCATTAGCCTGCTTGGAACCAGCACAGTCCAGGTTGCCAGAGCATTTATGAAGAGAGCAGCATGCCTAGGCCTGCCCAAGATCATTACCTCAGATAAAGAGGGAGGGGGCATTTGTGTCCAGACTAATGGAGAAAGTGTGTGCTTTGGCTGGAATTCAACAGAATTTTAGCATTCCATACTACGCTCAATCACATAGAGAGGTGGAAAGAGTCTAAGGTAGTTTGCAATGTCATTTTGACAGCCTGTGTTCTGGACCATGGGAAGACATGGACAGATGGATGACAATTTGTGCTCATTGCATACAGCTCCTCATGAAATCCTGGGGGGGGGGGCTGATGCCTTTAGAAGTGGTGTATGGTAAGAATTTTTGTGGACACCTTGATCTGTTAAAGGTTGACTGGGAGGAGGTCATTGAAAAGACTCTTAAAAAGGCTCGCAGATATGCCTTTAATTTACAATAGAGACTGAGTAAGATTCATGTGTTAGCAAAGCAGAATCTTGAAAAGGCTCAAGACACATAAACTTTTTCATGACAGCAAAGCAAGACACTGTGAGTTCCAGGTGGGCGATGAAGTCCTAATTTTCAATCCCCTGGATGTAGCCAAGTTACAAGTTGAATGACAGGGACCTGCCACAGTTGTGCAGAGGGTGGGAGATTTGAATTATGCTGTAAGATTTGATGATGCTTCTGATGTGAAAATTTTTCATGTTAACAGTCTAAAGAGATATATTTCAAGGCCTGCAACCATGTTTAAAAATACAGCGATTCCCTCTGATATTGAGGATGCTAATTTGGTTAGTCTGACTGACATATACCAACAAGCAGGTGGTCTAGAAGATGTGTTTATAAGTGTTAAAGTGCTGGAGAATGCTATGAGAGCTGTAATTGCAAATTTCAAGGCTATGTTTGCTAATGTACCAGGTTGTACTTCTGTACAGAGTCATGATATTAATGTGAATGGACAAGGTTCAGTCTGGATAAATCAATACAAAGTGGTAGGTCCGTTTGCGGACCAGATTGATAAATAAGTAGATAAGATGCTCCAGATGGGAGTCATTGAACCTACTGAAAGTGAATGGAATGCACCCATTGTTCTGGCTAAAAAAAGAAATATGCAAGGGGAGATTTTACTTGAGGTCAGGTTTTGTATTGATTACAGGAAACTGAATGCAATCTCAGTCCCTGATCAATTTCCTCTTTCACGTATGAATGACCTCATACAGAAGCTTGCCAGGGCAAAATATGTCATGACCCTGGATATGACCAAAGGTTTTTGGCAGATACCTTTGACACCTGAAGCCAAATTCAAATGGTTTTTTGCACACCTAAGGGGTCTCAGTTCTGTTTTAAGAGGTTGCCTTTTGGTCTGAGGAATTCTCCTGCTACATTTCAGTGCATGATGAATAAAATTCTTAATGATTTGTCTTTTGCAAAGACCTACAGTGATGACGTACTGATTTTTAGCAATTCTTTTGAGGAACACCTGGTTCACGTGGAAATGGTATTGGAAAGACTGCAGAGAGCAGATCTTACTGTGAATATATCAAAATGTCAATGGTGTCTAGCCAAGGTGATATAACTAGGCCATGTAATTGGGTCTGGAGAGATCACACCTGTTGATGCCAAGGTGGAAAGTGTTAAGAATTAGCCCATACCTTCCACTAAAACTCAGGTGAAATGATTCCTGGGGTTAGTGGGTTTTTATAGAAATTTCATTCCAGGGTTCAGTGAAATAGCTAACCTGCTCACAGAGTTGACAAGGAAGAAGATGCCTGTCAAAATGAAATGGAACTCAGAGTGCCAGAAGTGATTTGATTTGTTAGAGGATAAGCTGGTGCAATATTCTATTCTCATTGTGCCTGACTTCAAGAAATCTTTCATCCTTAAGATGGACACCTCAAACTTTGGAATTGGTGCTTGTTTAATGCAAACATGGGATGATGGAATTCTTATCCTATTTTAGTAGGAAGATGCTGCCACAAGAACAGCATTTTTCAGTGATTGAAAAGGAGTGTTTGGCGCTTGTGTGGTCAATTACTAAGTTATGACCATACTTGTGGGGCCGATGTTTCAACCTTCACACTGAATCACAATGCACTCAAATTTCTGGACAAAATGAAGTCTATCAACCAGTGTCTGTTGTGTTGGAATTTGCTTCTTCAAGACTATAATTTTCTATTTATCATATTAAAAGTTCTACAAACACAGTGGCTGATGAACTAAGTATAATGTACCCTGAGAACGATACCCAGGAGAGTTGTGTTGTTACCTGAAAGTTGTATAACTGAATGTTTTCTTATTTCTGTTTTAAGTGTAACTGTATACACTGACTGCTATGCTATGCAAATGCAGTAACTATATTTAATGTGAACCTCCAATTATCCAAACTGGAAGATGCTTAATGCTTTACTATGTGTAAGTGAGTATGCTTATTGCTTTTTAAGGTGTGCTTTATTTTACCTTGTCTTTCTTGGGGGGGGGGGACAAAACCTTGTGGTTTTTCCCCTGGGGGGAAATCGTGCCATGGTATTGAAATACCATGGACTCAATTGTGTTTCAAAATGGAGTTTCCTCTATTAGGAACTGATGTGTGTGTGTAAAAATGTGCAGAAATGCCAATGTTCTGTTCTCATCCTGCTCACTTATCATGCAGGTGCTAGAGATTTAACTGCTGAGGCCTTCAGTGGCGCCTCAAGGTTCAGTAGCTCTTTGCCCACTACAGAAGGAATGTGGGGAGTGCATCAACAGCTCATCTCTGGGAACAGGATGAGAGTATTATGAGAACGAGAATATGTTGTGAGTTAAGGTGTACTCTTATTGGCTGTATTCAAATTAGCCAAGCCAGAATCCCTGGTCTAAAGTATAGACACATGGTCAAGTTCCAGCTCCAGTGAGGTTTGTGTGAAAGTTCCAGTTGGAGTCAGAGCTGGGAGCCAGCAGACTTCTAGTTCCTCGTCATGATTACTTACTGTAGATAGATTATGCTTATTTCAAGGGGAATGTAACTGTGTACAGTATGTGTTTTTTCTTCTATTTTTGATTAGAACTATTTTTGAACCTGTTTCTGTATCCTATATTTGACAAAATGGACTTTTTGCTTTACCTTCAATAAAATAATGTTTCTTCCATCACCACGTTTGGTTATTTCAAGAGTTAAGAAATAGAGTTATTGCCACGAAGATGCCTCGAACGCTACCTTAACAATCTTTACTCTCTGTGTTTCAGAGATCACTATTAAGGAGTGAATTCTCTGTCACTTGCTGGATTTGGCAAGTGTCTGCCAGGTAAAAGGCAGTTGGATGGATTAATTTTCCAGGTTTCCTTGTAGTCTCAGAAGTTCAGAACTAGCCTTGGTAACAGTCCAGTTGGTTCAGAGTGAATGTGGAGAGAGCTGAGGCAAGGGGAAATGAATTTTTATTCAGACACAATCTACTTCTATAATCTTTGGAAACTATCACCTACACTTGCTTGTGATAATCTCTGGACTTCTATCATGAGTGAGATTAGAATACATGAATGCAGGGTATAAATGGCAAAAAAAATCACGTAAGGGTACTCTGCTAGGAAGTTCTGTAGTTTATTAAGTACAAGTGGTCTTTTAATTTGAGCAAGGAAATATGGAAATTATTGGCATTTATAGCATCCTGAAGATGAAGGATTTCTTTTATGTTAAATATTTAAGATTTTCCTTCTATTTTCCTCTTCCTCTTTTCCAAAACTGAGTTGTGTGAGGGTGTTCACAGCATGATCGCTGTGGCTATTGGCAAACCATGGTCATAAATCGTGGGTGATCGTTCTCCTGCCTCATCTGTTTATGCCGTAACTTAGATGCCTGGTGCCTAGGCCTGGGCCCCCAGCTTCGGCCTCTGACCATGACTCAAGGCTGTATAGCCCTCCCTACTATACCCAGGGATGGCACGCAGTCACCTAAGCAACACGCAGCTGTTTAACCAATCAGTAAGGTGTGCACGAGGCAGGCATGCTGATATTTAGCCAATTATGTAACCTTATGTTATCGCAGGTAACCAATAAGAATATATTGCATACTCTTCTCAGGAATGTCTTTGTCCTGTTATTCCTAATAAACTCCGTCCGGGCGATCTTGCCCTATGCCTCTTCATGAATTAAGCCTCCGCTGTCTCCTTGATCCCCAAACACATCATCTGGTGACCCGCGACGCGATTGCTAGATCCCAACTCCCCGACTCACCGGCTGGAATAGCCCCCTGGTGCACCTCTCTCAGCTTTCGAGCTCCCGATTGTGAGTATGGGGGGGGGACTTTCTTTAGGGCAAAAGACCCATGCAAAGGAATTGCAGAAAATCATCAAGGAGAGCGGATGTCCAGACATCACGCTTAATAGTCTTGAAGACTTCATTCAGGAAGTCGAATGCCAATGTCCTTGGTACCCAGAAATTGGATCTCTCAAACGGGATGATTGGCAACGAATTGGAACAATTTTATTGGAAGAACCTAGGGCAGCGGTTCATCATTTATTGATTTGGCAAAGAATTAACGAGGCAGTCAGGAAATTAGTACCAGCAGAGACATCCCTGACCAATCCTCTGACTCATCCACCCGAGGACCCACCACCTCCTTATCCAAAAGTGCTGCCCGCTATTTTACCACCTACGGCACCATTGGTGCCGCCCATCCCGAGCCTGGTTCTCCAGGCACCGCCCGCCTACCCTGGCGGTGTGATGGGAAATGTTCGCTCCGCTATACATCGAGCCAAGAGCGATGGGGTTTTGTCCCTGGAGGAGGCGGAAGAGTGGCAAGGAGAGAGTCCTTCTGCTTTTCCCATTACGGTTGAGATGGGGGTGGGGGCAGATGGGAATCCAGAGGAACGTATCCATTGGCAAGCTCTGTCATATACAGTAATTAGGGAACTTAATAAAGCTGTTAGAGAGTCTGGTGTCCGATCAAATTTTGTGCAAGGGTTGCTTGAGGGAATTGGGAATGGGTACACGATACTGCCCCAAGACTGGAAGGATTTGTTTCGAATGATTTTGACTGCTTCACAGTATGTTGTTTGGGATAGTGAATTCCGAGCGGCTGCGGTGGCGGCTGGTATGCCACAAAACACCCCTGAGCAGATTTATGGAGCAGGTGCATTTGCTACCCTCCAACAGCAGATGCAACTCCCTCGGGAGTCTTTCCACCGCACCTTCATGTGCATCATGAGAGCTTTTAAAAGGGTCCCCGTCTCTGGGAAACCCACACGCTCCTTTACTTCCACACGGCAGCAGCCCGCTGAACCCTACTCACAGTTCATTGATAGATTGAAGGAAGCCATACAAAGACAGATAGACAACCCTGATGCCCAGGGAGAACTCCTGAAACGGCTGGCTTTTGAGCAGGCTAATGCCGATTGCAAGAAGATTTTGCAAAATGTCATTCACCGCCCTGAGTATAGTTTAGCTGACATGATTCAAGCCTGTATGGAGGTGGGCACTCAAACACATGCAATGGCCCTTCTGGCTGGAGCGCTTCGTGCCGGAAACAAGCCTACTGGCAATTGTTTCAACTGTCAGAAACGGGGCCACTTCAAGAAAGACTGTCACGCCCCCGGAGGGGGAGCGCATAAGGGAGGTGGAAAGGATGTCAGGCGCCCCAGCAAGAAGTGCCCCCGGTGTGGCAAAGGCTACCTTTGGGCTAGCCAGTGCAGAGTCAACCCCTCACCACAGGGAAACTAGATACCGGGCCCTCCCCGGGCCCCGGGAAAATAAAGGGGACATGGGTCGATCAGCGCAAGGCTGCTACTGCTGGCAGCGCTGGTCTCGATCTCGTTAACACACAGGACATGACAACTGCGTTGCCTGGGGAGCTTATCCTGATGCCTGCCGACCTTACTGGCCCCTTGCCAAAAGGGACCGTTGGTTTGGTACTGCCACGTTCATCAGCGGGCAAACATGGCATCATGATAGTTCCTGGCGTGATAGACGCAGACTACACAGGCATTATTTATGTACAACTTTGGAGTCACCTTCCGTTGCAACTGCGCAAGAGGGACTCCTGGGCACAATTGATCATTGTTTCTTATGGGGCCGTTCAGCTGGTCCTCCTCCTCCTCCTCTCCCCCGGCGGGGAGTGGTGGTCTCCGGTCCAGGCAGCCCCCAGCCAGCTCCAGAGTTGTCCCCCCAACCCTTCCAGACCCACGGGACCTAGGAGAGGGGATCAAATCCACCCCACCCTGATATTAAAAGGGAAAAACTGATCGGGGTTTGCCCTTTAATATCACTGGGTGGGGGGGTGCGATCCCCCTCTCCACTGGCTCCCCTGAAGCCATAAGGGTTGTGGTGGCAGACCCCTTTTGTCCCCCCAACCCTCATGGACCCACGGGTATGGTTTCCCCGTGCCCGGTTGGGCATGGGACGGCCGGGTAGAGGCCTCTTGAGTGAGAAGGCTCCTAGCGGTGGCCTCTGTGGGCAGCCATATCAAGGGGGGTGAATAAATTATAGGGCTACAGGGTTTGATTCACCCAATTAACGTGACCTGACCAGCGGCTCTGCCAGACCGGCAGAACGCTATCTCCTGCATCTCCTGTGTATAATTAGGCAAACATTCTTCCCCCTGGCTTGGCGCTAATCTCGGGCGCAAACAGGGACCATGTTTGCCCAGCCAGTAAGCCCGACACAATAGGGCTTCCCCTGTCAAATGTTTGCCTGTCATAATTAACTTCCCCTGAAGAGTTTCCCCAATTAACCTGAGTAAACAGGTAACTTGATTGAATCACTGGTGACGGTTTTTTCTACCTGCCTTCTGATCTATAAAAGGTGTATGCATTTTCCCAATAAACACTGATCTGATCCTGCTTCCTTGCCTCGTATTGTCATTGATCAGTCTCCTCCGGGACGTAACGCCGCCCAGCGGCCAGACATCGCTACATCTGGTGACCCCGACGTGATTCTACTCGTGAGTAAGGGACCCCGGAGAGGTCTACTCGTGAGTAACGAACCACGCGGTCCGGTTTCTACGCTCGAACCGCGACCCGTCACCCCGGAGGACAGCGCGGCGCTCCGACCGGCAGCCAGCCGATCGGAGAAGTGGCCTGCGGCGAGGCATTCCAGAGAGGCATTCCTACAGCTTGCTCCCGCTTTCGAGGAAGGTTGCCATAGAGGGAAACGCGTTCCGCTCAGGGCAGGCTGTGAGCCCCTGACATCGCAGAGGCCGTTAGAAGGGCCCGTGGCGGAAGGTCCACGCTCCGAGGTCTACCCCAGACACTAGACGCCCGAACCTATTGCCTGACAAGACGCGTCGACTCGTCCCGAGGAGGAAACTTCCGGAGACCCAACTGCAGGTAATATGGGGACTTGTTCTCATAGACCAAGTCCGTCCGCTAGCCAAAAAACTCGAGAGGAGGAGTTTAAGATCCTGGCCAGGGTATTTAAATTACGATTTCACAGCAAGGAATTAGTGAGACTTTTGGCGTACCTCGGGGAACACTGCCTACTTTACCCAGAAGTAGGTACGTTAACCCTGAAGCTCTGGGATCAGATAGGAGACTGCATTCAGCAACCCCCGAAAGCTCCAGGAGGGATAGTTAGTACATGGAGAAAGTGTAGGAGACTCTTAGAGCAGATCGAACCAGTCCGGATAGAGGCCAAAGAACCCCCGTTAGTTGAGCCATCAGGCAAGCCAGTCGGACCGACTGCGCCCACGGCGCTCTATCCGTCAATTAGCTATCAGCAGAGTAGCGTAGGGAGCCTTCCCGCGGTGACAGCTGCAGACGTCACCGAAGGAATGCAAGGAATGAGAAGCGCAGGCGCTTCTCTGACAGCTCCAGGTTCCCTAGCCGCGAAGAGTGCCCTTCAGCGCACAGCTGAGATAGAGCTAAAGAAGGGGGAATTGTCAGCAGAACAGCTAGCTGAACTTAGACAGATTTGTCCAATCCGCATAGAGATGGACGCGCTCACGGGCGCACAGCAGGTAGTACACTCCCCAGTCCCGTACAAGCTTCTCATGGCTTTACGGAAAGCAATTTCAGAGACAGGGCTCCAAAGTCGTTTTACGAGGGGCACGCTTCGGCAAGTGTGCGAGACCACCATGTGGATTCCTCATGATTGGAAAGCCGTCATGAGGATGATGCTAACCCCTAGCCAGTACATGATTTGGGACAGCGAGTTTCGCCTAGAGGCTCAAACTCGGGCTGCTAGGATGGGAGGCGCGGTGCTTCCTGAGCAGTTGTATGGCTCTGGTAACTATGAGCCCATCAATGTTCAGATTAACTTGCCTCTCGCCACCCTAGAAATGTCAGCCGAGGCTGCCTATAGGGCATACTTCAAGGTCCCAGCATCTGGCAAAACGGCAAAGAATTACACCGCCATTAAGCAGGGAGCCCAGGAGCCCTACATGGACTTCATCAATCGCCTGGAGGAGGCAATTAGCAGGCAGATTGAGAATGAGCAAGCCCAGGAAGAGCTCATGATCAAGCTAGCAAAGGACAACGCCAACCTGGACTGCCGTAAAATCTTGCAGTCCATGGGCAATCGCCCCGACATAACCTTAACGGACATGATTCGAGCATGTTCCGACGTTGGCACAGACTCTTACAAGATGGGTCTGCTAGCGGCAGCGGTGCAGGGGGGGAAAAGACCTCAGGGTAACAGCAAGACCAGAGGGGCATGCCACTCCTGTGGCAAGGTCAGACACTTCGCTAGGGAGTGCCGATTCAAGGGAGGAGGACAAAAGTCCGGCCGTCCCAAGGCTCCGAACACCCCCTGCCCGAAGTGCAAGAAAGGCTATCATTGGGCCAGGTTTTGTCCGAGTTCGGGAAACCGGAATCCGGGCATGTCTCTGGCCCCAGTCCAAACAGAGGCTTCCTTCACCCAGATCCAGAACTCCCCAGAATCAGACTAGGTTCCAAACACATTCCAGGCACTGCGAGGGCACAGGCCAGCCCCAAGGGTAGCACAGGGCTAGAATTGGCTTGCCAGGCGGACGTTACATGCGATCTGCCAGGCACAGTCTATCTAGTCGATTCTCAGTACATGGGACCCCTACCTAGAGGCTTCATAGGCTTAGTTTTGCCCCGTAGTATAGCTGGAGCACGTGGAATTTTCATAATTCCAGGAGTCATTGACTCGAATTTTTCAGGCGTTCTCCGGGTCCAACTTTGGACACACCTGCCCCAAGTTATCCACAAGGGAGAGACCTTAGCGCAACTGATCATGGTTCCTTGTCACTCGCCAGCAGGCAGCCCGAGAAGGCTCGGTGACAGCTCAGAGCCCGGTTCAGCAGACCGCTCGAGCGCGAGTGAGGCAGTGCAAGGATACCAGGTCTTAGCGACAGTGGAGACCAACATTGAGTGGAAGCAGCGCCCCGTTATCGAGGTATTTTTGAACAAAAGAGTGTTCTCAGGGTTACTCGATACCGGAGCGGATGTGACCGTGATAAGCAGAAGCCAGTGGCCGAAGGAGTGGGCCATTGAGCCGGTCTCCGATGTGTGGGGGGTAGGTGGCGTTCAGGAAGCGTTTAGGAGCCGAGAGTGGGTAGAAGTCACAATCCCAAGGGCTGACGGCACAGCGGTGATTCGGCCGCACATTCTTGACGTGCACGTCAATCTTTGGGGGCGAGACATTCTCCAGCAGTACGGTGCCACCCTTACCTTCGGGTAATGGCGTTGCCACTTAAATGGCTCACCGATACTCCGGTCTGGGTAGAACAATGGCCGGTAGTGGGAGAGAAATTAGTTGCCCTCAAGCAGCTAGTGAAAGAACAGCTAGACGCAGGACACATAGAACAGTCCACGAGTCCCTGGAATTCGCCAATTTTTGTGATTAAGAAGAAGTCGGGGAAGTGGCGACTCCTCCACGATCTCAGAGAGATCAATAAATGCATTCAGCCGATGGGCCCGCTTCAATGCGGTATCCCAAATCCTAATATGATTCCCGAGGGGTGGGAGATTTTAGTTGTAGATCTCAAGGATTGCTTTTATACAATCCCCTTAGACCCCAGGGACCGGGAAAGGTTCGCCTTTACGGTGCCAGTTGTGAACCACAGCGAGCCCACGCAGCGTTACGCGTGGAAATATTTGCCACAGGGCATGCTCAATTCGCCCACCCTGTGTCAAATATATGTTCACAACGCGCTGGCAAAGTTCCGAAGCCTTTACCCTAAAGCTATTGTGTGTCACTTCATGGACGATATTTTAGTAGCGTTGCCGCAACTTGGCAGCGAAATATTTTCTGACCTCCAGGCCAGCCTGGGGGACAAAGGTTTACTCATTGCCCCGGAAAAGGTGCAGAAGACCGAACCCTTTTCATACTTGGGTCATCGGCTTCTCCGTTCCTTTGCCGCACCAGTTTTACCCCAGATAAACTTACAGGATTCAGTTACCCTTGTGGAGTTGCAGCAAGTTTTGGGGAATATCAATTGGGCCAGACCGTATTTTCGTTTGGATACGGATCTTCTAAAACCGCTCTTCTCGCTGCTAACTTTAGGTAAGCAGCCGGCAGACCGGATAAAAATCTCTCGAGACGCGCGCTTGGCGCTCGAGAAAGTGAACCAAGCTCTCAGCCAGAGGTGGGTGGATAGGATCGCCCAGGGGCCATATGCCCCGATCCTGAATTTGTACATCGTGCGGTCAGGATCCATGTTCACTGGGGCGCTAGGCGTAGACTCAGAGAAGGGAGCGAAAATTGTGGAGTGGGTCTACTTGCCTAACACATCATCACGGAACATTGTTCCGCCCCAAGAGTTGGTTTCCGCGGTGATTTACCGCGGCAGGCTGAGAGCTAGGGACATTTCAGGAAATGATTTGGCCAAAATTGTGGTTCCTTTCACCAAGGAACAAATTCATCAGTTAATGCAGCTAGGTGATTCGCTTCCGATAGCTTTGGAAGGTTTCACTGGAAGTTTAGCATACCATTTGCCCAAGGACCCCAGACTCGTCTCACTCCAGACAGGAACAGTCAGCTTGTTCGAATTGCTCTCGCTGGTCCCACTTCAGGGGGCCAAGACAGTTTTTACCGATGGGGGACGCACATATGGTGTCCTGACTTGGCAAGAGGGCGAAGCTTGGCGCACGCTGCTAACTCTTCCACAGAAGTCCGCTCAGCGGGCAGAGTTGGCAGCCGTGAACCTTGCCTTGCGCACCTTCGCCCAGGAACGTTTAAATATCATAACTGACAGTCTGTATGTTAGGAATTTACTGCACAGTCTACCGGGAGCTTACATCACTCCCGCGATAGACAAGAATTTGCTTAGCCTGTTCCTCACCGCTCAATTTCATTTGCGAAACCGCACGGAGCCGCTCTATATTGCCCACATTCGAAGTCACCAAGACCTACCGGGTCCGATTTCCGCGGGCAATAGCAGAGCGGCCGCGGCCGCAAAGGAAATTCAGCAACGTTCCGTTTTGGGAGTTTTTACTACTCCAATCCAAAGTCACGCCTTTTTCCACCAAAATGCCAAGGCACTCGCCCGACAGTTCCATCTGCCGCTTTCTCAAGCCCAAGGTATAGTCCGCTCTTGCCAGCATTGCGCAGGGGCACCGGGGGGGCCCTCGTGGGGGGTCAACCCACGGGGGACAGAGGCCAATCAGGTGTGGCAGATGGATGTCACACATGTGCCGCAGTTTGGTAGATGGCAATACATGCATGTCTGTATTGATACTTTTTCCCAGTTCGTTTGGGCCACGGCGCAGAAGGGGGAGACTGCCTCCCACGTGGAGCAGCACCTCCTTTCCTGCATCGCGGCGATGGGCAAGCCGCGGCACGTGAAAACAGACAACGCCCCGTCCTACTGCTCCAGGCAGTTGGCCGCCTTCATGGCCACATGGGACATCAAGCATACATTTGGGATTCCCTACAATCCGCAAGGGCAGGCGATTGTAGAACGGGTCAATCGGACGTTAAAGTCCTACATTGACAAACAAACAGAAAGGGGGAAGCCACCAGCCCTCCCCAAATCACAGGGACAGGCACAGTTTTGCTTAAATAAGGTATTGTTCACTTACAATCACCTTAATGTTTTTTCGGACTGTACGCCGCAGGAGAAGCATTTCCGCCGTTCGGAAGCTCTCCCGCGACCTATGGTCCGGTACCGAGTGCCACCGGATCCTTCTTGGAGGGGCCCGGTGCCGCTCATAACATGGGGGAGAGGGTATGCTGCAGTTATGTCCCCTACAGGTGTCGTTTGGATTCCAGCTCGGTGCGTCAAGCCCTACTTGGAACCACATGGCGTGGACACAGACCGACCAGAGCCCGATCCCGGAGATGGAGGACCTCACTCTGACCGAGGGGACCCGCCGGGAGAGACCGCGGTCGCGGACGACACCACCGAGGATAACCTGGGGGATGGTCAAGACCCTCTGCCATGATGCCCAGCATGCCATCCAGCGCGAGGAAAAGGAGCTGACACCAGAGAGCTTCGTGGTTGCAGTTTTCGCCCAGATCCATGCCAACTCCATGGCAGTCATCATCATCCTGACCCTCACCCTGCTCTTGGGGGGAGGCGTTCAGGCCGCCTCACTGGAGGCCAGCGATTTAATGCCGGGCGGAGACCTTTCTGCCCGCATGCAGTACAACATTTGGGAAAGGTTGGCAAGCCTCGTCAACCAGTCCGATTTTTGCCTCAGACAGGACGTCGGTTCTGCTTCAATCCTCAGCACCTGCCTCATCCCGGTGTGTCATTCTCCAGGCGCACACCCCCGGGATGGGGACTGGCTGGTGAAGCGATTCTTCAGCCCGTACATCCCAGCGGCTTCCTCGGAATATGCCCGTTGGGAGATGCGGCTAACCATGACTTTACCGGCTGATGCGGCCACTCTCCACACTCCTTGAGTGGCGGTCAGCCCGAACTCTACCTGTGGCCGAATTTACGGTTGCTCCGGAACCGGCCGAACCCGGCGCCGATGCCTCGATGTGGGCAGCGGCAATTGGACTTGCAGTGACCCAGTGCCACGCGGCACACCATATGCACATATCACCCTACCATCTGGGTGGTTCTTCACTTGTAACCAGTATACGTTTAACTACATTCCTGCTAATATTACAGATGCTATTTGTTGTATTAGCCGCTTGACACTCTTGCTCCCCACTAAGGATATGATTGCCCCAAGCCCCAATGTTCCTAATGTTTCCAATGTATCTAATGTCCCTTCACTCATACGGCACACTCGCACCACCACGTTGGACAGCTCATGTGAAAGCAGCTTCAGGGTAATGAGACCCGCCGAGTATCTCTCCTTGGCAGTCAGCATCTTTGGCGTGCCAGGCTTAGCCGTCGGCAACGCAAAGAGGATTGGTCGCTTGGCTTGCGGTTTAGCAAAGGCCATCAACCATACCTCCTCAGCGATAGCGCTCCTCAATCAGGAGCAGGCGGAACTTCGCCATGCCATTCTCGATAATCGAGCGGCTATCGACTACCTCCTACTGCTTCACCACTTGGGCTGCGAGTCTTTTCATGGTATGTGCTGCTTTAATCTTACGGACAACTCTCGTAAGATTCAAAGCCAGATCGAAGATCTTCACTCTATAGTGGCTGGCATCACAGAAGGCTCCGCATGGGGGGCATGGTGGAGCTCACTATGGAAATGGATGTGGTCGTGGATCCCATGGGGGTGGCTTCAGACGGTAATCAAGGTAGTGGTGGGGGTAGTCATACTAGGCATTACAGTCTGCTGTCTTGCTCAATGTATTCCCTCACTAATCTCAAGATGCCGCCGGAGAAGGAAACCCCGTGACGTCATTCCAGACCAACAGCTGGTGCCACTTCTGCGCAGGGTCGCTGGTCAGGCTCTTAATATAAATAAGTAAGGGGAGATATGGTTTCCCCGTGCCCGGTTGGGCATGGGACGGCCGGGTAGAGGCCTCTTGAGTGAGAAGGCTCCTAGCGGTGGCCTCTGTGGGCAGCCATATCAAGGGGGGTGAATAAATTATAGGGCTACAGGGTTTGATTCACCCAATTAACGTGACCTGACCAGCGGCTCTGCCAGACCGGCAGAACGCTATCTCCTGCATCTCCTGTGTATAATTAGGCAAACATTCTTCCCCCTGGCTTGGCGCTAATCTCGGGCGCAAACAGGGACCATGTTTGCCCAGCCAGTAAGCCCGACACAATAGGGCTTCCCCTGTCAAATGTTTGCCTGTCATAATTAACTTCCCCTGAAGAGTTTCCCCAATTAACCTGAGTAAACAGGTAACTTGATTGAATCACTGGTGACGGTTTTTTCTACCTGCCTTCTGATCTATAAAAGGTGTATGCATTTTCCCAATAAACACTGATCTGATCCTGCTTCCTTGCCTCGTATTGTCATTGATCAGTCTCCTCCGGGACGTAACGCAGCCCTAGCGGCCAGACATTGCTACACACGGGACCCAGGAGAAGGGGTCGAATCCACCCCACCCCCTGATATTAAAAGGGAAAACCCGATTAGGGTTTCCCCTTTAATATCAGTGGTTGGGGGTGCGATTCCCCTCTCCAGTGGCTCCACTGGGGCCAGAAGGGTTGGGGGGACAGACCCCCTTTGTCCCCCCCAACCCTCACGGACCCACGGAACCCAGGAGAAGGGGTCGAATCCACCCCACCCCCTGATATTAAAAGGGAAAAGCTGATCAGGGTTTCCCCTTCAATATCAGTGGGTGGGGATGCGATCCCCCTCTCCACTGGCTCCCCTGGGGCCAGAAGGGTTGGGGGGGCAGACACCTTTTGTCCCCCCAACCCTCACGGACCCACGGGACCCAGGAGAGGGGGTCGAATCCATCCCACCCTGATATTAAAAGGGAAAAGCTGATCGGGGTTTGCCCTTTAATATCACTGGGTGGGGGGTGCGATCCCCCTCTCCACTGGCTCCACTGGGGTCACAAGTGTTGGGGGGACAGACCCCTTTTGTACCCCCAACCCTCACGGACCCACGGGACCCAGGAGAGGGGGTCAAATCCACCCCACCCCGATATTAAAAGGGAAAAGCCATTCGAGGTTTCCCCTTTAATATCAGTGGGTGGGGGGTTGCGAACAATCCCCCTCTCCACTGGCTCCCCTGGGGTTGGGAGGGTTGGGGGGGACAAAAGGGGTCTGTCTCCCCAACCCTCCTGAACCCAGGGGACCCAGCGGAGAGGGTGGTATGTTCAGGAGGGTTGGGGAGACAGACCCCCTTTGTCCCCCAACTCTCCCAGACACAGGAGTCCCGGGAGAAGGGAGTGAATCCACCCCACCCCCCAAACTCTTTGTTAAAGAGAAGAAACCGCTTAGTTTCTTCTGTTTAATAACGGGGTGTCCTGGGGGGGGATCCCCTCTCTGTTGGCTTCCCTAGCTCTGGAAGGGTTTGGGGGACAGACCCCTTTTGTCCCCACAACCCCCTGAACCCAGGGGACCCAGGAGAGGGGATCGATTCCATCCCCCCCAACACTCTGGAAGGGTTGGGGGGATTTGGCCACACCCACTGATTTGGCCACGCCCACTGATTTGGTCACACCCACTGATTTGGCCACACCCACCTATTTGGGCACGCCCACAAAATTTCCCTTATTTTCAAAGCCAAAAGTTGACGGGTATGGATATAACTAGTCAGACAGAGGCTCAGCAAGTTAACAAAACAACTCTACTGGTATTTCACATCCCTCTGTTGATTTATTTATTTACAAATCCCTCCCTATAGCCTATCAGTATGCTCAGATGACCTAGGTTAGTGATGACAAACTTTGGCACTCCAGGTGTTCTTCAACTTCAATTCCCAGAAGCCCTGATTTTCAGGAGCACTGACTTGGGCTTAAGGTTATTGAAGTCCAATAACACCTGGAGTGCCAAGGTTCACCATCACTGATCTAGGGTAGAAGGAGGCTAAAGCCAGATAACTTAATTAGATATGGAAGAGAAAGACAAGGCAGCTCAAGAGTTAACTGAGCTTGTTGTTGATCTGAAGAATGCTCTGGGGATCTTGTTGGCATATCAAGTCTGAGAATAGTTGACCAGCATTTACTGACTTCTTCAGACAGGAAGGACTCCTAAATTTCCACAGCTGAGAAACACCAAGAGACTTTGAACTAACACAACAACAAACCTACAAAGATTCATGCTTCAGCAGATAAGAGGAAGCTAAGCAACCAATCTGAATACTGGTAAAGGAACACAGTTCTGCAAGCAGCCAATTAGCATCAATTAACCTTTCTGCCAAAAGTATAGCTCGCTTAGCTCCTTTGCTTGATGCTGTTTTCCTAGTGCTGAGTTAATGTCAATGTGACCGCTTTACTTGCTTATTTTATGTTACACTATATTCCACCTTCAGCTCCAGTGAACCTAAGGCAGTGTTCATAGCTCTTCTCACTTTCTACCTTATCTTTACATCAACCCTGAGAGGAAAATCAATGGCACAATAAAAATATTTTCCAGAAACATTATCAAATTGCAAAGGGATGTGTTAGGGAGAGAGAGAGAGAGAGGTTGAATGCAACATTAAAGGTGATAGAGAAAACTCTAGGCAGTTCTTTAAAAAATAACATAGCCTCTCTGATCTTAGATCAGTAGTTCTCAACCTACAGCCCACGGGCCAGATCTAGCACACAGAAACATTTCATGTGGCCCCCCGCCGCTGCCACTGGAAGCAGACGCGTTTGTGATAGCCATAAATGCATCCGCAGCTGTTGTAAACATGCCAAAAATGTGCCTGCAGCCGTGAGCACATTTATGACAGCATTTATGGTGAGGGAAACCATCAATCAGCTGTCTGAGGGGGCATGGTCCGGTCCATGGATTTAAAAGGTTGAGAAACCCTGAACTACACCAAAGCCTTATAATTGTGTGGCTCACTGTTGGTATGGTATGGTGGGCATGATCAGGGGGAAAGCCCTGCATTGCACCTGAATTAAGACTACTTTATTTCAAAACTTGAATGGGTGGGGGCAGCCAGAATTTCTGCTACCGGTTCTGGTGAACTGGTGTGAACCTGCTGGTGCCTACCATTGCTTATATCATTGTGTCGGTGGGATGGTTCGTGTATTTAGAACACACTGTAGTAACTCAGGCAACCTAATCTTCTGCATTATTTTGAAAGAATAGGTGGAACATCACCTGCCATGGAATTCTCTGGCATCAGTTGAGACTGTTTGCAGAGTGGTCCAGGTGCTTCTGTAGAGACTAGTCTGTGGGTCTTAACTGTGGTCCAGTATGGCTTGTCTGAGAAAGCGACTCAGAAAATTGAGCTGCTGCTGTGGACAGGTCAGTTGTAATATGAAATTAATCTTTCAGAAAGTTTGTAGATTATTGCTGTGGTGGTTTGTTTGTTTTTTCATTTGGGGGTCCAGGGTGAGTTGTCTTGGCTTTTTTGGGACACAGGTAGCAACAGCTGGCATCTGGAGCAATGGGATTTTGTACCCAAGAGCTAGAGGCAGCTAACACACTTCCCCTGCCTCCAGGAAAACTAGGGTGAGGCCTCAAGGGGCCAACCCAAGAGATTGGGCTAAAGAGAACAAGGTGGGGTGAGATCAACTGGGGAGAATTTAGGGGGAAATCCTTTCTGGAGAGGCCAGGAGCTGGACCTGGGACTAAGTTTTTAAAAAAATTATTGAAATGTAAACATACAAAACTGAAGAAAAATGAATACACAACATCTTATAAAACTTATATAAACTACTACTGGTATCCACCACCCATTAGACATCGTAAACTTTCATTTAGCTATTCCTTATATAACATTTTATTTGTATATTTGTCCCCTCATTCCAAAAAGATAAATAGTCTTGCCCTGTCCTTAATCCTTTCCCTTTCACTAAAAGGTATTTTATAAATTCTCAACACATCTCTTGGTAGTTAGTTTTTTTATTAATCCCTTTTTGTGGGTAGCTCACATTAATTGGATATTAAACCTCTCCTGAGGGGTGCGCCCGGTGTCCACAGACCCGCATGCCTGTCTCCAAATTAGTTGGGGCCGTGCTCAGCTGGAGAGGAAATTGGGAGATAAGTGGGCAGGTTAGGCATAAACCATGGCTCAGGCTGGGGGCAAATAGAGTTAGGCAAGCAGACAGGGACAAACAAAGGACAAGACTAGGTGCCTGGGGTCAATCCACATAGACCCCGAGATTAGGGCAGGAACAATGGGTCTCGCCAGCCCAGGGCAATTAAGTGCGGGTTGTCCATTAACCTCGGGGTAGTTTCCAGAGCCACCGTTGTAGCCACACCACCGGAAAATGCCACGTACGCAAGCCTTCTGTACAGGGGATGGCGTGATTATCTTAGATGCGCGTCTTCGCCCCTAGGTAGGGAATAAATACTTGTTCCCGACTCTGGTCGGGGCTGGACTTAGCCACACAGCCGCCTTTCGCATCTCATTGCAGCACCTTTTATAATTTTAATTCACATTAATTTGTCATTTACTGCCACATTCCATCTCTCTATATATTAATCCAATTCAAATTCACAATCTACTTTCCATTTTTAACAATAAGAATGTCAAAGCTGTTACCAATATAATAATCAATTCCTTCTTATTCAATTCTATTTGTTTATTTCTAAAGTCCATTAATAAGGCTTTTTTGGACATATCTCCAATTGTATAGAAAATATTTGATTAATTAAAAGAAAACAACCTCTTTTCCACATTTTTCCCACATTACATTCCTACCTTAAATTAAGGTATGTACTAACCTCTTTTCTTACACCTCTAACAATATTTAGTGTAATTTGAGTCAAAATAGCTTAACCAGACTGCAGTCATATATCATCTCCAAATTGACCAAGGGAGAGTTGTTTTGGCTTTTCTCTGAAACACAGTTAGAAAGTAGTGAGGGTTTTCAAGTTAGCAACAGCAGGCATCTGAAGCAATGAGATGTTGTACTCAAGAGCCAGAGGCAACAAGCACACTTCCCCTGCCTCAAGGGTGAGGCCTCGAGGGGACAACCCAGGAGACTGGGGTGAGGAGAACACAAGGTGGGGTGAGATCAACTAGGGAGAATTTAGGAAAAAGTCCTTCCTGGAGATGCCAGGACCTGGACCTGGCACTAAGCTTTAAAGTTCTGAATGTTGTGACATTTCCACATAGAGGAACTTTCCCACTTCCTTTTCAAGGCTCTCCAGCCTGCTTCCCACTATGAACATCTACATGTAATTAATTGTGTGTATATAACATAAGATGTCTAATGGATAAGATGGAGTGGGCAGTCTATGACAGCCCAGACACTGTGGGACCATAGTTTGCACATTGGCTCTCCTGGCAGAGGCTGATGGAAGTTGGATTCGGTGACTTGTGGAAGACTGCATGTCTTCCACCAGTAAATATAACAGCTATGCAAATATAGAGAGCAGGTGAGTGAGCCAAAGCCATAGAAGTTCTTGAGGAGTAGTAACACATTTGATTTATAAGTGCTTAGATGAGATGAAGCTTTACACCAGTGTTAAATAGCAATACCACATGCAGGGTACAGGTGGGATACTTTCCACCATTAAATAACTTTCCACTTTGCTTATTGTATGGAAATGAAGACTTGGATGGTTTTTTAAAAATACTTTTCTTTTCTTTATTCTTCAGGTGACGGATAAGTTTCCAGATCCTGCTAATGCAGAACATTTTGAAAGTCCCTCCCTAGGAGCTGGTATTTCAACATACAGAAGTCCAGTTCAAGGTACAGATAGAGAGAATAAAAGACTCTTGACATGATCAGCAATAGGCGAGTGCTTGTAGTGCTCATGAGAGAGGAGCTTCTCTGTTGTTTCCAGCTTTTTTTGGATTGCATTCCTGATAAAACTGATATCAAATCCTACTGTTGCTTTGGAGTAGAATCTGAAAACACAGACTTTAACTGTGCCACAACAATTTTTTTATGATTAATGAGTATTCTGAGGGTTTTATTGGTTTTCTAGTTTTATTTTATAAACTTATAAAATATAGGCTAAAATCCAGGAGCCCTGGTGGTGCAGTGGTTAAATTTCTGTAATGCAACCAAAAGGTTGAGAGTTCGATCCTGACCAGGGTTCAAAGTTACCTGCGAACCGGGTTCAGGTGAGTGAACGGAGGCCCATTACGGGCTAGTGGGGCCTGGTGCAACATCCTTTGTCACATTCCAATGGTTAACGTACCATTTTATAGGTATAGATGTTATGTATAAGTTGTTTGCCATAATGTTGATGATGTTTGTTTTTGAATTCTTGCTGTACTGATTGTGTGTATTATTAATGTTTTAGCCGTCCTGAGTCGGCGCAAGCTGAGAAGGGCGGGATATAAATAAATCGAATCGAACTGCAGCCCATTTAGCATCTCTAGGAGTAGATGATGAATTGACAGCAGAAATTGAAGAAATAAATTATAAAATAGCAATGAAATATTCCTGAAGAGGGAGAAAAGATTTTCTCCCACGGGATCTGGACATGGGAAACAAACATTTACCCAACACTTAAAAAAGATTTTGCCTGTTTTGAGAAGTTTATGCCATAACCTATGTACTACTATCAAGAATCCCCTCTCTCTAATTGTTACCCACATTTAGAAGGGATTTATTGACTGGAGTCTGAAAAAAGTCTAAGGATCAGGGAGACATATATAGAATCAGTTGATGTTACAGATCATTAAATTGTAAATCATAGTGACAAATGTTCTTTTCTAGCTACCGAGGACACCCCAGGTATCGGGAGCAACTTTTTAAGTTTTTTCAAAAAACTGAAGAAAACTACTGCTGAACATTTTAGTTTCAGCGATAGCTCCGAACACTCACGTACTACACTACTGTGGAAGAGAACAATTGTTTTCAATGACGCTGATGCATGTGACAAGAATGACTTTGTTGAACAAGATGGCCTCTGTTTTCAAAGGGATTTGAGATCTGAAGAACAATGGGGTTCAGATGCCAACTGTGATATCAGCATTGCAACTCCTCCAGGAGAAGATGTTGACATAAACCAGAAAAAGGAAGTTGCAACAAAGGGCCATGATAATATACCAGAGACTCATCCTATATTGAAGGATTTCCAAGGAACACAGCTAGAATTTAAAAAATTCCCTAAACTGGAGCACAAAGCAGTCACTCGAGTTAGAATGGAAATGTCCACAAATTACCATGGTAACTTCAGGCACAAGACCATAGAGAAGGGTGCTTTCAGCAGACCTAGCAGAAAGCTGTTCCCAGAGGTCCGGAAGAGTGAGACACAAGGAAACATGCTTGGAGAGAACCAAAGTGAAACTGTTACTTTAACTCGAAGTGAAAACGAACCATTTGGATTAGATCTTCAAATCCATTCTACTCCACTGAGCGTTGTAATAAAAGGCTTGAGACCAGGTGGAACAGCTGAAAGGGTAACCCTCTAAACAGTTTTTCTGTCATTTTTTTTACTGGTTAGATTAGTAGTTCCCAACGTGGGTCCCAGGCCCCACAGGAAATTGAAAGTCCAAAAACCAAAAGTTGAGAAACACTGGGTTAGATGGTTTCCAAAAGCATGGTCAGCTTTTCTCCGTCTTCTACATGGAGAAGAAGAGTCAGGAAGGAAATATTCTAGTTTGCGAGAAGTAGCAGAAATTCTTTTCAATGTAGTCATCAGGGTGAGGGCTGAGAAATGGGGAGCCGTTTGTCCTGACTGCTCTCTTGATTCCCGAGGGAAAATCTCCATGAGGCATATGCTCCCACCATCTGATTTTGTGGATAATTATTTCTGAGATAAGTTGACATAGGGCAAAGAGTTTTAAAGACAAACTTCATTGGCAGAATTAAATGTTGTGTGTTTTGCATCCCTAGTTCTATTGTTTTTAATTGGATAATTTAGCTGAATAAACTCTAGCTGATTAGACTCTAAATCCTCAATAGGGGAAATACTCTTATGAAAGAGTCCATATTTGTAAATGCAGCAGTGATCATTTCCCCACTGCCTTTGTAGAACTTTGTTTAGTGAAGCAGCTACTTTTCCTGAGTCAACCTGACTTAGTGACAGTCTTCTGATGCCATAGTTACTTTATGTCTTGACTATGACAGTGTATGCTAGATGGGTCTACTGTTGAAGAGGGTCTAGATCAGTATTTCCCAACCTTCATATTTTGGACTTCAATTCCCAGAAGGCTAAGTTAATTCTCCAAATCACTAGTCAGCCAATGTACTGACGTAGGCTTCTGGGAATTGAAGTCCCCCTGTGGGGCATGGCCCCCACATTGGGAACCATTGGTCTAGATCTTTATTTGGTGCAACTTTTTGAATTGGACGATAAGATTGCTTTGTTTAATGATTTTCATATGTTTGTATAGTTAATAATTGCTTTAATGGCCATATTTGTCGTAATTTGGTTTTGATGATTGCATGGTTAAATATGCTATTACGTATTATGATATTTGAGAGCTGCCTTGGATAGCACTTACTAGTAAAAAGACAGAATGCAAATGTAATAAACCAAGATGGTAGTGGTGGTAACAAGCAACATTATTATGCTGCAGAAGTTGGTCAGAATTGCAAAAACCTTTCAGAATACACCTAATTTACCAAATCAATTTTAACAGACGTCTCAGGGAAAGCTGGTCCCAGGAGATCACATCCTTTCAATCAATCATAACCCAATCCATAGATTCTCCCTTGAGGCTCTGTTGAAGCATCTACAATGTCTGCCCTCATCTATCACACTGGACATCCAGAAAGTTGCCTAGGGTAAGAACCTCCCCATCCCATCCTACTCATTGCCTTTTACAGTTGTGACTTTTGATTTGTGACCCATGAATTTTCCTGGGAACTTTCTAGTTGTTTTACAGTTGAAGCCCTCATCATGGAAATAGCTAGGGTGCTTGACACTGTTCTATTTAAGTACCCTCCCCCTTTGTAGAATATATAAACTTGTTTTGGAAACAGTTTTTAAGCATTACGCAGAATAGAAATCAACTGTTTAGTTACAGCTTTTGAAATAGTAGCTCTCTTAGTTTATGCAAGCATATCAGGTCTGAGGAGGTGGTTAAGCTCACATTAAAATATAGCAGTTATTATTTAAGATACCACAGTGATTTTACCTTTATGGTTTTTTTTTTTGCTTTTCCTTCTGTTAAGGAAATTTATTTTCATTATTACTAGCTGCTACATACAAAAGGACTCTAGGCACAATAACTTAAATTATTATTAAGCAGTTTATTGTATGCAAAAGCCAAATAAAATAAGAACACAACATATAAAGACCTTAATAATAAAGCATACCTGTCAAGTATCCCGGATTGGCCGAGATTTCTTGTATTTCCGCACCACTTCCTCCACTTTCCCGCTGCCATCCCGTAATTTGACCGGTGGGGAAAGTAGTTACTGTGCATTCGTGTATGTGCAGAACCCTCTGCACATGCACAGAACCGTTCTGCGCAGGTCCCGTATTTTCTGGAGCTGTGCTTGACGGGTATGTAATAGAGAGATGCAAGTAATATAAAGATTGGCCAGTAATATAGAAATAGGGACAAAGCAAAGACAGTTTCCAAAAGGATCCCATGTTGATAATGCCAACTTGTCTCTCTTTTCTCCTCCTTTTTATACCTTCTGATACTGTCTTTTTTTTAGTACATTAGTACCATAAAGCACACTCTGACCCATGTGTTGACACCTTTTGCATTTTTGTATCATTTTGATTTTACTTTTAATTAACATAGCTACACATAATCTAATAAAAAAATTATTATATAGATGAAAATCTACTTTCCTTTGCAATGTTTCTTGTTTGATAAGCATTTAGTTACTGTTGTATAGGGAGAAGCAGTGGGAAAGGACACACAGTAGGAAAATCCCTCTGAACTGAGTGGTTCAAACATTCGTGCCCCTATGGGAGCACCACCTAAGAGCTTTTCACTATGAATAAACAGTTACCTCTGAAAACTATTCAGCCCGGAACTTTCCAGCATTTAGATTCCAGCTGTTGTAAAGTGGTGTATTGTGATGCACAAGTTTGGACACATATACACAGTGAGTGTTGATAAGACATGATAGTCTTTACTTCATTGCACTGTACTTTCCAAAAAAATGTTAATAACAGGCAGAAATTATCGCACTTGGATTGAATTGATATCTTCCAAAGTAAGGTTTTATCCTTTGCATTAAAAGGCAATTTAAAGACAACATGGTATTTCCCCCACTAACGCAGCTGTTCTGCCACATGACCCACCACACAAAATGGTGGCATCTCTCACTTTCCCTTCATTCATTCTTCCGAGAATGCTCTTTGTCAGCAGTGTAGGGTAACCATGGCATCCATTCAGGAAAAACCCCTTGGCAGTAATAACCCATAGGTTGAGAACCTGCATGCTACAGGAATGGTTATTAATCATCAAGGAACTCACCACAGAACATAAAATTTAGAGTAAAGATGAAGAAATAAAATGGAAAAAAGAGATAAAGGGCCCGAACTAGATGATCACTTTCAACGTTAGCTTAGGTTTCAACATTCTCTCCTCATCAAATCATATCTGATATAAAGCGATGATGATGGCAGTTGTGGTGATTGCAGATATGGTGGCAGTGATGCCTTATATGGATGCTATGTAAATGAATAAGCTAATTGCTCAATTTGCCAGGGGAATGGTGCACCGGATGAAAACCTTTCTGTAGATGGAAAGAGCTTTACTATTTGTAGAAAACAGGGTCTTGATCCAAACAACTGTGTATATAAAACAGTTATTCTTAGCAAAAGAATATTGTTGAAATCTGTCAGGCTGGTAGTCAGATTAGTATGCTATTTCTTAACAAATCACTGGATATTGGCTCGATGTGTTAAAATAGAACTGAGACAACTGTAGATGATTTTTCATAGTTACAGTACGTAGTTAAGAGGAATGAATAACATATTTGTTTCCTTTGTTACGCAGCTTGATTTCACAGCAGTCTTCATCTTTCGGGTTCAACACACAGTTTTGTGATCCGATGCAGCCAGTCTAGAAGGAAGGCCAGGAGACAGAAAGCACATCACAGTTAGAGCCACTCCAGAAGGAAAGTTGGGAGACAGGATCCCCTCCACTGCTGGAGCCAAAGTTTAACCCTTTCACAGGCAAGCCTGTCCAGTGGGATGACGATCTGGCTGAGTTATGTGACCAGCAGCTTTCACTGAAAGACCAGCGTGTGTAGGAGGGAGAGAGTGAGTGCCAAACGTCATCGGCAAGCTCATCAGAGGCAAGCGATGAGGAGCCACGGAGGCATAGACAGCATTGGAAATCCAGATTCAAGTTGGAGGATGCTGTGGCCAGATTGACTGCTGTGCAGACAGAGGCCTTGAAGGAATCACACAAAAAGAAGCCCCGAACATTGGACCAGATAGACAGAAAATGTGTCCTCTTTTCAAGAGAACCAAGACCTTCTGAACTTTATTTCCAGATTTGAGGGGACGTGCCAGGACTTGGCTATTCCAAAGGAACTCTGGAATAGGTTAGTGTGCACCCAACTCAGTGGGCCTGTTGCGGACCTCGTTAAGCCCTTGCCCCAAGAGCCAAATTGGGAAAGTCTCATGGGAGCCCTAAGGGTGCAGTTTGCCTTTACAGACAAGGGCCTGAGAAAAGGCTTCATGCCAGGAGGCACTTCCCCAAAGACAGCTTTTCTACACTTCTAATGAAGATTAGAACAGATCTGGACCGCTGGATGCAAGCAGCAGAAGTCATGACAGCGGAAGACTACCGCAGATTGATGGTAAGGGAGCAATTCCTGAGAGTAATTTCTCCTGAGCTGAAGATCAGCTTGATCGAAAAGCAAATCACAGACTTGTAGGAATTGCCACAGACAGCTGACAGATTGTGAATAGTGAGAAGTGGCGAGAAAAAGGCCAAACAAGCTTTATTCCAGTTCAAGGAACAGTGTAGCCAGCCCTTTAAGAAGCCAACGGGGGGGGGGGGGGGTCAGAAGCAAGATGAACTCATGTCAGCATGGAAACAACTTCAACAGGTTATGCCTGTGGCAAGACGGACCATATGGGGAAGCAATGCAGCAAGGTTCCCAGAGTTCAAAAGCCTCAACGAGAAGCCAAACCAGCTTCTGTCACCCCCGCTACACTAAAGCCAAAATAGTTCAATCTGTGGAGCAAACAGAAGCCCCACAGCCTCACGCTAATGTGGCTCAGCAACAAGCCAGCTCTACTGTTACCAGCATGGATACCCAGCCGCAGATGACCCCATCTGTCAGAATGCTGAGTAGAGTGGGCACAGTCCATTCTTTGAGAGCTGAAACTCCAGAGATTGCAGCCTGGGATTTGAAGACTAGTACAGAAATGACTCATCCAGAGCCTAAACTCTTGAACCCATCATCCTTGCTGTCCCCAGCCCAATTGGACTGGATGAATCAGCACTGGAAGAGACTGGTTACCCTGCTGGATTATGAAGGAAGAGAGAAATACCAGCTAGAGGCCTTCTGGGATTCCAGATCGGACTTTTGTAGTCTCCATAAAGACTTGGTGGAACCGGTTTTCAGATCAGTTTTCAGTTTCTCAAACTTTTCTGCAAACCCAGCAAAGTGATCCAAGCTTGGAGTAAATTAGAGAGAAGGCAGTACAGAACCTGCCCTTGACAGAGAGCAGGCCCAGCCATTTCTTTAAGAATAAAAAGGGTCGGTTGTACAAGGAAACCAGAGAAGGTGCCCTGGGATTTGAGACCCGAAAGCAATTGATGGTTCCCCATAGTTATAGAAAGACCATTCTAGTAGGGCATGATGCAGCATTTTCCTGTCATGCAGGGAGAAAGAAGACTCTTCAAAGGATTGCCAGCTTATTCTTTTGGCCGAAACAATCCAAAGATGTCAAGTAATATGTTGAATCTTGTCTTGTCTGTCAATTGATGGAGAATGTCAATTCTAAGACCAAGGTGAGGATGGGGACCCCTAGCTTCACTGGAGCACCTTTCGAGCAGGTACAAGTCAACATCCTGGGGCCTCTACAGGTCTCAGCTGGGGGAAAGCATTACATATTTACATACGTCAGCACCCTCAGCAAGTGGGCCAAGGCCATTAGCCTGACTGGAACCAGCACAGTCCAGGTTGCCAGAGCATTTATGAAGAGAGCAGCATGCCTAGGCCTGCCCAAGATCATTACCTCAGATAAAGAGGGAGGGGGCATTTGTGTCCAGACTAATGGAGAAAGTGTGTGCTTTGGCTGGAATTTAACAGAATTTTAGCATTCCATACTATGCTCAATCACATAGAGAGGTGGAAAGAGTCTAAGGTAGTTTGCAATGTCATTTTGACAGCCTGTGTTCTGGACCATGGGAAGACATGGACAGATGGACGACAATTTGTGCTCAATGCTTAAAGCTCCTCATGAAATCCTGGGGGGGCCTGATGCCTTTAGAAGTGGTGTATGGTAACAATTTTTGTGGACACCTTGATCTGTTAAAGGTTGACTGGGAGGGGGTCATTGAAAAGACTCTTAAAAAGGCTGGCAGATACACCTTTAATTTACAATAGAGACTGAGTAAGATTCATGTGTTAGCAAAGCAGAATCTTGAAAAGGCTCAAGACACATAAACTTTTTCATGACAGCAAAGCAAGACACTGTGAGTTCCAGGTGGGCGATGAAGTCCTAATTTTCAATCCCCTGGATGTAGCCAAGTTACAAGTTGAATGACAGGGACCTGCCACAGTTGTGCAGAGGGTGGGAGATATGAATTATGCTGTAAGATTTGATGATGCTTCTGATGTGAAAATTTTTCATGTTAACAGTCTAAAGAGATATATTTCAAGGCCTGCAACCATGTTTAAAAATACAGCGATTCCCTCTGATATTGAGGATGCTAATTTGGTTAGTCTGACTGACATATACCAACAAGCAGGTGGTCTAGAAGATGTGTTTATAAGTGTTAAAGTGCTGGAGAATGCTATGAGAGCTGTAATTGCAAATTTCAAGGCTATGTTTGCTAATGTACCAGGTTGTACTTCTGTACAGAGTCATGATATTAATGTGAATGGACAAGGTTCAGTCTGGATAAATCAATACAAAGTGGTAGGTCCGTTTGCGGACCAGATTGATAAATAAGTAGATAAGATGCTCCAGATGGGAGTCATTGAACCTACTGAAAGTGAATGGAATGCACCCATTGTTCTGGCTAAAAAAAGAAATATGCAAGGGGAGATTTTACTTGAGGTCAGGTTTTGTATTGATTACAGGAAACTGAATGCAATCTCAGTCCCTGATCAATTTCCTCTTTCACGTATGAATGACCTCATACAGAAGCTTGCCAGGGCAAAATATGTCATGACCCTGGATATGACCAAAGGTTTTTGGCAGATACCTTTGACACCTGAAGCCAAATTCAAATGGTTTTTTGCACACCTAAGGGGTCTCAGTTCTGTTTTAAGAGGTTGCCTTTTGGTCTGAGGAATTCTCCTGCTACATTTCAGTGCATGATGAATAAAATTCTTAATGATTTGTCTTTTGCAAAGACCTACAGTGATGACGTACTGATTTTTAGCAATTCTTTTGAGGAACACCTGGTTCACGTGGAAATGGTATTGGAAAGACTGCAGAGAGCAGATCTTACTGTGAATATATCAAAATGTCAATGGTGTCTAGCCAAGGTGATATAACTAGGCCATGTAATTGGGTCTGGAGAGATCACACCTGTTGATGCCAAGGTGGAAAGTGTTAAGAATTAGCCCATACCTTCCACTAAAACTCAGGTGAAATGATTCCTGGGGTTAGTGGTTTTTTACAGAAATTTCATTCCAGGGTTCAGTGAAATAGCTAACCTGCTCACAGAGTTGACAAAGAAGAAGATGCCTGTCAAAGTGAAATGGAACTCAGAGTGCCAGAAGTCATTTGATTTGTTAGAGGATAAGCTGGTGCAATATTCTATTCTCATTGTGCCTGACTTCAAGAAATCTTTCATCCTTAAGATGGACACCTCAAACTTTGGAATTGGTGCTTGTTTAATGCAAACATAGGATGATGGAATTCTTATCCTATTTTAGTAGGAAGATGCTGCCACAAGAACAGCATTTTTCAGTGATTGAAAAGGAGTGTTTGGTGCTTGTGTGGTCAATTACTAAGTTATGACCATACTTGTGGGGCCGATGTTTCGACCTTCACACTGATCACAATGCACTCAAATTTCTGGACAAAATGAAGTCTATCAACCAGTGTCTGTTGTGTTGGAATTTGCTTCTTCAGGACTATAATTTCACTATTTATCATATTAAAAGTTCTACAAACACAGTGGCTGATGAACTAAGTATAATGTACCCAGAGAAGGATGATACCCAGGAGTGTTGTGTTGTTACCTGAAAGTTGTATAACTGAATGTTTTCTTATTTCTGTTTTAAGTGTAACTGTATACACTGACTGCTATGCTATGCAAATGCAGTAACTATATTTAACGTGAACCTCCAATTATCCAAACTGGAAGATGCTTAATGCTTTACTATGTGTAAGTGAGTATGCTTATTGCTTTTTAAGGTGTGTCTTATTTTACCTTGTCTTTCTTGGTGGGGGGGGGGGGCACAAAACCTTGTGGTTTTTTTCCTGGGGGGAAATCGTGCCATGGTATTGAAATACCATGGACTCAATTGTGTTTCAAAATGGAGTTTCCTCTATTAGGAACTGATGTGTGTGTGTAAAAATGTGCAGAAATGCCAATGTTCTGTTCTCATCCTGCTCACTTATCATGCAGGTGCTAGAGATTTAACTGCTGAGGCCTTCAGTGGCACCTCAAGGTTCAGTAGCTCTTTGCCCACTACAGAAGGAATGTGGGGAGTGCATCAACAGCTCATCTCTGGGAACAGGATGAGAGTATTATGAGAACGGGAATATGTTGTGAGTTAAGGTGTACTCTTATTGGCTGTATTCAAATTAGCCAAGCCAGAATCCCTGGTCTAAAGTATAGACACATGGTCTAGTGAGTTAGGCAAGTTCCAGTTCCAGTGAGGTTTGTGTGAAAGTTCCAGTTGGAGTCAGAGTTGGGAGCCAGCAGACTTCTAGTTCCTCGTCATGATTACTTACTGTAGATAGATTAACTTATGCTTATTTCAAGGGGAATGTAACTGTGTACAGTATGTGTTTTTTCTTCTATTTTTGATTAGAACTATTTTTGAACCTGTTTCTGTATCCTATATTTGACAAAATGGACTTTTTGCTTTACCTTCAATAAAACAATGTTTCTTCCATCACCACGTTTGGTTATTTCAAGAGTTAAGAAATAGAGTTATTGCCACGAAGATGCCTCGAACGCTACCATAACAATCTTTACTCTCTCTGTTTCAGAGATCACTATTAAGGAGTGAATTCTCTGTCACTTGCTGGATTTGGCAAGTGTCTGCCAGGTAAAAGGCAGTTGGATGGATTAATTTTCCAGGTTTCCCTGTAGTCTCAGAAGTTCAGAACTAGCCTTGGTAATAGTCCAGGTGGTTCAGAGTGAATGTGGAGAGACACAATCTACTTCTATAATCTTTGGAAACTATCACCTACACTTGCTTGTGATAATCTCTGGACTTCTATCATGAGTGAGATTAGAATACATGAGTGCAGGGTATAAATGGCAAAAAAAAATCACGTAAGGGTACTCTGCTAGGAGGTTCTGTAGTTTATTAAGTACAAGTGGTCTTTTAATTTGAGCAAGGAAATATGGAACTTATTGGCATTTATAGCATCCTGAAGATGAAGGATTTCTTTTATGTTAAATATTTAAGATTTTCCTTCTATTTTCCTCTTCCTCTTTTCCAAAACTGAGTTATGTAGAATATTAATGAAGAAAAAATGAAAACAAACTGAGAAAAAGAAAGACTTGATTATAACTGCCTTCTAGAAAATCAAAAGAAAACATACCATGACCCCCCCCAAAAAAAGGTTTGCACATAAGAGAAAAGTAGAGTTGCTATCAAAGACTAATCTTTGAACTGAATCACTGTACCATCAGGATGAAGAGGCAATGACTACCCTTTGATAATGAAAATTTTTTATAAATCAAGGTGGCACATAACATGTTGCAGAACCAACCTAAGAACCTTTTCCAATTTTTTTGTGTTTTTCTGATTTGTCAGATATAACTACAGAAAACTCTGTACTATTTTCACCTACCCACCCCTTTTCTCTTAGTTCATACTCAGGCACAGCTTTAACAGGGAAAAAGAATGTTTACTTATAAGGTTTGTGTTAAAATAAAGGTAGATGGCAAAAATATAATACAGCAGTTCACTTCATCTTAGTTGCTAAAAGGAGGAAGTAATAGCTCTCAAGCAAATGATGGTTGCAATGCAAGAGGATATTGAGTTACTAACTTTCTGAGACTAACACATTTTGAGACAGCAAGAGACTGAACTACTACACTACTGAAACAGTGTACTACACCATGCACACACAAACACTGTGGAAAGCAATTTTGTTGTGAAGAAACATATAGCCTGCTGATTTAGATTTAAAACAGGCAATGACTACATTTGTTAAATGCTAGCCCTTCCTGTTTCAATATTAGTGCGCAAAGCAAGCACAAAGTCATTGACTATTTCCATCAAAGGAAATAGTGTTTGAAAGAGTACAGATGCTCTGTGCTAACCAGCCACATGGGCAACAATGGAAATACATTGAAATATTGCAGAGATTTTATAAAGCAGGGGTGGTCAACCTATGGCCCGCAGGCCGGCCCTGGCCCATGACACCATTTCATGTGGCCTGCTGCCACCCTCGCCACTACCAGAAGCAGAAGTGGAAGCATACACATTTACGACAGCCATAAAATGCACCTGTGCATGCGTATACATGCGCCGCCTGCCGTAAACATTGCAGTAAATGCACCTGTGGTTGTCATAAACACATTTATGACAGCTGTGGATGCATTTTACGGCAGCATTTATGGTGGGAGGAACCACGTGGCCGCCCCCCTCAGCTGTCTGGGGGGTCGTGGTCCGGCCCACAGTGTGAAAAGTTTAGGAACCCCTGCTATAAAGCCACACTGAAATTCTCTTGTAGCTGCTGCTGATGTTACCTTCCTTTTGTACTCCAACTCCCACAATTCTCGAAGAATTCCCCAAACAGAATTCTGGGATTTTCAGCACAAAGACATATATCTGCATTTCACTCACCTGGACAAAACCAAGATCTCCTCCTGGGGCTTCTTCAAGGACTTCACTTTCACTTGCAATGTTTTAAGGAATGTGGCACGGTCTTCAGGTGGTATATTCTATGGAGCATAAAGGACACTAAGACTACCAAGCTGAGGGGAAATGAAGGTGTCTGCAAGTTTGTGTCTGTGGGCTGGAACTCCTAGAATTCTTCCTGAGGAATTGTTGGAGAATTCTGGTAGCTGGATTCTAATGACAGAAAGAATGCCAGAGCTCTATTTTGCAGTACATTAATATTTACAGTTAAAATTACACATTAGCAGCACATAATCACCAATAAAAACTATGTAGTCTCTTGATTATCTGAGTCATTAAGACTAACTTTCAAAGCAGTTAAACAGCTTATAGAAGCTTCAAAATATTAATCATAGATTTATTTTTTACAAACTTGCAGAAGTCATCCATGAGAAATTAGGTCACTAGGAGATCAGGAAGCTCTCTCTCTCTCTTGACAGAATATAAAATAAGAATGTGTTCAAAAGGGACCAATGCATGGATGATGTGTTTCATTCAGCTTAGTAGATCACAAGTTGGTACATGTGGGTCAACAAAGTAAATCAATTTTTGTTTCACTGCTATCTTGCTTGTCCAATACTAGAGTCTACAATTTTAGCCTTCATGTTGGTTATACAAATATTTTTTCTAGATTACTTAGTAAAGAACTTATACAATATTCTTATGCCCCCTTCTCTGGGTAAAGTGGAAGTTTTTGTCCTATCCATATAAGGGCTTAAAGGACTATTTAATCTAAGTTGACGGCAAAGTGTCAGAAAATAGTATAAGATAAAAAATTTCAGGCGCAGCTAGGTTGAGGATCAGGGTGGCTATGTACACATCAACATAGCTGGATACATTTTAAAATAATTCTTGTACTTTATGATAGACCTCTCTTGCCTGCCCATATCCTTGTGCTTTAGTCTGTACCTAGGCCATTCTTTTTTTAAATGAAAGATGGCATTTTGCAATTCAAACCAAGAAAATAACATTTGTCAAATCATTTCCCTTTTCACAGATACTGATTAACTTTCTTTTCTTTCTTCATGTCAGAGCGTAGCAATTTTAAATTGTGGATTTAAAAATATAAATAACATTTTAAGATATTAAAACAATTAGACTGTTTTTTGACTAGAAGCAGGCTACATCAGTAACATTACCTTTCTGCTTACTAGATCTTTCTTTGTACACATGGTAGGGCATAAACTGGATGCACAGAAATGTATTGTTGACTAAATTTTCCACAGAAAATTTGTCTAGTGTACAATTAGCCCTATTTACTTGATTATTCTTCAATCGTCTTCGTGTCATCCAGATGGCCCATCCAGAATCTTGTCTTAGTGGGAGACACTTTTCAACATACAGTACGCTCATTCGGCAAAGTATATTGTTTTCTTCTCCATAGTTTAGCCTATTCTAGTTTAATATTTAGAGCAGGGGTTCCCAGTCTAAGGCCCACGGGCTGGATCTGGCCCATGACACCATTTTATGTGCCCCCCCACTCCTCCAAGGGCTTTTGAGAAACAAAATTTACACCCCTTGAAGCTGTTGGGACAAAATGGCTGCCCCCATCATGCAGGCAGGGCAAAATGGCCATCCAGCCCTTGAAACTGACTGAGAGAGTGTGACCTGACCCCTGGCTTGAAAATGTTGGGGACCCCTGATTTAGAGCTTGAGAGGTGTGCAGAAACATTAAGTTGATTTTAGCCACTGCCTAAAATTGAGGCAAAGTCCCATGAAGTGGATTTGTTTGGTGCTGTATTACCTTACTTCATTTGTTATTTGCTAGTACCTCTCAGCATACTTCTGGAGAGACAATGCTGACCAATTAATAGACTTTTTCAGTGGCGATAGGTTTCAGGTATCCAACAATTGTTATTGTTGTTCAGTCGCACAGTCGATTCCAACCGTTTGCGACCCTATGGACCATTGTTCTCCACGCGCCTCTGTCCTCCACCATCCCCCTCAGCACTCCCAGTTCTGTGCCCACTGTGTCTGCAATACCATCTAGCCATCTCATCTTTGGACGCCCCCTTCTTCTCTTGCCCTCCACCTTTCCCAACATCAAGGCCTTCTCAAGTGAGTCCTCCCTTCTCATTTGATGCCCAAAGTACTTTAGCTTCATCTTTACTATTTGACCTTCCAATGAGCAGTCAGGGTTGATTTCTTCTAAGATTGACCTATTTGTTCTCCTCGCTGTCCAGGGACTCTCAAAACTCTCCTCCAACACCACATTTCAAAGGCATCTATTATTCTGCGTTCAGCCTTCCTAATTGTCCAGCTCTCGCATCCGTACATTACCACTGGGAATACCATTGCTTTGACTATTCTAATTTTTGTTTGCAATGTGATGTCTCTGCTTTTCACTATGTTCCCCAGGTTTCTCATAGCTTGTCTCCCAAGAATCAGTCACCTTTTTATTTCATGGCTGCAATCCCCATCTGCAGTGATCTTTGATCCTAAGCTTGTAAAATCTGTCACTGCTTCTACTTCTTCCCCATCTATTTTCCATGAACTGATTGGACCTGTTGCCATTATCTTGGTTTTCTTGATATTGAATCTCAAGCCAGCTTTTGCACTCTCCTCCTTCAGCCCAATCAAGAGATTTTTTTAGGTCTTCCTCACTTTCTGCCATTAGGGTGGTGTCGTCTGCATATCTCAGATTGTTGATGTTTCTCCCAGCAATTTTAATCCCATATTTTGATTCCTCCATCCCTGCATTGCACATTATGTGCTCTGTGTATAAGTTGAATAAACAGGGTGACAAAATGCAGCCTTGTCTTACTCCTTTTCCTATTCCAAACCACTCTGTCATTCCATGTTCTGTCCTAACTGTTGCTTCTTGGTTCATGTACAGATTTTTCAGGAGGCATATGAGGTGTTCTGGTATTCCCATCTCTTTAATTACTTGCCACATCTTGTTGTGGTCAACACAGTCAAATGCCTTAGTGTAGTCAAGAAAACAAAAGTAGTCTTGTTTCTGGTATTCCTTTGTTTTTTCCATGATCCAACGTATGTTGGCAATGTGGTCTCTAGTCCCCCTGCCTCTTCTGATACCAGCCTGCACCTCTGGTAATTCTCTCTCCACATGCTGCTGAAGTCTATCCTGTATTATCTTGAGCATCACCTTGCTGGCGTGTGGGATGAGTGCAATTGTTCAGTAATTTGAACATTCTTTGGCATTTCCCTTTTTTGGGATTGGGACGTATACTGATCTTTTCCAATCCTGTGGCCACTGTTTTGTTTTCCAAATCTGCTAGCATATTGAATGCAGTAGTTTGACACCATCATCTTTTAGAGCTTTGAAAAATTCAACTGGGATACCATCATCTCCACTAGCTTTGTTGTTTGCAGTGCTCTTTAGGGCCTTTATGACTTCGCTCTCCAGGATGTCTGGCTCAAGTTCAATTTTTTCATCATTGTAATTATCAGGAGTGTTGAGGTCCTTTTTGTAAAGTTCCTCTGTGTACTCCTTCCATCTTTTCTTAATCTCTTCTGCATCATCTAGCTCCTTTCCGTCTTTGTCCCTTATCATGGTCATTTTTGCTTTAAATGTTCCCTTGATTTCCCCAATTTTTTTGAAAAGATCTCTGGTTCTGCCTCTTTTGTTGTTTTCCTCCATTTCTCTGCACTGTTCTTTTAGGTAGTTTTCCTTATCTCTCCTTGCTTTTTTTTAATTTTAATTCTGTGTTCAAATGATTGTATTTTTTCCTTTCTCCTTTGACTTTTGCGTTCCTTCTTTCCTCTGCTATTTTAAGAGCCTCATCAGACAACCACTTTGCTTTCTTACACTTCTTTTCTTTTGGTATGGTTTTCTTTGCTGCTTCCTGCATGATGTCCCTCATCTCTGTCCATAATTCTTCTGACACTCTGTCTACCGAGTCTAAGCCATTATATCTGTTCATCACCTTTACCGTGTATTCTTTAGGGATGCTTTCTAGGTAATATCTGACTGGTCTCCTTGTTTTCCCTATTTTCTTTAGTCTAAGCCTGAATTTTGCGATCAGTAGGTTGTGATCTGAGCCACAGTCTGCTCCAGGTCTTGTTTTTGCTGACTGTATAGAGGTTCTCCATCTTTGGCTGCAGAGTATGTAATCAATTTGGTTTCGGTGTTGGCCATCTGGTGATGTCCATGTGTAAAGTCGCCTCTTGTGTTGCTGGAAGAGAGTATTTGCTATGACCAGTGCGTTCTCTTGGCAGAACTCTATCAATCTTTGCCCTGCTTCATTCTGTACTCCAAGACCGAACTTGCCTGTTATTCCCTCCACTTTTTGATTTCCTACTTTGGCATTCCAGTCTCCTAATATAATTTGTACATCATTTCTTGGTGTCTGTTCTATGAGGTGTTCTAGTCCTCATAGAACTGATCCACTATGGCTTCATCTGCACCAGTGGTTGGTGCGTATATTTGGATCACAGTGACATTGAAAGGTTTGCCTTGAATTCTGACTGACATCATTCTGTCATTTTTGAGGTTGTATCCCATTACTGCTTTTCTTACTCTTTTATTGACAATTATGGCTACTCCATTTCTTTTAAGGTTTTCTTGTCCACAATAGTAGATACGATGGTTTCCAGAGCTGAATTCACCCATCCCTGTCCATTTTAGCTCACTGATGGCCAAGATGTCAATGCTTATTCTTTCCATCTCATTTTTTACCACTTCCAGTTTACCTTGGTTCATTGATCTCACATTCCATGTCCCTATGCAGTATTGTTCCTTGCAACATTGCATTTCTCCTCCCCCTTTCCTGTCCCTCCCCTTCCTCCACTCTATGGTGCTAAGCATCCTGTATCATCTAGCCTTCTCCTTTGTTTTGCCTTTTGTTTTGGTCAATAGGGTTCTCTTGGCAAGTTTTATGGCATGGTTTTCCGGTTTCTACGCCATTTTCCCCCCTCATACACTTTATCACAGTTAAAAGTTTAGAACATTTTAAACAACATATTATCGTGCATGTTATCACACTTTAAAACACAGTCTCTATGTCAGTTGCTGTATTAAGTCAGTATAAAGCCCTCCAAAGCCCCGGGCACCACCATCTCCAGCCAGGGGAGGGGGTGAAGAGGAAGAGGAGGAGGACCAGCCAGGTGCCGGGAGACTGGCCATCACCCCGCCGCGAGCCCTCCCAAACCCCGGACACCACCATCCCCAGCCAAGGGACGGGGTGAAGAGGAGGAGGACCAGCCAGGCGGCAGGAGACCAGCCATCGCCCCGCCGCGTGCACTCCAAAGCCTCGGACACCACGATCCCCAGCCAAGGGAGGGGGTGAAGAGGAGGAGGACCAGCCAGGCAGCGGGAGACCGGCCATCGCCCCGCCGTGCGCCCTCCAAAGCCCCGGACACCACCATCCCCAGCCAAGGGAGGGGGTGAAGAGGAGGAGGAAAAGAACCAGCCAGGCAGCGGGAGACCGGCCATCGCCCCGCCACGTGCACTCCAAAGCCCCAGCACCAACCGAGCGCCGAAGGAGAGGACCAATTGGCAGAAGGGAAGAAGGCAGAGGAGGAAAACCATGGGGGAGACTCAGCCCCATGCAAAGGATAAGTAGCTGATATGCAGAAATGTAGATGACTCAATATAGTAACTCACATAAAGACTTTATACTGATTTAATATAGCAACTCACATAGAGACTTTATACTGACTTAATATAGCAACTCACATAGAGACTTTATACTGACTTAATATAGCAACTCACATAGAGACTGTGTTTTAAAGTGTGTTAACATGCATGATAATCCAACAATAAACCTGCATGATTCATTAAGAGCTACCTCCACTTGTTTCGCACGTGTTAGTTTATTCCACACGGCACTAGCATATTCTGCTATGGAGTAGCATAGGGATAGAGCTGTTATTCGTATTGTTTGTGGGTGTGCAGCCCAGTCTGATCCAGCTAACTTCACAATTAAATTGAGTATTTCTGGTTGCAACTTTCTGATTGGTGTTTAAACAGCATTCTTTGTAGGCCATGGATGGTTCAATCCTCAGTGATACTTAAACATTTTGTGGTATAACAATATTCCAAAATTTTGCCATCCCAGTTAACCCAGGGCTTCTTGTTTCTCTGTTCTTTATGTGGAAGGGACAAACCTGCATTTTTAAAGGGTTTGGTTTCAACTGGTTGTTTTTATAATATAAAGAAAGCTTCTCATGCTGAAAATCTTTCTTTATATTATAAAACTGCCATGATTAACTGCCATGGCTTTTCTGGCTGAAACATAAAGATTGAACAGTAAGTGGTTGGACTAGCCATTTTTAATAGAAATCTTGGTTCTACTGTCTTCTGAACTAGAGTTTTATATGCATAACATTTGTTTCTTATTTACACAAAATCTTTATCTTAGTCTAAATGATTTTATTTTTAGGAAATACAACATCTAAATCAAAACTGAAAATATTTTGCCTACATGCAAGTCTTTATAAAAATATCTCTAGTCTCCCCTCTATATAATTATATCAGTTTATTCTTTCACAGTAAGTAAAATGTGTATTAATTTTACTGAAGGTTCATGGGCTTATAGATTGCAAGTGATATTCCGTGATGGATAAGTAATAAGCATAGATCCTATAATGAATTCTAGCCATGGATTTCCTTCACACACAGGAAATGTAATGGTATCGTGTCTCTCTTCTCCCTCACATTAATCATAAATGTCAGAGGAGTCTCTAGACGGTTTCCTGACTTTTGACAAAAAAAAGCCTTCATCCCTGCAGTTTAAATTCCAAGGGCAAGGATAATGTAACATTCTGAATAATTATTGGCATTATTTTACCTTGACATTTCAGCCCTGCTTTCTGTTGGATGTTCTATCCATGGAATGAAGAAGAATGTCATCTTTTGATTTGCTAGAGAAATTGCCCCAATTAAACTTGACAGTAAGGACATCAGAAATGCTGCATTAATTTGCTCATAATCTGAGACTACTTCATGAAGGGGAAGAATTTTCATTAAAGGCATTAAAAGATTTACCGTGACAAGAACAAGCCATTTTGAATTCTTGTTCTTCCCATACCCACACCCAGTTAATCTGCTCTCTTCACTCTTGGGGAAAGACCTACTTGATGAAGAATATGTTTGCCTACGATGCTCCCTTCTTTAATTTCAACTGAAAGGTCAGTATTATAATTTTGTTGTGTCACTGAATGTTAAGTATATTTTCTGAAGCATTTGTCACATTAATTGCAAAGTTCCTGTGGCAAACTAGAGGGAGTAAGAGTGAGCCAACGAGTGAGAAAAGCCTGTATTTTTGTCATTTTAAAAATCCAAAATAATTATACATATGATATCAATATTTATATTTATATTTATATTTATATTATATATAAGAGAGGTGTCCTCTTGTGGGTCCTGAATACAAATCCACACCCCTGCACTGTCCGGGACAAAACTTTGCACACACGTACCTGGCGCGTCAGAAAAGGTCACTGTTGGGGTGTTGAATCCAGAGGGGAGGGTGTACACCCCCAAATTGATCTGTTGCCCTATGATCTGTTGCCCAATGAGCTGGCAACCAGGCAGATTACATCATCTGGGACTGTGACATCATTTGCCTTTCCCTCTGGGCTCAGCTGTAGTTTTCACAGTAGGTGGAAGGCAAATGGGCATGTGAGATCAGCACTGTGGGGGTCACAAGTCGCAAAGGGGAGGTGCTGTTGGGAAGGGCGGTAAGTGACCGTTAATGGAGAAGTGGGATGGTTGAGGGAAGACAGAGGGACGCAGGCAGGAGTGACCCACATACACAACTATATGTACCCGAGCAAAGCCGGGTAACCAGCTAGTTAGGTTTTTGCTTTAAATCAAAGCCAACTACATGCAACTCTGAAAAAACAGCCAAAATTATGTATTGACCAGGGAAAAAATTGTTTTAGGGTCTTCTTCTCCAGCCAGCAGCTTAATCATTACAGTTATCTGATGAGCAGTTGAAAATCTGTGTAGAACATATTTTGACTCCGCCAAAACTCTTTGGCGAAGACACCACCTCCAGTGCTCAATTGGCAACTAATTGGTTTGAGGACTTTTTCACCTTCCTCCCATTCCTATTTTATCCTCTGTGCCCCCCTAGCGTGCTCCACACACGCCACGCCCCTTCCCCCTCAGTGGCTGTGGCAGCTGTTTGTTGAGCAGCTTTACTGTTCTAATCCCTACATTCTGCCAGATGGTGACTGTTTTGTGTGGGCTGGGCAGCCATTGCCATTGCTACTGCCTCTTTTACGTACCCTCCTGCTTACTCCTTCTTCCACTGTTCCTTCTTTTCTTCCTACTCTGCTTCCTGTCTTCCGCCAATCATCACTGGTATCTATGCTGTGGCAGAACCACCCACTGTCATCACCGCCTGACCAACGCCATCACCCCTGTTGCTACTAGTCCTGCCACTGATACCACCAGTAGCATCACCAGCACCAGCTCACCCTTCCCCACTGCCACCGGCTTCCATGGTTGTAGTTCAGGGCAATGCAGAGGCTCAGCATGCTTTGAGTTGTGCCATCATGCATGAAAAACACCTGTGTATAAGTGGCCCCGCACAGCTCAAACATGCATTGTTCAAGAGTCAACTGTGCATACCAAAAAATCTAGCAGGTTGGATATATATAATTATCTGCCCAATTCACTTTACATATTAAAAAGACTAGACAACTCGACTGTGTGACTGAACCAAAAGACAAATGAAAATGTCCTTTATTGGCACTGAAATAATAACTAACACTTTTGCTCAGTTGTTATTAAGATCAGCAGGAGTGCTGACTTGGGCTTCTGGTAATTGAAGTCCCAGAACAACTGGAGTGCCAAGGTTTGCCAACATGGTCTTAGACTGATTTAACCCCACATGTCTGTGTTCCTTTATCCTGAATTCAAAGGGATGTTCAGAGGATACACAGAAGACTAAGCCCTATTGAACAGTTGAGAGTGAATTCTTTTTGTAAAATCTCTGTTGCCGCTACTTCCTGTACCTTATGAAAATAAAATAAAAGTTTACCATGGTAATTGTAGCCTGAAAGGTCAAGGACTAGAATTATTACAAGATTTGTCTTGACCAAATTCAGTTCCAAACATTAAAATGGAATCTATAAGTTTTATTAGAAATGAAAAAAAGGCAAGACATAAAACATTGGGGAGGGGGTGCACAGAATGTCTACAGAAACACAGAGATGGAAAATTACACAACAAGTATACATGGAAAATAACAAAATCTATCTACCTAAAGGTATACTTACTCTTGTGTAAGTTCTTTAGATGTTTTCTCAGATAAAGAGACTTTCTTGTCCTATTGTTTCTATAGGACAACACTCCAGGGCCCCATCCTGCTTCCTCAAGAGACATGGATGAAAGATTTCTTTTTTCTCTGGGAAACCCACTTTTTAATAACAATTAGCCATTCACCCCTATGGCTCCTGGATGGTTCTTAATCTCCCCTTAATATATTTTTTCCAGGAAGACATAGCCTGAAAGAATACTTAAACTCCTGATCTGTTAGGCAGATCATCTCTTGCTGACTCTTCCATTTCTGGTCTTTCCTGTTTGCAAGGGTCGAACATTATTTCCCTGTCAGATGGCTCCTAGGTGTGATATATCTCATTAAATGATCTTTCATATTTCCTCAGGGCATTTCTAATGTATTTTTCCCATCTCATCAACAGGTTAACCCTTTAATTTCTTGACAGGTGTGGTCAGTGAAAAAGCCTTGTTTCCACTCACCACCCATTTAACTTCAGAAGGTAAAGGTAATCTAGAGAAGAGCCTGCATTTTGTGTGAGGATCAAAACAACAGGTCAGGCTGATTACAAAGATCTCTATTAACTGATGGTTAATCCGTTTGTTTCCCTTGTTAATCAGGTTGGAAAGAACCACACCATCAGCCATGTTGTATCACACATGAGACAACTGTGTAGGAATAAATTGTGGGAGGAAGTGAAAAGGGCCTCGTTCATACTTAGGCCTATAGTCCTTATTATGATGTTGTCTTCAAATAGCACCTGAGATCCCTTTGGCATTCAATCCAGGAGGTTGAACAGACATGAATTTCTGTGCAGCCTTGTTGCTAATCTAACTCTGTCATTGCCGGTCCCAGATGAGAAAGGAGGAGGTTTTGGCCATCGGATTAGCACCCTGGCCCCATAAAACCTTATTGCTGAAGAAACAATTGCTTGATATGCTGTAGTGGCAGAGACAGGTGCCACAAGGTATGAGTAGGAACGACTACTGCTATTGCATTATTGCGTTCTATATGCCAGGAGATTTAGAAACAAAACTGTGACCACAGGATTGGAAAAGATCAGAATATGTTCCAATCCCCAAAAAAGGGTAATGCCAAAGAATGTTCAAATTGTTAAACAATTGCGCTCATCCTACACTCTAGCAAGGTGATGCTCAAGATAATACAGGATGGACTTCAGCAGCATGTGGAGGGAGAACTACCAGAGGTGCAGGCTGGGTTCCGAAGAGGCAAGGGAACTAGAGACCACATTGCCAACATACGTTGGATCATGGAGAAAACAAAGGAATACCAGAAACAAGTCTACTTCTGTTTCATTTACTACACCAAGGCCATTGACTGTGTGGACCACAACAAATTGTGGCAAGTAATTAAAGAGATGGGAATACCAGAACACCTCATATGCCTCATGATAAATCTGTACATGAGTCAAGAAGCAACAGTTAGGACAGAATACGGAATGACAGAGTGGTTTGGAATAGGAAAAGGAGTAAGACAAAGCTGCATTTTATCACCCTGCATTCAACTTATACACAGAGCACATAATGCACAATGCAGGGATGGAGGAATCACAATGTGGGATCAAAATTGCTGGGAGAAACATTAACAATTTGAGATATGCAGATGATACTACCCTACTGGCAGAAAGTGAGGAAGACCAAAAGAAGCGCCTGATTAGGTTAAAAGAAGAGAGTGCAAAAGCTGGCTTGAGACTCATTATCAAGAAAACAAAGATAATGGCAACAGTCCATATCAGTCCCTGGAAAATAGATGGGGAAGAAGTAGAAGCAGTGACAGATTTTACTTTCTTAGGATCTAAGATCACTGCAGATGGGGACTGCAGCCATGAAATAAAAAGGCGACTGATTCTTGGGAGGCAAGCTATGAGAAACCTGGGGAAAATAGTGAAAAGCAGAGACATCACATTGCAAATAAAAATTTGTATAGTCAAAGCAATGGTATTCCTGGTGGTAATGTATGGTTGTGAGAGCTGGACCATTAGGAAAGCTGAGCGCAGAAGAATAGATGCCTTTGAAATGTGGTGTTGGAGGAGAGTTTTAAGAGTCCCCTGGACAGTGAGGAGAACAAATAGGTCAATCTTAGAAGAAATCAACCCTGACTGCTCATTAGAAGGTCAAATAGTAAATATGAAGCTTAAGTATTTTGGACATCAAATAAGAAGAGAGGATTCACTTAAGAAGGCCTTGATGCTGGGAAAGGTGGAGGGCAAAAGAAGAAGGGGGTGGCTAAAGATGAGATGGCTAGATGGTATTGTAGATGCAATGGGCACAGAGCTTGGCGGTGTTGAGGAGGATGTTGGAGGACAGAGGTGCCCTGAGGGCGGTGGTCCATTGGGTCGCAAAGGGTTGGAATCGACTGTGCTGCTGAACAACAAAACTGCTGCTGCTGCTGCTGCTGCTGCTCCTGCTGCTGCTGCTGCTGCTGCTGCTACTTACTACTACTACTACTACTTGTTGCTGCTCTAGTTCGCTGGAATAATTGATCCCTTTATCTTGAATTGTTAAATGGAAGGTGAAATTTTCTAAAATTTTCTACCCAGTTCAATGATATACCTGTTTATTTTTCAAACTCCATGTTCCAAATTTTGACTGTGGAAGGTTTATCATTCTGTAGAGGTACACAAAAAGAGCCTCCTTGAAAGATTGTGGTATTTTTAACCACAATCGGGCATATCCAGGTAATGGCAACCTTGTGTTACTGGCTAATCTTTCTCACACTAAGTCAGGCAAAAAGAACTGTAGAATGAACTCACCAAAAGGTGCCTTCATTTTGGCAGTTTCATGTCTGGCCTAAAAACACAGAAGAAGAATCATTCTGTAATTTGCTTCAAGTTTTCTTCATCAACAAGGCAAGCTGGTTTGGTTCCCCAGCACCTATGGAACATTAAAGGTGGTGGGCAGGAGGCCATGTACCTTGTAGCAAATTGTAAGTGTGGAAGGAAATTTTTTAGTGGTTGTGAAGAATATAATACAAAGGTCTTAAAATACCAGTTTTTGACAAGGGAGCATAATCTCTCTCAACCAGTGCTGCTGTGAGAGTGGTATGTGAGTGAAGATTATTCGACAAGCCTTTTGAAACCCTCTCTTGCTCTGACTCTGTGGACGTTGACATGTCAAGATGACTGCAGGCTGTGAATTTTCAAAGGGCTTTCAAGTAACAAGACCACCCTGACGGTAGGGTGGTTGTCAGAAAGAACTTTCCAAGTATTTGAATTGCAGAGGCTTTAAAGTAATTAAGGAGAGCTTGTTCAGGAAACCGTTTATAAGCAAACTTTTTTTGCCCATGAGCTTTTTGGTCACCGACAAAGAAAAGAGAGAGAGAGAATAAAAACAAGAGAAAATATGTCTTTAAAGGACTGTACCAAATGTCTTCACGTCATTTAGTTGGCTTTCTGTTTTCCTCTCAGTTAGGCCTGTGCCTATGTACTGTAGAATTCCTATTGTTCCTTAGTAGGTTTTGAAAACATTGCATTGTTCAACACAATATTTCCAGCCGCTTCTACTTAAGAAGCTTGTCTGCTTTTTGCTTAGCGACAAGCGGCACAGTGACAGGCTGTTCATAAGGCAAAATGAAGGATAACTTTTAGCAAGACAACCTGTGTCTAGGCAAGGCTAGCTCAAGATATTTTGTTGTCTGATTATATCAACTCAGCCCACTTAAGGTATTTGCAATATCACAACTGGCCAAGCAGTAGTGGGCTCCAAAAATTTTACTACCACACTGTGGGCGTGGTTTGGTGGGTGTGGCCAGGGGAAAGTCCTACGTTGCACCTGAATTAGGACTACTTTATTTCAAAACTTGGATGGGCGAGGCCAGCCAGAATTTCTGCTACCGGTTCTAGCAAACTGGTGCGAACCTGCTGATGCCCACCACTGTGGCCAAGGTATTTGGACAAAAATATCCCATATGTTTCTCTATCCTTCCAACAACAAAAAGCATTAAATAACTGCAAATTCACTATTATTCCATGTCACAAACACCACCTGCATGAGAGAGTTGGTCCACGTACAATATAAGTTCTTCTGTTAAAAAAGAATTACAATGGAGAGAATCTTTTCTGTAGATTAGGAGTTCTCAACCTTTTAAAGCTGGGGGCCAGGACATGTTCCCTCAGACAGCTTCAGGGGCCGGATGGCCATTTTGCCCTTCCTCCACCACATGGCACTTCTGGGTGTGGTGGAGGAGGTAGTTGGCCGCATGAAATGGTGCCATGGGCCATATCCAGCCCATGTGCCACAGATTGAGGATCCCTGCTGTAGACAGTGTAATTTTTTTTATAAATGACCACCTTCCATTTCATGTAACTATACAGCAGCTAAAATCTGTTATTTATCATAGTAAGTCACTCTAAAATAGGCCCAATGAGTCAATGGAATTTACAGAGGCAGCTGACTCACCAAATCCCCACTGATACAAATGGGCTTGTTCTAGTTGCAATTTACTACATTAAGCAGCAGGTTTTCAGCTATTAAATCTTCTTCTGGAGCAGAGTTAAAATTGTGCCTACAGTCTCAGATATGATGAGTAGTAGTGTGAGCAGACTGAGGACTTAGGGATTGGGAGTTTAACCCCACCCACCCACCCACACACACACTGTGCATCCTGGGGCAAGAGCCAGCCTGTGTGGACAAGCTACATAGTCCCAGGGTACCACCTGGGTGCCCCCAGAAGAATGGAATGGTGAACCACTTTTGTGTACACTCTACCTAGAAAACCCTGAAAAGGGTTTCAATAAGTCAAAGTTGACAGCATACAATTATTTTCTTCTTCTCTTCTTCCTATTTTACCCCATCTGGTGTCAAGGGAGATGCCAAGTTCTTGTTCTGGCACTTCTAGTGGCCTCCACTGGTGTTATTTGGTGTTCTTGTAATATTTCTTTGATGTTATCTCTCCACTTCCTCTGGGCCTACCTCGTGCTCTTTGTCCTCCTCTTTCCACATATGCCTTGTAAGGAATGGAATTCCAAGACATTCTCACCAAATGTGCAAACCACTTTATTTGTTGTCTGTATGTAGTACAAGATTGGTTCTGTTCCAATTCTTTCCTTTATAATCTCATTTCTGATCTTATCCCTTCTAGTCACTCTAGCAGCCTTCCTCAGACATCTCATTTCTGTGGTGACAAACTTTTGTTTATGTTTTGTTGTAAGTGTCCATGTTTGGCACTGGTAACATAAGGTGGGCATGAATATGCTTTGTATGAGGTGTTCCTTTGTGTTGATTGGTATTGCCTTGTGTTGTAAGAGCAGAGTTAACTGTTCCAATATTTGTTTTGCTTTACTGCACTGTATGTTAATCACATCATCCATTTTCAGTAAATGTTTTTTCTAGATATTTGAACTTTGCCACTTGTTTTATACTTGTTCCCTCTATCTCGATATCTAGAGTATGCTGTTTCCTTCCAATTGCCATTTCCCCACTCTTCTCTTTATTGATTCTTATATTTATCTTACATTCTTGGTTCATGGATGTAAGGTGGTGTTGTATTTCCTTAGCTGTACTTGCTATCAATGGCTGATCATCTGAAGAAAATAATTCATTTATATTATTTACATTTACAGGCTTAGCTTTTTTGCTTATGCTGACTGTGTATGTGATGAATAATATTGGCCCAATATGGAGTAAGTGAACATCTTATCAGATTATGTAAAAGCTTATATAGTGACTGCAGAAGTGTATCAGAGAGTAAACAAAACAAAACAAAAAGACAAAAATGTTGTGGCACTTTGTTAGAACAAGTCAAGGAATATCAGAACCCTTTGCAGTAACATCTGGAGTGAGGCAGGGATGTGTACTATTGACAGCATACAATTAATTATTATTAATGGTCTGGGAAGGGCTTCAAATGCAACACCAAAATGTTTGAACTCCATGTCTAGGTCTGATACAGTTTTGTCCATTTTAAGTTTCACAATGAGGCCACAACATCTATCTCTATATCTATAAAAGAGAGATGTCCCCTTGTGGGTCCCTCAAACAAATCTACACCCCTTAACTATCCGTAACCACACTTTGCACACACTTACCTAGCATACTGGTGAAGGTCATAGTGGGGGTCCGGAACGCCATGGGGCCCCTGCGCCCCACAAAATGAACAAAACAAAAAACTACAGCCCCCAGTGGCCACTGCAACATACCGTGGCCAATGGGGAGGCTGGGCCAAGAGCGGGAAAGGCAGGGTGACTGGTGCGCGGCTGGCAGACCAACGGCCGCTGCCCAAACACAGCGCAGCCAATGGGACATCCAGCACCCCGGCTCTCTCTGCACCGAGGCCTGAGGCACTCTCGGGATGGCCGTGTTTGCGGTGGTGGTAGTGGCGGTGCTGGGGGTTCAGCCTGGGAAGAGGGAGAACACGAGGATGGGGAAGGCATGAAGGAGGCAGAGGCCGCTGCCAGAGGGCGGGGCCTGGATCTGCCATCCGGAGCAACCCCACTGGCCATGCCCAGAGGCCCGCCCAGCTTTCACCCTTCCCTCACCTGGAACTCATGGGCTGACAAGGCTCCTGAGGGAGAAAAGCGGAGGCCTTTGAGGACCACGCCAGACCAGGGAAGAAAACCAGGGGGGTTTCTGCAGGGGCAGGGGTGTTTTTTTTTCCCAGTTTGCACACGCGCTGCTCGAGAGAGCACCAAGGGAAGGACACATGCAAGGGTTGTGTTTGTTCTAACACTATAGGTGGATTACAGAGGAAAGGGGGGGAGCCTCATGAAATACTCCTTTCAGGCTCCTGCCAGCAACCCACACCCTCACCCTCCCAGGACTTCACACAGGAAAGAGGAAAAAAGACGGAGGGAGAGTGATTCAGTCACAGTGATGCCTGGAGGGTGGCCTGCAGCCTGTTGCAGGATAAGCTAGCCTGCAAATTCTGCCCCCCTCCAAGATCATCCTCCGAGAGGCCCTCCAGATGTCACTTTGACCGAATCGCCCTCCTGCCGTCTTCCTGCCTCTTTTCTTTGCGATGTCCTGGGAAAGGGAGAGGTGAGGGTGACGAGCGCGAAAGGATTATTTCCTGGGACTCCCCACTTCCCCTATATCCTGCTTACAGGGTTAACAACAACAACAACACACACTCCTCATTTGATCAGCGTATCATAAGACTCTCCTCCCACTGTTCCTGTGCACGTAGCCCGTGCTTGTTCCCCTGGGCATGTGCAGAGTGTTTCCCAATTAACGTCCAAAACACCCGAGCAACGCCAGGTCCCCAGCTAGTTCTTTATAAAATAAGGATCCCCATTTACAGCAGCATAAGAGGGTAGAGGTAGAGCAGTCTGGCCAGGTTATCCTGCTATGTTAATAGAGTAGACCATGCTGCCAGCGACTCAATGCTGAGCATCAGGCAGTGGTTATTGTTGGTGATGATCCCCAAATGGATTAAATCCCACTTGAATCCATCTTGATGGAGGGCAGCAGCTTCATCAATACTGGCATGGGGCTGAGGAGGACTGTGTGTGCCAAAAGGGCTCAGCACTAGAAAGTGACTTGCAAAACTGGATCAGTGGTACAGGTGTCACACTGCAATGCAGAAGGTAAACCCCTTGGCTGGTGCCAAATACTGAACCTGACTGGACACTTCTGATAGAGAAAGACCATCCTCTGGTGTCAGCCAGGTTTCAGTGATGCATGCCAGGTTGGCCCGCTCCCCCAGAATAGAATCTAAAAGTAGGGGGACCTTGTTACAAACCAACCTGCCATTCACCAGCATTAGCCTAAGGGAGGGGACACTCTGGACCAGCTGCTCAGGAACCAGAGATGTCTATGGGAGGCCGTAATGGGGAACAGATACTAAACATTGGTCCCACGTTCCCTGAGTTTGGCCCACCCCTCGTCTCCCACAGTATCGTCCCACGCCCGTCACTACACCAATTTGGGCCCCAGGAACCCCACTGTCTGCTCCAGACAGAGCGCTGTCCCCTCTACCTGGCTGGCAAGGCTCTCTCTCCCTCTCTCCCTCCCCATCCCACCCAATACCCACCCTTAAGCTGCCCCAAGCCTCCTTGGCCCCCAAAATGTCCCTTGGCCCCAGAAAAAGGGTGGTTGGTGGTGGCCAGTCTACATAGCCCAGCACGGCTCCGTGTCCTTCTCCCCTCTGGCCCTGGCAAAGGGACGGAGGGGGCTGTGTGTGAAGACTCAGGCACCGGGTGTGGAGCCGCTTCTTCTGCTCTCCAGCCCTGTACAAAGCGGCAGAGGGAGGCGGCCAGTCTCTGCTGCCCTGCGCGGTGTTCTTCTCCCCTCCGACCCCGGCAAAGGGACAGAGGGTGCCGTGGCCGGAGCCTCCTGCACCAGGTGCAGGGCCACTTCTTCTCCCCTCCAGCCCCATGCAAAGGGGTGGAGGGAGGCAGCCAGTCTGTGCCGCCCTGAGCAGCTCAGCATTCTTTTCGCCTCTGATCCTGGCAAAGGGGCAGAGGATGCCATGGACAGAGTCTCTGAGCCTCCCAGCATGGCTGCCCGTTATTCTCCCCTCCGACCAATTCAAGCAAGGGTGACCTTTACCTAAGCATGTGTAGAATTGTGTTGTAGGTAAAAATTAAAAGCCCGATTTAGCTGAGTATCTCTTTGCAGATACAAGGAGAGGAGAGGAGAGGATGGGTGGATTTGTATGTGAGGGTGTGCAAACCCTCAACTTATTTAATTAGAGTCCGGAAGTCTTAGGCACTCTGAATTCCATAGTACTGAGTGGGCGAGAGTCAAACAACTGAGCAGGGAAGTGTGAGATTTTTTCAAAAATAGAAAGTGGTTACTCTTAGCTCCTGGAATTTAGGGACTTTCCACTGCTTGCCTGTCTGAGTGTGTGCATTGTTACTCAAAATGCATGCCAAGAATAATCACTGTTGACTGTGGGAGACTGGGGGGGGGGGGGGGGGGAAGTCCCCAGGCAGAGTTGCTTGTCACATGAAATACACCACACAGCAATGGTTGATTTATTTGCTGTTTCTGCAAGCAATGGGTGGTGTTGACATTTGTTAGAAGACAGACCCCAAACAGAGTCGCACGGAATATGCTTCTAATGTGGTTCTATTTAGGAAGGTCCAGTTTCTATACAACACTTGTGTTGCAGTTATGTATTATTTATATAGCACCACCTTTGCTGCTAAAGCTTTCCAAAACACGATACGTCAGAGTTGGTTACTGGGAGTTTACCCTTTACAGAAGAGTAACAACATGAGGCAAGGGTAAATCCAGCAAAGGCAGGTGGAGGTAGCAAGAGAATTTGACAGAGTATGTTTTGAAGTTGTAACCATATACAGTGGAACAACCTATAAAATGTTGAAATTGCATATATTGTTAGGTAAAGATAAAGGTCACCCTTCCTCAAAAGCCAGTCGTATCCGACTCTAGGGTTCAGTGCTCATCTCTGTTTATAGCCAAAAAGCCAGTGCTATCTGCATCTGCAGACGTTTCCGTGGACATGTGTCAGGCATGCCTCAACATCGGAGTGCACGGAATGGGGTTTACCTTCCCACTGAAGTGGTCCCTATTTACCTACTTGCAATTTCTTACTTTTGAACTACTAAGTTGTCAGGAGCTGGGACAGAGATGGGTGCTCACTCCATTGTGCAGTACTCGCAAATTATACTCCGACCTTCCAGTTGTTGAGTTCAGCATCTTAACCTCTTGAGCCACTGCGGCCCCTTATTGAGCCCACTCCCCCGGTCCAGCATTTGCCGCGGGGGAGGGAAGAACCACCTGGCTCTCTGCGGCGGAGGACTTAAAAGCTGGCGCTGCTTTGGCCCTGCCATGAGCCCACTCCCCCAGTCCAGCATTTGCCGCGGAGTTTTCTCTTTTGATTCTACATTGGACTTGCAGCGCTGCTCTGTTGCTTTGTCTTGAGTGGTTAAGATGTTGAGCCAGGTTCTTGTTAAGGCTGGTTTTAGGTCCTTGAGCCTTGGCTCCGACCTTCTTCTTTTTTGGATTCTTGTATTTTTCTTTCTTTGACATTGTAATTGTACTGTACATTTTCATTGTTTTTACGTTATTGTATCTTTATTGCACTTTTGTATTGATGGTATTGCATTTAATATGTTTTATTGTATTTTTATTGTATTGTTATATGCTTTGTATGTGTATATTATGTTGGAAACTGCTTTGAGTTGTCTGCGAACAACTAAAGCAGTATATAAATTTAAATATAATAATGTTGTTGTACCATATATTGTTAAAAGGCACCTAAGTACACAGCATTTTTATGCATTCATACCAAATTATTTCTAAACCATCTGTGTTGCAGCAAGATATACGGAAGGCAGGAAAGCATTGCCGATGGACAGCTTTGGGCAATTTATAGTGAAGCAGCCCATGCAATTAAATCTGCTGGCTTTGCAAGCAGAGCATAGTGGTTTCAGTTATCCCTATTCTTAATTGCTAGCTTGAGAACCAAATGAAGTAATATTATTGTTGTTCTCTGAAAAAAGGAAAAAGTTACTGTCTTTGAGCTGAGGGAACCTCTGAGCTAGGGGGAAATGACTGACAAGATTTGCTATTTTCTCCGAGCATAAAAAAAAGATAAATGCTTTCACACTTACTCAAACTGTTTGTCTCTAACAATTTGGAAATATAACAAAATCTAAACAAGGATGTTAAATATAATAACTCCCATCTCTGCAGCACCAGGACTAGGAAATCTGTGTCTCAGAAACACTTCCTCGTTCAGATACCTGTATATAGAATATCATATTTATAATTGTACTTAGCAATGCTAGCTTAGTTGTGCACTACTAGCAACAGAATGCTGACTTAGTGAGTCTATTTATTTAGTCAGAATGGTTCATATTTAGGAGAAGAATGCCTAATCCTTTCATTAATCCTGCTTAGCCATACCAGCAACATGGTCATGCGTTGGAAGGAACAAATTATAAATAAACATGACTTCCTGTAACTACATACTATTATAATAAAAAATTCGTGTCAGAGATTACTCTGGGTTGTAAGGATTTTTTGCTGGAGAAACTCCACTTGGGGGATGCCCCAGTGAGGCTCTTTTCATGTCCCCAAGTGCAGCCCTCTGGTATCGAAACCTGACCTTCCAGTCTCCAGCTCAGCATCTTAACCACTAAGCCACTGGAGGAGTTGCTATGTACTATTATGAATAGCAAGGGTATAATGAAGTTGCATGTCAAAAGCAGGGTAATGAATAGAAACAAAGTTACTTTATTAGTGAACTGATTGCCCAGTTACTTTCAGAAGTTTTTTTCAAATGGCATTGTAACATTACTTGTTCAAGTTTTATGTCATTCTTGTTTAGGTTCCCCCAAAAAGAAAACACAAGAAAAAAAAGAAAGTATCAGGCATCAAAACAACTAACACAACAATTTGATAGTTTAGTAATATAATGAACTAGCATAGGTTGCCCGGCGATGCCGGGCTGTTATAAACTGTGATCAGTTTTTTTGGGTTTTTTGTGGATTAAAAAAAGAACAAAGGATGATATAATTTTTTCAAATTGTTTTATTTAACCAAATAATGTTTTATTTTGTGGGGGTTTTTAATAGCTGTACCGTAGGTAATAATTTTAAAAATGTGAAAGTACATGTTTTTTACATTCAATGTTTTAAAACTGTGTTTAGATGTTTTGGGTTTTTTATTTGAGTTAACACTCAACACAGAATGTTATAAATCTTTTTATTTTATTTTTTTAACATATGTTTATAATTTGTGTAAAATTGTGATTTATTGTTATGTTTTTGACTTGTTTTTACTCTTGTGGCCTCTAGGTGGGGCTGTTGACTCTTTTTGAGTTGTTTTTACTATTCTGCCCTGCAGGTGGGCCTGCTAGGGGTTCTGTTTTACTTTCGCTGTTTTTACTCTCCTGGCCTCTGGGTGGGGCTTCTTCCAGTAAGTAGTCTCTTTGTTTCTTCCTTTCTGTTCCAGTCGTCGTGGAGGGAGGACTCACTGGTGAGTTGTCTGGTTTTCTTTCTTCTGGGGTTTTTCTTTGTTTTGCTTTTGTGGTGGTGGGCTGGGAGGTGTTTCTGTTCTTTTTTGTTTTGCTTGAGTTTTAGGTTTGTTTAATTGGTTTGGTTATTTCTGGTTTTGTTTAATTTTTCTTATTTTGTTGCTTATTTTTGTAATTAGTTGTTGTTTGTGTACTTTGTGGGTTTTTTGTGTTGTAGTTAGGTGTTTTCTTTGTGGTTTTGTGCAGTTGTGG